>OZ007562.1:189637404-191088654 GCA_963931875.1 Pollenia griseotomentosa | reverse complement strand
AGATTTATTTTAACGAGACTTGTTGCGGGTACAACAAGTTTTGAAGGTACTCTAATTTTTTTTAATTAATCCAAGTATAAAGGCTATTCCAACCCTGTGTGCGATGTTCTAAAATGGCTATTTCAAAAGAAAAATTATATATTAGTTCATTTTGAATAACAAGTTGACCTTCTTTTAACCGAAACTCTTGTTATTGTAATCAAAAACAAAATTTATATGCTTCAATAGAAAATAGTTTAAATTTCGTTTTTAATACCTTGCCTCAGAGGTGGAAATCGTATATCGTTACCTTAAAAGGCTAACGGCCCTATCTAACATTTTGAAAATTGTACAGGAGAAGTAAAACGTTATTGATAAATCTGCGGTTTTCATGGGTAACCGTGTCTGAAACTGCCTTAAATTGCCTTAAACTGTTTATAGTTTATTTGCCTCCAATTAAAAAATTAAGACAGCAAAACCTACCAGTTGTTTTGACAATTGAAAACGTTGCCGATTATGCAAGCGGCTGGTTAGTTCTTTTAGCTTTTATCCTTTAGTCGCATTTGTAGATATGACGGTTTGTTTTTTGTTAATAAAATAGCTAATTTTGGTCTAAGGATTTTGTGTACTTTTGTGTTAATGGAACACATCAGAATCAATGAAAAAGTCGAGTTTGAGCTTTTGGTAACGATATATAAATTTTCAAAAGACCCCATATTTTTTAAAAAATAATAAAAAAAAAAAATTCAAAAAATAGTTATGAAGAATTATTGTTAATAAATGTAACTGTTTAATTAAACATAAAAAACATGATTTGCATGCACGTGCATGACTTTACATATGTGTTAACTTGAAAAATAAATAAATAAAATAAGAGATTATAACACAGACCTCGAGCCTGATTATTTACTTAATTTATTAAAACTTGACTGTTTGAAATTTCGAACGCTGGCGTTTATCCTATATTTACACACTGACGACGACACTTAATGACATTATTAATTTTTTGTATTATATTTGACGCGCATCAAATGTGAAAAGACTCTGCTTTATTGTATTTTTTTTTTAAAGAATGTTTTTGCATTTTATATTCAATTATTTTAAGAAGGTGAGTATTTCATATGTAATGTACAATTTTAAAGTGAATTTCGAGTATAATTGAATGAAAAAAAATGAAATAGTTGACAGTGGCTATCCTGACATTGAAGAAGAGGAGTGACGTTCTACCTCGAATACGCCTCGATTTATATACAGGCCTCTGAGAAATTTTAGGAAACCAAAATGAATATAATTTTGACATTGCCCCAAATCCAGCACCACTGACTGAACTGTAAGAAACTTTTTGCTCAATATTGATCAACCATTCTCCTTTGCAATTGTTTTAATTGTTTTACGATGACGAAGTCGCTGAACCGTTTGCTCCTATCGACTGGCTGGTGTATCTGCTGAATTAAAACCGGCAAACAATTACCAAGACTTTTGATGCAACATTAAAAATATTGGTATGTAGATGGCAGGACAACAAAGACGTCACGTATGGCCCGCCGGCCTATTTATATAATCAACACATACCATGCCCATGTGGATTTGCTCGACAACGCATTCCAGAAGAACCGAGTCAATATACGTGGAAATAAATATTATTGGCCTTTTGGTGCACTACTTTGAATTCGGCAGTTTTGAATGGTTGGCAATTGCATGAGTCAAAAAGAGTTCAAAGTCTTTGCGACAGAAGCCCTCTTTTGGCTGAAAGGGAAGAAACTACCGATGATGATGACGTTGATAATTAGGAATATCAACCACAAAATCTTAAAAAAATTAAGGGAAACACGTTATAATCAGATATCCCGAGAGAAAACAGCGTCGTTGTCAATTAAGGCCGTTACACACTATCCCACAAAGTCTTACGTATTTTTCACAAATGCTTCCCTGATCTAATTATTCTTTGAATATTTTTAAAAAACAATAACAACTTTTCATGACAGGGTTGCATTTTCGTAAATTACTAAAGACTTTGTGGGATAGTGTAGAACGGCCTTTAGAAGGTATAAATTATTGTATAATTATAATTATATATATAAACGTATAAGTTGTGGGCTTACCACAATGTTCATCTGCTCACAAAATGTTTCAAGCAGAAACATGAGTAAAAGCATTTTGTGTCAACTGTTCTTTCGGCTATATCTTTTTAATTTACGATTTATCTTAAATAATATATATTGAATAAATATAATTTTTTTTAAATATTTAATAGGTTTTTATGGGAAAACGAAAAATCGGAAAATTTTTTTAACGAAATTTTTGGAACCAGAGGATCATAATTACCCTAAAAAATATTTTTTTAGCTAAGAAAAATAAAAATTTTATTTCGGAACGAAATGGGTTCATTTTTGCCATAAAAAGGTTTTTTTTTAAATCTCTAGACTTTTCTTACTATTTTTTGAGCATAATGGTACTCTGTCTACATTTCACGTGAAATGCTGTCAAAACGCATATGAAAAAAACTTGTGCTGATTATCTATGAAATAATGTTGATAGAGTTGTACTCTGTTCATTTGGTGAAAAAGTTCCAAAATGTTTCTGGCAACATTTTTTCACAACTGCACATATTTATTTTCTTTTTTATTAAAAAAAATTGTTTTAGTAAAATACATGTGGGGTTTGTTTAAATACGCAATACAATGTCGCATACTTCGAAGGAATAAAAACGTCAAATTATGCAAACTCGCAAGATAGGTAACATTGATACATGTCAAAATTTTCATGTGAAATAATTAATGTTGCTTAACATTTTTCACAAATTTGAACAGAGTACTAGGCTTTAAGCCGAGTTTGTACAATTTGACGTTTTTATTCCTGCAAAGTTTGCGACATTGTTTTGCGTATGAAAACAAACCACACATGTATTTTACCGAAAATAGTTTTTTTATTAAAAAATTTACTAAAAAAGAAAGTAAATATGGACAAGAAACTGTTACCGGTTGTGTTATATTAATTTTTTATTTAGTATTTAATAATCAGTTCATACTTTTTTGCTTTTGCTTAAAATTCCACATGAAATAAGTGCAGCATACATTATTACGCAGTTGTAAAAAAAGTTGCCCGAAACATTTCGGAACTTCTTCACAACATGAACACTTACATGAACACTCAACATAGTTTGTTAAAAATAAAATTTTAGGTCAACAAACTTTTTGTTTGATTCAAAGAAAAGATTTATCAAATTTACACTTTGCAAAATAGCACTCAACAAAACATATTTAATAATGAAATAATTAAATATTTCTTCATATTCAATAAAAACAATATTTGAATGAAAGAAAAGACAGTATTTTAACAACTCTTGTCCATTTTTAAATAGCTCATAATTCTCATTTGTTTTGCAGTTTTATTTGAATTATATATTTAGTTTTGCCATAGTCTTTGGAAAAGGTTTCCTGATGATCTGGCCTAAGCAACCAGTGAAATGCGCATAGGAACTTACTTATCCCCGCGTAATAAATTTTAGTGTTTTTATAAAAATTAAAAATTTATAAAATCATCATTAATAAATAAAAAAAATAAAGATTCGATTAACATTTTGTTTGATTTATTCAACATTTTCAACAATTTATTTTAACAAATCAAGTAAACATTTTGTTGAAAAAAATTATTTTGGGCGACAACTTTTTTTATTGACTCAATAAACTTGGTTGTTGACTAAAAATTTAACAATTATACATACAAACTTTTTATCAATACCGCAAAAATCGTCATCGCAGAAAATTCAAAAATTTTTGTAATCAAATATGCGATTTTCGTATTCAAATATAAAAATTATTTTTTTCTGTGTAAGTAGAGAAATGTACTCAACATATTTTTTGGTAAGTCGTATGGTAAAGTGTATTTTGTTTGTTATTTTTTTATATTATGAAAAACAAGTGTTGAAACGTAATCTGGCTTAGATCAGTTTTAAACTAAGTCACTTTTACCCCGTTTTGTAATTTTCGGTAATGTTTGGCAAGCCGGGAATTTAATTTTTCTAAGTATGTTTAAATGTTTTAAGGATAAATAAATTGTTTATAAAAATATTTTCAAAGCATCTCAAATTTTAGTTTTTATTTCCAATACATATTTATTTCTAACTTTAGCAGCTACCTATAAAACTTTTTTTTAAGCATTGTTATTAAATTACTGAATAAATTACGCAATTCATAACGAGTGAAATAAGACTTAAATTGTTCACTAATCTACAAAGATAGGCATATTTTTTTACAAAAAAAAAAAAAATATAGTTAATTAAAAAAGATCCTTTTTTTGGAAAAACTATGTAATTTATTGATTACAGTAAAATACACCTATTTAGTTTATTAAGATATTGGTTTACGATGAATTTGATATCTTTGTTAATATTTTGATGATTTCAACAACTTATGTTTTGCTTTTACTCGATATAAATGGCTATTCTTACTTAATTAACAAAACACTAGCCGCCAAAATAAAAAAAAAATTCGAAAATTGCAGATATTTATTAAATGTATCAATTTAAATTTAATTACACACACAGCATTAATCCAATGTGTATACAAAACATTTGTATACAAGCACAATGACAAATGCTATGCGTTACTGTTTGTCGCAAAATTTAAATAGTGTTGTAAGAGTACAAGAGTTCATCCAAAACCTTTCAAGACAGTAAAAAATGTTCACCTATACTCCTAGAATTTCAAAATTACCACATGTAGTTTTCAAGGATTTGTTATCTTTTCTTTTGTGCCGTTTGAAGCGGACACAAACAAATTATTATTACTTGCGTGTATGTGGCGTACGCACAGCTCACAAAGAATTGTTTTTGCAAAGAATTATTGTTGCAATTTTATCACAGAAATAAACATACAAACTATTTTATTTTTTTTTTTTTATCAGGCACCGTTACGGTTATTCATATAAGTTTTACTTTTAAATTTATTTTTTAATCATTATTTCCTGAATTATATTTTTTGCTTAGAAAATGAAAGTTATTTTTTGAATTTTATTTCTTCCTCAGAAAATGAAGTTATTTCTTGATTTGTTTTTTTTATTCATCAAAAAATAAAAATTATTTTTGCTTAGAAAAACAGTTACTTTTTCTGCGCTAAAATTTATATTAACCGATTCAAGGGCGAATTTATCCTCAGAGTCCGTGCAAAAACTCTTATATGTTAAATTCAATTAATTTTTTTGTATTTTATTCAATTAAAAAACTTAAAAAATATAAAAACTTTTATTTCTGAGAAACCAATAAAAATTAAGAAATCATCATCTCATTTTCATTTTTAAAAAAAATTAGTTAGGTATGAGGAATATATTATTTGAATACCCCCTTTCTAAGTCCAAACCCTATTTCTGAGATATTTAGCATTAATTTTGCTCCACATCAACTATTTTAAAGCTTTTTAAGTATTATTTTGCTCTACACGCCACTATTTGGCGATTGCACCAAATTCTTTACATACAAACGTACAAAATAAACTTCACTTTCGCTTAGCTTCATTGCCGTCAGAAACAAAAAGTATTTTCAGCAAAAGCATCGTCGAATCAGTAGGTCTACGCAAAACGACTGCTGATTTTTTGTAGAGTTGTGTTTTTTCCTGCAACTGTTTTTGATATCTTCATCATGTTATACACTAGCAAAAAAGTGTTGTTTTTTTAATTGTTGTATTTCTGCATAGACCTCATAACTGGACCATGAGTAAAAGCAAAATAAAATGACAACAAGAAAAAAAATTTTATAAAATAATAAGAAATAGTAAAAATTTCTAAAATTTATTAAAAATATAAAAATGGAACTGTTTTTGTAAAATAAAACCAAATAAAAGAAAAAAATCATCAATATCGACTTTTTATTAGATTGTTAATATAGAAACTTTCATTTCAGCAAGTCAGTCAATGCATAGCAATACGAATACGTATGCAGCACAAAAAGCTGCTTTTTAAAAACATTTTTAGAAAAGTGGCGAATGCGGCACAAAACAATATATTTTACTTTCAATAAAATACTTTTAAATTCTACCTTCATTCATGAAAGTTGACAAAAATTTACATTTTTCTTCAAAACAAATGCCGGAAGCAGCGGAGAAAAATAAAAAATTCTATTGTCTACATTTTGACAAATCTTCTTTGTCGTTTTTCTTCATTCCGGTGTATTCATTATGCACGTACCGCTTTAATTTTAGTTTTATTTTTTTAACTTAAATTTAGAAAATAATCGTTATTTCCAGTCCTTGATATTTATTTGTTAAAATATTTCGTAATACATACCTAAAACTCAAATTAAAAAAAGAATGTGTGTATTTTTCATTTCACTATAGTGAAGCAACGATATAATTTTTTTTTTAGTTTCAGTGGTAAATTAAAGTCTTAGTAAATGCCAAAAATGGATCTTAAATGGGAGCCTCATACGAGTTTTATGCCGGTAAAAACGAATTGCGGGATCGTGTTTTTTTTTAAATTCATTCCCGAACATATCTTCGTTTAGAGCTAAGATTTATAAAAATGAAAAAAATTGGCTTTTTAATAACTATGAATATGTTTCACGTAATTAAACAGTAAAAAAATTTTATTTAATAATACATAATTATAGGTCAATCATTACCTAATGGAGTATGCAGTAAGATTTTTGATTTCTAAAACCGTATTTGTGCTAAGCTTTATCTCGACACACCACTTTTATGGGTAATAAAATATCTACAAAATTACAATGACAATGAGACTTCAATCAGTGTTACGTTTAATAATGGATTGATCTTTTCGAGTTCAGTAATGCAGTTTTGATTGATATTAAACTTATATTGTATACATTTTATAAACATAGTAAGATAATAAAACCATATTTTAGTGATAGAAGGATTTTTGTATGGTCCTGCACAAACTATAAACCAATTCAAACCAAATTCAACACTCCAAAGGTGACAATTGGCACATCCTAGTCATGTAGAAAAAAAAAAAAATTCATGAAACAGAAGATTGGCACTGGCGGGGAAGGCGATGTCGCACGAAATCTAAAAGCCAGCAACAATTTAATGTTCCTTTTTAATACGATTCGCAAAAATGTTTGAAACGTTACGTTACGTGAAGCGTGTGAACACTAAAAGAAAATATTTTTGCAGGGTCTTATAGTCGTCATATAGTCTTAAACAGGTAATACTCGTTTATGTATGTAAAAGTAAATATTTGATAAGTAAAAGTGATTTAATGTACGTGTGCATGTGCATTGTACATATAAAATGTTCTTCATTGAAACTATTTTACGTAACTAATTTTGCCGCACATTAAAACTTGTTTAACAAACATCGCTCATACCACCTGTTGGCCAGCACGGCCAGACATAAAAAGTCAAAAAAACTGGCAGTTTTATTTATTTTCTTAAAGCTAAACTGGCAGCCAGCCTGCTGACTTTAAATGTCTTTTCAAATATAATTTTCACTTGAAAACCTGATGCCATAAAAAACAGAAAAAGTTGTAAAAAGAGGTTTTTTTTTTCTTTTGTTAAATGTGTGTGAAAGAAATCATTTCTCAAGTCAGATGGTGAGACATTTTCCATTTCATATTAATGTTTGAATGTTCAAATGTAAGAAGGAAAGTGCGTATTTTTTCATCATCAATTTTGGTTGTTTGTCTAGTTTTATTATTACTTTTTTCCAATGTTGTTGACTACATTTCAAGTTCAAGGTTAGACACAAATTTTATATTTTCATTTTTAGTTTTATTCGGGTAGAAAGATGTATATAAATGGTTGTTTATATACAAAACTCAGAGAAAAATCCCAGACACATACTTAAACGCATTATATTAAAAAGTATTACGCACCCTAAAAGCCCACCTCAGTTTTTTGTATAAACACACACACACACACACACACACACACACATTCTAAACGATACACCGACACGCAAAAAACAAAAAAAGAAAATTTTTTCCGTTACATTCCCTCCTAATTCTTGGGTATTAACTGCTGGATTTTATGTATGTCTGTGTTTGAATGTCTTCTTCTTGTATACAAAATTTTTTTGTAGGTATATATTTGAGTTTGTAATATACAAACATACATAAATGACATTCAATTTTTTTTCGAGGTCTCAGGATGTCTGACAAACTCATTCTCTGGCCACACACCAACACACACACTCAGAGAAAATTGGTCTAGTAGCCTGCTTAACTCCCAGTCTGTCTTTTGTTAACAGCCGTTAAAAGCAGAGACAACAACAGCAGCACAAACGACAAAAGCAGCAGCTATTAGAAGGAAAAATAGGGCCATAAATACAAATGAACGTTTTCAAGGCCAAAAGCATTATTTAACTAACGAACTTTTGCCGAAACATGGCTGGCTGGCTGGCTGACTGAATGGTTGTAGTCATATTCTGCTCCTCGTTCTACAACACTCACACTCGTACTCACAGACACAAGAACACTCACAAAGTCATACCGTCTGCATACGGAAAACCGTTAAAGAACACAAACTTCTTAATGATGCCTTCTTCCTTTTTTGTTTTTCATTTTCCTCTCTCTTCTGCTCTGCTACTCTGGCTGTACACGCACCATATTGGCATTAGAGATCCTAAATTTTCTGTCGCTGAAAGTAAATGGGTTTGTTGGCAGCCTCCCTTTTATTTCAAATGCTCTTACACAAAGGCAATATCCTTTTGACCTTGAAAGTATATTTCCATACTGTAGAAATTATTGACCTGACGACTAAGCCTCTAAATGTATACGAGTGCGAGTGTTGGTGTGAGTGTGATTCGTCTGAGACTGTGGAGATTGTTTTGTTAATGTTTACGTCGTTCTAAGATTTTTTTGTTAAGGTTCTTGTTATTGCATTTGTTGTAGTTGCCGTTTCCCGTTTTTTTTTGTTGATTTGGTTTTGGTTGATGGCTGATTGTATGAAAGATGTTGTTTTTCGCTGTTTGTGTTGATGTGTCTGGATGAATGCCCGGCAAACTAATCATTCTTTGATTCTTAGATTTTACTCGGAAACGCTTTAGAATGCTACATCTTTCACTTAAACTTTACCATGACAACAGAGTTGATTTTTTTATATTTTTAAAACTTTCAACTTCTTTTACTATTTAAAAACATTAGTTATGAAAAATATTTGTCTCAAACTGTTCAAATTCATCAAAACACAAGAACTAAGAAAGTTAAAAGAACCCAATTACATATTGGTAATTACTAGGGCAACCAAAAAAAAGCACTAAAAAACAGTTTTAAGCTCTTAAAAAAAGCGTTTAAAAACATGAAAATAAGCTGTTAAAACTTTAAAAAAGCAATTTAAACTGGTTTATTTTCCACTTAATTCGTTTAATTTGTTGTTATAGTAAATTATAAGTTGATGCAATAAATTTTTTAAAAGAAAACTATGTCTGTTTGGAGTCAGCAAGTTCTTGTACATAGAAAAAGTTCTTCCTACGTCTACAGATGATAAGGGAGCATATTTAAAATTGAGTATTTGCTCTGAAGTATATTTTATACGATTGGACTCATAATTCCGCTTGCCTCCCAAAATATCCCCAATATCTTTAATGAAACTGATTTAAATTTTGTATTAAATTCGTCTTCTATATCCCCTGGAACACGGGACATTTTTCTTACGGTCCATAACTATGATCACTTAGAAAACCAATGAACCATTTTTTGTTTCCAATTTTGTTACAACTTCGTGTAAAACCCCAAAATTTGTAGAAATTAACCATTTTTGATATACAGAGAAATTCTTAATAGCTAAAACTATATTAAAAAAGCAAAAAATAAAACGTTTCTATACCAAAAACAGAGAGAAGGGGAGCTTACAGACGTTACTTTTTCCAAAAACTATATTTAAAAAGAAATTAGAAGTTACAAAGTATGATGGTAAAAGACGTTACAGACTGAGGAATTTGATCGTAAGAATACAGCTATGGAATTTTCGAGAGAAAAGAACTTAAACAAGCAAATATTAAATTAGGTTTATAAAAAGGCTTAATACTAAAAACATAAACACATAAAAATTAAACACAACACTATAAAAGGTACGTTACAGTACCGCTAAGACAGAGTTGCATAAAAATCAAGTAAGAAAGTATAGTCGACCGTATGATACCCAACACCACAGTATTTAAAAACAAGTTTCGATAGTGTATGGCTATATGAATAGGGATCATCTATGTTTTAAATTGCATTAAAATCGTTTTAATAGTTTCTGATAGGCAGAAATTGCCCCCTATCTCCCCTCGTAGTCCTATTTTTTAAAAAATGCATACCTTACGTGTCTATAAAAATATGGATCTATCTACATATGCTTTTAATTTCATTAAAATTGGTTTGATAGTGGGCACAAAGACCCTCTTCCGGATAGCAGCTTGTATGGGGGCTATATTAAATTATGGACCGGTACCCACGTACCAAATTTCATTAAATTATCTTTAAAATTGCGACCTGTACTTTGCGCACGAGGTTACATGGACAGCCAGCCAGCCGGACGGATATCATTAGATCGACTCAGAAAGTGATTCTGAGTTGATCGGTATTTTTTAGAACCAATATTTTAAGGTGTTTCTCACATCAGCACAAATGCATAAAACCCTCTCCATTCTTTAGTGTAGATATAATAACATAGAGAGATAATATAGGTTTTTGGGATGATATTGCTCAAGGCAAGCACAAAATATTACCACAACGTTGACCAATTTTTTAACCAGAGTTGTTACAGCACAGAAATGGCTGATTTTTTAGTATTTATAAAAAAAAGTTTTTAACATGAAAAAATAATAATAACGATTTTTGTAAAATTTTATTAAATAAGTTTTTTTTTTTGTATGAAAAAAATGACAAATTATCTTAAAATGGCAAAATAAGCAAAAAAAAGCCAATATCGCAAAAATAACTAAAAAAAAAGTCGATATTGCCAAAATAAGCAAAAAAAGCTCTAACAAATATAGCTTATTTTCTTTTGATCGGAATTTGTGTTCAATCAAAATCTTTCTATCTTGTTAACCAAAAAATAAGCATTTGCTTTTTTTTGGTTGCCCTAGTAATTTACCATATAAAAGGAAATTTTCCAACAGCTGGCCGGAATTTTAAACATTTAATTATTAATTATTAGTATTGTAGTTATTTTGTTGAAACTATTAATGGTTTTTAATCCAAACTTTGATATTTTAATTAGGCTAAAGTTTATCAAATTTAATTTTCATTAAATTATTTTTTATGAATTAATTAAAACTTTTTTTTATAATTTTTCATTCTTTTATTATTACGTCATAATGTCCAATGTTGTAATGTTTATAGACACAATATCACTTCTAAAAGTATCATTATGTCCATGGACATAATGTAACTTTTAATAGTGTCTTAAAGTCTATGTACGGAATGTCATATGGTACATGGATATTATGACCCTGTTTAGTGTGATATAGTCAATTATTTGTTGGTTCCATTATTGCCAAGCTCTGGGACGAAAGACTTAGCAAATTAATAATTTGGGACAATATTTAAATTCCAAAATGTAAAAATCCAGAATTTTTTTAAATTCCTAGTTTCAGAATTCTGAATCTGAAAACCCAAAACTTTTTGGCGGCATGAAAGTATAACCAAAGTATAACCCTACAAAAAAAATATGAAATAACCCCCCACAGTGTGTGACCTTGTTCAATAAAACCGCAATTTTGAAAATGAAATAAGCCCCCAACGAAATCAAAAAACGCCCCAAACAGAATAAAAATAATACCCTAATTTTTGTTGGCTTATTTCATATGAAATTAAGTTAAATAAAATAACACTCCAAACAAAATGATATTGCACTCAAAAATCGTTGCTGTTGTTCTCTGTACAATCTTTTGTGTGGTATTTCATTATTTTTTTGGGGGCATATATTTTGGTGGGTTATTTCATGCCGCCATACTTTCTAATACCTAATTTTTAAATCCTAAATTATAAAATTTTGAATTACGAAGCTTTAGTTAGCAAAGCCGGTATTTGTTATATAAGGAATTACTCCTCTTTGGTATAACAAACACCGGCTTCACTAGATAAAGCTTAGAAATTCGGCAAAACTGTAACTTAAGTAGACAGAGTATGTTATAGAAAGCAATTTTAACTTAAGACAGACTGTAGATGTCCTTAAATGCGTTATATACTTTTTGGAGCCGAGGAATGTATTATTGATGCCATGCAAACATATAAAAATGTTCTCCAACTGTTTTAAAAAATTTATTATTAAATCAAACTAATAATAATTTATGTATTCTTGCTTAATATATTCCAAGAAAAGTATTTAAAAAAATATACGCATAAAAATCTAACGTTATTTTTTTTTTTTTAAGTGAAATAACACCAAACTTACACATTTTGCATTATGAAACCATTTGCCCACAACAATATTAATTATTTATTATTATTTTTTAAAACATTTACATTCAAAACTAAATAAAATTAAGTACAGTTACATTTTTGTTTGAAAAATGAAAGGAAAATGTATGAAATACTTTGGGAATAAAGAAGATAGAAGAAAAGACGAAATTTATTCTTCTATCTTCTTAAAGATTCGTTCACAATATACAGCAACATTTTCACTAGGTGTTCAAAATACAGCAGTGAATGCTGTGCAAATGTTGCTGCCTATTGTGAACGAAGATTAATAAAAAAAAGACAAATACCGGTTTCGATTGTGGTATTCCGTTTTATTTTGTTTGTAAAGTCTTTTTGAGATGCGATCTAGAAAATGCTTTTTAAGGTAACAAATATTTTCTAGATAATTATAAAATGTTCAACGTTTAAAAATAAAAAAGTGCCCCGGTAGGCTAGCTAGTAGTGAGCTAGTCTATCTGCGCCGGGGTTCGATTCCCGCCAGAGACTCTGGTTTCTTTCCTGCAGACAAGCGTAGATCTTCGCGGGATTAGCTAAGGAAATTAAAAAAAAAAAAATATCAAAATAAAATTATTGAACATTAATGTTCCCTCAGAAGATTAAAACCATTATGGTATGTTTAAAATTGATATCAATAAAAATATGATACAGCAATTTCCAATGATTTGAACCAATGAGCAAAAAAAATTGTATCCTTTTTCAACGAGTACTGAATGTGAAGAAGTCAGAAAAGTCCCCGACAGAAAACATTCGATGATGCAGTGCAGTTAAAAATATTTCAACGAAAAATAAGTATCATGTACTAATAGAATTCAACGGACATAAAATACCTTTTCCCTGCGTTGCAAACCCTGATCGAATATAACCGCATATAATAAAAAACACTTTGGAATCAATAACTAAAATTGGCAGAAATGGACATATAGCATTGTTGCAAACAACCCTAGAAATACCACAAGTAAGACTGCTATATTCGGATATAGGGAATCGTATATAGCCTTTGCAATGGTGCGATAAGAACGCCAAGTTATGTAAATACCGTTCTTTAGATATAAATAAATCTATTTTGTTCCACACTTACCTCTCCAATCCCGCCTACATTTTGTGTATAAATCTTTTACATAATTTGAAAACTTTGGCTCTTGCCGTTCTCCAGATTTTTTTCATTTTTAGGAACGAAACACTTTTTGATTTAGTCCGTTTAAGAGCTAAAAAAGAGTTTAACTTTGCGGAGTATATTACGCCGGTTTTGAAATAAATATATAAAATATTTCATGACTTGGTTCGGTTCAGCTCTAAGCCCTCCATATATGCTTACATGTATAAATGCTTGGAAGGGTAACAGTTAAGAATATGCAGTAAAATTTCTTAAACTATTTCATGGATATTTTTTTTAACCGTATTTCAAAATATACTTTAGAGTATAATAAGCAAAATGCGCAAATCTCCAACTTAGTCCTTTTTGTACTAAGAATACTTTCATACAGTTCAATATATAATTTTGTTTTTGCTTCTTTATTAAAATATTTATATTTGCAATGGGTGTAGAAAGTGGAACGTAGGAAAAATATTACTGTTGTAAGTAATAAAAAAATGAAAGGAAGGATATGTCTGCTCTTCAATAGAAATAAAATACCAAAAAAAAAAAAATGTCTCATACAAACGCCCGCACACAAATTTAAAGATTTGTGATTCGTATTATGTTAAAGAAGGGGCATTTCTTTATGTGGAAACTTTTTCATTTTGGTGATTTGTTTTCTTGCTGCTGCAGATGATGGGTGAGATCCTTTTAGGGCATCAAACACATTGAAATGTTCTCTTACTCGTACTCTCACATTTGAATTATGTGTGAAATAAAAAGGAACACAGGACAAATGAATATATTGGCATGGAAATGGTGTGATTTTATTTGGAGTACCAGAGAACGAGGGACAATGAGATCAGTTTACTTGTGAGTGCTGGGCATATCTATTTAATTTCTTCTGGTGGTTTCTGATCCAGAAAAAGTTGGCATGCAAATCCCTAATTTCTGCTCCAGAGTCAAAGACATAAACAGAAATCAAAATCGTTTCTTTACATCTATCTTTAAATGATAAATTATACTATTTGATTAATGTGTAGGGCAAGCTTTTTTGAAAGTTCTTTGCTAAAAGAAAGTTTTTGCAGTTTTGAAAAGGTGTTTTCTTAAAACGAAAAAAATGGATTTCGATAATTGTCCTTAAAAAACTGACTAATCACAATAAAACACCAATTGCAACTACAAGGAGGCGCAAAAGTCATCACCTATCCGACCGTGATGCACCGATTGTGCGGATAAGTGTCGGTCTCAATATTGTCAGTTTTATTTGACCAATGTCAAATAGATTGGCATGCATGGATTGTACTGATTGTTCTTTGTGTTTGTTTCTCATATTATTCCGCTGTTCGGTTTACCTTTACTTGAATTTTTCAGTCACATTTCAGTTTTGTCAAAATGAGCTACAGAAGTAAGTTGTTTCAATTACAAATTACACAAATCGTTAACATAAAGTGAAGTGGGCAAATTTTAACTAAAAAAATGATAAATTTTAATGTTTTCAACCAGTTGAAGTCATTTGATGCAATAAAGATGCATCAAAATGGTAAACCCCAAACATTGATTTCATTTTCATACGATATAGAGAACATATATTTCAAAAATTATAAAAAAATTCCCAGTAGTTTAGCGTCAGGTCTGAAATGGCTAACCCTACGGCCACGATCAAGTTGTTCCTGATAGTCTTTTACATATACTGCTTGTCAAAATTTACAAAAATTGAGAGCTGTGACGTAGGTGGCACTCAATTTACTTTCAAGATGCCATAAAAAAAAACAATTTATAAAGACAAACATGTAATCAGCTGTTAAATTGAAAGTAAATTGCCAAACAAATGGAAAGGTGAAATTGAAAGCCATCTCGTGGTCAATTTAAAAAGTGTGAGTGTGTTAGTAAAAAAATGAGAGAGTTGAGTAAATTGAATGGAATTGAAAGGCAAAACTTGATCGTGTGGCCACCAAGTAAATTAAGATGCCATAATTTTGGCAAATGGCGGTTAATGTCAGTTCTGCTCAGGGTTGCCAGATTTGGGGTTCTAATCCCATATCGCTCATTTGCAGCTACGTTGACATAACTTTTCAATTTTCATTTGGGGCTGATATTGGGAATGTTAAACCAAAAATACGATTTTTTGGGGACATTTTTCAAAATATTTGAAAACGTAAAAATACTTCTTAACTAAAGCCGATAAACACCATGGATAAGTCAACCGAAACTTAATACAAACTTCGAAAACACGCATATAGTGCGGCTGTAAAGCAAATTCTTGATTAATGGGTTAAAAAACAATAAGGTTCTTCATTAAATCGCTTGAAAGTTTCACAATCTGTGCAAACTATGCCCTCGCAAATGAACTGTCAAAAATTGTTTGAGAATTCATTTACACAAACTTCGCAAATTGCCCAACAATTTTGACTCGTAAACTTGAGCTGTTATATTGTGAATTTATACAAATAAATTTTTGTATGCTTATTGTCGTTTGCAACTTTTCAAGTGAACAAATCTGAGCAAATTAGTCTTTTGGCATGCTTAATGCATCTTTAAAAACAAATTTCGCTTTATTTTTTTGTATTGACGTTTCTTACAAACTGACATTTATTGTTTAAAATTAAACAAGAGTTAAAAAGGGGCTTCATGAAATGTAGCTCGCAAGTTTGCCCATTTGCACAAATGGCAAATTTAAGCGTTTTCATGAAAACTCTTAATAAAATTTTTTAATGATTGAAACTGCCGAAAACGTCCTAAGGTGATCAATACAGAGAACAGATTATTTCTAATTTTTTTATTTCAATCATTAACGATATAAATTGTTTTCGCTTGAGTTTTTAGAGTGACGCTGTAAATTTGTATGACAAAATGTGCAAAACGGTTTTAGTTTTTTGTTCTAAATTATTTTAAACAGCTGTTAATATTCCCACATTCATATTTTAGATTTACTTTAAGATCAAAATGTTTTGCTTTCGCTCAATAAATATTAATTTGGTAAGTAAAGAAATTTCAAAATTATAAGAACTGCAGCCGTATTCTGTAAATCGCTAAAGCTTAATCTATATCGCTAAAAATCTATAATGTTGATTTAGCGATTTTTGGCTACGAATGCAAGCAATTCTGTAACGTGCATTGCTAAATTTGGCAATGCCATAAAAACTTAATTCGCCGCAATTTTAGCGTTTAATGTCATCGCTAAAATTTTTAAATTTTGTATTCTCTAAGGCATTTAAGCGATCGAAATTTATCTTTAGCTAGGCGAATTACAGAATACGGCTGCAGTTGTCTGATAATTTAGAAAAATCTCTTCACCAAATTACTATTTGATTATACGTTACTGAGCGAAAACAAAACATTTTGTTCTTAAAGTAAATCCAAAATATGAATGTGGGAATGCCAACAGCTGGTTAAAATAAGTAAGAACAAAAAACTAAAAGCGTCATGGACATTTTGCCATACAAACTTCCAGCGTCACACTGAAAATCCAAGTTGAAGCAATTTATATCGTTTACACTATTAATAAAAAGATTTTGTACGAAGTAAATAATCGTTTACCTGAAAATCTTTATAGTTTATAATCAATATAAATGCGCTTGTATCCACGTATTAACCCATTAACGCAACCACTGTGGTAAAACAAAATGTTTGCATAAATTAATTAATTAAATAAACTTAAATATATTGTGAACTTGAGTTTTAATAAACT
Organism: Pollenia griseotomentosa; assembly: GCA_963931875.1. Lineage (NCBI taxonomy): Eukaryota > Metazoa > Arthropoda > Insecta > Diptera > Polleniidae > Pollenia > Pollenia griseotomentosa. The sequence goes on along the minus strand of OZ007562.1, from coordinate 191,071,549 downwards.
TCCATTCACCAATTTGAAAAATGACGTTCAACTAAATAAATTCAAAAATTTATAAATTTTAAGACGCTTCTGGTACAAAGCGCTTAAAAAATTTACCTAGGCTGTACTTAAAATGCTTTTAATACAGATGCATTTTACAAAAACGGAAATTTGCTATTTTGTGCCTAAAGGGCCAACCATAACATGCATAGCCTTGCTTTGATTCCGTACGGAATGTGCGATCAGTTCCGCACTTTGCTTAAGCAAATGACAGTTTCATAAAACTTTACAAAAAGTTTCCGTAAGTTCAATATGGATTTCTTCATATGATTTACATGTATTCGCACATTTGCTTAATCCAACTTAAGCACATTATGGTTAGGCCTTAAGTGTGAAAATATCATAGATGGGGGTAGTGCACTAATTTTGCAGTTTCTACTCAAATTTAGTGATTGCGCAAAATTATTGCAATCATTTTGTTGATGTTGAGTGTTGATTTGAGAATCGGCGGAAAAAGCATTCACTTATTTGAGTGCAAATAAAAATTTTGCAATCAATTTAAAAACAAAAAAACTTGTTTTTTATGAAAGCCAAGAATTATTCTGTCATTGACAAAATATAGTTTTATCATTAGCTTTCTCTCAACAATAAATTTCAGTGTATTTATCAAAAATAAAAATTGTGAATTTAGCACGTCAAAGAGAAATCTTTTCAATAGGGATGAGATTTTTATGCACTAAAAATCGATAATATGCGCATAAAATATGCACTAAAAACTCCAAAATATGCATTAAAAAATAAAAAATATGCAATAAAAACTTGAACATTTCCAATAAAAAGGCGTTTTTTAAATTTATTTGAAAAAAAAATGCAGTCTATTGTTATTCATAGGTACAATATTTTTTAAAACTTAATTTCATTTTTTTTTTTTTTTTTTTGCATAAACAAATAAATTCTTTTTTATATTATCAATAGTAAACCTTTTTCTGTTCGGCCGCAGAAAACTTTTGTACATGGAAAATGATCTCTCAACGTCAACCAAAGTTATAGGAGCATACTTGAAGGATGCCAATTCATTTGAAGAATATTAATTTTCTAATTCAGATCTAATTCTTATTCGCTTTAACTTTTTATTTGTATAATATTTTTTGCTTTTCTTAAATCTTTGGAAAAGGTTTCCTGACGATCTGGCCTAAGCAACCAGTGAAATGCGCATAGAAGCTAGCTTTCTCTCAACAATTAATTTCAGTGTATTTATCATATATGAAAAATTGGGAAAATTCTGCAGGTCATACAGAAATCTTATTAATAATAAATTTTGTATTCCCAAAAAAATAACTTTGAAAAATAGTTACAATTTGATTTGTTTTTTATTTAAGCTAATAGGGCCTAAGGTTAATAAATGTAAATAAAAAGCAATTTTTTATTACAGTTTTCCCGACGTTTCGTCGATTTTTTGTCGACTTTTTCAAGGGAGCGTCTATTTAAAATTTTAAAAAATATATAAATTAACAAAAATACAAATAAATTACATTAAAAAGTTAAACTTACAATATGAGCTTTTCACATTAAGTTAAATTTCTTCTTTTACATGTAACATTAAACATAAAACATAAATTTAAAGTTAAACACATATTACAACCAAGTATCACTGTAACGATTTAGAAATTGCAACTTTATAATTTGCGCTAATATTGTTAGTGTCTTCTTTGATATTCATCGTTTTCTTTATGTTTTCTTGTATCCTTAGACTTTCAATTGTAAATCTCTTCTTGTCCCCCCTTACTTTATCTAGTATTCTCACCCCCTCAAAATCAATTTTATGTTGTGTATTTAAGATGTGTGTTGATAATGCTGTCGTTTCTTTTTTCCTTTGTATATCCATCATATGTTCTCCCATTCTAGTTTCAAGGGATCGTTTTGTTGTTCCAATGTATATGAGTTCGCAACTTTGTTCGTTATTCCCTTTACATTGTAATTCGTACACAATGTTGTTTTGTTGTTGTTTGTCTATTGGAGTTTTTATTGCAGAGAATATAGTGCTGAGTGTTTTATTGGGTTTATAAGCAAAGCTTATATTATTTGTTTCTATTGACGTTCGTATGTTTTTATTATCAGTGAGGCCAGGGATGTATTTTACACTGTAAAAATATTTTTGTTCTTTATCTATGTTAGTGGGGTTATTATCATTTTTGTTCTTTATTTGCGTAATTGTGTCTTCTATTAGTGTTGATATAAGTTTATTTGGGAAACTATTGCTTTTAAGGATATTGAAAATTATATTTTTGTTTTTAGTGTGAAAAAGTTCATCGCTTATGTGTAAAATCCTGGAGATGAAATTTTTAGCAGTGTTAATTATTTGATTTTTCGGTTGGGTTGCGTGGAAATTCATTATCCTTCCTGATGAGGTCTCCTTAGCGAACCAGTCAAAAATTATGGAATTTTTCTTTCGAATTAGTTTGGTGTCCAGGTACGCTATTTCCTGATTTTTCTCCCTTTCAATGGTAAATTGAATCTTAGGATGATACTTGTTAAATGTGGACAAAATTTCTTCTTGGTCGTCTGATTTGATGATCGCTAAGATATCATCTACATATTTAACTATGTATTTGATAAAAATGTTCTTATTTTTCAATTCTTCTATCGCACTGTCAAGAAGGTTGTCAAGTATTATGTCTGCGATTGTAGGGGATAGTGGGTTGCCCATGGGCATGCCAAAAATTTGGTTATATATTTTATCTTTGTATATAAAATAATTATTATCATTGAGACAAAATTGGAGAATTTTAAGAAATTGAGAGCTTGACATTTTTGTGTGATTTTTTATTACGTTCCATTTTCTCATTATTGTTCTTATTGCCGTTCTAACTGGAATGTTAGTAAATAATGAGATGACATCAAATGATACAATTGTTTCCGATCTATCAATTTTTATGTTGGTGAGTTGTTTTTTAACTTCTATTGAGTTTTTTATGTTATACGTTTCAGAGATTAAATGTTTTAAAATTGTTCCAATATATTTAGACATGTGGTAGCACGGTACCTGGACTGATGACACAATAGGTCGAAGGGGGGTATCAGGTTTGTGAATTTTTGGCAGCCCGTAAATTCTGGGTGCCGTAGCGGCGGAACAAAAAAGTTGGCGTTTTTGCCAAGAGTCTATATGGTTGTTTTTAAATAAATCTGAAACAATGTGGTTGTTTTCTTTCTGTAGTTTCAATGTAGGGTCTACTCTTATGGTTTTATATGTGTTTTTGTCTTCTAGTAGTACTTCCATCTTCTTTTCGTATTCGTTTTTGTACATCAGCACGGTTTTGTTTCCCTTATCGGCTTGTACAACAATAACGTCGATGTGTTCGCGTAAAAATTTTTTCGTTTTTTCAAAAATTGTAAGAATGAATTTGTCCTTTTCTGTGTTTTTAATGTTTCTTTTAAAAGTTGTTACCTTGTTTGCTACTTTAGTTCTAGCGATGTCTTTCTCTTTATCTATGTTACTGTCCATTGCCTGGATACATTGCTCTATATCAGCAATGACATGTAATGGTGAAAAACTAAACTTGTCTACCGGAAGTGAGAATTTTTTCCCCAGTGACAAAATCCACTTGCACTCTATTGGAATATTATATTCAGTTTTATTTTCAAACCAGTTATCATTAAAAACAAGTCCATGTAACCTAAACTGATTTTCTTTCAGTGTATTTATTTTGTTGATTTGTTTCTCTTTAATATTTTTTGTAATTTGTTTTGTCCTGTCTTTTTGTTTGTTAAAAAAAGTTGTGTGGTCAGCTGTTGATATCATATTCTTAATACCAGCATTAAGATGAAAAAGTTTACGTTTGATTAAAGTGATATTTGTGTTTGTTTGTGAAATTTCAAGATTTAAAATTTTCTTATGGAAGTTATTTTCTATTTTTCTTAATTTATTTTTAATTGTGGTGCATTTAAAAAGATGTGTCACCTGTTTTGTAGAATTTCTTGTGTGTTTTGGTATTATGCCATAACTTCTACACGATAAAATAAATTTCAGCCGTTCTTGTTGTTGTGCTAGTTTTCTAACTTCGTTACAATACTCCTTTAACGTTCCGCATGTCTCACTGTTGTACTTCAATGCTATGTGTTTAAAATAACCCTTCATTTTTATGTTGTTGTTATTGTACCTGTTGTTTATAATTTGTTAATAATTTAATTTAGTTACAATTTGTTTTATTTTTTTTGAAATCGTTAATTTTTTTCAAAACATTTGGATTTTTTTCAATTTTTTAATTTTACTTTTTGCGATATCAATTAATTTGACTTGAGTCGACTTAAGTAAACTAAATCCCTCGAACTTAGTAATTGTTACACCAATATATCAGTAGTTGGTGAATAAAAATGCTGATTGATTTTTGATGTTATTTAAATTTTATATTGCTTTTACTTTTTTAATTGCAAAAGCATCGGTGGCAACAAGTTGTTCAATAACATTCTTAAATTGTTCAAAGTTTTTTGAATAGTATTCTTTAGCTTCTTGCCAGGTCCTCATCTTGTTAATACCGGCTGTGGTGGTAAAGGTACCAAGGAAAACTTTTTATATAAATCCAATAAATCAATATTATCTAATTGGCTTCTAATCCTCTGCAAGACAGTGTAACCCATGTGCCAAGCAAGCCACATATGAACGGTTTTTGATAAAATATTTTAAGCCCATTGGCAGCCTTAACCAGGTAAGGCGCTACATCGGTTAAAAATAGAAGGATCTTCTGTCGAAATTTTGAAAATCTTGTATTTAAAGCAGAGCTTTAATTATTTATTGATTTTAACATTTTTTTTGTGTATTTGGGAATATTTTGTAGAACGGAAATTCAAAAAATATACCACTCAAAAATTTTAAAGTATGCAAAAATATGCATTTAAAGCCAAAATATGCAAAAATATAAATTTTCACCAAAATATGCAAAAAGATAACACTACGTGACAAAATTTCAACAAAGTCATGACCAAATGAATCTGACAGCTAATCTTTATGTAAAATTTTCCGTTTTTGTTTTTGAGATATTCCAAAATAACCGTTATTTGTGTTTTTAAAAAAGATGATGTGACTGAAACGCAAATAACTTCAAAAATTTGAAACGGATTATGTATTATGTATTTCAAGAATAACCATGGATTGCTAGTGAAGATTGGTCAAGAAATGATAGAGTTACAGGGGACAAAAGTTCAAGCTTCATTGAAAATTATATGATTTTGTTCAGTTTTGCTCTTTTCAAGTTATTTTTTTTTTTAACTCAAAAAGTGTTCTACTTTTGACCATTCTGACTTCATATTCGGATTCAGCGGAAAATTTTACATAAAGATTAGGTGTCAAATTCATTTGGTCAAAAAACTGTCACGTAGTGTAATTGGTATACATCGATCTTAGACTATCGACAAAAAACATGCATTTGCATGGAAACCGCATCCCTACTTTTAATTATAAATTTTGTATTCCCGAAAACAACTTTGATAATCATTTTGTTTAATTTTCTTTGTTTTTGCACATCAGGACAATTATCAAAATCCATTCACATACAAAATGATTTTTCGTTTTAATTTTAGTGAGAGTACGCTTTTTTGCCGCTTTTTTGGTCGCACGTAAAAATGTTGCATTATTTGAACTGAGTGCGGATTTTATGCATTCCATTGTCGTTATAACGTTATAACTCAATTGAGTTAGTGAAAAAATACCAATCATTTAGTGATGTTAGTGGAAACTAATTTTTTTGCAGTTTTATTTAGTGGTAGTGCAATGCTGTTTTAATTTAAAATTTTGTGCACTTCCCCAAAAATGGTAAATATGAATATAAAAATGCATTTTTGTAGGATAAACATTAACCTAAAAAAGTACTTTTATGTTTAAAGGCATTTCTTTGGCGGTTTTTCTTTTCAGGAATTTTTTTTTTAAGATTTAGGGAGAATGAAAAAATGTTTCTGGCAGCCCTGGTTCTTGTTTGACATTTGACCTATATATAATATATGTATGTCAATAAGGAATAAAGCGCTATATTCAGTCATAGCGAAACCCTATCGTGAAAAATTTTTCCCTCGTATTTATTCCCCTTTTCACATATTTGCGATCATGAAAAACTCCCATGAAAAAAGGTAATTCAAAGGAGAATGATAACGTGAAAAAATGTTCACGGGAATTAATTCCCCTTATCATGAAAAGATCTTTCCCTCGTAATTTGTTAACATGCATGTAAGTATGTATGTAGTTCCTCCTATAAATCGAATATTAAGGGCTAGATCCGTTAATAAGGCACAAACCGATATATTGGTTAACAAAATGCAAAACAACAAGTCGATTGCCTGCGGATTTGTAAAGCTTTCCAAAGACGTGGTGGCAGAATTTTGGAGAATATTTTACTACATAAAATTTAAAAAGTGCAAAAAATAACGTTGTAATCAAACTATCCCTCCAGTACTAAATATTTTGCTTTATTATTTTAACTTTTCTTTAAAATATATATGTACGTGTAAATTTTGAACAAAAATTTCATTGATTTAATTTTTTTTTTAATCTTTCTTCTTTTTTACATTCACTGGAACTGATAGCGTGAAAAATTTTTCACATGAGATTCACGATTGCTTTTTCCCCTTCGAGGGGAATGAAAATTTCATGGGAACAAAAATTCCACTCGTATTCACGATAGGGGTGATTGTTTTTATATTTTAGAAAAATTTATATGAAAATCACGCAGTTCTTTAAGTGGTTTTCATATAAATTTTACTACACAATCAATTGCTTGTCACCGGGAAACAACAAATTAAAATCTATCTAGTTCTGTAACAGACTAAATAAAAAAGTGTTTCGTTCCTAAGGAAACGGTAATAAATCCAAGCCAATGGCTTCATAAATCAATGACAGTTCATTTACTAAATTTCAACATATTTGCGAATTGTCTGGTTTGACTTGGTTCACTTCAGTTCTGAGCCCTTATTGTATATTTGTAGGTTACTTTTCTATCCCCAGCTAGCATTTGCAAAAATCACCTAAATGTGTTTTTTTCAGATCACTTTTGATGATAAAAAATTGATTTATTGCTAGAGCGATTAAAAAGGATTTACATATGATTCATTCATATGCTCAAAAAGAAATCAGAAAATTGTGTCACAAATGATTATTTTCTCACAACGAGAGCATCATTTATGATCGAAAAATTATCATAAATAATTCTTCTCTTGAAACAGATTCCTAAAAGATTCTATTATGATACAAAATGCTAGATGAGTCAACTCCCCAGCGGGAAAACTCAAAAGACCTTCTTATTTCAGGCCTTTTTAAAGGCTTGCTTTGAAATTTGTTTGATTCAATTACTATTCTTATGTAACTTTTAAAGAATTCCTCGGCTTTTTCGTATAAAAGATAAGATACACATTCTACATTCGCTTCTATGAGAAGGGTGAAGTGAAGGAGAAGGAACAACGCCAACAAATCAGCCAAATTTACTTTGAAAATCAGCCATCGATTCATGATTTAAATGACACAACTTATTTTTTTTTAAATGAAGACGATGTGTCGATTTAGAGAAAATAAACTATCAATTAGACATCAAGGACGTGTGATGTGAAACCTCTTGATTGTTTTCCGTAAGGCTGTGAAGTCACTGGTTTATGCTGATAAAAACCAGCAAAAATTAACGTCTTGGAGTTCAACATTGTTCATTTAGTTGGTGACATGCAGCCAGAAATGCTCGAAAATGGGAACAAAATTGGATGCCGTGTCCCTACAGATAATATTGGGTTACGTGGTTTATTGTGGCTTAAATGGACTACTTACAACATGGTCCAATGTACTGTAATATGGACCATGTTAAAAGAAATTAACATGCAGTGCTGCCAACATCTGCATGATGTATACTTTTCTATAGTTTACAGTATTACACATTGGTAGCCCCTATGGTGTCCATTACACAGTACAACACATGATTTCGGGACTCAATTCTAATAGTTGGTTATGAAAGTAGACCCAAAAAAAAGAACTTCTGCATCATTAGTTTGGTCATGGTACATCAAATAAAAATTTAAAAATTAATTTGAAGTTAGTAAGTATTGTATAGGGGGATTTGTCACGTTTTAGGCTCTTTTGTTTGTCATAACTCGAGAACCACTAGTCCGAATAAGCTGAAACAAATTGAAAAAAATTAAGAATTACAATTCCTTCAATCTGTTCATACAACGTTTCGCTACATAAGCAACAGTTTCGCAGTTATAAATAAATGTATGAAGAAAAAAAATATTTTTTGGCCCAAAAAATTGAAATTTTTTATTTTTAATTCAAAAAAATCCAAAACGGTAAAAAAAGTGTCAAGTCCTATTACTTTCACGTAAAGTCGCATAACCTATGAACAAAATGAGATATAAATCATGTAAATCGATAAACGCGTTTCGCTTTTATTCACAGTTAAGTAAAGGTATGAATTTCAAAAATTTGCTAGAGATATCCACAAAATTCTTTGGAAAAAACATTGATGACTTTTTTTTATGATTGTCAGAATTAACAAAAAGTAATTGGGATTCACGATACACAGGAAATCAATATCAATGTAAAGATTGGAAAGCAAGAACTCCTGAGCTCGAGAAACAATTAAAATTACGGAATCAACCTTTGATAAAGGATCTAGATGATATTTTGTTGCCATCGCTCCACATAAAATTAGGAATAGCAGGAAAATTCGTCGAAGTGTTAGTCAAAGATATTGATGACGCCTATGACTGTTTGAAATCCATCTTTCCAAAACTCAGTGGAGCTGTCAGTATTTTAATATTGTCATATCTAAATTTGTTCACTTCGATATATTCGCATTACCAATAATTTTTTCGTAAATGTTTTTTTTTTTATATTTCAAACAGGTATTCTCAATGGACCGGATATACGAAAATTAATGAAAAGCGAATCTTTCACAAATATGCTTTCCAACCATTATAACCACCTATGTGCATGGGACGCATTGAAACAAGTCATCGAAGGCGTTTTAGGAAAGAACCGTGTACATCGAGATGACATACAGACACGAGTGGACAACTTGCTGTATTATTTTGAAAAAATCAATGCATCCATGACGTTAAAATTACATTTCTTGCATTTCCACCTTGAAACCTTTTTGGCACAATTACCTCAGGAATCGGACGAACAAGGAGAGAGGTTCCACCAGGTGACCATGCCAATTGAAAAGCGATTCAAAGGCAAAAAATTGGATGCATTGCTTGAGGAGGTTTGTTGGTGGAGTTCTAAAATTATGCAGTTTGAAATTTTTGGACACACTGAACAAAACATGCCCTTGAATATTACGTCTATGTCGGATGATGATGCAGACTCAGAACATGAATATGAACAACCTACGAAGAAAATAAAGTCATCAGAACCACAAGCGTCAACTTCAACGAGGATGGATAGTGACAATAATTGAAAATGTTCTAAATTTTGTTTCCATGCATAGATAACATTTAAAAATTGCATATTTTCTGTGTAAGAATAGCTGTAATATGAATCGGAATGTATATTTTCATGCAAAATAAAGAATCAATACAAAAGTCATCAATGTTTTTCCCAAAGGATTTTTTATGAATTAAAAATAAAAAATTTCAATTTTTTGGGCAAAAAATATTTTTTTTCTTCATACATTTATTTATAACTGCGAAACTGTTGCTTATATAGCGAAACGTTGTATGAACAGATTGAAGGAATTGTAATTCTTAATTTTTTTCAATTTGTTTCAGCTTATGCGGACTAGTGGTTCTCGAGTTATGACAAACAAAAGAGCCTAAAACGTGACAAATTCCCCTATACAATACTTACTAACTTAAAATTAATTTTTAAACTATAAATAGAGCTGTTAAGAGCTTTACATATTCTTCAAACTAAAGCATTTGAAAGTTGCCAGATAAAAATTAATTTAATTATCAGCCCAATTATGAATAAAAATTCCCCGGGAGTTTATTCCCTTCTCCCATTTTTACGATTGAACTTAAATAGGAAAAATGGGAAATGGGAAAAAGCACTATGATAGCCATCTTTATCCAAATCGAACAGCCCATCTTGCGACATTCATTATCGAACTTTTGAAAATATATAATAAAAGTTTGAAGACTTTTCTTAAAAAGAAACCGAGACTTTGGGTTAGAAAATTGTGAATTTTTTATCAACAATATTTAAAAAGAAATAAATGTCATCACTGATATCGAATCTTGATTTTATTTGGGTATCTGTAGGGTAATTCTGTAACTTTTTAACGACAAATATTTGTCGTTAAGTAGAAAATTTCAGGTAAAAATTTTAAAAATTTTCTACTTAACGACAAATTTTTGTCGTTAAAAAGTTGCAGAATTACTACTATCTACTAAAGTAAGAATTTTTAATTACACCTGAATTACACCTTAAAGAAATTACCCACGACAGAAAAAAAAAATTATACCAAATTCGGGTATTTACCCGCAAAGTGGCAACACTGATTTATATTTTCAACACAAGCTGTATATAAAAAGTTCTTTACAAACATTTTGTATTTCATTTTTGTATTTGTTATTTTTTTTAAGAAATAATAATTGCATACTTATGTTAACATCAAAAGCTTTTACCTCATTTGTTTATTTCAAAAAAAGTTTTTGTTTCGGTATGCTAAAGTTTAAGTCTTACCAGAGCAAGCTTTTAATAGCGTTTAAATAAACAAAAAGTTTACTTTTGAACAGCGCCCTAACGTATGTTGTATAATTTTTAGTGGTAAACAGATAAAACTTAGTAAAGACAAAAGCCTCGTACAAATTTTAGCTTTTGGAATCTAAAAGCAATTGCTTTCAAACTATTAGTGCCAAAGTTTAATTAGAAAACTTTTAAAAAGTTGTATATATAAATAGTTTTAAAATAAATAATTTAAAAAAATAATTAATGATAAATATGTATATAAAAAAAATAAAATGTTTATCTATTAAAACTCTTTTGAAAAGCGCCCTAACATATGGTTTATAATCTTAAGTTCTTAACAGATTATAAGTAGCACAGGCACAAAACTTGTACAAAAGTTAGGTTTAGAGTTTTAAAAGCAGTTGTTTTCCAACTTTTAGTGCTCAAGCTGGTATAGAAAATGTTTAATAATAAATGTATTTAAAAATTGATTTTTTTCAATAAAAAATCTAAGACCGGTTGCAGTCCATTGGTAATAAGTACATACATTTAAAATAAATAAATACATTTGCCAACAATCTTTAATATATTCAGAACTTTAACTTACCTTTAAAATCGGTTATTGTTTTATCATTTTTGTTGAGTATTAAACTTTTCGACATCAGCTTTTCCGCCAGCAGTGGATTCGCTGCAATCAGGTAGCGTGATGAGCTGTCATCAAATATTGTAGCGTTGTCATTGTTATTATTGTTATTGCTTAAATTAGAGTTGCTATTGTTAAGAAATGAACTGCTATTGGCCTGCTCCTGCGTGGAAGAGGCTGCAGTGGGCTCCAAGGTTAACGAATTTGCACCAACAGAACCCAGAGCCGAATTTTCACCCGGCAGCTGTATTGCATTTCCACCACCATTAACCATGCCATTTGCTATGCCGCCAACTCCACCGCTGCCACTGACTAATGCAGCAAATGTATCATGTTGACTTCGTACTACAACATCACTGGTCACATCACTGATATTGTTGTTCTCCTCCTGTATATTGTAAAATGAAAAATATTTATTCAATTGCAATGTATAAAAAATATTAATAGAGGTTATTTTTTACTTTCACTTCAACTGTAGCTAAATCGGATAGAAGACTCTCAATTTCAAAATTACTCTCTGATAGTTGACGAAACAAGTCATCGGAGGAATCATTGTTGCACAAAGAAGGCTCCAAGGCATTCAGTTCTGCTGTTGTGCTTTCGGCAAGTTGAGTACTTTCGCTAACATTTTCATTAGATTCGTTAACTTCATCCTGTTTGGTAAATGTGAGCACACACACACAGAGGCGCACAGACATACACAAAGAAAAGAAGGGAGTAACAATTATAATCATTCGTTTTATTTTCCGTTTTTTTTTTAATTTGTTTTCTGTTTATATTTCACGTTTTTATTTCAGTTGCAAAAATTTCCAGATAATAGTTTTGGCAAATAATCTTTTCGTTTTTTCAAAATTATAAAAGGATAAATATACAGGAAATTATTAAAATTGAAATTTAGAATAATTTTTAAAAAGAAAAAAAATGTTTTTTGAGAATTTTTATGATTTCATTACATCAAAATTTATAGCAGAGCTTTCAAGGTGTATTTACACAAGGTAGACTTATTTGGGAGTGTAGACATGCTGCTCTATAAAAAGAACCGAGTTGTCAAAATTGTCTTCATATAAAACAAAAACACATGTATAAATTTTGGCTCATATACACGCAATTTGACGTTTGGGTTCCAACTAGGGGTAAACAGCTGACAAACATATGGGCCAACAAGTTTACCTTGTGTAAATATACCTTGAGAGCTTAAAATTTTTTTTTTTTTTTAATTTTAAATTAATGCCTTTTGGAAATTTCAAAAACTTTTAAATTTATTTCAGAAAAGTTCAATAATTTATTTTAAGTGAATTGAATTTTAGTTTTTAAATTTAACCAAGTAAACTCTTGTTTCAGTAGCCTATAGTTACGTCCACAAGTCATGTTCTGAAAATCGAGTGAAATTGCAATCGATGGAAAATTTAAAGTAAATTTTTTTTAAATGACTGTAGTGTTTGATGGTTTAAAGAGAAGTTCTCATAAAGATAAGTTTAACTCAAAGTTGTATTAAGTATATCAGCCATGTCACAGAGTACAATTCCGTTCGGAAACGGAATTCATTCCTTATTTTGGTGCTTCAGAAAATGACGAAAAAATGTTTCGGAATGAAACCATTTTTGTTTTCATGAACGGTATGGGAGTTGTCTGTATCTGAAAGGCGATAAAACTATCAAAATACACTTTCTATCAACAAACAAATATGTTTTCTTCAATTCCGAACGGAATTGTACTCTGTGACATGGCCCTATAAAAGGGAATATTTTCATAAACCTTTAAAACAGTTTTAAAAGTTTATTCGATTTTAATTCCACTCGAATTGCTTTACGAATTTATAATTTTATATATATGTACCTATTTCAAGAATTTTATATTTTATTTGAAATGTCTTTTAAGGCAAAATTTTCATACACATTTTTCTCAAAATACAATAAAATTTTTTTTAAATTTTTATGAATACGGCAGTAAAAATTCAAAATAACGTTCTGAATAGGTATTAAAAAATTTAAAATAAAAAAATTAAATATTAGTAAGAACTAGAGGTCTGCAAGAATAAAGAAAAACCAATTTCAACACACTCATTTGTTTTTTAACTGCAATGAGTCGAGCACATAATCATAACGAAACAAATGAAAGAATAACCAAACACAAAACAAATAAAAACTCATTCAATTCAGTCAACTAAAGTCAAATGAGTTAAATATTCAAATATAATTTGAATTTAAAATATCTGTACCTACCCTGCAGTTTTAAAAGTAGAAATTGACTCAAAATCGTTAGGTATTTCCCTAAGGAAAAATCGACTAGCTACTTCATTTGCCACAAGTAATGCAAGAGTTCGTCTTTTAAATCTCCCACTATATTTATTTTTTGTGTGTCGAAAAAAACTGTGCCGTTATAACGGCACAGTTTTTTCCAAAGAGAATTCAACAAGAAAAACATTAACTATTTTTCTATAGAAGCAGTGTCAGTGAAATCGCACATCACATGTGATTAGTGAAATCATTAGTAAAAGGTTATGCAGATGGAGGCAATTGACTACCGTCAATGTCATCCCCATGTTAAAATCGTTAGTCGTGTGCATTGCTAGTAGTTAGGCTGGTAGTTAATGGTAATGATTGGTAGTTAAGGAAATAGCTAGGCATTCGCTAGCTACGCCGACTGCAGGGTACACATTATGTATGTATGTGTAAGCTTAACTCTTATAAATAAAAGAAGCCACAAACTTACACACATATTATGTCAATGTATGCACTACAATAATTCAAAAATTATTCGAATGTTTTTTGTAAACTTGCTCTCTCTAACGGGTCATTCCAATGTTTTGTTATTTATGAATGACTCTCAAATTCATTTACAGTAAACAAGTTTTTATTCAATTTATTCACACTTATTTTTGTATACGGTTTACTCTCTTCTTGTCTTTTTGAATGTTTTTTATTTGAATAAATGTTGTGCACTTTGAGTTAAGGCAAACGAGTGAGTTATTCAAAGCAGACCTCTAGTAAGAACTGCAATGAACTTATAAAAAAAAATAATATTTTGTTTAACATACTCACCTGCATACATGTTGCAATATCTAAGCCACCCACAATGCGACCATCGTTATCCGGACACCAAAGTAGAGCGTCATCAATAAATGGCATCGCTGATAAGGCAAAGCCACTAAGAACTTCGTTCACCAGTGCCAGCGTGTTTTTGTCACCGGTGATGGGGAAAGAAAAAATATTTGGCAGCTGGAAACGGTTAAACACACCCAATTCGAATGGAGTGTGCGAGACCGTCGAAAAATGTCTTTCGGTTTCGAAAAAAGGATTTTCGGTGTATAATTTTAATTTATTTTAAATTTTTTTTTAGGCACTTGTTTCTTTAAAAAAAAAATCTTGTTTTGTTTTACATTATAAAATTGAGAAAAAAATGAAATCCAATTTATTGTATTTTTTAATACTTTTTCCTACTAAAAATGGACGTATTGAGTTATTCCGATATTATTATTTATTTTGTTTGTATAAAAATTTAATTTAACTACTTTTCACTACAACTATTTAGATAAAAATTTATTTGTGTTTTATTTGAATTAAATTTGGATTAAGGCAACCAGTTGGTGTATAAAAAAAGGTGATGATAAGTCTGCAAAAAAGTAGAAGAGAAACAGAAAAAAATAAAAGCATGATTAAAAATATTAATATAGAATTTTAAATAAACAAATACATATTCTTTTATACATTAAAAAAAAATGCATAATTAAAAAATGTTGCTCGTGTCAATTAAATAATAATAAAACATAAGCGCGCATTAAAAATTGTCGAAAATTATTCAATTTCCGGTTTAACAAAAAATAAATCGAAATTAAACTAAATTTCGCTTAACAGTTTTATTTGTATAATATCTTTAGTTTCTCAAAAATCTTTCGATGAAGTTTCCTGACGATCTGGCCTAAGCAACCAGTGAAATGCGCATAGGAATAGCTTATCCCTTCAACAATAAATTTCAGTTTATCAATAGTATGAAATGGGAATTTAGCACATTTAAACGAAACCTTGTAAATTTGTCTTCTTTCAAAGAAAACTTAACTCAAAAAGTTCTATTTTACAGAAAAATACTTTTCTTAGGTCTTTTCAAATTAATTCAAGTTTATAGTTCGAAATGTTTTCAATTTAAAAATAAAAAATTGTAATGCCAAATTCGTAAAAATATGATATGATGAGGGATTCTGGCAAAGGAAAAACAAAAATAGAGAACAAGACCTTAATAAGCTGTCAAATAACCTCAGACTTTATGATTATCTTAAGTTATCGTTACTCAAACGTAAATGTTCAGGACAAATAAACGTTGCGGTCGACTTTAATGGTTGGGAATTACCAAAAATAAGTAAACGTGTTAAAATGCGTTAAAAGGAAAACAGAAAATTTGTCAAAATAAATATGTCGTCAGCTCATTATTGTTTGACCTATCGACCATTTAAGAAAGAAATGTGTTAGGAATAAGGAATATATTTTTTAATATCCCCTTTCTAAATCAAAAACCTGTTTCGCGAAATTTTTTATGATGTCTGAAATATTAAGCATTCATTTTGCTCCATATCAACTATTTTAAAGTTGTATAAGTATTGTTTTGCTCTACACGCCACTATTTGGCGATTGCACCAAATATAAAAACGTACAAAACAAATTTTTCTCTTGCTTTGCGCTTCATTGCCGTAAGAAAAAAGGTAGTTTAAGCAAAATCTGGCTGCTGATATTCTGTAGAGTTGTGTTTTTGTATTCATGCAAGTGTTTTTGTAGCAATTTTTTTTATATCTTCATCATCAAATCATACACACTTAAGGCCGTGTCAGATAAAACTTTTGCTTCGCGTTGCGTTACATATACTTTGACAGAAAAGCGTAAAGCAAAAAGTGTATGTCACAATAAAAACTTTGACAACACTCACACATTGTGTGTTAAAAAGAAAATAAATAAAAAAAATTATACTAGAAGATTGTCAAAGCGCGCAAAAAGATGAGAGTTGCCCAACTTTTCGCTTCGCTTTGCGTTAAAAGCAGTTTATGTGACAAGTGCCATATAAACATGTACATTTAACTCAAATGTCAAAGCGTATATGTATCGCAACGCGAAGCAAAAGTTTTATCTGACACGGCCTTTAAAGTGCGTGTTGGTTTTTAAATTGTTGTAATTCTGCATAGACCTAATAATTGGACCAAAAAAAAAAAATGACAACAAGAAAAAAAGTTGTATCAAATAATAAACACGTGTTAAGAAATAGTAAAAATTTCTACAATTTATTAAAAATATAAAAATAGAACTGTTTTTGTAAAATAAAACCAAATAAAAGAAAACAAATCATCAATGTTCACTTTTGATGAGATTGTTAATATAGAAACTTTTATTTCAGCAAGTCTTTCAAGGCAGAGCAATATGCATACGTATGCAGCACAGAAAGCTTATTTTTAAAAACATTTTTAGAAAAGTGGCGTATGCGGCACAACACAATATTTTTCACTTTCAATAAAATACTATTAACTTCTAACTTCATTCATGAAAGTTAACAAAAATTTAAATTTTTTTCAAAACATATGCCGGAAGCAGCATATACAATTTGACAAATCTTCTTGTTTACCTTCTTTGTCGTTTTTCTCCATTCCGACTTTTTGGCATATGCGCCAAACCAATGATGAGCTAACGAATATGTATAACTATAAATTTTAACTTTTTTTGTTTGTGTGTTTTCTATATAAAAAAACCTTGTGTAAATTGATTAAATGTTCGCTTTATCAATACAAATCTTAAACAGCTGATATATAAAAACGGAGAAAATTTTTTGTTTTAACAGGATCATACGCAACGCAATGTCACGTTTACGTAAGAGTTCCTATTTGTACATTAGCTTGGGAAGAACGGCTGAGCCGCAACGTATACTTTTAAGTAAGAGTAACGAGGCCTTTAGTTAGAAATTATTGTTTTGAAAGAGTTTCTTCTCTAGTCGTTTTGCTATTGAAAAAGTATTGAATTCATGAAATCTGTTTGAATAGACATACACAGAAAAAATTATCAGTAGTTTTTTTTATCAATTAAAAAAAATAGTTTAAAACGTTTTTCAATTTTACTAATGTGATAATTGAATCAATTATTTCTATGTTGAAAGCAAATTAAAAATATAATTTTGATTTTATTAAAATTTTAGTTGTTTTGAAGTAAATTTTTTATTAAAATATTAATTTAATAACAAAAAATATTAATGGGTTTTTCGTTTAAAATAAGAGAATTTTAACTTGTAGAATTTCTATTGGGGATTGTCAAAACCTGAACTATATTTAATAAAATCAATTAGCACATTTTTTAAAACGGCAAAGCTTTTTGATAATTTTTTAATTAAAATTAAAAATATCATTTATTGAAAAACATATATTTAAAATTTTAAATTTTTACAATTTTTAGTAATCAATATAATCAATTTGGTAATAGGTGCAAAAGCAATAAATCCTTTGCTTGATTCTATGAATTTGGTATAATAGGGGGTTATTTTCTAAGACACCACACCGCAATTAAAAAATATTTTCATACAAATTTTTGAAAATTAAAAAAATTTTATATGAAAAATTTCTCAACGCAAGGTGAAGAAGGGATTTACAAAATAACCCCCATAATTGGAGACAATTTTTAATTTTTTCTGTGTACATTAATTACATTTATAAAGCATTTTGAACATTAAATGAATTCCATCCAAATTCTCTAGCTCGAGGAGGACCACACCTGCCTAAGGAGAAAAGATACCGCAGGACTAATCCGAAGAGAAAAGCGCTTAACACTTTTATATGTATGTGAATAGAAATCGTGATGGGGAGAGTTTTTGTCCGGCATTGGCAGGACTTACATTTAAGAGCTAGAATAGGATTTGATTAATTACAGTGTGTGTACTAGTCGCAAATTTTAACAAGCTGGGCAACCTAGTGGGAAAATAGTTCGAGTTCGCTGAATTCAATGGTGATAACCAAGAAAACCAGAAATATGCCCTAAAAAACGAGTATTATGCGCATCAAATATGCAGTAAAACTTGAAAATATGCCCTGCAAATTGTTAAAAATATGCCCCAAAATTTTCAAAAACTGCTAATTTATATACAATTTAATAACAGTTCCTTTTAATAAAAACAATCCTAAAGTTATAAACGGTACAGCCCAAACAACATAGTACTTACAGACGAGATTTTACCCTATTTAGAAACGATGGGCAATAATCGGCTCACATAAACAAAGTTATGTAAAGAGGTTAAATTTCATATCAGAGTTATTTGTGCTGAATATTATCTAGATATTAACATTCATATGAGATTTTTTGTCTTAAAGGGATTTAAAAGACGGTCGCTAAATTGTTTATTAATTTTAATTTTTTAAAGGAAGTTAAAACTAAAAGATTTTGTTATTCGTGCTTAATTCCCAATTTTTATTCTTGATAAAAACACTGAAATTTATTGTTGATGGGATAAGCTATTCCTATGCGCATTTCACTGGTTGCTTAGGCCAGATCGCCAGGAAACTTCATTCATAAAGATTTTAGAAAAACTAAAGATTTTAAACCAAATAAAACTGTTAAGCGTATAAGAATTGTAAGCAATAGTTACACTTGTAGCAATATAAAAGCTTAAACAAAAACAACAACATCAACAAAAAACAGTGAGTTTATCTCTTTTTGCATTCCCCACTACAATTGATTGGAATTCATCCAGCATAAATTGTAGTTGTAAGTAGGTTAAGAAAAAACAAAATTAAAACAAAAACAACTTGCAAAAGCATGTTGGAAGTTGAGTTTTCTTAGGCCGTGCACTCGCCAGTTTATTATCAAAAGAAGTTAAAACTATTAAAGCTTTATAAATGGAAACTTTGGGAAAATGTGAACTGATTCAAAAATAATTTAATTTGCAGTAAAATATTTCGGGGAGAATTTAATCTAAACAACAACATATTTAGATGGTTTACAGACACGAAAGAGTCTAATTTGGAAAAAAGTTTTTATGGCTAATATGTGAAATTATAGATCGATTCTCACTTCGTCCTTAGTACAATTAAAATGTATTTACTAAATTTTATCAAATTACCTACCAGACTGCAACTTGTACTTTGCGCACAAGGTTAACATGAACAAGGAACCAGCCAATACGGACTGATGGACATGGTTAGATCACTTAAAAAAGTGAGTCTGAGTCGATAAGTATGCTAAAAGATTTGTCCAGATTTCTATGTATTACACACATCGCCAAAAACGTATATTATTGATTTTTCCTTATCTTTTGCTTATTCATATATACAATTTTAAAGTTTAAAATCACATTTGTATTTAATGACAACCAGCTTTTTCTTACAATTTTCGATTAAAATTTTAAATGCAGATGGCGAAATTGAAGCAACATGTTGAGTAAACAGATAAATATTTAAAACACAAAAGCCAAAATTCCGCAAAAAAAAATGATTTTATTTGCTGCGAAAGCTCTTGGAGGCCTCTAAAAAATTCAACATGTATCAAAATATGCCTCAAAAAGGCGAAATATGCGCTTAAAACTTAAAAAATGCTGCAAAAAGGCTCTTTTAACTAAATTATGCAAAAAATGCTGCAAAGGGTAAAATATGCGAACATATGCACTAACAAATCGATGCCAAAATTAATAAAAAGCTCTAAATCGTCCATTTCATATTTATGGTTTCCCTGGTGATAAACTTTTTTTAAAGTTTTCGCTCGTATTCGCGATTAAAAATTTCTATAGTAGTGTACCATTAAATGATATTTTTTATACTTCTGGGATCATTTTTCAATTCAAAACTCTTTTAAAAGCAATTTTTCGTTAATTCATAAATGGTTGAATAATGCACGGAATGATACAAGCTTTTGCAAAAATTCGTTTTTAAATCACACTGTAAAATTTGGTGAAGATCGGTGCATAATTTACCCTGGGCCCCATATAAACCCTACTCCCGGATAACAGTTAAGGACGTCTATAACCGCAATAAATAATGCTACCAGAATAAAATTTAATTCTTCACAGTTTTAAAGGACTAGAAATCGCACTAATAAATTTCGTGATGAGCGGTCAATAATTTAATAAATTAATAAAATACGCCTAAAACCGTAGCAGATATAGATATTCCGGAAAATTACTTTCAACTAGTGTTTTTCGTACGGAATTTCCCGGGATCCCGCACATTTTTTTTATTTAATTAAGGCAACTTTACAGCTGATATGTATAATTGTAAATAAGTTGTGTCATAAAACAGATCTTAGATTAGGTAAAAAGGTCTTAAGTCAAAAAACTCATTTTAAGTTTTTGGTCAAGCACATCTGCTTATAATCGATATCTTCTGCTCTTAGGAAAAAAACTTATGAAAGACACCAAATAAATATTTTTCAATTTAACATAACGAAAAACTTATTTCACCGCTGTATTAAAATTTATTGAAATTTGTGATTCCTAATACTAGAAATCACTCTGCAAAATTTTGGCATGATTGACTCATGTCTTACAATATAAGTTCCTATCCTAAAAGTAATTTAATTGAAGTTCGGCTTAAACTGTTACGATATTGATATTTTACTCAAGCTAGTAAAAATTGCTAAAAAGCATACAACTTTCTGACTGTCGGTCAATAATTTAATATAGGTCTAAGCCGCAACCAATTTTAATGCCGACGTCTGTTTTTTTAAAGATATATTAATAATAAATAGATTTCATATAGATCCCACTCCTGAAATATACGAACTGTCGGTGGAGGGTATCAAATATTCGGCATAGCCGAATATAGCACTCTAACTTGTTTTTTTTCTAATATTGTAAAACACTTCAAGTTACCTTTAAACGATTTTAAAAATCTTGGATTTTGAATTTGGGATTTTAAATATTTTGCACATGAACCCAAACAATATTTTACAATTAACTTTCTTTGTGTTTTTTTAATTTTAACTTTTTTGCGGTAAAAATTCAATGTGATTTTTTATCATGAAGAATTACTCCACAGTTAGGGTTATATTTTATTTTATTTTTAAGGGCTATTTTTAACTTTTATGGGGTGACATTCTATTAAAAAAAATGGGGATATATTGCATGATGAATAAAAGATCTAAATTTGGGTCAATTTTCGTTTTCTTTTTGGGTCCATATTTCGTAGCGCCATATAAATAAAGCGATAAATTAATATTTGATTTCAAGTTCAAAACTGCATTTACTTACGTTTTATTAAAAAATTATGTATGCCTAATCAAAATTAATGAAAAATCTCCAAATCGAATTGATATGTAGTGAATAATAAAATAAAAGTAAAATCACCGTTACCCACCAGTTCTTTTAAAATGCACAAATCAAATCGTACAAATAGATCACATCACATCAACTCACACCAGGTTAAAATTAAATAAAACAACAAAAACGTCAGCGAATAAAATAAAGGGAAAAACTCAAGTGGTTCCTTTCTTCCGGTTAATTATCATTGTGAACACGATTAATAACATCATTATCATCGTTGTCATTATTATCAACATCGACAACAACTGCACCATTATGAGCAACAACAGCGAACAACCAACTTACAACAATAATAATTGCAATAAAGTTCAATAACATCAAATCAAATAACATATGTTGTGTTGTTGTTGTTGCTGTTGCTGTTATTGCTATTGCTGTTGTTGCCGGCGCTGTGCATGTTGCTGTTGGATTAGACAAAAGTAGAAGAAAATTTTAAATTGACTACACGAGTACCTACCAACTGGGGGGCTGGCTAGCTGCATTTTGCTCTCCTGATACTTCAAATCTAATGTTTAGTAATGGTGGGTACTAGTTTTATTCATTTATTGGCGCGTGTGTTGGTTGGTTGATTCTTTGCTAATTTCAAGCATTGGCTGGGTATGTAGAGCAATTATACATTTTTAAGCAAAAGTTTTACATATCGTACCTTACCAGACATACATGCATGTGAACATACTTACAAACAAATGTATATTTTTCTTTTATAACAATCTTATTGCCCAAAAAAAAATTTATTTGTTTTCTAACAATTTAAGCGAAGTGGCCGAGTTTAAATTTATAACATACATTTCACTTTTAGATCTAGTGAGCCGAACCTTGTACTTTCTTTTTCGATTCGATTTTAATAAAATAAACTTGAAAAAAGTCTACCAAAAATAGAAGATTGCAAATAGTAATTTGTTTTGTTTTTTGGCGGTTATTTGCCAATAATTAAAAAAATATTCAAAATTTTTTGTTAATTTTTAATTCACAACCAATTTCATTTGAATTTCATTGTTTTACAAAATATGAAAAAATCTATTTACACTTTTCTTAAAATATATATCGCTCATTTGCTGCAACGTCGTCATAACTCAAACAATTTCATTTTGGAATTAATGATGCAGTATTGTTCGCTATATTTTTCTTTATAGTGTTTAAAAAAATGCATCTTCCTATTTTATATATTTAACTCGTTTGAAGAGAATTTGTCGTTTTTTTCAAGTGGTGTAGTAGGCGAAGTGTACATATTTTTTTGAATTGTGACGAAGTTGCTGCAAATGAGCGATGATATATCGTTACCTTCTCTCGTAAAGGAACCAAGTCCAAGTTCCATATTTTTTAAATCTGTAACTGCAGTTTTGTTTAATTGTCGACTCTTTTTCAACATGCAAGACATGCCCAACTATAATTGATGGATCTTTGTTTCTGTTCAATATTTTGTACTTTTAATGTGTTTTAAATATTTTATATAAAATAAATTATTTTTTTAACGAAGAATAAAGTCTCTTAAAGGGGTCGCGATGCTTACTATGCTTGAATATCATCGATTGGTAGGAACTGCGGATTATGGCCGTCAGTAATGGGATGACTATGCACATTGGTAGTGAGACCCATTCTCACGTATGTCTGCTGTGTTTGGTGGGAGGCAATAAGGCTGCAAGTCAGAGGAACCTTTTGTCTAAGGCTCAGAGGTGCGCTTCGATTGGCATGACAGGGGCCATGAGAAGTGTTTCTAAAGCGGCTTTGGGTGTTTTTTTTACATCTTCTGCCTTTGCGCATTTTGTGATGGGAATAGCAGCCAGAAGTCTCCTTAGACTAAGGGAGCTAGGACTGTTATTGCGTGCTTATTTTGAACTAGGGTCGACTTTGGGCATTTTCCGATTGTGAAATGACCGTCTAGGGAGAGCTGGTCACGTCAGGGCAGATTGTATGAGGGGCTCGCAATTTTAACTAACCGTAACATTTAAACTAACCGTAACATTTAAAAGGGTTAACATTGCTGGGGGCTCGAAGGTCACTATACATGTGGTCAGCCAGGTGGCTCTTAGGGCCTTGATTGTAGAAGAGCTCTAAGTGAAACCTTTAGGGGAGTATGTAGTGAGGCAATGCATTGCATGCTGAGTACCGGGTCACTGCAATATCACCTGTAATAAAATGGCTGATGAGTTAGCGAGACTATGTGGAGACACTTAGACCTCCAGTTGGCTTTTATTTGTGGCAATATATTCATCGGGGACATTAATTTGTTTGTAATTTACGTATGGCCAATTTCACGAATCTCAATAAGTTCTTTATGTTGGACTAATACAATTTAGCAAAGCATTGCTAATCACACATTGTTAAAAAATATGATTTTAAAGGACCCGTATGCGAATTCATCAGCACCTTATTAAAAAAAAATTGTTCATCAAACACAAACTATAAAAAAGATATGAAAATTTCTTTCTTGAAAGATCCGAACAAAAATAGCAAAAGTTGCAAAAAAATTCTATATTAATCTTATTTTACATATTTACAAGTTTACAACCAAGAATTCACCATTATTGGACTTTACGTACCATAACAAAACAACAAATTAAACATATAAAAAAGGATTTTTTTCTGCAAACTAAATATTTTTGGGTACCCGATTGAACTGCATCAAACACTGAATTTTGAGAAAATGTGGACTTAGCTCTTTTATGAGTGAAGGTTACGATATATTATGTCCTGAGGCTCCTAAAGGGAAAAAGGGCCGTATTTTTTTATTTGAGTTTGATAGTGAGCAGGGAAAGACATATGGAAAAGTAAACTTTGTTTTGTGTACAAGTAGTTTTTGTGTGTTTGTTGTTGAAACGTAGAAGAAGAAAGAGAGAGTCATACAAAATATCTAAAACGAAAGATTCATTGTATAAATAGGAATGCAGTTTCAAAAGAGAATTGAAGAAAGTTATTGCAGCAAATGCTTCATAATATGGACAATGACTTAAAACATAATTTCAAAAATTTCTTTGAGGAGCCCAAACTATTTAAATTTTTTAAAAAGCCCCAATTCTCCAATCGTCAATAAGTTCAAGAGTGCCGAAAAAAAACACTTTAAGCCCCTTGCACATTTTAAGGTTATAGGCTTGATCCAATAAAAATTGGTTTTAAGCCGTTATAAACATTTCTTACGGGGATTTTAACGAAATCAAATATTTGAAAGGGATCAGAAACAGCGATTTGGGGTTTCTGTAAAACGAAAAGTAATGCATTCAAAAACACATATTAAATTTTACTTAAGCCTTTTCTGAGGTTGAACTTTAACTAAGGCCGCAGTTGGCAGTGTGATATATTTGGAAGAGATAATTTCCATGTTCTCAATTATTAGCATTAACTGAACATGGAAGTGAATGGTGTTTTTTTTAAGCCCGATAGAACTTACAAAAGCGTTAGCTGTCAAACAGACCGTCGCACAAAGGGGTATTTTGCCGATCTGGCTGGCCATAGAAGAAAAGCTATTTAGAACAGTTAATAATAAAAAAAAAATAATTTTCATTTATTTGAAAGTAAATTTTAAGTTAATATGAAACTAAGTTAATAAAAAATAAATTAATAAAAGTTCTGCGGAGTCTAAATAATCAAAATTTTGGTCTATATCATCAGAAGTCTATTGAAGACGTCAAATATAAACATTTTTGAAATTTCTCATGAATGAAACAACGAAATAAATACAAACAAGCAAAAAGCCAATTGTTTACTCATACTCATACAAATACATTTTTTTATTTTTTATTTTAGTTCCCTAAGCTAATCCCGCAGGAAAGAAACCAGAGTCTCTGGCGGAAATCGAACCCGCAACCCCGGCGCTGATAGACTAGCTCACTACCAGCTAGCCTACTGGGGCACACAATGATTGAGCAATGAGAGAATACTTTGTTACTCTGGTGAAAACCGAAAAACTTTTAAGTTGGCGCAAGTTGGCCTTTATTACTACCTCTATTGAAATGCGACTGCCTGTTCAACGATTTCATACGTAAATGTTCCTATAGAATTTTATATAGAAAATATTTTTAGGACTGAGTGTTTTTCATATAAATTTTCTGCGAACATTTTCTGAATGTGACATTCATAAAATTATTGCAAATACAACCAACTTGACACAATAGAACACTTTGTGAATTGCTTATTTGATTGTAAACCTCAAGTAAACAAAAACAGAATTAAATTTCGTTTAATAGTTTTCGATAGTACCTGTATTTAAGATAAAATTAAAATAAAATTTTGTATACTATAAAAATCATCTTGTAAATTTTATTTGATGACAAACTTGACAATCACACTTAAGGCAGTTTCGCACTATAATACAAGTCTTAAGCTTCGTTCACAATCAAAGAAACATTTTCACTTGGTGTTCATAATAAAGCAACAATTTCTTTTGCAACCACGCACATTTTGCATTAAGAAACCGTTTGCAAATTTAAGCCACAACAATATTATGCATTTATTATTATTTTTTACAACATTTTGTTCAAATTTTCATTCAAAAGTAAATAAAATTATTTTAAACGTCAGAAACAATTTCATACAAATTGTTGCTGAAGTTATAGTTGACTCAACTTTAGTTACATTTTTAAAAAAAATTTAGTTACATTTTTGTTCTAAAAATGAAAGGAAAATATTAGAAAGAAAAAACGAAATTGTTTCTCTGATTGTGAACGAAGCTTTAAGTATTTTGAAAAAACACAACCCTGACGTGATAAGTTGTTATTGTTTCTGGAAAATGTTCAAACAATAATATTAGATAAGGGAAGCATTTTCGTCAAAATATTTAAGATGTTTGATGAGCTAACATTTGGCCGGTCAGATCGGCAAGATACCCCTTCGTGTGTCGTTCTTTGCTCACCTTTTGACAGTTATGTTCAGTATCCTCTGGCAAATCATAATGAATAGTTTCATGCTTGACCAACGCTACCAAATAATTGAAAATCATCGTTATTTTTATGGCGCACATAACCGTTCATCTGATGAAGCAATCCGTCGAACTGTGGATCGATACTACATACTCTCTAAATGATGCAATGACACCAATACGTCAAAGGAACGTCGTTGGCAGCGGTCAGCAATGCTCAAAAAATTGGCTCAAACTGGACGTCCAGAATGTCATGAACAGCTGTGGGCGGTGCTCATAAGCCCGAAATCATTTTCAAATGTAAATTTATTTTATTAAAATTTTACCTTTCATTTTATTTTTAACAATTTTAAGTTCTATCGAGTTACAAAAACACCCTTTATGTATACAACTATGTCATTTATTAAATAACGATCACCTTTAAAAAAACACAGGTACAATTTTTAATTTTTGACGGCAACTCTGAAGGAAATCCAAGTAACTTTTTTTCTTGATTTTAATTTTTGATTTATAAGCAATATTATTTTTTGTTTTTAATGAAAGAAAAACCCATAACTGAACATTAATTAAAAAAAAAATATAAGTAACAATCAAATTCACTTCGCACACATTCAGCTCAGCACCACCTTCTCCATCATTATACATAAAAATGACGACAAATATCTATCGTTGAAGTGAATTTGAAATATTTACATATTTAAAGCAAATTAAGTACATGTGTTTGTACCTTCAAATATACATACATACACTTAATTTTAATTATGATTTTAAAAATATCACTGTATCCATCTTTGTTTAAGTTGGTACAGAGGGAATTCTGTAATAATGAAGATGATGTTGGCGGTGGTGGTTGTTGACGATATTGTTTATGAGGATCATGGTTACAAAGACGATAAGTTGATGCTGGTGAATATAAAGTTCATCGTAATGAACATTGCTATTATTAATAAAGAAAAAAGTACGTGTCAGATACTTATTTCCAAAGTCAATTGAAAATTGTTAACACTGTTTCCAGTTTTAACTTAAAATTCATTGTAGTACATTTGAAATTGCCATTTATTAATGGATTTTTTTGTTTAATATTTTCGATTTATCTAATATGTATTTTTATACCCTTCACCACAGGTGGTAAATCGGGTATATTAAAGTTTGTCATTCCGTTTGTAATTTCTATAATATTGATGTAAGACCCTATAAAGTATATATATTCTGAGTACTTATGAGGAGCGAAGTTGATTTAACGATGTTCGTCTGTCCGTCTGTCCGTTGAAATGGATTTTCCGAAGACTCCATATATGATGGGGCCAGGTTATTATACATTTATGTCACATATGGTCCGGAATTGTTTGCTATTGAAATTCAGCAAGATCGGTACACAAATGGCTGAGATATGAGTAAAAAACCACGACTGTCTCAAATTTTTTCCTTTAAAGGTCCAATTAGACGTGACATTACCATACCAACACTGTATTACCAAAACGACATAAGCATACCATACAAATTAATAAAATTTTGGTTTCTACGGTCATACAGTGGCTATGGTAATACAGTGTTGGTAATGTGTTTTTTTTGTTGTTTTTTTATACCCTTCACTACAAGTGGTGGATTTTATTTGTAATGTGTTTAATTTTATGCATACACATACACATTAATGCATGCACATGATACCTATGCCGCTCAAATAAAGAAACAAACTTATAGACTCAATATATTTTAATTTAACGCTTCTTCATTAAAATCATTCGTAGCCGAGTTGTTAAGTTCTCTCCTGAGACTGATGATATTGCCAGTTCGAATCCCAAAAAGAATTTTTTTCATTTTTTTTTATTTAATTGTTTTTATGTTCTAAAAAACGATTTAAAGATTATAAAACGAATTTCAAACATCAACTTTGGCAAAAGAGGAAACGGGCTTAGGTACATATATACATTTTTAGTTTTTTTTATATTCTTCGGCATGGCGAAATGAAAAGTTGGCGTGGCTCAATTAATATTTATTTATACCTATCTAAAGAGCGTTATTTATGTATATAACTTTTTGTTCTTATCTCATCATTGTGAAGGGTATATAAGATTCGGCATAGCCGAATATAGCACTCATACTTGTTACTTTTGTGTTTGGTTTTGCGCAACCGATTGTCGCTTTGCACCAAATAGATTTTTTTTAAATAACTTTTTCTTATTTTATTTTAAAATGTTTAACATGTAACGGGTATGCCGGATTTTTTTTTTTTTTAATTTTCTTCATAACGTTGTTAAGAACCGAGAGAGACTTTCTTCACTTTTAAGGAAATAATTTAAAAAAAAATATCCAAGCTTTATTCTAGGTACCCTACATGACAGTTTTTCTTAATTGTTCCGTTAATTTGAATTTTTGTAGAAACAACTAAATTATAATATTTTTTTGAATTTGTTTTTGCTTTCAATGTAATTTTTGGCGTTGCGTTGCATTTTACATAATTAGGGTCTAAAACCACAAAAGTTAGTTAAGCCGTGAACATAAACAAAAAGTAATTTAACAAAAAAAAACAAAAGAACTTAGTGCGAAAAAGTATTAAATCTGTTAAATAAACATTTGTGAAATGTTTTTATAGCGGATACGAGCCGCTGAGACATGTTTAAATGCCTTAATCCGCGCATTTTTTTCATTTTCTATACATAAGCAAAAATAATGTTAATAATGTTGCTTAGTGCCCATTTACATTTTAAGATTTTTTTCGCTGCAACTTTTGATAATTCTTCTTTAATATTGCGTCTGCACTGTGCAAGTTATAGCAGCAACTTATTTTGTGTGACAAACTTACATTATTTTCGTCAAATGAGAGAACGAATAAACAAACAAAAAAGAATGAATAGAAGAGATCACTCGCTTGTGTCCCCCTTTTAATTCCACTCTCCCCTCTCGCCCCAAGAGTAAGTCCGAGTTCAGACGAGCGAACATTTGGAAGAAAAAAATATGAAATTCTCTTTTGTTATTTCATTCGCTGTCACACAGACGAACATGTTGCCAAAACATTATGTTACTATTGTTGTTTTTTTCCTTAAAAAGCAAAAAATGTCAACAAAGAAAATGAGAACAAAGCGTGTCGACGAGTACCGAACACAAAAACCATTCACTCTCCCCCATCCGTATTTGTCACCAAGCAAAACGTTTATCTTCCAAATGTTGCCGTGTCTAAATGGGCACTAAGCATGGCAGCGACAACAATTACACAATGTAGGCGGGCACTTTTTCATATTTTTTAAGTTTTGGGCATTTTTTTAAATATAAAAAAGCTTATATTCTTAGATTATGAAACTGCATATAAAAAGTGTATGGTGTTATTGTCTGCTTCCGAATTTCTAAGTCCAAATTACAAAAAAGGAAAACAGGGTAGGGTGTACGCTAAAATTATAACAAATACGACGTACTGCTAAAAAAGGCTGTGTTCAAACAGAAATAGTGTATTAGAAAATATAATATTCAAACAGAAAAAACACCAAAAAAAACTTAAACTAAAACGAAAATAGAAAATGAAAAGAAAATCTGCTGCTGTAATGCTTGCAAACCAGATACACTAAAAGGAAAAGGCGAAAAAATGGAAAATACAAAACAACAGCAACAAAAATAATAACAACAACAAGAAAATACTTTACATAACATGTTATTGAACTATGAAAAATAAAAACAAAATAGAAATAAAATAGAAAAACTGCAACTACTTTGCCACCACTTTTTAAAGTTGGTTTTTTTCTATTTTGTGCCACAATTGCTGCCGCTTCCAAATGGAAAATGCAACATTAATTTTTTTTTGCTTTCTGACTTCATACTGACTCGTACTCGTATAAAATGCATTTTTGTAATTTATTTCGTTTCGTTTCATTTTTTTTAATGTTTTTGTTGTTGTTGCCGTTTTCTTCGTCATACGTTTTAGCATTATTTCTCTAATGTGCATATTTTTCTATTACTCGATGATGTTAATATTGTTGTTGTTGTTTCTATTGCTGCCTGCCAGCCAGCCAGTAAGTAAATGCAACAATTGCAATGATTGTTGTACTTGTTTGTTGTGTTGTGTTTTTTTTTATTTCAATTTTTTTTTTTTTTTTAAGTAACTTCACTTCACAGCAGCGAACCACAGCCAAATTCATTATAAGTGAAAGTCGAAGCGCGACTACAGTTCGTTAACATTGAACTACGTGAGTGCGCCAATAGATTACTACATAGCAACAACAACAACAACAACAACAAAAATAACAGCAGCAACAATGGCATTAGAAGCAATATTTGCAAATGCACATTTTGCACACAAACATACACACACAAACAGAAACTGGCAATGTAAAATTAAACGACCAAATTGCAAAAAATACACTCACTAGAGAAGAGTATAAAACATAATGATCGTTAGCTTTTTTCTAATGATAATCATTAGTGTGATGTTTGATAATAATGAAAGTGTTATTGCATAATCATTTTCATCATTATTAAGTTCGCACAGTGGGGATTTTAGTAAAATTTTAAGAAAAGATCTTCCTATTTTTATCGGACAGTTCGATTTCAATAAATAAACTTTTGAATTTAACTAGTTTTTAACAAAAATTTTTAAATATATTGTGGTTAATTTAATCATATTTTTGTCACCAGCATGCAACGCTAAAATTAGTCCTCCATCATGAACCGACAACCATATTCGAAAATGTTATCGTTAATTACAACAGATACATCTATAACACTTGCGTGCGTGGTTGTTTTTCAACCATAATATGTTGCTCCTGGAAAAGAGAACAACAGAGAAAAACACTATTGACAGTTTTAAACCAAACAATTATTAGTGGTAAACAAATTATTTTCTTATTTTACGATAATATGTTTAAAGGAAACCATAATATGGTTGTGGCTTCTTGAAAATAATATGATTTTCGGTGACTTAAATGTGGTTAACCATAATATGTTTAAAAATTTTCGTTAAAAACAATGCGTGTACTTATTATATGTTAGTAGTAACGTAGACTTGAACTGTCGTGCGGGAAAATGAGAATGGCCACATTAAAAGTCGAATCTATTTTTTTATTTCTATTCATAGAATTGAATTTAAAGTAAATAATAACAAAATATGGTCCTTTTAACACTTTAAATTTTGGCCTAATAATTTTTCAGTTATCCTCCACTGTGCATTGGCAATGGCAATAGGAATTTGCAACTATCAGCACAACCAATGAGCTGTAGTACCCGAATAAATATCAAACAACAACAATAAATTTAACATGCAACTCAATTCGATTTTATTTGCTAGATGTTTGCCGTGTCAACAGCGACTTAAAGGAACCAACCATTTTAGGAAAACGTAATTTTTTTTAAATGTGTTACAGAATATATGTTACACTTAAACTTTGTTCTAAACGTTAACCCAAAAAAAGCTTTTTAAATCAATTTGCTTCTGGTTTATTGAATGTTTATCTGTAATTTTCATATTTAAATCCGGCAATAGCCACTGCCCCGGTAGGCTAGCTCGAAGTGAGCTAGTCTACCAGCGCCGAGGTTGCGGGATCGATTCCCGCTAGAGGCTCTGGTTCCTGCAGACAAGCGTAAAACTTCTCGTGGTTATTCGGGCCTGTTCTGAACATCACGAGCGTTATTTTGTGGTGTTCTGAAAGTCATACCGTCTTTGCGTTTCTCGGTGTGCTTTCGGCAATTGAAGATTACACCAAAACACGCAAAAACGGGACACTAAAATATCACACGTGTGATTTTAGTAGGCACATGTGATTTGAAATCACGTGATTTGAGTTATAGTGATTTGCAGAACAGAAAATTTTTTTTACTTTTTTGAAAGTATTTATCCAATGAATAATATTCATAGATCTAATGTAATGTTTCATTAAATACATTTTAATGACACAGGTTTCATTGATCCAAAATTCATTGGTATTGTGAAGAAAATTCTTTCAGTGTACTTGGATTTCAAAAATTAAATTTTTTACCAGGAGTAAAATTGTTTACTTTAGAAGAACACTGGTTCACCGGGGAATATTTTTTTTACCCCCCGTATCCACATGCAAGTGCCAGTTCGGAAAACTCAATACAATCACACTTTTTCACTAACATTCATACAATTTTTGTCCCTTCAGCCAATCGGCTGTTTCCTCGATTTTTCGTTGATAATACGTATACACTACTTGCAAGTAATTACTTGCATGTGGAAACGTAGGGTTAATTACAATGAACATTAAGAACTGAGTCATAAATATCAGAGTGAAATATTACAATTGATCAATAAAGTAGGGTGTGCAAACAAATTTGCAATGGCATAAGGGCGCAATGCCAATAGCATTTAAGGCAGCAAACGGCAAACAGCAAATGCAACATCGACAACAAGCGGCCGCTGCTGCAGCTGTTGTTATTGATGTTGCAGCAACAACAGCATTAGTGGTCGCATTGCAATGCCATCAATACCAACCATGTGTTGTGAGTGGTTTTTCCACCAAAAAGACAAAATGAAATTACAGTGCAGCAACAAAAACAACAACGAGCTTCTTGCAGAAAATTGCAATGTCTTCAATGACTGACTGGGAAACGAGTTTTGGTGTCGTTATTCAATAGATAATGATGATGATGACGATGGTGGTGTGGAGCACACACGTACAAGCGATGCAACACAATATATTTTTTTATCATTGTTGTAGCCTTTTTTATATCATACATACATTCATATTTATTTTTTATTTAACAGCAGACAGCCAAAGTACGTTAGACAACTACAAATGCAACAATAGACATAAAGCAACAACTAAAACAACAATATGATACGTCTTGTGTTTTTAATAAGCATTAGAAGAGTAATATCGGGTTTATGTTTTTCTTTTCTTTGCTTCTTGGTATGTGCATGTGGCTGTGTCTGTGTGTGTTAGTGTGTAAATGTATTGTATAAATTTCTATATATTATGCATTAGTAACTATGCATCAATAAAAACATGCAACATGGTTGGATTGCAACAAAAACGAATCTTAAATATACAACAACAACATCACATGAACTCGCAGAGTTTTTTCTTTTTTTGTTTTCTAATACTGGGATTCCAACAAAAGTAAAATTCAATTTGCAAATACTTTTCATATCAATGTGTGGCACACACTCATGTGCAACACGCTCCATTACAATTTGTTGGAAAGAGAGGGAGAAAATGGGAAAAATAAAAATTAAATTAAAATTCAATTTAAATTTCAATTAAAATGAAGTAAATATTTGCATTTTCTTCATTTTGGTTTCTTAATTTAAAATTTAAAAAATTTAATTTTGATTGCATTTAAAAAATAAGCATAGAATACTCAATTACTGATTTTCAATAGCCGGCGAGGGACTGCAGATGACCTTCTTTATAAATGTATAATTTTTTTCTGTTAAAACATTTGATACACATGTAACATTTAAATCTGGGGTCAAATTACGGCATTCGATATCGATCGAAATTTCCATTGAAACTGTATTGTCATTTCGATCGATATCGAATGCTGTAATTCGCCCCCTGAATTCTTGAAATTATTTTGTCTAGTTTAAAATGACCCCTTTAATAGCAACATTCCATTTATTCGCCGTGAAATCTTCATAAAGCCATCTCAAGTAACGCCTTTAAAAAACGCATTCAAAAATTGTTGTTCGCCCTAAACCTTTGTACATGGGAAACCGAAACTCCTATAACCCACTGCTAAGTTTTACGGCCTCCACCAAAATCCAAATAAGTTTTTGTGCTCCACCAGACCAATTCATTAAATTTTGCTTAAGCCTCTCAAAGCCGACATGTCTTTTACATCTGACTTGTCACTCTTCAACTCACACGTAATTCTGCATGTCTGTCAAAATTGTCCTTCTACAGAAAGTTTATAATATCTGGTCGCAAACCCTTAATGACTTATTTTCTGTTTTTTTTTTTTTTTTGTTGCATATTTTTTGCGTACGCCAAAGTTGTTCTCGCTTTCAAAATAGCGTGCTAGCGCCAAAAAATGTTTGTTTGCGCCGAAAAAGCATTTCAGCCATTAAGTTGGAATAACTTTCAGTCGAACAAAAATAATTACACTCGAAATTTTGCGAAACGACAGAAATAATTTTCATAATTTAATTCAACGTTTTCTCTTTGGTCTTACCAAAACGCACGATGTTAATTGGTAATAAAACAAAAAGTTTTCAGATAATTATCTTGATATTTTGTATTATGATAGACGGATCTATGGCAATTATCTGTGAAATAAAATATCGGCCAAATGCTCGCCACGGCTTCGGTGGCATACCTCTATCCGATGTTCCATATTTTTAATGACTCTGGACATAATTGAGGTTCAATGTCGTTATTCTGCCAAATTATCTCATCCTTTAGCTCTTGTGTGTTCTTGGCTTTTAGACGTACACTTTTTTTTTAAATATCCCCAAAAAAAGAGTCTACCGGTGTCAAATGACATGATCGTAGCGGCCAATTAACATTGCCACGACGTGAGATAACACGGCCATTAAATTTTTCGCGCAAAATAGTATTGTTTCATTGGCTGTGTGGTTAGTTGCACCATCCTGTTGGAACCACATATCATCTAGGTCCATACCCTCAATTTCTGGCCAAAATAAGTCCGTTATCGTCTCGCAATAGCGAACACCATTCACGGTAACGGCTTGGCCGACCTTATTTTCGAAGATGTATGGTCCGGTGACGCCGCCAGCCAATTAACCGTACCAAACAGTCACTGGTTGCAGATGCATCGGCTTTTCAACAATCAGTCATGTATTCTCATTTGCAAAAATACGACAGTTCTGCTTGTTAACGAATCCTCTTATGTGAGAGTGTGCCTTGTCGCTGAAGATGAAGTGCACGTAATGCATTTTGATTTGAACGCCCATTTTCGTAAAACGCTTCAAGAATATTAAGTTCATTTTCAATTAACCCCTCCATGGTTAAATTTGTCAAACACTGAAACAAAGAAATGTTAAATAAGGTTGGGCAAAAAACTTGAGGTTCTGGTGTGGCTCACAATTAACAACGTGCATTATGGTTGGACCACCCTTTTCTTATTTAAAAAAAGTTTTATATACACACCTGTTTTAAATAAAGAGTTATAATAAACTCAAACCCTTTAAGTCATTTTGAGCCACTCTGTACGTAATAAGTATCCGTTAACGATTCCGTCAATAGTGGACCGCCACTACCTGTTTCCTCATGGCATATATTTCTGACAACATATTCTATCATAATAAAAACAGCTGCTCTAATTGATATTTTACAGAAGCAATGTTTTAAAGGCAAGATACGACATGTTTTCATTTTACAGTGGGAAAGTTGGCAAGTCATGCGGGCAATGGCGACCCTTGAAAACCCGTAATGTGGTACAGTAAGGCGAGAGAGGATGCCAAAATACTTACTAAACAAATAAGAGTGCTATATTCGGCTGTGCCGGAGACATGTTCACAAGTTAGGATTTCACATCAAACATAATAAAACCTTTATGGATTTTTATTCATACCACTTAAGAATGTATAAGCATAGGAAAACAAAAATAAGTTCAGGAATATTTAAAGATAATATTAGAATAAATCGTCGCTTTTCATGTAAGACCACGTAAGCGCCAACAACTCATTTTTTAGAAAATGAAAAAAAGCTAATCACCCCTATCGTGAATAACTTTCCCTCGTAATTTTTCCCTTTTTACATATTTGCGATCATGAAAAACTCCCATGAAAGTGCAAAAACAAACGTTGTAATCAAACTGTCCCTCTTATACTAAATAGTTTGCTTTGTTTTTAAAACTTTTTTTTTTATAATATACGCGTATATTTTTGAACAAAAATTTCATTGACTTTTAATTTTTTTTACTGAAACTGATAGCGTGAAAAGATGAGATTTGCGATTGCCTTTTCCCTTCGAGGGGAATAAAAATTACATGAGAACAAAAATTCTACTTGATATTCACGATAGGGGTGAATAACTTTTTCAATATGGGTTTTAGAACA
The DNA here is from genome assembly GCA_963931875.1 of Pollenia griseotomentosa. Classification (NCBI taxonomy): domain Eukaryota; kingdom Metazoa; phylum Arthropoda; class Insecta; order Diptera; family Polleniidae; genus Pollenia; species Pollenia griseotomentosa. The sequence goes on along the minus strand of OZ007562.1, from coordinate 191,035,203 downwards.
AAAATTAGAACAAGTAACTTTAGATAATGGGTTACGTGTTTTTGGCGTAAACAGCAGTTTGCAAATTAAATTAATCTTGTAATTTATTTATTATTTTATTATTTTTGTGAAAAAATTTATAAATTTTCTATATCTCCAAGATTATGCTTATGCTTTTTCCATACATTTCAGGGTTCGTATTAAAGCTACCATTAGGAGCAAAGATTTCGATTTGAATCCTTTAACAGAAATATTGGTTGTGTAAAACTAATATGGGTCGGTATTAGAAATTTACTCTCTATGGGCAAGCATTATCCCCTTAGGGTCCAGAAACGAATTTCAGCTCAGAACGGCTTTTTGTACGGAAGGCATGTTTAGATATCGAGATAGAGTTTTAGCATACAGGAAAAAAAGTTGCATTTTATTATAAAAATGGTGGCTGGAGGAACATGTGTGCTGTAAAGGATATATAGTTTTTGAGTTACTCGACTAAAAGTGTCGTTTTTACCGAAGTTACTGCCTTTACTCCGATTGGCCTAAAACTTTCCAGATTTTTTTTTTAATCTAAAAAACAAAATATTTGTTCGATGAGACTTAAACATTTCCAACTTTAAATATTAAAACCATTCTAATTTGCATGCAAATTTCATGTAAAAAAAATGAGAATGCAATCGAGTGGCAAACGTCATTTTCTTCTATAAAAACTTCCATAAAAAAGTCAATTTCGAAAAAATTGCGCTTACGTGGTCTAAGAAGAGAAGCGACGAAATGCAATTTCATTTGATAATCCAAAGAATCCATTTTTGCCGGCTTAAGGAAAATTTTATTTTTGTTAACATTTTAAGTATGTACGTTGTTCAAAGACCTTTCGCTTTATTAACGCTTTTGATACATCTTGGCATACTTTAAACCAAGTTCTCGACTGTCTGCTTCAGAATATTTGACCAGAGTTCAAGAAAAAAGTGCAGTGTTACGAAGCCATATGGCCTTATTTTACAATGTAGTGAGAAATAAAATTATATGACTTTATTTCCAACACCCAAGTGCAGTAACACCATAACCTTTTCGCAACCAAAGTGGAAATAACGTCATAACAGTGTAACTGCTATAGCAACATATTGCCAAAAGAATGAATGCTACTGCCAGGTGTTGTTAAAATATGGTACAAAAGTTAAAAAGGGCGAGGGACGCTAGGACAGGCTTTGTAGGATGCTTTAGTTAGCGAAGGCGGTGTTTGTTCAACCATAGATGAGAAAGTTCTTGAACAAAATTCGGGATTAAAAGTTCGGGATATTGAGATTTGAAATTCTGAAATTAGGTATTTTGAAATTTGGGATTTTGATACTTAATTTTTTAAAATTTTAAAAAACTGCACATTAAAGAACTTTGGTTTTCTCAATGTCGCATTTGCTTCTATTCTGTCGCAAAGCTAACCAGCACTCATCTGCCAATTTTCTCATGTATTTTGAGTGGTGTTGCCAACTGAAAACAATGTTTTTTGTCGGTTTATTGAGAAACCCAAAATCGTTAACGGACAGTTTATCGGTTTAATAAATTTATGTTGACATTAAGTAATAGACAGTTTGTCGATACATTGAGAAAATGGTCATAAGTTTATGCTTATTGATTTTATTTTTAGTGCAATTTTTCATTAATTTGGGGTAAAATTTCATTAAAAGAATTAGGTTACATTCAGGGCTGTGAATTCGTCAAAAAATAGTGATAACTCCGACTCCACCCGCTGAAATTTTTTAAGTACTACTCCGACTCCTACTCTAACCTTGATGCTAAATGTATGTGGCCGTAAACCTTTTAAATGGTTAAATATAGCAAAAAAATGGTTCTGTAATTTCAAATCGTTAATTTAATGCTAACACGTGCCACACTGAGCTTTAATATAGCTATTACAAAAATTTAAACCAAAACTACAGACATCTAATTTTAAAGAACAAGATAGGAAGTACAATAAGTTTATAAAAATGGAATAGAACAATTTTTGTTTCCTGTGTATAATTTTTATTATTTTTTTTAATTGACAATTTTGTTGTTTCATAAAATTTTGTTTTAAAAAATTTGTTTAAAATTAAAGAAATCAAAAATCCCTGAAGAAGTTATCCATTGAAATAAAGAATAATAAATATTTTTTATACATAAGTAAGTGACCTTGAGCTTAAAGATTTATTGTGAAGAAATAATATTAAAAAGGTCGAAGAAATTAGACTAAATAATTTTATTATTTTGAAAAATATTAGATTCATTTGTGTGAAAAATGTTGGAGTCGGAGTCGCGAGTTTTTGTGGGTACTTCGACTCCGACTCTTTAACTCCGACTCCACAGCCCTGATTACATTGCATAATGAAAAATAGTCCTAATATCGGGATAAATTTTCATTTGCTTTTTGGGACATATTTCCTGGGACTACATTTCGAAGCGCCTTTATTTATATTAAAAAAAAAAACTATTTTAAACCAGCAATAACACCATAATGGGTTTATTTCAATTCTTCTACGGTAATAAAGCCATATGGCCAATGACTTTATAACACTGCATTCTAGAAAAAAATCGCTACTCAATACATATCAACTGTTATTCTTAGTATCTAATTTTAAATGAAAATTTTGAAAATGATACTTATTTTCGGTCTCTGCTCATTTCGAATTGAAGGAAACACCTTTCGAATTAATGTGTAAAATGTATAGGGTGTTTTATTTAGCTGCATGAGAATTTTAAATGATAACACAAGACAGAAATACTGTTGGAATGAAATTTTTTGGTATAATTTAATGGCACTTATTTTTTAAATATGATTTCCCGCAAATGTCCAATCCGATCAGTGTCCAATTTTTGACTACTTTTTATAATAAATGTGGCTTCTTATACTTCAGGAGTTGCTAGCTTGTTGGCATAAGCCAATGACTTAACATAGCCCCATTAAAAGTAATCCAGAGGAGGAGAAGAATGCAGAGGATTACTTTTAATGGGGCTATGTTCAGTCAGTTAAGCCAGTAATGTTAACTCAGTAAACAGGACCATTTTTGGAAAAAAGTTGCCACCAAATTTAATTGCAACGAATCGCTTAGTATGGCAAGTTGCGCCGCACCAGCTTGTCGATAATGTTTAGCTGATTAATTGTTGGTAATAAAAATTCAGTCAGCATGGCTTGATAGCGCTGGCCATCCACCGTAACGGCACCTCTTTCTTGGATGATTTCGAAAGAGCACCAAACAGTCAATTTTAAACGATGGTGATTTAACCAGAAATGAGCTTCGTAAAATGGACGAAGTTTTCTATGAACTTCGCGAACATTTATTTTTTACTAAGTAAATTTTTACTATTTGGAAGCGTTGTTCTAGCGTACTCAATGTGCAGTTAAAAAAGCCCTGTTTACAAATTTGAATGACCTTTTACTCTCTGTAATCTAGTGTTATATTATTTCTTTTGCAGACAAAAAAATTTACAGTCTTTAGAAGGGTTCGACTAGGTCCTTAAATACCTAATTGGGATATTATTAAAAAAGATTGCAAGACATCAATATCAAATAATGAATGACAATTTGAAAACTTTTATAAATTATTTTAAATTACTTTAAACATTTTCATTTCTTAGAAATATTTACAAAAAAAAATCTTCGTCTAATTATTTTTTCTATTATTTAATTGTTTTGAACAACAATTACAATATTTCTACTCTTAATTGTCACCAGATGTGTGTCCGTCGTGTTTTAAGCAAAAAGTAAAAAAATAAAAAAGATTCGTCACAATGTTAAATAAAATATTTAACTTTAATAGTTGCAAAATAAAAATTCTTTCTTTGTTTCAAATTGATTTGTAAACACTCGACAGAGACAAAAGAAATCAAACACATTCACCTAAACAAATACACACGCACACACACACACACACACATAGTGAAAATGGATTGAATTGAATGAAATATTACAAATAAATTTTGAACCATTTTTCTTCATAAGCGTAATCGGCCATAATTTCAACTATTTCTTTCAATTATAAAAAAATATTTTGGATTGGACAAATTGTCATCGGAATATCGTTTCATAAGCCCTTTATGAACCTTAAATATTTTTTTTCTAATTAAAAAATAGCGCCATTATACTGTTAGTTATTGTTGAGATATGACGAACAAATTTATGGTCCTTTTAAATATATTGAGAACTTTTGCATGAATCAATTTATATCGCAATTTATCAAGTTATATTTAAAGAAGAAAATTTTAACTTTGTTCGCTTACCTTTTTGTTGTTGTTGTTGTTGTATTTTTAAAATATTTATTATCAATATTATAAAATTTTTTTACTTCATGATAAATTGTTGTTTTTCATTAATTGTATAAAATATTAAATATTTATTTGTTTCGATAAAATCTCTTGTTTCAAGGCAGTATTTGTAGATTTCTTTTGTTTTTGGTTTTTATTTTACAGATAAATTTAAAAGAAGAAAAAAAAAAAACAAAAACGATATAAAAATTTAGATGAATTTTGAATTTGGTTCTTCTTTGTCTTTTTAACACTTTTTCACTTTTATCGATAACTTTTTAAAATCACATCGATATGATAATTTTATTCGTAAAAATCGTTTTTATATTTCTTTTGATTACTTTATAATTTTTAAAAGTTTTTAAAGTTTCAAACATTTTTTATTTTGTATTTTAATTTAATGTTTGTTGAAATAATTTTTTTATTCTTTTGATTACGTTCTTCATTACACTCGCGTTAAAGTCACGCGATTCTTAGGTTTTGATCATTTTATTGTTAAAGTTTTGCATTTATTTAGGGATTTGATTTTGCAGCGAATTCGCTTGATGAACGGTGTCTTATTGGCCTTAATATCAACAAATCCCACACGTTGTCTTCGGGGACGCATTTATATCTATTAAAAAGATCATGCATTGAATTAAGTCATGTGTTCTAAAAAGAGATAAAAACAACAAGAAATAAACAAGTTAGCAATGTAGAAATAGAATTAAAACAAATTTAACTGAATAAAACCTTTTTTTTTTAATATCATTAAATCCTTTTTATTAATCATACGCCACAGTGCTAGTTGAAACTGTAAGAAGCGGAGCACCCGGCGGTTTAACCTAGTTCAAGTACGCTGAATGCAGTGGTGCTAGCCGTTTTTAAGGTTACCTCTTATTTAAAAAATTGTTAGGATTGAAAATAATGGTTAATAGTAGCGAAAGACGCTATTCTTCTAAGTTTTCTACCATTTAATAATTTTTAAATTGATATATAATAAATAAAAAAATAAATATGCATATCGCTTAAAAAACATACTGGTATTATTGATGAACATGTAATTCTAAGATTTCGATAGGATCTTATCATTTGACATTTTCTACATTTCGTTCTACGATACACCTACATGATTTTAGGAGCTCCATTTCTATCTGGCGTCTTCAGGTGTCGGCATGTCTACCGGGTCTTCCTGTGACTTGTCCGTTGTACTCGATCGACCGTCTGGTGATACCATTAGCAGGTTTTCTCATTGCGAGCACCAGCCATTTAAAATGCTCTAAAGCTTGCGGTTTACAACCGCTTGGAAACTCTTAATTTCGCATTTTGACATAGTCTACGGCTCGCGTAAAGAAGTATTGATTTAACATTCGTGTTAAGGACTCTGACTTTTATTGAATATTTTAACAGAAAAAATATATAAAAAAAATTTTAACAACACAGTTTGTTAAAAATAAAATTTTAGGTCAACAAACTGTTTATTTGATTCAATGAAAAAATTTATCAAAATTGCGCTTTGTAAAATAGCACTCAATAAAAGAGATAAAATAATGAAATAATTAAATATTTCTTCATTTTTAATAAAAAAAATATTTAAGTCAAAGTAAAGACAGCAATTTTACAACTCTTGGCCATTTTTTATTAGTTTTGATATCGTTGCAAGTAAGACTTGAGTGTTTGTAATTCTCATTCTCTTTACAGTTTAATTTAATATAATATCTTTAGTTTTTATATGCGCATAGGAACCAGCTTATCCCCCAACAATACATTTTTTGTGTATTTGTCAAAGAATAAAAATTGGAAATTTAGAACATCATAAATAAAGATTTGGTAAGCATTTGTTTGATTTATTCAAAATTTCCAGCAATTTACTTTAACAAATCACGTAAACATTTTGATGAAAAAAATTATTTTGGCCAACAACTTTGTTTATTGACTCAATAAACTTGGTTGTTGACTAAAAATTCAATAACTTTACCTATAAACTTTTTTATCAATACCGCAAAAATCGTTATAGCAGAAAATTGAAATTTGTTGATCAAGTATGCGATTTTCGTTTGCAAATATGAAAATTGTTTGTGTGATTGTTTAGCTTTGCACAGTATATTCTTGATATATATTCTTTGCTGCCTCCGCTTATAGGTATCAGGTAACAGAAACTTTCAACATCCTTTAAGGGCTGCCCCATAAGTTGAAATCTTTTAGTGTAAGCTGAGTTTATACGCATTGATTTAGTCTTCTTAATGTTTACATGTAAGCCGGCTTAACTGGCCGCACGTTCCGCGAATAGTTCGATTTTTCAGAGAAGCGGTGGGAGATAAGACAAATCTTATTTACATAGTCAGGGCCATCAAGAGTATCATAAGGACCCCATGTAATGCCGTTCTTTTTACATTTACTTTATATGAATACTGAAATAGAAGCGCAGGGAAAAATGTACGAATTTTATTTATTCTTTAAGTTGTTGGTATTTAAAAAAAATTATTTTTATACTAGAACAAGTAAGAATGCTATATTCAGCTATGCCGAATCTTATATTCCCTTCACCATGGTGAGATAAGAACAAAAAGTTATATAAATAACGTTCTTTAGATGTAAATAAATAATAATTGAGCCACGCCAACTTTTCATTTCGTCATGCCGAAGAATATAAAAAAAAAACAAAAAATTTTTGTATGTACCTAAGCCCGTTTCCTCTTTTGCCAAAGTTGATGTTTGAAATTCGTTTTATAATCCTCAAGTCGTTTTTTAGAACATAAAAACAATTAAATAAAAAAAATGAAAAAAATTCTTTTTGGGATTCGAACTGGCAATATAATCAGTCTCAGGAGAGAACTTAACAACTCGGCTACGAATGCTTTTACTGAAGAAGCGTTAAATTAAAATATATTGAGTCTATGAGCTTGTTTCTTTAGTCTGCTTTCACACGTTTCATCTTTTGATGCTCAACTCCTATGTTTTTAGGTGAGGGAAGAAAGAAGAAAGGGGGTTAATACGGAGATGCCTGTACTCGGTCAGTAGGCTTTGTGTTTTTATTCGTTGGTATTTGCACAACGATGGCTGCATGTAATTTTTTTCTTTTCTTTTTCTCTTTGATTTGCTGTTATTAAAATTGTTCTTGTTTTGAACCGAAAAAAGTTGAAACCCGTTGCTGCGTGTGATTATATTGGCATCTTTAAAAGGGAATTGAAAAGAAGTTGAGCATCAAAAGATGAATCGTGTAAATTCAGACTTACTTGAGCGGCATATCATGTGCATGCATTAATGTGTATGTGTATGCGTAAAATTAAACACATTACAAATAAAATCCACCACTTGCAGTGAAGGGTACAAAAAACAACAACAACAAAAACACATTACCAACACTGTATTACCATAGCCACTGTATGACCGTAGAAACCAAAATGTAATTAATTTGTATGGTATGTTTATATCGTTTTGGTAATACAGTGTTGGTATGGTAATGTCACGTCTAATTGGACCTTTAAAGGAAAAAATTTGAGGCAGTCGTGGTTTTTTACTCATATCTCAGCCATTTGTGTACTGATCTTGCTGAATTTCAATAGCAAACAATTCCGGACCATATGTGACATAAATGTGTAATAACCTATATATGGGGTCTTCGGAAAATCCATTTCAACGGACAGACGGACAGACAGACATCGTTAAATCAACTTCGCTCCTCATAAGGACCCAGAATATATATACTTTATAGGGACTAAAATCAATATTATAGAAATTACAAACAACAATGACAAACTTATATATACCCTATTCACCACCTGTGGTTAAAGGTATAATAAAATATTTTTTTTTTAAACTGGGACAATCCAGATTCGAACTTGCAAGCTGACGAGTCTCAGGAGGCGACTAAAGGCCCAACCAGAATGTGCATAAACAAACTTAAGCTACTGTCAAAAAGAAAACAAAAAGCCTCTCAAATGCTTTTAAAATAACAAAAAGAAAATAAAAAACATTGATTCCGTACGGAATAAGCGATTAGTTTCGCACCTTGCTTAAGCAAATGACAGTTTTATAAAACTTAACATAAAGTTTCCATAAGTTCAATATGGTTTTACACATATGATTTACATGTATTTGCTCAGTTGCTTAAGTCACGTTATTCACATTCTGGTTGGGCCTTAAAATTACTCGGCTACGAACGCTTTTACTGAAGAAGCATTAAATTAAAATATATTGAGTCTACGAGTTTGTTTCTTTATTTGAGCGGCATATCATGTGCATACATAAATGTGTATGGGTTTGTATGCGTAAAATTAAACACATTAAAATTAAACAACAAAAAAACAACCACAAGGGACTTTTTTGGACAAATTAGTGACAGTCGCGGTTTTTTTGTCATATCTCAGCCATTTGTGGACCGATCTTGCTGAATTTCAATAGCAAGAAATGGATGACTAAATGTGACAAAATGTAAAACAACCCAGTCGCTATCATGTCTGGAGTCTCCGGAAAACACATATCAAACGTAAGACGGACAGACGGACATCGTTAAATCAACTTCTCTCCTCATGAGCACCCAGAAAAAATTTACTTTATAGGGTCTAAGATTAATATTGTAGAAATTACAATCAGAATGACAAACTTATATATACTTTTTTCCACCTGTGGTGTAGGGTATAAAAATGATAATAAATAGTAGTTATTGTCATTTTCTGAGAATAAAAATTGTTTCTAAAGATTTATTTTACAAACCCAATTTTCGTAAGTTTGATAATGAGTATTTTCAATTCTTCTTTGGTAAATAAAATAATTGAAAATCTTTGAAATTTGATAAATTTTCTTGATTAAAATTTTTATTTTTAAAAAAATTTTTTACGAAATTTATAAAGATTTTTGTAACGGAACAACTCTTTTCACGTGTTTAAAAAAAAATTGCTGGCAACACTGAATTATATATATTGGCAATTCATTTCAGAAATACAAATTATTTTTAGATTTTAGCTTAAGATATATTTTGCCTACAACATAATTTTTTTTTAATTAATATCTTCAGAAATTGCTCGATTTCCCATTTTCTTCTTTTAAAACTTGAAAAGCATTAACTGCAATTTATGGCTAAAAAACTTCTTAAATATTAATAAATTTTTTTAAAACCAGCTTTCCGATTTGACAAACTGTAAAAAACGCCTTTACTGAATCAATTTGGCACTTGCACTTGTTGCCTCGTTAGAAATATTTTTTTGGGAATGTTTCTCAAATTTTCCTTGAAAATTTCAGATTCAAGTTTTTACAATCGATTTCCTTGTTGTGATCTGTTTTAATTTTTCAAATACTTTAAATGCAACAATTTCCGGAATTTTCGAGTAGTTGAGTGAGTGAATTACAAATAATAATTTAAGTACCTGCATTCTATCAGAAACAGTGCGTTAATATTTAAAAAACTTTTTATTTTAAATTTAAAACAAAAATAAAAATTCAATATACCACATACATACATACATACATATGCATGTATAACATAAAATTATTGAAAATGACAATGAAAATAAAATTTAAAAATAAAAGTTTGAATAATAAACACAAATGAGAGGTGTAACAATTTTAGAAAAAAGTTGAGTTTTGAAGCTTTAAAATACAAACACTTAAGCAATATCTAACAAAATATTTTTGAGCAGCCATGACATGTTTAAGACACGTATGAGGCCGACTATTTGTGAAAAGCCCTGTTGCACCCATGCTTACTTGATTTACCACGGGAAAGAGAGTTTTCAGTTTGTGGAAGTCCAAAAATATTTGTCCATTAAGAGGCAAGCGCCTCTATTAGCCAAGCAATTTACTCCTGCATGGCTCTTATGGCTGGACACACAACATAAAGTCAAATTGTTGCGTTTCCCTAAATCTTTCATATATCTAACACAGTCCATGACTTATTTAGACTTAAACTTAGAAGAGGATAGTGCTTTTAGAGTAGTCTGGCAAAAAATTAAACTTTCATTTAGGCAAAGACAACAATTTTATTAAAAAAAATTTAATTTTTGTAACTCCCAAAAACAAGATCAACCTCTTGTTAATTTAAAATATATTCAAAATTTTTAAATATATTTTATTTAATTTTATATGATGTAGCACTGTGTAAGCTGAGAGAGTTAAATAGAAAAAAAATCTTAATAAAAATCATAAACAAATAAAACATTTTTGTTTTTTCTTCTGAAGGTCAGTTACAAAACGCATGAGTAATAAAAATTTTACGACTGCAAGCTTTAACGCAATGCAATTGCATTTTATTGAGTTTGACAGATTCCTCGATGATGTACGAGTGTGAAAAACTACTAACAGATTATTAATTAAAAGAAAGAAAAAGAAATGAAAACCGGTTTAATTTTGTATAAATTCCATTTGAAAAATCCTATTTAATTAATATTTCTCTTTTCATTGGCAAATACAACAACAAAAACGATATTTTATTTCCTTAAACAAATCGCATTTATTTTCAAAATCAACAACAATCAAATAAAGAAGCTTAATAGAAACAAACACACACATACATATTCAAACGCTATAATACAACGAAAAGCTCTACTCTGACATGTTTTACAAATACAAACATTCAGACAAAGAAACAAGAGCTTTTTTGCCAAGAAAACGCAACACAAAAAAATCTATTATCTATTAGTAAGAAAATACAGTCGTTCAAGCCCGGCCATATGATACCCTACAACACATTATTTAAAAAAAAAAACAAATACTCGAGAGCGTACCTTATATCTTCATCAATGTAAATACATGAAATTGATTTGCTTCAAAGTGATTTTAGGTTGGGGGTTTATATGGGACCTATGAGTAATTTTGGACCTACCAGCACAACATTTTATTATACCTATTTGTATATATGCTTAAATATGAACCGATTCTAATAAATTTTGGAAATATGGTTTGTATTGAAATCAAACAAGTTTAGACCAAATTGAATCTAAATACCAACATATTAATACGGTTTATAGACACAAAGACTCTTCCGGAAAGAATCTTGTATAGGCTAAGTCCTTGTTACAATTAAAATCTGAATCATCAAATAATCACCAAAATTGCGATCTGTTGTTTGCGCACAAGGTTTGCATGGACAGTCGGACGATCTTCATTAGGTCAATTCAAAAAGTGATTTTGAGTCGATCGGTATACTAAAGGGTGGTGGGTATAGGACCAATATCATAAGGTGTTACAAACATTAGCACAAACGCAAAATACCCTCTCCACAATTGTGGTGTGAGTATAATAAATAAAACACAATAAATAAAATCACAAATTAATAAGAAGAAAATCTTTGAAACAAAAAGCATCAACAACAAAAACAACAAAGTGTCTTAATGCAATAAAGAAAATTACTTTACAAAAACCCAAATGATGGCGTTAATTATTTTATTTGGTCATTGTTGTTATTGTTTGTATTTAAATATGTATGTGCATTTTGATATGGTTGTGTTATTGTGTGTGTAATGCGTAAAGCGAAGGGGGTTTGTCTCATTTAATTGTCATGGCTGTATTAGAGTGGCCAGATTTCAATTCGTTGTTGAAAATTAAAAAAATAAATTAAAAATTAATTGTCTGCAAATTTGCAAATTCTAAATTTGTTTTACTTTCAACTTTTGCTTTTGTTACAAAAAATAGTAATTATTTAAAAAAAGGAAAAACAAAGGAAAATGCGAAATAAAATGTGTACAAAATTAAGCTGAAATAACTGAGTGGGGAAGCCGATGACTGATTTAAAAATAACCCGGAAATCGGGATTTTTAAATATCCCGGCATTTTTGGGATTGTCATTTTTCATAATATATGACTTCAATAAAAAAAATCATATATCAAAAATTTCATTTTAATGTACTTAAAAGAAAATCGCCTAAAAGCATGAATTGAAAATTCTCAAAAATTTTGTGGTTTTTAAACTTTGTTAAATAACTAAAACAACAAAAGAAAAAAAAAAAAAAAAACATAATCCTACAAAAAGAAGTTTCTTATTTCACAAATGCTATTTAAACTTTTGTAACCGAATACGACTTCGCCATGAAGAACTGCGCCGATACAACGCTAAGTTTGATTTTAAACAAAAAATTTACAAAGGTGAAAAATTCACAGAAAAAATTTACCAGTTAATAAATTTAGAGTATTAATTAAGCGTTTAATTCATTTAATTAAACATTTAATTAACTTGATTTAACGTGATTCAATTTTTAGTTAAAACTGATTTTATTTTTGATAAATGCTATAATTGGTGAAAAATTTTGGAGAATTTTTTCTGTGTTTATTATTTTAATCACTAAACTAAAATTTCAATTTATAAAGATTTCTTCCGATTGTCTCAATATTCCTCAATATTTCTCATACGTTTTGCTTAAGCCAAGAAAGCTTTATAAATTTAAATTTGAAGCACAGAAATTCTCCAAAATTGTTCACCAATTAAAGCATTAATCCAAAATAAAAGCAGTTTTAATTAAACATTTAATCAAGTTAATTACACGTTTAATCAAGTAAACTTTAATTGATACTATTAATTTGTTGACTGGTGCAAATTTAATACATTTTTTAATATCACAAATTTTTTAAATTGAAATTAATTTTTATTTTTTTCTGTGAGCACATTCGAAAAAGATGTTTAAAATACATAATAAAATACTAAATAAAAAAAAGAAATAGTTCCCAAAGTTAAAGGTGAACATTTTATACCAAAAAAAATTTTTGTCATCACTTTGGCAAAAATAATGCCAACTATTTAATGAAAAAATAAAAAATGGTCGAAAATTTTTAAATATCGGTTCTTTATAGAATGAACGTGAAACCTCCCTACTCCCGAAATGATTAACAACTTTGCCATTTGCAGCATTTCTAGAAAATTATCAAAAAATTGGTTGTTTCAGAAAAAGTTTAATTATAAAAATTTAAATTATCTTCTAAAGAAATGCGTAAATAGTTTAATATTTCTGAATCAAAATTTTAGCAGATTGACTTGGGGAATTGAAGGGATTGAAATAAAAGATTTGTTTTTTTTTAATATTCTTAATTTCCATTTATTTAATGTGGCACTACGTAAATATAAACAAAAAAATTAACATCACCGAAATCGGGATTTTAACAATTCCGGAATATCTAGTTTGGCGTCCCTTACTACATCATTGTAAGTTGCAAACAAGAACATAAAATAGAAATCTTATTGCCCATATAAATATCCATTTGTACTTTTGTTTGTCCTTCACTGTATAATTTGCCTTAAAACCCGAACACTACGCAGTTCTTTGGCAAATAATTTTGCAAAATAAGAAAACTAAATTAATAATACATAGAAAACATAAATATGACTGTTTGCAGAAGACAACAACACGACAAATTGATCATCGGTTGTTAACTAAATTCAAGTATTATTGTTATATTGATGTACATTTTTTTTAAATAAAAGTTAAATGTGTAGGTCTGTCTGTCTGTCTGTCTTTCCATGTGCCTTATCAAATAAATATGTATTTAAAATTTACTCGCTCATTCTGTTTGCTTACACTCGTATGCATGTGTTTATTGTGACCTTCTCACACTGTCATGGCTGCAAAAGCTTTTACAAAAACAACAGTTGATTTAATGCACACAAAAGCATACATTCACAAAAAAAAATAAAAATAAAAAAAAGTATAAATAAATGTACTACTTAAGTATGTGTTTCAACTAATAGATAGAATATGTAGAGGTGTTCAATAGCGAAAAAAATTCTTAGTGCAAAAAAAAAAATCGAAAAAAACTATTCGCATAAAATATTTGCAAATGTATGAAATATTGTATATTTAACTATTTATAAGTTAATAACATATTTACACTAATTAAAAAAAAAACACGCACCTACAGCAACTTTTTACGTAGACTCTCTAAAGCGCTTGAAATAAATTTGTTTATTATACTATCCAAAACAACTAGTTGTGATGAGGGTACTCCAAGTTTGTCATTCCATGTAAAACTTTTTAATATTCATTAATGGCCCTATGAAGTATATATATTCTGGGTCCTTGAGTAATTATAAGTCGATTTAGGTATGTCCTTTTGTCTGTCCGTCTGCTGAAAACACGCTCACTTTTGTACGACTCATTAGAAAAGAACAATATTGGTATCAAATTGTTCCTAGTTCTCCTCAGCAGTTTGGGCTGACATTATGCAAAATCGGCTCAGTAAGATATGAAATATGAATCCAAATGTGGAACCACCACCCTAAAAAATTGTTAATTTTGTTACAAAAACAAGCATAAATTGCGGCGCAATGCACATATAAATATAAGGTATTGTACAAATTCGCACTGTATGACTTGAAATCATACTTAAAAGTTTCGTAAATATCGGTCCATAATTTACCATAGGCCACATATAAGGCCATGCCTAAAAGCGTAACGAATAATGTTTTTGTAATAAATTCTGTAGGGTAATTCTGTAACTTTTTAACGAAAAAAATTTGTCGTTTAGTAGTAAATTTTTAAAATTTTTACAGAATTACCCTACTGGTCTTCTGCAAGTTTTTATGACTATAAATCACACTGCCAAATTTCGTGAATATCGGTCCATAATTTACCTAGGCCCCATATAAACACTACTCTCGGAAAAGCTTTTAGTTCGCGTAAAACCGTGACGAATAATGCTATTATAATAAAATCTGGTAAGTCATAGTTATGTAAGACTATAAATTGAGTGCTTCGGTAGGCTAGCTGGTAGCGAGCTAGTCTATCAGCGCCGAGGTTGCGAGTTCGATTCCCGCCAAGGACTCTGGTTTCTTTCCTGCAGACAAGCATAGAGCTTCGCGGGATTAGCTTAGGAAATTAAATAAAAAAAAAAAAAAAAAAAAAAAAAAATATTCTTAAAAAAAAAAATCGCTTTGTCAAATTTTGTGAAGATCGGCCAATGATTTACCATAAAGCCCACTTTGTAAATAGTCTTACTGTAGGTGCGGGAGTTTCAAAGATTCGGAACAGCCGAATATAGCACTCTAACTTGTTTATTTCAAATATTGTTTCTAATGAATATTTGCTGCAAGCATATTAAAAATGTTTTTCATTTCATTGAATAAAATAAATAAAAATGAAAACTTTCAACAAAACATATTTACGTTCACTCAAGTTCGCACTTGGGTACACGGCAATATTTAAATATGAACGTACTGTTGGTGAATATGACTGTTTGCGTTTGTAGGCAATATGCATTTTTTTGCTTATTGTTGATCTGGTTTTTTTATTTTTTTTTAAATTAATTTAATTAATTTTAATTCCAAGTTCCTTATTTTTTCATAGCGATGATTGATAATTCGAACGCACATTTCGTTGCAGACAACAATTTTAATTGTGCTTTGATTTGTCTAAATCTATAAATAATAGAATATTTTATCTTCAAATATTTAATTGAGACTTTATTTGGTAATTTTGTTAATGTAGTGGGAAAACAGGGAGGTATATTGCAAAAATTTATCGTTTTATAGAAATAAGTTGTACAATTAAGGGCAAACATGTATACAAGTTAATTGTAAAAAAAAATTTCATCTAATTAAATGGCCCACAGTCTAGTAAATTGTATAAACTGTTTATGATTGGTATTTTGTTTAAGCTTTGCTATCGTTGCAAATATCTTGCATAATATCTTTAGCTTTTCTAAAGTTTTTGGTAAAAGGTTTCCTGATAGTCTGGCTTAAGCAACCAGTGAAATGCGAACTAGCTTATCCTCCAACAAGAACAATTTGAGTGTTTTTCAAGAATTAGAATCGGGAAATTAGAACAACAAACAAAATTTTATAATGAAAAATTATGTATTCGCGAAAATAACTTTTATAATCTATATAAATTTTTAAAAGTTATTGATTTGTTTCACCGTGAATTGAATCATGAAAACTTGAAACGTACAACAAAACATTTAACAAAAAAAATTTCTACTATAAGTGGATCTCGCAAAAATCCTTTTTTTTTAAATTTAAGAAAAATATTTTTCTACAATTAAAAAGTTAAAATCGAAATTTTGATTTTTTTACTTTAATTTATTCTAATAATTTAACTAAATGATTACACTGGATAGAGATTGACACTTTTTTTTAGACAAGCTGGGCACTTATCGTTTTAACCTAGTTCGGGTACGCTGAATCCAGTGCTGCTAGCCGTTTTTTTAGGTTAGCTCTGGGTTTCGAGATATGGAGGAGGTTGAACAACATATGTTTACGTAACTCAAAAACGCTTTAGCTTATTGAAAAAAATCTAAAAAACCGAAATTACGCAATAAACATTTCTTTACGAAAGGTAAAACTTTTTTTCTAATATGCGCAGTCGTTGGGAAATGAAGCTAGGCTTCTAATATTTAAATTTGGCCCGTGCAGCGCCTAGGATGCCTTAGATGGGTCAAATGTATGACCAGCCTCACTTTATTTTTCATCTCAATCATTTATTTCCAACATACCTACGCGCTATCTCCATTCCTTAAGGGGGCTCCCATACAAAATGATCAATGCAGACTAGAAATATATTGAAGAAAAAGTTCCATAAATGCCCGGGAGTCGTTCCTAGTGGGATTAAATGTATGACCGACCTCAATTAGTTTTTGTCCTTAACATTTTCTTGAGGCATACTTGCCCCTTATCACCACTTCTTAGGGGGGCTCCCATATAAATATTGCGTTTTATGAAATTCTTAAATTAATTAACATTTTTCGACTTTTGTGAGTAAAATCAAAAGTTGGTAAGAGATTTCAATCATTTATGGCTTGTTTTGTTTGCAATTTCGTTTTTAGTACGTCTAGAAAAAATTAAAAGCTGCATTTCCAATTTTTTATGAATTTTCAAAAAACAAAAATTTCGAAATTTTGATAAAAAAATTTTTTTTTTCCAAAAAAAATTATGTTTCTAAAACGACTATGTGTATACTGGGTCAGTATACACACACACAAAAATAAACAATAAACAGATGACTCGAAAATGCCACCTGTATGAATTCGCCCTGCTAATTACTGTAAATTTGGGCCTAAGTGTTCAATATTTCTCTTATTAACTTTAAACTAAATGTTTCCTTTGTGGTTTATAATTTTTGAACTAAATACCGGGATTCACTTTCCTATACAATCGTACTATTCACTTCCTTGAAAGTCTGACAGAATTCTGTTCGACATAAAAAACGTTTTCTGCAAAATCTCTTGGCAATATGCCACACCACACCATTGCATAAAACAGATGCAAAAAACATATGACTAAATTGCTTAATAAACAAATTCAACTCTGAGCGCATAGAATTTATAATTTTATGCAAATATGTCACTTTATGAGAACACGCGACTATTTTTGACAATTCGGCAAGGCCGAATAAAACCTTCTTTCTCATTTGTTTATGTTCTGGATACTCTTAAATTAAAAAAAATCCGAAAAATTGTATGATTAATTTAATTATGGATTTTAAATTTTAAACAAAACTTGCAAACAATTTAAATTTTTTAAATTTACTATAATTTTTCAGAAAATCTGGTAATAATGTACAATAAATGCGTTAAACTATTAATTTCAAATCAATGGAAGTTTGTCAAAATTAGGTTTTATTGAATAAAAAAGTTAAATTAAGATGAATGCAAAATTAAATCTTTTAAGCGAAAAAATAAATATGTATCAATTGAAAACTAAACTGGTATCACATTTTATTTATAAATATATTTTTGTAACAGAATGCAACTGTAAATT
Source organism: Pollenia griseotomentosa (assembly GCA_963931875.1). Taxonomy (NCBI): domain Eukaryota; kingdom Metazoa; phylum Arthropoda; class Insecta; order Diptera; family Polleniidae; genus Pollenia; species Pollenia griseotomentosa. Next base: position 191,017,295 of record OZ007562.1, on the reverse strand, counting down.
TTGTAGTTTTTTTTTTTTATATACAAAACCAAGCAGCGAAAAATAAAATACGCAACCTTCAAAAAAAAAAAAAAAAACAAAACATCTAACAAAAAAAAAAAAAAAAAAAGCCAGTAGTAGTATCTAACCAAGTTTATATACATATGTTTCTATCCTAGGGTTTGCAAGTCGGCTATTATCGAAATCACCATACTTTTTCAAATTCTCTTTTCAAGTCAAATTTGAAGTTTGGACATGCTTAAAATGTCGCCTAACTCTTCGATAATTTAAAACACCAGTTAAACCAGTCCCATTTAATATGATAATAATAATTGATTATGGACCGATCACTAATTTCATTTTTTGGTGGTGCAATTTTGAATTACAGCTCCAGCAGGCAGCCATTGTTGTTGTTGTTACAGCTCGACTTGTGTTGATGGTGTTGTTGGGTTGACAATCTTTGGTCGATACAATTGATGCTCCGAGCTGTTTCAGTACGTAGACCCAATTGTCGCGAGAACGCACAGACACAGACAGACGGCGCAGTTGGTGATGCCCATCTACTTAAAAAACCATGGGACTTAAAAATTTTTTGTCTATAGGAGTTGTCCGACTGAAGGAGCTGTTTGGCTGGAAGTAAAGCTGTCCGTAAGTAAAGCTTTAACTGTATTTATTTATTAATCACACTATGCGACATGTCACACAGAAAAATATCATAAAACAAAAGAATAAGGACGATGGTTGTGATGCGAGGTAAACAATGTTGCACAAAATGTAAAATCAATCAACAATTTAATGTTCTACGATTTGTTTAAAGTTTGTAGAATGGAATTTTTAAATGTATTATGATAATTTTGTTAATTGAAATTTTAATATTTATTTTGCCATTTTTTATTTTTCCATTTATTGTCCAAGGTATATTTACACAAGGTAGACTCATTTGGGAGTGTAGACATGCTGCTCTATAAAAGGAACCAAGTTGTCAAAATTGTCTTCATATAAAACAAAAACAATTTAACGCACACATTTACACATTTTGGCTCATATACACGCAATTTGACGTTGGGGTTCCAACTAGGGGTAAACAGCTGACAAACATATGGGCCAACGAGTTTACCTTGTGTAAATATACCTTGTTATTGTCAAACACAATTTTGTAATTTTATTTTATTTAAAGCTTCGTTCACAATCAAAAAAAACATTTTCACTTGGTGTTCATAATAGAGCAACAATTTCTTTTGCAACCACACACATTTTGCATTAAGAATCTGTTTGCAAATTTTAGCCACAACAATATTATGCATTTATTATTATTTTTTACAACATTTTGTTGAAATTTTCATTCAAAAGTAAATAAAATTATTTTAAACGTCAGAAACAATTTCATACAAATTGTTGCTGAAGTTATAGCTGACTCAACTCGATACATTTTTAAAAAAATTTTTGTTACATTTTTGTTTTAAAAATGAATGGAAAATATATGAAATATTTTAGGAAGAAAAAGATAGAAGAAAAAATTTAATTGTTTCTCTGATTGTAAACGAAGCTTAATACTACATTTACATTAGGCCGAAATCATGTAGATTTGATTTAAAATCTTCTTCGAAATCTAGTGCGTTTACATTATGTATATGTTTTTGACATTAGCGAGATTTTGTTTTTATAACAAAACAACTGACTAAAAGTTTTTTCGTTACACATACAAACACAAAAAGAAATAAACATTACACAATTTGCACTACCTTTACAATTTTTATAAAATTTTTAATTTTTTTTTAACAATTTTTGTTTTGTTTCTTTTTTTTTTAAATGTCATTTTTTCTTGTGCAGGGAAGTATTTTTTAGTGCTATATTGAAAAAACCATAGTTGCATCATTAAGTACTACTAGATTTTGAGTAGATTTCGTCGAAATCTAGTCACGAAGTAGATTTTGTTTTGTATGGGAAATCTAGTCAAAAACAACTAGATTTGGCTCGAAATCTCGTAAGTACTAGATTTTGCGAAGGTGTAAATGTAGTATAAAAAATTTCCTGAAGAAGATTTCCAACGGAAATCGAAATATCGAAAATAAAACTATTTTAATTGGTGAAAATATGACAAGCAGTTTGGACGTATCAACTTCTTTGTAGTTTTTAATTTTACAGTGTTTTAAATCCACTGAAGATGACCATCGATGTATCGTCGAAATATCGGAGGAAAAATAAATACAAAATTAAAAATACAAAAATCTGTCGATTTTTTATTTATAATTTTTATATGACCTTAAGCCAGACAAAGAAACAACAACATAGATATTTTAATTAATTTTATAAAAAAGTGATCTTAAGCTTTGATAATTTATTAAAGTGTTATATTTAATAAAAAAGGTCGAAAAAATAGAATTATAATTTTTTAATATCTTTTGTAAAATTTTTTTAATTGAATAGTTTAATTTAAATTTAAGACTTAAAAGTCATACTGTAGATTGTCGCTTGCAACCAAAAAACGTAACGTCTGAACGTATGTATATGAGTTTTCGAAGGAACATCAAAAAAAATATGAATATTATTGCAGGGTCGTTTCGCATATTCTGATGTAACTAATAGTTTTGTCTTAGTCTTGTACTTTCCTTTTCAGAATTTAAATTAATTTTTCAAAATCGGAAGATTGACAAAACACGACAGAAATTAAAAAAAATACATGTTCTTATTCAGATCGCAAAATGCCGCTCCTGAGATGGATCATCTAAAGTTAAGCTCTAGTAAGCTTTCACGTGTTTAATTTTATATTAAAGAGTTAGCTCTAGCTTTTTATGCAAATGCAAACCCTAATCTATCATTACAAATGTGTGTATGCATGCAAGTGCAAGTTTGAGAGTGTAGTAAATATTCACTATAAATAGTAGTCATTTACAGTTCTGGTATTTGTAAAATTGTTGTTGTTATTACTGTTGCTGATACATATATTTTGCTGCAATTGTTTTGTTTTCAGTTACATTGTTATTGCTAGTTTTCTATTTTTCAAATAGAATAACAACGACAACCACATACTACCACTACTAAGCAAATCAACTCATATGATGCGTATCAGGAAGTTAAATTTCAAGGATTGACTCATTGAAAGGCGAATGAATGCGATCGAGACAAAAACAGAGAAAGAAAACATAAATAAAATAGACAACAACAGCAATCACAATATCAAATAAAAAAAAAACTATTAAGCGCGCATGCACGAATTAAATACACCAACAAAAATGCCGTCAAGATCAACAAAAACAAAATGATAATAGACAACAAATAGACAAAGTGTTTTATGAGTAGAAAAGTAAAATAGTTGAAGTAGACAAAATAATAAAAACGAAAACGAACAAATAAAACTGAGAAGGCAAAAATTAAAAGCTTTTTATTTTTGTTTTGTTTTGTTTTGAAATTCTAATTTCAACTTGAATTAATAACAAAACACAAAGAAAAAGACTTGCATTCTATAAAATTATAAAACTTTTTTTTTATTATCTGGTATCAAAGGACCAACAAAAAATACTCTCAACTCCCTTCTTCGTAAAAGTTTGATTTTGTAAAGCAGTGCAATCCAATAATCGATCTTATTTATTTACCTGGACTTGTGTTAAAGGCTGAGCAGATCAGAGCAGATTTTTTTTTACGAATAATCTTTTTTTTATTTCTTTGATAATATACAAAACCGATTTCAACTTTATCACTTCAACATTGAGGAATAAGTACAAATGGAAGGTTTTGTCATTAGACAAAAGACGTTGTTAAAATATATAAAAACATTTTGGTTCCAAAGATTTAACAATAAATAAATTTCGGTTTTATTTCCAAAACACTTAAAATTATTTTTTTTACATCACCTACAACTAGCTAGTTGTGAAGAGTATATACTAAGTTGTTCATTCCGTGTAAAACTTATTTAATAGTAATCTTAAGGATATCTATTCTAGATCCTTAAGTAATTTTAAGTCGATTTAGGTATGTCCGTCTGCCCATCTGCTAAAAACACTCTCACTTTCTTTTGATACAGTTTGGGATTAAAATCCAGTACAATCGGTTTAGTAGGAAAAGAGTTATAGACCCAAATGTGGAACAACCACCCTGAAAAATTGCTACTTCTGTTTGAAAAACTAACATAAATTGGTTGTGGAATGCACTGATTGTTATTAAATTTTGCACAAATTCGTTTTATATGACAAAAATTCGAACAACAAAATTTCGTGGAGATTGGTCAATAATTGGTTAAATGTTTCTTAAAAGCTCATTCTCGAAAAACACTTTGGTACGCGTAAAATCGCATCAAAAAAGAGGAATTTGACGTCCCATAGATTTATAAGACTGAAAAACACACGACCAAATTTCGTTGAGATCGTTCAATAACTTATCGGTAGCCGCAATTACAGCTTATTATTCAAAGCATACGTTTGATATACTCCTAAACCCGCAACAAATTTTAATACAGTAAGGTAAAATTTTACTTAAATTGGTTTCTAACCTATATATTCCATGTAATTCGCACTTCTGAAATATTCATACTCTCGGTGAAGGGTATCAAAGATTCGGCACAGCCAAATACAGCACTTTTACTTGTTTAGAGAACGTCTTTTTATCCCTTTCGGGACTTCTGAAATAATACGTACCACCAATTTTCAAACAATTTCTAATCTAAAAAGTAAACACAACGGAACATGTTACAATATTCATTCTTCTTGGCAATGAATATCACAACATCGTTGAACTTCTAGGTTTATCCATATTTTTTTTTTTTCATTTAATTTGAATCGGCCACTAAAAACACCTGTTGGGATTTTATATCCACGAAGAAGGCTATTGGAATTTTATGTCCTACTGAAAATGTTTATTGGCATTAAATGCCCCAGGATAAAAGGAGAATTACAGGATTTGTGAGTATATGCAGAGCTTATTTTCTTTTTGCCATATCTCTTAGAATATGCAAAATGTTCCAAGGAAATATTTCGGTTTTCAAAATAAAACTCTATCTCAAAAGGGTTATTGATCTGCAATAATTCTTTGTCATTAAAGTTAAAAAAAAAAGTTTGCCGTGTCCCAAAGAAAAAAGTTGAAAAACCAATACTTATCCCAAGTTATTAGAATAGACATATACATACCAGATATATGAGTAGATTTGCTTTTCCTGTCTATTCCAATTTTCAATGATTTTGTTTTGTTTATTAACAACAACCTGTGCTTATAATTGGTGCGTTCGATTACTTTTATACCCAGTAAAAACTTTGCTTACTTTTTCCAATTGAATAGCTTCCTTCACTCATTATTTAGAAGCTTTCTTCTTTAACTACTTCTACAACAACTTCTAAAACTACTTTTTCTGGATGTATGTAGTCATTGGTTTTTTTAGTAGAATCGTCAGTAGTGCTTTTATGTTTTTCTGATTACTCAACACATTATTTTGGAGGCGAAGTTTTCACTGGGTAACAAATTGTAGTAAATGAATAAACTAAAAAATTTACTCTCAATAACATTTTGAAACTTTTGACTACTGTACTCCTTTTCTTATTGGCACTCGATGAATACTTTTTATGACCCGAACATTTTAAGAAAATTCAAACAAATAATTTTATGTTACCCTTTTTTTCGGTTTTTGCTTGCTTATTGGATTTTGATAATTTGTGTCGGTTTATAATTGTGCAAAATACATGAATACCTTTTTTCTATTGATTGCTTAAAAAGCAGGTGCAGTACTAAGTAACTAAATACTTTACACAACTCCAAAAAATTCAAATAACAATAAAAAAATATTTAAAAGTTGGTTTTGAGTCAAATACTTAACACTGTGCTAGTTGAAAAAAGTAACAAGTAGTTATAAAACTGTTGCGCATATTAGAAAAAAGTTTAACATTGATTAAAGATAATTTTATTGCGGAATTTCGGTTTTTCAATTTATCCATTAAACTAAACCGTTTTGAGTTACGCTAGTAAATGTTATTCAACCTCCTCCATTTTCGCAATAACGGCATATCTCGAAAACAAGAGCTAACCTAAAAAACGGTTAGAACCCAGTGGTATTTAGCGTACCCGAATCAGGGTTAAAGACCAAAAAGTCTCAAATTCTATCACAGTGTTATTATTCACTTTTTGCTTTCGTTCAGTTGTATTTTACCTTTTTTCACAGGTTGGTACTTTTTATTTGCCTACTTTTGTTTGTTTACTTTATGTTTTATTAAATCTTACTGCAGCAATTTGTAAATACTCAGTCAAGAATTTGTGTTCTTATTAACTGTGTTTTGTGTTCGCGAACGAATTTTAGTAAAATGAAGTAAAGTACAGTTAAAAAAATAGTAAAAACTCGAACGCACCTAATATTGCTTGCAAGGCGAATTGACTTTTCAGTTGGAGTTGAAAATACAGTTGAGCGACTTTTTTTCCTAATTAAGCCTGGTACTCTGTACAACATTTCACGTGAAATGCTGTCAAAACGCATATGAAAAAAACTTGTGCGGAATATCTACGAAATAATGTTGATAGAGTTGTGTGAGTGGTCATGTTGTGAAAAATTCCGAAATGTTTCTGGCAACATTTTTTTACAACTGCGAAATAATGTAAGCTGCACTTATTACACGTGGAATTTTAAGCAAAAGCACAAAAGTGTGAACTGATTATTAAATAAGAACTAAAAAAATTAAAAGAACACAACCGGTAACAGTTTTTTTTTTATCCATTTTTACTTTTTTTTTTTATTAAATGTGGGGTTTGTCTACATACGCAAAACAATGTTGCATACTTTGCAGGAATAAAAATGTCAATTTGTACAAACTCGCATAATAGGTAAGATTAATAAATGTCAAAATTGTCGTGTAAAATAATTAATGTTGCTCAACATTTTTCACAAATTTGAACAGAGTACTAGGCTTTAGGGGGAGAAATGTCAAAAGTTGCTTATGCTTTTGACGTATTGACGAACTAAAGCAACAAGTTAAATGCACTGTTGTTTTTTTATTGTTGTACTTGTTGTATTTGTAGCACCGTTTACATGAATTCGCCTTGACTGCTTGCATTGTTCTGTCTTACAATTGATTGTTATTAACTCATTCCTTTTTTAAGTGCAGTTAGCAATAACAAATCAAAAATTATTGCTGAGGTTGTTGTGTTTTTGCAAATCATTCAAATGATTCGTAAAAGTTAAATGAAAAAGTGAGAATTGAGAACCTTTAAGCTATTTGTGAAGACTGATATTCAGATATGGAAGTAATAAAGGCTTTGAAAATAAGTGTTTTAAAAGAAATACAAATTAAATATGTCGATAATTTAAGATTAAATAAAAATGTTAATCAAAATTCAGTTAAAACTTGGAGAATAAATAAAATAACTTTTTCTTAGTGGTCAAGCGATTAAAAAACTTTAAACACGTTAACATCGAAATGTATTTTTTTTAGATACTACGACGTTAGCAAATGAGCCAAATGTATGAATAGTGCTGAAACTTTAAATAATTTTTAATTTGTTTTCTTAATTTCTAAAAAATAGTTGTAAAATGCCATTTTCTTTTGAAATGTTACGTTTTAAGACAATTAATAAAATCAAAACCGTCTTAGTATGTAAAAAAATTATCCAAAATGATAACCTTATTTTTGATAAACAAAGGAATATAACTGTCATAACTATTCAATGCTTTCGCGAATTATATGAATAAACAGAATTTGCAAGTTAGAACACGCATTTGGTTACAAAACACATGATGTGGTGAATCATGAATTGTCATCATTGGTATCTTTGTATTAAAGGCCGTTATACACTATCCCACAAAGTCTTTAGTAATTTACGAAAATGCAACCCTGTCATGATAAGTTGTTATTGTTTTTTAGAATTGTTCAAAGAAAAATTAGATCATGAAAGCATTTTTGAAAAATACGCAAGACTTTGTGGGATAGTGTGTAACGATTGGTATTCTCGCACATCTCTGGTGCATGTATATATTAAAGTTTCGCAATTTAACCCTTTAGTGTCGGTTCTCACACACTTTAAGTTTGAGTCGTCAAGTCTTGAGCTTTTAGGAGAGAAAGGAAAAGAAAATGCCATTTGTTTTGCCCTCTCTCCTAAAAATTCAAGACTTGACGAGTCAAACTTGACGTGTGTAAACTGGCACTTAAGAATAAAAATGTTGCTATATTCCGCAGTGTTGCCAACTTTTCATAAAGGTATAAAAAAGGCAAATTTTTGAATAACAAGTAAGAGTGTTATATTCGGCTGTGCCAAACCTTTGATACCCTCCACCGACAATTTGAATATTTCAGAAGTGATATCTATATGATGTCATTTATTATTAATTTATCTTTATAAAATCAGAATTGAAATTGGTTGCGGCTTAGAATTGCAATTTTCGTTGCTGCAATTTTTCAAAATTCTGCTCTTTTATGGAATTATAGTATTGCAATTTTTTGTTTTCATTATGCCTTTTCTCTTCCTCTTCCTGTATATGTATATATATAAGTTAACACAAATTATGTTTAAAATCTATTTTTTTTGGAAATAACTAAATAAGACACAAAATAAGTTCACAAGCTGACGTTGCGTATTTTGCAATACAACAACGCAGCTTATTTCACAATAATTCCATTACACATGCCAATGGTTGATATCCGATACCCACATGGGGTGACTGCCAACAGCCAGGAATACTGCAACTCAACAAATTCCCATCAACAACATTGCACAACGATAGCAACAACATTGCACGCGCCGTCTGCTGATACCAAATACTCGAATGGCGTGATCAGCAAAACCTGTTAATAAGTAGGGTAGTTTTTAAGAATATTGTCACTTTTAGTTTTGATACCAAATAAAGAACATTGTTGTGTCGCCATCCGCGCACAACAATTAATTTTTTTATTAAAAAATTCTATACAGGATTTAATTGGCGCCCGAGCAGGGACCCAAGGATAAAAGGTCCCCCGGTATCGAAAAAAAACAAAAGTCAAGCCTTGCCAAGCCCCTCAGTAATCCGTAAACGATAAACAGGAGTGACGTGAAGTCACAGCTTGGTAAGCCCGTGCCCCGCGGATTAACTAGATAATAGAAATTATAAATAAGGAAAAGTGAAACAAAATCTTAAAAAAAAATTAATAAAAATAAAAATAAAAAAAAAGAATAGTGACATTAAAATTAATATCGAAAATTCTGGAAAAAAAGTGACAACAAAGTTTAAAAGAAAATTTTTAAATGAAAATTAATATAGAAAAATTATAAAAAATAGTGACATTAAACCAAAATTTTAAAGGAAAAATTTTAAATAAAAATTAATGCTGAAAAAAAAACAGTGACAACAAAGTTTAAAAGAAAATTTTTAAATGAAAATTAATATAGAAAAAATTATAAAAAAATAGTGACATTAAAACAAAATTTTAAAGGAAAAATTTTAAATAAAAATTAATGCTGAAAAAAAAACAGTGACAACAAAGTTTAAAAGAAAATTTTTAAATGAAAATTAATATAGAAAATTATAAAAATAAAAAAATAGTGACATTAAAACAAAAATTTTAAAAGAAAAATTTTAATTAATATCGAGAATTTTGAAAAAAAACAGTGACATTAAAACAAAGTTTTAAAAGAAAATTTTTTTAATAGAAAAATTGTGAAAAAGCAGTGACATTAAAATATAAAAAGAAGAGTGAAACAAAGTTTAAAAAAAAAAGAAAAAAAACAATTCTTTTTTTATAAAATTATAGAAAATTTTTGGAAACAGTGACACAAGAATTAGAGGAAAAAACTAAGGAAGTAAATAGAAAATTAAAAAAAAAAAAAAATAAACATTAAGAATACATAAAAATAAGTGCAATTTCGAAAAAAAAAAAAACTCTTCCTAAAAAGGTGCAAATAGCAAAAGCATTAGAAAATTTGTAATAAATAAAAATTATTAGTATTGTGATTAAGTTGTGAACTTGGAAACAACGTCAGCTGCAACAAACAATATCAACAACACCAGCTACTCATCAGTCATCAAGTGCCTCAAAATCATCCAGGAGAGCAGTATGGTTCTTAGATTAATGTAAGATTATTCCTTTTTTTTTTATTATTCTATTTTTTACATATTTAAGTATTCAAGAATCCGATTGTTAAAGGAAAAAAAGTGAAACTTTTATTATTTCATCTGTTAACATAGAATATTTCCGAAAACAATGTCAGAAGACGATACTATAGATCAACTGACAGACAGATTAAATAGAACATTAAATATGAGTTTAAGTGGACCATCCGTCCATAACAGTGGCTCCTCGGGGCTTAATAACATTCAGAGGGAACAGATAAGGGAGATTCTGAACGAAGTTCTGGGATCACAAAGTCCTCACTTGGAGGAGGAAATAGATCAACCCATCGGAACTGTAACGAGATTGGAGGAATTAGACAAAGTACCGGACATTGTACGGACGCTACGTGAATTTTCTGGGCAACCAGGGGAATTTAACTCCTGGCGTAAATCGGTGGATAGGGTAATGGAACTCTTTAAGTCCCTCCAGGGGACAGGACGATATTATGCAATTTTGCACACCATTAGAACCAAGATAACTGGTGATGCAGATACTGCATTAGAGTCATACAGAACACCTTTGGATTGGCCCAGGATGAAGAAATGTCTGATGATGCACTATTCCGATAAAAGAGATATCGGAACTTTAGAATATCAAATGACAGTTCTGTGCCAAGGCAATAGGCCTATAACTGAGTTTTATCAAGCTGTTTATCAGCATCTTTCACTGATACTTGACAAAGTATCATGTTTGAATCTAGATGAGGGAAGCCTTCGATCAATGACGAACACCTATAGGGATAAAGCCTTGGACACGTTCGTTAGGGGTCTAAACGGCGATCTTCCACGGTTGTTAAGCGTCCGTGAACCTGCTTCCTTGCCTGAGGCACTACACATATGCTTAAAGTTAGATAACATGGCATTTCGCATGAACTATGCCCATGGACAAATATCAAAGGGGAACATACAGAGGGACAGAATTGGAATTACCAATCCGTTCACGGGAAATAGACAAAAATTCTTTCCCGAGCTTGCTTATGTTGGCGGTACGGTACATAGAAGACCACCATTGCCACCCCGTAATACTCCTGTACCGAACTATAACCCAAATTACAGTCCCAACCAGAACTTTCGCCCAATCGGTTACCAACAATTCGGCCCAAGACCACAGTTTAATCAAGGAAACCCAAATGGTTTCCAGAACCATTATAACAGACCCCAATATTCAACCCCGAATTATCCTACACCGGCACCTAGGGTAGAACCTATGGAGGTAGATAAATCCATACAATCCAGACAGGTCAATTACATGAATAGACCACACGATACAGCCTTCAAGAGGGCACCTACTTCATCCATACAGGCCCCTCAGAGAAAGATGCAAAGGAATTTCCACGTTGTAACGAACAACGAAAGTAGAATTCAGCAACCATCTCATGATGTCAATAATTACTACCAGGAAGAGGGCGCAGTTGGTGGAATGAATGAAATTGACGAATATTATAGGCAATTTGCCAATAGCGGGCTGGAGATGGCTGAGTATCCGCCTGAAAATTCGGAAATTGGGGAGAATGACCCCATAACAACTGACTATCCACAGGAAGATTTAATCAATGACCTGAATTTTTTTTGGTTAAATAGTTCCTCGCTCCCATACTTTCGAGTTAGAACGAGGAACGGCCGAACTCTCAAATTCCTTTTAGATACGGGTAGTAATAAGAATTATGTAAAGCCAAGTTTAGTTACTAATCATATACCTAACCAGGAGAAATTTAGCGCAAAATCGATTACGGGAGATGTGGAAATAACACATCATGCTCTTTTGAAAATGTTTGGCATCAATGATGTCCCCATAAAATTCTTCATATTACCAGGGCTACGAACCTTTGATGGAATATTGGGCAACGATAGTTTGAAAGAATTATCAGCCGTGATTTATACATCAAAGAATTATTTTACTGTAAAGGGAGAGATAAAAATCCCGATATTTCAATATATTTCCCAAGACGCACTCTCTAGGCCTCCAGAGACAGGCATAAATTCCCTGTCAGGTACAGTGCACAGTAGTGACAGTTCTCCACAGGACCTTATTCCAAGCATAGAAACACCAATAAACGTGTTCAAAAATCAAATCTTTCTCACCATAGGCGAACCATCCACGTACCAATTTAAAATTATATTTCCAGGGTTTCATCGACATCTTATAAACGAGCCTAACTATGACGAACAAAAACTGACAGAAATTCTGAAAAGGTACTTGAATCCGTCCGTTATTAATGGCATAAAAACTCCTGAACCGATAATGGGGAAAATTCAGACAATTTATCCGAATCATTTTTCAAGCTACAAATGTCGATTTACGCAACTGGTAGTCGACGATATAACGTCAGAAAACGACCAGGAAAATATAATCGTGGAAACACACAATAGAGCCCATCGTAATGAAAAGGAAAATAGGTTACAAATTATGGGAAAGTTTTACTTTCCGGGAATGGCAAACAAGATTAAAAGGGTCATAAAATTATGTTCCACTTGTAAGAGAAATAAGTATGAAAGGCATCCCAATACGCCTGAATTAAAAGAGACACCTATACCAACTCATCCTGGTCACACGGTCCACCTTGACATTTTTTCCACAGACAAAAAATTGATACTAACGTCGATTGACAAATTTTCAAAGTATGCCCAGACCAGATTACTAAAAGGGCGATCGATAGAAGATGTTAGGGGACCTCTTAGAGAGATTTTATTTTTTTACGGGGTACCAAAGAATATTGTCATGGACAACGAACCTTCTTTAAATTCAGCCTCAATCCTATTCATGATGAGGGACGATTTGAAAATAAACGTCTTTACCACCCCATCCTATAGAAGCGAAGCGAATGGACAAATAGAACGTTTCCATTCCACTTTAGCGGAGATAATGAGATGTTTGAAGAGTGATGGCACATCTAGGAACTTCGAGGAACTGTTGGAAAGATCTGTGAATGAATACAACCATACCATTCATTCGACGATCAAGAAGAGACCTGTAGATCTCTACTTTGGTCGAACAGTCGACTTCTCACCTCAAGATTTGGAGATAACCAGATTATCCAACGTTGACCGACTGAAGCGCAAACAGGAAAATGACGACATTCCATAATAAGAATAGGAAACCAGTAAAGGAATACGTACCGGGTCAATTGGTCTACGTTAAGACAAATAAAAGACTAGGGACAAAACTTTCTGGCCGGTTTAAAGAGGAGATAGTGAAGGAAAACCGTAATACAACTATAGTTACGGAAAGTGGGCGCGTTATTCACAAGAGTCACATCAGAAATTGATAAATTTCTACATCTTATTCCTCACCTTTTCTTTTTTTTCAGATTACTAATTACTAGCGTCCTTGCGGACTTTAACATTCTTGACTACTCTAATGCGAGACTGATAACCATCCAGAACGGAATCGCAAGAAAACAGAACGGCACCTTTAAAGTTATACATTCTATTGATCTAGAACAATATCGAGTTTTGTCACAAGATATCGAATCCATATTGAACAGTAATATTACATATAGTCATCCGCTCCGTCCGTTTTTAAGACAACAAGTGTCCGATATTAATGGACTCCTCAAACGATTAAGCCCGAAAATGAGGAAAAGATCTATCGATATTATTGGTAGTGCATGGAAATGGGTTGCTGGAACTCCAGACAGCCACGATTTTGAAATCTTAAATCAGAAAATTAAAAATTTATTGGAGAATAACAATAGACAAATGATTATAAACGAACTGACAGCTAGCAGAATACAAGACATTTCAAATATTACAAATGAAATATTAAAAGTAAAACGAGAAGATTTTAATAATGAACTGGCAAATACATTAGAACACAAATTAACGTTAATTGAAAAAGAATTACAAAACATTGAATATGCAATCCAATGGGCTAAAGTAAACATCGTAAATTCATTTATTTTGTCAAAAACTGAAATTGAAAATTTAAATCATGTTTTAGAAAATTACAATATTCCCATTTTTAATGTAGATGAATTGTTATCTTTTGGAAGTGTAAAAATTGTAACAAATAACAAAGAAATTTTATATATTTTAAGTATTCCCATTGCCCAAAATGATATTTGTAAAATTTTTTTAGCAAAGCCAGTAAAGATCGGAAATACAATCGATAAAATAGAATATGAAAAAATTTTGGATTGTAATAATAATCTATTCGCTATCAAGGATAGCTGCAAAAGCTACAACGAATTAACTATATGTAATAGAAATAAGCTCGTACAATTAAATGATAACTTTTGTATAACTAGTTTATTTAGAAATAAAATAGGAAGCTGCACACAGGTTAACAACGAACACGTACCCGCCATAGAGGAAATCGGAAGCGACTTACTACTACTGAATCAATATATTGGGAAAATTACAGTGAACAAAGAAGAGATAAAATTGAATGGAACTTATTTAGTGAAATACTTTAATACAACAGTCAACATCGATGGTCGAGAATATTATTCGAAAGAAATAAGCGGCAATAAACCTCTTCCAGCCTCTCTACAACCAAAAGCATGGAATAGCAAAACTGAAGAAATTCTCTCATTACAGAGACTACAAAAACTTAATGTGGGAAACATCAGAAGATTGGAAGCATTAGAAAACAAAAATAAATTTCTAATGACATCAAGCATCATTATCGTTATATCAGTTTGTGCCACTATCATTTGGATCGCTAAGAAGAAGAAAACAAAACCAAAAAACGAAACAATAGAAATGGAAGTAACTCAACCGGAATCTCCAATTACTATAAAATCCACAGAAAGGAAAACTGGAAAAAAGAACTCCACCATTTACGACATCCATACATTTTAAGCAATCGGGACGATCGCATTTAAGGAGGGAGGAGTTAACACAAATTATGTTTAAAATCTATTTTTTTTGGAAATAACTAAATAAGACACAAAATAAGTTCACAAGCTGACGTTGCGTATTTTGCAATACAACAACGCAGCTTATTTCACAATAATTCCATTACACATGCCAATGGTTGATATCCGATACCCACATGGGGTGACTGCCAACAGCCAGGAATACTGCAACTCAACAAATTCCCATCAACAACATTGCACAACGATAGCAACAACATTGCACGCGCCGTCTGCTGATACCAAATACTCGAATGGCGTGATCAGCAAAACCTGTTAATAAGTAGGGTAGTTTTTAAGAATATTGTCACTTTTAGTTTTGATACCAAATAAAGAACATTGTTGTGTCGCCATCCGCGCACAACAATTAATTTTTTTATTAAAAAATTCTATACAGGATTTAATTTATATATATATATAAAAATGGTGTAAGAAATGTATAGTAATTCATAAAATGATTGCCGATTGCTGTAAAATTCGTATTTTCGAGGAGAAGGTTTTTACGGAAGACAATTTGGGAAAATCTTTCGGGAAAAATCGAGTTTTTGTATGAAATTTTGTGTGAAATTATTCCTTAATGGCTTTCCAAATTAAAAAATAGAAACTTCTCAGTTAAAATCCGATAGATGGCGTTATACGTTGACTTTGCGCAATCTGACAGGTGTCATTTTTGCATTGTAATTTTCTACAGAAAATGTGCTATTTTTCTTGCTGCAATTTACTAAATACGAGTTTTGTGTATTGTTTAACAGATTCCGGATTGTCGTTAATCACGCATTATATCCATAAACGGTAAAGCATTACAATCAATTGAAACTCAGTGCAATATTTATCAAAAAAATTGAACACAGATTTTTTGTATGGAATTTTGTGTGGAATTATTCCTTATTGGCTTTTCAAATGAAAAAATAGAAAATTCTTAGCGTAAAGCACGGAAAAAACTTAATTTTTAATTTCCCTAATTTTTTTATTTATCGGGCCTCTTTTTAAATATTTGTGTTGTATTTTTACTCTAAAGTTTGTCTGAAGGCTTTAAATTGGGGCGAGGCGAAGTTCGCCGGGTGCGCTAGTTTTATACATAAATACAAAACCACCTTAAGCTAACTTTGAGTTACAAAGTGTGAGAATAACAAAATAAAATAGAATTGCTGAGAACGTGAAACTGAGTACCCCTCTGCAGTCTTCTCACCCCTCTCACACAAATTTTTGGCTGAAATGGTATATTCACTAATTAGCCATTGATCTAAGTATACTTATGCGTACGTAGTTATTTATTTGTTTTGTCGCAAAACCTCTATAATTGGTGGTTTATTTCTTCGCTGATATAGTAGCGTAGGAAAAATCACAGAGATTTTTATTTCTTTAAATTTTTTTAGAAGTATTTGTTATCAAAAATAAACCATAGAAAAATCAGTTTTAAATAAATATATACATTGAAATATAGTGTTTGCAACAATAGTAAAATGATTAAATTCTCGCTTGTGTTGCTCCCCACAGTAAAAATGTACGTGCAGTGCATTTTTTGTTCAAATTCGTTGTTATTTTTAGCAAAATAAAATCCAGTTATTAATTATATTTTTTTATTTTTTTTTAATACTTTATGAAAAAAAAAAAACAGTTGTTCAATTACAAAACTACCTTTTAGGTGCCAGTGTCAGTCATCGTTAGTTGGCACTGGAGGAAAATATCTATCACCAAAACCAAAATAAATTGGTTAATGGATGGAAACAAGCTCGTTTTTCTTTGCCAATTGCATAAATTTTTTTTCTTCAAATGATAATGAAATTATTTAATCGCTTAACATTTTTTTCTGTCTTTCACAATCGTTAAATGAATGTTAAAGTGTTTATGCAATTTATGTTTTGGTCAGTTTAACGGCTGCCAACAAAAACAGTAGTTGCTGGAATATGTTAAAAGAAAAAATTTCATTTTCATTAGTTCACTATTATTATAAGTTTAAATTAAAAATATAAATAAGAATAGAGGAAAATACTTGTGAAAACTGGAGAATTGTTTAGATTTAGAATTAAAAAGTTTCGACAATTGTTAACATTAAAGTCAAGAAAGATAAAAACACATAAAGCTAAGAAAAGACTTAAGCTTCTTTCTGCATTCACACATGGCAAACATTTCCTTGCACTAATCTGACCGCAAAATATTTTTAAGAGATTAACAACCCTACCAGAAGAGAATGAGCGAGTTGTCACTTTTTTCACGTTGGTGTTAAGAAAATGATAGAATGAAATGACCTAAACCAAGTTTTCTGTCATTTCATTCTATCATTTTCTTAACACCAACGTGAAAAAAGTGACAACTCGCTCATTCTCTTCTGGTAGGGAACAAAACAGCTGATTTTGAAAAACAAATTTAGTTCGTCAGCCAGAAAACGTTTGTAATGTGAACACTAGAAAATTAAATTAAAATCGTTTATGATAATTATCACAAAAGTTTAATATTATTTTTACCGGATGGAAAGATTTAAAAAAAAAAATAATAAAAATGTGTTGTAAGAAAAAATGATATAAGGAAAGCAGTAAGATAATATTAACGTAGGATTTTATCGGCCGTATACAAAGTGTTCCATTTTAATAACTTTAACCTAAAGCGAGTGATAAGTCAACGGAAGAAGATTTTAGATAAAGCCACAACTCAAACAACAAAAACTTAATTAAAAGCGATGTATGCATTTGGGAGCAACGGTGCCACAGACAACCATATTCAAGAGTATACAGCTAGAAAAGATGATATAACTTCTAATCGGTTGCACCGATGTTCTTCAAACAAAGCTAAGAACACTCTCGAACGGCATCTTCAAACAAGCAAAATAAAAACAAAATGGGGGCAGCCGTTTTTACTCTACGGTGGAACGGGCAGATACAAACATAGATATACACAGATGAACACTACAAACTTGTATCATCCCTCTTTTTTGGGCGGGGTTGAAAACAATTGGGGTTCTGCTATTATTTACGAATTTTCGATGTTTTATATAAAATTTTTAATTTAAAATTTGAAAAATTTAAAGAAAATAATTATTTGACTCTTTACTACTAAAGCCTACAGTACACGGAATGTAAAAAGCCACATGCGTATGTCGTTCTGATGTAATTTTGACGTCACTACAAAGCCTCAATAGCAAGTTCGTGATGTCTGATGACGACAAAATTACGTCAGAACGACATACGCATGTGGCTTTTTACATTCCGTCTACTGTAGGCTTAAAAATGGCAAAATTTTTGTAAACAAATTGTCAAATAACTTTTTATTACAAAAAAACCCATTTATAAAAAACTTACAAAATTTATTTATACTGAAACTGCACATAAGAGATTATAACATAAGAACAATCTTTGAATCATGAAAAGCTCAAATTATCGAAAAAATCGATTTATTTAAAAAAAAAAATTAACGTTACAACACAACTAATGCTGTGTATATCAAGTTTTTAGTCTAAAAATTTGTAAAAATTTTGCTAAATAAAAATAGTTGAAAAAATTCACTAATGGCTAAATTGATTTTTTATAGTTGAACGAGATTGAAAATGGATAAATCTAGCCACTAAATGGCTAAATTGGCAACACTTATTTAGACATAAATTCTAGCTTAAATACAACATCCATTTACACATGCTTAATTTGTGTTGCCGCTGTAATGCTGAATCGTTTCTTTCAGGGCAACACTTTAATCTGATCTGCATGAAGTAATGAAACCAATCTTGTCCATTTTCAGTACCAGAAAACCATACAAGGCTCATCTACAGTGACAAGTATGAAGTTAAAACGGAAACATAAAGTAGGAAACATAAATTTTAATTCAACAAAATATGACTTTGAATTATAAAATTAAGTTTTAAATATGTAATGAATTTAAAGTATAAGCGATTTTATTATGCAATGCAGTGCTACCACCAGAAAAATTCAAAATTACACTTGAGATGAAGCAAAATTACCCGATTTACAAAGAAGCAAAACACAACAAGTTCATTGAAAGAAGATTAATATTAGTCAAACTGTTAAGATTTTTATTGTAACTTAAAATAAATTAACAAAAATAAAATTAAAGATTAAAAACTATTAATAAAACAAAAAATAAAACTCCTATAATAATGAGTTTAACTTCCACATTTGGTAGCATATATCTAGAGAAGGTTTAAAATGCTCATTGCCATTCCTTTATTATGGGTGTTTTAAGCCCGAAAGACTGTCATACTGCTCTCACTTTTTGCTCAGGCACATCATCATGAGTAGATTCATGCTTGAACAACGCCAACAAATCATCCAAATTTACTTTGAAAATAAGCCATCGATTTTCGCAACTTATAAGGCGACTAAATGATTTAAATAACGCAACTTATTTTTTTAAAAATGAAGACGATGTGTTGATTTAGAGAAAATAAACTGTCAATTAGACATCAAGGCCGTGTGATGTGAAACCTCTTTATTGTTTTCCGTAAGGCTGTGAAGTCACTGGTTTACGCTAAAGCATTTGAAAGTTGCCGGATAAAAATAAAACTAATTATCAGCCTATGTTGGAATATTAGTTTGAATAACTTTTTTCAATAGACCTCAGGTTCTAAATCACTATGATTGCCATCTTTATCCAAATCTAACAACCCATCTTGCGACATTCATTATCGAACTTTTGAATATATATATTAAAAAATTGAAGACCTTTCTTAAAAAGAAATCGAGACTTTGGTTAAGAAGACTGTGCATTTTTTATCAACAATATTTAAAAAGAAATAAATGTCATCACTGATATCGAATCTTGATTTTATTTGGGTATCTGAAGTAAGAATTTTAAATTACACCTGAATTACACCTAAATGAAAATACCCACGCTCTACCCACGACAGTAAAAATTATACTAAATTCGGGTTATTACCCACAAAGTGGCAACACTGATGCAATGTTAAAATAATCTTATTTTTCAGGATAGTATTTAAATCTATGTTAAGTTTATTTTCATATAAACTTAAATCGTATTTAAATAAAGATTGATTTTTTGAGTTTTATTCATGATGGAATAAGCAGGTGGCATCGTTACGGCAACAAATACAACATTACAACAAAAATGGAAATTACAACACCGTTTACGTCAAAAAATACATTAAACAAAAATCAAAGCGTGCCGCTGAACGTGATGATATACATAAATACATGTGTAGCCCATTTTTTTTTTTAATTATGGCCAATATCTTGTTTATTTCAATTTAAAATTATCAAAAACTTTAATAAAATACAATAATCACTGCACAAAACGTGGACTTTTTGTGAACATAAACAAAACTTTGACATAAACCTAGACAAACAATGCAATAGCAAAAAATCGTCATCTGGCGTAGTGCTGCCACCTGTTTATTTCAACATGGTTTTATTTGCAAAGTCTTATTTAATTAAGATAAAAGAATGGTAGAACTACTAAACACAAAAAAAATATCATAAAAAAGTCTAATTATATAAAATTATTGTTTTTCCTGTTGTTGTTGTATTGTTGCCATATTGAGGCCACCTTGATAAGTAATTTCAATGGAAACTGAAGTTGAAATTAAATGTACCACATCGGTGAATTAAGTTTAATTGAAGTATTTAGTGAAGAAGTGAATTTTGCATTTAAAACGATTTTAAACATAAATGTGTTTTAATATCAATCCTGAAAATCGGCCATTAAAGACATACATTGCGGATTTAAATTATTTGAATAATTATTTTAAACTAAATATACTGGTTATTAAAATTATTATTTTTATAAAAGATGAATAAAAAATTTTAAAAATTTAAAACTAAAAGGAAAATCAGATTTTGTTTGTTAGTCTGTCAAACTTTACAAATCCAGATTTTAAAAAAGCTAATGAACTTAAATTAAATAAAATAAACTGCGAATAAGGGCGTATAAGTCATTTAACGATAATAACTAATAATTTTTATATTTAAAAAAAAATCTTAATTTCTGTGCATGTGCCTTATACATATCACACTTGATCATTATAAACTCAGTATTAACTAATGTTGGCGCCTGGCTGGTGTAAACCGGGCGTTATGTTTCCCACTATTCTGATTGTGTGCAACGGGACTACATGTGGTGGTGGCATCTGGCAGCACCTCATGTGTTATGTAGCCCAGCTGTGCTGTGAACGTCACCTGTAGAGTGAGTTCGTTTTTTTACTTGTAATATAAAACTTCAACAAGTCAGACGCCGGCAGATAATAAATAAAAATTATTAAATTAATTGTAAATTGGGCCAAAGTGAAAATTGTGTAAAAGATAAAAAGAGCCCTAAAGAGCCTAAAATTAGAATTAAATAAAGAGAAAACGTGAAATTGAAACTGAAATAAGGAAAAACAGAAGTGTCTTTTACTTAAGTGCCAGTGAGCCACAAAAAATAAGGGTTGGCTTTTGTATATCACCAACGTTTGTGTGTGTGTAAACGAGACACGATCTACCGCAACAAGTTATTGCTTGAGATCCCCGGACAATGCTCGACTGTGCCACAGTCTACCTAGTGCATTTATCCAGAACCATGTAACCCCATTTACACCCCAACAACTCAAATGTTAAAAATTTTCAGTAGAAGCAAAGTAATTTTTAATTTAACCATTTCATTACCAAAAAGTAGAGAAAATTTTATTTTACAGCGGGTAGATATGAATATTGAGAAAAAATAAAAATTTTGAATAAATACCCTCTTTATGATCAAGTGCGGTTTTATATGTATGTATATACATTACAAGTAAAAACAATTTCAATTAGAACAAGCTAAATTATGAGACTGATGTTCTACTAAAATAAGAAGAGGTTTTTTATATCCCATATGGGCACTTCCACAGAAGTGTTACGTTACGCCACCAATTAATTTATCTTGTATTTTAGGCCCATATTATTCAAACTCTTAGTCTCTTTCACTAAATTGTGATTTACAAGAAAATAAAAAATAAAAATTTAATAAAATATAAATTATTTTTTGATAAACCATTTAATGCTTGGTGGCGTAACGTAACAAAAAGTAGACTTTCCTGTGGAAATACCCATATAAAAAGATTTTTTTCTGTTTAAGTAGATAAAATAAGAACAGTTTTTACGAAATTAATCCATTTAAAAAAGGAAAGTTTGTTAAAAAATGCAACATTTTTATCGCAAAGATTTGTTTGAGGCAGTGTTGCCAGATGGCTAAAAAATATGTTGCTAAAAACGGTTTTATTACAAGCACATATCAAGCACAAAGAAAACTTTTATCAATAACTTTCACCAATTAATTCATACTTTCCGCAAGAAAACATTAATAGTGTGAACCTAGACTTAGTTTGTGTCACAAGTTTCCTTTACCCAGTGCCAGACTTCAACTTGTGTAGCGGCCGGAATTATATAACCCCATTTAAATTTTTCGCTTTTAATTTTTTTTTTTTTTTTATTTCATATGGAAAATAAGTAAATAAAATGTCTGGGGAATAAACGAAATGGTTTTTTCTTTGTATTCTTTCCTTTTTTTGTTTTTATTGTCCCTCGATTTCGAAGGATTTTAAATTTGTTTTGAATGTTAGTTAAGCGAAAGAAAGTTTCGGTCGAAATCGAGGAAAGAAACAATAAAAAGTTACATAAATCTGTGGTCACAAGTCATAACAGCCTAAGTCTGTTTTTCAATATTTTCAGTACAGCAGTTAAAAGTTTGAAATCTTTACTTAAAAACAGGAGAAGGCTTATTTTGGAAAACTTTGCTACAGATTTCAAAGAAAAAATCTCTTGACTTAGTTGTTAAAAAAAAAATTGTGGTTTATTCTCGTAGTCAAAAGATATTACCGAAAAGGACACTTAGGCTCTTATGCATTGTTAAACGAAAGAAAGTCAAAAAGTTCAAGGTAAGTTAGACTATTATTCCAGATAAAATAAAAAACTTTCAGTGCGCCTAAATTGACATAAATTATTATTCTATGCCAAAATTTTTTAGAAACGAAAACAGCTAATTACAATTGAATCAATCATTTCGAAAAGGGCTTAATACAAAAATATAAAGTGTTCAAAAGACACAAAAAAACATAAATATGAATTAGAAATCTTTTTCTGTGTATATGTGGCAGTGAATACATGTCAGTCTGCAACTGGAGAATATCTTTATAAAAATTTTGGAAATCGGCAATCTGGATATCATCATCCTCCGAGCAGCTGCATTTACATATTTTCAAAATTAAGCTAATGCTAAGTTCACACGCGTTTAAGCAAAATGTTGATTTAGCTAATCAAAGCCGTTCACACTACATTTGAGATGATTAAGATGACAGATGATTAAGAAAAAAAACACACAACAAACACACAAAAAAACAACAAACAAATTTATATTTCTTTAAAGTATTAAAAATGAATAAAAACACTTTTATAAAGTTATCAGAAGATTATTTTAATAATTTTAATTATGAAATTGTGAAAATTTATGAATTATTTAAGGAAAAAAATAAAAACATTAAGCAGAAATCTTGGCCGGTTGTACACGATCATGTTGGCGATTCTACATTTGAGGTATGTTCAGTGGATTCTATGTGATTTATGAAGTGATTAAGTTGTAATCATGTCAATTTGAAGTGATTAACAAACCACTTCAATGTATGGGTAATCATCTCGATTTTGAAGTGATTAGAGCTTAATCACGTTCGAACTGCTTAAACGCGTTTAAGAAGCCAAATGTGAACATACTATAAGCAAAACTGGTGTTATTATTTTAGTTTTTTTTTCCTAAAACGGTGTTCAATATTCAGATTTTTTTTTTTTAACGGTAAAATCAAAAATAGTTTGTTTTTAACAAATTGACCAGATGTTTAAAACTTACCCCTCACTGTAAAAATTGTAATTGCAAGTTTTTTTTCCATTTCTAAATAAAACACTCATATTTGGAGATTAGCCCCTTTTCGAAATTCATTTTAAAAAGCCACCAGTTTTTCACCACTATGGAATAGGCCTATAACCTTTCATTCTCAAAAAACTCAATTTCAAAAATTTTTACTTGAGCCCTTTTCGAAATAAATGATTCAATTTGAATTAGAATTTTTTCGATTGCCTTATCAAGATGTTTTCTTGATGACGTCTTGAAAATAAATTACTTTAAAATTGCGTGCAGCCTACGTCACAGCTTCCAATTGATGCATTCAACATTTTGATGCTTTTTTCATTCACTTTATAACAAATTTTTATGTAACCGATTATCAACTTAGCCATATAAGCTATATTTACTTTGATATGTAAATAACCACTTTCTGCGGTATCCTTGAATATGGTGCCACAGACAACCATATTCAAGAGTATACAGCTAGAAAAGATGATATAACTTCTAATCGGTTGCACCGATGTTCTTCAAACAAAGCTAAGAACACTCTCGAACGGCATCTTCAAACAAGCAAAATAAAAACAAAATGGGGGCAGCCGTTTTTACTCTACGGTGGAACGGGCAGATACAAACATAGATATACACAGATGAACACTACAAACTTGTATCATCCCTCTTTTTTGGGCGGGGTTGAAAACAATTGGGGTTCTGCTATTATTTACGAATTTTCGATGTTTTATATAAAATTTTTAATTTAAAATTTGAAAAATTTAAAGAAAATAATTATTTGACTCTTTACTACTAAAGCCTACAGTACACGGAATGTAAAAAGCCACATGCGTATGTCGTTCTGATGTAATTTTGACGTCACTACAAAGCCTCAATAGCAAGTTCGTGATGTCTGATGACGACAAAATTACGTCAGAACGACATACGCATGTGGCTTTTTACATTCCGTCTACTGTAGGCTTAAAAATGGCAAAATTTTTGTAAACAAATTGTCAAATAACTTTTTATTACAAAAAAACCCATTTATAAAAAACTTACAAAATTTATTTATACTGAAACTGCACATAAGAGATTATAACATAAGAACAATCTTTGAATCATGAAAAGCTCAAATTATCGAAAAAATCGATTTATTTAAAAAAAAAAATTAACGTTACAACACAACTAATGCTGTGTATATCAAGTTTTTAGTCTAAAAATTTGTAAAAATTTTGCTAAATAAAAATAGTTGAAAAAATTCACTAATGGCTAAATTGATTTTTTATAGTTGAACGAGATTGAAAATGGATAAATCTAGCCACTAAATGGCTAAATTGGCAACACTTATTTAGACATAAATTCTAGCTTAAATACAACATCCATTTACACATGCTTAATTTGTGTTGCCGCTGTAATGCTGAATCGTTTCTTTCAGGGCAACACTTTAATCTGATCTGCATGAAGTAATGAAACCAATCTTGTCCATTTTCAGTACCAGAAAACCATACAAGGCTCATCTACAGTGACAAGTATGAAGTTAAAACGGAAACATAAAGTAGGAAACATAAATTTTAATTCAACAAAGTATGACTTTGAATTATAAAATTAAGTTTTAAATATGTAATGAATTTAAAGTATAAGCGATTTTATTATGCAATGCAGTGCTACCACCAGAAAAATTCAAAATTACACTTGAGATGAAGCAAAATTACCCGATTTACAAAGAAGCAAAACACAACAAGTTCATTGAAAGAAGATTAATATTAGTCAAACTGTTAAGATTTTTATTGTAACTTAAAATAAATTAACAAAAATAAAATTAAAGATTAAAAACTATTAATAAAACAAAAAATAAAACTCCTATAATAATGAGTTTAACTTCCACATTTGGTAGCATATATCTAGAGAAGGTTTAAAATGCTCATTGCCATTCCTTTATTATGGGTGTTTTAAGCCCGAAAGACTGTCATACTGCTCTCACTTTTTGCTCAGGCACATCATCATGAGTAGATTCATGCTTGAACAACGCCAACAAATCATCCAAATTTACTTTGAAAATAAGCCATCGATTTTCGCAACTTATAAGGCGACTAAATGATTTAAATAACGCAACTTATTTTTTTAAAAATGAAGACGATGTGTTGATTTAGAGAAAATAAACTGTCAATTAGACATCAAGGCCGTGTGATGTGAAACCTCTTTATTGTTTTCCGTAAGGCTGTGAAGTCACTGGTTTACGCTAAAGCATTTGAAAGTTGCCGGATAAAAATAAAACTAATTATCAGCCTATGTTGGAATATTAGTTTGAATAACTTTTTTCAATAGACCTCAGGTTCTAAATCACTATGATTGCCATCTTTATCCAAATCTAACAACCCATCTTGCGACATTCATTATCGAACTTTTGAATATATATATTAAAAAATTGAAGACCTTTCTTAAAAAGAAATCGAGACTTTGGTTAAGAAGACTGTGCATTTTTTATCAACAATATTTAAAAAGAAATAAATGTCATCACTGATATCGAATCTTGATTTTATTTGGGTATCTGAAGTAAGAATTTTAAATTACACCTGAATTACACCTAAATGAAAATACCCACGCTCTACCCACGACAGTAAAAATTATACTAAATTCGGGTTATTACCCACAAAGTGGCAACACTGATGCAATGTTAAAATAATCTTATTTTTCAGGATAGTATTTAAATCTATGTTAAGTTTATTTTCATATAAACTTAAATCGTATTTAAATAAAGATTGATTTTTTGAGTTTTATTCATGATGGAATAAGCAGGTGGCATCGTTACGGCAACAAATACAACATTACAACAAAAATGGAAATTACAACACCGTTTACGTCAAAAAATACATTAAACAAAAATCAAAGCGTGCCGCTGAACGTGATGATATACATAAATACATGTGTAGCCCATTTTTTTTTTTAATTATGGCCAATATCTTGTTTATTTCAATTTAAAATTATCAAAAACTTTAATAAAATACAATAATCACTGCACAAAACGTGGACTTTTTGTGAACATAAACAAAACTTTGACATAAACCTAGACAAACAATGCAATAGCAAAAAATCGTCATCTGGCGTAGTGCTGCCACCTGTTTATTTCAACATGGTTTTATTTGCAAAGTCTTATTTAATTAAGATAAAAGAATGGTAGAACTACTAAACACAAAAAAAATATCATAAAAAAGTCTAATTATATAAAATTATTGTTTTTCCTGTTGTTGTTGTATTGTTGCCATATTGAGGCCACCTTGATAAGTAATTTCAATGGAAACTGAAGTTGAAATTAAATGTACCACATCGGTGAATTAAGTTTAATTGAAGTATTTAGTGAAGAAGTGAATTTTGCATTTAAAACGATTTTAAACATAAATGTGTTTTAATATCAATCCTGAAAATCGGCCATTAAAGACATACATTGCGGATTTAAATTATTTGAATAATTATTTTAAACTAAATATACTGGTTATTAAAATTATTATTTTTATAAAAGATGAATAAAAAATTTTAAAAATTTAAAACTAAAAGGAAAATCAGATTTTGTTTGTTAGTCTGTCAAACTTTACAAATCCAGATTTTAAAAAAGCTAATGAACTTAAATTAAATAAAATAAACTGCGAATAAGGGCGTATAAGTCATTTAACGATAATAACTAATAATTTTTATATTTAAAAAAAAATCTTAATTTCTGTGCATGTGCCTTATACATATCACACTTGATCATTATAAACTCAGTATTAACTAATGTTGGCGCCTGGCTGGTGTAAACCGGGCGTTATGTTTCCCACTATTCTGATTGTGTGCAACGGGACTACATGTGGTGGTGGCATCTGGCAGCACCTCATGTGTTATGTAGCCCAGCTGTGCTGTGAACGTCACCTGTAGAGTGAGTTCGTTTTTTTACTTGTAATATAAAACTTCAACAAGTCAGACGCCGGCAGATAATAAATAAAAATTATTAAATTAATTGTAAATTGGGCCAAAGTGAAAATTGTGTAAAAGATAAAAAGAGCCCTAAAGAGCCTAAAATTAGAATTAAATAAAGAGAAAACGTGAAATTGAAACTGAAATAAGGAAAAACAGAAGTGTCTTTTACTTAAGTGCCAGTGAGCCACAAAAAATAAGGGTTGGCTTTTGTATATCACCAACGTTTGTGTGTGTGTAAACGAGACACGATCTACCGCAACAAGTTATTGCTTGAGATCCCCGGACAATGCTCGACTGTGCCACAGTCTACCTAGTGCATTTATCCAGAACCATGTAACCCCATTTACACCCCAACAACTCAAATGTTAAAAATTTTCAGTAGAAGCAAAGTAATTTTTAATTTAACCATTTCATTACCAAAAAGTAGAGAAAATTTTATTTTACAGCGGGTAGATATGAATATTGAGAAAAAATAAAAATTTTGAATAAATACCCTCTTTATGATCAAGTGCGGTTTTATATGTATGTATATACATTACAAGTAAAAACAATTTCAATTAGAACAAGCTAAATTATGAGACTGATGTTCTACTAAAATAAGAAGAGGTTTTTTATATCCCATATGGGCACTTCCACAGAAGTGTTACGTTACGCCACCAATTAATTTATCTTGTATTTTAGGCCCATATTATTCAAACTCTTAGTCTCTTTCACTAAATTGTGATTTACAAGAAAATAAAAAATAAAAATTTAATAAAATATAAATTATTTTTTGATAAACCATTTAATGCTTGGTGGCGTAACGTAACAAAAAGTAGACTTTCCTGTGGAAATACCCATATAAAAAGATTTTTTTCTGTTTAAGTAGATAAAATAAGAACAGTTTTTACGAAATTAATCCATTTAAAAAAGGAAAGTTTGTTAAAAAATGCAACATTTTTATCGCAAAGATTTGTTTGAGGCAGTGTTGCCAGATGGCTAAAAAATATGTTGCTAAAAACGGTTTTATTACAAGCACATATCAAGCACAAAGAAAACTTTTATCAATAACTTTCACCAATTAATTCATACTTTCCGCAAGAAAACATTAATAGTGTGAACCTAGACTTAGTTTGTGTCACAAGTTTCCTTTACCCAGTGCCAGACTTCAACTTGTGTAGCGGCCGGAATTATATAACCCCATTTAAATTTTTCGCTTTTAATTTTTTTTTTTTTTTTATTTCATATGGAAAATAAGTAAATAAAATGTCTGGGGAATAAACGAAATGGTTTTTTCTTTGTATTCTTTCCTTTTTTTGTTTTTATTGTCCCTCGATTTCGAAGGATTTTAAATTTGTTTTGAATGTTAGTTAAGCGAAAGAAAGTTTCGGTCGAAATCGAGGAAAGAAACAATAAAAAGTTACATAAATCTGTGGTCACAAGTCATAACAGCCTAAGTCTGTTTTTCAATATTTTCAGTACAGCAGTTAAAAGTTTGAAATCTTTACTTAAAAACAGGAGAAGGCTTATTTTGGAAAACTTTGCTACAGATTTCAAAGAAAAAATCTCTTGACTTAGTTGTTAAAAAAAAAATTGTGGTTTATTCTCGTAGTCAAAAGATATTACCGAAAAGGACACTTAGGCTCTTATGCATTGTTAAACGAAAGAAAGTCAAAAAGTTCAAGGTAAGTTAGACTATTATTCCAGATAAAATAAAAAACTTTCAGTGCGCCTAAATTGACATAAATTATTATTCTATGCCAAAATTTTTTAGAAACGAAAACAGCTAATTACAATTGAATCAATCATTTCGAAAAGGGCTTAATACAAAAATATAAAGTGTTCAAAAGACACAAAAAAACATAAATATGAATTAGAAATCTTTTTCTGTGTATATGTGGCAGTGAATACATGTCAGTCTGCAACTGGAGAATATCTTTATAAAAATTTTGGAAATCGGCAATCTGGATATCATCATCCTCCGAGCAGCTGCATTTACATATTTTCAAAATTAAGCTAATGCTAAGTTCACACGCGTTTAAGCAAAATGTTGATTTAGCTAATCAAAGCCGTTCACACTACATTTGAGATGATTAAGATGACAGATGATTAAGAAAAAAAACACACAACAAACACACAAAAAAACAACAAACAAATTTATATTTCTTTAAAGTATTAAAAATGAATAAAAACACTTTTATAAAGTTATCAGAAGATTATTTTAATAATTTTAATTATGAAATTGTGAAAATTTATGAATTATTTAAGGAAAAAAATAAAAACATTAAGCAGAAATCTTGGCCGGTTGTACACGATCATGTTGGCGATTCTACATTTGAGGTATGTTCAGTGGATTCTATGTGATTTATGAAGTGATTAAGTTGTAATCATGTCAATTTGAAGTGATTAACAAACCACTTCAATGTATGGGTAATCATCTCGATTTTGAAGTGATTAGAGCTTAATCACGTTCGAACTGCTTAAACGCGTTTAAGAAGCCAAATGTGAACATACTATAAGCAAAACTGGTGTTATTATTTTAGTTTTTTTTTCCTAAAACGGTGTTCAATATTCAGATTTTTTTTTTTTAACGGTAAAATCAAAAATAGTTTGTTTTTAACAAATTGACCAGATGTTTAAAACTTACCCCTCACTGTAAAAATTGTAATTGCAAGTTTTTTTTCCATTTCTAAATAAAACACTCATATTTGGAGATTAGCCCCTTTTCGAAATTCATTTTAAAAAGCCACCAGTTTTTCACCACTATGGAATAGGCCTATAACCTTTCATTCTCAAAAAACTCAATTTCAAAAATTTTTACTTGAGCCCTTTTCGAAATAAATGATTCAATTTGAATTAGAATTTTTTCGATTGCCTTATCAAGATGTTTTCTTGATGACGTCTTGAAAATAAATTACTTTAAAATTGCGTGCAGCCTACGTCACAGCTTCCAATTGATGCATTCAACATTTTGATGCTTTTTTCATTCACTTTATAACAAATTTTTATGTAACCGATTATCAACTTAGCCATATAAGCTATATTTACTTTGATATGTAAATAACCACTTTCTGCGGTATCCTCTTCTCTATTCCTACACGCAGCGAAAAAACATGACATTTTTAAATTCACTTATAATATAATATGGTGTTTTACACCTAAAAAGTTACTCTGATCTAGCTAAACATATTAAATTATGTGAAATGTTTGCTACTATTATATATACATATATACATATATTTTTAACTATGCAATTAAAATCAAAATATACAGGGGTGTCATGGAAATAGAAAACGTAAAACGAAGGAATTTTTAGAGTCGTTTTTCAACAAGATTTCTGTAATAAAAAATTTTATGACAATTATTATACAAATTATGCTCTATTAAACAGAATTTTTTAACAAAAATTGTAAAAATTAGATTAAAAGTTTAATAAAAAGAACTGCCAAATTCTTTCGTTTTACGTTTTCGATTTCCATGACACCCCTGATAAGTTGCACACAAAAGGTATGTTTAGTACCATAATTTTTGTTTACTTTAAAACACATTCTCTAATAGAGCAAACATTTATTGTCAAAACAAAGAAGGTTTATTTATAAAAAAAATAAAATTTTCTTCACGTCATTAACGTCTGCGAGCTTCAGTTAATCGGACAACTTGTATTATTACAAAATAATTTAAACTTTTTTCAGGAAAAAAGGCCATGCTGCCTTGCAAAACTTATAAGTTTATTAAAACAGGTAAGTAATTTTAATTTAATAATAAAAATACATACACACATGTATAAACGTTGGATTCCCTGCAAGAAGTGAATGAGCGAGTAGTCATTTTTTTCACGTTGGTGTTAAGAAAATGATAGAAAGAAATGACAGAGAACTTGATTTCGGTCATTTCTTTCTATCATTTTCTTAACACCAACGTGAAAAAAGTGACAACTCGTTCATTCTCTTCTTGAAGGGTTTCTTGCAGTCAAAAATACCGACAACATTGAAAAAAGTTGGGAGTCAGCTGATTCAATTTATATGTACGGCAAATAAAAGGAAAATAAACAATTGGCAGATGAGTGCTGGTTAGCTTTGCGACAGAATAGACGCAAATGAGAAATTGAGAAAACCAAATTTCTTTAATGTGCAGTTTTTCGTTGGAAAAAAAGTAATCGCGTAATGAGAAAACGGCCCTTAAATGTACATATCGAGCCTTTGGTGCAATATCGTAGTAACTCAAAATTTGAATTTTTTGAGCTGGGTATGCAGAAATGATCTTTGGAGAAATGTCTATCTAAAGAAAAAAAGATTATGGTTCTATATCTAACTGTTCAGATTTTACAGCTAAAAATGTCTTTATTGCCTCTAGCTATTTTCAACCATATTTATATTAATATAAAAAAAATATTTGATATTATTAATAATTTTTCACCTTTTTTTAATTACAAAACATTCCTCTTTTTTTAAAAACTTGTAAAAAAATAACTTTAGTAAACAAAAATACTATCAAAAATATGGCTGAAAACTTCAAATGCATTTTTCTCAGTTCACGATTTTTTGAATTACTACGGTATTGCACCAAAGGCTCGATATGTACTATTTTATTTTATTTGAAAATATATGCTTTATGTACATACATTTGTACTTTTAATAAAAAATTAATTGTTGAGAATAAATTTGTTATTGTTTTTATTGTGAGAACATGTTGAAAAAGACATTTTGCATGGTTTTGGGAAATATAGAAACATGGTTGGAAAGGTCCCTTGGGTTTTTCTTCTGAACATAATAATATGTTTGAGACAATAATAAGTTAATAACATTATGTCTGAACATACATATATTGTTACTTAAGACGTGTTTGATACAATCATAACCACAAACCATGTTTTTTCTTTGCGTGTACCGAGGCAATATGAAACCTGGTAGTGTACAAAGTCCGTTGTCCGTTGATTCTTCAAAAGTTTGAAAGCTCTAGCTCATACAGCTTGCAAATATACAAAAAGAGGTGTAAGCTGTCATTGGTAGGTGCTAGAGGTCTGCACAAATGTATTTGGTAGCCAAATGATTGTTGTGTGTGTATTTGATATGTGTATCAAATGTGTAAAAAAAATGAGAGCCAGTCATTCACGCTCAATCAATTTAAATGAGAGATAAACACAACACCGTTCATGAAAATGTAAGCCACATACACTTACACTAATTGTGTGTGTTTGATGAACTCAAATTTATACATCTTACAATAAAACAACATGAGTGAAGTTAAAAATCACACTATTCATTCGTGTGTTTCTTGCCTTTCTTATTTTATTATTAAAAAAATTTTAAATTTTTCAACTTCTCATATTAAAAGTGTAGGTGAATCAGCGGTTTATGGGAAAACTCAGCGATTTAGCGCTTTTTTGTTTGTTTTATTTTTATGTTTCTTATAAACAAAACGTTGACAACATTTAATAAAATTAACAAAACAATAACAAAAGAAAAAAACTAAAAAACTTTGTTAATATTTTTTATAGCTTGCTCTTTCTAACAATTACCGTTTTATTCCATCAATTCTCGTTCAATTCAATGAATAACAAATGTTTTGTCATAACGGCTTAACGAAAATATTTGAGTTGCTATTTTAAACAGAATTTTGCGCACGCATACCTATGCTAAATGAGTTAGAAACTGAAATTAGTGTACAAACGGAATAAATGTTTATTTTCAATTGTTTATATTTACAAAAATTCCATTTGTTAAAAAATATATTTAAAACTACTTCTTTTTGCTTGTAAAAAGTTGGTATCACTTTTTAATGCAATATCTTTTTGCTAATATTTTGTTTTCAATACGATAAAAAAAAATTTTAAACACAAAACACATGTTGTGTTGATAAAACACAATGTGTACATCGTCACACAAGTGTATTTACACGAATAAAAGAGCATATTTGTTATTTATACCTGTATCAAATATTTCTCTCACAACACTCACATTAATAATTGAACGCTTTGCACACATAGGTTATTTCTTACACACAATTAATTGTGTATGATTCTTAAATCACACACAACACACTACTTGCTAGTTTGATATGTGAATTCGTGTGTCGTTTAATTGCACACATGCAGACCTCTAGTAGGTGCTAATTTCACTAAAAACTTCGAAAAATTAAAAAGCCTGTCGTACCTTCAAAACCATCCGTAACATACTTTCAACGTTTGAAATAAATATGGATCCAGAGGTTTAAGTGGGTTTATACAAACAGATATATAATATTTTTTTTAATAGAAGTGCAAATAATATAGTATTTTTTAGCACATATAGGTATAGATATTTTGGTTACTTTTTTTGCATTTGGTAATTTTATTTTTACATATTGGTTACAAATTTTTTTGGTCGTGGCAACACTGTTTACTTTTTGCTTTTGTTTAGCAGCATTGGAAGGAAAATCTTTATTTGGCAAAGAAAACGTATTTTGAAGAGAAAAATCTTCAAATTTTTTATAACAAGGGCAAAAAATTTTTAATTTTTTATAAGAACATACTTTTCATTATGGAAACTATTTAAATTAAAAAACATACATAATAAACACATAACTGCGCTATTTATACAAAATAAGATTGTAGGTTTAAATTGAGTTGTTAGTTATATTTACCACAATTTTTTTTATAAACATACTTTTAAATATGTACATTAAATTTCTAATAAATAAAAAACGAGCTCATTGAAAATATATGGATTTTCTCATATATATTCCTAATGGAATAGTTATTAAAATAATGTTGGTACACCTTTAAAAAGACATTCTTAAGCACCTGTGTATATATAATTTGTTTTAAAATTGTTCCGGAAAGACCAAAATTAGAACAGCTAAAAAACCATATTAAATAAGAAATAAAAACAAATATATTTTTTATTGAACGTATGCTTATTATTTTAAATAATTTATTTATTTATTAATTTATTACACTGCGGAACAGTCATTTTGCGGTCGCGAATTTGATTGCAAATTTTTACTAATTTAAGGTGGCTGATTTCAAATCTAAGTTCCATTTTTCTCTATCAGCTCTACTTTTCCAGATATACCGTTATGTCCCAAATTAAGGCACTTTCACTTCATATATTGGAATAACTTGAAAACGGTTGACCATATTCAGTTACCAAAAAAATTCGAAATTCGGCAACAGTTAATCTTTAAGCCGTGCTTACATTGGTTTTAAGTTTGCCCTGTAATTTCAGCGATATCGTTGAGTTATTGAGTAAAATTTAAAAAAAAAAAAATTGTATCAGATCTATAGAAATTCATAAAAAATAAAAATGCGACAAAAATCACAGTTTTGGAATTAAGTCAGGTTTATTTTATTTTAATCGGTGCACAACTTTAGATTTTATTTACAATTTACTGAGAAAACTGAATATCGATTTCCATACAAAAAGGATAAAACGGTCATGACACACACATATTTATAATGTTATTTTTGTATGAAAATCGATATTAAGTTTTCTAAATAAATTAAAGATAATAAATACAGTTGCCGAATTTCGGATTCTTTTGTTAACTGTATATTAATATGTGTAGTGAAAGTACCTTAATTTTTGACATAACGGTATGTCTCGAAAAGTAGAGTTGTTATAAAAATATGGAGATTAGATTTGAAATCAGCGACCTCAAATTATTAAAAATTTGCAATCAAATACCAGACTGCACAAAAAAGTTCAAATTGGTTCCCTTGTGTTATTATTAATTTTATTTATTTATTTATAATCTAATTTTATTGGTCCCAATTTACATTATACGATTTTTGTCGTTGCGATTATTGTCGTTTCTTCTTTGAAGTCGGTCTTAAATTTACATTGTACGATTTTTGTCGTTCAACTGAACTTCAATACATTTTTCGTCAAATGAGAGAACAATGAGAGAACGAATGAGCAAACAAAATGAATCGAAGAGTACACTCGCTCGTGTACCCCTTTTAATTCCTCTCTCCCTTTTCGCCTATAAGGTAAGAATCGCAACGACAAAAATCGTATAATGTAAATGGTGACTTATTTCATTATTTTATTTAACATGAAAATCATTGAAAATGTAGTCCTTAATTTTGCAAATTGCTTTTTTGCATCTACCACAGCTAAAACGAGTTTGCGTTTGGTTTTTGTAGTTAAAATGAACTTTACTTACAACGGGCCGTAGTTTTCTGATTTGATTTATTCAATTCAGAACAAATCATTTATAGAATTCACGTGTCTGTTTTTTTTTCTTTTTGAAATTTTGTCCTATTTGAAAGATATACCAAGTAAAACAAAAATTTGGTCTGGCCACTAATTTGCTCTAATCGAGTCTCATTTGATTCAGCACATATCATTTATTTACGGCCCTGTTTTTTTTTTTTTTTTACTTTTTTGTGATATTCGAAAAATATAGCAAGAAAAACACACATTTGGTTTTTCCGCTAAAAATAATTTTAAAATCGTTTTTTAAGACATTAAAAAATTTAAAAAAAACTAAAAAAAAAATTGTTTTGAAGCCGTGATTTTGGAAAAATTAGAGGTAGTCGTGATTTTTGATCATATCTCAGACATTTGTGGACAGATCATGCTGAATTTCTGTAGCAAACAATTCCCGACTATATGTAACATAAATGTATAACTTCCTTGCCCACATCAAGTCTGGGGTCTTCGGAAAATCCATTTCAACGGACAGACTGGTTTTTATTGTTTTTTTAAGGGGCAGTTTTTTCCATAAAACAGATTTTTTTTTTTTTTTGAAAATTGTCAGGTTTTTTAAAAATAAATATGGCAACACTGGGCATAGGAAAGAGTTTCGTATGTTGTTGTTCTTTTTACTATAGGTCTGTCTGCGTACTTTTCCAGTAGCAAATACTCAGTAAATTTTTTTTGGAGAGTAAGACCAATTTTACTCTGTCGGCTGAAAATATCTCAAAAAGTACGCAGACAGAATCCAGTGAAATCTTGCAAGAAAACAGCTGATCGGTGTGTAGGCAATTGAAATGACAAAGCAAAATTTAGCAAAATAGCGACTTTTGGGAATTTAAAAACCGGGAAACAAAAATACCCAAATAATGGGATTTACCGAATGAAATCAAAAAGTTAGTGTCGAATTTAGGAATTTAAAAGGGGAAGTATAAATATTTAATATTTTTAACAAAAATACAAAAAATAGTTAAAAAAATTAACTTTTTGGAACAAAATGAGCGATGCGTGCAAAAAATCGTTCGTTCCGTTCCCGAGATTTCTGGGTTCGATTTTTTGCAGAATATATACAGTTTGGCTGAGTTCCAAAACATCAATATACTTTGCAGCACAAGTCAAAAATGTATATTCAAGTTTAATAATGCACAGCTTTTGTATTATGTTCTCATTAAATACTTTTTTGGTGCACATTGGGACAAATAGAATTGTAATAACCTACACGGTTGCATTGTAGCATGCATTTAAAAAAGATAGTTGCTTTGCAACCGACGTTTTGGAACTCAGCCTTTATACCGTGCAAAAGCTTGTGTTCCAAGGGATAAATCAGTAAAGCTTTGTACTGACCATTTTGGATGCACCCAAATATCTCGGGAACTAACCGAACGATTTTTTGCACGCATTGCTTATTTTGTTCCTAAATGTGTATTTTTTTTTATTTGTGCTTACTATTTTTTTTTTGACGATGATACACATTGCTGTATCGAAATATTGGAACTAATAAATAAATGTTATTTAATTTTTTATATAAAACAAAAAAACCTCAAACTTAATAAATTATATTGCAATTTAATATTAGTTATTTTTACTTCCCCATTTAAAATTCCCAAATTCGACGCAAACTTTTTTTACTTTTGGAAATCCCCCTAAATTCCTAAATTCGACGCTAACTTTTTGTTGTTATTCTGCAAAAGACCATAATTTGGGTATTTTGTTTTCCCGGTTTTATATTCCCAAATTCGACGCTATTTCGTCGACGCTATCTTGGCACACGTAATAAAACAGCTGTTCAAACTAGTTGCAAAATCTTGCAAGAGGAAATTTCTCCAGTAACATTTTGTAAGTTCTCTAACTTCCAACTGTCAAAAAATTCTCTTTTTGGCTCTCTCGCTGCAAGAGATTTGGAGTACACAGACAACATTTTGTAATATTTTGCAACATTTTTCACAAAATGATGCAAAATATGTGTACGCAGACAGACCTTATGTAAACACAAAACTAGAAGCAAACTGTTTTTCGGTTAAATTTTTAAATTTTTTTTCTCACACGTATTTGAAATTTTTTTATGCACTACTAACACTTTTTTACGCCTATAACTCTTAAAATACTGGAGCGATTTTAATAAAATTTATATTGCCATCGACGGCTAAAAAAAGTATCTTTATTAAATTACGTACCTACAATAATTTACGCATTATTAATTATAAGTTTTGTTGTTGCTGCTTTAAAATTTAAAAAAAAAAAAAAACGAAAACAGCTGTGTTTTGTTTGTATACAAAAAGTAATATTTTTAATAAAAAGAATAATAAATAGTTATATGTACATTAATGTACACTAATTACAAAATTAGTGTTGTTAATGAGCCCTCAGTTTTTGGAGAAGCTGTTTGTTTTGTTTAAGAAACTATTGTCAACAGAATAAATAAAAGAAATAAATCAAATAAAAAATGGTTTGAGCGGTGGAATAAATTTAAGTAAGTACAGTTATGTACTGAAATATGTAGTTATTATTGTTTATATTAATTAGTTTTTTAGAAAATATTAGTAGCTGTGTACAATCAAAACACAGCATTTTTCTATAAGTAAAATGGTACATACTTACACAGAAAGAAAAACACTCGGGATAAATCAAGTTTTTTATGATTACTTTAAGTACGAGTCGTACCCACAAATTCAAGTACGAACAACACTAAAACGTACTCAAAACAATCCTAAATGGGATTACTTTCGAAAACCAATCCCGGAATTTCTTGAAATAAGTATAAAATTCTGAAATCAAAGATTAAACTTTTCGTTATGTTTAACCCTCCGTTATTGAAAAAGGTCTGGCCAGACTTATGTGTACCACGAAGGGTTAAAAAGTAAATTTGAACTCCTGCTTCTCATTTAGTTTATATTTTTGGTTAAATATGTACATAAGATTTCTAAAGTAAAAACCATATCGGGCATGGTGTTGGTGGTTTATCATTCTATAATATGGGTAAGTAAATGAATCATAAAAATTATTTCTTTCTAATTTCTTTGAGATTGATTCAATCTTAGTTTAACTTAAATCAATCCCATTTTCGGATTATTTTAAGTACGAAATCGGGATTGAATATGGATAATTTAAGTATTTTGCGATTGAAAATCCGTACTTGAATCAATCTTTCTGTACTTGATTCAAGAAAATCCCTACTCACCGTACTATTAATACTGCTTCGGATTGATTTGAGTACGGATGGATTGATTTTTCTTTTGAGTGTAGGTATGTATATCCCAACAGAGCAAAATGTAAATGAGTTGTAGAACAAGCTTATCATAAGAGATTTTCTACAACATGTAGACAAGTAATGTTATTGCAAGGGATCAGTTTTCATTATTAAACAATTGCTTATAAGCCTTTTATTATAGTACTCACAACACTTTTCTAAGCTTAAGGCTTCCGTTAGTAAGCTTGCTACAAGTTCTTTCTAAATCATTTTGGTTTTTGGGATTCAAGGCGAATGTATATGCGTATAAAGGTAATACAGTAATTTTTACTTATCTGCACCATCTCCTTTGCACGATTTTTCGAGGAGATAAGTCAAAAATGCTGTTAGCTTAAACGTAGTTATCTGCCTTAATGTGCAGGTACACAATTGTGGTTTCCTGCATAAAAATGCAGCTAAAGAAGAAAGTTAAAAAAAAATAAATCGTATATTTTACAAAATGTTGCGATGGTTCAAAACTATTTTCGATTAAAAAAAAATAATAATAAGTGGAATTCCGTCAAAATAAGTGTCACCAGCCAATACAAATCAAAAACAAGAAACAATTTTCATATTCCTACTCGATGTTATGTGGAATTTTGCAGACCAACAAAAACATTCTAAAAAAAAAATAATTATGATTGCACAAATTTCACACAAACAAAAGATAAAAATTAAATTACATAAGAATATGTACAAGTTATAAAGGTGGGTTTTTAACCATACATGCAACGTACTTGGTATGATAGTCTTATAGCAAGTATGACATAAAATGTATGACCTTTACTTCTAATTCTTTATAGGTCTAACTAAAACACTTTGAAACGTCTAACTGAAACGATTAGGTCGAATATTAAATATGATTCCTACTATTTTCACTTGGCGGAAAGCATCTTTATATATGTACCCACTAGCAATAACAGCTAAAGGCTAGATTACACTATCTCACAAGTCTTACGTTTTCCATAATACTTTGTGAGATAGAAATCTAATGAGATTTGTTGCAACTGTCAAAAAATCTAATTTAACATGACAGTTTGTGTTCACACCATCACACAAAGTAAAAACACTCACACATGAAATAAAATGCAACCCTGATCCAATGAAAAGTATTATTGTTTAGAAATTTTTCAAAAAACGATGAAAGCGTATGGGATGTCAAAATTTTTTCATAATACTTGTCATTTTCGCGACACATTGCATTCACACTATCACACTTTGTCATATTACTTGAGTTTTTGACATGTATTAATACAAAGTATAATAGTGTAATCTAGCCTTAACGTCGAGTCAGGAAATATAACTTTGTCATTCCGTTTGTAATTTCTACAATATTGATCCTACACCCTATAAAGTATATATATTCTGGGTCCTTATGAAAAGCGAAGCTCAAATTCGGTTATCCGTTGATGTTTTTTTTATTGAATTCAAAACTAAATTTTAAATTTTAAAAGTACCTATACGAAACATATTTAAGACAAACATTAAATTGTTGCTTGATTTAACATTTCGTGTTACATTATTTACACCGCAAACGTGTCTACATCCTTCGTCAATAATCTTATGTTTCATGAAATAATTTCGTGCGACATGTCGCATAGTGTGAACTAGCACCAACCAAAAATTTAAATTATCAATAGAATAACATAAATGTTTTAGTCGAATTAGTCCTTTGAGCATTTATTAAAATTTTTGCTAATACAATTTTAAAAAGCTTTAAAGAAGATTTGCTTCAAAACGACTAAAAAATGGTTATTAGCTTAATAAATTTTGTTAATGGCTAAACAGAAGGTGAATGAAAAATTGCTAAATTTAGCCCGTAAATGGCTTAATCGACAGCACTTTCAAAGTATTCAGATTTGTATTTAAAATTCTAAGACAAAATCGCAAACAAATTTAATTCGGAAATATTTAAATTTAAAAGATTTGAATTTTTTCAATTCGTGTATTTTATTAGTTAAAGTTTTAAAATGGGTACCTTTAAGATATTTTAAGATTATTTAAATTCATTTGATTAGTTTGTAAATAAGTTATAGTTTAAAATTCCCTGTTGAGTGCTTCAAACAGAAATTATAATAAATTTTATTTTTGTATTAAACTCGCAAACTAAACTTGTTTTATTTAAAATAATCGTCAATTTAAAATTCATTAACACCAAACAGTTTTAAACTCACTGCTTCAAAATTCTCACAATTTTCTTTTTTTCATTTAATTTTTTTTTTTTCTCCTTACAACCAAAATTTCAATAAAAACAAATAATAAAGAAAAATTAAACATTTTTTTATTAATAAATGCATTGCAAATGCAAAAACAGTTCAGTGAACTTTTTGCATTTCAGCCATTAAACATTTTCGTTTTGGAAATTTATATAAAAAATTAAAAAAAAAACTCTCTTTCTCTTTCAAAAATTTTTTTTGTTGCTTTCATTGTTTACAAAGAGTAAAAGTAAATTTCATTTAAAAAAACCAATGCAAATTTCATCTAAAAGTTATATTATTTATTGGCCCTCCATTTAAACGATTTCAATTAAAAAAACTCCTTTAATTTAAAACTAAATCCGTTTTTTTTTTAATTTTCAAAAATATTCTGCAAAAAAAATCTCAAAATTATGCTAAAGTTGAATACCACATTAATAAGAATTTTTTTATTTTTTTCTTGCTGCTCTTGTTCTTGTTGTTTATATTTACAAACAAATGTTTGTTTGTACATATAAAAAATAAAAAGAAGAAGAAATATATATTCCCGAAAAACACTGCAAAAGTATAAAAAATAAAGAATGGCAGCAACAACAATTTAAGCTGTAAAACAAAAGTGAAGCACATGTGTATATTTAGCTGCTGCAACACTGGAATTGCAGTTTGTTTGATTGTTTTATCACACAGTGGTTAAAGCAACGCATTTCCAAATACAATTCATCGGATTGTTATAAAAAACGTGTATTCAACAAGACAAACTCTATTAGAACAGCTGATAGCTTTTTGTACTCGAAAATGAACTTAATGGTATCTTTTAAATGCACATTTCTTATAAATTTTCCTTAGTGTTGTATAAAATTTAGATTTACATTTGCTACAGCACCGCAGCTGAAGGGAATTGTGTATGGATTTCAAAAACTAATTTAATTTTAAAATCCATTGAAGACATTTTGCAATAAAATGCGAAAAATTTACCTATTATGACGATTTATATCCTGCCAAAAATATTTTACACTATATATAAACATGTAACACTTTTTGATGCTACCTATAATCACTCGAAGTGTAACATGTTGTACACTCAAAATATTATGTAGTTAAATTCAAACGAAAATTCATTTTAAACAAATTAAAATTTATTTGAAAAACGGATCATTTACATTTCATTTAAAACAAATGATTTTTACATTAATTTTTAAATTTTTTATTTAATAAACTGCATATTACTTGAAATTGAATAGTTTTTACTTTAAAAAAATATATTTTAACCGACAAAAATCAAACTACATAATTAAATAAATACGGAAAAACATTATTTTTTGGTCGTTTGTTTTTTGAATGACAAACACAAATGTTAAAACATAAAATTATTCGCAAAATAACTATATTTTTATTAAATTTTAACAGTACGGAAAACGAATTTAATAACCCACAATCAGTTACTGTAATAATTTTATAAGTGTACAACTTCAATCGAACAAAATACTCTGCTTTTATGTACAATTCTTAAGCTGGCCAAACACTTTGTTCTTTCTACACAGTTTTATCCGTACGATTAAAACTGCCCGTATGTGGCTAATAACCATTCATTTTGCCTTAAAAAATATCTATGTCAGCTTGATTTTACCCGACGGTTTTCAAACGGTTTTGTTCAAAACTGCTCGTGTATGTGGATACTAAGGAGATCGAACGGTGCGTATTCGATCGGTTTTTA
Organism: Pollenia griseotomentosa; assembly: GCA_963931875.1. NCBI lineage: Eukaryota > Metazoa > Arthropoda > Insecta > Diptera > Polleniidae > Pollenia > Pollenia griseotomentosa. The sequence continues at coordinate 190,974,371 of OZ007562.1, read as the reverse complement.
CCAGTTATTTAAGTTTTGCCCAAGTCGGATATTTTAAAATTTCCATTTTTCGAATACCGAATAAATCAGCTATTTTGGTAAAATAAACCGGTTATTTCAGTAAAGTGTAATTTATATACGTTTTCCTTAGTTTTTTATAAATGTGCCCGCAATTCAAATTTTTCTAATTGAATATTGGGCAAACTTAAACTTTTAATGAAATGTCAAAACAAAATATAGTCAAAAAAACATTATTAGAAATGTAAATACAAATCGCTTTTATAAGTGTGTGTTCTTGTAACAGAAACCAAAAACAGTTCAAAATACTACCAAAAAAAAAGTTCAGCTTAAAAAGTAATAATGAGAAGTTTGACAGTATCCTAAATAATATATATATTTTTATAAAGATGTCATCTCTGGTGATATTTCGAACTGATTTAAAAGACAAAGGTGCTTAAAGGTCCCTAAAATGATAAGTTGCAAAAGTTCTTCAATGTCACGACTTATTAATCACCTTAAATTAGTCGTCAAGCTTAACATAAATTCACTCCAAGTTTTATTATTTAAAACACCAAGAAAAAAATTTAGGGAATCAAACAATGTCATGGAAGGTCTTAAATTGTGATCGACAAATTGACAGATATTTCATACAAAAAGCATGTTCATATTACTATTCGTTTCTATAATGCTAAAAGAAAATAATTTGAAATATATAATCCTAACTAAGAGGTTTTGTTTGCAACTTTTCAAAAATATGGTTGAAGTCTACTGATTCATATAGACGACAACATAACCAACAACAAAAAACTCTTTGAAAATAAATTTGGAAGAATATCTCAAATAAAAAATTTATTAAATTCCTATAATTTTTTAAATCCAAAGTTTTTTAAAAATCTAAAGCTATGTTCACACCTATTAAATATTTGGCGTCCTACACGACCACTAGTTTTCTTAAAGAATTGTTTGCTCTTGCAAAACGTCATCTTATAATTAAAGTTTTGTTAATAAATAGAAATTATTTAATATAAAGCTTAAGTTTGATCAATTTATTGGTCTGAACATGTCTATGTATTTTGATGATTTCTTACCTTCGTGAATTGTTTTGTTTTTATTCTAATTAAATTCTTTTTACAAAAACTAATTTGATTTTCATATTTTTTTGTATTCGAATTAAAACGATTTTTTGAAAAAGACAAATAATCGATCTCTCTAGTGGATACGCAGTTAAGTTCGGTTTTTTGTTAGAGTCGAGAACATGGCAACATCATAACGTTAGCTGGTTATTTTATTTATGTATACAAATTGCACTAGATGTTGGCACTTGAGACGCACCTTGATTTTTTTTGTTGCACCGTGATGCCTAAAATAAATAGAACTTAAACTATTGGAAAAAAAACGTAATTGTTTTTATACTTTGTATCCCCAAACAACATTTTTTATCACCGTTTTCAAAATAAAATCCCCAAATTGGTGATAAATCCAATAATCTGACATCCTTTGGCGTGAGGTTTATAAGAGTGTCGTCTAAAGAGAAGAAACAAAATTTAATTTTAAGATTTGAAATTTTTAAATTCACTTTCAGCACAAAATAACAATCATATTGTCTTTCCACTATCGATATTAACACTACAAAATCGAAAACAAAATACCATTAAAGGCCACGTACTTAATAAAATTTACTCGTATTTCCATTTTAGTATGTTACAGTTTTTATATTTTGTTTAATCTTTTTTTTGAAATTATGAGCGGTTGTACAAACATAGTAGTAAGTATTTCAGTTGTAAAAAGGGGCAGGATGAACACCTGAAGTGAGTGTAAAATATGGAACATGTTTACATATTTTTAATGCAACATATTGAATATATTGATAAGAATTTAAACATATTTCCACTGTTGTATTTTTTCACAAACGAACAGAAAAATGTAGACAATAAAACATACATATCGTTGCCTAAAACGCAAAAGGCCCTAACAAATTGCCAAAAAGTGGATCCATTTCGATAGGGCCTTGATCAGGTTACTTAACACTTTTTTTATAAAAAAAACATATTGAAAATATCTTTTAGCTAAAACTGTCCAAAAAAATTTTATTTTTAATTTCAAAACTCAAAATTTTTTCACAATTCTTTCTGTAGAATATTTATCGACTTGCAAAACACGACGAGTAGCCCAAGGTAGGTCAAAAATAGCAAATTTAATTTCGCAAACTTTAAGAAATAAACTATGCATGTCGCTGACTTTTTTTAGTACTTGGCTAGTACGTTTCACTTATAAAACAATTGTAGACCGTTTTTAATGTTTGGATATCGAATGTCGTTAATTGGCCTTTGCTCTTCTTCATAACGCTTTGTGTTTTTGTTCGTTGGTATATGCACAACGATGGCTGCATGAAATTTTTTATTTTCTTTTTCTCTGCGATTCGCTGTTAATAAAATTATTTTTGTTTTGAACCGAAAAAATTTGAAACCGGTTGCTGCGTGTGATTATATTGGCATCTTTAAAACGGAATTAAAAAGAAGTTGAGCATCAAAAGATGAAACGTGTAAATTCAGACTAAGGGATAAGTTAAAATAATTGGCCGCATTGGCTTATTTTGCACATAAAACAATTTAATATATAAAGAATATTAAAGCCGAATTGCGTCATTCAAAGTTGTTTTGTGCCGCTATAGTTCCAAAATTAAGCGTTTTGTATCATTTTAAGTACCTAAAACACAAAAAAAAGTAGCTACCAAATTTCGTCTTCCTATCTTACATGGTGTGGACGCTATTCGGCCGAATTCCTAATTTCTGGAACGAGAATTCACTTGATTGGCTAAAACCAAAGACTATAAATATATAAAGATGTGCCACTGCCATACATTGTACGGCCAGTGCTAAATTTGTCGAATGGCAGTACTACTACTGCCACTTTGATTTTTAGAGAACTCTGAGAATAATAATTATTACTCTCAGAGAACTTTTAATTCTCATCTATCAGCGTATATGTGCGTGCACGCGTGTGTGTATGTATACACATGACAATTTAAAAATATGTGTGTATGTACATACATACATATAAACAAACTAAATGAAGTCTTGTTTTTCTCGTTGAAGACACATTTAAGTAATAAAAGAAGTTTTGTTTTCATTGAATTTATGTGCAACTAACTTACGTAAAAGCAAATGTGACCGAATTGTAATTGTAGGGTAAGAATATGTGTTTTATTGTTGTACAGATGAAAATATATGGATTCGCACCGAAGTTTAAATACTGTTATTATCCAAATTTAAAGAATGGTAATTTTTCTAAAAAGATTAATTATCTTGGCATTGCCACAAATTAAACTGCCTTATCAAACTCACAATTTTTGTAATTGTGTTAGTAATAAAAAACTCACAAGTATTGTTAATGTGAATTGGATGATAATCAAAATAATTTTCCGCCTGTAATTTCTTTAAATTTGATATATTTTTTGTTTAAAAATGTATGACAAAGTTTAATTTAAAATTTTATATATTGAAATTGTATTATTTTACAAATCATTAAATTATTTCCGACGAAAAATCCAATTTCATTTATTATTACAACAAAGTATTATTACAAATTATGAAAATAAATCAGGCTTTGAAAGTTTGTGTGTTCCTTCCGTCTTACTTTTTGAAGTTTGTAAAATTCTTATAAAGGTCTGCAAAAATATTTTTACAAGATTAAGCAATTAAAATAATAAAATCTTTATTGTTGAGTACTGCGTAAATTATACCAAAATTTAAATATATTCTTTTTGCTTTGCGGAGAATAACGTATGTACATTAGGGCTATTACTTTTTCACACTTTTTGCGAATATCAAAAACGGCTTAGTATTGTCGTGTAGAACATTAAAAGTTATTAATAACTAATTTGATAATTTTTTCGGATTGTTAAAAAAGTTCACGCAGGGATCGGGTTGAAGTTTGAAAACAACCATTTTATCTCACGGAAATTTTAAAAAAATATACACCTGATATTTGTATATATTCCTATACGTATCACTTAAATGCTATTTTGGAATTTATCCACTGCTTTAGATTTAAAAATTTTCCTAAGGTTTACAATTCATCGCGGTTCAAAATATTTTGGAAGGTTTTAGAAATTTGCTTCCCTGCGTGAGGTTTTTTTTCGCAAAACGACGGGAGACAGGTGTTTTCATTACAAAAACATTCTTGGCGACTCCGTGGTACTATGCCAAAAATTTGGTTGTATTCTAATGTACATATGTACATATAAGCACAGGATGGAGATGTTGATTACTGTTTATGGAGATGTGATTTACTAATCCTCATATTATTACGAAAGCATTACACATGGAAAAAAATTTAAATACCTACAAATCATTGATTAACATCGATTTATAAAAAGTTAAAATTTTTAACCATTACACTTGTGAAGGGCTCATAAGTAAAATTAATATATAGGGTAGGAAATAGCGAGATTTTTTTTTCATTGTATACCACGATAAAGAAGAGTATATTCAAAATATGGGACTCCGGTATTATACCACATTAATAGATAAGCCAACGAAATAAACTGCAATTAAATAACAGATGTTAATCCTTCTAGGGATAAAAATATGTTGCCAAACATATATATATATATATATATATATATATATATATATATATATATATGTATGTATATGGAAGCAACTTTTTTCAAGTTGATGTTTAAGTATCTTATCGTCAACCGATTTTAATAAAACTCATATCGTTTTAAAGGTATTTTTGTGTAGATTTGCAATTTGGAATTAATGTGGTTGAAAAGCGCTTTAACTTATCTTGCAGACACACGTACAAAGATTTACGTTCTTTTAAAATGTGTACGTTTTTGTTGTATAACGCACAAGTTCTTTCGAAAGTAAATGTCAAGTGGTCAAATTTCCGCCACCGGGCGATCTAGTAGACAGTTGATTAGAAAAATTAAGCTATTCATTTCTTAGTTCTTTGATACGGTTTGTAACTTCAAAAAAAAAAACTTAGGTTAATGTGGATATAATGCTTATAATTTGCTTTACTTTTGATTGTTCTAGTCGCTGATAGATGGAAAATATGTTAAATGTGCTTATATTGCTGAATGGACTACAACGTAAATACTTTCTATTAAACTTCCTTATGGAGCAGAAATAAAGATTAAATGGACTTTGTATATCGCTACTGTAATGAAAAATTTAGGAAAATATATACCATAACATAATTTTTTTTGCAGGATGCTCTATAGGTATTCATTTTAAGTTCGTAAAATTTTTTAAGCGTTTTTATTTGACATTTTCAATTCAAATTTTGTGTGTTGTTTTAAAAATTCCAATAGACCCCATTAAAATTTAATTCACCTCAGAAGTGTCCACATTTGAATTACAATAGTATTTTACTATCGTCTCACACACTCCCTAAGAATAAACACTCGTTTTATACATACAATACACTTATAATAAGTACATACATAATAAAATTGAATTATAGTTCGGTGCGAACCGATATAGTTTCAGTTTTACAACAATAAAACACATATTCCTACCCTACTATTACACAATACGCATTGTCTCTTACGTAGGTTATTTGCACAATAATTGTTTGAAAACAAAACGAAATCAATTTAAAAAAAAAACAACAAAAACCAGTTTCAACGAAAAAAAAAAACACATACACACACACTTTGGCTGGCAAAAACAGTAAACGTGTGTTTGTATTAATGCATGTGGTTTCTTGCTCTCTTTAGTTCTCTGAATGTGAGCACGAAGTTTTTGCTTTCTTGTTACTTCCCCCCCTTATCATTAAGAAGCTCAACATTTTTGAAAATTTCAAATGTACCAAGTGCAACATCTTTATATATTTATAGTCTTTGCTAAAACCATTTATGAATCTCTTAGAGACTAATAAAATTTAAGTTTTTAAAGGGTATGGCAGACATCTTTTTAATTCGGAAACGAAAAAAATAAAAGATGTAAATTTTGAGCAAAACGAAGGTATATTTTTTTAGAAGGAATTCAAAAACTAAATGTCAAGGGAAATAATTTTTTAACATTCACGATCCCTTTGACGACACTGTGCATCGTTCATTTACGTGTAGTTTGTGTGAATGTGCGAATGTCTTTAAACAAAAATATATTTTGTTTGTTGTACGAGAGTTCATGTTTTGTTATTGTTTTATTTTTTTATTTTTATTATAAGTGTAGTAGTTGTTGTTGCTGCTGATGTTTTACTCTACATCTGTATATGTGTAATAAGCTTACATACATTTTTACGATGTGTTAGTGTTCATTGCAATACGGCTCGAATGCATCAGAAACCGACAGTGAATGTGATTGTTGGGGCAATTGAACTTTCTTAAGAAATTGCGACATACATGTTTGTATGTATGATGTTATATGTATATGTTTGTGTGTATTCACATACAAAACACTTTGAAAAGCTCTGGATGCACAAGCAAATGTACGCCAATGACCGAGTTCGGGTGAAAGACCTTCGATAACCATCATCATCATTATTATTATCATCATCAGCATGGGTAGTCATTGCACTGTGTGTATACAACAGCAACAACAAAAGCAATACCAGCCACTGCAGCAACAACTGACAACGCAACACAACACAACCATCACTACTCAGCTGTATTCTGCTTTGCCTGCTGCTCTGGCTCTTAAATACTCTAAAACATTGATGCCCACGGTAGTAGTATTGGTGAGAGTGACGAAATAACACTGGAAGAAAACAATTTGCTATTCATTTTATTTAGTCGTCAGCGAGATTGCGACGAAAGCACATGTGTGACGGGTGTTGTCATTTTTTTTTCTGTTTCTTTGTTTAACAAAAGGGAAATTTAAAATTAATGAATGTACATATTTAAGTAATACACTTGGTGAATGTATTTATTTTAGTAATTCTCTTGCTGAATGTATTGATTGGTATATATATATCTATAATACATACATATATAATTTATATATGCGGACATCTGGATAGTATGATATATTTCGGAATAAAAAGATTCTTCGAAGTGTTTATAAATTTTACAGGGGAAGGTTTTTTTTAAATAAAATCAGTTTGAATAAATAATATTTACATTATAAATTTTAAAATAATGGCTTTTTTCAAACTGATTTTATTTAAAAAAAACCTTCCCTGTAAAATTTCGAGTTTGTGGCATAAAAAAGTAAGCAATAAAAATAGTGCGAAACCAACAAGTTTCATTATAACATCAATAAAACACATCTTCTTACCCAAAAATTTTACCTGCTGTCACATTTGCTTTTATGTGTATAGGTTATATTTACACATAAATTGTAGGAAAACAAGACTTTTTTAACTTGTTTTTAAATATTTTTACTTACTTAAGAAAAGTGTTTTCAAAGAAAAAAACCCACCGACGCGATTGGTACAGAAACAAAAATATTTTTACAAGCACAAAATACCAACAAATTATTGTGGCTATTTTTTCTTAATAATTTCTGCATTTAGGTACATCTTTTTAACGAAAGTAAAAGTGACCCTTTTCAGGTACAAAGAATTTTTTTCACAAACAAAACACATATCGTTAGCTTAAATGCAAAACAATGTAGATATTATTTGAAAATTACAAATTAATAGAATACAATATTTTTTCCTTAATTTAGTAATACTCTTTGTGAATGTAAAAAATAAAATGTAAAATAAGACACAGAAGTTCTGCCAGTGTAGTTTGTCTCTCCCACTCAACATGCTGATTTCCTATTGGTTGATTGACGATCAAACAAAAGAGCGTAAGTATACGTGTGAGTTTCATTTGCTGATATCAGCCACTACTGGGCATCTTTGCTCTAAAAACAAAATGCAACAAAAAAAAAAAACAATGAAACGAAAGAAAAACTCTTTACAGCAATACAACTAAATATTGCTGCTGCTTCTTTTTGTTGCTGCTACTGATGATGACGATGGCAAGCATTGCTGATGATGTTGATGACGCTCACGTTGCATGTTTAACCAACAATTGCATGAACGACTAGCTGACTGACTGACTAAATGAAGGCCTTGCTTGTTTGTTTGCGAGCCTGGCAAATTTAAAGTTTGTTGCCTGCTGCTGCGAACGAAAGTTGGGTAACTGGTTGGATGGATGGATGGATGGATTGATTGCTTGCTCTGTGTTGTGTTTTTATTAGTCAGAATGTGCTGTATGCAGCCATTCAGTCAGACTCAAAGGTGTGTGTCAGCATTTGTGTTGCGACTGACTGTTTGAAAAACTATATTTAACACAAATTCTTTAGTACCCAAACACCGACAACAGAAACAGCAAGTCAGCAGCAACCAGGCAAACAGCCTTTAACGGCAGAACCATTTCATACAGCGCAAACATCATCATTCCAAACTTAGCCAGCAAGTAATCAACGTTTTTTGCACCACAAAAAACATACAGAAGATTAAAAGGATGTGATATAAAATATATGTATACGTATACCTATTTGATTTTACATTAAAGAAAGGATTTTTAAACCAACTGTTTCATTACCAATAATTAGACAAAATAGCCCGATATTTTTACAACGTGCCGATTTTTTTCAAGAAGTGAACAAACAAAAATTTTAAGTTAATACACTATTGTTGAACATATGGGCATTTCCGTCAAAAGGTCCACCGTGACCGAAAACTTAAAAGTTATTAAAAGCTGATTATTTTACGGTATTGTTATAGAGAAATATTTAGATCTTACAAATTTTATAAATTTACCCGTAAATTTGTTCACTTAGATGAACAGCCAGACTGCAAAGTTGTGCAAACGTAATTTCTTATTTGTGAGAATGTTTTATTGCATGTTTTCTTTAATATTATCTTCCTTAAAAGAGATGATATTTGATGAAAATTATTCCAAAAAATTTTTCTTACATGGTCCGTAATCTGAGGAATAGTTCGAAGAGAAATATGTAATTCGGATTAACGGTAAATTTTTATTTTTTTTAAGTCATTATTCAGTTAAATTATTATGGAAAAAATGTCACGTTCGAAATGTCACGTATCGAACCAGATTTTGGCTTAAACAAAAAAAAATATAGAAGATTTTGGAATCAAACCAAAGACATTTAAATGTTACATTGCTACGTAAAATTCTGAAAGTGGTTTGACTAAAAAATTGTGCCAGGTTTCGCTGAATCACCCCTTTTTATACATGGCCACAAAAACTACTTCTATTTTTTTCACGTTCGAACCGCTACTTCTTATGCCATTATCTTTGACCTAGAACCGCGCTCCCCATAAACTTAAGCATATATAACAGTGCTTTCTTAGTGCTATAATTTAAGGGTTAAAAGAACGTAAAAGTATTTGTTGTTTAAAATGTTATTGCATTTTTGATGCGTACGACTGTCACGTTCAACACTTTGGAATTACCCATATGCAATATGTAGTATGTCGTTTAAATTCGAGCTTTGCTTTGTTTTCAAAAATTGATAAATCTTAATTTAAATTACTCAATTTGACCGAATTATTCAGAGTTTCGATTGGTCAGAATTGTTGATTTTTTTGATTATTAAACATTCGGATTATCTTAAATTTTGAATTTCCACCTAATCGCACATTTTCAAATCAATCACAATTTTATTTTTGCTATTCTACACAAGATTTTTTTCTCAATTACTCACTCTTTTTCATACACGGGCATACTGCAAAAAATGCCACTACAATTCGAAAGGTTTAAATTTATGTAATAATTATTTGAGACACACCAACAACTCAACTCTGTACGGTTCTAAGTTTTCGTCAATATTATGAAACATTTACTGCAAAAACTTTCTTCAATTCTCTTTTGAACCTGCATTGCAGTACTTAAGTATTTTATTTGCCCTTCTATGTTTCATCTGTTTCCTCTCAATGGCAAACTAACAAAAACTGCATGTACACGAAACAAAGTACACTTTACCCTTTCATCATCAAACTCAAATGTTTCTCAGCAAATGCTTCATTATATGGACGAGTTCTAACAGTTACGAAATATGAATTTCAAATTTATTAATATGTAGCTTACATTTTCTTTTAAAGAAAGAACTCAGTCCAGATCTTTATTAGACTTCCAAACATTTGTTTTACCTTCTACGTAAAAAAAATTTCTTTTTAACGAATGCACTCTTTCAAATTCAGTTTTATTTTACTTGCGCTGTGTATGATGTATGCGCCGCACTCTCAGCAACAACAATGCAAAGAAAGATTCGTTGAACTATATTCCAAACAAAAACAAGAGGCTTTTTTTAATTCAAATAAAAAAAACCAAGAAATTCCCCCTTAGATTTTGCATGCTTATGAGCTCCCATTTCTATAAAATTGGTAATGGGAGAAGATAGAGTTTTGTAAACAGAGATGAAAAACATCAACACAAAAAAAGAAAACTAATAATCAAACGCTCACTCTGTTAAGAAAAGACGACCAACCAATATTAAAAAAAACAACCTTCCCTAACAACACAAATTTACCTACCATGTCTTCGTCATTGTATTGAGAATAAAAAACACTCATACGTACTCATAAATCTTAAGGTCGTTGTTTTACTTTTTGCGAAATTCATACAAAATCATACAGAACAAAAAAAAAAAAAATGAAGGGAATTTAAGAGTCGCATTCAAAAACTCTTTCGCCATTGAATTCTCTTGATGAGAAATGAACACTCAGTAAATCTCCCTAGGACTCCCCCTCGTCCTCTTCCACACTTCCCAACCAATAACAAAAACAAAACACAACCTTTATTAATAATAATAAAACAAGGTATACAAATTCATTCATTTACTTACGAAAAACAACTCTCCAAAAGACTGAACTCTTGCGGTGCAGTTTGGTTAGATATTTGTCGTGTCCATGCCTGAGTATGAATTGTGCTGCCACAGTAAATGTTAAGGTGGGTGAGCGTTGGAAGATGTTGTTGCTTCAGACCAAACTTCATACTAAAAGTTTAGGTTTTTCACATTATTAATTGCTTTCTTCGTTTGCCAGAGATGAGTCAAATTCGATCGATCAAACACGAAACTCTCGCTGAATGCAAAAAATAAAACGACAACAGAAACCAACTAAAGCAACAAAAATAAAAAAGTAATCATAAATCAAATTTCTTAACCGTAAACCTGATTCCTAAAGTTCAATAACAATCTTTTTAAAGTCCAAAGCCATCATTACTTAATATTTTATTTTAATTATTTTTTTTAGTAATCACTGATTGCGAATGAAAATTGCAGAAATTAATAAAAACGAGTGCATGTTTGCTGACAAGTTATTCTTGAGACGTGTGGAAAAAAGGTTAAAGTTAACAAGCGTCTACTTACATACATAATGTACATAGAAGTGTGATCCAAGGTATGAAACTTATTACGCAACTTAGCCAAAAATCGTATTGTCAGGCATGTTCTTAAAATCTATTTTCGTAAAGTGATTTTTTAATCACGAGATTTCAAAAACTTTAGTGCTTTCAAATCACTTTACGAAAATAGATTTTAAGAACATGGCTGACAATACGATTTTTGGCTAAGTGAGCGGCAGCTTACACCATGACGATTTAAAATCACTTGAAGTTTTTTATGCATTTTTCTTTGAAATCTGTTATAAATTTATCACCCGAACATAAAATGATTTGTTCTTTATTTGTTTAGTTAGTTTACACAGAAGAACTTTACATTTACAAATTTAGGAAGACGCTGTATTGATTGCAGACGCTGTTATAGTTTTGTAAACAATTTTCGTCATTTACTTTTAGTGTGCAGCTGATATTGTTCATCAAAAAGACGTCTGCTGTTTCCAGAGCAAAAAAGTTTTAAAGACGTGTTGAATCTGACTAATTTATTTAATTAAATTAATCATTTAAAATTTTTAAATTTCTTGAAAGAAAACTAAAAGTTGTCTTAAATTGTTAAGTTTGTTTCTTTAGATTTTAATATAGAACAACAAAAAATAAGTAAAAATGGCAACAATAAGTCCCAGGTGAATTTGGCAGCACTCTTAAAATAAGGGCACGAGTTGCTAGCTCGCGATTCAGAGCAATGAAAATCACTTCTGAAAATTTTAAATCTCGTGATTTTCAGAACATCACAGAAATATCACTCGCAAGATCTTAAGCTCGTTTGAGATTTGAAATTACCATGATTCCAGAACATGCCTGTCTTTATCTCCATTTTTTAACCTAGCACGGCTAACGCTTTATGTACAATAGAAGATTTAGGAAATATCAAAGGAAAACTGCAGTTTGTTTTAGGATATTTCGTTTGACATAACATTACAAGTTTTTAAAATGGGTGTAGTCACATTTAAGTTTAAAAGGCGGCTTTTTTTCGAAATGTAAACCTATTTTTATAGAAAATGTTTAAGCATATTGTCATCGGCTACCATATTATGGTCCTTCGTCAAGAGGCCACAACCATATTATGGTTGCCTCCGAACATTTTATGGTAAATAATAACAAAAATATGTTGACCACTAATAATTGTTTGGTCTGAAATTAACAATAGTAATTTACTCTTTTCAAAGAGCAACATGCTTTGGTTGAAAAACATCCATGATATTATAAGTGTTAAGCATATTTTTGTTATTAATAACCATAATATGGTCGTGGCTTCTTGGCGAAGGACCATAATATGGTAGCCGTTGACAATGATATGCTTATATTATGTATAATAAATTTAAAAAATTTTCGCTAAAATTTATCTTGTTGCAGGCGACCATATTAAAAAATCTTTTTTCTCAGGGTATACCCTGCAGACAAAGTAATTAGTATTCAGCTAGAACTATACTGGCTATTATTTACTTAAAACTAGTTGCACTTTTGATTTTTTTTTTAATACATCAAACTATCGTAGTTAACGTTAGGTTGTTATTTGATTCCAACGAGTTCATTTTTATGCATTTTTAAAAAAGTTTAAAACTAGTCGCTTTATTTACAGTATAAGGACTAATAAAAGCAAAATTAATATTTTTTCATAGTTTATTATTCTCTCATAGTGTCTGTGTTTTATTTTAGAACAATTCTAAGCACTTACCCCTGGAAACAAAAAGAGAGTGAATATTGTATTATTTATTTTCCTGTTACACGATGTTTCATCATTCTACATTGAAGAATTCGATGTATTTATTAACAAAAAGAATACGGGAATTTTCCTTCTATATATTTACTTTTTAAACATGATAATAATTTATCGACTCTAAAACTTGTAGAGTTGTTGTTGCTTCTACAACAGACAATACAAGACACAATTCAGACATAAACAAAAACAAAGAAAGCACTGCATTATCACAGCACATATTACAAACAAAACACAAACCTGATTTTGACAACATAAGAATACTTGACAAGGTAAATAACGTGAGGAAAAGATATACAACAGAAAGCTTAAGAATTCAACAGAAAATAAATAGAACAATGAATAAAAAAGAAGATACTGACAATTTAAGCGCCAGTTATAGAGTTGTTTTGAAAAACAGTAGATGACACCACTAGTGTTTGCTTTTATGCTTTTAAAAATATATTAATGTAATACAAATTTGTTTCTTTTCACTGTAAGTTCGTTACATTTATATTTATTGTATTATTAAATGTTGATGATTTTATTTTATATTAATAGACGAATCCCCTGAAGAAGTGAACATAAAATTCACGAAACGTCGGGAAAAATGAAATAAAAAATTTTGCATTTTTATTTTCACAAATGGAGTTAGGCCTCACCAGCTAAATATATATAATAAAAATATATATTAATACAAATAAAAGAAAGTGGCCAAAAATAAAGAAAAATAAAAAAAAAAAAAAAAAAAAAGACAAGTAAATTGTTTTTTTTTTTTATCCACTTTTGTAGAGTGATTGTTGTTGCTACAACGAACAAGTATTAAATCGTTTTTTTACCAACTTATGTAGTGTTGTTGTTGTTTTATCAACAAACAGCATCACGTATAAAGCAGCGCAGCCGAAATTTCGTAATTTTTCTTATTTTTCGACGCCTTACAACTAGCAATAAACTAGTCCAAAAACTTCCCCGTAACGACTTTAGCTGCAGGGTAACTACAAACGTAAGTTTTTGATATATTTTATACTATAACAATTTATCCAATAAAAAATTTACACAAATTTTTCGCAGTCTTATACATCAGTTCTTATTTTATGTTAAAACATTTCCATAAGCAACATTAAAGGAATGGTTTTTTTTTTAAACATATATGTTAGTTTTGAGCACTCGATTTGCCTGCCGGTGACATATATGACAAATATGTTTCAAATTGTTTGTTAAAAATAGTTTTGTTGGAGGTGACCATATGGAAAAATGTGTGTTTCTCTGCGTTTAGCACTTAAAGACTGAAACTTTTTTTTAATACAACTTGAACTTATATAAAAATGTACTGAATACATATTTAAATATGAAGTCAAAAAGTGGCCATTAAATGCATGGCAATTCAATGACGAATGAGAAACCAGACAACACTGTCAAGCAGACAATTTAAAGATGAACGAACGGAAGAATATTTTCCTACCTTCAAAAAGAAATTCAATGTTTTTTGCTTATCGTTAGAAACAACTCAGCTTAAAAAAAAACTCTTTCAATTCAAATGTTCTCTTTCTCCTTAAAGTATCTACAGTTTGTTTGTGTGTTTGCCTTAGTTCTATTCGAAGTACATGTGTTCTAAAATTTTGGGTAAATTTCGTTACCAAATAAAAAATAGATTGTGGTAGGTTCATACTTTTTCTCTTTTTTTATGCTTTGATTGATAATCTCTATACCATTCATTTCAATGTTGACGTAAATGTTGAAAGTAAAAAAAAAAATTTATGGGGAAAAGAAAAGAAAGAAAGAAAAACGTGAAAATGAAATTTAATTTCTTTTTGTTGAGAATTTGTAATGGGCACAGATACCATTACTTTCTGTAGGTAAAGTTATCTATTTATTTTAAATTTCAAAGATAAATGTTGGTGGTGAACGTATTTGGTTTTGAGTATCTCATAGCTGAAAGAGACATTTATGATTTCTATGACTTTCTTCTTACAACCTTATTCTTTAACTCATAATATGATTTTATTGATGAGCAATCACTTTAATATATTGAGTACTTTGCTAAACTAAACATTTGTCGAAATTATTCAGCAGTTGTTGTTTTTTATTTAAATAGCAAAATTATGAAATTACTCCTTAAACTGTTTCTTGTTTGGTTTATCCTGGCGAATGAGATATTTTATAAGTAATAACGCGTATACGCCAAGATTACTAATAATTTTCACTGCATTTAAACATGGTTATTGACTTTCAAGGAACTAAGTCCTTAAACCAAAAATTTACTGAGTCCCTTATATTAAGTAGTTAATACACATTTAAACAATACCCCGAGTTTTAAAATTTAACAAATCCCCAAAAATATTTTAAGCCCCCTAAGGGGATCCTGCAAATCCTACGAAAGTGCTAATTTTTTCACGTGTGGAAAAGTTCGGCCTTCTCAACAAAAATTTCTGGTATTTTTCCAGATTACTCAATTTTTTCAGAAGCGAGTGTCAGATAAAACTCTTGCTCCGCGTTGCGTTAGAGATTCGCTTTGACATTCAAGATGAAATATTTATGCTTATACGCAGCATGTCACATGAAGTACTTTTAACGCAGAGCGAAGCGAAAAGTTAGGCAACTCTCATCTTTTTGCGCGCTTTGACAGTCTGCTAGTATATTTTTTTTTTTTATTTTTTTGCAAACAATTCGTGTGTGTTGTCAAAGTATTTATTGAGACGTACACCTTTTGCGTTACGCTTTTCTGTCAAAGTTAGAAACGTCACGCAAAGCGATGAAGTTTTATCTGACATTTCCTTTACCTACAACTATAATTCATTTAAAAATTTTTTGGGGAATTTTCTAGTTCAGTTAAGCTTTTGGGATCTACATACTTTATTGGGAACTTAACTCGTAACGCCACTGTCTATATTTCAACATTAAAATTTCAACATTTAATAAATCTGTCATGTTAATATAAAGAACTAAATTTTTTAATCCGAAATATTTTTCAGGAATAAGGACCTAAAAGAAAGTGAAAAACACATCTGCTATAACTGCATTTAATCGCTTCAGGGCATTCCTTAAGGTTCTAAATTACGGAATTACAGTCGAACCTACCTATAATGAATTCCAATAATCACAAAATTTATATTTTTTCACTTTCATTAAAATAATCAGGTGCTTTAGTTTGGATTACACTCTTCAACGAGCGCCGTTTGTCCTCAAAAACCCAGGATCGAGCTGTTATGTGTTAAGTGCTCAACTGTTTGTCCTCTACATTTTCAAAATTGTGGATTTTGGGAAAGAATGCCAACTGCTTGGTTATTATTTGTTTTTGTTATTTCTTCCTCAACTTTTTTATATCTTTTAACGTTTTTTCAAGAGAAATGCGATAATTGCGTTCACTGAACACGGGCGATTGCTGTCAAAACCGTTATCATAGAGATTATTTTCATTTTTTGAAATTCCCTAACACAAACTTTTTTTAAATAAATCATTATATGGAAACACAAAAAAAAAGACAAATTTATATTTCACTCAGTGGAAACTTATTATAAAAAGATCAAATTACACTAAAATTTAAATGAAAAACAGTGTTCGTTAAATCGTTAAATTCATAAAAGAGAGAGCTTTAATTTTAAGAAGTTAACCATAGAGTTGTTCGACTGTATAACAAAGAACCCGTAAAACTTTTTTCAAAAGGATGCTTGAAAGATTTATAATTATAACCATAAAAAGTATAATTTGCATATTTAATTTATTAGTTTTAGTTTAATGCATATACAACTTGTTATGCTTCATTACAAATTGTAAATGAATTTAAAAATATTCAAGCACGACCTCCTTCACTGTTCCGCATTAAACAAATCAACATAACCAAATTATTTATTTTCTATTATTGTAAACCCATAACTTTAGCACCTTTTAAGTTAATCAAAAAATTAATTTTATTTAAAATATGTATTAAAAAAAACTTAACATTTTGCTTTATGGAAACTTGAAACGTTTTTTACTTTTACAATGACCCTCAAATTATATTCATGAACTCCAAAAAATTATATATATAAATTATTAATTATAATAACAAAATCAAAAAAACAACAGCACCAAACAAACATAAAAGCATATTAATACATATTGTGCATATATGCTCATAATAAAAAAAAGTAAAAAAAAAATGTTGTACTTGAAATCGTACATTAACCGTTTAAACGCACAAACATTATCGTTTTTTTAAACAATTTAAAAAAAGTTTTTGCTCTTTTAAAAGTGAATATCGATCGTTAAGAAGGGAACTAAGTTGTGTGAGTATGTTGATCGTGATGATCACGATGATGATATTGAAGGAGAATGACCTCTCCAAAAATACGTATTACAACAATATATTAACAAAATTACAGTTGAATATACACTTTTTGTTTTATTCTGTATTTACACACACATACACACACGCACACTGAAACACATAGGCAACACCAACAACAACAAAAATTCACAAGAGACACAGATACAGCAACAACAATACCACCTAAGTGTCGTTAAAACATCTGAATACACATTGCGTTATTATTGTTGTTGTATTGCAGGTATTCGCATTTACTTACATTCGTATTTGTTGTTATGTGTGGTGAGAACCTTAAACTTTACCTACTTGATGGTCGCTCAACAACAACAGCAATAACAATAACACTAAATTGTGTATTAATTTTGGGCAACAACATAAAAAAATGTGACCATTATTGGCAGTGATGTGAATACACTAAAACCTTGATTTACGACCAAAAAAGTAATTTGTAAAGGGGAAAACTTTTAATTCATATGAATCATTTGTTTTCAAAGTAAAATAATATTATTTCACAATACTCGAAATTGTTTAACAAAATGCTAAAAGAATTTGAACTTTGAAGAAATCATTGCTCTTCCCGTTCTTATTACAATTATTCACGGTTAATAGCTTCTCCAAAAAATTCCAATATTATTCGGTAACTGAGCGGGAAAAGCATTTAAACGAATTCGTTTAAAAATATCTTAGTAAGGTAATAGTGAGAATTTCTTAACCCGATACAGGGTTGCCATAATGAAGATTTTATCTTCGTTTTGAGGATTTTTTGACCAAAATATTATTTGAAGACTTTTTTTTCTCAAATGAAGATTTCATGTATCACCTATAGGGGATAGCAATAAAAAACAATCGAATTTGCTGCCTTAAATGTATCTGTCATATTTTTCGAAGTGTCATTTTCTAGTAACAAGAACCTGAATTACTTGCAGTGTTGTTGTCCTGTCAAATAGTTTTGAGGCATTTAAACGAATACAATTTAGCGAACATTTTATTTTGGGAGTTTGATTTTAACGGCAATTACCTGATTTGGGTTATTACAAATATGGCAACTAAACGTGGACTTTTGCTTGGAAAAATGAAAAAAGGGGATTTAAAACATCATGGACTGAAAATAGTTATGTTTTTTTTAAAGCTACGAAAAAATACTAACTCTGTTAGTCCCCAAACAGTAAAGCTTTTGAAAACCACCATTCGCCAAGTTATCGCCGAGATACCACCCGAAATCTGCAAAAAGTTGCCGAAAACTGCCTCACGTCGTACGTCGAATTATGTAGATCTAGTTCTATTTTTTCGCCGGTTGTGACCGTATTGTCTTAATTACGTATTGTCGTTACTCTTACGTAAGCGTATAGCTGTTTAGTTTTCCTTACAAAACTTATGTATAAATAGATACTCTTACGTAAACGTGACATTGCATTTCAGATGAACCTAATAAAATTAAAAAATTTATCCGTTTTCACGCATCAGCTGGTAAAATAAATTTTATGTTCACACATTTTAATACAAAACGAACAAATAACAATAGCTTAAATTTATAAATTATATTAATTTTGACAAATTTTTTGTTTTATCTGTAACACTTTAAACACGTTTGCCTGTTGAAATCGACCGAAACATTTACTTGTACGCAACATCTACGTATGAGTAACGAGGCCTTAAGACGGAATTATGCGTAAATGGAACGTGTTTTTAGAAATTTGCAACGTTACGTCCTAAGTTCTTACCACGTATTACCCTTCTGACCAACTCGTATATAAGAAATTTAAAACATTTGGAATTCTTTAAATGCCCGGAATGGCTTGGCCAGGGGCCTAGTGACGTCGCCTTCTGTATGTACATGAATGTTAATTTTAATAAATTCAAACTTCCTGTTTAAGTATGTGCCGTCATTTACGGAACAAGTGTTCGTTATAACTTCTGATTATGTATTCTTTTGAGTGTTTGACATGTATTTTAGTCTTCAGCCTATTAAATTTGTTTTATATTAAAAAATATATAGATAAAAATATGATGTTTGCTTGTATGCAGGTAAATGTGTGTATGTATAAAGCCAATGATCGCCTAAAATAAAAAGAACCCAAATACAATCGCATTTAGTGTAAAATTTTAATGCTGAAATTTAAGGCTTGAACTGCCGCTTTTATGTATTTTTTTTTTTTGAGTCTGTCTTAATTCTCAATTCAAGGTTAAATGGACTTTTGGTTTTTTTTTTTAATTTCTGTTGATTTTTTGTACCTTTTTTCAATTGGATGTGGGTCAGACGGTAAAAATTTAAGTTGGTTATTTAAACCATTGAATTTTACTATTTAAATAATATTTAAGTATGTTATAATCGTTTGAATATAACAAAGAAAAAAGTTCATACTGCCCATTTTTATGTTCATATATTTTATTATTGTAGTTTTTTTTTTGATAACAATTTAAACTGTTAAGAAATAAAAATTTATTGATTAACTGTCTCCTTTTCTTTGAGCTTAAAGATTTTTTGCCATGCGGACGGATTGCAAAAATCATAAAATCGGCTAGTTTTATTTATTTCTTTTGCACTTATAAAAAGATTCAAACACTGACTACTAACATTTAACTTAAAAGGTAATTTTTTGCGTAATTGTTTGTGAATTAAATTTGCATAAATTTTTCTTTAACAATCACACCGGCGCACAGTATAAATACTACATTAAAACAAAGTCTGTACCACGTTTAATAAAAATCGTTTCAATTTAAATAAATTCGAAAGATTTATAAACAGTTTATTTTCAAAAAAAAGTTACTCCAAAGTAAAATATTTTTTGTTGATTTTTAAGCAAAGTGAAGAAATGTATGGTCAGTAAACGGGTTAGTAGGACCTAATAGACCAATAATTCTGTCATATTGGATGATGTTTATTTATGTATTATTCTTTCACAAATAGTATGAAACTATAAAATAAAACACGATTACCCAAAATTTTTTCCCACAAAATTTTTTTTAAAGAAAAATCATTTAATTAAACATGAAATACGCTCAGAAGACGGTTAATGAAAGGCCGAATTGTAGCCAAATAACTGTCGCTTTGTTCCTCAAATAACAAAATTTGACATTTATCGGGCATGTTCTAGAAATTGAAATGAAGTGGATTTGAAATCGAGCAAATTTTAAAAACGACCCTGTACTGAACGTTCATACAAATATTCTATTGTGTCAATTTCATTTTGTAAGTACCAATTAGCTTTACAAGAACAACTCTTGAAACCAGGAAAAACTACGGTAAATAATTGAACTTAAAATCTCGTTCGATTTCAATTTCAATTTCACTTCATTTCGATTTCTAGAACATGCCCGTATGAATAGTTTTGTGAGCATAAAGTACTATTAGTTTTTAAAAGTTTTTAAAAGAAATTATAGATTAACAAATAAATAAAAACTATACAAAGCTGCATAAGATATTCTATGAAGATGTGTTACAAACATCAGAAAACCCGAATATAGCACTCTTAATTGTTAACTATCAATTATGGCATTTTCAGTCGACTTGAGTTAGCAACACCGATCAATGAAAAGAGTAATATCGTCAGCTCAGAATTGGTTTGGCGCATATTATGGTTAAATTCCCATGATCTGCGCCAAACCAATTCTGAGCTGACAATATACTTAGCAAATACACACTCCAAAAGATAATATCAAACTTCGGTATGTACACCCAGAGAAAAAACATGTTTAAAAATGGTCACCTCTAACAAAACTATTTTTAAAGAATTTAAGCAAATTAAGTTTAATTTAACCATATTATTGTCACCGACAACCATATTAATGGTTAAAACGTAATATATTTAAAAAATTTTTTAAAAATAGTTTTGTTAGAGGTGACCATATTTAAACATGTTTTTCTCTGAGTGTACATTAAGGTGGTTCGAAAAAAAAGTTTAGCAAGTCACCCCCTAGGATTAAAGATTAGTTGAAAAGGATTCCAGAAAAAATTTTTTAATTTTTTGCCACGCCTCTGGGTACCGCCCTTTTAGTTTTTCGTATACTGCGTCGCCATTTAAAGTCCGATCATAACATATTGCATATCGTTATTCATAGCTCTTCTATGGCTTCATTTTTGCCTTTGGTGACTTTTGAATCCGACATCGAATTCTGGGCGCCACTTATAACAACTCGGATCCTTCCCCCCTAAAGTCAAATGTTTTGCACGTGGCAAGAAAAACCTTCTAATAAGCTAACTTTTATGCCACGCCCCAAAAGTACGCCCCATTTTTTCTTTTGCACATAAATATCATATTAAACCAGGTAGATCAACACACAAAAACAAGAAAATTGCATCAGCCAGAATGAAATTTTATGTTAATAAAGTATCTATAATTATAAAGAAGAGTTTTGCACACCCTAAAAAATGCAGTACTTTATTGTTTTTATATAAACCTTTTAAAGTCCGTATCGCATATTGCTGTTTTCTGTATGGGGACCGAACCACTCTAGTGTACATACCCCAGTTTTATATTATCTTTTTGAGTGTGTATTTGCTAAGGTGGTCATAAACATGTTTTTTCACTGCATGTATAAAGAACACCATTGACATCCTCGTTTTTATTCGTATTTTTCTCAATTTCAGTAAGAGCGTGCTCAATTTTCTTGTGACAAGCCATCTGACATCAGCTGTTTTTGTTATAAAAAAATTTACTGTCAAAATCTATGCTATTACTGCCCGTCTACACCAGAGCTAAATATTGCGACATATATTGCAGTAAATGTCAAAATTATGTTATCTTTAATGTAGACAGCACTTTTTGTACATATTTATTGCCGGAGAAAACGCACTACAGTTCATAAGATCTATATGTATTTTGGCGTCGTGTAGGGGCTTCGCAAACTTGTCTTCAACCGATGGCAGAGACGGACATTGTAAAATGAATTTCTGTTATCATAAGGACCTAGAACATGTTTACTTTATCTAAGATCAATGTCAAACGGATGACAAACGTATAAGTATTTCTACGCTTTTTACCTTCGGTGAAGGGTAAACAAAGGCTAATTAGAAATGTGTAAACATATGACGGTCTTCATGTCAGGCAAATGATAGATAGATAGTAAAATCAACTTGTTAAAACACTTTGGTGATTTAGTGACCGGATATTCTTTTTTCATTTCAGGCAATAGTTTCATGTATCATTTGAAAATTTTTAAACCTGTTATTTAAAATTATGCAAAAATAATTTAAAATTATAACCAAGATTCCGATTCAAGAACACCAAAAACCAAATTGATGTTGGTGAATATATTGTAGAATCACACATTCATGCATATGCAACACAAATAATGTGATTGTACTAAAATCAGATTTTTACTACTCAATTTCAAAAATAGTTTTTTTTTCTTTTGGCTTAAAATCATAAAAATTCTTTTAATAAATGTTGTTTTGGGTTTAGTTCCGTAGCGTCGAATCAAACAACTGATAATCAATCGCCAAATAGATTGACTTTAAGCGACTTTAAGCTTCTAACAGTAAGAGAGACAAGAAATAACAGTAACAACAAAAACTAAAAAACTATTAAGTAGTGTGCGAACGATCACTGAAGTAAAAGACTTCGTCGTCATTAGTTAACAATATTGTTACACTTTGTAGTTGTTCGTCGTTATAGTTGTACTTTTGTATGCACGAGAATGTATGTACGTTCGCCTACGGGTGTATGTGTGTGTGTGTGTGTGTGTCTGTGAATGTTAATTGTTATGTGTATCAAGCTTTGGCGAGGTCATTAAAGTTTTTGTGAGTCTAAATCAAGGTGAGGCACCTTGGCCTTATTTTTATATTTTTTTTTTTTTATTTTCGTTGGTTTTATATTATTTCTTTTTTTTTGGCTATTGACGGGTATTTTTATTATTTTCTACGTACATACATGAGAATGATGGTAAATTTGGTTTTGTCCGTCTGGTAGTCTGTCCGTGTAGTTAAAAAAAAAATTAAACTTTAGGAGCTGAAAACTAAAGCGACTGCTGCTGACTAAAAGTTAGCGGCTTGATTGGTTGGTTGCTGCCGTGTTTCACTGAATGACTGACTGGCTAGTTGTTGCTGGCGCTGGTTCTGTTAACTCTGCTGCTAGTTAGTTTGACTGGCTGGCATTGTGGAAGGTCATGATTTTTTGTATATGTATCTTTGTATTTGTATCTTTGTATTTTTTATGTTTTTATGGTGTTTTTTTTAAATAATGTGTTTAGCTTAAAGGCATTTAAAATTTGTTGTTTTCTTTTGAATATTGAAAAACATTCTTAATTTATGTACAGATACAAACATATATTTAAAAAGAGTTTTATATTTCTCTGGGAATATTTCTAGATTTTTTAGCCAGCTTAACCCATTTATTTCCCGCAATTTTTTAAATTGTATCTAAAAATAATAATTAGCAGTTAATCAAATTCTCAACAAACTTAATACACATAAATTTACCCAGGTCTATGGTTCTATAATTTTTTTTTTCAATTAATGCTAAAGCTGTAAGTAGTTTTTGACTCACGATCACTCACGACAACAACATTAGATAATATGAATCACGCAGGTTCACTTACAAAAAAAGCAGGTACCTTTTAATGAAAGACGAAGCATAAGCTTTGTTATTTTTTTGGTAATATTTTTGATTGAAATTTCTAAAAATTATGACACACACTTTTTTTGTTTTTTCAGGTATTCAATATTTACTTAAGAAAGCCTTCGTGAGTGCATAGGAAACCGTGTGTGAACCCTTAACTAAAATTAAGCACGCCAATTCTATATCACAATCATACTCACTTTCTCACACGTGATATAAATTTAGAATAATCACAACTGATTCACGCATGATACGAAAAATTTACGTCACGCACAGAAAAAAATAAAAATTTATTTCAATAATTAAATTTGTGATACATATTAATTAATAAATTAATTAAATTTGCACCAATTCAAGAGTATCAATTAAATATTTTTTGATATCTGTAGTAATGTTGTTGATATACATGAGTAAACGTTTACTTCACTTGATAACATTTTTAATCAAAACTGATTTTATGTTCTTACTTTAGTTGGCCAATTTCAAACTTTTAAATCACTTTCTTATTGTTAAGCTGGTTAGGCCTGGAGCTTCAATGTAAATAAAACATTAATTTTATTGCAGTTTTTCCCAACGTTTCGTAGAGTATTTTTCTACTTCTTCAAAGGTGCGTAAATTTTTTGATAATTTTACATATTTAAAATATTTGATTTTATTCTAAAAATTTTTCGAAAAACGAAAACAATTAACAATAGCTGTGTTCATTTACTAACAACATCATTTACTAATAGATCAGAGTTTTTTTGATGTCGGTTGTGCCAAATAATTGGGATACATTAAATTAAAAAAGTCACTTTTTAGTGTTAAAATATTAAATTATGGTTACAAGATTAACATATTTTGGTTGATAAAAGACCATACAAGTTATTTGCCGCAAACATATAAATGTTACTGTTAACCACAACAAGAGCGAAGGCGGCTATAATATGTGTGTGACTTTCTTATGGAGGATTGAATTAACCATAATATGGTTGCAGGTGACACGGCTAAAGTAACAATAACATGCTTAAAATAATTTTCCATTAAAAATTGTTTGGTTAACGGTGACCATGTGGAAAAAAAGTTTTGTTTGCATGAAAACACTTAACTATTAGATTTCTAACTGCACTAAATTTTTCTTTCAACTTTTTTCTATTTTCATGCTGAATTTAATTTTTTATAATTTTTCTTTGATTTAAATTCGAAAATGAAAAAAACTTTGCAAAATCTTAATAATAAATCTCAAATGTCAGGACCTTCGTTCGATCCTTGCCGCAACAATCATATTAATGTGTCCTTAAAACTGTAACATTAAGACGCACAATCATAACAAGTAGTTTTTGAAAGGAAACCAAAGGGTTAAAAACAATTGTATTTAATGCAATTTGCCGATATATTTTGAGGTTATTCTCAATGCTTGTTTTGCGTACTCTATACTAGAACACTGAAATAATAAAAAAAAAACAAAACAAATAAAAAATCAACAACAAAAAAAAATTGTTTAGTAGACGCCTGCAAATTTTTGTTGCTAAATTATCCCCTCCTAATGCCATTCGCCGCCACCCTACACATGTTTTTACAAAAATATTTCTATTACCTTCTACTACTACCTCAATAAATTTTACTTTGTGTATGTGTTTTTTTATTTTTCAATTTTTATTCATTCATATTCGCATTTTGTACTTGTTTATATGTACATGCATATGTTTATAACATAGATACAAAATACACACACACAACCACTTGCAGATACACATGAGTCTATGCGAACTACTACAACAACACTAAAAACACACCATCTATCTGTGAGCTTCAATAGCAGGCCAGGGTCACGAGAGAAAAATGGACACAAAAACCTCTAGTAGCTTTGCTAAAATCGAAAAACGACTAGCGCGCTAGCCATTCCAAATACTTGTTGTTGCTGCAAATGCACAAGCACAGATACTAATACATACAGCCATACATTTGAATGTATGTATGTGACGAGCTTGTTTAGCTTCTAGTAAGCGCACGTGTTTGTATGGTGTGTGTTTGTATTATAAACGCAAAGTCGGAAGAAAAATATAAAATTTGTTTTCAATTTGTAGCGCTTATGCTGTGCGACAATGAGCATTTTTGCCGCTCTCTTTACAGCTCTATCAAAAACAGCAACAATAGTAAAACAAAATAAAAACAATATCAAAAACATGGTAATATCGATATATACAGGAATTTGAATGTGTGAATTGATTCAATCAGAACATATATAAGATCTGACTTATTTTTTAATTTTGCAATGGAAAGTTTTAATTTATTTTTGTGTGTAAATTTAATGTTTTATATAGCTTTAAGCTTAATTGAAAACTTAATTTATACTTTTTTGAACAGAACTGGATTTTTTTTAAGTATGTAATTCTTTATATTAAAGGGATATATACTGTTTTTATGTTTCCGTTTTTACAGGAAATTTGTCTGGGAATCAAGGATTTCTGTAAATAAAGCTCAGTACGCTAAATGTGATATTTCTTAGGTCGTTGTTAAATTTAAATTTTGAATCTTAAGTGTTTTTTTAACGATTATTACCTAGAACAATAAATTTAGTTACAAACGTACGAACTTTTAAATAATGAAATTGAATAATTGATTATTCACGATTTTATTTAATCTACTAATCGCACATTTATATAAACTTTCGTCAAAATACGTTTTAATTACACCTAATTTACTCTAATCCATTAAGATTGTTTTTAGTTTAATTGCAAAATACAAATGAAGACAATTTTTGTAGCTAGAACATCAATAATTTTTATTTAAATACACAAAGAAAGAATAAATTCTTTTAAGCACTGTTTGGCATTTTAACAGTTTTTCATCGTCATTATTATTGTTCTAACACGTATGTAAGTGTGTCTGGTTATATGTGTGTAAGTATCGATATAGTTCCTAACAAACTTGCGTTAGAGAGAACAACGATGAGCATTGCCTCCACTGTACATTATCGCATTCTACTTGAGAATAAATTTTTTTATTTGTTACACTTGTAGAAATAATTATGTTTATTAAAATGCGCTAAATGCAATAAAGAACACAAAACAATTGTCATTTATTTTAATAAAAGAGAGAAAACTCGTACGTAAGTATGAAAAAAATACGAAAAAAGATAAGAAAGTAGTGAGTGAAGTGTATGATTTTCAATATTGAAATGAATTTTAAATAAACTTTTAACGTCATAAATACTCATGTTCGTGTGATATTCATAGAAGTATTCGCTATCAAACTAGCCTCGACCTTCACTGACCTCATTTGTATGTGAGTCTGTTGAATATATCAGATCGTTTTGTCTTTGAATGGTCTGCATAAGCGAAGGGATTTTCTTTAAAGATGAAACTTTTGCTTATAGCATTTTATTTGATATCATTTAAAAAAAATCACGCCCCTTTACAAACTGCGATTTTTATTTAGTAAAAAAACATAAATATGGATCCTATTAAAAAAAAAAACAAAAGAAATTAAAAACTTAACGTGTTTTTATCAACGATAAATACAACGGAGTTTAGATAAGTCCTGCTTCGAAACAATTAATTTGTTAGTGTGCCAAAACTATTGCCTTTGTGTAAAACGTGGGGTGGGATAAGTATTGCAAAAATTTTTTCGAATTATTATATGTTTGAATTATTTTTGGTTCACATTAAGTGATATCGGTAAATTGGTTCGTTTTATTAGAGAAACGTTTGCAAATTGTTCGATAGCGATATTTAATTCGTGTGCCGTGGTCAAACAGGATCTGAAAGGCAATAATGTTCAGACTAATTTCTCAATAACTCCGAAACAGTTAAAAGTATGAAACAATGTTTTTGGTATGTCATCGGTCAAATCGTTCTCAAATTATGATGAAATGTATAAGCAGAACCGCCATATTTAGGGCGAAATATCACTACCGCCCATAAAAAAGCTAGACGTGATAGAAAAAACTGAAAACGGAAATGATTTTAGTGTCTTAAACTTTTTATATTAGATATATTTTAATTTAAAACAAATTTTTTGGCCAACCAGTGTGATTTGACTGACACTTGATTTTGAGCATCTTTTTTTAAAGAAAACGTAATATTTCTCACAGCTACATTCCGTAAGCTGATAGGAACCATATTTTCCTGTCTTCATCATTATTGTAGGTATGGAAAATGTGCAAAAAATATGTAAAAGAAACTGATTCGAAAAAACTTCATCTAGTGTTTCAAAATCGCAAAAATTTAAGAATAAAACTATAATTTTTCATCATCAAAGAAATTTTTGGGAATACAAAATTTTTAATTTACAAGATTTTGTAAGTCATGCTTAATTCCCAAGTTTTATTCTTGATAAAAACACTGAAACTTATTGTTGAAGGGATAAGCTATTCCTATGCGCATTTCACTGGTTGCTTAGGCCAAATCGTCAGCAAACTTCATCCAAGGATTTTAGAAAATCTAAAGATATTAAACAAGTAAAACTTTTAAGCGAATAAGAATTATAAGCCCCAGTTTTACTTGAACCAATATCAAAGCTTAAACAAAAACAATAACAGTGAGTTTATCTTTTTAATTTTACTAGTTAGCCTAATGGTCAAAATTCGACCAAAAATTTTTATGTTATTATGAAGAAAACATAGTTCACCTAACTATAAATGAATTTACATGTTTCTAGCATTTGTTTTCCGTCTTAGTGGATCGATTTGGCGAGGGACCAACCTCCGGTTCATATTTCATCTTCTACGGGAGTTAATTTAATTTTGTAAGTTCAATATAGAAAATATCAGAAAATATCAATTGAAAAACAAAAATGTATCAAAAAGTCTCCTTTATAGATTGTCATCCACTCAGGACACTGCATGTTTTATTTTATGATTCTTTGTCTAATATTAACTAAAATTAATTAAAGTACCACATGTAGAACGAATATTTACCAAAAAGCTCCCTCTTAGACATTTTTATTTATTTAGGACCATGCATGTTGATTTTTATCTTTGTAGGTCGGATATAAACAAAAATTAAAAAGTACCAGATGAAAAAAAAGTACCAACATTTTTCGACTTATAGGTTCGCATTCACTCAGTAACCTGCACCTATTATATGATGTTTCTAAGTTTAATATTATAGACAATTTAAAAATTATCATATGAAACACGGAAAAGTAAAAGAAAGAAATTTAATATCCCGTATTTCTCCTTTTGATACTTTTTTCCCTATAGAGGTTCGATTGACAAACAAAGGAAGAAAGCGTTCTTAGCTGCTTTGCCTGTGCCGGTTTATACATAAGTTTAATATGGTCGAAATATCCTCAAACCGGTTTCTGAAAAATGTCGAATAATCGACCACCATATTTTTTATTATGTATTTGATAATTGAAAAACAAATTTTTTGTATTTGTGTTAGTACCAAATTTGAACGCTTATAACTCTGAATTTATTGAACAGATTTTAATAAAATATATATTGGGTGTATATTTTGTTCAAATCGGTTGACTTACAGAGGAGAAAAGTGTTCTTAACTGTTTTGCCTTAGCCGATTTATATATAGATTTGAAATACGGACATGTTCTAACAATCGCAAAACTCTTAACATTTGCGATTCTGACTTAAAATCGCAAAATAGTTTGTCTGTAAATCGCATTCGCAAGAAGTTTCGCGACTTTAAATTGAAAATGTAAAATCAAGGAAACTATAATATTTTTAATAAACTACGGCAGATAGAAATGCAAAACGCACGAGTTTCAGGACACCATGAAATAAATCTGGCAATTTGCGATTCCAAATCGTGCGCTTGTCAGAACATGGCCGATAAGCTTCACTCCAAAAAACAAAGATATTTGTAATTGGATTGGGAACTTTATTAATGTTGCTATAAAATCTATGTCCCGGTTTTTCACTAGTTTCGGTTAGTATTTTCAGAAACTGAAATTAAAATGGGGTGCACATTTTATTTGTTGCACTTTGGGTTTTTGTTTTCCCGCACTTTTTTGATTCCTGTGTGGAAAGTGGGAAATAAAATTAATTTGCCAAAATTAAAATCAATTTATTCACATTTAACCAGCAGTGGTGAATGAACTTTTACTAAATTTGTCACTTCATGTGAAACGACCCCAAAGTATATATATTCTCGAGATATTCTTGGTAGATTTAGCCATATTCGTCTGTTAAAATCACGCTAACAACAAGTATCATTTTCGTTCTAGTTGTCCTGAGCAGTTTTGAATTGAAATCTAACAAAAACCGGTTCAGTAGGAAATGAGAAATTATCCCAAACAACTTCATAAAAACTAACATTAATTAGCGGCAGAATACGCCGATTGTCAATAAATTTTAACAAATACGTTTTATATATGGGGCATTTCATGTCAAGTGACCCAATTTTTAAATCGATGTCTTCCGATTTGGATGAAATTGGCACCAAGGTAAGTTCTATTTGACAGTAGCTTAGACACAAATTTTCAACAAGATCGGTCTAAAAATTTTTTGAGTTGGAGGGGGTCAAAGTTTGAAATTTTGCCCACACAGGTGTTCTTTCTTATCCATGTAACTTATTACCTATTGGTGTTAGCAAAATTTGTCCAAGTAGCTTCGATAGCTATTTTATCAAAAATTAAATTAATTAAATTAAAACTTTTTTTTTATTTTTTTTATTAAATTTTTTTTAAAACTTTTTAAAAATTAAAGCATATTTTGCTAAATAGCAACATGAAAAATGGCTGACTTTATAGAAAATATGTACAAGGGTGAAAATTTATTTTGGAAAATGTTTTATTTTTTCACATAGTAGCTGTTGCCCATAATAGTCAATTGAAATAAATATTAATCGTTTTAATTCTATAATGTTTGTTGCAAATATTGAAATATTTTTAGAGGAACATAATCGCAAATAAAGACCATTCGTCCAAGTCTTGTATTCACTTTGGCTAAAAAAGTTACGGACCATTTAACGATATTTAAAATTTCGATAAATTAACATATTTAAACAAGCAAAAAATGCAAGATTTTGCTTTTAATATACCGTAAATATCTCTTCACACCTGAAATCATTTGAAACTTAAAGTATTCGCCGTACGCAGCATCCGAAGGAAATTAAGCAATGCTTGATTGTTTAAGCAAAAATTTTAATTATCCGAAATTTTTAATTTCTTTGTAAGAAATGTGCAACTATTTAATTAGAATGAATTGCTTAAAGTTAATTTCAGCAGATTGATTTGAAGCACTTAAGAAGAGTAGAATCGTCCAGTACAAAATATTGTTCTTACAAAAAAAAAGGTCTTAAGTCATAAACTGTTGTTTTTCGTAATGTTAAATTGAAAATTACTTATTTGGAGTATTTCACAGACTTTTTTCCTAAAGAGCAGATGATAAACAGTTGTGCTATACTTGAGTTTTTGATACCAAACGAAAGAAAAAAATTTTATTAAATTCAATCAAAAAATCAAATTGCGTTTTTTGACTTAAGACCTCTTTGCCTAACGGCAAAGAAATAAGAATATAACAATAATTAGTATTGTGGTTATCGTATTGAACTGTTTATGGGGTTTAATCCAAATTTCTATATTTTAAATAATTATATAACAAAACAATTATCCAACTTTTAATTATAGCCTACACCACAGGTGGAAAGGGGTTATGTATATAAGTTTCCCATTCCATTTGCATTATACCCTCTAAAGAATATATATTCTGGGTTCTTATTAATAGCGAAGTTAATATAACGATATACGTCATTAAAAACATTGCAAAAACCAATTCAATATGTACTTGGATTTCTCAAAAAAACTCCTTTTATTTTGATAAACGACATGATGATTCGTTGGCACCGTCCATATCTTTAGCGTACCAAATGGCAGTTTTTTAGTTGTTCCCTTATGCCAACCTTTAAGATTTTTTTAGCATCTTAGGAATCCATAATTTATGTATCTTGATTTCTTACGTTACGGTTAATTAGGTCAGAAATTCACTTTTTCCCATTTTAGCGTAAACTCGCCACAATTATTGTTAAACAAACAAGAACTCTATGACACCCACGACATGTTATAAGTTAACTATTCAACTAACGAATTTAATATTTTCTATTTATATCGCGACAGATATTTTTTAGTGTTAAATAGTGTAATTTATATAAAAACTTTTAACATCTACACATTAATAGTCACGTTTTTCAATATTAATGTAAAATTACAAACAAAATGTGATCTTATCCTGCATGTGACCTTTATTTTCCCTAAGTACATCAAAATTTAAAGAAAAAAAAACTTTTGTTGCTACTTTTTCGTATTATTAACAAAACTTTCGTATATAATACAAAAAAAAATTACTCTAGTTTTTGCTTTTTCAAATTTAAACAAAACTAACGAATTCGTCTGTAGCCTATTTTTTGGCAAATATTTTAAAATTGTTTGTGTTTAACGAAAAAAAGATTTTCATTAAAATATTTTTTCTTAAAATTGCATTAAATTTTTAACTATTTGTTCACTCTTCTAAATACTTCAATTAAATTCAAAAGTATAACTTCCAATGTGGGTTATTAAGAAATTCGGCTATGCCGAATCGAGATAAGATATCAAACTTGGAGTAAAGTTCATTTTTATTAAAATTTAGTCAGGAAACTTATTTATGTTTGATAAATATATTTTGGGAATTTCAGCCAAATCGTACCATTAATAAGAAAATTTTAATATCACGACAACAGCGCCACCTATCGGGATTAAACTTAAGAGAAACCTGGCTCCCGACTAAAATAATTTACTGTCCAAGTCAATCGGTCCAGTGATTCTTAATTTTAGGAGCACATACACGGCTAAAACGTGTTTATATATGTATATGGACTAGCTGTTTGCTCCCAGCGCTGCTCGGGATTTTCTAAATAAAAAAAATTTAAATGCAGGAGAAATTTGATAATAACTTGACCCCAACGTCAAAATTTAATCGGGAAACTCATTTTTGTTTAATAAATTTAAAATTACCATAAACAAAAATTGTGATTAAACTTAAGGGACACCTTGCTCCCGACTTAAGTAATTGATTGTCCAAGTTTGGTATCAATCGGTCCAGCGGTTTGAGTTTTAGGAGCACATACACGGCACAAACGTTTTTATATATATGGAAGATATAGATATAGATAAAATAAACGGAAATTAAAAAAAAATCGTATATACATTTTTTATTAATATACTAACCCCCTATCTGTGCTCCTTAAGGGGGCTCCCATACTAAATATTATTTTTTATAAAATTACCCGCCACCGCCCTAACAAGCCCCAGAGTTGGATGGGACCAACCTTACTTTATTTTGCATCCCAATCATTTATTTCTAACATACTTCCTGCTATCTCCATTCCTTAAGGGGGCTCCAATACAAAATGTTCAATGCGGACTAGAGCTGTATTGAAGAAAAAGTCCCATAAATGCCCAGGAGTCGCCCCTAGTGGGATGAAATGTATGACCGACCTCAATTAGTTTTTTGTCTCTAACATTTTCTCGAGACATGCTTGCCCCTTATCTCCACTTCTTAGGGGGGCTCCCATACAAATATTGCGTTTTATGAAATTCTTAAATTAATTTAAATTTGTTGGCTTTTGTGAGTAAAATTAAAAGTTTTTTGATTTATTCGTTTTTTAATAAGTTAAAGCGTTTTTGAGTTATGCGAACATATGTTGTGCAACTCCTCAATTTTCGAAATTTTTGTATAGGGACCACCCTAAGATTAAAGATGGAGACTAGGTATGTTCTGAAAAAATGTTCGGGTAGAAAAAATATTAGGGGTCCGTCATATATTTGACTCTGGGGCTTGTTAATATTTAGTATGGGAGCCCCCTTAAGAAGCACAGATAGGGGGTTAGTTAGCATATAAGTACATGTGCTAGTTCCATCTGGTGCGTTTTGCTACCCCGGGACTAGACTCCAGACACACAAAAATTAATTTTTGGTGTCGCGCCCATTTCTCCAAGCCTGAACACTTTTTTCGGATGGCTTGTAATGGTGTCGAAGCTATTTGTACTAGAAATTGTAAATTTTACTGTTACTGATCTATTTTTATTTGCATCGGAGGTGCCACTCCCAGTTTTCCAATCCTGTTCACCCTATAAAATATATATTCTGGGTCTTTATGAGCACCCAAGTTGATTTAACGATGTCCGTCTGTCAGTGTTAACCTTTGTACACAATGTAACACATACACCTTTTAAGTTTGTTATTGCAACTCATCCAGATCAGTCCATAAATCCCTCCCTGGTTGTTGTTGTTTTTTTTTTTTAATTTGTGTATCTGCATAACAGCCAAATTAGGTGCAAGCTTCTTGGTTATCAATACACATTATCCGACAAAACACGGACGGGATTAAATTAGTATTATTTATATATAAGAAACGGTATTTGTATAGCCCTCTTATCGCATGATGGAGAAGAGTATATAAGATTCGGCGTAGCCGAACATGTTTTTCTTCACTTTTATACGTTTTTTTCTGCATTACATTTTACTTTTTATTCATTTTTTATACAATGCTGTTGGTAAAGTAAACTTTTGTGTTAAAAATTTAAAATCAATAAAAATTTTTATTGAACAAAAGCAGCTGACTGATTGCTCGCTTATACTGAACTGATTCTTTGGAAGCTTTCTCTTAAGATTTGGTTAGAATTTGAAAATTTTCTTACGATTTAAGAATTAATTTGTAAATTCAAATTTTGTCATAAAATCTCCTGTTGTTGTTTTTTTATTATACCCTTCACCACCACTAATTCACAACTAGTATACTAAGGGTACACTAAGTTTGTCATTCCGTGTGAAACTTTTTTATTATTTATCTCAGACCCCATAAAGTATATATATTCTGGCTCCTTGAGTAAGTCGATTTAGCCATGTCCGCCTGCCTGTCCGTCTGTTGAAAACACGCCACTTTCGAAAAAAACAAAATAAAAGAACAATGTTGGTCATCATAAACGCGCATATCTCTGGGAGGGAACACTTTAGGGGCATAGGATCGGTCTCATTCGATGCTCAAATGTTGTTCACATCAAAAAAA
Organism: Pollenia griseotomentosa; assembly: GCA_963931875.1. NCBI lineage: Eukaryota > Metazoa > Arthropoda > Insecta > Diptera > Polleniidae > Pollenia > Pollenia griseotomentosa. The sequence continues at coordinate 190,939,532 of OZ007562.1, read as the reverse complement.
AAAAAAAAAAAAAAGTGAAAATTTATTTTTTTTTAACCTTAGGTCCCTTTCTCTATGCGCTGTCACATATGTAGGTCTAAACCTCGACAATTTTAAATACTGACGTCCGTTTTTATAGAGATAAATTTATAATTTGAAGATTCCATATAGGGCCCACGCCTGAAATATTCTTACTGTCGGTGGTGGGTATCAAAGATTCGACACAGCCAAATATAGCACTCTGCTTTGTTTTTTTTTTTTTTTAAGTGTAAACTTCTTTTTTGCTTTTTTTACACATAATAAAAACATACATGATTGAATAGAAAAATGTATTTTTAACGAAAGAATGTACTCAACAAAAATTTGTTTATTTTTAATTCAGTTTGATAATTGGGGGATTCACAAGGTGTCATAAAGTCATAAGTCTTAAAATAATAACATGAAAAAATACGACTGTTGTGAACAACCCCTCATAATTTAGTGTGCTATTTTAAATTTGAATCAGCTGATTTCAATCAAATATAAAAAATAAATATTTACCTAATATCAAAATATTTTTTAATTCTAATCCATGAATTAAAAAATTAATAGTCCGGTCAAAATAAACATTTCAAATTGCATTAACTCGCATAAAGCTGAAAATTGGCATAGACCTTCAGTTCACGAATACAAATAATATGTGAAAAGTCCCCGTTGATCCGATGCTTGCTAAAAAAGATATTCGAGGTCAAAGGTCAAAAATATAGGTTTTTTGCATTTTTTTCGTAAACGGTAAATATATCGCGAAAATGGTTAAAGTAAAAGTTGTAGATTATTAAATTTCCTACAAAAAACGTTCTTATACTTTTTTGCTACGACCCACCATTCCAGAGATATTCAAAATTTAATCTATATGTACAGTCTACAGCTGGTATAAATCATAGTAAGACTTGGAGGGTTTCATTTACTCATGTCATTTTTTGGAGCAATTGGTTTCATCATGCAAGGAAGTGGCCTAAAAGAGGTGCTGTCTCTAATTTATGCACCCAATTCACTAGACAAAATGCTCAATGGCCATGCTTACGCGAGAGCTGTTAGAGCTCATACATTGCTTCATCTGGCTTTAGCAACAATAATATTAAAAGAAATTGTAATTGATGATTAGATAACTGAAAATCTCAAGACAACAATTGAAAATTTATTAAATAACACCACTACTTATTATGATATAGAAAATGACGATGAAATAAGCGGAGTATTACTCAAACAGTTCGACCACAAGCTCAAAGAATATGAACAACGAGGACCTACAGCAAAATTGTGGATACAATATTTTCGCATGGTATCACTTGCTAAAGAGTTCATAAGAGCTGAGCGTATGGGAGATTGGCAAGCTCACATAAACAGCGTCAAAGAAATGCTCCCTTATTTTCACGCATCAGGACACTTTCCTTATGCCAAGTCGGCGCATCTATATTTGCAAGATATGCTGCAGTTGGAGAAGTGAATGGATAGCAGTGTTTACCGGAGATTTACAGAGGGATTTTTTACTGTAAGACGTTCCGACAAATTAACTTGTGGAACTTCCACGGATATGGTTATTGAGCAATCACTGATGAAATCAATGAAGACAAGTGGAGGGATTTCTCGAGGAAGAAGCACGAAAGAGAGTGTCATAAGTAAATGGGTTTATGGCATGCATGCGATGAATGCTGTGTGTGAAGGAGTGGAAGATCTTGCTAATGTTAGAATGGACGTAACAGATCAACATGTAGATGCAAGTGATTCAAGAGTTAAAAAAGATGTTAGTGACGTGAAAAAACTTTTGGAATGGTTTTTATTCCACAATCCTTTTCCTCATATTAACAAAATCTTATCAATTGCTAGTGGAGTAGTCGGTGATAATAAAATTAATTGTCATCAAGCTCGAGAAGTTGGAATTGCTGCTATGTCTAAAATAACAGGACAAACATTCAACAACATAAAATTAAAAAGGGCTGATAGAGTACTCCCTATTTTAAGCATGAGTAGCTCTATAAAAGTTCATGACGAGAAAGTACCTGTAGACCCTGTATTGCTATTTCAACGTATGAGTATCACTAAGGCATTTGATGATGAAATCGAAAAATTCTTCGAATATGAATTAGCTCCTTACCCATTATCACTCTTCGATGCAATTGGAATGCGTAAAACACAAAAGTCAGCTATATATGATTGCTTTTAACCCGTGATCATTGAAATTGACAGCACCAATACAAATTACATCATTGATGGTGGATATCTTTTACACCGCGTTGTGTGGGATCAAGGAGAATTATTTAGCTCTATTTTTGATAAATACGTTCAGTATATACATATATATATATACATAAATTAGAGACAGCACCTCTTTTAGGCCACTTCCTTGCATGATGAAACCAATTGCTCCAAAAAATGACATGAGTAAATGAAACCCTCCAAGTCTTACTATGATTTATACCAGCTGTAGACTGTACATATAGATTAAATTTTGAATGTATAACAGAAACAAACAAAAAAAATTATTTTTTTAACGTATAATTCTGTATGCAGGCGGCGTAGGCATCCAATCCAGTATTTCAAACGGGAATATCTCTGGAATGGTGGGTCGTAGCAAAAAAGTATAAGAACGTTTTTTGTAGGATTTTTGACCTTTGACCTCGAATATCTTTTTTAGCAAGCATCGGATCAACGGGGAGTTTTCACATATTATTTGTATTCGTGAACTGAAGGTCTATGCCAATTTTCAGCTTTATGCGAGTTAATGCAAGGTTAGCCTTTTTTTGTGTCTATTTTGACCGGACTATAAATTAAATTTTTTAGACGCAAATCACAAATAAATTTTATTTTGTTTGCTTACCAAACATCAGAGTCCTAAGCCGATATAGTTTGACGCCGCAAGTGTTTTGTTGCAAAAATTGCTAGCCGCAGGTTGAATTCGGATATTAGCCGGATAAAACTATACCATCAATGGCGACGGCCGCTCAGCACAGGTCTCTTCTGATTAATTACGACAGCACAATAAACATAGCAAGCAAAGTTCTATTAATTTATGACACTTTTTGTTAACAAAGCAACAACAATATTTTTAAACCATTGTAAAATGTTAGAACATTATGACAATTTAACATGATAGCACACCTTTTGAATACCCCAAATGTGTGTTGGTGAGTGAATGGTCTAAGACGCTGGATTACGTCAGGTACGGCACATTAAAGATTTGGCACAGCCGAATATAGCATTCTTACTTGTTTTTTGCTAAAAATCAAATAACGTTAAAGGTTAAAAGTAAGCCAGTATATCAGTGCGAGGGATGAAGGTTCGATTCCCGCCGGAAAATCTGGTCTTTTTCACTACAGCGTCTACGTTATTATTGCTCGGTTAATTAAGTTAGGATATATCTAATTTATAACTCTTAATAAAATTTTTTCTATTTCAATCGCCAATGTCACATGTGTCTCTTTTTAATTTTTAGTACAAGAGTTTGATGCTGGGATTTTATTTTTGCAACATCAAGCAAAAATTTCATTAATGATCTTGAAGTAAAAGTACGTTTTAAATTAAAAAAAGAAAAAGAAAGTTTTTGCCATTTGAATTAAAATATTGTATCAGCACTTTTATTTTCTGCATTTTAAACGTTTTTAAATAAATCTTTAAATTGGCATGTAGATGGGTTAATCTAGAATTCATTTTTTTCTCGGTGTAGTTCACGTTAGAGCTTTTCATTTTTGTTGTTGTTGTTGTTGTTGTATGAAACCTTGATAAATAAAACACAAGTTAACTGTAGTTTCTTTATGGTTGTTGTTATTGTAGTTTAGTTTGGCATTGTAAAAACACGTAAAGATAAACATTTTCATTTTGTATATTTTGTTAATTTTTGAATAAGTTTTTTATAGAGTGTGTTTGCGTTTGTGTGCGTATGAGTATTTAACAAATATTGTTATTAAAATTTATAATTATTATTTTTTTTTAGTTTAATGGTGTTTTCTTTTCTACAAAAAAATGTGACATTTTATTTAAAAAAATGCGAATTGGTGTCTGTTTCTTAAAAATTTTGCTCCCGAAGAGGATGAGTTTTTTAGAATTAAACAAGCCACCATTTTCGGGAGCAAAATTTTTAAGAAACAGACACCAAATTGCATTTTTTTAAAATAAAGTGTCACATTTTTTTGTAGAAAAGAAAACACCATAAGTTAACATAAATGGAATTACTAAAAAGCTTAACAAAAGTATTGTCATTTTATTTAAAGAAAAAAGAGTTGCAGGTACATATTTTACTTTATTTATATTCTTTCAGTTTTTGTTGATTAATAAGCAAAAAATTTTTTTTTATTTACAAAAAGTTTTTTCTGTAAATATTTTGAATAACTAGAATAATTTGAACAAAAGTTAAGCCAAATGTATATTTTAGTCTACAAAATTGCTTGAAATATAATTTAATAAGCAAAAAAGTTAGAGTGCTATATTCGGCTGTGCCGAATCTTTGATACCCTCCACCGAATATGTATTTATTATTAATTTATCTTTATAAAAACAGACGTCAGCATTAAAATTGGTTGCGGTTGAGACCTATATTAAATTATTGACCGACAATCAGAAAGTTTTATGCTTTTTTTGTAGCAATTTAAACTAGCTTGAGTAAAATATTATGATTCGTAACAGTTTAAGCTGAACTTAAAAGATTTTCAGAAGGGCAATTAATATTGGAGCCATGGTCAGTTATGGACCAATCATCCCAAAAATCTGCATAGCGATTTCTGGTATTTAAAAGCACACATTTGAATAAATTTCCATAGGGTTTAAATGGGGCCTTGGTTAATTATGGACCGATCTTCACGAAATTTCACAGTGTGACTTCTAGTCGAATAAAACGAATTTTTGCAAAACTGATTAACCGATTTTGCTGGATTTTAATCCTAAACTGCTTAGGATAAGCTTGTTCATTTCTTTTGAGTTTTTCGAAAGGGAGCGTGTTTTCAACAGACGGACAGACAGACGGACATGGCTAAATCGACTTAGAATTACTCAAGGAGCCGCAATATATGTACTTTATGGGGTCTGAGATGAATAATAAGAAAGTTTCACATGGAATGACAAACTTAGTATACCCTCTCTACAACTACCAAGGCAGAAAAAACAATCAGCACGACGCTGTGTGTACGTTGATGGGGGTACTATCTACATACAACGTACTGTTTACCAAATTTACAATGTGTTACGAACCTCTTTATCCTCGAGGCCATTTTTACCCTGCTACTCTGCGGCTTCTTCTCATTGATCTGGCTGTTTTAATTTCTCTTATTGCTTTAACTTTGTCAGGGTCGGTTTTTAACATACCACCACCAACAATGAATCATAAATACTTCAACTGCTTGAAACAAAATTGCGATTTGCTTAAACCAATTGTAAAATTCGCCCTCTTGAGGCAATTTGCCACTTCTTCAAGCAATTTTAAATGTTTATCAAAGTCGTCAGAAATAATCAATAGATCGTCAAGATAAATAAATTCGTTGTCCTTTAAAGTCTGCGGGACAACCTTGTCCATTAATCTACACAAACGTTGGGCAGCGTTGCATAGACCAAAGGGCATCACCCGAAATTGGTATAATGGTCTCCCTGCAACGGTAAACGCCGTATAAGGTCCACTTTCCGGTTCTAATTCGACCTGCCAAAATGTGTATTTTAAATCGGCACTACTTACGAAATACGTTTCGTCGATTCTACTTAAAATACCATCAATATTCTGCAATGGATATGCATCTTTAACGGTTAACTTATTAAATTTTCTTGCGTTAAGCAAAATCGGTTTTTTCCGGGCTTCCTTACAATAGTGGTCCTATTGCTCCAGGGACTCTCACTTAATTCTATTACATTCAATCTTAACATTTCATCTACCTCTCTATACGTAATTTCCTGAACAGCAGGTGAAATTGGGTAGTAGCGATCTTTAATCGGCTCAGCTCCCTCTATTAATTTAATAACATGTTTTTCTAAGTCTGTTTTGCCTAACCCCTTCTCCTCAAAAGTATCAAATTTTGCTATGACCTCATTTAATCTCCGTTTTTTCTCACTATCTAAATCATGCGGACCCATGCGATCGTCCACTTCTTTCTCGACAAATTCCTCCAAAACTCTATCAAAATTTATTTCACTCACACCTATAATGTCCGGAGCTTAACTAAAAAAGCAACCAAAAATCTACAGAACAAAAGAATAGAAATAAGGTACTCAAATTAGGCGGAATAATTACAAATAAATTAAAGGTAAAAACAAGTGTTTTTAGAAAAATAATGCGTTATTAGGGGAGCTCCTTCAAGCGTAAAAAGTTTTAATAAAAAGCGAACATCCGGTAGTGCGGATATGAAGAATTTGAGTGCTTAGAGAGAGAGAAAAATATAAATAGAAGAAAAAAGATTTTGTTTGTGAGATATTGAGAATAAAATAAAAAAATTAAAAAAGAAAAAGTAACGGGCAATATTTATAAAATATAGTTTAATTTTAATAGAGAATTAAAAACAATCAAAAAAAAAGTAACAATAGGTTTTAAGTTTTATGTTTTTAAAATAAGGTATATAGTAGAAAAATATTATAATAAAAAACTAGTTATGATATAAAAGATAAAAATTAACATATCTGAGTACTTTGAATTCTTTTTGGGATTGTTTGAATTTATAGATGGATATCCCGCAGTCATGGTTGGGAAATGGGTGATTGGGGGTTAACATCCACCTCACTATTGATTGGCATTGTTGCGAGTGAGTAAGTTTTTGTGTTGAATGTAGTAATGTTTTAGAAAGTTTTTCTTGTTGCAAACCTGGGTCAAGGGTTGAGAACACACCCTATGAGAAGAAGCCGGTCGCAGGTCGTAACAAATGTAGTCACAATATTGAAATTATAACGTCAAATTACTGTCTTCTGACTCTTGTTATCAATATTGCCACAACGCCGTAAATTTAAATTTACAACATGAAATCAATAAACATAAAAGTTTAAAATTAATCTTGATCTGATGTTGATAAGCTGAAAATATAATTCCCATGCAATGTTGTATATTTGCAATTTTTGTACCCTAGCAATACCTCTTAAATAAGAAAACGTTTTTAAAATTATATTTGAATTTTATATGGAAAGTTTTATTATAAAAATTAATTGTTCTATTTTAAAAAAGCTTTTGTTAAAGAAAAAAAAGAAGAAAATGAAATTTAATATAATATGTATGTACATTAGGGCAATAACTTTTTCACACTTTTTGCGAATATCAAAAAATAGTATAGTCGTGTGGAACATTAAAAGTTATTAATAAAAAATATGATAATTTTTTAGAATTGTTGAAAAATTTCACGGAGGGATCGGATTGATGTTTGAAAACAACCATTTTTATCTCACGGAAATTTTAAAGAATATATCCCTGATATTTGTATATATTCCTATACGTATCACTTAAATGCTATTTTGGAATATATTCAAATATACTAATTTAATCATTATTATTTTATTTTTACTGTTAAAATAAATATTTTAATAGATAATTAAAACTTAATAAATAATTATTCATCGCGGTTCAAAATTTCTTGGAAGGTTTTAGAAATTTGCTTCCGTGCGGGAGGTTTTTTTTTCGCAAAACGACGGGAGACAGGTGTATTCAGTACTCAAACATTCTTGGCCACTCCGTGCTACTATGCCAAAAATTAGGTTATAGCCCTAATGTACATATTTACAATTCAGAACAAAATATTCTTTTAATATACCATTTAAATAGAAATGCTAAGTACTCATTAATAAATATTAAGCAGAGCTCGGAATCAAGAGCTTGTTTTTCCTCTGTAATTATGTATGCAATAAGCCATCCTGATAATATATGCTTACTACAAAATGGATATACATAGACACAAAGTCACAGAAATTGTGGGCAAAAACCAATGAAATTTTTTTTTAAAAGGTAACATTTTTCTTGAGATTAGTAAATTTTTCGAATATCCACTTTCATCAAAAGAAATTGGATTGTATACATATACGTTATACATAACGTCAAAAAACTAGACAATAATATCGTCGAGTTTAACAGTTGAACAAAAATGAATTCTTACTAAATTTAATGATGAAATAATAGCTATTCCTCTTCTACATAACTAATAATATGTAGTGTGCATATCGTCACCTAAAATACAAAACAACGTATCATCAAAAATTCAAAATTGACTATTTGATTGATTTTTGTTCGTTTTATTAAACGACATGTACGCAAAAAATGGTTGATCCCTGCGATCAACGGTATAGAATTATTGTAAACACGGTGTTAGGATATTAAGGTTTATTTTTTTTTTTTTTTATACAATTGGGGTATTCAGAAGGTGTGCTATCATGTTATATAGTCATAATGTTCTAACATTTTACAATGGTTTAAAAATATTGTTGTTGCTTTGTAAACAAAAAGTGTCTTAAATAAATAGAACGTTGCTTGTTATGTTTATTGTGCTGTCGTAATTAATCCGAAGAGACCTGCGCTGAACGACTGAGCCAAGCCGCATTAGTTTTTGTTAGCCGTCGCCGTTGATGTTCAAATTTTATCCGGCTAACATCCGACTTTAACCTGCGGCTAGCAATTTTTGTAAGAAATCGGCTTAGAACTCTGCTGTTTGGTAAACAAACAAAATAAAATATATTTCTGACTTGAGTCTGGAAAATAGTCAGGTAATTTAATTCATGGATTGGAATTAAAAATATTTTTATTTTTGGTAAATATTTAATTTTTATATTTGTTTTTAATCAGCTGATTAAAATTCCAAACAGCACACTGAATTATGAGGGGTTGTTTACAACAGTCGTATTTTTTCATGTTATTATTTTAAGACATATGACTTTATGACACCTTGTGAATCTCCCAAATATTGTAGCGGGAAAGTTTTATTGTAAATACGACATTACGAATTTTGTATTTAGGGTGTTGTACCGGTGTAGAATTTTTGTAAACTCAGTATTAAAAACTTAGGTTGTAATTTTGTATCTACAGTGTTGTGACGGTACAATATTTTTGAAAAGTCAAAATTTTGTCGTGGCGGTACATAAGATTAAGGATAGTCGTAATTTCTGCCTGGGTAATTGTGGTGGAGGGTAAAAAAAATCAAATTTTAAAAATTATTAAAATAGTGAACGAAATAATTTTAAAACCATTTCTGAATTTTTAATTTATAATCGAAACAAACAATGAAACAGTGCAATAATATATTTTTTAAACTGTAAACTTTAGCTATTTGAAAAGCTAAATTTTTAGGTTAATTATGTTTTTTTAGGAAAAGTATATTTTATTTAATTCTAGTCATTGTGTGCATTTATTTAGTTTTGTTTACCGTGTATTTTGTTGTAGTTTTGTGGCAACAACAATAACAGAAAAAAAAACACCAGCAATCACATCAAGCAAGTGCAGTCATTTAGTCAGTTATAGTCAATGTCTAGGTCACCATAAAATGACGGCGTTCACGTTCATGTTTAGTTTCATGTACGTTTATGTCAATGTTGTTTTTTTACAAAGTTTTCTTAAAAAATAAAAATACAAAAAAAAACAACATTATTTTTTTACACGTAGATACGCATACATATACTGATTAATATGTAACAGTTTGTTAAACAAGTCTATACAAATTGATCAAAGAATTTTAACTTTTAAAAATCCGTTCGGAAAATCAAATTACAACTGGGGTATTCACAAGGTGTGCTATCATGTTATATTGTCATATGGCTTAAAAATATTGTTGTTACTTTGTAAACAAAAGTGTCTTAAATTAATAGAACTTTGCTTGCTATGTTTATTGTGCATGTTGTCGTAACTAACATCCGAATTTTACCTGCAGCTAGCAATTTTTGCAACAAATCATTTGCGGCGTCAAACAAGATCGGCTTAGGCTCTGCTGTTTGGTAAACAAACAAAATTAAGTTTATTTGTGATTTGCGTCTAAAAAATGGAAAATAGTCAGGTAAGATCTAATTTAATTTAATAATTCATGGATTAGAATTAAAAAATAATTTTTATTTTGCATAAATATTTATTTTTTATATTTGTTTTAAATGAGCTGGCTTAAATTCAAAATAGCACACTGAATTATGAGAGGTTGTTTACAACAGTCGTATTTTTTTATGTTATTTTTTTAAGATTCACAATTTGTCATAAAGTCTTAAGGACTTTATGACACCTTGTGAATCCTCCAAATGTGAAAATACAGTTACATACAAGCGACGCGAATGATTATGTTAAGAAGTAACCGACTATTTGATTCAAACTTTCGAATTTGTAGTTTGAAGCAGTTAAAACGTTAAAATAAATTAAAAGACTTTAAGCCACTTTTTTCACGATTGTCAATTTATAGACACTTCAATTTGGATTCAAAAATTACTACTGTGATAAAAAAAAGTACAAAACATTATTGGGTTCTTTAACTCTATTCAAAATAAATAAAAGGGCGAGTTAATAGTTTGTATTTCTATTTTTATTTAAAGTTTTATAATAAAAATTGTAGTTTTGTAATTTTGTATATTTCATGCCGTCTTTCCTCGACTCCTTGTTATATTTTATATATCGTCGGCTTAATATGCAAACATGCTAAATCCACTTTTTAAGTAAATTAAGATTTTGATGCCGTGTGGTAGAAAAAGATACGCCACGTCGACCAGAATCTAGTTTTTCTTCAATATGTGTCTTGAAGTGTGTAAAACCAACTATATTTTTGGTTTTCCTCTCAAGCTGTAAATATGAAATATAAAAAGCTTTTTGTCTCTCCTGTAAAATTTGCTGAAAGGGAGTGGGCTTGTTCGCATATTAAGCCGACGATATATGTAAATACAACAGATGGCGCATTCCTCTTTTTAAAATCAGCCTTATTACGGTTGTCGTTATCGTAAGCGACATTGTCGTTATGACAACGACAACCGTAATAAGGCTGAATATGTAATTTTCCACTGCACATGACGTCAAAACTGGGTCACAAAATACTAAACTGTATGAGATTCTGCTTTCAAAACAAAGCACAATAGTGTTTTTCTACCTCAATCAAACCATCAACAACATACACACCTGCGCAATGCGTTATCTTATTTATTTGATTCATGCCTACCACCAACTTCAAGTTAAAAAGTGAGAATTACCAAGGACCGAAAATAACAGTTATATTGGAATTTTAAAACAAAAAAAAAAGAAGCATCAAGAAGTAAATGTCGAAAACTGATTCAAGTATACCATATTGATCCTTATAAACCTGTCTATGATAAAATATATTGATTTTTATAATTTTGATTTTTATTTTTTCAATCAAAAACAACAGTTATTTTTTGATTTTTATTTTTTCGAGCAAAAATAAAAGTTATTCTTTAAAGAAATGTAAGTGTAATAATAATTTTGTTGACTAAATATTTATTTTAATGTGCATATGAAATCCCAATGATGATTACACATTTAAATAAACATTTAAAGTCAACAATATTATTTTAACACGTACATTTCTTTAAAGAATAACTTTTATTTTTGCTCGAAAAAATAAAAATCAAAAAATAACTGTTTTCATCTGACTTTTATGACAAAAGGAATAACTGTTACGGTCCCTGAGAATTACAAAACAAAACAGAATTGCAGAGCACATTCGTTACTCTCACTAATAAACTCAAGAATTGTTGCAACAAAAATTGCAAGTCTAGACAAGGACATATAAGCATCAGTTAGTGATCGTCCAGACTTGAAATTTTTGTTGCAGCAACTCCTGAGTTAATGGGTTGAAGAGGCGAGAAGAGTACCCAGTTTCATGTATTTTGCAATTCTGTTTTGTTTTGTAATGCTCACTCTTTTCAACTTAAAGTTGACTGTACGTGTACTTGTATTCACATAAAAAAAGGGCAATATAAAAAAATATAAAAATTGCAACCCTAGAATTTCATAATCTGGACATTAGTTTCAAAGCAAATTTTAAAAAAGTTGCAGCAATAAAAATTGCAAGTCTAGACGATGACTGAAATTTAACTTAATTTATTAAATTTAACAAACGTTTATTAAGGATAATTTTCATAGTAAATTTGTTCTTAAAACCTTTATTAAATTTAAAAAATGTTTATGAATACAGGCAATTGTCTTTGACAGTAAATTAAGTTTTGCTGTCTTCTTTTATTGAAATCACCAAAAACTTCATGGTTTTGTTTCCCCGCTCTTTTTTGATTTCCGGCAAAGCGAAAAATAGAAATAATTTTCCCAGGATTCTCGCCTAAAATGAATTCAATTTACCGTACTTAATAACATATTTATTTACAGTTGCAAACCCTTAAACAGCAGTGGTGAATGAAGATAAACTACGTTTGTCATTCCATGTGAAACTTTTTTAATATTCATCTAAGACCTCATAAAGTAAATATCCCGGGTATTCCCGGGACACCAATATATTGGAAATAAGCGTAAGCTTAAACTTTTTTTGCACAAGACAGTCATTCTATAGAGAAGAATCAAGCTTAGAAAGTATTCGATGATGAATGATTTAAAATAAAACCATTTTAATCAGATTAAATTTTTTATCAATGAATACTAAATGCAATCTCCATGTTTTTCATAAACCAATCTAATAATCTCATACAGTTGCAATTGTTAATTTCTTGTGATGTATGAATTTGCCATCACAAAAAAGCCATTATCCAGCTTAAATCTACGGTCTAAAAGTACCGATTAAAACAAAGATAGCAATATCTATTGGAGGTTCCTGCTTTTGTTATGCTCTTATACTTAAATGCAAAAAAATTTCACACTTTTTACGAAAATTAAACTCCATGACAAAAAAATAACATTTGCTTATTAATTTTAAAGCATCAGTATTTCTTTTTAATGTTGGCTTGAAGACAACCATTTTTGGTACATGGCAATCTGTAACCTGCAATAGTTGTTCTTTTATAAGCGTCTTCTTATACAGAATACTTTTTATATTAAGATATATTAAAAAGATATTTTCTTATAAGCGTTTTTTCTTATCTGAGATATTCCTATATCCGTTATGTACTGTATCTGGTTAAAATTGCTGTGTATTTACAGCTTATTTGTTTGTAATACAATATTCACCTTAAATAAATATTCCACTTTAGTAAAGAAAATCAACAGCTAATCAATTGGGTCGGTCAGTCAGCACCAATCAGCCAATACCCCCCAAAACCTAACTTGTGTAAAACTATCCGACTAACAAAGAATATGACCCATCATTTACTGTTGTAATGTCTTGTATAAATATTGCAAAATATTGCTGATATTCTTAATTTAGATTTGTTTTTTTTTTTAATATATTTAAAACATGTGTACAATGCTTGTAATAAATTGGGTTTAAAAAAAATTAAATAACAAAATAAATAGTTGAAGTATAACTGTTTATGCTCGAATAAAGTTTAATTTTTTTAGAACTTCAAGAGTATTTATTTAAACGCTTACTTAGGGAAAATATTAACCCACTTTATTGACTGATTTGTTGGGTGGTTTTTAACTTCTCGTTTTATTTTAAACTTCTGGAGTGTTGCATTTATGGTTTGAAAAGCGTAATAATTGCAATTAATAAATATTTATTATTACACTTTAAAGTCAATGACCCCTTGTTAAGTAAAAGTTGTGGTGAATTTAATATTTGTTTTAGTTTTATTAAGTTATAAGCACGAAGAATTTGTAATTATAAGCAGACAAACTCTATAAATTACTACTTGCCTCTTGTTAACTAAGTGGATATTTTGCCGAAATTTTCTACAACGGAAAATGGACGATTCATACATACACACATTACTATGTATAACTTATCCAATTTGATTCTATATATACGACTGAAGCTAAAATGTTAACCCCCTCTTTCGTTAAAAATCTTTAAGATTTTTTAAAGGTTTACTTAACAAATGTTTTCAGAAATTTAAAGAATTGATAAAAGTAATTGTAGGCTATGGCTATTAAGTACATTTTATAGTACAAAAACTTTATGAATATCTTATGCAGAGTATTTAAGACATTATTTACGTTTTTACGGTTATTTTTAAAATTTTAGCGAATTTTCCGACTAACTTGTGTAGATACTGTTTTAGCAAAAGCAATAAAAAAGTATAGTCGGTCTAGACCGACCATATGATACCCTACACCACAGTATTTTCAACAAAATTTTCTAAAGGGTTCTCTATTTGGGACCAATGAGCAATCATGGACCCACCAAAGCAAAGTTAGGCTATGTTGTTAAGATTCATAGAAGTGTTCTTTGTGTCGATTTATTTTTCAATTAAACCATTAATCAAAACTAAAATCAGTTTTAATTAAAAATTTAATCAAGATAATTAAACGTTTACTTATATCAACAACATTACTGCAGAAAATGCTGTTAATATCAAAAAATATTTAATTGATACTATTAATTTGTTTACTGGCGCAAATTTACTTAATTTTTTAATTAATATGCCGAATTTTTTAATTGAAATCAATTTTTATTTTTTCTGAACAGATAGAGATTTTTCCTCTTAAAGTGATTTAAGGGAGATGGTTTATATACGACCTATTTATGTTAAAAATGTTGGCATGGCATAGTAGCTGTTAAAGAAACTATTGTCGCGACATTTATATTTTTTCGGGAGTGGTATTTGTACGGGAGCTATGGCAGAATGTGGACCGATTCCAAAAAAATTTGGTAAGATGACTTAACTTACATGTTTTTCCTTGTTCGACCAACGGAGGTAGAAACAATATATTTATCCGTTTTAGAAATTTTTTAAGAATTTTGGCATCAATTTTTTTAGTGCATCGGAGGTAGAAACAATATATTTATCCGTTTTAGAAATTTTTTAAGAATTTTGGCATCAATTTTTTTAGTGCATCAGTCAAAATACCATTTTTGCAGCATTTTTTTAAGTTTATAGTGTATATTCAACCTTTTGGAAGCATATTTTGATACTAAAAAAATTTGTTTTCTTACAAGCGACACAAACAAAAACATGTTTTAAATTCTGGTTAACAGATGGCTTAACTGTTTCAAATATCTACGTTTTTGTATACCAAATATGTTGCTTTTATTTATGTTAATAATTCTAATTCTACCTATGCTCGTCTGTCCAACTGGCTAGCTGGCCGGCTGACTGGATGATTGTCTGTCTATGTAAGCCTTGTGCGCAAGGTACAGGTAGCAATTTTGGAGGTCATTTCATTAATTGTCATAAGGACGAAATCTATAAAAAATGGTGAGAATATGTCCATAATTTCACATATGCCACATACAAACTCTTATCCTGAATAAAGTCTTTGTATCCATTATGCTCCTATTTTAATTAAATTCAATCTTAAAATATTTTTCTGCAACTTTAATCACCTTACCAAATATTACTGGATTTGATTCATATTTGACCAAAGATCCCGCACAAATTTGACTCGTAAAAATAGCTTTTAGTTGTATAAGGGTCCCAATAATTGCTTTGGACGGACTTTTAGGTCTTTCTCCTTTACTTGTGAACTATATGCAAATATTATTTAATTATTGAATGTCTTATTTTCAAAAATAGCCATTTTGGTTTTTGGCATATTAAACAATTTTCAGGGCACATTTTCAAGTTTTCAATTCCATTTCCAATAATTTTCTAAAAAAAAAAAATAACAGAAAAGTGCAGATCAATGAGCAGTTGGCACAAGCAATTTCAGTTGTTAAGCTGTATTTTAATCTTATAAACAAAAGACACTAAGTTTCACGCAAAAAACAATATGATTGGAGATAACCATATTCTATGTTGCTCATAGATGTCTGGATTTTAACAATGTAATTGCTTGCAGGTTAAATATGACTATAATATGTTCAAATCAACCATAATTTATTAACCATATTATAGTTAATTATTTTAGCCATTTTTCAATATGCTTATTGAGTCAAATTATAATTTATTTCGTTTTTTTACTTCTGTTAAAAAAAAAATAATTATAATTTTATTTCGTTCTTAATACCCTTCAAATAATTTTCCAGACCGCGACTACCTTCATTAGCATTCTTTCCGTTTGACTGGTTTTTACAACTGCTTACATTTTATGTATTAAAATTAACATTTAAAAGAAAAAGAATGTGAGAATTTTAAGCAAACCAAGCAAGAGATTGAAAAGCATTCAACTACTGCAGAAAACAAGCAATCATAATTTTGTTTTTTTTTCAAACATATTATTTTTAAAGTTAATACATACATACAATGTTTAAAAATATTATAATTGTGTTGTATGTACATTAAATTGCCAATGGTTGTTGCTAAACTTTATTAAAGCATTACATTGTTAAACTCACACATATTTGAAGTTTCAAAAAAAAAACCGTTAACCGTTAATCGGTTAACCGATTAATTACTACCCGATTAACTGATCGGTTAATTTAAAATTGCCTATTTTCGATTAACGATTAAACCGGTTAATTTCACTCGATTAACCGATGTTACATAATTTTGAATTTTTTGTAATATAACAAATTTTTCGTGTTTTAATTAATTGTTTCGTCTCATGTACATGTTTAGAAAATATTTTTTTATACAATATCAGCCCAATTATGAATAAAAATTCCCCGGCAGTTTGCTCCCTTCTCCCATTTTTATTCCTATATTAATTCAATTGTAAAAATGGGAAAAGGTAAAAAGCTCCCGGTGAATTTTTAATCATAATTGGGATGTATATTTCCTTCAAGCAAAACATTCTTAACAGAATTACCCGAAACAATTAGAAGTGTTAAAAGTTTTTTAAAATTAAATCAGGACTCTAATGGCAACTGAGAAACTAGATATTCTTTATTATGGCTGCTTCTGATTCCTCCAGCATCCACAATAAGGGAAAAAAATTTTACAAGTCAAGTGTTGTCAAAACTAAAGAAAATTATCGCTTTAATCCTAAACATTTAAACAAAATTTTTTTTTTCAAAATTTTTTAATCAGATCTTTTTAAACTATTGAAATAACTAATAAATAATAATAATCTAATTATAAAATTCTGTTTATTAGGGAAATATTTGTCAATAAAATTATTTTACTACAGAAATCTTATTAAAAAACGACGTTTAAAATTCTTGCGTTTTGCGTTTTCGATTTCCAGAACACCCCTGATGATGTATTTATTACATTCTTTAAAAATACATATCACATATTTATGAATTATTTTTTTTGTTTGCTCGTTTTAGATCAAGAATTGTTAGTTTTGTTTTTTTAATAATAAACTCCAAAAAAAATATTGAAATTACCTTATTTATTAAAAAAACTTTATTAATCGGTTAACCGATCAAAAACCAAATTAACCGATTATTAACCGATTAAACCAAAACCTCGGTTAATTAATCGAGCGATTAACCGATTAAAGCAAAAGCCCGATTAAATGAATACCCTAATACATATGTATGTACGTGTGTATGATTAGGCACATAGAAGTTGTTAATAAAATTCAAATATAAAAAAATTACGAATATTTATGTATATTTGAAGAATTCTTACCTCTTACAACTCATTGAAATCCTTTTTAAACAAAAATCATAATGATTTTAAAAATTTTTGTTGACAACCTTTTGATGCTTTTTTAATTCTTTTCACTTTCGGTGTTGTCAACAATACGAATCGTTTGGTATTGAAGAAATTGCAGTGAGACTTGTTTTTTTTTTTTTTTTCTTTGGAGGACTGAGCGAGTATTTTTTTTTTTCTTTTTTAATTAAAATTTTTTATTAATCCACTTAAATCACTGGTTTTATTCAAATGATAATATTAATATTTCTTTAATAATCGTGTTGTTGGAAATCAAATACAATTTTTGGATAGTGTTGCAATTTTCTTTTTTTTAATTTTAATTTTCTTTTTGTATTGTTGTTGTAGTTGTTGTTATTGTATTAAATAATTTCACATTTTATTTTCATTATTTCATACAGCAAACACACACAAACACCACCATCACATAGCAAGTGAGTGAACGTATACGGTACGATCGTATACTCCTTCCTACCATTGACCCCGGTTTTTTATTAAATTTAGTATTGTTGTTGTTGCTGCTGCTTTTTGTTTTTGTTATTGTTGTATTGATATCGCGTGCAATCTTACGTTTATTGACCTTGGTATGAGAGCAAGTATGATGTATCAATGAACGAACGAACTAACGAACGTAATCAACATTATCATCGTCGTAATCATTAGTTGTATGAAAAAAAAAGAAAAACACCAGCAAACTTCGTCTTATTTCGTGTATTTGGTTTGAACGTTTGCAGTTGAAATGCAAAAACCAAAAGAAAATCAGCAACGCGTTTTTTATTGTGAAAAACTTGAATGCAAAATATCCGTGTTTGATTTAATACAAGTTGCAGAGATAGTAGGTAGAGTAAGTAAGTAAAAGTTGTATGATGTTAGGTTGCGTTGGATGGATAGTTGGTTGGTTGGCTGCTGAATATTTTGTTATTATTTTTACTTGTTTTCGATTGGGGATAAAGAAGCTTTTTATTAATTAACGCGCTTAGTGCCCAAAAATCTCATTTTTTTTATATAAAAAAAATATTTCACAAGTCATATTTAAAGAAAAAAAATTTCCAACGGACCAAGAAAATTATGTGTATGTAGTTGATTTTATCAACCCACAATTTTTTAATTTCTCATATTTTTTAAGATTTCAAATTCTTATATTTTTTGTATCCTTAATTTTTTTTGTACATTTATTTTTATGCTTGTTGATTTAAAAAAATAAACAATGAAAACGAATTTTTGTATATAAAAATATCACTACTTTTTCTGTTCACAGACTTTTATTTTTAAATTTTTAATAAGGCAGTTAAGAAAGGATTTAAGGCAGGTTTTTATAAAAATATATTTTTTAGAAGTTTTTGGATTTATGTATTTATTTTTGGCTTTTATTTTTTAATAATATTATATTTGAATTGTTTTAAATCACGACATTGACAAAAAGCGTTAAAAAAAATATTCCGCTTATACAAGCGAGCTATTTTTTAATTTTTTAATAATCCAAAAAAGTGTTTTTTCCATTTAACGTAAAATTTAAGTTTGTAAAAATCTTGGCGCCTTCGCCGATTCACAGAAAACGTACAAACAATTTTATAGTTGACGGTAAGTTGGTAGATGTTTGTTGAACACAACTTTTTACACGATTATTTATCAAGTTTATTGTACAACCGTTCGATACAATAGTCCGCTATAGACTAAAAATGAAATGTTGGAATTTGCTCACAATAAGCTAGCTCCCCACATCCACAAAGCAAAAATGCAAACCACATCATCAAGTTCATAAAAATCATTATTACATACAACAACTTTGATTGCTCTTATTCTCAATCATTTCGTTACTGCGCTCTTTTTTATACTTCGTATGCATTATTCTCCCAGCCCCAATAGGTTTGTTATGAGTAAACAGCCCCTTGTCAATTAAGTGCTTTAAGTTATTAAGAGAATTTTTCATTTTAAATCATATGAAAATGAAAAATTTTCCTCATATTACATTTTGCATAAATATAGCCTTAACATTCTGATAAATACAAAAATTGATTTTGCAAAATGGCATTAAATAAATTTTAATTAAAAATCTAGGTATTTATTATTTTTTTTTTTTTTTTTTAATTTTTTTTTTTATTTGTAAAAGAAAAATATTGCATTAAAATCCATTTAGCTTTAAAATCGTATTGGGTGAAGATCAAAGGTCGATACGACGTTTTTTAAAATTTATAAAGTTTAACTTAAAAATATGGTTAATATTTTAAAAATTCGTTTAAAGGTATTCATTAAATTCTATTCAAGGTATTCATAATGTGCATATGTATGTATGTAACAGGCACCGTAACGGTTATAAGTTTTATTTTAAAAATTACTTTTTAATTATTATTATTTTTTGGATTTATTTTTCGCCTCGAAAATAAAACATATTTTCTGAGTTTTATTTATTCCTCAGAAATAAAAGTTATTTCTTGATTTTTATTTATTTATTCCTCAGTAAATAAAAATTATTTTTAGAGTTCTATTTTTGCATAAAACATAAAGATTTTTTAATTTTTATTTTTTCTTAATTTTTATTTTTGCTTAGAAAATAACCCTTATATTTTGAATTTTATTTTTTTTAATTTAAATTTTGAAAAATAATCTTTTTTTGCAGTCTCTGGTATACTTACATACATACATATGTAAATGTAAGTAAAAAATTTTAGGTTTAAACTATTACCTGTTGCAAAGTTATAACTAGGGAAACCGTAAAGTGCCCCGGTAGGCTAGCTGGAGTGAGCTAGTACATCAGTGTCGGGGTTGCGGGTTCGAGAGAGACTCTGGTTTCCTGCAGACACGCTTCGCGGGATTAGCTTAGGGAACTTGAAAAAAATTATGCAAGTATATTTCAGTTTACATCATATTTTGGCATGCTTTAGTTTAAAGATATTTTGATACTTGTTGAATTATTTTTAAATCCTTACTAGTGCTTTCACAGCATAGCAAAACATTGTTTTAAATTTTGGTAATCAAATGGCTTTTCTACTTATGCACACACCACAATAGGTGTCCGTCCGTCCGGCGGACAGGCTGATTATTCATATTAACTTTGGGCGCAAAGAACAGATTTTTGTAGATAATTTGATCAACAAAACTGCTTTTGACGAAACATTTTTAAGCATATTATGCTTTATATCACCGGAAACCATATTGTGGGTAAATTAGTCCACCATCAAGAAGACACAACCATATAATGGTTTCCTCCGATCATGTTATGGTAAACAATAATTACAATAATTTATTTACCAATCCAGTTGAATCTCACAAATTCGAACCATCCACAAATTAGAACCGGCCATTTCAATGTACATATTGGACGCTCTGAAATTAGAACCTGGAAGTGTTTTTTTATTTCTACTAGGAATTTTTTTTTAATGATTTTAAACAAAAAAGGCGAAAAACCAAATTAAACGCTCTAAAATTAGAACAGGGGGTTCTAATTTGTGGAATTTTTTATTATTATTATTTTTTTTTTTTTTGTATTTTTACTACAAATTATTTTTTTTCGCTCATTAAAGTAAAAAAAAACGGGGAACTACCGAGTTATTGGTGGTCTGTACAATTCGGTCATATGCGTATGAAACTGGATATGCTTTTACAAATTTGGGTCAGTTGATAACTGAAGGTCAAAGTGAAGTGTTCATACGTGTGAAAGATTAAAAAATGGCAACAAACGTAAAAAAAATACCTTATATTTGGATACTAAGGTTAAAATATTAAAAAGACTTAATGAAGGCGTGAGTGGAAATTGTTGTGTAAATAAATCAAAAAAACAAACAAATACACTGATTTTATGTTAAAGACCAATTAAGTACCTAATAATAAAAAAACTTTTTAAAAGTTTTTCTATGAATTCTATTAGGTACACAACTATTCATTATCTATCACTATTTCATTATAATTTTATAATTTTCTGTAAAAAAAATATTTCCAGAATTTCGAACTTTTCAGAAATTTGAACTGCCCGGTGCACAAAGTGGTTCTAATTTGTGAGATTCTACTGTAACAGCATATTATGGTTGCATCCGATCATATTATGGTTACTAATAACAATAATTTTTTGTCAGATGCATAAAATTCGCACATCTGTTTGTAAGACATTTTAGTCAATTTTAAAGCAATTTAAGCAACGCTGCTTACCAATATTGTAAGATCTGACCATCGTCTGTACGAAGCTTAAGAGCAACAAAATAAATACATTTTCTTCTTACTGAAGCTTCGTACAGACGATGGTCAGATCTTACAATATTGGTAAGCAGCGTTGCTTAAATTGCTTTAAAATTGACTAAAATGTCTTACAACTGTGTGAACATTGTAAGCTCATTTGTATTTGCAGAAGTGCAAAATTAATGCATCTGACAATCGCACCATTGTCAGAAAAATATTGCTGTTGGCAACGCCTGCTTACAATATTGTAAGATCTGACCATCGTCTGTACGAAGCTTGAGCTACCTAAACAAGAACGGCAAGCGTTATTTCTGTGGTTTTTTACGAATAATCGCGTAAGTTATAAAACCAAACTTTTCAGGAGAGCAAAAACAATTATTTTTTTCAATTGCGGCTTCTGTAGATGCTTTTTTAAACTTTTTTCTTAACTATCCTCTTAACAGTGACTTTCTACGTACTATACATTGTTTTCATGAAAAAATCCTCACAGGATCACAATCTGTAAAAGGATTAAAAATGCATATGTTTGATTGACTCATTAAGTGTGTGCAATATAACATCATATCTCCACATAAGTTCTTTTTTGTGAAAATAAATGTTATCATTTTAATCACACATGACGACTTACGTTGTTATTTTTAGCACACAAGTTGGCGACATATTCAGAGTTTTTGATACTTATAGCACAACGTATGGACTTAAAATTACAAACAACCGCTCATCGGCTGTTGTTGCAACTAAAGAAGTCAACAATAAACGCACATGTACATATAAGTTGTTATTAATAGAAAAATTTTCAAAAAATACTTTCATATTTTTTGCACGAATAACAACATAACCTCACATATGCTTTTTATTTGGAATCATATTCAGCAATTTTACAATTTTTGGCGATGTATGTCGACATAAATCGATATAATAGCAAAATATTTTAGTAAACAGTTAACTTAAGTTGTTTTTAGCAGAAAAAAATTAATAATACTACATTATATTCTAAAAAGCTTAATACTTATAAAAACCTAATGCAAAATGTAGCACTTTGACATCATTATCTCAATTTCGGTAAAAACCGACTTACGCGATTATTCGTGAAAACCACAGATTTTTATGTCAAACCTTCTCACTTTCATAAAGTTTATACGAAACCAGTGTTACCCCCAGCAAAATTCAAAATTACTCTTGAGATGAAGCAAAATTACCCGATTTAAATGAAATTACAAAGAAGCAAAACACAACAAACTCATTGAAAGAAGATTAATATTAGTCAAAGTGTTAAGATTATTATTATAACTAAAAATAAATTAACAAAAATAAAATTAAAGATTTAAAAACTAGGTATTAATAAAACAAAAAATGAGTTTAACTTCCACATTTGGTAGCATATAAATATCTAGAGAAGTTTCAAAATGCTCATTGCCATTCCTTTATAATGGGGGTTTTTAAGCCCGATAGAGCTTACAAAAAGGTTAGCTGTCAAACGAACTATCATACTGTTCAAACTTTTTGCTCAGGCACATCATCATGAATAGATTCATGCTTGAACAACGCCAACAAATCATCCAAATTTACTTTGAAAATCAGCCATCGATTTTCGCAACTTATAGGCGACCTCATGATTTAAATGACGCAACTTATTTTTTAAAGAATGAAGACTAACTGAGCTACCTAAACAAGAGCGGCAGGCGTTTTTTTAGACATGCAAATTCTGTTGCCAATACATTTTCAATAAAATAAAACGACCAAGCGATCTATCAAATAAGATTTTCCAGCCGGGTGGTGTTAAATTCTCGTTCTAAAGGTTTGTTTCGTATAAACTGTGTGAAAATGAAAAGTTTTGACATAAAACTGACGCTTGCCGCTCTTATTTAGGTAGCTCAGTATGTGTTGATTTAGAGAAAATAAACTGTCAATTAGACATCAAGGCCGTGTGATGTGAAACCTCTTGATTGTTTTCCGTAGGACTGTAAAGTCACTGGTTTATGTGATAAACCAGCAACAATTGGTAATGCCGTGTATTAATCTGTGATAAATATTAAGTTTCATGGTCTTAAAAATACCCTTTATACCTTATTTACAAAACAAAAAACCCAAATTCAACAACACCCGACTGGAAAATATTATTTGATAGATCGCTCGATCGTTTTATTTTATTGAAAATGTATTGGCTCTAGAATTTTCATGTTTAAAAAAACGCTTGCCGCTGGATATAAATTCGCATATAATGTTAATTTTGTTGAAAAATTATATTTTTGCGTTTTTTTTTTTTTTTTTTTTTTTATTTAATTCAAATGTTTTCGGATTTTATTATTATTTTTTTTTTTAATCGGTGACAATGAAGGGCTTTGCTAATTTAAAAATTACAGTAATTTTTATGCTTAAAGCGGCATTTTCGACTTTTATCAGCTGTGTTAATATTAATGATTTGGAAGATGTTTTGGTGCTTGCCAAAATTCTTCAAATTGGAGTCTTCATTCTTTAAGTGTCGAACACGCAATCTACAATTGGTTCTTGAAAGAGAGAATGCATGCCATGAATTTGCTCGAGAAGCAATGAAAAATATTTTGTTGTTAGGAAAACAAAAATTCGCTATGTAATGCTTTTAATTCTTAGTGCAGCCAATAAACATTAATTTTTCTATTTAATAACGTGATATCTGTAAAGGCCGTTATACACTATCCCACAAAGTCTTACGAAAATAATTCACTGATCTAATTATGGTTTGACAATTTTCAAAAACCAATAACAACGTATCATAATAGGGATGTATTTTCCTCAAAATACGTAAGACTTGTGTGATAGTGTAAAACCTCCTTAAGTAACAGTAACAGATATTTACTTAATGTGTATGTCAAAATTTAAAAATATAAAAATTACAGAAAATACACAGTATCTGGATTTATTTTTTCATGTTTTCCTTAAATAAAAAATTCATATTTTATTAATTTTTAAAATCTATTTTAAATTGTTTTAAGAATAGTTTCCAATAATAAGTGCAGGAAATTCCACTCTAAAAAATTAAAGCTTTTATGTCTCTCAGAACATTTTTTGAACGGTCCAAATGGCCAGAATAAATCCCATTTAGAGCATAACTTCTTCCCATAAAAAACACGTCATAGAAATCTTGCACCATTTTGTATCCCGAACCCTCCTCTTCACCCCTATACCACATTGTATATCCGCCAGATTTCGCTCGTAGATCAGAACATTTTTCTGACCCAAGGAATTTTTATGAATAAAAAGTTCACAAAAAAAATTTTTTTTTTTACTTAACACAAATCTAAATAAAAACCGCATATCAAACTGCGTTTATAAAATTTGTAAAGCAATTTCAAAAAGTGGTTTAAATTGAAAAGTTTCTAAGGTCTTTACGTATGTTATAATTTTGTATATAATTTAGTTTGTAAGATTAACTTTTCACATACAAAAAAAAAAAAATAATAATAAATGTATTTTAATTTTTTAACTAGCAATAAATTTAAGAATAAGCTTAAAGCCCATGCGATTTCGTTAAAAAAAACTCGTACATATTTATTAAAATGTTTATATCCACACTACAAAATACAGGTCGCACTGTTGAAAAAAGATTCTTTCCGGATAAGAATCTGTGTGGCTACAAACCATCTTATTATGTCGGTAATTACATTTAATTTGGTCCAAACATATTTCGTTTTGAACTTAATCATTTTAATAAATGTTATTGGAATCTGTCCATTTTGTCCAAAGCCCCTGAAAATAGCTTTTAGCCATAACTACTATGTCGTCGTATATATGTATGTACCTCCTTAAAATTACTTAAAGCAAAAATCTACTATAGAATATGATATCTAAATAAAATTCGCCATAAAGACCTCTAATATAAAAAAACAATAAATTTCAGTGTATTTATCAAGAATATAAATTTAAATTAAGCACGTCAAACAAAATCTTATTAATTAAAAATTTTGTATTCCCAAGATTAATTTGATTTTATATCTTAACTTCATAACATAATTTTGTTTTGGGGGTCCACGATAGTTACACTGTTGAAAATTTGTATCTTAATTGTGTGGTGTAAGGAATCAGAAGATCGGGTTTGACCGACTATTCTTTCTTACTTGTACTCAGTGCTGCCATAACTGATTGATGCGTATATCCCAAAACTTAAAAAATATGCTAAGTCATAAAATGAAGAAAATATGCTAAAAATCTGCTAAGATTAACACATAAGATTTTTAATATTTTAATTTTTCTAAAAATATGTTAAATTTGTAAAAACAACATGCTAAAAATCTGCTAAAATTTTATAAAATGTTTTGCTAAAAATCTGCCCAATAAAAAGAAATTTTAATATAAATTTCATTAAAAATGCGAAAAACAAAGAAGTAATAATTTTAATATGAATTTGTTTGAATATATGAATAGTAAGTCCGTTTGAAACAAAATTCATTAAAAAAAATTCTGCTTTTTTTTTAAAGAAAACATATGCTAAAAAATATCTGCTTTTGTACAAGGAAATATGCTAAAAAGCAGTTAGCATATTTTTTTTTTAAATTCCCAACTCAATCTGCTAAATCTAGCAGAAAATGTGCTTAAATGGGAACACTGCTTGTACTTTAACTTACCTGTTTAAGAGGCATATATTGAAGCTTGTTGGTATGAAAACTCTTTGTTGTTTCATGCCGGCCTGTCTCTCTTTGTTTTCAAAACAAATACCAACAGCTGACAGAGGAATGCGTAAAAATGTAAACGAAACAAACAAGAGGAGAAAATGTTGTTGCTATTAAAAGTGCGTATTGATTTTTTAGTTATAAAAATATAAATTTCGTGAAAGAAAACAAAACAAATCGAATGCATTGAATACAATATTTAAACGCAGAAAACAGAAAAACAATTTAAAAATGCTAATATACAAAGCCCTAACAGAAGATACATAAAAATTGCATACAAAAGTAATAAAATTTGTTTATTACGTTTTTATTTTAACAAAAAAACAAGAATGTTGATCAATGACCTACATAGTAATGTTGAAAAATAATTGGTTAGATATGACCTAATTTATTCAAAAAAGTCCTTATCTACATAAATAAAAACAACTTTGGAAATACAAAGTTTAAATAATTTTACAAGTCAAGAAGGAGCTTTAGGTTTTTTAGAATGGGTGGTTCTGTTAGTCAAATCTTTCGTTCGGGCTCTGCCTTGTTATCACACCGTGATGGACACAAGGTTTCTAAAGCTACCGAAGAAAAGATTAAGACTTTATTTGAGATTTTGCGAGCCAATCCCAAAATATCGATACAACCATTAGAAAGTTTGCTGTTGGAAATCCCGAAGGTATGAGTTTTAACATTTCGTAGTTATATGGTTGTGTGTGTGTGTGTGAATAAATATTGATTTTTCTTCATTTTGCAGAATGAAAATATTTTGGTCATTCATGATGACTGTGGCTTCAATATTTTACAACGCAGTGTCGGTCTTAATCACATCGAGTTAACGAAGTGGCTATTGCAACGCCATCGGCCAGATCTTAATCGAAGTCCGTGTTCGCTGCCCTTGCATATTGCCTGCCTGAAGGGTCACGAGTCATGTGTAGAATTGCTACTCAAATATGGTGCTCGCATAGAGTGTGATTCCCGTATGTGTTTTCCCTGTTGTCATAGTCCGAATTGTGAATTGTTCCAATATAATACAAGCCATTATGAAGATGTTGAATATCGGGATCGTTTTGACAACTCCAAACTACAAAATGCCATTTGTTATGCCATCGATGGTGACCAGATAAATGTACTTAATATATTGGTACAAAAACTGGACGACCCTTGGGTGAGTCAAATAAAAAAGTTTATTTTAGTAAAAAAAAAGAATCGACAGAAAGAAAAAATAAAAAATTTTAATTGAAATATAATTTTACCGAAAAAAGATATTTATATATGTACATACAACTAAAGCAATACTTAAATAGAGGCACCAAACTATGTACATAAAGCATCGAGAAACCTATAACTAGAATTAAAAACGATGTACTTACACAGCTTTCACAGCACAAGAAAGCCGAAAAATTCTCTACATTGCCTCAAATTTAGCCCATTCTACCTCTTAAATCAAGCATTTAGCAGGAGTCAATGCAAGTGAATCCTTAATGAATAATGAAACTCACCTATATCCACGACAAATGAAGCTAATCCGTAAACACTAAAATAGGAAAGCAATAGTAATCCATAAACTAACTGCCTGTTTGTATATGTAACAAAATTTCAAGATTTGTGTTTGTTTTAAATGTAATAATATAAAATAAATAGATAAACGAACGAGACTTGCGCTCGTGCTCTACAAACAGGCAGTAAGTAATGAAGTAGAGGCAGCATGGGCGACATTTTTATTGACTTAATATAAATACATTCACTCAATAAAAATTATCAATAAATTTTAATAAATTTCATGTTGTAAAATTCCTTCATAAAAATAATTTAATGAAAATTAAATTAAAATATCAGAATTTGGATTAAAAAACCATGAACAGTTCAACAAAATAACCACAATACTATAAATATGGATCTATCTATGTTTTAAATTTCATTAGGATCTGTTAAATAGATTCGGAAAGCAGAAATTGCCCCTTCCCACCCCTCGTGGTCCTATTTTGTTTTTTTAGAAAAATGTATATCTTATGGGTAGTTTTACATAAATACTGCTGATGTTACGGACAAATTTATTTTATGTATCATTGAAAATATTTACATAGTCCCATACCTCTCTAGTGATCAAAGCACATTTTTACAGAAGTGCCAAAAATACTAAAGGTATTTTTTTTAAACATGTATATTTCATATGTATGGCAGATGACCCAAACACATTCATGGGTATTGAATAATCAGGGGTGTTCTTGAAATCGAAAACGCAAAACGCAAGAATTTGGGAGTTGTTTTTAATACACTTTTAATCTAATTTTTATAGTTTTTGTTATAAAATTATGTTCATTAGAGAAATATTTGTAAAACATTTGTCATAAAATTCATTTATCACAAAAATCTTATAAAAAAACGAAGTTTAAAATTCTAGCGTTTTGCGTTTTCGATTTCCAGAACACCCCTGAATATCTGCATAATTCATATTCATTTATTTTTGTTTACTAAATATGGGTGCGTGAAGATATTGCCGTGCATAAGTATAAGTAATAACCATACTTTTTGCAACGCACAACCATAGCTGTTGTTATTATTTGTGTTATAAATATGTGTATACACAATAACGAAAAGCGTGGGTAAATACCTCTGTATATTTTTCTTATGGGCACTTGTTGTCATTCTCTGATACACATACACATTAATGCATGTATATGATGTGCCGCTCAAATAAAGAAACAAACTCATACACTCAATATATTTTAATTTAACGCTTCTTCAGTAAAAGCATACCATACAAACCAATTCAATTTTGGTTTCTACGGTCATACAGTGGCTATGGTAATACAGTGGATTTTATTTGTAATGTCCCTGCAAATAATAGGACCAGTCCAAACACGCGTGTAAAGTAAAGTATCCCAAGGGACTAGGACTAGTCCAAAAGTAACCCAAACGTATGAAACAAACATGGTCTTTTTAATATTACGATGTCCTAGGGCAGGACCATATAACCCAGCTTTGGACTACAAAGAAGTAGTTTTAAAACTACTCCATGGTACACTCAAGAGGATCAGTTTTGAAATCGTTTAAAAACAAAAGAACGTCGTTAAAAAACGAAGACATGTCGTCTCACTACAAACACTTTTTAACAATGACATGGTCCATGCTTGCATTACATCGGACCAGTCCATGGAGTAGTCCATTTTATCAAAATGGTTTAGGTGGTCCAATATTATTTGCAGGGGTGTTTAATTTTACGCATGCACATACACATTAATGCATGTACATGATATGCCGCTCAAATTAAGAAACAAACTCATAGAATCAATATATTTTAATTTAACGTTTCTTCAGTAAAAGCATTCGTAGCAGTGTTGCCAATTTAGCCATTTAGTGGCTAGATTTAGCCATTTTTCACCCTGTTAAGCCATTAAAAAATGAGTTTAGCCATTAGCCATTTCTTTTTAGCCATTTCTTTTTAGCCATTTTTCAACTTGTTTAGCCATAAAATTCTTTTTTGCCGTTTTTCTTTAAAAAGAATAATTTTTATTTTATAAAAGTTTATAAAAGTAATATAAACATTTTTAAAAATTAAAACGCCTTTAAATTAAATCACAACTTTTACAATGTTAAAAACCGCTATAAACTATGATTATGAAAAATCTTTCAAAAAAAAGGAAAACTATTCCAATATTAAATTTATAAAATGGATCAACACAAACGTCGGTGTTTCTTTCTGGTTGCAAGGATTTCAATAAAGAGATGCAGGCGGCAACAAAATTTTTTTAGAAATTTCAGAATTGACTATAATGTTGCTCTCATTTCCATGGTCTAATGCTTAAGTAGAGAGGGTATTTAGCCAAGTAAATATTGTTAAAAGTAATTTGAGAAATAAGTTACATTTAGCAACCGTTAATTCGATTTTATCAATTAGGTAAATATTTTTCCCATAACAATAAAATATTTATAGCAACACCACAATAGTAGAGATGGTACTATGCGCTTGTGTTGATGTTTGCAACACCTTAAAATATTGGTCCTAAGCCCACCTTTTCGTACACCGATTGACTCAGAATCGCTTTCTGAGTCGAATTAACGATGTTTGTCCGGCTGGCTGGCTGGCTGTCCATGTAAACCTTGTGCAAAAAGTACAGGTCGCAATTTTGGAGATTATTTGATAAAATTTGGTACAAAGGTTCTAATTTGAATATGATACCCTACTAATAGTTAGGTTGACCGACTATAATTTCTTACTTGTATTTTATTATAGATCTGGACTCAAAAGGTAGGGTAAATATTGTCGTGATTATGATTTACGTTTAAATTATTTAATTCCTATGAGAAACAATAACGAATTTATAGATGATTTAATTTTTTAAATATCTATCAAAATATTAATTTACGTTTATTCTTATTTATCAAGTTGATCTTAACTTACAATTTCATCGTAAACAACTTTAAATTAATTATTTCTGTTTTGTTATTGAATTTTAATGTGTTTTATTTAAAAAAGCTTTTAGCCATTTTTTAGCCCATTTTTAGCCATTTTTAGCCATTTTTTCCGTAAATTTAGTTATTTTTGGTCACCAAGTTTTGGCAACACTGATTCGTAGCCGAGTTGTTAAGTTCTCTCCTGAGACTGATTATATTGCCAGTTCGAATCCCAAAAAGAATTTTTTTTTTCATTATTTTTTATTTAATTTTTTTATGTTCTAAAAAACGATTTTAAGATTATAAAACGAATTTCAAACATCAACTTAGGCAAAAGAGGAAACGGGCTTAGGTACATATATAAATTTTTTGTTTTTTTTTATATTCTTCGGCATGGCGAAATGAAAAGTTGGCGTTGCGCAATTAATAATATTTATTTATACCTATCTAAAGAACGAGATCTCTAAAACCCAGCCTTAGTTTATAAAAGTACTCCTGTTACTTGTAGTCTAGTTTTTTAAACACTGATTGCAGAATTAAAAACTTTTTAACACATGTATATTTCTATTTTATCCGGAAAATATCTTATAACATTACAGATCCCTTTTAGATCGAAAAAACCCGTATTTCATTTACTGCATATGGCTTGCGAGCGAGGTGCCTGGAACTGTGTTCAACAATTGGTGGTTACGCGATCAGATGAAATAAATCTTATTAAAGACGAGTACTATCCAATACATCACGCAGTTTTACATGAACTACGTTTCATGGAATTGCTAATTCACCATGGAGCAGTAACTACTGTGCGAACATGTACTCAACAATTCACTCTCTTGCACATGGGTAAGAAGGAATTACATAAATTAAATTTTTTGTAGAAAAATTAATTGTTAATTCCTGTGTAATAGTCATATTTATTGCCCGTAAATCAGCTGAAGATACTCTTAGCATTTTAAGACTTTTATTGGAACGTGGCTGTAAAGAACTCATAAATGAACCGGATGTTTTGGGCAATACTCCTTTACATTCTCTTATTGTACGTTATGCTTTAGAGGAGGCCAGGTGGGTTTAAAAAATTTCGTTTTTCTAAGTTTTAAATAAATTTATTAATATCTGATTTAGATACGGATATGATAAATGGAGTAAATGGGATGTTTTACATTTGGTACGTTTCCTTTTACAACATGGTGCTAAAAATTCGATTAACCAGGCAGGCAATAGTGCTTTAGCCTGCGTTTTTCGCCACATTCGTGATATGGAAGTTTGCTTTGAACTTTTAAGTATGCTAATTAAGGAGGATGGTATGATAATTAAATTTTTCGATAAACATGTATTTTATGTGTGCAGATTATTTGTGTTAATATTTTTTTTTTTTTTTTTTAGGTGATCCAAATATTGTGGGTCGCGACGGTTCCGTGCCGATAATGGTTTTGTTGATTCCTTTGATTAACACAGATACTTTACAGCATTATACACATTCTATGAAGGTAATTTTACATAATATCAGGTTAAATCAAGGTTGCCAACCGAAACGAATTTCGGTAACTATTTGTTATTTCGGTATCGCTATCGCTCTGACATAGACAATTTGTTGTGACGTGAATACCTGTAGCATTAACTCCCATATTAAGACACATAATTAATATATGCACATACATAATTTGTCATCCAAAAAACATTTGCAATAACTAATATTTTCAAATTATACATAAATCTTATTGTAAATAAATTAATAAAAGATTGAAATTTCTTTTTCAGGTTTGCTTTGTTAATTGCATTCGCATCTTATTGCAACACGGCGCCAATCCAAATTGTTCTTATCATCACAATTTGACACCTTTACAAGTTTTAGTTTTTACTGTTAGTGAGAATTTCACCTTGAGCTGTGACACCCTACGACGAACAAATTTTGATTTTATTAAAAATATTTTACTGCTGCTACTGCAGCACGGTCTCGACTGCA
Organism: Pollenia griseotomentosa; assembly: GCA_963931875.1. Classification (NCBI taxonomy): domain Eukaryota; kingdom Metazoa; phylum Arthropoda; class Insecta; order Diptera; family Polleniidae; genus Pollenia; species Pollenia griseotomentosa. Next base: position 190,906,901 of record OZ007562.1, on the reverse strand, counting down.
ATCAGACATATCAAAATATTCTACAGGCTGTAATGGATATGGTACGCAATGTTCGGGATTGTCAAGATATGCTGCGTATACACGAACTAACGCTGACTCTTATTCAATACGGTGCAGATCCAAATATAGTTTTAAGTAGTATGACAACTGGTGGCGCCATCTATTCAAATGAAATAGCCAGATTTGGCGACGCCTTAGGGTTGACAGGTTCTTCAGGTGACAATTCAAATGGCGCTGGCAGCGGGTCTGTGGGAGGTGGTAGTAGCGCAGGAGGGGGTGGTGTTGCAGGCGTGGAGTCGGTTGGTGTTACACGCCAATCTCTTGGTGATACAACATTTCGCAATTCATTTCGTACGAATTCACGCTATTTATTGTTTTACTATATTGTGTTGATCACAAAAAAAGAATTTATACTCAACGATCCAGATCTTAATTTCACACGAATTATACATTTATTTTATGCCACCATGCAACATGATGCACTATACAATTGTTTGAAATCGTTGCATAACTTTTATGTGGCTCAAGTGCCAAGCAAGAAGACCGAACAATTAATCGCTGTTATTTCGTCATTGTATCGTAAACCTCGTAGTCTTAAACAATTATCGCGTCTTGCCATCTATGAATCCTTAAATAGGAAATTAGCACAAAATATAAATAAACTCAAGTTACCTGGTCTACTTAAAGACTACGTCTTGAATTTTGAACCGTAATCTAGCAAGTAGAAAGAATTGCTTACCAAAAGTGATTAAATTGACTATTTAGCAATGAAAATGCCTGTAAGGTGGTAGATAGATAGAATTAAGTAAATTCGAAAAATATAGAGATCACCGTGCAAAATGAGTAAAGCATATAACGCAGATTTTTTTCCGTTTTCATAAAATTAGATAAAAAAGAATTCTAAAAATTAATTGTCGTTAATTTGCATATAAATTCTCATCTAAATTTTCATTATTTCTGTATTAATACCATGTTTATAGATTAAATGAAACTGTCTTGAAGTTTTGCTTATTTTGTTATTATCAGCCATGTCACAAAATGCAATTTCGATCGAAAGTGGTTTCTATTCCGAAAGTCAAGTCTTTCGAAAACGAAAAAATTTCTTTGTAATGAAACCCCTTCAAATTTTCAAAGTGCAATTTTCTATTTTTTAATGATTTATTAATGATTTTTTTTTGCAATCGACGTTTTTTTTTTTTGTTTTGTGAACAAAATTTAAGAAGTAGAACAAATTTAAGCGGAGGCAATGCAAAGGATTATAGCAAAACAAAATACAAGCCATGTTTTATGTTTTGTAATACCCAACACAGCTATACTTTATTTGAAAAGAAGAGATTTTATAATTTTTGTGAATAAACAAAATCGTTCGGAATCGAAAGGATCTAAAATTGCAAATATGGAAACAAAATGATTCCGATCGGACTGTTTGGCATGCCTCAATAAAAATAATACATAATTAATAAGAATGTCTAAAAAATATATATCGCCCAAAGATACAAAACATTTATTTTAAAAGATCCGAAAAGTTAAAGAAAAATAAACAATTTATCTTAAATCAAACAAACAACACTCCAAATATATAAATTGTAATCTGCCATTTTAAGAGTCACTGCTATTAAGTAAAATTAAAGAAACATTATTAACATTAAAAAGTCTATACAATTACTATGATTTTCCATACTATTCTTTATTATACATATGTATGTGCATATTTAAAGCGTTAATTTTATATTTATTTGGATAATTAAAAGTCAGGGCAATTATAATATAAAATTAAGTGTGCCATTCTGAGCACTCAAAGCTGATAAATCTACATATTTACATTTAATAACATATTATGCTCATGTCGCTCATTTGCTGCAACATCGTCATAACTCAAAAATATTAGTTTTACATAAAACGAATTTAAAGTTTTAAATTTACACACAATCAGCTTAATTATGAATAAAAATTCCCCGGAAGTTCTCTCATTCTCCCATTTTTCCATGTAAATTCAATTGTAAAAATAGGAAAAGGAAAAAAACTCTCGGGGAATTTTTATTTATAATTGGGCTGAATATAATGGAAACAGGACATTTTACTGTTCTCTCAAGAAATATTAACAATATATTCAAAAGAATAATTTGCTATGCATTAGTGATATTAAAGCAGGGGTGTCAGCGTCATACCAGTGTTGCCAGTGAAATTTCGAGAAAGATACATTTTAGTTTCCAAAAAGGTACACTTTTTCCCAAAAAGATACGTTTTGAAAAAAATTTTAAAATCCATTTTTAACGTTTAACATTTATTAACATAACATTTTTATTTCATATTTAAATGAATATTGTAAAGAAAATGATTTCGTATAAACTAATTTTTATATATGGGCATTTCCCCAGAATGGTCTACCAGGATGAAAAAATAAAATGTTGATAATCATCCTCTTTTATTGTTTATTATTATAAAAAGTATATGTTGTTATAAAAGAATGGTTTCATAGCATGTCTCACCTGTTTTTCTTGAGGAAATTGCATTGGAAACTGGAAAATTTTATATTTTCTTATATTTTCAACTTCTAAACACATTTTTATATGCTTATTTTACATGCAAAAATATGTTATATTTACACTCTTTCTTCATAATCTTTTCATTACAATCAATTGTAAATTGAGTATTTAGTTGTTTGTTAAGGAAATTTGAAGACATTAATGGGAAACTACATGGTGATAATAATAAAAAAAACATATGGAAAAATCGTACGTTCGCGACCCGTACGTTCGCGACCGGTACTTAAGCCAATTAAATAAAAACCAAAAGAGATATTTTTTTTGGTAAATACTGCATGGAGACCTACATTTATACACCTTTAAAATAAATTAATCCCTTTTGAATATTCCGTTCCATTACGCAGATTTTTACATTTAACTGCTGTCAGCCAAAGTTGACTTCTATTTTGCGTACGTTCTTGACCATATGTTAATAACTATTATTATGAAAACTTAAACTCGATGAAATTCATCTTTTGCACTAAACATACAGCTACCCAAATTCTATCGAATCGCAAAAAAAAGCTAGGAAAAGTTTTGTTTTCTATATTATTTGTACATCAAAAGCGTACGAACGTACGTTCGTGGCCCCAGGAAATGCCCATATATTTAAGTCATAAATATTAGGTACATATGTAATCTTTAAAAATACAGTAAGCAAACTTTAAAATTAATTACATGCAATTATCAAAACAAATTCATTTATGTAAAAATTGTAATCATCAATTTAGGTGGATCGTATGTTGCAACCCCTTAATGTTTTCTTTCACCATTATTAAAGCTGCTATCAAGGCAAATTCACTAGAAGGTGGGGTCAAGTCAACACGTGGTGTTTTTTTCGGTGGTCGACTTGCCAAAGTGTGTATGCAAACTAATTTTTTATGTAAACTAACCTTTTTTTACTAGCAATATTTTTGACAATCCGTACACAGAAGCAGTGTTGTTGTAAAGTTGACCTCACCTTTTAGTCAATGCGCCTTGGCTGCTATTGTATAAAGCTTGGTATTTAGTATTGAGTCGGTTACAATGACCAGTCTTAATAAGTTTTAGTTGGTTAAAAATTCTCGAATGTTTTGTTTCTGTACATTTTGCGTACAGATTCAAAAGATACGAAAAATGTCAGGATTATACATGATACCTGAAGTAGTCAAAAGATACGAAAAATGTATCTTTCGTATCCTAACGGCAACACTGCGTCATACACAATTGTGTAAAATAATTCACACACATTCCTCACACGCATTCTTACGCTCTTTCATTTAGTCCACGAGAGTACACAATTAGTCGTCGATTATCAAGCGACGGGTGCACATGCGGCGGATGCTTACGTATTTTTTAATCTTTATTAAGAATACTTGTCTCTTTATTCACTAATACTAATGTAAAGCAATACAACCACAATTGACATCACTGTATTAAAGCAAAATTTGCGATTTTTTATTTTTATATTTCCTTATCAAGCTAATACGGCCTAAAATCTTTAATGTAATTAAAACACAATTTTAATACATTTTTCCCCGACGTTTCGTCGATTTTTTGTCGACTTCTTCTGGGGATACGTATTTTTTATATTATTACATCAAAATGACAAAATTTACATTTAACATATATAACGTAACAACATAAAACATTGAGTTATTTTTAAAAAACATTTTTCCACAACACAACTTATTTTATGGCGACTCGATAACTTGCACAAATGTTGTTCGTATCTTCTTTCAGATTCAGATTTTTTATTTATGACGTTGTTGCAGAGAATGAGCGAAGTGCAGAATAAATAAAGTTAACATATAATTGTTCTTAAATTATCAATTAAAAACTCAATTTGTTTAATTAAACATAAACTAAAATTTTTACTATTTGCCATACATTTTTACCTTCATACATATTGCCAAAAATAAAAATACAAACTTAAAATTTTAATATTGTTATTATTGTTCTTGTTAACTGAATGAAACCCAACACAAACTTAAACCAATTAATATAATTTATTAATAATAATAAGGAAATAACTCGAATCATTAGTAATTCAAATAATTATATGGAAAACATTGTTTTATTAAAATCTGACTTTGTAGATACATACATACTTATATTTCTTTGAATACATTTTTTTTTTTCAAATTAAACTTTCCAAAAATAAAATAATTTTATGTAAAATAAAGTAATAAATTCAACAGCTGTAGTTAAAGTACTAAAGCCAAAACTTAACTCCCAAAAGTGGTTTGAAATTTATTTTATTAAAATAAAAACATATTCCGCATAAAATGGTAAAAAAGCGGAATTGACGTTTTGTCGTAAATTTACAATTCTAATGAAATATTTAAACATAATATTTTACAGTTTAAACAATTTATTTAATTTCCGTTTCTATTTCTATTAACTAAATGCCTAAACTATGGGTAACACTATCTGGCGAATAATTATAACTAGTGTTCGCCTAATGGTCAAAATTCGACCATAAATTTTTATATAAATATGAAGGAAACATGGTTCATCTAAGTATCAAGAAGTCTCCTTTATAGATTGTCATCCACTCAGAACATTGCATGTTTAATTTTATGTTTCTTTGTGTAAAATTAACGAAAATTACCATAATTTTTCATCCTTTAGGTTCTTATTAACTCAGTAACCTGCACCTATAATATTATGTTTCTAAGTTCAATACATATTATAGAAAATTTTGATATTTTAATTAGGCTAAAGTTCATTAATCATTTGGATTAAAACCCATTAACAGTTCAACAAAATTAAAACAATACTAATAATTATAGAAAATTTAAAAATGCATCATGTACGGAAAAGTAAAAGAAATTAAATTTTCTTTATTTCCCCCTTTTGATACTTTTTTTCTCACCATATAGGTTCGGTTGACAAACAAAGGCGGAAAGCGTTCTTAACTGTTTTGCCTGTGCCGATTTATATATAAGATTTATATAGTCGAAATATTCGAAAACCGGTTTCTGAAAAATGTCGAATAATCGACCACTCTATTTTTTATTATTTGATAATTGAACAAAACTAATTTATTTGCTCTGCATATGTGTTAGTAACTAATTCCCTGCAAACAAATGGAAGATATCCCCTAAGTTACCATCTAAAGGAAAATAATCAAAGCAATTTTTTATTTTCTAGACAGAAAAAAAAAATTATAACATACTTGTACGTTATAAATAAAACAAGTAAGAGTGCTATATTCAGCTGTGCCGAATATTTGATACCTTCCACCGACAGTTCGAATATTTTAGGAGTGATATCTATATAATGTCTATTTATTTTTAATTTCTTTTTATAAAAACAGACATCAGCATTACAATTGGTTGCGGTTTAGACCTATATTAAGTTATTGACCGACAATCTTAAGTAAAATATCTTGATTCGTAACACTTTAAGCCGAACTTAAATGATTTTCAGGAGGGGGATTTATATTGGAGCCATGGTAAGTTATGAACCAACCAATCATCCCAAAATTCCGCAGAGGTATTTCTTGTATTAAAAAACGTAAATTTCAATAAATTTCAATACAGTGGTGAAATTAGTTTTAGCGTTACAGTGAATTTCAGAAGGCTGCTAAATATGGGATCTAAGGTAAATTATGGGACATATATCACAAAATTTCATGACATTTTTTCTGGCCATATTTAATTAATTTACCAGAGTGGGCTTTATATGGGGCCTAGGTTAAATTATGGACCAATCTTCACGAAATTTTACAGTGTCATTTCTAGTCCTAAAAACTTTGACGTACCAATTTCTATTATGATAGAATTATTGATTACGGATTTAGGCGTACTAAACTGTTTTCCGGGAGTAGGGTTTATATGGGGTCTAGGGTTAGTTATAGACCGATCTGCACATAATTTCACAGTGTCATTTCTAGTCTTATAAAACTGTGACAGGCCAAAATTAGTTATGATAGCGATCTTAATTATGGTTTTAGGCAGGGTTTAAAAAACTACAGTCAAAATAAAAAAATTGCTTTTTCTTCCACTTTTTGATTTTTCATTGAACAAAAATAAACCGTTGCTTTTACTTCTGATTCATTAAATGAAAACAGTCGCAGTGAAGGCAAAAGCAAAAAACGAAATGTTGTACACAACAAAGAACATTGGCAGTCGTCATGTTAGAAAGTGTTTGGTTTGACAGATTGCAACTTTTAATAAATCCCGAAGTTAACGAAGATGGGACGTTGTGTTCATTGTATATGTATGAAAGCGATGATGTTATTTACAGTTTTATTTAATTTCAAAAAATTAAAAAGGAAAATAAAAACACAATAAAAACATGGAAAATAAAAACACAAACACAACGTCCCATCTTCGATAACTACGGGATTTTTTAAAAGTTTTGGTCTGTCAAACCAAACACTTCCGAACATGTCGACTGCCGATGATCTTTGTCGGGTACAACATTTCGTGTTTTGCTTTTGCCTTCACTGCGACTGTGTTCATTTAATGAATCAGAAGTAAAGCCAACAGTTTATTTTTGTCCAATGACAAATGAAGATGTCGAAGTTACAGCATAATCTTATGACTTTTACTATCTCAACTGCAGCTTTTTAAACGCTGGTTTTAGGCATACTAAACTGTTTTCTGGGAGTAGGGCTTGTATGGGGCATAGAGTAAATTATGGACAGATCTTCACGAAATTTTACAGTGTGATTTCCAATCGAATAAAACGAAGTTTTGCAAAATCTTATATCATTCCGTAAATTTTCACCATTTTTGTTGGTTTTTGTAACAACAACAACCAAGTCCCATTAGTCGTAAACATATACAAAAAGGGTATACAAAATCAAGAAATTGGTTTCTTTTTACGATGTAAATTCACATATATGATCCACGAATTTACAGCTGACATCACCAATCTGTAAAACTTTATTCCACCATTTCTGTGATTTACGGTCTAGTTCATACATTTTGGATAACTGATCAAAAAACTTCTCCAAACAACAAGTGTTATGATAATATGTTTTAATATTTGTACTTAAACGTCTTATTAACTAAATGGGACAGTTTTAAATCATTTAAAGTGAAATACTTTAATACTAGGACTCTGGGAACATTCATTGGGATACATATGTCCCAATAGGTGCGAAAGGGTTAAGAAGCCAGAATATATATACTTTATGGGGTCTGAGATGAATAATAAAAAAGTTTCACACGGAATGACAAACTTAGTACAGTTATTTCCGGTTAATTGAGTTTCTAAAAATGCACGACTTTTGACGCAATTAAACGGGAACTCAATGAAGCAGTACTCGGTTAATTGATTCGCCGACGCAATTAAAACGAAAATCGCTTAATTGAGCAAGATGTGCAATAAAGCGAAACACCCATGTGTAGATAAAAAATATAACTCATTTCTTAATTTATTTTATATAACATTTATTTATAAAACAGAAACATGAAACATGACTTTCTTGCGACAAAATAATTTTTGTGGAGCAAAAACACATTAAGAAGGGGGAAACAATTAACCAAAACATTTGCTCTTGTTTTTCGCAATGTGGTCTTATTTTGCGAAATAATTAAGTGTAATAAAACGGGAAACTCAATTAAGCGGGGCTCAATTAACCGAAAACAACTGTATACCCTCTTCACAACTAATTGTGGTGGAGGGTATAGAAATAAAAATTAGTAAATCTAAAATATTCTGCAACAGGTAAATATATAAAAACACTCATAATGGATGCAATTTTAAAGGAGTTGGTTGAAACATACAGTGGAAAATACATAATTATTTCAGTTTACTTAATTTAATTATAAAATATGTATATTTTTTGTAAGTATTATTTATATTTATGTATGTAATTAAAAGTTCAATTTAAATAAAAAGCTGTTCTTATTTTTACATAAATGAATATTGTATGTTGTTGTTTTTGTTTGGCTTAAGGTCATATACAAATTAAAATAAAAAATTCCACAAATTTTTGTATTTTTAATTTTGTTTTTTATTTTTCATCCGATATTTCGACCATACATCGATGGTCATCTTCAGGGGCTACAAAATACACATATATTTAACATATACATTTTATATCATAATACTTATCAATACATACATTTAAAACACTGTCAAATTAAAAATTACAAAAAAGTTGATACGTCCTCACTGTTTGTCATATTTTCATCAACTAATATTGTCCCATTGATTTCGTTCCATCGACTTTGTCTTATTTTTGTTTTCTATGTCGGTGTTTGTTTATTGTGTATTTGTATATATGTGAAATATTATCGGTGTCTGTCTTGTAATTGAGGCGTAAGTTTGTTGGTGTGTTTACTATATGTAACATTTCCAGTGTGTATCTCTTAGTATAGTTACTCTCTTCTTGTAAGATGCTCACATTATTAAAATTTGGTTTGTGTCCCGTTATTGTACAGTGGGCCGCAAGTGCAGTTTTTTGTTCCATTGGTTTTGTAACTGATTTTTGATCAGATTTGTGTCCTGATAATCTTGTCTTGAGTGTTGATTTTGTAGTCCCCACATATACTTTTGGGCATATGTTGGACCCGTCCCCCTCACAGCTTATTTTGTAAATCAAGTTTGATTTTTCCTCCTTTTCAAGTTTCGTCTTTGGTTTGCTAAATAATTGGTACACAGAATTATTGGTCTTAAGCGCTATTTCGTATTTTTCCTTGTTGTATATGTCAGAGTTCTTAAGCCTTTCGGATAATCCAGGAATGTACGTTACTGATTTGTATATTTTATCTAATTTTTCTTCTTCTTTGCTACCGAGTTTTTTTGATTTTGCATGTTTAATTAAATCTTTAATAGTTTTTATAGGAAATTGATTTTTCCTTAGCGTGTCCGTTATTCTTTTAATATTGTCTTTGTGGAAAGAGTCATCACTTATCTCTAAAACTCGTCTTATAAAATTTGTTGCAGTGTTAATAATTATTCGCCTAGGATGTTTGGAGTAGAAGTTTATGAGTCTTCCAGACGATGTTGGTTTTTGATACCAGTCTATCCTAAGTAGGTTGTTTTGTCTAATAACCACACAGTCTAAGTACGGTATTTTATTTCCATTTTCCTCTTCTTTAGTAAAACAAATCTGTCTATTAAATGAGTTTAAAATTCTTAAAACATCGGTTACATCTTTTCTTTTTATTACACAAAACCAATTATTTACCAAACCAAAGACGAAACTTGAAAAGGAGGAAAAATCAAACTTGATTTACAAAATAAGCTGTGAGGGGGACGGGTCCAACATATGCCCAAAAGTATATGTGGGGACTACAAAATCAACACTCAAGACAAGATTATCAGGACACAAATCTGATCAAAAATCAGTTACAAAACCAATGGAACAAAAAACTGCACTTGCGGCCCACTGTACAATAACGGGACACAAACCAAATTTTAATAATGTGAGCATCTTACAAGAAGAGAGTAACTATACTAAGAGATACACACTGGAAATGTTACATATAGTAAACACACCAACAAACTTACGCCTCAATTACAAGACAGACACCGATAATATTTCACATATATACAAATACACAATAAACAAACACCGACATAGAAAACAAAAATAAGACAAAGTCGATGGAACGAAATCAATGGGACAATATTAGTTGATGAAAATATGACAAACAGTGAGGACGTATCAACTTTTTTGTAATTTTTAATTTGACAGTGTTTTAAATGTATGTATTGATAAGTATTATGATATAAAATGTATATGTTAAATATATGTGTATTTTGTAGCCCCTGAAGATGACCATCGATGTATGGTCGAAATATCGGATGAAAAATAAAAAACAAAATTAAAAATACAAAAATTTGTGGAATTTTTTATTTTAATTTGTATATGACCTTAAGCCAAACAAAAACAACAACATAGATTATCGACAGGTCAACAATAAATATTGAACATACAACACGGAAGGCACACCGCAGTACTGACTCATCATGTACAAAAAACTGAAAACAAAATACAACAAAAACACCATCAACATCATTGGTAATTATTCAAAAAATAGCCGATCTCTTGCGAGATTAAAACCAACAACAACGTTTTTAATTAAGTGTAAGAGACTAGGTTTAATACCAAACTTTATTCGTAATGCGACAAAAAACATTTATAGCTTTTTTAAAGTTAAAAACCAATTAGCACCAAATACTCTTAATGATGTGGAAAGTATTGTTTATAATTTTCATATTAAAATATTAAATTTACTGATACAGCATAAACACAGACAGACAGATTTGGTGGGAAAACAATTAATAACGACAAAGGAAACATTGAGAAAAATAATGGACATGCAAGATCTATTATTATTTGTAGAGGGAGAGAATATTTTACATGACAAACTTAATAACAACAATAAATTAAGACACATCGGAAAGCTACAACAATTAAGGGACGAGCATAATAAGAAAATCAAAATAAACAACAACAACAATGAAGATTGGTTTGTAAACAAAACCGATAGAAACATACCAACGAACGTTAAATGGTTATTGTCATTAGGGCCGAAACATGCTTTACCCAATACCATAACAACATTTCCATTGTTTAAATGTATTGCTGATGGTGAGGATATAATTCGTACACTCGAAAACAGAGAGCAACAAGAGATCGCGAGAAGCAAACTTACGTCACTCATAGACGGACACTTAAATAAAACAAAACTTAATGTTAGAGACAAATTAACTATTGATACAGTGGCACAAACGAGGGAATTTTTGAACAAAAATAAGGATGTTTTTATTTTAAGTTCTGACAAGGGTAACAAAACTGTAGCTATTATGAAAGATGATTATGTTCGCAAGATGAGAGAAATTGTAGGTGATATGTGCACCTACCAACGTTTGAAAAAAGATCCAACTGCCATTTTACAGAACAAAAACAACTTGTTAGTAGAAAAATTGTTTAATTTAAATCTGATAACTGTACAAGAAAAATACAAGCTAAGTACACGGACATCAATAGCCCCTAGGATATACGGATTGCCGAAAATACACAAAGAGGGAACCCCACTCAGGCCAATTTGTTCATCCGTTAATTCACCAGCATATGGTTTATGCAAATACATAGTTGATATATTAAAAAATCTTACGAAAGAATCGAAATATAATGTAAAGGATGCAATAGATTTCAAATCAAGGATCAATAAAAATAGAATAGAAGACGACGAAATAATGGTTTCATTTGATGTAGTTGCTTTATTTCCGAGTATTCCGGTCAATCTTGCTCTCCAAACAATTGAAGAAAACTGGAATATTTTACAAAATTACACCCAAATACCAAAAAAGCTTTTCATGGATATCCTTTCTTTCTGTATCAAAGATACAAGATATTTCAAATATGAGGATAAAATATTTGAACAAAGGAAAGGTATGCCAATGGGATCACCAGCATCACCTGTAATTGCAGATATTATAATGGAAAAGCTTCTAGACGTTTCAGTGGATCTGATGGGGGAAAAACCAAAAATTCTCACCAAATATGTAGATGATCTGTTTTGTGTAATAAAAAGAAAAGATGTAACCGATGTTTTAAGAATTTTAAACTCATTTAATAGACAGATTTGTTTTACTAAAGAAGAGGAAAATGGAAATAAAATACCGTACTTAGACTGTGTGGTTATTAGACAAAACAACCTACTTAGGATAGACTGGTATCAAAAACCAACATCGTCTGGAAGACTCATAAACTTCTACTCCAAACATCCTAGGCGAATAATTATTAACACTGCAACAAATTTTATAAGACGAGTTTTAGAGATAAGTGATGACTCTTTCCACAAAGACAATATTAAAAGAATAACGGACACGCTAAGGAAAAATCAATTTCCTATAAAAACTATTAAAGATTTAATTAAACATGCAAAATCAAAAAAACTCGGTAGCAAAGAAGAAGAAAAATTAGATAAAATATACAAATCAGTAACGTACATTCCTGGATTATCCGAAAGGCTTAAGAACTCTGACATATACAACAAGGAAAAATACGAAATAGCGCTTAAGACCAATAATTCTGTGTACCAATTATTTAGCAAACCAAAGACGAAACTTGAAAAGGAGGAAAAATCAAACTTGATTTACAAAATAAGCTGTGAGGGGGACGGGTCCAACATATGCCCAAAAGTATATGTGGGGACTACAAAATCAACACTCAAGACAAGATTATCAGGACACAAATCTGATCAAAAATCAGTTACAAAACCAATGGAACAAAAAACTGCACTTGCGGCCCACTGTACAATAACGGGACACAAACCAAATTTTAATAATGTGAGCATCTTACAAGAAGAGAGTAACTATACTAAGAGATACACACTGGAAATGTTACATATAGTAAACACACCAACAAACTTACGCCTCAATTACAAGACAGACACCGATAATATTTCACATATATACAAATACACAATAAACAAACACCGACATAGAAAACAAAAATAAGACAAAGTCGATGGAACGAAATCAATGGGACAATATTAGTTGATGAAAATATGACAAACAGTGAGGACGTATCAACTTTTTTGTAATTTTTAATTTGACAGTGTTTTAAATGTATGTATTGATAAGTATTATGATATAAAATGTATATGTTAAATATATGTGTATTTTGTAGCCCCTGAAGATGACCATCGATGTATGGTCGAAATATCGGATGAAAAATAAAAAACAAAATTAAAAATACAAAAATTTGTGGAATTTTTTATTTTAATTTGTATATGACCTTAAGCCAAACAAAAACAACAACATAGATTATCGACAGGTCAACAATAAATATTGAACATAAATGAATATTTTTTAAATTGCAAACTCTTCTTTTTATCATTCCATTGATATTTTGGCGATATCTTTGTATTTTCTCATTAGTAGCTATCTGGCAATATTGCTAGTTTATCATCTAGAAGAATCGCTTTCGTATTGCTTAGGAGTATTGCTATCGAGACACGTTTCTTCCCGAAGTATCTTCCGCAATACGACATCGATTATTGCCGCAATAATATTTTTCATCCAGGCAATACGTTTGGCGATACATATGGAGTATTTCTGTGTTTGCTGGGTTTGAATGCTTATACCCAGTTGACTAAATGGCCATAGACACAAATGTCGTCAACGATGTCTTCAGGACATTTTTGCATTGATGACGACAACTTAAGTAACAAAAAGTATATTTTGTCGTGCTTAAAATCGTATTTACGACTATTTTGGTGATATTTTTTTAACTTGTTTTGAATAATACTTAATTGGTTTGAAGTCGCCAAAGTTGTCCTCAATAAAGTCTAATTGAGGACAACGTAAGTGACCATTGCGTGCATTTTGTCGTGTTTCAAACAACTTTGATGACCAAATACATGCAATGCACAATGGTCTCCTAGACTGGTTTTTTTGGCCAAAACTCAAAACATTTATTTCCATATATGTTGTTGTAATATTGCAGCAAACACTTCAAAAAACAAAAGCAATAATTTGTTTTTGCAAATTTTAATTAACCGTTATTTTGTGAAGCGAGGAATTTCAAAGTTGTTTATTGCAGTGGTTAAGTGGTATGATTTTGTGTCTTGTTAAATCACAAGTTAGAAGAAAATTAATAAACTTTTTGAATATTTTAATTATGGATATTAATGACGATGGTAAGTATTTGAATTGGTAATAGTAAAACATTCAAGAAAAGTGTTGGTGATAAAAAAAAAATATGATAAACTTTTACAACCTCAAAATTAGTGATTTTTGGGGGTTTTTTTTTAATGTATAAGATATAACTAAAAATGCTCAAATTAGTTCAACGAAGCAAAAACGCCATAAATTACAGTGATTTGTGGTGCATATGAATCAGCAATTACATTTTGCCAAAACTTGCCAGTTTTTGAGAAATCTGTTTATATTTCAGGTAACTTTCGCTTCAAAAATTGGGATCTGTTAAGAATATGGCAGAGTGGGCATAGGAAACATGAATAAACTGATCTTCTTTTTAATTATATTTTTGAGAAGATCGGATAATCAAATGCTTCCAAAGAATATAAAAAGTATTTGACAGATAATATTCGAGTATATTGTTGTAATAGATTGGATGCAAAATGGCAGAAATCTCGTAGATCAATTGGAATTTTTAACACTCAAAATAATATTTGGCTTCAAAATGAAATAGTACTGAAAAGTCCAAAAACAAGTTACTTCACTAAAAAAAATTATTATTCTTTAGTAGAGGAAAATGTAGGAGAAAAAACTTTATCAACGTTTCGGACATGTCTGATCGCAGTAAACGAAGGGAGGCGGCAGAACTATCAAAGTATACAGCAAATGAGACTGAGCTATTAATGCAGGCATCAATAATGTTGGCTCGAAAGAAGGAAATAAAGATTTAGTCGTTGTTCTGATAAAAACTATGGAAAGTCCCACAATACCATCTAAGATACAAAAATCGTGTTCAAATGATGAGTGTCCCATTGCTCTCTCCGATGAGGAAACTTTAGCGTTTTTTATTGAAAATAATTTCACGAAGAAGCAATATTGCAATATAAGACTGAAAAGCAAGCAAGACAACTCCGATATATTTCCGTCCTATATGAGATTATTGGCAGCAAAAAATAGCTGTAGACCAAATGGCATCTGTGTAAGTGAAACCGTAGCTAAAGTTCCTTTGCAACAGCTTTTATAACACACTCCAACAAGGATAGTTGAAATAATAGTTGAGAATGCGGCTAAATCCAGAAATAAGGTGTACAAAAGTGACAGATTATGTCACGCTCGCAGAACTAGCCGCATCGACAATCTTTCTGATGTATTTAATAGAGCTTTGGATACATCAGACCCGTTAATATCATCTTTTCGCTTAAATACACGCATATATCAAAGAAAGCGTTTTACACTACCACCTCAAGTTATCGCTTTATTGAGCTGCGAAGATCTTCCTGAAATTTTTATATGTATATATAGTGAAGAAGGAGATACAGACGATGAAACTAAAGAGGAAAATAAAAAAGATAATTTAATTTTAGATTAAATGATTCGTATTAACTTAAGTTACAATTTTAATCTAAAATAGCCTATGTAAGCATGTCTTTACTAAATATTTTAAAATATCATACAGATTTCCTTTAAATATAACCATCATAATTCAGAAAAAAAAAAATACTAATAATACATATTACTCAAATTATATAAATCATGAAATGACTAATGTGTCTCTTAGGCTCAAGATGGGTTAATAATTTTTTTTTTTATTAAAACTTAATAAATATAATCCCAGCAAACACAGAAATACACCTTATGTATTGCCAAACGTTTTGCCTGGATGAAAAATATTATTGCGGCAATAATCGATTTCGTATTGCGGAAGATACTTCCTTCGGGAAGAAACGTGTCTTAATGGCAATACTCCTAAGTCCCAATTTCCACAATGCAAGTCTTATTGATCAGCTTGCTACTTTGTAGGCGAGAGTGACGAGGGGAAAAGAAACGAGTACTCAGCTTGCTGTACTCGTCATATGCGCTTTGTTTTCTCATTCGTAATTTTCAGCAGGTCTATTTTGACAATTATCTTTCATATTTAATTTCGTTGTACAAAGTTAATTTCGTAGCGTGTGTGATTTTTTGTGTGTAAAATGTTATTAAAAATTAAATCACAAATTTTACACAACTTTAATTTTAAATTAAACAATTGTTAAAATATTCAACACGAATTTAAATTTAAATATATTTTAAAAAGAAATATGTTTTAAGCGAAATGTCAAAACGCACATATACATTCATACAAATGGAATAACAGATAAATAATAAGACTTGACTCGTGGAAACACCGAAGCTGATTCAAAGAAGAAAATGTGATAAGATTGTGGAAATTGGGTCTAAGCAAAACGAAAGCGATACTTCTAGATGATAAACTAGCAATATCTTGACTTAATTAAAAACAAAACAGATTAATATTTAACAGATTTATTTCATTTAAATATTTACCTTTTGCAGAATATTTTGAGAACTAATTTCTTAGATTTAACAATTTGATTAATTTTTATTTTTTTTATGACGAACATATGTATTATAATATAATTTTTTTCTGTTTATATTGCGTAATTTTCTCAAAAATTATAAAGGGAAGAAAATAAAAAATTACTTTGATTATTTTCTTTTAGATGACAATTTGGGGATATTGCTAAACTATTGCCTTAGGGGAAATCTTCCATTTGTTTGCAGGGAATGTTTATTGTTACCAATTGCGTTTTTAATTTCAATACATGTATATGTGTGACTTTTTTAGTTTTCGCCAACAAATATAGCTCGCCAGACCTATGTGCAATGGTCGCTTATTTGTCCTCTACTAAAAAAATTAAAAGCTGTTAATTTGTATATAATTTAAAATTTTATTATCATAATTTTTGAGAATAAAAAAATTAAAAAATAAATAATCCTGCCTGTTAAAAACGTGTATTTGCTCTCCTGATATTTTGTAACTTACAACGTTATTTGCGGCTGTGCTTCAATTGTGAAATTGGACATACATACGTGAATTGATGGGCCAAGAAGCACAACAAAATTAATGTTTCTGCCGACTCCATTGCCATTGGAGGTCTGACTGACTCTACACATCCAGTATTCCCTATTTTCGAGCCCAGTCTCCCAAACTCATCGAACATTTCATTAGCGGTGATGTGACCAGGTACTTACCCCTGGAATTTACAGCCCATCAACCCCCTAAGAGCTGGCCCCATGTATAGTGTTCGTCGGAAATGTCGCTAATCGGGCATTAACGACTTTATAAGAAAAAAGTCGCAAATGACAACTGTAACCACTTCGTTACCCATATGATCATTAACGACAATGTGCATGATAATGTCGCTCACATTGTCGTGTATGACTTAAGTGCCCTTTGTTCGAAAAAGTCGTCGACGATTTGCATGGGCTGTCTCCAACATGTCGTCAGGGATTTACTATGGGTCTTGCATGCGTCGTCAAAGTTGTCTTGAAGACATGGCCAACTGGGTAACTCTAAAATTATTGAACAGATTTTAATAAAATATATATTGCGCACTTCTGTGAGTAAATACCTTTCAAATGGTGTATATTTTGTTCAAATCGGTTTACATACAGAGGAGGAAAGTGTTCTTAACTGTTTTGCCTTTCATATAATTCATTTATATGCTCAAAAAGGAATCAGAAAATGTCATCACAAATGATTTTTTGAGGAGATTCATCGGTAGGCTACCATTTTCTCACAACGAGGAGAGTATTATTTATGAACGAAAAATGAGCTTATATGCAGGTATTTTGCTCTTGAAGCTGATTCCTAAGATTCGATTATGATACAAAGTGCTAGCTGGGATGTAGTTTAACTCTTGAATTTAATTTGTTTTTAAGACTGAAATAATTGTATGTATATAGTTATTTCTTTGTCCTTTTATTATTTAATAAATATAAAAAATTCGTTTTTTTGTTAATATGTACATAATATGTTAATATTTATTTAAAAAAAAAAAACGAAAAATCAGTTATTTGGATTGGTTTTTTATAAAAAAAAACCGAAAACTGGTTTCTTAAATGAATGTTCGTTTAATGCGTCGAATAGTAAGTTGACAACTCTGAAAGACACTTTACAACGACTATAATTCTAATCATTTAAAATAATTTCTAACGAAATTGGAGGAATCTGTCTCCAGTTAAAAAAAACAATTTTTAGTAAAATTAAGAAGATATTTCACTTTATTGGGAATAAAATCAACATTTGTCTATCAATGTTCATGAAATAAAGCTTGTATAATTTGGAATATGCATTTAGGATTTTGCCATAATAATAGTAAATTTTTACCATATTTAATTTTTTATAAGTTTTTAAAAAATAAGTTTTCCAATTTTGCCAAAAAAATATTTTTCATCATTGCGGAAAACCACTTCCTAAGTTATGATAAAATCGGTCATACAGCTTCTTCTAAGACCACAAGTTTAAGAAAATATTAAGAAAAAACTTATCGATTCAATTTTAAATTTCGACTGTTGTAATTTAAGTTAGGGGATCATAACATACCAAATAAAGTATAGTGGTCATTAAAGGTCATGACAAAAGATCAAATTTGCTGAATGTATTTCAAATTATAATTGACAGGTAAAGATTTAACCTTTAAGTGAAAACAAGGTCCTAGCCAGGCATTTTTGAACTTTCTCTTATTGTTTTTGCATCGATGGACCCTCCTAAGTTTTTATCAATTCCTCAATAAAGTTGTTGTGTGTGAACAAGTTTTGAGAAACTAATTTTTTTTTTGTATCTGGGGGCGTGGCAATCTGTGTCAAGAAATTTGATGCACATTTGTATGACTAGATCCTGGCCTGGCCCTGCACTATTAAATAAAGACTGTAGTAAATAATATCAAAACAATACGTTTAAAAAAGCCACGCACACATAAGAATGCTTTCTTCCAACAAAATGTTCTTGCTCTACCCTGCAAATAATAGGACTAGCCCAAAATGTAGCCCACAAGGGACTAGGACTAGTCCAAAAGTAACCCAAACGTATGGAAAAAACATGGTCTATTTAACATTACGATGTCCTAGGGCAGGACAATATAACCCAGCTTTGGATTACAAAGGAGTAGTCTTAAAACTACTCCATGGTATACTCAAGATGATTAGTTTTGAAGTCGTTTAAAAACGAAAACATGTCGTTAAAAAGTCCAGTCCATGGAGTAGTCCATTTTATCAAAATGGATCAGGTAGTCCAATAACATTTGCAGGGTAGTCATAAAACTCCATACAAAAATACAAGTATGTAGTTACAGCCCAGCCCTGGAGTATACTTGTGTGATTACACTTTGGTGTTTGCTTAAGGGTTAATTTAAGGCGACCAGATTTTGAAAATAAAAATAGAGGAGATAAAGAAAAAAATAAAAATTTTTTTTGACTTCAACATTTTTTACATATTTTGCAGACAAATTTACATTCACATATTTATATGGAAAATAAATTAAAAAAATAACT
Organism: Pollenia griseotomentosa; assembly: GCA_963931875.1. Taxonomy (NCBI): domain Eukaryota; kingdom Metazoa; phylum Arthropoda; class Insecta; order Diptera; family Polleniidae; genus Pollenia; species Pollenia griseotomentosa. The sequence goes on along the minus strand of OZ007562.1, from coordinate 190,887,444 downwards.
TGTATAAAAATTTACATTTGCTTATAAATAAGTAAAATTAGTTAAACAATAACAAAACTTAAAAATTCATTGCACTTATTAAAAATTTCATACTGCAAGTGTATGAGAGTTCAGTAGGAGTATGAACAGAACAAACATGGCACGACATTTTCCATAGGATTTGACAGACAAAACCGGTGTCCTCCGTGAAATAAAATTTATTTTAATTTATGAAAATTAAAAAAAATATTGGTCATGCTTTAAAAAATAAAGGTGACAGATTATGAAAAAAGATGACAAAAAGAGGGCACAAGTTTTATAGATGACAGCCAGTTAAAATAGATGATTGTCCTCTAAAAAAAGTACGTATAGTCACGTTTAAGGTACAATAGAACAAACAACAGGGCTTTTTATTGTTGTTATATGATACGAACTGTCAAAAAGCAAAGGGGTTGGTTGATAAGAGACAAAAAGATCAAGACAAAAAACTTGTTAACTTGTTTACTATACAACATTTGACAGTTCGTATCACGAAACAAGCAAATAAAAAATAAACAGCTAGCTTTCCGAGACTACCTGCTATAAATATCAGGGCTGTGGAGTCGGAGTCGGAGTTGAGGTTTTTGTACCGGAGTCGGAATCGAAGTACCCACAAAAACTAGCGACTCCGACTCCGACTTTTTTGCATTAAAATTTTTCCAATATTTTTCAAAATAAAAAATTTTAATGACTAATTTCTCCAATTCTTTTTAAATATCAATTCATATTTAAATATAATTTTTCTTATAATTTTATTTTAATTTGACATAAAAAAACAAATTTTAAACATAAATTGATATTTAAATAAATTAGTAGAATTGGCCATAAATTGGTCTGCTTTTTGAAATTGTGAAGTCAGAAAATAAGGACCAGTATACTTTTCATATCAAAAATTAAAAAATTGAGATAACATCTTATTTTGACAATTTATAAGAATAGTTATATGGATTGTATCGAAGCATGTCCTTTTCTATGTTTAAATGTGACCTCAAATTTCTGTAACAAAAACCAGCGGGTTCACTACATATTTGAATTTCGCCAAGATATCGTTAATGAAATAGAGCCGAATTAAGGAATTTAAAAATTAAATTTGTAAAGATGTTGTTTTTTTATTTATCGTATATTAACAAATATTTTTGTAGCCATGTTCATGAATATGACTTGAAATCAGCTGTAGCTCCTGTGGTGAAAGCATTAAGTGAACTACATTTTAAGTTCCAACCTTCAAGGTGAATTATAATAGAATAAAAGGAAAAGGAACTCGGAAAAAAATGACATTGTTCCAGATATAATTCCCATCAATGTGGGGGTTAACCCGAAAAATGATTTGAGAATACTTTTATCTACTCACTTTAGGGAAAATTGGAGAGATAATAAAGACTTGCAATTTCAAATTTCGGTCTTGGACAATAATAATATTGAATTAGGAACGGAAAAATGCAATGGCGAGTTCTTGATGCCTTTAACGTCTAAGCCAATTGGACTTGGTGTTGTTTTAAACTTTTCTATCTCGAAAGCTACATTAGATAGGACTTATGGAAATTCACACATCTATAAATTTCAACAGTATAAAAAACGTTTTTTGAAAAAGATGTGAATTGGTGTAGTTTATCTCTCCCCTACAGAACTATTTTTGCATTTTTTAGCAATGTTTGCATAATTTTAATAAATTAATATAACCTTTAAAATATACTAAAGTTCAATGATCCCATACGGATTGAAGCAAAACTCGTTTATTTCGAAAGTTCGTAACAAAACTCGTTCGTTCTAAAATTAAATCCATTATTTTTCTATATTTCAGTTGGTTTAAATTTCTCAACTGTTGAGTTATAAGAATGTCATAACACTTTAGAATTAAAAAATCATTTGGTCTATTGAATCGGGCGGTATATGTTTTTTACATTTTTTCCAAAATCCAAATAAAATATTTTGCAGCTTTCCTACTCATATGTTAGAAACTAGTAGGTTAAAGCTCAATGCGCGGCACGTTAGAATTAAAATTTCGATTTGAAATTTTTACAGAATCATTTTCTTGCTATATTTAATCATTTAACAGGTACTAAATTAAAAAAGAGTTTAAAGTCAAATAAAAACTAGTCTCTTAAATAATGCTAGGTTAGAGTAGGAGTCGGAGTCGGAGTCGTACTTAAAAAATTTCAGCAAAAGGAGTCGGAGTCGGAGTTATAACTATTTCTTAACGACTCCACAGCCCTGATAAATATACCTTGGTCACGTTAGTTAATTGAAAAAACATTGTCTACACTTGAGTAGTTACATTACAAATAAAATATTTAATGGCAATAAACAAAAAAAATATTTATTTTTTTCCGTTTTATATTCATTTATGTTGGTTGCTTAGCAAAACAGTTATTAGAAATTTAAAACAATTAAACAAACTTAGAAGAAAATCACCTGCATTTTTATTATTATCTTAAAATTCAATTCAATTTAATTTAAAAAAGAAAAATGATAAGGGCACATTTAATATTTTTAATTTAAAATACATACATATGTACGTATGTACATATTTATGTGTTTATTAATAGAAAAATAAAAATAATTAAAACTTAGAAAATAAAGAATAAACGTCATCAGTTAAAAATTCCAAAATGTTTAGCCGCAAATTAGATCGAATGTATCATCCGCCCTCCAATTTAGATAGATACGACAATGAGGAATATATGAAGAATCCATTACTAAAATTTCGGTTAGCAGATGTATACGAACGACGACATCATATGTTTTTAAAATATAGGGCAGCAGAAGTAAAGATGAAGTTATCGCGTAAACGTTTGCCACCCGAAGCCGATATACGCTATTTGCCCGAATCTCATTATGTGGACAACTTGCGGAGAAGTGTGCGTAAAATTGTTGTTCCAAAAATGTTGACAAAAACTGAAAAACAAATACTGAGCTATGCACCGAAGCAGTTAAAACAAAAATTGCCGGATATTGTCAATTCGTATATGAAAGATGTTCACGAAGAGTTCGATCGTTTAATGAAGATTTACAGCATGAAAAGTATTTTAGTTAAACCTGAGCTACCTGATGATGATCCGGCTGAATTTCATCTGCCCAAAGCCGATTTTAGATTTTCATTGCCGGGGAAAACCACAAATTATACAAAGTTTATTCAAAATTGCAAAAAGATTAAGCAACGCTTACTAATTCTACACGTCCCTGCTAGATGTCTATTAAACTCTACGGAATTGGAATTTCCCGAACTATTAATTGCATTCGATCCTTTGCAATTGAAAATGACTCAGGCCGCCTCAGTACAAATGGGTTTGGGCCAAAGGGAGTGTATTTCACACAAGGCGTTGCTAAAGTACTGCCGTACGTCGTTGGACAATCACAACACATACTTGAGATGGACTTGGTATCCAAAGTTTATTTGCAGTTTAAGACGTATGTATAAAAAACGGGTTGTACCACCCAAATTATGGCCAGCGACATTTCTATGCATAGAGGGTCTTGTCAACAGACAACTGAACAATTTAAAGCAAAGGACTCTAATGGAGCTGCTAAAAGTTTGTGCCAACGAACGAAAAATACCTATGTTGCGTTTAAATTTAGTATGTTTTGATGAGGATGATAATATCGATATTAGTCCCAGCATTGAGGAGATAATTGAAGTCTACGTGACTATAGCCAGAGAAATAGCTGAGGTGGGTAATCGAATGGAACCCATACAACCACAAATTGATGCCTCAACAGTCAGTCAGGCTGCAGAGTATCTACGCATAAGTCTCAATGCCAACTATCTTAACGAATACACTGAAAAATTGAAATGTTCTATCTTAAAGACCTATCAACCTGTTGAGCAATATTTAATTAACTATCAAAAAAAGTATTACAATCTCTTTAGCCAAACTGTGTTGGATGATCTAAATGAGTTTTTGTCTCAGCCCCGAGCGTTTGACGAATATTTTACAAAAATCGAATCCTACTTTGAATATATTAACATGTTGCGTAGCGAACCGCGACAGGATTTTTTTGTTTTGGCCATTATAAACAATGAACCGGCCATAAAACGTCTTCGGCAAATAGCCGATGGATTAATAGCCCGAATAACAGCTGAAATAACAAAGCAGCATATTAGAGCCGAGTTGGATATTTGTGATGAATTTCAATATATTAAAAATAGAGCTTTGGAAATACCAAAAACCACCGAAGAGCTTCTGGCCGCCGCCGAGTATATGATTTTCGTAAAGAAAGAAAAACTCTTCGAGTTGCGAAATCGAATACAATATTGTCTCAAAGTTGGAACAAACTTGGTAGAATTGTGCGAAATGTCACCTTACCACTTTGATTTGACAATCAAAACGATTAGTTGGTTGTATGACATAAATGAAATTTGTGACTATAATGCATCTCAGCAAGAGAATTACAAGTGTCTTTTTGAAGAGCACTTGCAGGAAGTGGTCAAGAAGCTTAATGAAGATATTGAACAACTAATACCGAAAATAACAATTATCAATGATATGAGTGACCCGAAAAAATTCAAAGAATACTATATAATGATACAGAACTTTATAGATCAGTTAAAAATATTTGACGACTATGTAGCCTGGATCAACAAGGAGGAAAAACTATTTAAAATTCCACAGACACTGTATCCAACATTAGAAATTTTAAAGACATTTGTTTATCCATTTGCAAAGTTAATGAAGTGAGTGGAGGTTTATCAACTAAATGCTTATCACCTTCGAATTTTAATTGTTTTTTTTTTTTTTTGCAGATTATGTATTAATTGGATGCGCTATCACAGTGTTTGGTTGGACGGTCCATTTGAGTATTTAGAGCCAAAATTTGTGGAGCTTACGACAGAAAATTATCTAAAAGAGTTCCAAAAGAATCAAAAATACTATAGACAAAAAATCAAACAGGACCTAATAGACAACCCCATTTGTAAATATAAGGTAGGTCGGCTCTTATACTGCCCTCCTAAGAAAGAAAGTCATATCTACATTTTAGAAGTATTGAGCTATTTAGCTCTTACGTTTTTTATCTTTCGTGCCTTAAAATCAAATATTTATTTTTGAAAAATTCCCAAACATAAATATTTAAAAATATAAGTTTTATTTTATTCAATCTATTATCGTAACAAACGGGAAATTTTGGATGATAAAGAATAAAATATGGACTAATGACTTTTTTGCCTAGCATCTATATATTGTCACATAAACCGCAAAAGGTGTTAAATAACAAAATATTTAAAATCGACTTTTTCATTAAATCTGATGTGTTGCATCAACACAAAGGTCCACGAAAAAAAACCGGTTTCATTAGAAAGGCAATTTTGTAAAGATGGTTTTAGACTATAAATTTGTTTCAAAGCTATGACCACGATGGGAGTAAGGTGGCAATTTCTGCCTCTCTGAAACTATCTAACGGATTCTAATGAAATTTATAACATAGATAAGTCCCTACTATTTATATGGACTCATTAGCTATCCAATTTTTAAGAAATAGAACCACGAGGGACGGTTGGTCGAATTTTCTGCCCCCCCCCCCGTACCATCTTACCGATTTTAATTAAATTAAAAACATAAGTAGATTACTATTTATATCGCCAAATTAGCTATACTTAAAAAAAAAAGCCCACGAGAAGAGGTAAGGGGCAAATTCTGCCTCTTCGAAACAATCACATAAACCATGAATTTTTGTAAAAATGGGAGTACAAGAAGAGGGGAAGGTAGTAACACACGCTGGGTATCCGCTGGTAAAATATACAAAATTAGTCCTTTAACCATATTTTTAAAAAGTTACAAATAAAACTTCTGAGCTAATTCACAAACTTTCAAAAAATTCTGAGTCAAACTATGTATTTTGTTGGTTCCTTAACTTTGTGAATTGTTTTTGTTTTTATTCAATTAAACTTTTTAATTGAATAACTAACTTGATTTTTGTGATGTTATATATTTGAACAAAACCGATTAACCGGATATTTCTGTGGTTTTCACGAATAATCGCGTAAGTCGGTTTTTACCGAAATTGAGATAATGATGTCAAAGTGCTACATTTTGCATTAGGTTTTTATAAGTATTAAGCTTTTTAGAATATAATGTAGTATTATTAATTTTTTTCTGCTAAAAACAACTTAAGTTAACAGTTTAATAAAATATTTTGCTATTATAACGATTTATGTCGACATACATCGCCAAAAATTGTAAAATTGCTGAATATGTTTCCAAATAAAAAACATATGTGATGTTATGTTGTTATTCGTGCAAAAAATATGAAAGTATTTTTTGAAAATTTTTCTATTAATAACAACTTATATGTACATGTGCGTTTATTGTTGACTTCTTTAGTTGCAACAACAGCAGATGAGCGGTTGTTTGTAATTTTAAGTCCATACGTTGTGCTATAAGCATCATAAACTCTGAATATGTCGCCAACTTGTGTGCTAAAAATAACAACGTAAGTCGTCATGTGTGATTAAAATGATAACATTTATTTTCACAAAAAAGAACTTATGTGGAGATATGATGTTATATTGCACCCACTTAATGAGTCAATCAAACATATGCATTTTTAATCCTTTTACAGATTGTGATCCTGTGAGGATTTTTTTATGAAAACTATGTATAAAACGTAGAAAGTCACTGTTAAGAGGATAGTAAAGAAAAAAGTTTAAAAAAGCATCTACAGAAGCCGCAATTGAAAAAAATAATTGTTTTTGCTCTCCTGAAAAGTTTGGTTTTATAACTTACGCGATTATTCGTGAAAACCACAGATTTATACCCACACCACAATAGTGGAGATGGTATTATGCATTTGTGCTGATGTGTGTAACACATTAAACTATTGGTTCCAACCCCCACCTTAAAGTAAACCGATCGACTCAGAATCATTTTCTGAGTCGAACTAACGATGTCTGTCCGTCTGGCTGGCTGGCAAAGTACAAGTCGCAATTTTGGAGATAATTTGATAAAATTAGGGACATAGGTTCTTATTGGCACAATGACCAAGCCTATTGAAAATGGGCCGAATCGAGGAAAGATAAGGGGAAATGTCTGCCTCTCAGAAACTATCAAACCGATTTTAATGAAATTTAAATCATAGATCGAAACATATTTATATGGACACATAAGCTATGCGGTTTTTAAAAATAGGACCACAAGGGGAGTTAGGAGGCAATTTCTGCCTCTCACAAACTTTCAAACGGATTTTAATGAAGTTTATAAACATAGATAAATCCATAATCATATGGGCACATTAGCCTGATGTGTTCTTAAATACGTAGTGTAGGGTATCATATGGTCGAGCTTGACCGACTATACTTTCTTACTTGTTTTTAGATGCTTAACCGAAAACTGGTTTCTTTAAAATTGCAACTAGAAAAGTCTTAAGAGCCTTAAATGTTGAACAATGCGATTGTTTACACGCTAGAAGTGGTAGATGCGACCATTTTTCTTAACGTTTTTCAGTAATTTACAGTTGAAAAAGGGTATTTTAAGCTTAAAACGTGAAACTCATTTACGGTTTCTAATCTACCCTTATCTCACTTTTGGAGTTTTGGTGCTCCGTACTTTCTTTCTTAGGAGGGCAGTATTAAACGTTAACAAAATAAAATAATAATTTTATTTAGGGTCAAACTGAAGATCCCGATCCCGATAATCATCCTGTACCTCTAAGGCTTTGTAACAAAATGATACAATCTATAAAAGATTTTACTACTGGCGTTTTTATAGTTAATAACATGTGTAACCCAGCCTTGAGAAAGCGCCATTGGAAGGAAATGTCTGAAATAGCAGGATTTGATATAACTCCAGATGCAGGCACCACGCTAAGGAAAATTTTAAATTATAAATTGGATTCGAAATTGGATCAATTTGAAATCATTAGTGTTGGTGCTAACAAAGAGCTGCAACTATGGAATGCCTTGCAGGCTATGATCCACGAATGGGACAATAAGACATTTCCAACGGGACCTTATAAGGAAACTGGAGTACAGATTTTATCTAATCTAGATGATATACAGGCATTACTAGATGATCATATATTAAAAACATTGTCTATGCGTGGTTCGGCTTTCATGAAACCCTGTGAAACTGAAGTTTTGGCTTGGTATGACAAAATAAAGCGTGTCAATGAAACTTTAGATCAATGGGGAAAAGTACAGTCGAACTTCTTATACTTGTTGCCTATTTTCTCCTCGAAAGATATAGTGGCTCAAATGCCAGAAGAGGGAAGACTGTTTTTAATTGTTGAACAAACATTTACCCGTAATATGGGCATGATACTGAGACAACCGTTAGTTATGGAAACTGCTCCCGCATCTGGTCTGCTCGAATCGCTGATCAAAGCAGTTGAACTTTTGGATGATGTTACTAATGGTGTAAACAACTACTTAGAAAAGAAAAGATTGTATTTTCCTCGATTCTTTTTTCTGTCCAACGATGAAATGTTGGAGATTTTATCGGAAACTAAAGATCCTTTAAGAGTTTTACCCCATCTTAGCAAATGTTTTGAAGGCATCAATAGCTTGGAGTTCGATAAAAAGAAAAATGTTTTATCTATGATAAGTGCGGATATGGAAATTGTGCCATTTGTAGAACAAGTATCTACAGCTGCAGCAGGTGGCAGCGTGGAAAAATGGCTCCAGGGTGTAGAATGTGAAATGTTGAGGGCCGTGCGAGAACAAATGGGCATGTCGTTCCAACATTATCCCAAAGTAGAGAGATATGATTGGGTGCTGGATTGGCCACAAATGGTTGTCTTATGTGTATCACAAATATATTGGGCCGCTAATGTACATGTTAATTTAAGAAAATCAGTAACAGATTACCAAGCTATAAACAATTTTTATACTGATTTAACCTCCGATTTACATCAGATTGTTAGTTTAGTAAGATCTACAGAAATAAGTAATCTAAATCGCATCACCATTAAGTCACTGATAGTCATAGATGTACATGCCAAAGATGTTGTAGAGGAATTGATACGTTTAAAAATAAATAGTGAACATGATTTTCAGTGGTTGTCCCAGTTGCGTTACTACTGGGAAGAAGGTGACAGTTTAGTTAGGATTATTAATGCTACTGTGCCATATGCCAATGAATACTTGGGTAATTCGGATCGTTTAGTTATAACACCTCTAACCGATCGTTGTTATCGCACTCTGGTTGGGGCTTACCAATTACATTTAAATGGAGCTCCCGAAGGCCCAGCTGGAACGGGAAAAACCGAAACCACTAAAGATCTTGCGAAAGCTTTAGCTGTTCAGTGCAAAGTATTCAACTGTTCTGATGGCCTAGATTACAAAGCAATGGGCAAGTTTTTTAAAGGTTTAGCTTCTAGCGGTGCTTGGGCCTGTTTTGATGAATTTAATCGCATTGAATTAGAAGTACTTTCAGTCGTGGCTCAACAAATATTGTTAATTGTTCAAGCAGTTCGCGCCAACGCAGTTAAATTTGTATTTGAGAACACAGAACTAACTTTAAATCCATCCTGTTACGTATGTATAACCATGAATCCTGGCTACGCAGGACGTTCCGAACTGCCGGACAACTTAAAAGTACTGTTTCGGTCAGTGGCAATGATGGTTCCAGACTACGCTATGATTGGCGAAATCTCTCTTTACTCTTATGGTTTTGTTGACGCGCGGAAGTTGGCTGTAAAAATTGTTACCACTTATCGTTTGTGCTCCGAGCAATTGTCGATGCAAAATCATTATGATTACGGTATGAGAGCGGTAAAAACAGTGCTTTCAGCCTGTGGCAACATCAAAAAACAATTTCCCAATGAACTAGAAGATATTTTATTGTTACGATCTTTAATAGATGTGAATTTACCAAAATTTATGTCTTTCGATATTCCCCTCTTTGAGGGAATAATATCGGACATTTTTCCTGGCATCACTTTACCTACTATCGATTATTCACTTATCGAAACAGAGTTTAAAAGGTTTTGTAAGGAAATGGTTTTAGAACCCACCGAGAGTTTCCTCAATAAAGTAATACAGACTTATGAAATGATAATAGTTCGACATGGTTTTATGTTGGTGGGGGAACCTTTAGCAGGAAAATCGAAAACATTGGAGATATTGGCTAAGATCTTGTCATCTTTAAAAATAAAGGCTCCCGAAAGAAATCCATATTTCCAAGACGTTCAGATGGGCATTATGAATCCCAAGTCAATAACAATGAATCAGTTGTATGGCTCATTTGATCCAGTTTCATATGAGTGGACAGATGGTTTAGTAGCCCGAATATTTAGAGAATTTGCCATGACTCCAACACCAGATAGAAAATGGGTAAAAATAAAAAGTTTCCATTACAATTGAAAATAATATTGTTTCTTTGTTTTTTTACACCCTATTGGCATTAAGGTAATATTTGATGGTCCAGTAGATGCAGTTTGGATTGAAAATATGAATACTGTTCTGGATGACAACAAAAAGCTTTGTTTAACATCTGGCGAAGTTATAACCATGACAAAGGAAATGTCAATGATTTTTGAAGTCATGGATTTAGCACAGGCATCGCCAGCTACAGTTTCCCGATGTGGAATGATTTACATGGAACCAAGTACATTGGGCTGGAATGCATTTGCTAGCACTTGGTTACAAAAATCCGATACGAGATGGGCTGATGAAGAGACTGTACCATACATTAAAGCCTTATTTAGTTGGTTGCTAGAACCGGTAATATTCATAAGTAGATTTATACATTCATGAATGAAGTTTTGTGTTAAATAAACATATTTAAAAATGTTTATTTCATATTTTAGTGCCAAGAGTTTGTTAGAAAAAACTGCACTCAGTATTTAAAACCTGGAGAATTTAATTGTCTTACAACCACCTTTGATATATTTGAAATGTGTCTTGATGAAGCTATCGAGGAGAATGCTGATGATTATCAAAAATATTTGCCAATGTATTTTCAAGCAGCCATTATATTCGCATTAGTTTGGGGCGTGGCTGGTATATTGGACTCAAGGTCCAGGGAAAAGTTTGACGCTTTTTTAAGAAGGGTAGACTTTTATAAGAAAAAGTAAATATTAAAGTTGTTTAATTCTATAACATGTTTATTACAAGTTCTGGGCGGATGAGGAAAATATACCAGCAAACATTGGAAAATTGGAAATTTCGATACCAGTTGAAGGACTTTTAATGGATTATGTTTACATTTTTAAACAACGGGGATCTTGGCGCTCATGGCCGGATATAGCTAAACGCATGGAGGTGGAGGAAACATCATTGGGCGTTCTTGTGCCTACCGTGGATACGGCACGTTATATGCACTTGCTTAAAATGCACATTGACGTAAGTGTTTTTGTTTTATTTACAAAAAAAAAACATAATTATAAAATATCTAAGTGCAAATATATCCATACAAACTGCTCAGACACAAACATTTTCGCAATCATGCATTATCTGCATAATTGTAAAAATATTTGTGCCATGTTAGTGAAATCTATTTCACGTTAAATGTTTATTAACTTTGAAAATGAGTTATACAGGGGTGTGCTGCAAATCGAAAGCCTAGAACGCAAGAATTTGGTTGTTGTTTTTAATACACGATTTTTTCTTTCTAATGGTCCAACTTAGGTTTTTACGGAAAGAAAATTTGGCCTCGCCCACTTTTACGCCCACTTTTTCGATTTACCTAAATGCAGAAAACGGCTCCATCGATTTGACAAATTTTTTCTTTCAAATGTTCGTATTAATCCATTTTAAGTTTTCATCGAAAGAAAAATTTGCCACGACTACTTTTACTATTTATCTAAAATCGCAGAACAGTTGCACCGATTTGGATAATTTCTTTTTTAAATATTCGAAGCAATCAAATTTAAGTTTTCAATAATTTTAACAAAATTGTTATGATATTGAAATTTTTTAATTTCAATAAAAATGAAAATATAAAGTTATAATAATCAATTGTATAAAATTGTAATGCCGTCTATAAGAAGGACCAATTTAGGGCGTTGAACTCGCAACGCTTCCAGCTAAACGTATATTCGATCTAAACTCCAGAGCAACTCGAAAAGCGTAATAGAATTGAGCGAAATCGATTATCGCAAACTTACACAAGATGAAAGAGAATATGCGAACGAAGTAGATATGTATCAAGTGAGACACAATCGCACCGTAGAATCCGTTCGAGGGATAACAAAGTCAAATATTCGTGCAAGACGAGAAACAATTATTGCATTGAATCAGGGCGGCCAGATTTGACGATTTATCGTAATTTGGACGATTTTTTGTTCCGGAATTAGCAAAGTGCCGATTTGCTGATTTTTTTCTAAAAAGTGACGATTTTTTTCAGTCTCCAAATTCTGAATAAAACATTAAATTTTCTGACACGTTCGTTTTTTAATCTTGGAATGTTTAACAGCCGTACCTTAGCAAGAGCGGAAGGCGGAACGTTTTCTTTTGCTTAGCTTTTACGCTGCTATGCCATACCAAAGCAAAGACGTCAACGTTGTGTCACGAACAGTAGTGATAGCTTTCTTGTTTAATAAAACCCACAAACTATAAATAAAATAGAGACAAAAACGCTAGATTGACCAAAAAATAGCTAAATTGCCATTATAAATTAATTATAGCGGCAAACTTCACTATTAAACGAGCTGTCAAATCGGGTTTTCCCATTGCAAAGCGTTGAGGCCGCTCTATTCAAAAACTAGAAAACGCATGCCGCTTTTGTTTAGGTACGGCTGTAATATGCAAGTCTTAAGAAAATCTTTAAATGATTATTTTCAGAGTACAAAAACAACAATTTTACACTTTTTTTGTCGTTCGTCAAACCAAAATCGAATGAACCTTTTACGACTCTCTGTATAAACCATATTTTTAAACAATTATACGCGCACATTTCACGGGTAGTAAGATAACATCTACATGAGTCTCATACGATTCTTGCCATGAAAGAAGAATCTCAGTCGTGTTACAGTTTTTCCCGTGTAGGAATCTTCTACGATTTATAAATGCGGTCATCGACGATCAAAGACGCTTTTCATGAGACTCGATTGAAAATGCTATCTGCCCAGTAAAAACTTACACTACAAAATAAGGTGTTAAGTAATCAGAAAAAAATAAAAGCACTGCTTACAATTCTACTGAAAGAACCAATGAATTTTACAAGGGATGTCCCAAAATGAACACATTCAAAAGTAAGTCATATAGAAGAAAGCTACTAAATAATGAGTGAAAGAAGCTATTTGAAAAAGTAAGCGAAGTTTTTACTGGAAAGTAATTATGTTTTAGTTTGAATGTTTTTTTTTTTACAAAAAGCGAACAAAAATGGTTTAAAAAAACTAAATTCTATGTTATTCGATTTTTTGACGATTTTTCGAAACGTAAAAAGCGATTTTTTTCTTTTTTCTCAGGAAATTTACGATTTCCTTACAAATATATCTGGCAGCCCTGCTTTGAATACTCTTGGAGCTGCATTCCATTACAACAGGACAATGGATTACAGAACAGACCATCCCGCTGTTGGTTCGATGAGCGTTGTTTGCCCACATTGTAAGGCATTGAAATTTAGAAATGAATCTCCAGGATTGTAATGCGCGAGAGGCAAAGTGAAATTAAAATTGAACCAAACCTAAATATGTATATGAATAAAATTTTAATTTAAAAATACTTTTTTTCCTCTTTTTAACGGATTTTAAAAATCGAACGCAAACATGTTTTCTAATTTGGACAGGACGGCGTCTGTCGGGTCAGCTAGTTTTTGTAATAAAATTCTGTTTAATAGGGAAATATTTGCCATACAATTCGTTTAACGTTTTTGATTTCCAGCTGATAAATTTGTTTTACTTCTATTTAACTCGAATTTCATAACCTGGCCAAGTACTCCAGAAAATTTATGTTTAAGGATATTTCGTATGCTTTCTTAAAAAAAATTTATTTAATCTTGCAGCACAAAAAGAAAATCTTATTAGTTGGACCTACAGGAACTGGAAAAAGTGTCTATGTACAAAACTATTTAATGAACAGACTAAATTATGAAACCAATGAATCCGCCTTTATGACATTCACCGTAATGATAACTGCCAATCAAACACAAGAATTATTAATTTCAAAGGTAATACTTAAACTTAAAAAAATCATTTTTCATTTTTTCATTATTTTCTTTTTTTTAACATTAAAGCTTCAAAAGTGGAAACGAGGAATTTATGGGGCCCCAAAAGGAAAAAATACTGTACTCTTTGTGGATGACATTAATATGCCGATTAAGGAGGAATATGGTGCCCAACCCCCTTTAGAACTTCTACGGCAATATTTCGATTATAAACACGTTTATGATCTTAAAGATAGCACGAAAATATTCATAAACAATTTAACAATTGTCAGCGCTTGCGGTTTACCGGGCGGCAGTCGACAAGATGTTTACTCGAGGTTTTTGAATCACTTTAACATCTTTTCAATAGACACATTTAGCGATGATACAATGAACCGTATTTTTGTTAATGTTTTACTAAATGGTTTCCGAAAAACCGGCCATGGAAACGATGTTTTTGTGGTAGTCAACCAAATTGTTTCAGCCACACAACAAATCTACAAATTAGTTCAGAATGAAATGAGGGCGACGCCAGCTAAAAGTCACTATATATTTAATCTGAGAGACATATCACGCGTAGTAACAGGTTGTTCTTTGATGCGCAAGGAGTCTGTTAATGATAAAAAAGTGTTTGTTCGTCTGTGGTATCACGAAGCCTTAAGAGTGTTCAATGATCGCTTAGTAGATGAAGAAGACCGCAGATGGATGTTCAACAAATTGAACGAATGTGTAAAAACGAATTTCAAGGAGAAATTAGAAAATGTATTTGAACAATATTGTAATGAAACCGCCGGTTCTGAGGAAGCTTCATTCACACTAGTTAGTGCAAGTCGTGTTTTCTTCGGTGTGTATTTCGATGAAGATAGTGTGGCCGATGAAAGGAGATACGAAGAGGTACCCACAATGGATGCGTTTTATAAATTGGCCATGGCAAGTTTGGAAGATTACAACTCAACCAGAAGATCCAAAATGGATATAACACTATTTACGTTTGCCTTGCAGCATTTAAACCGAATATGTCGAATAATTTCCATTGGTGGTGCAAGCGCTCTTCTCATTGGCTTAGGCGGCTCTGGTCGTCAGTCTCTGACAAAGTTGGCAACCAATATGGTCCAGACTTCCTTTTTTCAACCAGAAATAACCAAAAATTACGGTGCTAATGATTGGCATGATGATTTGAAAAATGTTTTAAAAGAAGCTGGCGGCTTGGATAAACACACCGTATTTTTAATGACCGAGAACCAAATAAAAATGGAATTGTTTTTACAAGATATAGACTGTTTGCTGAATCAGGGAGAAGTTCCCAATATCTATGCCATTGATGAGAAGCAGGAGATTTTGGAAATGGTTCGGTTAGCAGCTCAAGGAGGCAATCGTAACATTGATATATCGCCGCTGCAAGTCTTTTCTTTTTTTGTTAACAGATGTAAGCAAAAGCTGCATATTGTCCTGTGTCTGTCTCCCATAGGAGATGCTCTAAGGACCCGGGTTCGTTTATACCCTTCATTAGTAAATTGTTGCACTATAGATTGGTATCAAAGTTGGCCTGAAGAGGCCTTGCAAATGGTTGCCAAAATATCTTTAGAAAATGTTAATGTTTCCTCAAACGAAGTAAAACAGGCCATAGTGAAGACAACCCAATATTTCCATACCACTGCGGGTTTAATATGTGCGGACTTTTGTCGAGCCACTGGCCGTTATATATATTTGACCAATGCTTCTTTTTTAGAACTGATACAATCTTTTCAAAAGGTTATTAGTCGCAAGCAACAGGAAGTAATGGAATCGAAAATGCGTTACATAGGTGGTTTAGATACTTTAGCATCCGCAGCAGCTGCTATTTCTATAATGCAAAACGAATTGAACGACTTGCAGCCAAAACTTGTGTTCATGGCAGAAAATTCACGAAAAATGTTGTTAGAAATAAATACAGAAACAGTAGCTGCACAGGCAGCAGCAGAACAAGTAAAAAAAGATGAAATAGTGGCCGGCATACAAGCAGAGGCGGCTCAAGAATTAAAAAGTGATTGTGAAAAAGATTTGGCCCAAGCAATTCCTGTGTTAGAAGAAGCTTTACAGGCTCTAAATACCCTTAAGCCGGCAGACATAACTCTGGTCAAGTCAATGAAAAACCCTCCCTCGGTAATTAAACTTGTAATGGCAGCTGTTTGCGTTATTAAAGGTATACCTGCAGATCGTATAGCAGATCCTGCTACAGGAAAAATGATCAACGACTATTGGGGTCCCAGTAAACGAATATTAGGAGATTTAAATTTTTTGCAAGCTCTTAAAGATTTTGACAAAGATAATATAAATCCAGAAATAATGAAAAAGATTCGCAAAGACTTTATACCTCACAAAGATTTTAACCCAAAAATAGTAGCTAAAGCATCTAGTGCGGCCAAGGGTTTATGTCAATGGATTATAGCCATGGATCTTTACGACAATGTTGCGAAAATCGTTGCTCCCAAAAAGGCAAAGTTGTTAGCGGCCGAAAAGGAATATGCCGATACTATGACTTTCCTCAATGAAAAGCGTGAACTGACAGCTTTTTTGGAGGCCAAGGTGGCAAAACTTAATGAGGATTTAGACAAGGCTAACCAAGAAATGAAAAGAACTCAAGCGGAAGCCGATCTTTGTGAAAACAAGCTTAGCAGAGCAAAATCTTTGATAGATGGTTTAGGTGGAGAAAAGTCCAGATGGACTAAGGCTGCTGAAGATTTACAAAGTCTCTATGATCATCTACCGGGTGATATACTACTCTCGTGTGGCATTATAGCATATCTTTCTGCTGTCAACTATAATTATAGATCCAAGTGTGTAAACGACTGGTATCAGAAGTGTGTTAACCTCAAAATACCGCTTTCTGAAAATTACAGTGTCATTAAAGCCTTGGGCGTAGAAATCTCCATACAAAACTGGAATATTAATGGTTTGCCAAACGATATTTTTTCTACCGAAAATGCAATTATCTCAGCCAACTCTAGTCGTTACAGTTTGTTCATAGATCCTCAAAGTCAAGCAAATACCTGGATTAAAAATACAGAACGTAAAAACCGTCTTAGTGCAGTGAAGTTCAATCAAACTAATTACATGAGGATCATAGCCGAATCTATGGAATATGGTTATCCAGTTATAATAGAAAATGTTTTAGAAGAACTTGAGGTACCTCTAGACCCTATACTGTTGCGTAAAACATTCACACAGGGAGGACAGCAGTTTATTAGCTTGGGTGACAACATTGTTCCCCTACATAAAAATTTCCGTTTGTATATGACTTGTAATTTAAGAAACCCCCACTTTTTACCGGAAACATTTAATAAGGTGACTATTATTAATTTTGCTCTAACGCAAAGCGCTTTAGAGGATCAGTTGCTAAGTATAGTAGTTGCAAAAGAAAGACCAGACTTGCAAGAACTTCGTATGAATTTGACTAATGAAGCGGCCAAAAATAAGACAGCTTTGGTAGATGCCGAAAATATGATATTGAAAACCTTAACCTGCTCCGAAGGAGATATTTTGGAAAATGAAGGTGCCATCCAAATTTTAGGAGAATCAAAAATTTTATCATTAGATATAGTGGCAAAGCAGGAAGCCTCTAAAGAAACATCCACAAAAATAGAAGCTTTTCGGCTAAACTATAAAACAGTAGCAGTGCATTCTTCCATACTCTATTATTCAATAACAGATTTGCCGAATATAGATCCCATGTACCAATTTTCATTGAACTGGTATATAAATTTATACAAGTTTTCCATAGAAACCGCTAATAAATCCAAGGAATTGCCCAGACGTATAAAGTTCCTTGTAGATGCAGTGACCAGAAATCTTTACAATAACGTTTGTCGATCAATATTTGATAAGGATAAGCTATTGTTTTCTTTTATATTATGTTGCCGTATATTGCTTGGTAACAACCAAATTGAAATGCGTCATATGGTGCATTTGTTAACGGCTGCCAAAGAATCCGAGCATGGACCAGCCAATCCAGATTCTTCTTGGATTACTGATACTATATGGGCAAATATTTTACGTTTGGAAGAACTGCCTGAATTAAAAGGCATAGTCGATTTTTTCCTATCTAATCTTAGCTCCTGGAAGAAAATATATGATCATTCAGAACCCGAATTGCAGACTCTGCCAGGCCCATGGCACAACAAGACTACCCGATTTGAGAAAATTATTATTTTAAAGTCCCTTCGGCCTGATAAAGTATTTTTAGCTATACGCCAATTTATAGCGGATGAAATTGGTCCTCAGTTTGTTAGTCCCCCCGACTTTGACATAAGTAAATCATTTATGGAGTCGACAGCTTTAACTCCTTTAATTTTTATACTCTCGCCCGGTTCAGACCCATTAGGTTCTCTTTTGTCATTTGCTGAAAAGACTGGTTACGATGAGACTTTCCAAAGTATTTCATTGGGTCAAGGTCAGGGCCCAATAGCCCAGAATCTTATAAAAGTTGCTCAGGAATTAGGTTATTGGGTTTGTTTACAAAATTGTCATTTAGCAGCATCGTGGATGCCTAAATTGGAGTTCATATGGGAAAATATGGATACGTATAACACGTCACGTAAGTTAACTTTATAAATAAATTAAAAAATTATACGTTGTCATCATTGTTTTGCGTTTTATTTTAGCTGGCTTTCGATTATGGTTGACTAGTTATCCCACTTCTCAGTTTCCAGTAGCCCTTCTCCAAAATGGCGTTAAAATGACAAATGAACCACCAACTGGTTTAAAAGAGAATATAATGCGTTCGTATAATTCCGAACCAATAAATGATCAATCGTTTTACACTGGTGTTTCCAAACAAGACCGTGCTTTTACGCGTTTACTATTCGGTATTTGTTTCTTTCATGCTGTAGTCCAAGAACGCCGCAAATATGGTTCTTTGGGTTGGAATATAGCTTATGGATTTAATGAATCTGATTTACAAATATCCGTTATGCAACTCAGTGTAAGTTACTTTTCACATTAAGTGACCATTATCTCCGTTTAAAACTCAAATTCTCTCCACTTTGGAACAGATGTTACTAAATCAATATGAGCATGTACCTTACGACGCCATATCATATTTAACAGCGGAGTGTAATTATGGCGGCCGCGTTACCGATACCTGGGATCGAAGAGCTATTGTTACAATTTTATCTGATTTCGTTAATTCTGAGGCAGTGTCCAACAATCGATATAAATTCGCTGTAGATGACAGATTTATGGTACCAAGAAAAACTGAACATCGTGAAATTTTACGTTATGTCAGTGAAAACTATCCAAGTTTAGCATCACCTGAAGTGTATGGCCTTCATTCTAATTCGGGCATAACACGAGATTTACAAACAACCAAAACTTTATTGGACTCAATGATTTTATTGTTCGGTAGTGAAGTAACATCTGTTGGCGGCGTAGGCCAAAGTGTTGATCAAATCTTATTGGATACGGTTACACAAATTACTTCCGATATGCCGGAAAATATGGATATTGAGAATGCCAAGAAAAAGTATCCCGTAGATTATAGTGAATCTATGAATACGGTAATCACCCAGGAAATGGAACGCTTCCTGAAACTACAGTTAGAAATTCAATATTCATGTCGTGACGTTGAGCGCGCTGTTTACGGCATTATTGTAATGACACCGGAATTGGAAAGCATTATAACTGCCATTAAACTAAATCGTATACCATCAAAATGGATGAAAAAATCATATCCAAGTTTAAAGCCTTTAGGTTCCTACATAAAAGATTTATGTAAACGAATAAACTGGCTTCATCATTGGTAAGTTAAGGTCCTCCATTTTGCTCTGAATATCGATGGCAGGTGAAATTGAAATTGATTGAGATTGTAAATTCAATATTTTTCAAAAGTAATTCTGGTAAAGATAAGTGGTACTTAAAGTATGAGTATATAAAAGAGAATATTTTTATAAACTTTCAACACAGGATAGTTTTCAAAATTTGTTTGATTTCAGTTTCACTCGAATTCGATTTTAAGAACTTGGCTGAAATTACTGCTTTACGACAAAAACAAGCAGGAAAAAAGTTTTATATTCGTCCAAGCTGAATCTTCTACTGTTCTGAAAAGCCATTTGTTCCCTGATATGATATGGGCGCTACCGTCTGGGTATCTAAATACCGGGAGCATATTTGTATTGGCGCTAGGTGAAATTATAGATCGATTTTGCGGATTTTTGAAACCAAACAATCTTATATATAGAGAATATTTGAGCTTAACTTGAACAACTTATTTTGTTTTGTGCGCCAAAAATTAGGGGCAGTCGTGGTTTGATGCTCATATTTCAGCCATTTGTGAACCTATTTCGGTCGACACGAGATACAAATCTATAATAACCTAGTCCCCATTAAATCTGCGATCTTAAGAAAACCCATTTCAACATACACACTGACGGACGGACATATTTTAGACAACTTCGCTACTCATAACGACACAGAATCAAATACTTATAGGGTCAATGATCAATATTGTAGACATTATAAACGGAATGACAAACTTACCACAGCTGTACAAAAATTAAAGAATTCATAATTAAATAAAAACAGTAAATATATATTTAATTCTTAGGCATCACCATACTAAACCACCTACATTTTGGATTTCCGGATTTTTCTTCACTCAAGCCTTCTTGACTGGTGCCATGCAGAACTTTGCAAGAAAATATAAAATACCAATTGATACTTTAACATTTGATCACGAAGTCCTTAATGAATATTAGTAAGTTTTTTTTTTCTTCAATACAGCTGCAACAAATTAATTGTTAATGTATCATTTTAAAATTTTTAGCAAAGACAATGCACCTGAAGATGGCGTTTACATAAATGGTTTGTTTTTAGAGGGAGCACGATGGAATTGGGAGAAAAATATTCTGGATGAACAACTACCGAAAGTCTTGATGTACACAATGCCAGCCATTTACCTTAAACCGACAATAATTAATCAGTTAGAAGAAGGCCACCGATATAAAAGTCCTTTGTACAAGACGGCCGAACGCAAAGGTACTCTGTCGACTACTGGTCACTCTACAAACTACGTTATACCAATATTATTGAATACTAAGGTAGAACCATCCCATTGGATTAAACGCAGTGTGGCTCTCATATGCCAAACAAGTGATTGAATAGACAGCAAATATTTAAAATTTATTTACGATAACATTTTTATTCATTCACTTAATAGTTATGCTTTTCATAAATAAATATTTAATTTTTGATAAACAAACAACTAACTCATTTAAAATCTTTTAAAACATATGATTTCCAAAAGATTTTCTACGCTTTCACTTTTGCATTCAACAAAGATGTAAATCTTCTTTGTTCATGCACATTAAAAAGTTAAGAAGACTTAAGGACGATATTATATTCAAGTAGGTATATTTAACAAACTCATCATGGGTATTTGAGCATTTTACAAATCATTAACTAATAATAAAGAAATTAAGACAAGCATGCAATATTTACCACCTCAATTGGTCTGATTTTAAAACAATTTCAAGTTAAATAAAATTAAAATATTCTTAACGAGAAGTAAAAGTTACAAGAACACAACATATAAATCGACGCAAAATTTTGACAACAAAAATTAAAAATAACAAACAAAGCTTCACAAATATTGGACTTGCTTAAAAAGATAAATCTTTTAACAAAAAACAAAAGATAACGCTCAAACACCCAGTCTCATTTTTATTTAATTCTTTAAATATTCTATATCCATCGACAGCATCAGCCACAACCGATTTATTGAGTGCCACAAGCCAAAGATCGCAAATTCGTAACCTCTTCATCGTCATCGTCATCATCATCATCTGTATCTTCATTTTCGGTATGTATTTCGGGTACCGAAGAATCATCACTATTAATGTCATTATTACTGTCTGAATTATTTCCAGAACGATTACCATGGTGACGAGAAAATATTCGTCTAATGAAAAAATGCATCTGTTGGTCATCAAAATCCATGAAGTCGCTTAATGCAGTACGCCGTATATTACGTCTTACGCAATTAGTTAGTTTAGTTAAGTCAGGTGGATACTAAAAATGCAAAGAAAAGGAAGATTTTAAAATTTAAAAGAAAACAAAAAATTCATTCATTTTGCAACCATTTATCCACTTATAGATTTTTGTAAGTATGTACTAGAGGTCTGCAAGAATGCAATGAGTCAAGCACACAATCATAACAAAACAAATGAAAGAATAAACAAACACAAAACAAATAAAAACTCGTTCAATTCAGTCAACTCAAGTTAAATGAGTTAAATATTCAAATATAATTTGAATATAAAATATCTGTACCTACACATTATGTATGTATGTGTAAGCTTAACTCTTATAAGTAAAAGAACCCAGCGGAAAAACTCAGAAGACCTTCTTACTTCAGGCCTTTTTAAAGGCCTGCTTAAAAAATTTTTTTGATTCAATTACTATTCTTATCTAACTGCTAAAGAAGGCCTCATAGAAGGCCTCGGCACTTTCGTATAAAAGTTAAGATACACCTTCCACACTCGCTTCTATGAGAAGGGAGTAACATTTTTTTTATTGTTTTTTTGCACAAGCAAAAGCAAAATCAATTTTTTTTGGTCACGTTACCCTTCTTATGTACCTGTTGAAGAAGCGAGAGCGGAAGGCCTTCTCCGCAATGACAACGTGTGTAAAAAAGACATGAGTATGGAATGGAGCAAGAAGGCCTTATACATCCAAAAGAAGGGGTACAGAGGCCTTCTTGAAGGCCTCCCTACTCCTTCTTTTTACCGCTGGGAAGCCACAAGCTTACACACATATTATGTCAATGTATTCAAATAAATGTATGCACATTCAATAATTCAAAAATTATTCGAATGTTTTTTGTTAACTTGCTCTCTCTAACGGGTCATTCCAATGTTTTGTTATTTATGAATGACTCTCAAATTCATTTACAGTAAACAAGTTTTTTATTCAATTTATTCACTCTTATTTTTGTATACGGTTTACTCTCTTCTTGTCTTTTTGAATGTTTTTTATTTGAATAAATGTTGTGCACTTTGAGTAAAGGCAAACGAGTGAGTTATTCAAAGCAGAACTCTAGTATGTACACACATACATACTGGATTATTATTGTAAATGGAGAAATGTTGATTGATATTTAAATACAAATACTGCAATACTATACCTTATCAGCACTTGGGGTCCATATTTTGATATTATGATCAAGACCAGATGTGGCCAAAATAGGGGTGTTGGGATGGGGTTCCAAGCAGTTGACCTGTATTAATAATTTTTTTTTTTTTAATATTTTATTTATGTTTCTTTTTTTAACACACAGATATCACTATTGAATGAGTTAAAATAGAAAACCAAATAAATATATATGTACATGCTAAATTTAACTCAAAAAAGGACTAATAATTTTGGTAATAAGTTCATTGTCATAGTCAGTAAAGAAATGAGTTAAAAACAAGTTAGAGTGCTATATTCGGCTGTGCCGAATCTTTGATACCCTCCACCGACAGTTCGGATATTTCAGGAGTGACATCTAAATTATGTCTATTTATTTTTAATTTATCTTTATAAAAACAGACTTCAGCATTAAAATTGGTTGCGGCTACGACCTATATTAAGTTATTGACCGACAATCTTAGGCCCCTATTATGGTTTACAACTCAACTCAGTTGAGTTGTTATTAAGACAACTGGTTGTGATCAGTTGTAATTTTTGTTATGTTTTTGTTCACCGCAAAATAGCAAAGTTGTAAACCATAATACAAAAATTAAGAAATTACAACGCAACTCAGTTGAGTTGTTATTAAGACAACTGGTTGTGATCAGTTGTAATTTTTGTTATGTTTTTGTTCACCGCAAAATAGCAAAGTTGTAAACCATAATACAAAAATTAAGAAATTACAACTCAACTGAGTTGAGTTGAGTTGTAAACCGTAATAGGGGCCTTAAGTAAAATATCTTGATTTGTAACAGTTTATGCCGAACTTAACCCTTTCAGACCCATGCTTTAAATTGCTTTCAAATTACCCTAAATCATAAAAATCAAACAAAATATTTTTGCATTTTGTATAAGATAGTACCATAAAATATTCCTACATGGTCCTTTTTGGCAAACAGGACATCGCACAATTGTGCGGTCTAGGTCAATATCTGCAAAGTAACTTCGAACTGATAAAACATATTTTGGAACTTTTCTAACGTTTATTAAACTTAAAAAATACAGATACTTCACTGCCTTATAAGAAATAAAGAATATAATCAGCGAAGTTTCAAGTTTTTGTTCCATCTTCTAATTTTTCCTACAGGATGCTTTCCACATCTCCTTTTTCCCCCCTACGCTAATCCCGCGAAGCTCTACGCTTATCTGCAGCTACAATTTCGATATTGGAAAATTGGGAAATATCGCCCCGATTTATTTCTTTGTGCAAAGGATTTATTTGCCATATTTGTACCTGATTCTACCAACCCATCTGGTGTAATTCTTCTAGCAGTGGTATTTGTTGAAAAAAAATCGGTCTGAAATATATATCTATTAATGGATATAAAGGGTCCATGACCAAGACCACAATGTTTAATCTAATGGCCTAATTACTTCACGTCAAGACATCTTCCCGTAAAAATTATCATCTGCCCATCAATTGAGTAATTCATGATTTCTGTTGCCAATTCATAACAAAGACATCCCATCATGATCGCGCACCCGTCCAATTTTTTAATTATTTTTTTTTATGCTGGTACGTAACGCACTTTCTGACACATACATACATTTTAGTTTATTTCACAACTTTTTCGATGTATTTCTGGAAAGTAGCTTCTAAAATATTGAATGGAGTTTAATCATTTGTTTCGTTTTGCAACTAGGTGGTATTAGAAGTTCTGTGTTCGGAAATGATAAACTTTTCAATATAACGTGCCTGTTTGGTATTTTGGATCTAAAAACTGATGGTAGTTGGGCTGTATCTGGGTGGTCCGAGGTGTATGATTGTTCAAGTGATGTACTTGTTTGGTCATTCGTGTTAGGGAAAGTGTTTTCGTTACATGAGGTTTCATCACTTTCTTGTGCATCTGTATTTACGTTACAAGGGATCCATGTTGCATCAGCAACATTATCATCAATACCTAAGTCAGCATCAGAATTGTTAAGAATGTTTTAAACTACCTCAACATCATAATTGTCATTCAAATCAAAAAATTTCTCTGTAAAATTATTAGATAGCACAAACGTGAGCATAAAACAAAATGACATATTGTGTCTGATCAACACAATTGTGCTCTCTGCATTTTCTTGAGCGCTGACTCCTTGTTACTATGCACAATATCAACACTAACGAGCCTAATTGTTGCAACAACTCATTTTACAGTTACCACTGCTAAGACTAAAAACGTATTTCAATATTACTTTACAAAAACACTTTGCATGTGGACACATGTTTACACTTGTGGTAAGACACAATCAAACTTAAGCTGTAGTTTTTTATTTTCTGCTGGTTTGTCGTTTCTTTTTATTTTTTTTTAACAGAAACAAGAACTCACAATCACTGCTTGCCGGTTAATAGACAACAAATTATTATTTCATATAATTTGAGGCAAACAAAGGCAGATCGCACAATCGATTCAGCTAGGTCTGAAAGGGTTAAATGATTTTCAGGAGGGTGATTTATATTGGAGCCATGGTAAGTTATGAACCAACCAATCATCCCAAAATTCCGCAGAGGTATTTCTTGTATTAAAAACGTAAATTTCAATAAATTTCAATACAGTGGTGAAATTAGTTTTAGCGTTACAGTGAATTTTAGAAGGCTGCTAAATATGGGGTCTAAGGTAAATTATGGAACATATATCACAAAATTTCATGACATTTTTTCTGGCGATATGAGATTAAGTTGGAAGAAATTTTACAAAAATAAATATTTCTGCTACGATTTTAGGCGTATTTAATAAATTTACCAGAGTGGGCTTTATATGGGGCCTAAAGTAAATTATAGACCGATCATCACGAATTTTTTTAGTGCTATTTCTAGTCCTATAAAACTGTGAAGTATTTAATTTTATTCTGATACCATTATAAATTACGGTTTAAGACGTACTAAACTGTTTTTCGGGAGTAGGGTTTATATGGGGCCTAGTGTAAATTATAGACCGATCTTCATGAAATTTCACAGTCTTTTTTTCAGTCGAATAAACGAACATTTGCAAAATCTCATATCATTCCGTGCATTTTTTTTCTAGTCTAAGCAAACTGTAATAGGCTAAATCTATGGGATTAACCTTGATATTTTATCTTCCACGTGAGTGAATTTAATTGTAAGTGCAATACAAAAAATATCAGAAAATATCAATTGAAAAACAAAAAAGTATGAAAAATCTCCTTTATAGATTGTCATCCTCTCAGAATATTGCATCATGCAATTTGCATGTTTAATTTTATTTTTATATGTCTAAAACTCAATTCACATGAGGGCTTTTACGAAGACATTTTATCTTGATTTCCTTTTAAAGCAACTTCCAAAATCCTTTTGCGTTCATACGATAATTTTTGGTTGCATGTCTTTTTTTTATTTACAGTAGGGCCTTGATTGTCCGTCATTCGATTAACCGGCAGCATAAATTAACTGGAAAATAAAAAAATGTTTTGCTTTGATTTAAATTATCTTAATATCTGGCATTACCCCCCTGATGCCCAAAATTATCTTTTTTTCTTTTACTTTTGAACAATCAAAACAAATTTTAACAAACGAAGAAAGAAAATTTTCCAACGTACTGGAACCATGTTCTGCCAAAATTACTTTTTTCCTCATGTTTACATAATATTACATTATATATTTACATAAAATAAGAAACACACAAATAATAATAATCAAGAATGCTGCCGGTCCCGTCTGTTGTCGATAATCGAGGTCTCACTGTATTTTCAACCACACAGTAAAAAGAAAAAGTTAAAAGGGAAATATAAAAAACGACATTAAAAACACAAACCAAGTCGTTTTGTTTACCCCTCTTTCTTCACTACACCGTTTGCCAACAAACAAAAAGAGACTTCGCAAAAGCGACGTCGCAAAAGCCCTCATGTGAATTGAGTGTAATATTAACGAAAGTTAATCAAAGTACCAGATTTTGAACGAGAAAGTACCAAAAAGCTCCTCTCACATGTTCTTATTTACCCAGTTTAATTTATAATTTTATCTTTATAGTTGATTTATGTACAACTAATTGTCTATGTGGTTGTTGTTATGTTTTTTCACTTTTGCTTTTTCGCAAGGGTGCAAGTTGTGACGTGAATTACCTTATTGTTTTACCAACCATGAAAATACAAATTTAATACGCCAAGAATCGGATGTATAACATTTTTCCCAATATTGTGTCGGATACCAATAACATCTTTCTGTGTTAATGATTTTTAGCTTGTAGTTTAAGAGATAAAAGCAGCCTAGAATCAAGTAACTCTCCTAAAGTTTCAATTTGAAAATCAATTATACTTATATGTAGTTCCTTTTGAATGATCGACGAAGACCCTGGTACCAATGGGTATGTATGTTTGTGTTTCCGTTTGCAATTTCTACAATATTGATCTTAGACCTTAACTACGTCCGTCTGTCTGTTAAAATGGAGTTTCGGAAAACCTCAGATATGATAAGGATCAGGTTGTTACATATTTGTGTCACATATAAGGTACAAGCTCCTGGTTATCAATAAACAACATCTAATAAAATGTGGGCGGATTTGAAGAAGTGGGTGTTGCACAAAATAAATTTATATGTATCTTAAGAAGGGAAAAGAAAAATTGTCCAAATTTGGTACACTTAGCTGGGTTAACAATACGCAACCTCTCTAAAAAATGGGCGGGATTGGATAAGAGGGTATAGATTTTCATAGATTTCTGTATATCCTGTTTTTGGCCGTTGATTTTTTTTATTTTTACGACTACGTTTTTGGGTGACTATATTTAGTCAGATGTTCAGGGTATTCCACAATTTTTGTAACCTCACACACAAGTCCTCGGTCGACCTTTTTATGTTAAGGTCTAAATAAACTACACAAATTGCTTGGCAAATATGTTTTAATTACATGTTTATACAAATATTTTGTGCATTTTATTGCAGTGTTTGCTGTTTATACAAACATTTGAAGCAATGATTGTAGAAATATTAAAAATTTTTTAATGCTCGGCAGAATGTTGGACATTTGTCAAACTTTTTGTGGTATCTAGTGCTAAATGTAATCATTTCAGCGAAAACTATGCAGAGTGAAGACATTAAAGAAGAAACGCTCAATTACAATTACAGCAGTAAATTCAAATTTTTTTAGCCCGCATTGTTTGACGAAAAACAGATCGTTGTTTAAACCACTATTTACTCAAATTTCATTTACTTTAGTTTATATTTCTCCTCCGTTTTAAACAAATAGCGAGCAAATTTGCCGCAGCTCTATCGTCGTCTAAATTTATAAAATACATATTTATATTGGTGGCTATTCTCGAATACGCGCCAAATTGTAAAAGTAGCATTAACATGTTTATCCTTTAGGCATAAAATAATATTATTGTATTTTAGAAAACTTATTTGGTGCAAGTTTTCTTTTTTGCAAAATAACTCTAGATAATGTTTTTCGCTTATAAAACAACATTGCTCACATCGTGGTTCTATGCGAAAAAAATTGGTTATAGACCTAATGCACATAAGAAAGAACTGAATTAATATTTTAATAATTAATATAATTAAATATTTTTGTTGTTTTTAATACTTTTTATGTTAAATAAATAATTGGTTATATTTTTTTTTTTTATTGAAAGGAAATAAAAATATAAGCAGACATGCCAAAAATAAGGGATTTAAAAAAAAAACTTTACCTTAAAAGAAGTAAAATATAAATTTAGCATTATGTTTTAGCACTTTATTTAATGTTTGGCATTTTATCAATTTTTTTTTTTTTTTTTTAATACAATTCAGCTAGAAAATTTTTAGGATCTGATCACACTGGTTATAAACGATTGCATTTAGTTAGTGCTGAAACAGCAAAAACGGAAACACGGTACAGTTAGTGCCGGTTCACACACGTCAAGTTTGACTCGCCAAGTCTTGATCTTTTAGAAGAGAAAGGAAAAGAGAATGCCATAAAAACTCAAGACCTGACGAGACAATCTTGATGTGTGTTTAAGTTACACGAACAATAATAATTTTTTACCATAGAAATTAATGTTTTATAGTAAAATTTTATTTCTTTTATGAATATTAAGGAATATGAATAAAAATTAATTGGCATTAACGGGCTTATAACAAACTTGTTCTATATTTCTGAAAAAGGCTTGCCAAATGTTACATCCTAGCTCTCCTTTTTATTGCGCCTTCTCTGAGAAGACACCAAGGAGCCTTAATAATTTGTTTTATTGCAATGACATGCATAATTCTACTCATTATCGAAGTCGATGGATGTCGTACCCTACAGACAATATCGACTACGTGGTCCATTGTGGCTTAAATAGACTACTTACAACATGGTCCAATCTACTGTAATATGGACCATGTTATATGAAATTAACATGCAGTGCTGCCAACAACTGCATGATGTATACGTTTCTATAGTTTACAGTATTACACATTGGTAGCCCTGATGGTGTCCATTATTAATTCTTTATTTAAAAGTGAAAGTTTGTGAAATTTGTGAAAAAAAGGTAAGCAAATTAAAAATACCAAGTAAATATATTTAATAATAGCAATAATAGACTACAGGGAACGCCATAAAAGGCGATTAGTAAAAAATTAAAAATGCTTAAACTACCGCTTTAGTGTACTCCATACTGTAATGACATGGAGTACTTTTAAAACTAACCCACTTTAGTACTCCATGGAGTAGTTTAGGGACTACTTCGGTGGGTTATATGGTCCCCTCCTAGGACATCGTAATGTTAAAGGGACCACCTTTTACCCATATATTTGGAGTAGTTTTGGAGTACTCCTACTCCTTTATGGACTACTCTTTACATGCATGTATGGACTAGTCTCGTTATCTGCAGGGTAGACACTTCGTTTTCGTTATCACATTGTAAAGATGTCAACATTACTCCTATATTCCTTAAATATTTTTAAGATGCCGTTTAGTTTTTTTTTATTAATTTACTATGAAAGCAACAGTTTTTAACATGATTTGCAACACTTAATTGTTAAAAAAATTAACTTTATAATATTTATTTTGGAAGAATATGGTTTTGATATATTCTCCAAATAACTTTTAATTACAAAAAAACTGAAAGAATAAATGTGATTAACACGATGAAATTTTTTTTCTTAACAAAATTAAAGTTATTAGAAAGCAGTTTAAAATAAATAAATTAACGTCTCTGCATGCTTTACAAAAAAAAAAAAAAAATAACTTTTTATCTCACTCACCACACCTGCTGTATCACCCGGCATAAAATTAAGTATGGCTTCAGTATTTTTATCCCAATAAAATATATTGCCGCAATCACTACCACTTATGACGTATTCACAATTTGGCCCAAAGAAATTTACACCTTTGATAGTTTTCTGATTGCTAAAAAAGATAATATTTACGTTTTAAATAAATAAATGTATATAAAATAAATTTAATCTTACAAATGACCCTTGTACGAATGTAAATATTTTCCTGAAACATAGTTTTTATTATCGAACAAATATATATTATCTTCACTATATGTGGCCAAAATTTCCGATCCAGTATTATTGTAAACACAACAAGTGACATTGGGAGAATTTGTCTGGAAAGGTAGGGTTAAACTTTATAAAATATTATTTAATTTAAAAATGTATATGTTTACCTCTAGTATATGTTCCGGCGACATTAAATACACTGGTTCCACCATGGATCTTTTGTCATAAACCCGCACGTATTGATCACTACCACTAACACAAATTTCTGGAGCAAATGGATGATGTGATATACTAAACAGCCGCACTTTTCGTGTTTTTCTATTGGTTGAACAAACTTTCAGCATATTAACCTTGGGCTTATCCTCTCTCAAATCCTTACTACAAATACAACCATCTTCGCCAACACTTATAACTTCTGATGGATTATCTGGGCAAACGACTAGTTTATGCACAGCTCCTGAGTGCGAATAAAGACGCGAAACCTGTACCTTTCCACCGGATGGTGGTACTACCGAACGTCTTACTTTACCATCTCGCCCAGCCGATATAATATCAATGCACGACGATGATGGTAAAAATTTCGATTGAAAAATATTAGCACTATGACCAGATTTCCAAACATGCTTTACTTTATTACCAGCCCAATCCCATACAATAAGACGAGCATCGTCCGAACCTGTCACCAGTAAATCTCCATTTTTGTTAAAATTTATGCAGTTGACACAACCCAAGTGCTTGCGCAAGACATGCGATATTTTCATACGTTCAACAATGTGACGGGAGCCATAAAACCGATTTTTAAAACCATATGAAAAGCCATTCCGCAAAGAAGTTTTACCATCAGAGCTTAAACCGTGTTCACGTCGCATCAGTTCATAACTTCCACACCAATTATAGGGAGGTTTTTGTTTATTTAGCACCTTGTCAACTTCTTCGTCTTTTTCCTTACGACGGTTCGAGTCGGCCGAATCATTTGAGGCAAAATCGATACTTGAACGATCTCCAAACATTGAGGGTTCAAAATCGGTATCATCGTCATCACTATCAGATGAACTTTCACTTGTAGAGGTACGACTTGGAGAACGAATGAAGTTTGGTAACTAAAATAAAAACAAAAGTTTTTTCTGTAAATTTTTTCAATTAATTTTGTTTAAGCAAATTTAATAAAACTAGTGTTTGCCTAATGGTCCAAAATTCGACCATATATTTTTATGTACATATGAAGAATACTAGAGTTTGCTAAAAACCGTAAAAAATGTTAAACCGCGGTTTCGGTTTTAAAATGATTAAAACCGGTCGGTTTCGGTTCATACAAATATATTTTTTTGTATGTAATAAAAATTTTTTTTTTTTTTTTTTGTTTTATTTCAGGTACTTTTATTAAAAAAGAAACATTTGTTCTTCTTAGTACTTATTTTAAATTTAAAGAATTTTGAAATACCTTGCCATTGTTCCAGGCTGTTATGATTACAGTTTTTTTATATGAAGTACGAGTATAGTGTATAATTTGCAATTTCTATTATAGCCTTTTTACACTTGAGCACATCTTAAGGGAATGCATGGAAGATGTTAAAAATGAAAAAAACTTGTTTACATTTGCAACATCTTTCATCTTTCATCATAAAAATATTTATTTTCGCGTGTAAGAGCGAATAAAAACTAAATAAATGATATTGCTGTCCTGCTCTTTTGTATTTTTTTCTAGTGATGGTATATATTTTTTTAACAAATTATTGGGTTTTTCTAGTGATGACACTAAAATAATCGAAAGATGATGAATGAAACAACATGAAAAAAGAACATCTCACTCGTAAAACTGCTCTGGACGGGGAAGCAGCTCGCGCTCGTTGTCATTAATTTTAAGGACAATCAGGTCGTTCTTGTTTGTCTGTCTTTCTTGCGTTTTGCGTTTCACAGCATTGGTTGATGGCGTGGCGTCGTGTAACTGTAATAATTTACAGTTTTTCGTGTTTTCGGCATTAATCACATGCATTCGTTTTAACCTTATTTTGCTTGGCGGTGACCATGTGGAAATAAGTGGCCAACGATTTTTGACTTAAATTGATAGATATTGGTGGAGGACCATTTAAAACTCTTTAACTAACTGGTAGAGTTCCAGTCAAAACTCTTAAAATAAAAAAAAAACTAGCTACTGGTGGAAGACCATTCAAAATTCAATTGGAGAGAATCCGTGGAGTGGACTTCAGGATTTCCATCTTCCTATACGACGGTATAGGTCGTTCTGTGAAATCCTTGTAGCACCTCCCTTCTATAGTATGCAACTGTATGTGAAGGAATAGCATACAAATCTTCTAGTCCTGGCATATAAACCTAAGGTTTTGCCATTGCAAGCATATGATTTTTAACATATCTTGCACCCAAATCCAAAAAAAAAAAAAAAAAAGAACATCTTTTAAAGATGAAGAAAGATGTTGATTTTCAGCCCTGTACAATTCTTATGGGAAGATGTTATCATCTTTGCGATAAGATGAAAGATGTAAGATGAGAGCAAGTGTAAAAAGCCTATTAGCATAAATATATATATAAAGTAAAAGCTAAAACCGAGGTTTTATGGTCGTTTTTCGGTTTTGGTTTTTAGGCATTAAAACCGCGGTTTCGATTTCGGTTAAAACCGAACAGCAATCCCTAAAGAAAACATACTACATCTAAAAATATATGAATTAACATGTTTTGAGCATTCATTTTTTCCATCTTTGTGGATCGATTTGGCAAGGGACCAACCTCTGGTTCATATCAGAAAATATCAATTAAAAAACCAAAAAGTATCATTAAATCTCCTTTGTAAATTGTATTCCACTCAGGATATATCAAAGTACCAGATGTTGAACGAAAAATATTATGATTCCTGTTTTGTTGTCGCTCGGTTCGACCAGTTAATGTACGACGCCGAGGCATATTCAATAAGTAAAAACAAATAACGTCCTGTTCCTTTAAAAGAAACATACATACAAAACCATTTTATGACATAGTATTATTATTGAATAAATTAGCAATACATACACTCGCCCATTAATTAGAAATTCAAAAATTCAATCGAAAGTTAGAAATGCTAGTGTAAATTATGAAACTTATTTAATATTAATACGAAGCACAATAACACATCACCGCACTTAATATCTCACTATAACTTAATTTTTTTAATTGATAGAAGAAACTCTGTGTAATTGGTTTTGTTATTTGTGTAAGCAAAAACAGGACGTCAGGACATTCTGGCAGTCGTGGTCAAATACTTTTTTGATTCGAAAGGGAAATTATTTCTAATTATTATTATTATTTTTTTTTCAGTGTTGTAATTTCGATTCGTTCAGTATCGACTAAAAGAATTAGATATAAATTTGCTTTCGAATCTTAAAAGTATTCGATCATGACTGCCATTGGAACACAAATACTCACCAATTAATGGAAATTAAAAACCGCAAACTAATAAAATGTCGATTCGAAACACAATACGATTACACGTAACGTCCTGTTCCTAAAAAAGGAGCACATAAAACAATTTTACGGCATCCTTTTATAATTAAATAAGTAAGAAATGCAAACACTCACCAATAAATTAGAAATTTAAAACCATTAAGAAATCCAGGGTAAAAAACGCTACTGTAAATTAAGAAACTTTCAAAATATTGATCTGAAGCACAATAACTCATCATAACACATAATATCGCACATTTTTTTTTATTTATTTTTGTAAACAAAAACTGGACGTCAGGACAAAAAATGTACATACAGCAAAAGCGTATCTATAAAAAGATCGAAAAACACATCTTATTGATAGAAAAAACTCTGTGTAAATGTTTTTGCTACTTTTGTAAACAAAAACAGGACGTAAGGACAAATAAGGTCCTTTTCTTAAAAAAGGAGCATACAAAACCATTGAATACAAACACTCACCAAAAATGTACAAATACGTCACAGAACTATATTTAATTACATATGATGAGAGACTCACCCTCAACAAAGGGAAAGCTTAAGATAAGTTTGGCAGGATCTCTATAACGTACAAATATGTCACAGCACTCACCCTCAACATAGGGAAAGCTCAAGATAAGTTTGGTAATCTCAAGGTATATTTACACAAGGTAAACTCGTTGGCCCATATGTTTGTCAGCTGTTTACCCATAGTTGGAACCACAACGTCAAATTGCGTGTATATGAGTCAAAATTTGTACATGTGTGCGTTAAATTGTTTTTGTTTTATATGAAGACAATTTTGACAACATGGTTCCTTTTATAGAGCAAAATGTCTACACTCCCAAATGAGTCTACCTTGTGTAAAAATACCTTGGTTAATCTTTTAAATCCGAATTCGGTTGCATCTGTACATCAAATACAAATATGTATTTTATTTTAATACAAATATTTTATTTTTTATTTTTGATAGAAAAAACTTTGTGTAATTGGAAAAAAAAACAAGGCGAATTCAACTACAGGTGGTGTCGGAACTTCAACAATCCAAAAACAACAGAAACAACATAGGGTTTTTCCCATTGCACTGTTAGTGCCATTAGCTCGAAATGTCAACCATTATTAGCAAAACATTAACAAATCAAAACAAATAAGCTCGAACTGTCAAAATCAGATGCCATTTCGACTCCACCTGTAGTTTATTCACCTTGGAAAAAACAAATATTATATTTGTTTTGCATATGTGTTAATAGCAAATTTGAACGCTGATAACTACAAAAAAATTGTGCACTTCTGTGAGTAAATACCTTTTAAATGGTGTATTCTTTGTTCAAATCGGTTGACATACAGAGGAGGAAAGTGTTGTTAACTCATAAAAAAAATTAATAAATACAATATTTTGTGTGGTTCTTTCTAGCTTCCCATATTAAATAACTGAACAGTTTGTTTTGTCACTACTAGGGTTCTTATTTGGAAAAAAATATCTACTAGAAGTTTACGCCAAAATTTTTTAGGTTTCCGACTTTAATTTGAAATTTTGTGTCATGAAATAGTATATTGAAGTTTTTTATTCAAAAAGTGTATCTGCAAAATCAAAATTTTACAGAAGATCTTTATTTTACAATGTTATTTAAAAACCAACGTATAAAGCCTACATATGTTAATTTTTTTAATTCCCGATAGTCGCGCTTATGTTTGATAGTATTTTTTACAACTTAAAGTTTCATCGATTCGAACATTTAAATAAGTCTGCTTTCACACGTTTCATCTTTTCATGCTCAACTCTTATGTTTTTAGGTGGGGAAGAAAGAAGTAAGGGGGTTAGTACGGAGATGCCTGTACTCGGTCAGTACGATTTGTGTTTATATTCATTGGTATATGCACAACGATGGCTGTATGTACTTTTTTGGTTTTCTTTTTCTCTGCTAATAAAATTGTTGTTGCTTTGAACCGAAAAAAGTTGAAACCGATTGCTGCGTGTGATTATATTGGCATCTTTAAAAGAGAATTGAAAAGAAGTTAAGCATCAAAAGATGAAACGTGTAAATTTAGACTATGGGATGTAATGGATACCGATATATCGGCGATACTTCAGATTTTCCGATATATTGGCATCGGCGATTTTTTGCTGTTGATAAGACAATACTTTTTAAATTTTTTTTTTGAGTATTTTTGAACAAACAATATAATTTTCTATATTTATTTTTTGCAAAGAAACTAAGAGAAATAACATATTAAAAAGCAGAGCATAAAATAAAAACATAATAATGAAATTGTTTCTTATAACAAATGAATCAACGAAGATCAAGAATAGTTCAGAGTCCCAAAATTTAGCGGCTGACTTAGCATTAGCTATAAATTAAAGATTTGAGGCTTTAGAAAATAATTAAGCCTATTGGTTATCTACAATTATTGACCCTTAATACAATGTTCGAATATTTCAAAGTTAATCGACTTCAATCCTATTAAAAAAACGTCTTTTTGAGCTACTGTACATGTCTCTGCATTCTGAATGTTGAACCCCTGCAGGTGGTACAAGTTCTGATAAGTCTAGAGAACTGGCCTTTGGACCGTTTGTAAAAAAATTATAAGAGAATCCAAGGAGGATGCGCCTCTTTGCACCCTTTTCTGTGATTCTGCTAAAGAAGAAGTCGAAAGATTCCCTTAGATATTCTAATATTTCTAGAGGCGCAAATCCGCTTGTTTACTGGTGCAGTGACATGTTATACCCAAAATTAAAGAAAATGGCACAGAAATTCTTAAGTTCTTAAATGATCTGCCGAATCTGAGAGACTATTTTTCAAAAGTTGAATCAGTTCGAACAAATGTTCCACTGTTGAATCGACAACAAAAATATGCTAGAGGGATTTTTTTCTAGATGCTCCCGGTGACACTGGGAAAACTTTTTTAATCGCGTTAATTTTGGCAACGATACGCTCGCAGAATGTTATTGTACTTGCACTCGCATCGTCAGGAATTGCATCTACATTGTTGGAAGGCGGTCGAACTGCTCATTGAGCACTTAAGTTGCCATTAAATATGCAAACCAATGTAAACAATCAAAGCCGATTTGGAGGTACGATGATTTGTTGGCAGGCGATTTTCGGCAAACACTGCCAGTGATACCACGGTCAACGCCCGCCGATGAATTTAATGCATGTTTGTGAAAACACGTTAGGAAGCTCAAATTGACTCTGAACACGCGGGTCGAGCTGCAGAACAATCAATCTCGAGACGTATTTTCCTTAC
This sequence comes from Pollenia griseotomentosa, assembly GCA_963931875.1. Classification (NCBI taxonomy): domain Eukaryota; kingdom Metazoa; phylum Arthropoda; class Insecta; order Diptera; family Polleniidae; genus Pollenia; species Pollenia griseotomentosa. Next base: position 190,850,121 of record OZ007562.1, on the reverse strand, counting down.
AATTGCTGGACATAGGAAACGGGAAAATCCCGGTGGATATTTCGATTTCTGCCAGTTCACTGAATCAAAGTCCGAACTCATCCGAAAGGTGTTTCCAAACATTACACAAAATTACAGAAATCATTATTGGCGAAAAACGTTGATGTCGACGAATTGAAATTTAAGATTAAAAGTGAAATCGCTGGTGAATTGAAGACGTACAAATCGGTAGATTTGTGTTGATTACAAAGTGGGCGTAAGCCAGCGCCTGGTCGATGCGCACTACCCGATCCAAAAAATAGACGACATTTTTAATAGTCTTCGGGATTCGAAGTATTTTTGTAGGCTGGACTTGTATAAGGCCTATTTACACATTCCTGTGGATGAGCAATCAAGTATTGTTCAAACGATTACAACTCACCGTGGAACATACAAAGTGCAACGCTTGTCACTTGACATTAAGACTGAACCGGCAGAATTTAAAAAAATTATTAACCAGATTTTACGTGATGTACCCACAACAGAGTCATATTTCGATGACATAGTTGTGCATGGGCATACACTAGAAGATTGTGTGTCCAATTTAAAAGCTTGTCTTTTACAATTACAACGTTTTGATTTGCATCTCAATCGCAACAAATGCACATTCTTTAAGGAAACTGTTGAATTTTTAGGGCACATTGTGGGACATAATACAATAAGAAAATCTCCCTTAAAAGTCTCTGCAATGCTTAATATGCCTATACCAAAGTCGGCCGATGACGTTAGGCGTTTCTTAGGAGTGGTAACCTATTATGCCCGGTTTAAACCGAATATTTCATCAGTGACCACGCCCCTAAGACACCTGCTAAAGAAAGATGCCAGATTTAGCTGGAAAAGTGAAAAGTCTTTTAACGCCTTAAGAGAAGCATTGACAAGTAATAGGGTATTGATGCCGTAAAATCCAAATTTGGAAATTCAACTGGCCTGTGATGCAGGGCCAACCGGTATCGCGGGGATTTTATCGCACATAGTCGATGGCCAAGAGCGGCCAATCGCATACGCATCGAGAGCATTAACGTCAGCAGAGCAAAACTACTCTCAGCTTGATAGGGAAGCGCTCTCAATTGATTTTGCTGTGCAGTATTTTCACGAATATATATTCGGTCGTAAGTTTGTTCTTATAACAGACAACCAACCAATAATGAGAATTTTTGATCACAATGCTAAATTGCCTCAAATGACTTTGAACCGCTTACACCGTTACGCGGCGTACTTGTCCGGATTTAATTATGAAATACAAGTAAAAAGAGGAGTCGATAACACTAACGCCGATTGCCTATCTAGAGCTCCTGATATTACAAAACTGGGTGAATGTTCCGTTAATCAAGAGGTACATCTTATTTGCAACGAAAGCGTTCAACAAATTAGCAACTCTCAGATAAATTTTCAAACACTGCGTGATGAAACCCGAAAAGATAAGGACATAATGCAAATTATGCAAAAGTTACAGAAAACCAGTAATAACAGAGATATAGACTCAGAATTTACAAACTATTGTGGAATACTCTTTAGAGGAGAAAGGGTAGTCATACCGGCAACGTTACAGCGTTACATTTTACGTGAACTCCATCACACTCATCTAGGCATCACTAAGATGAAACAACTGGCCAGGCGTTATGTATATTGGAAAGCTCTCGATAAGGATATTGAACACCTAGTCCGATCCTGCCCCTCATGTGCAATAATCAAAAGCTCACCACAAAAGGCTAAACTGCACCCGTGGGAGGAGCCAGAGGAGAATTGGCAACGCCTGCACATAGACTACGCGGGTCCTTTTCAGGATTATTTTTTTCTCGTGGTGATGGACGCGAAGTCGAAATGGGCTGAAATTGGAGTAAGCCGTGCAGCGCCGTCTTCTTTTTCAACAATAAAAATATTACAGGAAATATTTTCGAGAAATGGATACCCAAACGTGATGGTGTCCGACAACGCAAGTATATTTACTAGCGACGAATTCAAAGCATTCTGCGAAAACTGTGGCATTTTTCAGAAATTTATAGCACCGGGCCACCCGGCTACAAACGGATTGGCGGAGCGAAATGTGCAAACACTGAAACACAAATTAATAACAATGGCCGACGAAAATCTGCCAATACAAGAAAAAGTGCAAGAGATACTTTTTAGGAACAGAGCGACACCGCTCAAAAACAACAAAACACCGTCAGAACAATATTTGGGAAGACAAATTCGTATACGACTGGATGCGTTTAAACCGAGTAAGTTAGACAAAAATCAGCACTCAAATCGTATGGCCAGAGAAATTTCCAAGGGTGAGAGGGTCATGGCTCGCTATTATTCAAACAACAAGGCAACATGGAGGCCCGGTATAGTTACGAAAAAATTGGGTAAACTACATTATATAATTACATTAAATAGCGGATTCGTATTCAAAAGGCACATAGACCAATTACGCGTAACAGAAGTACGGCCTACGAAACACACACTAAGGAAGAAATAGTTGCGACAGGCGAAACCAACAGTAATCAGCAGAACGTTAATATTGAGGATATAGTACAGTCAAAGCCCGGTATAACGAATGATATAATGTCAGCTCCTTTCGTTAAACTGAGAGATTCGTAATACCGAACTTTTTTTTAAATAAAAAATTAGCTACATTTACCATTAAATCGAGCTGTTTATGTTATAATATTCAGGTTTATAAACTTACATACGTAAGTACATACGTGTTTACATATTGGTACAAATTATTTGTCTAAAAAATCTGTAATATATAGCTTAGTCCAGACAATATGTTGAAACAGCAAATGTATGCTTACACTCATATGCTTAAAAATAATAACAAATGCCTCTATCAGCGTATTCATATTTAATATGCGATATAAGAAAAAGTCTTACATCTTTTTTACATTCTTCTAAAATTTTTATTTTTTCACTGAATGATATTCTTTTTCTATTCACCATTTTGCTTCAACAACACTTCAAACAAAACTCTTTTATTATGCTTAAAACTAATCTACATGTTCTCTTACTTTGCAACAAACAAAAAAAACAACATATCCAAGCAAACGTTATTGTAACGACTGTTTGGTTTTGCTTTGTTTTTCTTACCCATTCGTTAAACCGGGAGCAAAAAAAGTTGATCGTTCGTTATATAAGGTAGCTAATGAACAAACTTGCTCATTCGTTATATCGAATTTTCGTTAAAGTGAGTATTTGTTATATCGAACTTTGCCTGTATTGTTGCCCAATAACTCGACTTAGCATTTACAACAACCATCGTCACAGCAGCGACCAGCGTTAAGTTCACGATCAACATCAAACCAACAGAGATCGGTAAGCCAACATGCATCAAGCGATCAACACACCAATAATCAACAGCTGCCATCGTCGATACCTAATCAAAGAAGTTCGGCAAGAGCGCGTAGAATGCCGGAACATTTGAGAGATTATATAATAGATTCTGAATGAAATTTCGAATTATTTTAACATTTCATTATTGTCTACTTGGAACTGTATTATATTTAAAGTAGATGAATATTGTAAAATTTTAATTAAAAGGATGATTAGTATGTAATAAGGGTGAGAGAATTGTGATATACAAATCTGGCAACTCTGGAGTAAATAAGTTTTGTGTAGAGTTGGGCAAAATCGTTCATTTTGTGGAATCGTTCCGACCGATCCGTAATATTAAAGGAACTAGGTCGTTCATTTCGTTCATCGTTCCTGTTTTTTACTTTGAACAATGAATGAACGAGGAACGATAAAACTTCTTTGTCGTTCGTAAAAACGTCAATAAACAAATATTTGTTATTGATTGTTGTCATGTTGTGGCGTAACGACTACATTAATAATAATTATATAATTTCTTAAATGCTTGTAAAAAATAATAACTGTTTTAATCCTGTTTTAATCTGCGCGTAATGCCGTTGCTGGTGGTGAACGAGTGGTATATTGCTAAAATATATTGCTTTGAATCACATCAGTAATTGATTTAATTAGACATTTTTTATGTGTCACGATCTAAATACACAAAAGTCGGCAACACTGATCAACAAACAAAAAATTAACCTACAGAAATACATGTGATGATTCAACGGATTGCAATTGCGGAACGAGGAACGATAAAAAAAGGAACTATTGAAAAAGTCCGCACCATGGTGGAATAAGCAGGTGGCATCGTTACGGCAACAAAAACAACATTACAACAAAAATGGAAATTACATCACCGTTTACGCCAAAAAATACATTAAACAAAAATCAAAGCGTGCCGCTGAACGTGATGAAATAAATAAACTTTTAGACAATTTTTATTTAATTATGGTCAATATCTTATTTATTTTAATTTAAAATTATCAAAAACTTTAATAAAATACAATAATCACAGCACAAAACGTGGACTTTTTGTAAACATAAACAAAACTTTGACATAAACCTAGACAAACAATGCAAGAGCAAAAAATCGTCATCTGGCGTAGTGCTGCCACCTGTTTATTTCACCATGGTCCGTACCGTTCCTTTTAGGGAATCGTTCAATGGAACTAGGTCGTTCCGGAACGACACAACTCTAGTTTTGTGTGATACATACACATCAACATTTTTAATAAAAGAATACTTTTCGTTTTTAGCTCTGAGAAGAACAACATGGTTTTTATTTTCTTGCTTAATAGGTTGAGCCAATTGGTCACCACAATAAGTAATATAAATAATGAAATCGATAAAAATATAATTGGCAAGGATACGGTTTAGCCACTTTGTGCTAGTTTAAACAATACTTACATTTTCTTTGGCAACCAATTTATTTTTAATTATTTTTTTATTATTAATTTGTAAATTTTGTATATCCTATTCCTTTAAGTATACCGATTGACTCAGAATCACTTTCTGAGCCGTATATATGTTTGTCCGGCTGGATGGCTGTCCATGTAAACCTTGTGCGTAAAGTACAGGTCGCCATTTTGGAGATTATTTGATAAAATTTGGTACAAAGGTTCTAATGTGGTGTTGGGGTACTTTCTTATGTGTTTTTTATTGTAGATCTGGACTCAAAAGGTTGGGTGAATGTTGTCGTGATTATGATTAACCTTCAAATTATTTAAAACAAGTGATTCCTTAGAGATGAACAATAACGACATTGAATTTATCAATGATTTAATTTTTTAAATATCTATCAAAATATTAATTTACGTTTATTCATATTCAACAAAGTGATCTTAACTTACAATTTCATCGTAAACAACTTTAAATGAATTATTTCTGTTTTGTTATTGAATTTTAATGTGTTTTTATTTAAAAAAGCTTTTAGCCCATTTATAGCCATTTTTTCCGTAAATTTAGCCTTTTTTAATCACCAAGTTTTAGGTTTCATAAGTCAAGTTAAATATGACGCATTAAGCCTTGATTTCGATAAAACTTTTATTTCATTACAATGCTTGAACCTTGCCATTACGTACGAAATACAACGCCATTTAAATGACCGCTTCTAGATTGGTTGCAGTAGTCGATCCTTGAGGTATTTTTTTTGGTACTTTTTCGCACATTTCAGGGTGTATCTCGGCGATAAGATGACGAATGTTGGGGTTTATATGCTTCAACGGTAAGGAATTATCCACGTAGACAGGGTCGTTCACGACTTGCGATATTATATTTTCGAATATTTTTTCTAAAACATTTGCGTTGTGCTCTGGGCAGGTGAATTCAGCTGTTTTGGCGCATGATAAGGAAGTCAGTCTCGAACAACATGAGCACAATACTATAGATATACAATTTTTTCAATCAATTTCAGTGTTTAATTTTTTTCAAAACTTGGACCGACCATAATTTCCAAAAATAGTATATTTTCTTTTATTATTTTCTTACTTTACTTTCTCAGCTTTCCAGTCCGGGATGGACCATTGCTTGTGCCACAAGTTTCCGCCAACTATATCTATCTGCTGCTCTATCAACCCAATTTAAGACACTAAGACATTTTTCTGGGTGTCCTGCTTCTTCTAGAGCCTTCCGGAATCTGTTTATAAATCTTTTTCACCACTCTTTTGTCTGGCATTCTTATTACATGGCCTAGCCATCGAATTTTCTGGGCCTTTATGTATCTTACAACACTTTGCTGCTCATTCAGCTTATCTAGTTCGTTATTGAATCGTATTCGATAATTGTCTTTACTAATTCTGATCGGTCAGTAACTAATTCTAATTCACTAATTCTGATCGATCAGTAAATATAACATTTTTACATAAATATGGCTCAGTCAAAGTCTTTGCAGAATTGACGATTCTTGACTGAAATATGTTTCTTTGTTGAGTGCTGTTTTACTTTTAAAACCATTGTCATGCAAAACGTTCATTATTGATCTTTGTGAAACAATAATATTCGAACAACTTGCAATGTGTTTCGCTAATATTGGGGTACTTTTTTTGGATCCTGATGAACTTCTTGAAAGTTTCTTATGACTTTCTGATGCTGGCTTATTTTCGAAACTATTTTTTTCAGTTTTTAATAATAGTTTACAAAGCAGAACCACTTAATCTCAATACTTTAGCAATTTCTCCAAAGGTTTATTTTCTTTTCGAAGGTTAACTACTCAATTTCAAACTGCTTGCTGTATTTCTTTTCTAATTGCAATTTTTAAAGTTAAAACGTGTTTTAAAACGATTGAAATGGTTGTATAATATAGTGAATCTTTAAATCTAATGGTGGTTTTACTTTTTCTATTTTATTTGATTACTGTGTTTATTGCCAATAGTTTGTAAAATATTAATACAGTAGGTAAAGGATATAATCACTCTTATCGTGGTTGGCGAATTTAAAATACGACAAATTAGTTGTCGTTCTCTTTAATCTATTACCAAACATTCGCAGGCGTATTTTAAATTCGCCAACCACAATACGGGTGAATAAAAAAAAAATTTCCAATACTTTTTATTCAAAACTCATGTCTTATAAAAGTTTATTTCTCATAAAAGTTTATAGTATTATACTATAAGAAAACAAAAACGTGTGGTTTAAAACGTAAACATTTCAATTTTGCCAGCGCACAGTGGCTGAAAATTTTATTTCATTGGCCAAAAGTCCAATTTTTGTTTGTCACCGATTTCAAAAATTTTAATTTTATTTAATAGCAAACATATTGGCGCATATTCAGAAATCATAACTAAAGTTGTAACTAACAAAACAGAAACTAAAAAATAGTTCATAGATAGTTATAGATCTTATTCACAATTCATAACTAACGTAGTAACAGCTCTCAGCTGATAGAAGAAATGCAACCATGCATATTGGCATTTAGAGAAAATTAAAAGTCGATAATATTTTGAACGATATATTCTGTAATTAATTAAAAAGCTTATAAAACTATTAAAATCTCATTTTTTGTTCTTTAAAAAATTAACGCAAATTCTAAAAAAGTTGTTTTTTGGTTATAATAGTATATACATAAGTCAATTAAAATTATAATAAAAATATTCAAAAGAATTTTATCGACTAAGAACACATCTCTAGTTTATTTTTTTATGGATTTTTTTTTTTTTTGGTGCAGCAGAAATTCATTTCAAACACAAATTATAATTGCAGCGTGTTTACTACGTCTTAACTGTTTTTTGTCATGTTTTTATCTGTTATTATTTGAATATCTCTTCCATTTATTTTTTATAGCCACTTCAAAAATGTTGTACTTTTGAAATAAATTATAAAATGATATCAATCAGCTGTTCTTTGAATGTATTAGTTAGTTGGCATTTAGTTACAGCTTTACCTATAATTATGTGTAAACTTTTTATGCTGCAAGTAATCATCTGTGAATAGCTTTAATAGGTACTTAAAAAAGCTTACACTTGGTAATGATTTATCAATATGCGCCATTAAAACTAAGGTAGCCAAAAAATTAGGTCAACATATTGGTAATTGTGGTTGTGCCATGTTGTTAAACACAACTTTTTTGTACAACTGTAGCGATAGATCTAAGAGGCGAAAGCTTAAGGATATAAATGAAGAAATCGGATATGAAAATATTCAAGATACTTTCCTACATCAATTACGATCACAGAAACAATTGACAAAAGTGGATATCATTGAAAAAGTTGTTAAAGCAAGTCCATTAAGAACAAAACGGATTCTTAAAAGTATTTGCTATACAAGACGATGCAAGACAATTCACAAACGAGGAGGCATTAGCATTATTTCTGGATTTAAAATTAACAAAACAGCAATATATTCAGCTCAGATTGAAAAAGGCTCAAATCTGTATCCAGCATATCATCACATAACAGCTGCTAAAATGGACTGTTTCCCATTAAAGGATACTATTACAATCACATCAATTTCGGCTTGATCACACAGCCGAACGCTTGTAAATGGGGATGTGATGGTTCTTCCGGACAAAAACAATACAAACAAGTAGTATGTGAAAATATTTCGGACTCAGATATGTTCATGGTATCATTTGTACCATTGCGATTAAAAAAGATTTTGGAAGATTCAGAGCCTTCGACTAGTACAACGCAAACAAAGGATATTTGGAAAAATGAGACCCCATCTTCTACGAAATACTGCAGACCTATTAAATTTGAATTCAAAAAAGAAACTCATGATGCCATTAACAAAGAAGTTAGTGATATCGAGGCCCAAAGTGCAATAATACAGCCATTACAATTAGATTTAGATGGGCAGCAAATTGAAGTTAGCTACCAATTAGTGCTAACAATGATAGATGGAAAAGTAGGCCAGGCTTTGACTAGCACGAAGGCTGCATCCAGCTGCATCATATGCCATGCAACATCAAGCAAATTAGAATTACATGCAAGAATACGACTTATGGAACACATACTAAAAATCAGTTATGATTTAGATTTCGGATCTTCAGGATCAATAAGAAACAACGAAACCAACAAGGAGTTAAGAAGTTCAAAAAGGAAACATGTTCTAGATGAATATCGCAAATTTGGGTTGATTATAGATCATTCGAAACAAGGGTCAGGCAATACAAATGATGGCAATACAGCAAGAAGATTATTTTCAGATCTAGAAACAGCATCTGAAATAACAGGTGTTGATTTTAACCTCATTTTTAGATTTAAAATAATCCTAGAAGTACTTGCGTGCAACGAAGAAATTGACTCTAGAAAATTTGGAGATTTTGCTAAACAACCAAGTGAGATATGTCTGCTACAGTTCACAAAATCCCATATCATGGAGAAGATGTCATTAAATATCAGTTGGTGCCACTTGGAGATTTATCAGAGGAAGCTCAGGAAAAAAGGAACAAGGATTACAGATTTTATAGAGAACACAATACTAGAAAAATTTCACGAAATTCCACTAATGAAGATCTATTTAATATATTATTGGCAACGTCAGATCCGTTCATCTCCAGTATTCGAAATTCATGGAAAGTGGAACATCGGGATTTAGATGAAGAAGTCAAAAAACTACTAAAGAACAGAAATAACACAGAACAGAATATGGAATATTTGCAATCAATCTTTCAATTAAATGAACAATAAGTATAATTCATTAGATCTAAGACAGACATTGTATTAGTAAAAAATAATAATAAACAGAACCTCACATTGTTACAAAAGCTATTAAAATAAATTGATGCTTTTATTTTTAAAAGTTTCTTTTATCCACATATGTATGAAATGTTTCAATAAATAAGAAATATTCAAAAAATAAATACCTATATTTTCGTATCAAAATTTAAAAAAAAAAATCAGAATTCAGCTGATTTTATTTTGCTAATATTAACAAATTTTACAGCAAAAAATAATAGATTCTTCTGTAGTAATAGCAAGATTTAAGATAATATTTCTAAACTTTTTTTAAGAGTAAACATATCTGAAAGCAAAAAATGGTTAATTTTTCAATAATCAGGTATGTGATAGAAAACGATTTTGAAAAAAATACGATTTGAAAACGATAATGTCGTTTTCAGTATCTTTAAAAGTTGATTTCCAATAAATTTCCTCTGTTTTCTTGTATATATTCTTTTAAATTCTTTATTATATATGTTAATTGAACTGTATTTTGAACAAAAAATTAAAACTTTACTTCAGAAATGGATTTAAAAATTGGTCGAAATTCATCACACCTGCTTAAAACGATCATTTTGAAAACGATAGTTTTTCATCACATACCTGAATAATAGCAAAATATATTTGATTTTATTATTTTTTTTTTAATGTTAATTTTTTTATAGTGTAAACATTTATTTTTTTGAGTGTCCCATTATTACAAAAAATGGGAATGATTATTATTTAAATCCAAAAATGAAAGAATTTGGAAGTTCTTTTTAATAAACTTTTAATCTAATTTTTACAATTTTTGTTAAAGAATTATGTTTAATGGAGCAATATTTGTATAATAATTGTCATAAAATTTTTTTATTACAGAAATCTTATTGAAAAACGACTTTTAAAATTCTTTCGTTTTTCGTTTTCGATTTCCAAGACACCCCTGCATATTTCACGCTAAAGTTAAAAAAATCTAAAGTTCCCCAATAACTACTCAACCGATTTGAATGAAATTCAAAGTGGAGAAAAGTTTAAGAATCTATCTGTCGATTAGCGGAAAAATAAAAAAGTTACGCTTTTCTTTCGTAAAAGTTACGTTTTTTCATCAAAAGTTACATTTTGAAAATTTCTTGCATATTTCACACAGAAGGAAACCAACCCCCAATCTAGCGGCGGAAAAAAAATTAAATCTAAAACAAAATTTAAACACAAAATTAAAGCGGTCAGTCAGTATATTAAAAAAAAATGCTCTAAGTTACCTACCTACTTCGAAAAATATGTCCTATTAACCACTGAGAAAAAATTATATTGTAATTCTTTATTTAGCTGTTGGCGTATTAAATCGGCAATGTTGGACTTTTCGGACAAAGTAACTTTTTTTGATAGTGTTATATCAGTTTTTTTTAACTGCTTCTCCTTGTATATTTGCTATTTCAGTTAAGGTTTAGAAACGTAAATACAGCAAAATATTGTTTTGAAAACCTTTCTATAAAAAGATACAACAAAAGTATACCCGAGCACAGCTTAAAATGTTTGTGGGACCTCAATATAGATATTATTATATTTATCTATATATAGATAAATTAGCTGCAGGGACTTGCGGATGCGACTTTTACGTCAGTTTCTCTAACTGTACATCTTTTTCAAATTTGTTTACATGTACCTCTTTATGATTTTGTTGTAATTTGCTTCCGAACTAATTTGGTAGTAAATAAATAAATGATGAATTGAAGAGACAGACGCATGTACTGTTCATAAACCTAGACCAGGATTCGAAACCACTAATGATGAAAAACGGCCAAAATCTTCTGCAAAATTTAGAAACAATTCTTTGAAACACGGCTTGTGTTTGTTTATGCAGTTGATAGAAATTCAGGAAATTTACTATTGAAACAACTTAACTGTGTTTTGTTTTATATCCTGAATACAACATGCTTCGCAGCCTACATAAAATCTTCATTAATGGTCCTGAAATAATAAAAAATTAATCTTTTTCAACTAGAATGCAAACGACTAGAGCAAACGATGTAGTTCAGAAATAAAGATTTGAGAAGTTATAGGGATTTTCACAAAAGAAAAAGGGCTTGCGAATTAACCATGAGGGATCTATTGAATACTTAACTTTATACTTTAGACCCCGTTGTATCATCTATATCATCAAAGATATCTCATAAACACATTGATCGTCTTCCTTAAGCCGTACAAGATTTATTGTAAGTGTTGTGGCAGTGTGAAAGGCCTACGCAGAAAATACAACCATGTATTAAAAAATACAATTACTATCATTTTTTACTTTTTACTTAAATATATTGAATTCCATTTTAAACTAAAAGATCCTTGGTTTTAAATTGGCTAAACCGTAACAGAAAGTGGCGACGAGGATATTGGAAGAGTAGATTTATACGAAGAAAAAAACTTAAAGTCGCAGGAAAAAAAAGAAATTTCTAGAAGCATTTCTAAGCTAACATTTTTTTTACTTTGGTTTTTTTTCGGGGAAGACATTTTGGCTGCGCCGATTGGCTTCTATTAAAAACATTGCGGCATCGTGATGGCAGAGACTGCAAAAATTCAGGGGTTACTGGAACTGCAGAGCAAATTGCTTAAAATGCTTGCAGAGGGCAAAACAGAAAAAAAACCAGAAAATTTGATGGAAAAGTTGGCTAGCAGTACACCGAAAAATCCTAGGGACATTTCTTTTTCTGAAACAATAAAAGTTTTGCAAAATATGTTTGGCTCGAGAGAATCCATTTTTAGCCTAAGATATAAGTGTTTGCAGCTGGAAAAGGAAACACAGGAGGGTATTGTTACGTGTGCAGCTCGTGTAAATGAATGCTGTTAAAGATCAAAGTTGGCAGATATGGCAGCTGATCAAATTAAATGTCTAGTTTTTGTTATTGGTTTAAAATGCAAGCAAGATGCAAAAATGCGTACAAAACTATTAGCTGGTTTGGAAGATGAGACAGATCCGAAGATGAGCAAGCTAGTCAGCACGGCAGAGCGAATGCTTAACTTGAAGAAAGACACAGTTATGATAGAGCAGCCAAGCAAAATTGTAAATGTTGTTAAGGACCTAAGTGTAAACAGTATTAATAGTAAAGTAAACGTTAAAGCTAAGCATAGGAAAATACCAAAATCTCCTTGCTGGAATTGTGGTACAATGCATTACGCAGAACACTGTGAATTTAAAAATCATAAGTGCACTCAATGTAGACGCACTGGCCACAAAGAGGGTTATTGTAACTCACAAAGAAATAAGCCACATAAGGGAGCATCAAATGGTGGTAGAAAACAAAATCAGAACCGACCAACAAGCAACAAAGTAAACGTAAACTGCATAAATTTTGCAGCGCGGCGCAAGTATGTTGAATTCGTCATTAAGCCAACAATGCAAGCTGTACCTGATGCAAAGCAAGAAACTTTTAAGCTTCAAATCGATTCAGCTTCAGACGTTTCTATAATCGGCAAACAAAATTGGAAAAAACTAGGTAGTCCAGGGTTGCAACTTCAAAACAGCCACGCAACTAGTGCATCGCAGGACAAAATTCGTTTTATAGCTGAGTTCCCTTGTGAACTTCAGCTCAACGGGGAAGTAAAACAAATGAAAGTTTATGTAGTAGAAATTGATTCCTTAAATGTTTTAGGTACAGACGCACTGGACATATTTGGTATGTGGGAAAAACCTTTGAGCAGTATGTGTTGCAAAATCGAGCGTGTGGTGCAAGAGAAAGCAGCGGCTGTCATGGCTGAAATTAAACATCGGTATTCGTATATTTTGGACGCAGTTCCATCAAAATGCGGCAAAGCAGTGGTTCAACTACATTTGAAACCAAACGCAAAACCCATTTTCCGAGCAAAACGACCTGTGGCATACGCAATGCAGCCTTTGATAGAAAATGAACTTAATAGGATGCAGGAGTTGGGCATTATCACACCAGAAGATTTTTCGGATTGGGCAGCTCCTATAGTAGCTGTTAGAAATGCATCGGGGGAAGTTCGTATTTGTGGTGACTACTCCTCAGGTTTAAATTCATCGCTGGAACTTCATCAGTATCCATTGCGTACAGCGGATGATATTTACGCAAAGATTGCAAACAGTCATTGCTTCACGCATATCGACTTGTCTGACGCTTATTTGCAGACAGAGGTTACCAAAGAAGCATCAAAGCTACTAACCATAAACACCCATAAGGGACTATTTACGTTTAACCGTTTGGCACCAGGATTCAAAAGCTCTTCAGCCGCATTTCAGCAAATAATGGACACCATGTTGGCAGACATCGACGATACGGCAGCATACATAGACGATATAATTATCGCAGGCGCCACGTGGGAAAAACACGTACAGAATGTATATGAAGTATTTCAAAGGTTACGCGAATTCAACTTCCATATAAAAATGGAAAAATGCAAATTCTTTTCAACGGAAGTCAAATATTTAGGAAATATCGTTTCACAATCTGTTTTAAAAATGCCGCCCCCTAAAAATGTTCCTGAGCTCCGAGCATTTTTGGGTAGTGTAAACTACTAAGGGCGCCTTTGGACAAATTCGTATGGACGGCAGAATGTAGGCAGGCATTTGAGCAGTTTAAGAGTATACTTAATTCAAATTTACTGCTGACGCATTATAATCCAAATCTTCCTATAAAAGTTGCAGCAGATGCGTCAGGCAAGGGTATTGCAGCTTTCATTTGCCACATTATGCCAGATAACACGGAGAAAGTTATTGCACACGCAGCCTGTACTCTATCGTCAGCTGAACAAAAGTATAGAGAAGGAAGCGCTTGCGTTAATATTTGCTGTAAAGAAATTCCATCGTTACATTTTTGGAAGAAGATTCATATTATGGACCGATCATAAACCAATACTTTCCATTTTTGGCAGTAAAAAAGGAATCCCAGCGCATACTGCAAATCGGCTACAGAGGTGGGCACTCACGTTGATGCGTTATGATTTTGAATTGCAGTATATAAATACAAAGAATTTTGGATGTGTGGATGCACTGTCGAGATTGATGAATGATAATGGGAACGAAGACATGGTAATAGCATGCACTCAACTCGAAGAAGATATGTCCGCGGTTCTTAATTATCAAATAAGCAAAATTCCAGATACGTTTAATATGGTTCAACAAACAACAAGGAAGTGTGAGCAATTGCAACGAGTTATGACCGCACTAAATTCAAGCTGGGACACAAATGTAGAGGATGTCCTACTTCCTTATTACAGACGCAGGGAATTCTTGAGTGTCGTAGAAGGTTGTCTACTTTTTGGAGATCGCGTTATCATACCAAGGTCTCTGCGGAATCGCATTTTACAGCAGTTACATAGGGGACATCCCGGGAAAGAAAGAATGAAATCATTGGCTAGATGTCATGTGTTTTGGCCTGGTATAGATGAAGAAATAGCATCCTTTGTACGAAATTGTCAACCATGTGCACTGGCAGCAAGATCCCCTATGAAATCAACACCACAGCCGTGGCCGCTAGCAAAGAAGCCAATGGCATGGTTGCATATTGATATAGCGGGACCTTGAGAACGAATGTATTACCTAGAAAAAGTGGATGCCTACTCTAAATGGCCTGAGATATTCGAAATTAGTAATATATACTCATAAAGTGTGATTGAGAAATTAGATGAAACGTTTGCCAGATATGGAAATTGTGACACCATCGTTTCTGACAACGGCACACAATTTGTTAGTGCACAATTTCAGAATTTTTTAAAAGTCGAGGTGTAAATCATGTGCGCACAGCCCCATATCATCCGCAATCGAATGGGCAGGCTGAGAGATTTGTAGATACTCTTAAAAGGGCATTGGCAAAACTCAAAAATGAAGGAACGAGTGTATCAAACTTACAAACATTTCTACAAACATACAGGTCAACGCCAAACCCAAATGTGCCAAATTTCGATACCCCAGCAGAAGCATTTCTAAAACGCAAAATAAATACATCTTTAGACCTGTAAAATCCACTTCAGAACCAAGAAAAGCGGAACGAAAATCCAGATAACCGAGTTGAACGTGGAAAAAAGTTAAGGAAACTGTAAGCAGGTAATTTGGTGTACGCTTAGGTATATAATCGCAACGCTAGTCATTGGGTACCAGACACGGTTATCGAACGAATTGGAAACGTAAATTACAATGTTTTGCTTAAGGAAAATCGCAGACTCATTCGATCACACATAAACCAGTTAAAGCGCAGATTTGTAAACGAAGCTGATCTCGACTCGATTTCTATGTGACAGCTTTGATCTTTATAATTTGTCACAACGGCGTTGTAGCTCCTCTGACGGCGCTATAAATGATGTTGGTAGCAGGGAGTCGGAGCCCATGCCAACGACTGAAATAAGTGATCCACGACCACACCGCCTTATCCGGCAACCGGCCTGGCTGGCTGACTAAGACGTTTCTTAAGAGGGGAGATGTTGTGGGAGTGTGAAAGGCCTACGCAGAAAATACAACCATGTATTAAAATATACAGTCAAATCCCGATAAATCGTAATCGCAAGGGACCGGCCATTTCTTACGAATTATAGAGGTTTTCGATTAAGCGGGGTTTCGATTTAACGGGGTTAAATTAAAATAAATACGAATTAACGGGGTTTTTACTAAAACGATAAAAAAAACTAAATAAAAATTGTTCAAAATAAAATACAAAATAAATAAAACAAATACATAAAATAAAATAGCAAATTCTAAAAACTAAAGACTTTTCAAGCTCTGGATATTCACGTAGTTTTTCGCGCTTTAGCTTACTGCCTGAAGATTTTTGCATAATAAATTCTCTTTTTTGAAGGATTGAAGTAAGATGGAGCAATTTCAAATCGCTTAGCAACGTAAATTTTTTTTCCATTGTCAATGGCTGCAAAAATATGCTGATTTTGTAACACCGGCAGAGTTTTATGTGTGTGCTTTGACAGTTTTCTTTATTATTCATGTAACAAGCTGATCTTAAGAAAATAAACACATACAAAAGCAAAACCCCACGCAAAAAAAAAAAAAAAAAATGTTTTTCCATGTTTCTGTTGTTTTTTTATTACGAATTATAAGTGGTAGTTAGCAAACAATTACGATTTATAAGAGGTAAAGACGATTTTATTTTAAAAAAATTACGAATTAGCGAGGGGACCAAAATATATGGAAATATTACGAATTAACGAGAATTTTTCAAGGGACCAACAGTTTATTACGAATTATCGGGAATTACGATTTATCGGGGTACGAATTATCGGGATTTGACTGTACCATCACTGTCATTTTTTACTTTTTACTTATTCTCTTTTTTCTTGTTATCTAATGTATAGACACGTTTTTTTATACCCACACCACAATAGTGGAGAGGGTATTATGCATTTGTGCTGATGTGTGTAACGCCTTAAAATAGTGGTCCTAGACCCACCTTAAAGTATACCGATCTACTCAGAATCACTTTCTGAGTCGAACTAACGATGTCCGTCCAGCTGGCTGGCAGGCTGGCTGGCTGGCTGTCCATGTAACCTTGTGCGCAAAGTACAGGTCGCAACTTTGGAGATAGCTTGATAAAATTTGGGTCATAGGTTCTTATTGGCACAAGGACCAAGCCTATTGAAAATGGGCAAAATCGTAGGACCACGAGGGAAGATAGGGGGAAATTTCTTCCTCTCAGAAACTATCAAACCGATTTTAATGAAATTTAAAACATAGACAAAACCATATCTATATGGACACAAAAGGCATTTTTTAAAAAATAGGACCACGAGAGGAAATAGCGGCAATTTCTGCCTCTCAAACCGTTATTAATAAAATTTAAAACATAGATAGATCCATATCTATATGGACACATAAGCTATACAGTTTTTCAAAAATAGGACCACAAGGGGATGTAGGGGGTAATTTCAGCCTCTCACAAACTTTCAAACCGATTTTAATGAAGTTTTTAAACATAGAGAAATCCATATTTATATGGACACATAAGCATGATGTGTTTTTAAGTACTGTGGTGCTGGGTATCATATGGTCGGGCTTGACCGACTATACTTTCTTACTTGTTTAAATATGAAATAAATATATTGAATTCCATTTTAAACTAAAAGATCCTTGGTTTTAAATTGGCTAAACCGTAACAGTAAGTTGTAAAAAAATTAAGTTTCATTATGTGATAAGTATTAACGATTTACTTTATTTTATATCGACAAACTACTCTTACTCTAATTATTAAAAATTGCAAAAAAAAATTTAAGTAAAACCATTCCTAAAACCATAATACTAACAAAACCATCAGCAAAAAGTAATTCTCAATGAACACCCTAATTACAACAATTAAAACAACTTCATAATTCGTATTATATCCACCAAATCAACAGGCCTGCTGACATCGATGGATGCAAATACTACGTAAGTTCACAAAATTACAACTTTATTTAATTTTTTTTATTACTTAACACACTATTTTAATTGTTGTTGTAGAAAAAGAATACTTATTAATAACTGGAGTATTTATAGTCATAAAAAAAAAAAAAGAGAATAAAAGAAGACAAATAGAATGTATGAATGAAACTTAAATAATGAATTAAAATATGATCCACTAAACCTTCCAGTTAATAATAAGTACTCTTTACTCTTTCCAAAAATTTTTTGCTTTTTGTTTTGATTATGTTAAAAATATCACATTGCTGATCCACTTTGTTTACAATTTTTTTATTAAATTTTTTTTTTTCATAATGCATCTACTTGGATACATATGTACATGCATTTGCCAATAAGTGATATTTATTTTGTTAAATTTAAAGGGATGTAACCCTAGACAATAAATTGAAATTTCCATAATACCCCAAATGTTGTATATTAACTTTGTGTTACGAAAATAATGTTTGTCAATAAAGTTAGTTATGCAATTTACTAGAATTTAAAATGACTTGGTAAAATTATTTAAAATGGTTGATGAAATGTAGGGATTTTTAAATTGTAGGTAGAACAATGGGCTGATAAGATACTCTGATAGTCAGCATGGTAGGGAGGGAAACTGACCAAGGGGGTAAGCCTACACCATTCGATCCCCGTTTAAGCAGCAAAATTTAGAAACTTGTTCACCTCGTCTTTTGTACCTCTTTTATAATTTTTTTTTTGTAAATACTGCACACATAAAAATGTTTAATTAAAGTAACGTTACCCTTATGTTATTATCACCACCTACGCCCATTTTCCTTGAGCTAAGACCGAAGCATAGCTAGGTGTGCAGACCCGTGATAATTAAAGGAATAAGTTGTTCGTTACAGAAATTAAATGGCGCCCAACGTGGGGCTCTCAAATACCAGTTTATTAACACCTTAAACTTAAAATAGTGAAAACAAAGCTCCCATTTTAAAAATATTTTTATGACAACAAATCAGTTATTGGCGTGTAAAGTCGTTTGGATTTGATATATGGCTATCTTTGTCAGTACGTTCACCGATCGACAAGGCACTTCCATATTCTTTATCTTTACTAAAATATGAAATTTGAAAATAGTTATAAAAATGTAGTTGGATTCTAAAGAAAAGATTTACCACTTCCTTATATACTAGCATTTTTTTATGACAAATTTCAGCCTTTAAAAGTTTTTATACTTTTGGATTTTTTTTGTTAAATGTTTCATGCGTTTGCATACCATTAGTACTTTAAACTTTTAACATCAATTTTTCAAAACTTTTAAATCAGTTTAATAATAAATATTTCCTGGGTTTTTTTTTGTTTCTTAAATTATGCTGCTGTGCTTACATAGGTAAACCTGTGTATTCTTGCAGACCTACTATATTATCTCTACAAAGTAGTCAACCGAATTCTAAATTAAAAGACATTTATTTTATTTACGTATAAACGAAGAAATAAAAAAAAAACAAAGAAAAAACAAAATAAATAAATATATGTATATATATATTTTGATTTTCAATTGTTACATACCAAAATAATGCCTGTCAATCATAGTCCTGAAGATCAAGGTGCTGAGGGGGTTGAAAAGCCTGATCGCTCTATATGTATAATTTGTAGTGACAAACTGGAATCGTATGATAGAACTGTTACTTCATGTAACCACTCATTTCATAACATGTGCCTAGCCAGATGGTTAGAGACTAATCAAACTTGTCCCGTATGTAGGCAAATTTGCAGTCAGTTAGAAACCAATTCTCAACCGTCAATCCCCTTAGGAACTGAGCCATCCACATCTCGCAATAGGGGTGCAATCCCACGAGATAGGCCTAATACCAGATCCCATGCACAACAAAACCAAAGAAGGTTAGGATTCTTTGATAGTGTTCCATCACCTGTAAATAGGCGACGGACAACAAATTTTTCTAACAATTACATGTCCGAACAAAAAGTTCAACAGATAATAACAGAATCGTTGAATACCTTTAGAACCGAATTTTCTGCCTCTATAACTGATGAGTTGAGGTCATTGTTTCAGAATTTAAACGTAGGGACGGGTCTCCAGAATATGCCTAATCCAGAGGGACATTTGACCAATCGTTCGGGAGCACGTAACTCTGGTAATATTGACTCTGCAAATTTACGTAATTTGTCTTCAGAACCACCTATGGATTGGCCAGAGGATAACCCCTTTGGGGGCGATCAATCGTTTAGACATACAGCCGCCAATAGAAGAAGTGTTCCCATACATGTGTCTGGAAACCCTAATAATGTGGCCTTGGACCCACATAAAATTGCAAATTTAATTTTTAATTGGCACGTTAGGTATAACGGATCGGATGATGGTATTTCTGTAGACGAATTTATATACAGAATAAACACTCTTACTTCCATTCACCTAAATGGCAATTTTGAATTGCTTTGTGAGCATGTACATTCCTTATTTGAGGGCAAGGCCTTAAAATGGTTTTGGAGGTACCATCGGCAAATCGATTCAAGCTTAGTGTGGTTTGACATCTGTGGGGCTCTCCGTAGGCAATTTAAAGATACCACCACCGATTATGACATAAAAGACGATATGAGGCGTCGAAAACAACGAGGTAATGAGAGTTTTGATTCATTTGTAGAATCCATAATGTATTTAAGTGATAGACTTAGGGTACCTATAGGGGAACCGGAATTGGTCGAAATTATAATTCGAAACTTGAAAATTGATTTACGTCATGAATTGCTTCATTTAAATATTAGCGACTTATCTACACTGAGAAAAGAGGCTAGAAAGCACGAGAAGTTTTTTGATGATTTAGTTGCTAATTCCTCAAATAGACAAAAATTTCAACGTATTCAGGTATCAGAACTTATTCCTGAGGATGTAATAGAGACTCAGGGTGAGGAAAATATACCGGTAGTAAATGAGATACATCAACCATTTGCAAGATGTTGGAATTGCGATGGTATTGGCCATCGTTACCAACACTGTGTCGCTCCCAGACGCATTTTTTGCTATGGATGTGGAACCATAGATAATTATAGACCAACGTGTTCCAATTGCAAAGGAAAGTCGGAAAACTCTGTTCAGGATGTTCGTCCGAAAATGGGCGGACATCCACAGAACCGAATGAAAAATTAACTGATACCACTATTATTAAGACCCCGGAAATTTTAAAATCTACAAAAGTTCCTAATGATAATTTCGTAAACGTACAACATCCACTTAAATTTTTGCCATATCATGAACGATTGGAGAACTATTTAAAAATACGTAATAGAATATTTTTCGAAACACCTACCTCAAGAAAACGACTACGGTCAAAATTACGTATAAGAGATTTTTGGAAACGCAGAAAACAACTAAGAAACGTTATAGTTTCAGGTATTGTTAAGAATGGGGTAGATTCTAGACCAAACATTAACGTACTTATTTTTAACCGGACAATATTGGCCCTTTTGGATAGCGGGGCAAATAAATCCTGTATAGGGGGAGAATTGGCTGGGGAAATATTATCGAACGGAAAATTGAGTTATAATAAATTTAAGGGAAACGTAAAGACCGCGGATGGGCATAATCAACAGGTCGTGGGTTCGATTTTCGTAGATCTCAACTACAATAATATATCTAGAAAGATAGAACTATTAATAGTCCCAAATCTGAAGCCGAATTTAATATGCGGTATCGACTTTTGGAAAAGTTTTGGTATTGAAATTTGGTACCCTAATATAAATGAGATTATACTCGAAGAGGATGATCCAGATGTTTTAAAGTTGAATCCAAACGAAAACCGCAAGCTTAACGCAGCAATTGCTTCTTTTCCCTCATTTGAGAAAGAAGGTTTGGGCAAAACTAACCTTATTGAGCACGTTATTGACACCGGAACGGCATCGCCAATAAAACAGCGCTACTACCCCATATCGCCAGCTAGGGAAAAAGTGTTATGTGAGGAGATTGATCGGATGCTTCAGATGGGTGTAATAGAGGTAGCCGAAAGCTCATCCTGGTCTTCACCAGGTGTCTTATTGATAAAACCAGGGAAAGTAAGATTTTGTCTTGACTCTCGGAAGCTAAATGAGGTTACCGTAAAAGACGCCTACCCAATCCCAAATATCGACGGCTTAATATCAAGACTGCCTCCAGTGAATGTTATATCAAAAGTAGATTTAAAGGACGCCTTTTGGCAGATAGAACTGTCAAAGGAGTCCCGTCCAAAAACAGCCTTCACTGTCCCCAACCGACCATTGTATCAGTTTGTGCGGATGCCTTTTGGACTCTGCAATGCCCCACAAACAATGTGTCGGTTAATGGACAAAGTGATACCATATGATTTGAAAAGCCACGTGTTTGTTTATTTGGACGATCTACTTGTGGTATCGCATTCACTGGAGGAGCATATTGTGCACCTTCTTCAAGTTGCCTCCCTACTAAGAAAAGCAGGACTCACAATTAATATCGATAAAAGTAAATTTGGCTTAAGAAGTGTAAAATATTTGGGATATATAGTGGGAAATGGAACTCTAATGGTGGATCCAGACAAGGTTAGGGCAATTACTGATTACCCCGTTCCAAAAACGATAAAACAAATGCGCCAATTTTTAGGCCTGGCTGGGTGGTATAGGCGGTTTGTATCCGATTATGCTTCTATAACTTACCCCCTAACTGAACTTTTATCTAAAAAGATCTTTTTTTTTTTTTTTTTTTTTTTTTTTATTTTTTTTTTTTTTTTTTTTTTTTTTTTTTTTTAATTTCCTAAGCTAATCCCGCGAAGCTCTATGCTTGTCTGCAGGAAAGAAACCAGAGTCTCTGGCGGGAATCGAACCCGCAACCTCGGCGCTGATAGACTAGCTCGCTACCAGCTAGCCTACCGAGGCACTCAAGAAAAACTTTATTTGGAACGCTGAAGCCCAACAGGCTTTTGATACTCTTAAAAAGCGCCTGACGACGGCTCCGTTTCTGTCGCACCCAAACTACAACAAACCCTTTATTGTCCAGTGCGATGCTAGTCAACATGGGGTAGGAGGGGTTCTGGCTCAGTGCGATGACAATGGTGAGGAACGCCCAATAGCGTTTATGTCCCACAAACTAAATAGGGCCCAGAGGAACTACTCAGTAACTGAGCAGGAATGTTTAGCGGTGGTTTTAGCCATTAAGAAATTCCGTGCTTATATTGAGGGACACCAATTTAAAGTGGTGACGGACCATGCTAGCCTGAAATGGCTCATGGGCCAAAAAGATTTGAGTGGTAGGTTAGCAAGGTGGGCGCTCAAATTGCAAGGGTACAATTTTTCGATAGAGCACCGAAAGGGGAGCGAAAATGTGGTGGCGGATGCGTTATCTCGCGCAAATGATGGGAACGATATGGCCGTGGAAACGGTTGAATTGGAATCTTTGCCGATAATAGATTTGGCGTCCGGTGAATTTGATTCTACGGAATATGTCAAGTTAAGAACGGAGTTAGCAACAGGAGAATTGCCTCATTTTAAAATTATGGGAAAATTTATTTACCATAAAACGGAGTTTGAAAGGGGAAATGAGAATGACATGTTTATATGGAAATTATTTGTTCCAAAAGGGCTAAGAGCTGATGTCCTTATTGCCTCCCATAATCAACCTTCAGCTTCCCATGGAGGTATATCAAAAACTCTGGACAGAATCAGACGGTATTTTTATTGGCCAGGTATGGTTTCTGACGTCAGGAGGTATGTCACCAATTGTGAGTTGTGTACGACATCGAAATCACCTACACATACTTTACGACCTCCAATGGGCCAAATGTCTGAATCCGATAGACCATTCCAAAGGCTTTATGTGGACTTGATAGGCCCATATCCCCGAAGTCGAAGTGGTAATATTGGCATTTTTATAGTCCTGGACCATTTTAGCAAATTCTCGTTCTTAAAGCCAGTTAAAAAGTTTAATACTAAAATCATTATCTCCTACCTGAGGGAAAATATTTTTGACTGCTTTGGGGTACCCGAAACCATCGTATCAGACAATGGCAGTCAATTTAAGAGCAAGGAGTTTGAATCATTTCTAGGAAAACTGGCTATAAATCACGTATGTACCGCTGTGTATTCTCCACAGGCAAATGCTAGCGAAAGGGTGAATAGGTCGGTGAATGAGGCTCTACGCTCTTATATTCGTGAGGACCAGCGCAATTGGGATTTATTTATAAGTAGCATTAATTGCTCTCTTCGCAATAGCCTTCACCAATGTCTGGGATATTCACCTTATTTTGTCGTCTTCGGGCAAAATATGATAACCCATGGTGGGGACTATCAAACCCTCCGAAATTTGGAAATGTTGTCTGAGCCAGAGGCAAAACTATCTCAGGTAGATAAGTTTCAAAGTATTAGGGAAAGAATTAAACATAATATGAAAGCTTCCTACGAAAAGAATTCCCATGCATATAACTTAAGGTCTAAGTCCCGTAATTTTGAAATTGGCCAAATTGTTACGAGGAGGAACTTTGCCCAAAGCAATCTTTTGAAACATTTTAATGCAAAATTGGCTCCAGTAGGCATTAAGAGTCGAGTTGTCGAGAAAAAGGGAAACGTGTACTACGTCTTGCAGGATTTAAATAGCAATAACAAATCCACCTATCATTTAAAAGACATTTGGTAATACTTTTTTTCAGTTATTTTTCATCGGTACACCTCCATAAACAACTGCTTTGTGATAAGTATTAACGATTTACTTTATTTTATATCGACAAACTACTCTTACTCTAATTATTAAAAATTGCAAAAAAAAATTTAAGTAAAACCATTCCTAAAACCATAATACTAACAAAACCATCAGCAAAAAGTAATTCTCAATGAACACCCTAATTACAACAATTAAAACAACTTCATAATTCGTATTATATCCACCAAATCAACAGGCCTGCTGACATCGATGGATGCAAATACTACGTAAGTTCACAAAATTACAACTTTATTTAATTTTTTTTATTACTTAACACACTATTTTAATTGTTGTTGTAGAAAAAGAATACTTATTAATAACTGGAGTATTTATAGTCATAAAAAAAAAGAGAATAAAAGAAGACAAA
This sequence comes from Pollenia griseotomentosa, assembly GCA_963931875.1. Lineage (NCBI taxonomy): Eukaryota > Metazoa > Arthropoda > Insecta > Diptera > Polleniidae > Pollenia > Pollenia griseotomentosa. The sequence goes on along the minus strand of OZ007562.1, from coordinate 190,825,204 downwards.
TAGAATGTATGAATGAAACTTAAATAATGAATTAAAATATGATCCACTAAACCTTCCAGTTAATAATAAGTACTCTTTACTCTTTCCAAAAATTTTTTGCTTTTTGTTTTGATTATGTTAAAAATATCACATTGCTGATCCACTTTGTTTACAATTTTTTTATTAAATTTTTTTTTTTCATAATGCATCTACTTGGATACATATGTACATGCATTTGCCAATAAGTGATATTTATTTTGTTAAATTTAAAGGGATGTAACCCTAGACAATAAATTGAAATTTCCATAATACCCCAAATGTTGTATATTAACTTTGTGTTACGAAAATAATGTTTGTCAATAAAGTTAGTTATGCAATTTACTAGAATTTAAAATGACTTGGTAAAATTATTTAAAATGGTTGATGAAATGTAGGGATTTTTAAATTGTAGGTAGAACAATGGGCTGATAAGATACTCTGATAGTCAGCATGGTAGGGAGGGAAACTGACCAAGGGGGTAAGCCTACACCATTCGATCCCCGTTTAAGCAGCAAAATTTAGAAACTTGTTCACCTCGTCTTTTGTACCTCTTTTATAATTTTTTTTTTGTAAATACTGCACACATAAAAATTTTTAATTAAAGTAACGTTACCCTTATGTTATTATCACCACCTACGCCCATTTTCCTTGAGCTAAGACCGAAGCATAGCTAGGTGTGCAGACCCGTGATAATTAAAGGAATAAGTTGTTCGTTACAATTATTAAACTTTAAATAAAACTAAACTGTATGTAGGGTTCTTTTCCGAGCTCTCCCATACTTTGCAATAGCAATAAAAACACAATTTAAAAAATAAAACAGAAAATTTATACAGTTATCGACTAAAGATTTTTTTCTTCAAAATAGTTCTTCACTGTGTTAAAAATGTCTGCTCAATTTTTCCTATAACTCCTCAATAAATTTGTTGGTGGATCAGACTATTAGTTTTGAAGATATGCGCCTGCTCATTGATTGCGAACGTTTAAAAAATTTGTATAAAAAAACACTGTTTTAAAAATATTTTCCATATAAAGGCCTCTTACGTAAATGTTGCGGATACGTAAACGTTGCGGTCGACTTCAATAGTTGGTAGTTGGTAGTTGAAGTGTGTTAAAAAAAAAAAATTTGCGATCGTTTACGTTCAAAAGAGTTGATTTTGAGTTAAATTGATTGATTGAATAGAAACACAACTCAGAATAAAAACAAAACATGTAAAACGTTAATTTAAAATATATTGTTTTTTTTTACTTTCATTAATTTTTTAAATATATTACTTCGTTCTGAGTAGGGATGCAAAGGATACATCGATGTATCGTTCGTAAACATCGATGTTTCGCTTTACGATACATCGGCGATATATTGTCGTCAAAACTAAAAACATCGACATCGTCGATTTAATATTTTCATTAATTTAATTTTTTATTTTTCAATTAAACCTTTTTTTTAAATATGAAAAAGTGTTTTTCAAAGCACACGTTAAACGCAAGAATTTTAAATGTCGGTTTTCAATAAGATTTCTATAATATAAGAATTTAATGACAAATATTTCTCTTTTAAACAGAATTTTAAAACAAAAATTAAAAATATTTTATTAAAAGTGTATTAAAAACGACTTCCAAATTCTTGCGTTTAACGTTTCCGTTTTCCAGCACACCCCTGATAGCCATACAAAGTACGTACATATGTATGCACATTAGAGTTTTTCTTTTCCCGGGAAAACGGGATTTATTTTCCAATTTCCCGGGATCCCGGGAATTCCCGCTCAATACAAATCGATTTAATTTGTTCTTAAAGGCACCTTAAGATCTTCATGTTCAAAACTGCACATTATCAGAATAAGCATTTACAGATTCGTTTAAAAGCCTATTTCTAATTTTTATCAAGAAGATTTTAGTGAGAAACCCCGTTTTCTTTCTACGGATGTTTGCCTTTATAGTCAAAGGAACATATAATCTGCAAATACTTTAAGTTTTCTTAGAACTTCCTTCAAAACTTGTAATTCCTGTTTCGAATCGAATAAGCGTTTTCTTAATTAATAACTTTTGTCATCATCTCTTACAGAATATAATTCAAAAAAATGTTGTATGCAGCTGCTCTTCATATAAACCATTAAATTTTTTGAAGCAAGTGCGAACAACTTTTTCGTTTTTATAAAATAAATCAGGGTCTTTAAACAAATTAAAAATTCTGTACATTTTTAATCTTCTTCTTTCGAAATGTCAGAGCATTAAACATTGCCTTTTTTATCAGATGTATTGACATCTTTTTGGTGTTTGGCAAAAATGTAGTATTTCGTTATGTTAAATTAAAAAATATTTATTTGGTGTATTTCATAGACTTTTTTTCCTAAGAAGCAGTTGTGCTAGACTAAAGTGATTTAAACCAAACAAAAGAGAAAAAAAATTTAGTTAAAGCCAATCAAAAACTCAAACTGCGTTTTTTTTTTTTTTTTTTTTTTTTTGATTTAAGACCGCTTTGCCTAACGGCTAACTACCCGTCTCCACTATCCATCAACTTGGTAAGAACAGCATGTCGCACATGAATTCTGCTCGTGTAGACTGTTCATGTTCATGTTTCGTCCATGTGCTGCCATCGTTGCCCAAACATTCGTCTTAGCATCCATGTGCGCCATGATGTTGGCCATACAATGTATTTTCTGTATACAAGCAAACGCCACAACAACAAAAATTGTGGCCAATCAGAACATGAACATCAACACGTATTCGCCACATACAAGAACGTGAACAAATTAATACCGTTGCTCTGCCGGCGTTATGGTCATGTCATGTTCAAATCGAAAGCGCATGGAGACGTGGGGTAAGATATAATTCATGACACAACTTTCTTACAATTATATAAGCAGTAAAGTTGCCATAATTAAATTGAAAAAATCCGGGGAATTCCCGCATATATTTCCCGGGATTGTTTTCCCGAAAATTTTTTTTTTTTTTTTTTTTTTTTTTTTAATTTCCTAAGCTAATCCCGTGAAGCTTTATGCTTGTCTGCAGGAAAGAAACCAGAGTCTCTGGCGGGAATCGAACCCGCAACCTCGGCGCTGATAGACTAGCTCGCTACCAGCTAGCCTACCGAGGCACTCTGTGCGGTATTCCGGGATTTTTGTCCCGGGAAATCCCGTATGAAAACCACTAGTTTGGAAGTTGCTTCAAAAGGGAATGAAGGAAAAACGACGTCGTGAAAGCTCTCATGTGAATTGAATGAAAAATATTATGTAATTTTGTTGTTGTTTTCTACAGAAATTTGTGTTCAATTTTTAAATTTTAAACGCTGCATATATTGTGGCGTTGAAAATTATAAAACGCAATATTCATTTCTGTAGATGAAATATTTTTGACTTTGTTTTTGCTTTCAATGTAGTTTTTTGGGTTGCGTTTTACACAATTAGGGCATTAATCTATTACAAAAAATTTTTAGTCAAAAAAATCATTTTATTTTGTTTGTAGCGGCTGATTTCGGCATGTTTTTTTAATTTCTTTTTATGCGATTCCAGTAACCTAGCATTTACACATGCCACTGCCAGTTCGAAAAACTCAATACACTCACGTTTTTTTACTAATACACTCACATTTTTCGCAATGGCAGCTCCAGTGGCAGCAAAAATTGCATGCGAGTGGAAATTTGGCACTTGCTTGCCACTAAATGACAAAACGATGAACAATGTTACCCTGTTCAAAATTTAATGCAAATTAACTGGATTATTGTCAAAATGTTATTAAAGTTTTAACATAATACGTTTACTATTATGATTAATTTTTTGAAACGCGCAATAATAAAAGCAAGTTTGTTAATTATAGAGCATTAATATTGTTAAAATAATGCTTATATAAATATATGTAAAACATTTCCCCAAAAATGTGCCTATATGATTAACTCGGTAACTCTATTTGGTTTTTTGGTACTTTTTTTTTAATTTGAGAAGTCAACAAATTATCTTAAGTTGACGCTTCAACGACATTTTGAAAATGAACTCGCAGTGGCATGTGTAATCACAAAAGCCAATGGCATGAGATTCGACTCTTTCGAACAATTTTTCTTTGATAATATGTATACAACAGTGGCATGCCACTACTTGCATGTGTAAAGGCAGGGTAAGGAATAACAAGCAGAACCATATGCTGTTATTGAAGATGAATGAGCCAATTTATAAGAATTTGGAGCTTGTTCAATCGGTTTAAGCCATCCTTATAATCAACAATAAAAATACATACATCCGTCATTTATTTAGTACTTCGATACATCATAATTACTAACCAATAAATAGCCTACCATTTTTCCCCAGTCTTAATTATATTGTCTTTCATATTTACATACTTTTGGGGAAGACATACATATTTGCTTCAAAATTGTCTTTAAAAAATCAAAAATTTTAGGTGTTGTCAACGGTTTTAGATTCTATTTTTAAATTCTTTTTTTTAACACTCACTCAAGAATAATAACAAGTATTTAAAGTACCTTTTACAGACTTAACAAAAATGGTAATCTTAATTACGACCCTTTACATTATATAAGAGTAAGATACAAGTTTTGCCTCTTTTTTTCATATTTTATATACGATACAAAGAAAAATAAGCGTAAATAATAAAAAAATGTAAATCTCCAAAAAATCCCCGAAATTTTTTTAAAATCCCCAATACCCAAATGACTTTCTTTGTCCTTTTTGCTCACATCAAATCTCCAAGTCTGACAGCCCTGAACGTATAACACAATAGGCCGATGGTTAACTATTAATTTTTAAAATTAATAATATCAACATTTTTACTGCTATCATTACTAATTCTCTGAAAACTGAAAATAGTAGGGTGTATGTAGAGATTTTTCCTTAATTGTATGTATAGATATGTGGGTACCTAGCCTAATTTTGAATTAATACAAACAAAACTTTATAGATAGCAATAGTACTTACAAACATATAAGGCGAGGGCGGCGATGGCTCTTCAACCGCATTGTTGTTGGCAGGCGATGTAGAATCTTCGGCCACATTAGCGGATTCTTGACTATCAACCTCATTTTGTTGTGGTTGTTCTTCAAGTTGGTTCTCTTCAGTACTGTTCGTTGACGAGTTGGAAGATGAAAAACGACCTGCCACACGATAATTACGTGAACGATTACGTTTATGACGCTTTATCAAGGTTGTAGAAGAAGATGGTTGGTCAACATCGTCTTCTGAGCCAGTAGAATCAACTTTATCTACCATTTCGAAAGAATCTTTTCTCATAGGAATACTTTCACTTGGTAGCATTTGTTGATCATGGTCGCCTTGTTTTTCTTTGGAGACTACAACGACGGTCATGGCATTTTCATTGTCTTTGTCGAAATTTAGAGTACGATCCACCATTATATCAGCATCACCACATGAGGAGTCCTCCATTTTTAAACTTAAGCCACTATCACTGTTGTTGTTGCTATTGCTACCGTTACTATTGTTGTTTTTGTTGTTCTTGCTACTGCATGCACTCATATTCTGCTGCTGCTCATCTTGTTGTTTGTCATGTGGACTTAAGAACACAAGTTATAATACAAAAGCAACAAAAACAATTTGCATAAAATTAGCCGAAGCAAAAAATAAACAAAAGCAAATTTAATATAATTAAATCAATAAGATTTGAAAACATCTGTTTATGAAATGAATTCAGTTTGCCTTACCTTTGCTGTCCACTATCACTGCTGGAGGAAACATCTTTGTTTTCCTTTATGTTTTCATCAGAACGGCTACGTTTTGGAGCCGATTCTTCATGATTATCAATTGTTTCCTGCATTTCGATTTGCTTTGAAAATTTTGCAATCTTCCTTCTTTCTTTTCTATGACGTGCCAAATTGTTAACTCCTATTTCATTTCTATTACTTATTTGCCGTTTTCTTTATTTGCTCTTAAAGATATTAATTTGTGGTTAGTTCTTTTTAATGTAATTAAAGCTTTGCAGATTAAATTTATTAAATAAAAAATTATCCAAATCACACAATTAAAATATAAACAGTATATTAAACAGGGTGTTTCATAAAAAAAAAACAGTGATGCTTAAATTAATGGAAAAATTGGTACTCGATTAACTAAAATAATAATAGGCACTTTCCATTGCGCTTTGGCCCAGACACGCAAAAATCCTGTGAAACGAGTTTGATGTTGAGAGGTGTTGAGCAGAGTTGCCTTATTAGGGATTACTCCCTCGATTTAGGGCGTATTTTTCATTTGTGAAAATTAAGGAGGTAATAATCTTTGAGGGGAATTTAGGGATATTATAATCCATAGTAAAGGGATTTTAAGGGTATTTACAATTTGGGTCAAAATTAACACTAGGGACATTTCTTGCCGGACAATTTTTGAATTCTCTTTTAATCTTACCTGAAGCGTTTACATATGAAGTCAGACAGAAAAATAATATAAAGCAACAAGATGTAAACTACGAAAAGTAAGAAAGAGAAATGAAAAAACGTCCAGTACAGATAGTCATGTACTACACACTCTACCTTTTCGACCCCTCGCCAACAAACTTCGTCTGTCCGGCAAGAAATGTCCCTAGTGTAAATTGGGACTTAGTATTGTACACAACTGGGCAATTTAAAGTTTTGGTCAAACTTTTAAATTAAAATGATATGTAAACAAAGCAGGGATGATAAATGAGAAAACCAATATCATACCAACGAACTTTTAAAAGCGTACTTTTTCGGATCCAATAGTACTAAATCTTTTTTTTGTAAATTTTTTTTTCTTTTATTTAAAAAAAAAAAATTGAATACAACAAAAACAAAAGGTACTTAAAATTAATTTGTACATGTAAAGTATAGATAGCAAAAAATACATGATCATTAATTATCCATAATAATAGGGTGGCTAAAACTTTTTCGCGTCAAAAACACATCGCGATTCTTGTTTTATAAGTCATTCCAAGAAACTTTTCCAAAGAAACCATAGGTTTTTCAAAATAGTTAGTTTTCCAAAATATTCAAGAATATTTTGGTCTAGCCAGACCTGTACCATGCGGTTTTTAGGGTCGAGAAATCCATTTATTTTTATTTTTGATTGCTGCCAGAGAGCGTTTTCATACACTTTTTAGAAATTATCGTCTCTTTTGTGGAAAATTGACCAATATTTCTCAAAATGCAATCTTGAATTTTAAACGAAAATAAAATTTTTAAGCGTTCTAAAAATATGTGCATACCAAATTCTTCGGATTGCATTTCCAAATTTATTGTGTTTACAATTTTCAATATATACTGCGGTAACAGGAAAGGAGTGAAAAGTCCGAATATAATAAAATTAAATTTAGCGCTTGTAAAATCTCCATCAGAATAATTCGGAGTAAAATAATAAGGGATTGGGCTCCCACTGTTCCAAAGTACTGTTGATTTCTTCTCGACGTGACAACCATCTTGTTGACGAATATTTGAAAATATTATGCATTCGTTCCAAAATAACCTTGAATAGAGAGGAAGTCAGTCGTCTTTTCTACTGCGTAGAACTTTTGCAGAAGTGGTTTCCTATATATTTTAAAAACTTGTCAATATCATCAGAAAATACACGCTTATATGCTGCCGCTTATACTAAATTTAGAATGTGGGATAAGCAATCGTTAAATAAACAAGTGCAAAAATCTATTCACAATAGCGGAGTTCAGTGTTTGGTGCAAATGGTCTTGCAAAAGAGCAAATGCAAGATATCATAGCTGTTTTGGTAAATCCAACAACAAAAAAAGAGTTTCCCTTAGATTTCAAAGAAAAGCTACGACTTTTTGCATTTGTGCAAGACTATTTGCACCAAACACTAAACTCCGCTTATATTCATTGGACAGTAAATACGAGCTGCCATTTTATATCAATTATAAAATGTAGGTTTGAAAAATTTGGAAAAAGTACCAAATGAGTCATGGGGGTACCAGCGTACTTTTTAGTTGTAAATTGTACCAAAAAAAGTACAATTGTACCAACTTAATCAACCCTGAAGCAATGTCAGTAACTTCGGTAAAAACTACACTTTTCGGTCGATTAAATCAAAATATATGTATCCTTTACAGTACATATCGCTCATTTGCTGCAAGACCGGCATAACTCAAACAATGAAATTTGGAAGTTAGAGATGCAGAATTGTTCGCTTTGTTTTTCTTTATATTGTGAATTAAATTCATCGTTATATCATTTATACTTTCCCATTTTGAAGAGAATGTGTCTTCTGTTTTTCTAAGTAGTTAGTGCAAATCAAAAACTTTAAATGCGTTTATTTCGAAATTGATTTTTTTGAGTTATGCCGGTCTTGCAGCAAATGAACGATATGTTCCTCGAGTACCCAGTATTTTAAAAAATTGCAACTTTTTTCCTATATGCCAAAGCTCTATCTCGATATCTACAAATGGCTACAGTACAAGAACCCGTTCTGAGCCGAACTTCGTTTTCGGACCCTACGGTGTTAACGCGTGACCATAGGCTATTATAAATACATGGGGTATTCACCATACACGTTTACATTTGACAGTACTGGCAAGACAGTAAGAAAATACATATTGGTTGCCAAAAACAATACTAACTGTATTCGTGACATAGGCGCCCAGACAGAAGTTAAGACAGTTCACTTTTAAAAATATGTAAAACGTGAATGTTGCAGTGCATGTCAAGCTACCCAACAAACAAGGAGGTTTGATTTCAAATTGAAAATGATTTGAAATCAAACGTTTTCTCAAATGACAAACGTTTGACAATGATTTGAAAATCATAGCATTCTCAACAAAAAGGGGAAATTATTTTCAAATTGAAAAATGCCTTTATTTTAAATTTGCTTTCAAACGTAGTTCTCAAACGTTTTTCAAATGTGGATTTTAACACAATGTGGAACATAAATAAAAATATTTTATTTTAATAATTTAAATTCATTATTTATTTAAATAAACTGTGAGATAAACACTCGGCACCATAGCTAAAATATGAAATAATGTTCTTTCCATCCACTAACATTAAATTTAGTAAGACTTTTTTCTTTCTTTGTACAACTGAATATACAAATGAATATACATGGTCTCAATTTAACAAATTTTTCCAACGAAAATCGAAAATGACAACTCTGCACACCGTTGTTCAAAAAAGTCTTTCTTTCTTGTATATTCGTCCACGTCTAGACTTGGAATATTTTTTTTTTTAAATCTACTATGAAATTGCTTTTGTCTCGGTAAACATAATGAACGTATGAACCAATAAACTTAGACTTTCAAAAAGAAATCTAGAAGAAAATAGTGTAAACCGCGGCTCATAAAATTCTACAATAAAAAATTCTAGTTTCGTAAAATGTATTTTAAATTTTATGCCTTCTTTCTCCTACAGCCAATTTCAAGTTGAAAATTACGAATTACATAGCAAACACAATTAGAGAGCAACCACAAATGTGTACCACTCCCCACTCATCTTACCATTCCCACCAATAAACTCAAGAAATGCTGCAACAAAAATTACAGGTGTGGACGCGGACTTCTTGGATTGTGGCTTATTGAATGAACATAAATGTGTTGGCCAACAGTCAGTATTTCGTAGAACCAACAACAGTGAATGGCTAAAGCACAATATCTTCAGTTTGTGTTTAAAGAGCAACGGTGGCAATTGATTAAAACGTCGTATCGCAAAGACAAACGTATCTGTAACAGCTTTTTTATGATTATTTGTTTCTTTAAAAAATACCTACATACTGATTTTAATATTTTCTTTTTTTTCACTTTGTTAAAACTTTGAAATCTACCTCGAAAGTAAGTTATTTTAAAAAAGTACGCATGTGTAACTTATCAATTTCATTCGTTCCACCGACTTTTGTAATTAAGTGTGTCTTACTTGAAGTGTTAAAGTTTTTTTTTTTGTTGAATTTCCTTCTTCGAATTCAGTCATGTATGTAGATCATTCACGATTTAAACATATTAACATACATATGTATGTGTGTATACTAAATACACATTTACAAAAACGGGCTTAAATGCATATACATACATGAATACCCAGCAAACACGAAGTCAAACCTTTGATATAAAATAACTTAACCAATTCTCTACCCTTTTTACATATTTGACTTCAAATTGATAATGATTTGAATAGAAACATTAGATAAACAATGATTTATTAATTTGTTATCAAATGTTATTTTTAAATTAGAAAGAAACTTTGCAACACTTAATCGATTTTGCTTGTAAAAAAGAATATAAAGTAATTTGTAAGTAAAAATTAACTCCTATGAGTAAATCTATGTTCACACGTAAACACACGTGTGTCAAACATCATTTAACAAAATTACATTATACAATTATCTTCTTAAAAATAAAGTAAAGTAAGTCAATAAAAATTGTTAAAAATAGAGCTAAACTTTATATTTGTTAGGTCTGAACATACCTTAAGAATGCAAATAAGAAAAACAGATAAAACGGGAAAGTGAAGAAATTATAAGATTGTTGTATAATCGAGGCGCTATGCAAAGCCAAAAAATTCCTAATATAAAGAGGAGCGAAGAACTTGAAGAGAGAGAAAACGCTTTTTCATCTTTTAGCTGCAGCGATGGTGAAAAATATTAAGCATGCAATTTATTTTATTAAATAATGTAATTTAACTGAAAAAAAAGGATTTAAAGAATTAAAATTTACACAACAAAAATTTGTATTGCAAACTCTATCTGAAAAACATTTAAAAATAATGTTTAAAGGCGATTTGAGAACAAATGAATTTCTTAATTGAAAATAGTTTTCCATTTTTGTTGAGAGTGTTCTATTATTCAAGTTATTTTCAAAACATATTCAAACGTTTGTCGTTGAGTTTAATTTTAAATACAATTTTAAATCAAACCTCCGTGTTTGTTGGGTAACTGTATAAAAGATTGTGTATTTTTTTATTGTCATTTAAAATCTAAAGTGAAACGGAAAGTTTTATTTTGTAAGCGAAATATTTTTATACAAATTAACAACCAAAGATGTGTATTTTTCTTTCCTACATGGCTGGTACTCACTCAGTCGGCCCATTCATTAAAAAAAATGGAAAAAGTAAATAAAAATAAAACAATAATAATGTTTAAGAGTGGAATAAAGTTTATTCCGGTTTTAAACATAATCATTTTGTTTGAATACTCAACACTGTGTAGACTGCGAATTTAAAAGTGTGGTCCAAACTTGTTTTTTCTCTTTAAAAAAAAAAGAATAATAATAATAAATGTTGTTGCAATTTTTGTTTATACCTACATTGTGAAAAGTTTTAAAGAGAATTAAATACCAAATTTTAAAATCTGTTGAGAATTTTTTTATACAGTGTAATAAAAATAAGAAATAATGTATTAAAATTTCCAACAAACAATTTTTCGATTATGTTTTTTAATTTTGTTTATTATTTTCTTTAAATATCCGCTATAAGTATTTAAACAATAATTTTGAGGCGTGGCTAAAGACCAGTATTTTTGAAACTTGAGAATCGCATGTATTTGTTCTTTTTGCGGTTACGAGTACAATTGTCTGTCAAACTAAAAAAGAATTATCAACAATACCAATACATATGTATGTACCTATATGTATGTAAAAGAATAAACAAAAACTTCAAAAGTTCGATTTTGTTAAATTGTGATTCTCTGTTTGGAATAATTAATTAAAGTTTTTCGTGAAGTTAACCAAGGTACACATTAAACAAATATTTAGTACAACTTTGGATAAATATTTTATTCGCTTTGAAAGTGAGTTGGCGAGCCAAATTTTGTGTAAACAACAACAAACATTCAAACCAGCAACGGGTAAAAAGGTGATTTTTAACTACATACTTAAAAAAATTAAAACTTGATTTGCTCTTTGTTTTTGGTTCAATATCAATATTGCTGACATTAATGACCTTTCTTTCCACAAAGAATGAACCATATTGTATGAGTGTGGTTTGTTTTCATTTCCAAAACTGTCCTTTATCACCTTTTTTTCTAATTTAAACATTGTTGGTGTATGTAGTACTCATTTTCGAATAACTTTTAAACCGTTAAGTTTATAAAAAAATTATACCTTCAAGAGGTTTTTTATGGGAAATTTCCTACAGGAATATGTCTGCTTAGCAAAATTGTAAATAAAAATTTCCCATGTAATTTATATGGAAAATAGCAGAGCTTTTTTTTATACTTACTAGAAACTTTTGAGGTGATAGCACTTTAAACAAACCAAAACCTAATGTAATATGTCAATTAGATGCCGCACGTTCTTTAACTACTTAAGAAGATCGTTTCTAAAAAATAAACATTAATCAGTTTTTTGAAAATTCGTAACAACCCATAAAAAAATGTGTTTCAAACGAAGCAGGTTTGTAAGGGAGAAATGTAAGAGTTTCGCTTACCATCTCGCTTACGGAAGGCATGAATTTTATATGGTGTGTTCCCACTTTGAAGCAATACATTTTTGATCCACAAAGCGCTTTATTCAACGCATATAAAAACTGGTGAACGTAGCTATCAGCTTTACACACTGAAGGTTTTTTTACAGTTATTTTTTAGTATTCTCCCTTACAAGGTAAGGGAATGCCGTGGCACTTGAAATGTTTTTTTTCTTATAAAACTTGTTAAGAGTTCGTTCACTTACTTCACTGCATTTCTGTATGTCTTATTGCGTAGCGCATAATTTAGCGCTCATTATACCCTTCACCACAGGTGGAAAAGGGTATATATAAGTTTGTCATTCCGTTTGTAATTTCTATAATATTGATTTTAGACCCTATAAAGTATATATATTCTGGGTCCTTATGAGGAGTGAAGTTGATTTAACGATGTCCGTCTGTCCGTCTTACGTTTGATATGTGTTTTCCGGAGACTCCAGACATGATAGCGGCTAGATTGTTTTACATTTATGTCACATATGGTCCACTATTTCTTGCTATTAAAATTCAGATCGGTCTAAAATTGGCTGAGATATGAGCAAAAAACCACGACTACCTCTAATTTTTTCCAAAAATCCCTTGTTGTTGTTGTATTTTTAATTCTTTTTTCTGTATATCTGGAGAACGGCAAGAGCCAAAGTTTCCAAATTAGGTATACACATTAAGGTTATCCGTACACAGCATCCCACAAAATGTGGGCGGGATTGGAGAAGTGGGCGTAGTACCTCCCGTACAAAAATTTTTTCGATTTTTTCGACTGTCATATGACCTATGGTTATCCCTTATATATCAAAAGATCGGAAATCTTTAGTAAAAAATATTTTCTGAAAATTTCGGGCAAATCGGTTCAGATACAAAAAAGTTATGACCAAAACTAAATTTTTTTTTAAATCCCCACTTTCAGGAACCATAGGTCTTCCCGAGTCCAAGCTTTATAACCCAACTAACTGGTAAATTTCTTCTTAAACACGTCGGCATATAAATCTGTCAAATCGGTTAAAAAATGGCTGAGTTATAATCAAAATACTGAAATCCCAAAAATTACTCTTTTTTTATAAGTTTGTTTTTACCCTGCAGGAAATGTCACTAGTGAATCTGTACTGATTCACTATTGACACAGTCACCAGTACTAGTGACTTATTATACCCCATACAATGTTATTTACTATAGACATTTAACATGTGCGTGTCATTGGAAATCTACTACTGACGTTGGTACTACTGACTAGGTACTGACTAGGTAGTTCCTTTGGGAACATATGTACACATTGGAACCAGAGAATCACTAGTACATTTTAGTACATGTAGTCTACACTTTTGGTACGAATACAATTTTTTTTATTATTTCTTTAACTTTTATAGGATTTGTACTTCTCAGTTGTTATTGATAAAATTGTTTTCGTATTAAAGCCAAATATAGTGACAAATGTAGTGTAGTGTAGACACTTCGTTGACAATGTCACCAAAATAGTCGACAAAACTGGTGACTTGGAGACACTTGCACCCAGGTTTCCTTCAGGGTATTTATTATTTTTATAATTAAGTTTGTTTAAATATATGTATGTACATATATGTACGTATATATACATATATACCTATAACCCAATTTAATGGAAATATTATTCTTAAGCACGTTGGTATATAAATCTGTCAAATAGGTTAAAAATGGTTATGTTATGAGCAAAATACTCAAAAAAAGGACTAAAAAACATTAAATTTTTATAAAAACTAAAATTTTAGAGCTGTAATATGACCTATTCATACGTTTAAGATATAAAAATATCGGAAATCTTTAGAAGAACATATTTGCTGAAAAACTCGGAAAATCGGTAAAAAAAAATTAATGCCAGAAATATAGTTTTTTTTTTAAATACCTATTTTCGGGAACCATAGAACTTCTCGACTCCAAGTTTTCCAAGTTTTTTATTTTTTAAGATGTCGGTGTAAAAATGTGTCAAATCGGTTACAAAATGGCCGAGTTAAGACCAAATACTGAAATTCGATCAAAACTAAACTTGCTACATATTAATTAAACTTTTAATATAAGTATTTAATACCACGCAAACATGTGCAAATAATTTAATAAAACTAAACGATATATATAATATACATGTACATATATATACATATATGGTGAAGGGTATATAAGATTCGGCATAGCCGAATATAGCACTCTTACTTGTTTTTTTAAATGTACCATTAGTGCTTCGCAAAATGATAAAAATTTTTATTGGGAATTTAAAAGAACCTTTTGGCAGCCTAAATTAAAATATCTGACTTCCTATAAATACATTAGTCCAATTATGTTGCTGACTATAAAAAGCAATAAAAATTTTTAAATTAATTTATATGTATGTGAACAATGTGCAAATACAAATTTATTAGTCCCTGTCTTTCTATTGTTTTCTATTTTACTTGTGTTTCCAATTTACAAACAATGATTTAATTGTTGACGTTTCCTAGAGATATGTACATTAGCGTGTCCAAAAAAAATTTTTTTTGGGGCTCAAGCATAATTTAAAAGCTTATAGGGTAAAGTATTTTTGAGATTTTTTTTCAGATTTTTCGGAAGAGGTTTAGAGGTCGCTCAAGTCTATGCTTACCACCTTTTAAAATTGCCAAAACGGGACACCACTTACATAAATATCATAGTAAAATTCAAACAAATCACACAAATGTATAATTATTATACTATTTAATTTGTAAAATCAACAAAACCACATTAATTCAAATTGTGTAACATCTATACTTGTAAAAATTTACCAAAACAAAAACGTAAATAAATATAATATACATAGTTAATAACTAATTTTTCTAAATTTTCGAGCTTTAGGTCTTTTTGTTTTTAAAAAACTTTTAACGTTTTATTTTAAAACCAATATTTCGGCACTTCCTTGAGTGCCTTCTTCAGGGTTTTTTTTTCTTAATTTATAAAATTTTTAACAAATTATAAAAAATTTAATTTGTCAGTTATTGTTAAATTTTTGATAATTTGTTAAAAATTTTATAAATTAAGAAAAAAAAAACCCTGAAGAAGGCACTCAAGGAAGTGCCGAAATATTGGTTTTAAAATAAAACGTTAAAAGTTTTTTAAAAACAAAAAGACCTCGAAAATTTTGAAATATTAGAAATATTAAAGGTCGAACAAAATACATATTATATACATAGTTAATAACAATAGTAACATAAAATAGAATTTTTAAAAGAATAATTATTTCAGTATTTAGTTTTAAATTTATATTTTTGATCACTTTTAACAGCTTTTATTAGATCTTTATTTAAAGTAATAAATTCAATAAACTCAGCACATCTTAAGCTAAAATGGAAATGAACCACCAACTCAGCTATAACTAAAGGAACAAGCATCCTAGAGCGCGTATCATGCCATTTATTTTTCATGCCGCTAAAAACACGCTCTGCATAGCAATTACTAGGTGGTACAATAAAAATTTATGGCACTACGATAAACAAATTTGTACTTTCCCCATTATCGAAAAATTTAAACCATTTTTTGATTATTTTATTTGAATGGGGGATTTCGGTAATATAAGTTGATGCACTATTTTGTTCAATAGCAATATTAGTTTTGACAAAATACTATTTAGAAAACATATTTCAGAAAATAAAGCATCCTTGTCTATCGCTTTTTCCAATTTTTGAGTAACTCCAACCACTTCATCAAATATTAACTCATTATCCAAATTAAACTGTTTACATTTATAAAAAAAAGCTTCAGTTGAATAATCAAACCACTTATTTAAATAATCTAGAATTTTTTTATTAACTGAGACTCATTCTTAAGTAAAATATTCTTTTTTATTGCGATCTACTGCAACAACATTTTATTGGCTTTAAATCTAAAAAAAGGTTTTCCAATCTATTTGAAAATTCTAATTTTATTTTATAAACAATATCAAAAACTTCTGTAGGTTGGATGTAGTCACTTTCTAAATGTTTTATATGTCATGACCAAATGCTCATAATATTTATAATGAATAAAATATAGGTATGCTTCGCAAAATTGATTCTCTTCTTTCTGTACTTCCGAATCTTGATCACAGGCAACAAATTTCCAAATTAGTTTGGAAACATCACAGTTTTCATTTGACAAGTGGCAAATGACAAAAGGGAATCAAAATGTTCCTGTGTTGCTAATTCCCAATCCTTATTATGAAACATTTGCTGCGAAACATTTGAGTTTGTTGATGAAATGGAAAAGACGAATGGAAAAGTGTAATTTGTTTCATGTACAAGCAGTTTTTGTGAGTTTGTTATCGAAAGAAAGACAGAAGGCATAGACAATTACTAAATGCTGTAAAACAAAATTTTTATTCTTTGGACACGAATGCAGTTACAAAAGAGAATTGAAGAAAATTTTTGCAGCAAATGTTTCATAATATGGATGAAGACTTATGTATTAAAAAAATCCAGTTCTGCTAAAAAAAATTGTAGTACTAAAATAAGTGCTAAGGCTCTCGATTTTTTTGATTTGTTGTGACAGGTAATAAAAAAGTTAGTTAAAGAAAAACGGGACAAATGGCGTCCAGTTCAGAGTATCGACGGGACACGGGACATTCCACTCTAAAACTGGACTGTCCCGGCAAAAACTGGCCAGCAAATCTACTCAAGTCGCATTTTTGCACAAAAATCGTGTCTGCCGGCCTTTTTTTAAGCTTTCTTCATAACTTTGTCAAAAACCACGATTTTTTTCACTTCTAAGGAAATAATTTAAACGAAAAATGTCCAAGCTTTATTTTGGTGTACAAAGACTATAAGGTTTTGCAATGCATTTGCTCATTTATGCACCCTACATTAAAATTTTTCGTAATTTTTCCATAAATTTTGTAAATAACGCTTTATAACTTTTAAAATTTTTATGAAAATGAAACAAACCAACAATGCAGTTTGAAATATCAATTTATTCTTAATGACTTAGAAACAAATATTTTTGAATTCGCTCTTACCATTCTTGAGTTATACAGGTTTTCAGCTTTGTACCCAGTTTATGATATTATTACTCTTACCCAACAAACAAATAAAAACCAAACGTTTTGCTTTTGCTTTATTTACAAATCATTAATTACAGTTTTTACGATGAAGTTCTATGCCCTCCAATAAATTCTTAAAATCAGTTTCAGAAGTAGTGACATTGATGAAAGTTTTGTCCCTTATCAAAACATGACGCTTTGAGAATTTTTATTTAAGGCCAGCTTAAAGACATGCAACCAAGAGAAGATTATAAATAATTGCTTCATTTGATTCTTATTTTTTGGGTGATAGATCTACGCCCTATCCAACAGTAAAAGCTTTAGAAGCTATTAATCGCGCCCGCTGGATGAAGAAAATTATATATTTTTTAAACTTATGCACTTTTCAAAATCGCTGCAATCTTGCAAGGACAATTCAAAATTCGATGCCTTGCTAAAATATAGTTCATTTAATTTAAGAATAAGGGTGAGTTCCAAAACGTCAGTTGCAAAGCAACTTACTTTTTTAAATGCATTTTGCAATGTTACCGTATAGAATTGTTCAACGCTATCTGCCTCAATGTGAACCAAAAAAATTATCGATACTTAAACATTAAGTAAACGGTGCGTCGTTAAACTCTATGATACATTTTTGACTTTAACTGCAAAGTATTATGATGTTTTGGAACTCAGCCTTAATATCAAAAACTGGTACCTCTGTCAATGCCTTCGATACGCTCCTCTCAATTATCTTAGTCTTATAAAGCAGTTAGATAACTACAAAATTAGTAATGAAGCAGTTAAACGCGCCACGCTAAAAACTTTTTTACGTCATCTTTGGTACTTTATCCCAAAATTGGCTACCTTAGCGTATTTTGATGAACATACCGACACCAGAATAACTTTGAGTTGAATGGCAAAAAATCTATATACGTCAAGTAGCGAGAACGAAGTAGTAAATTTGAACAGAAGACAACCTTAAAAATTAAGAAATTCAAGGATTAATTTCGAAAACCAGTCTTATTTGTTTTTGAAGCTTGCGATATTTCAATTGATCTTTTAAAAACAGATCCAGAAAATTGGGAAGCCGACAAGTCATTTCAAGATGCAAAGAACAAATTTCAAAATTTACCTGTAGTAAATGATGTGAAAGAACGAGGTGTGGCTTTGGCTAACACTTACTTCAATGTCACAACTTCTGAAACAGGTTTTCAGGATCCCAATAAATGATTTTTAAACAAAGCAAAATAAAACGTTTGATTTAAATTTGTTTGTTGGGTATAAGTCATAATATAATAAACTGGGTACAAATCTGAAAACCGTTATAACTCAGGAACGGTTAGAGCGAATTCAAAAATATTTGTTTCTGAGTTATTAAGAATAAATTCATCTTTTAAACTGCATTGTTGGTTTGCTTCATTTTCATAAAAATTTTAAAAGTTATAAAGCGTTATTTACAAAATTTATTGAAAAATTACGAAAAATTTTAATGTAGGGTGCATAAATGGCTTGAACATTTTTCTTTAAAATTATTTCCTTAAAATTGAAGAAAATCATGTTGTTCGACAAAGTTATAAAGAAAACTTAAAACAAGGCCGGAAAACCCGACTTTTGGCAAAATTCGAATTGAGCGACCTCTTCCGAAAAATCTGAAAAAGATCTCAAAAATTCTTTACTCTATAAGCTCTTAAATTGAGGCGCTCAGCGGCAAAACGGCCTAACCCTCATTTTCAAAAAAATTAAACTGACTATGCTGATCTAACCGGAACCTTTTGAAATAAATACTAAAAAAACTCCCTATTGCATAGTATAACACTAGGTTATACTACCTGCTGAAAGCTGTTTTTCCTCTATGCAACGTTCAAAAAAATGTGGATGCCATAATGGCCTAAGGCAAAATGTGAAGTCATTTAAAATTCGATACAAATATTCAAATAAAATAGATGTTTTATTTCAAGAAGTTGATATTTCATAGAGGAACTCTAGCAAGTTCGTAAATTTGGAATTGGAACCGCTTTATCCTGGAGGAAGATTCATTAAAGCTGCAAAGTTTTAGGATTTACAGAAACTCAAAGAGTTCTTACCTCCTATAAAGCATGCATTTTATAATAATTTAAAAACAAATTCGAGAGCCAAAGAAGAAGATATTCAGGAAGAAGATGAATAATTATTATTACTAATTTGCATTATTTAAAACGCTAAAAATTATTTTTTATTATTTATCTGAAGAAATTTTGTATGTTTTAATTAATGGAGCCAAATTGGCCTAACCCTCAGTTCCTATCAATATATCAATGGATTCCAAAATGGCCTAAACCACTTTAGTTTTTGTATTAACTGTTTAAAACAGTTTTTATCTAAGTAAAATAAAACCTAATACTTAACCTAAAACAAATTTTACAACTAATATTTATTTACGATTAATAAAAAAAAGTAAAAATATTTTAAAAACTTATTTTCTTTTAACTTCGTTTTTCTCAGAGCCATTTTTTGGGCTTAGGCCGTTTTGCCGCTGAGCGCCTTAATTATGCTTGAGCACCCATGAAAATAAAAAAAAAAAAAAATTTTTTTGGGACACACTAATGTACACATTGTTATCAAAGTATATATTAATTGTTATACAAAATATTTTAATCGTTATTTAACCCGGCGATTTCCCAAAAAATTCAACTGCTTTCAGTTCTGGCTTGCCCAGTTTGTAATGCGGTACATGAGTAAAACAGCATGTACACGACATGTTTTTTACATCTTACTTGTCAAATTTCCCACTGCAAAATGAATACATGTCGTGTGTTACCTTAAGGCTAGATTACACTATTTTACTTTGTATTAATACATGTCAAAAACTCAAGTAATATGACAAAGTGTGATAGTGTGAATGCAATGTGTCACGATAATGACAAGTATTATGAAAAAAGTTCGACATCCCATACGACTTCATCGTTTTTTGAAAAATTTCTAAACAATAATACTTTTCATTGGATCAGGGTTGCATTTTACTTCATGTGTGAGTGTTTATACTTTGTGTGATGGTGTGAACACAAACTGTCATGTTAAATTAGATTTTTTGACAGTCGCAACAAAACTCATACGATTTCTATCTCACAATGTATTATGGAATACGTAAGACTTGTCAGATAGTGAAAACTAGCCTTTATTAATAACATTGCTTTTGTAAAAGTCAAATGCAAAGTCATCTAACAAAATTTCAATTAGAGCGTGCTCTATTTTCTTCTGACAAACCATCTGACATCAGAAATCTATGCCGGGAAGAAAACGGCAGCAGCGTCCACTATTGACAGAATTATTAGCCGGCTGAAGTTAATATTTTAAAATACCGAGATACATATGTATGATCATCTCACCTTGAATAGAATTTATGCATATATATGTATATAAAAAACCGTTTCATTATAAAAAAAAAAATGTTAAGATGGCTAAACTATTTTGCGGCGGAAACAAAAATTTTCGTGGCGGCAGCAAGCTATTAAGAAACCGATAACTACTTTGGGCTCTGCAATAACTATGCGAGACAATGTCAGAAGCAAATTACATGTACGTTTGTGACCGAATATTATAAACCTTCTGTAAAACACCAATTTTGACAGACATGCCCAATTGCATGTGACTTGAAAAGTTGACGTCAGATGTAAAAAATATGTCGTCTACATGCACCTTAAGTATGCATGAATATTAGGGTTAGTCAAACAAATGCTTTTTTTTACAAAACTACACGGAAAGAAGATTATTTTCTAAAGTAACCAAATTCGTTTCTAAAAACAAGAAAATCCATAGTAATTCCTGATTTTAGCTTATTTCGAAGATGACATTTCGTCATCAATCTCACAAAATCTGCACAGCCTTGTATTAATATTACATATTATAAACTGCAAGTATCTGAGACCACAGTGCCACGTAAATATGACAGTAAGTAATCTAAGTACCTCCTTTTCTAGCAGAAGTAAACCACCTGCACACAAATCTGTAAGACTGTCTCTGCCCGGAAATGGACGACCATTTGAGAGAGAATTCACTCAGGGCCTATTAAAGGACAACGGGCGCCCCCGTTTGCCGAGCAATCAGCCCTCATGTCCGGGCACCTAACACAAAGGATGGCGTAGATTTTCGCCAGAACTATTTCATGCTGTTGACCTGGGCCCATAATGCCCGCCCCGGTATCACCATTCGTCTGTTTCGAACCGTCGGTGAACCGAACCTGGTCCGCGCGAACGCGCCACCAGGTCTTTAGCTCCAAAAATTTCCCGAAGAGTCTGACAGGCATTTTGCCCTTGTTGCTCTTTTGGTGACATTGGATATCTGAGCGTGCCAGTTAAGGGTTTTATCCAGAATTATTGCCAAGTCATTTCACGTATTTTGATACTTGTTGAATTTTTTAATATTTCTTTTAAAAAAGCGTTTTAAATATTTAAAAAAGCGTGTTGCATTAGAATCGCCATATTTATTTCATTATAACCACATGACGATAGGTGGAGAGTGTATTTATTATACGTTTGCGCTGATGCTTGTAACACATAAAAATATTGTTTCAACATACCTTTTAATATACAGATTGAATTAGAATCACTCTCTCTATCGATTTAACCAAGTCCGTCCGCGCGAAATGTACAGATCGCACTTTTAGAGGTAATCTGATGAGAATATTGAAAATGGTAATTTCACATAGCCCACATACAAACTTCTTTTCGAACTAGAGCCTTCAGGCCCATAAACCATTTTATTATGTTGGTACTAAGATTCAATCAAGCCAAAATAATATTTTATTTCAACATAAATCATCTTATTAAAATTTACCAAGAAAATAGAATATAATAGTCTGGTAGTGTATAAAGTCATTTCTGAAAAATTGAAGGAATAGAACTATTACAAAAAAGCTTTATAAAATACATAACTGAAATTTAGCTCATAGAATAAATTCGAAAAAATGAAAAATGTTGAATATAATGTAAATTAACCTTCGGAAGGAAATAATTCCCAGTTTCTATTTGTTAAAATAGTTGAGTTAAATACATTCAATTTATAAAGTAACACTATCCAGTGAGACATAAAGAATGCTGACGAAGGCCGTAGCGGGCCAGAAAATGCATTACATTCTGCTGGTGTCTTATAATTGTAAATTTTTCTGTACATAAAATATACCTCATTACTTTCCAAAGGAAAGCTAAGGTAAAATGTACCAAGAAAATACAATATAATAGTCTGGTAGTGGATAAAGTCATTTCTGAAAAATTGAAGGAATAGAACTATTACAAAAAAGCTTTATAAAATACATAACTGAAATTTAGCTCATAGAATAAATTCGAAAAAATGAAAAATGTTGAATATAATGTAAATTAACCTTCGGAAGGAAACAATTCCCAGTTTCTATTTGTTAAAATTTATTAAAGTTAATCCAAATTTGAAAAGAGCTTCCATACAAATATCACTCACAAAAAGAGCCGGCCTTATGCCAATTGAAACGTGTGTACCAAATTTAATCAAATTAT
The DNA here is from genome assembly GCA_963931875.1 of Pollenia griseotomentosa. Classification (NCBI taxonomy): domain Eukaryota; kingdom Metazoa; phylum Arthropoda; class Insecta; order Diptera; family Polleniidae; genus Pollenia; species Pollenia griseotomentosa. Next base: position 190,802,358 of record OZ007562.1, on the reverse strand, counting down.
CATTTAAATTGCGACCTGTATGTACTTTGCGCATTGAGTTACGTGGACAGACAACCAGCCAGCCAGCCAAACGGACGGGCTGACATCGTTAAATCGATTCAAAATGTGATTTTAAGTCGATAAGTATACTAAAAGGAGCAATATTTTAAGGGATTACAAACATCAGCGCAAGCGCATTATACCCTCTCCACTATTGTGGTGTGGGTATAAAAAGGATATCCACCTCTCTCTCTCTCTCTCTCTGATACGATCCCTTGTATAAATTCGCCTTGCGACCAGTATGACCACAACTAAAAAAAATTGGATGATAAATGGGGCTTAAAACAATGCTAAAAATCAGGGCTGTGGAGTCGGAGTCGGAGTTGAGGAGTCGGAGTTGAGGTTTTTGTACCGGAGTCGGAGTCGAAGTACCCACAAAAACTAGCGACTCCGACTCCGACTTTTTTGCATTACAATTTTTCTAATATTTTTTAAAATAAAAAATTTTAATGACCAATTTCTCCAATTCTTTTTAAATATCAATTCATATTTAAATATAATTTTTCTTATAATTTTATTTTTATTTGACATAAGAAAACAAATTTTAAACATAAATTGATATTTAAATAAATTAGTAGAATTGGCCATAAATTGGTCTGCTTTTTGAAATTGTGAAGTCAGAAAATAAGGACCAGTATACTTTTCATATCAAAAATTAAAAAATTGAGATAACATCTTGTTTTGACAATTTATAAGAATAGTTATATGGATTGTATCGAAGCATGTCCTTTTCTATGTTTTAATGTGACCTCAAATTTCTGTAACAAAAACCAGCGGGTTCACTACATATTTGAATTTCGCCAAGATATCGTTAATGAAATAGAGCCGAATTAAGGAATTTAAAAATTAAATTTGTAAAGATGTTGTTTTTTTATTTATCGTATATTAACAAATATTTTTGTAGCCATGTTCATGAATATGACTTGAAATCAGCTGTAGCTCCTGTGGTGAAAGCATTAAGTGAACTACATTTTAAGTTCCAACCTTCAAGGTGAATTATAATAGAATAAAAGTAAAAGGAACTCAGAAAAATACATGACATTGTTCCAGATATAATTCCCATCAATGTGGGAAAAATGAATTGAGAATACTTTTATCTACTCACTTTAGGGAAAATTGGAGAGATAATAAAGACTTGCAATTTCAAATTTCGGTCTTGGACAATAATAATATTGAATTAGGAACGGAAAAATGCAATGGCGAGTACACTGAAGAAAAAGATTTAAATTTAGCAGATTAAAAACTCACATTTTTTTTAACTCTGCAGGTGGGAGATAAACTACATCAAGCCACATTTTGAAAGCTTTACAGCAGACCGCGAAAACATGTTGATAATCGCAAATGATGTTTATGTTATAAAAATGTGCATTTGTACGAATATTTTATATGATCCTAACATTTTTTTTTATGTCGTTGATATACTTAAAAAATTACGTCATAAAAGGTTCGTTACCTTCTATGGTACTGTTCCATGCCTTGAGACAAACAGCACCAAGTCCAACAACAAAAGGGGTACTATTTCCAAAAAATAATAGAAGGCTAACAACATTTTTTTACGTTACATTTCTCTTCAAAATGTGTTATATAAATTGTAGAACTAACAACTGAAGGCGCATATGCATGTTTTAATAAACTTTATAAAATTTTCCTGAGAATGATTTGACTTAATAAATAAAATGTATATTAAAAACAAAAGACCTCACTTCACAATTTACAAAAAAGGACTGTCCTTTGCCTCTATTAATATTGTGGTAAACAACACTAAGTACACTTGATGCCTTTAACGTATAAGCCAATTGGACTTGGTGTTGTTTTCAACTTTTCCAAAATCCAAATAAAATTTTTTGCAGCTTTCCTACTCATATGTTAGTAACTAGTATGTTAAAGCTCAATGCGCGGCACGTTAGAATTAAAATACCGATTTGAAATTTTTACAGAATCATTTTCTTGCTATATTTAACCATTTAACAGGTACTAAATTAAAAAAGAGTTTAAAGTCAAAAAAACTAGTATCTTAAATAATGCTAGGTTAGAGTAGGAGTCGGAGTTGGAGTCGGAGTCGGAGTCGTACTTAAAAAATTTCACCAAAAGGAGTCGGAGTCGGAGTTATAACTTTTTCTTAACGACTCCACAGCCCTGCTAAAAATGCTAAAAAAAAAAATTTGAAAATGCAAAAAAAAATGCTAAAGTTTCTTAAATAATTTTATCATTATAATGAATGAATTATATATTAATTTACCTGAAAATTTTATATAAATTTTTTGTATACCCTCCACCACAATTAGACTTTTTTATTATTCATCTCAGACCCCATAAAGTATATATATTCTGGCTGCTTGAGTAATTCTAAGTCGATTTAGCCATGTCCGTCTGTCTGTCCGTCTGTCCGTCTGTTGAAAACACGCTCACTTTCGAAAAACTCAAAAGAAATAAACAAACTAGGTGTCAAATTGCTTGTAGTTATCCTAAGCAGTTTGGGATTGAATTTCAGCAAAATTGGTTCAGTAGGACCAGAGCTATGAATCAAAATGTGGAACCACCACCTTCAAAAACTTGATAACTTTGTTACAAAAACTAACATAAATGATGCAAAAATTCGCGGAATGACATAAGATTTTGCACAAGTCCGTTTTATTCGACTAGAAATGACACTGTAAAATTTCGTGAAGATCGGTACATAATTTACCCTAGGCCCCATATATGCCCTACTCCCGGAAAACAGTTTAGTCTCCTAAAACCATAATTAATAACAAATCGTCACAGTTTAAGATAATAATAATAAAAAGACATCATACAGATATTACTCCTTAAACATTCGAACTGTCGGTGGAGGGTATCAAAGATTCGGCACAGCCGAATATAGGTACTATTAATTGTAATTTGACTTAGAATACACATTCGAATTAATATGAAAATGTATGGTACATAAAATTTTTAAAAGAATTTATTATAAAAATCCCTAACTTGCCAAAAATTAAAAATCTACTTTTTCATTGATTCTTATGTATTGCATCAACTTAAATGTGCACAAAAAAATTTGGAATAGTTTGACAAAAGTAAGCGATTTTTTAACCAAAAAAAAAAAAAAAAAAAAAAAAAAAAAAAAAAAAAAAAAAAAAAAAAAAAAAAAAAAAAAAACATATTGGATGATAAACGCTTAAAGCCCTAACCTACAGTTTGCAAAATATGCAACATTGTCAACTGTCAAAACAACTGGTAGGTTTTACAAGAAAAGTAGAAGAAAAATAAATTGTTAACAGTTTAAGGCGATTAATAAATTTATCATTTCAAATAGTTTTTTGCTTCCCCAGTAAAATTTTTAAAAATGTAACATAGGGCTTTTTGCGTTTTAGGTAACGATATACATACATATATATTATTAAATACAATTTAAGTAAAAACAAAAATTGTCATTGAAAACATAAAAGGCTATTCAACAGCATTTTCAGTAAATTTAATTACACATTACAGACATCTGTTTTCATCACACATTTTTATAAGATCAACAGTAATGATAAAATCTGTAACATTTATTTAGCCTTTTTAGTCCACATCTAACGTAAATCAAGGAATTCAATACATCCTATTTCTAATCTTGGTTTTTATAAGGTTCATACTGCTATAAATTCTTTCAACTTCCGCGTTAATAAATGGCAAAACCAAAAACTTCATAACAAAAGAAGCTAACTCGTTGAAAGCATTTTCTTTTAAAGCGTTTTTGTTCCAATAAGCACGTATCCAGAATTCAATAGTTGAACTTTGGTTCATCCATTCGTATGCATTAAGCTTTTGCCATTGCTGTCCCAAAACCGTTATTTCTTCTTTAGTAAAATCTACCATTTCTTCTTTAATTTTTTTTTTTTTTTGGTGTTTACAGGGTTGCTATTATTATACATTTGTATGAACGTATACATGACACAATACAATGATAGAGATTGACAGAAATGTTAAGTTATGTTGTGAAATAGCAATATAAAAAATTTATAAGATTTAAAAATGCTAAAGAATGCTAAAAAAATATTACAAAAATGCTGAAAATAATGCTAAATGCTATTTGAAAAATTCGCTGCTAAATCAAAATAAATAATGCTAAATTTAGCAGTGAAAATGCTAAAAGGGTCACACTGTTTGCGACTGACTAAAGCTACGGTCACACTTATTAAATATTTGATCAAATAAGCGTAACCCCTACTTTTGTTAATAGTTAGTGACATTTAAAATGGTCTTAATATTACAAAATAAACTAATATACTACTAGACATAGCAAAAAACAGTTTTTTGTAAGATGTGGTATTTTAATCAAAATAAATATTGATATTAAGCGAAATGATTTTTAAGTTTGGTTGTTGGTCCCGTTTTTTTCGTCAAATATTTGATAAGTAGCTTAAGAAAAAACATTTAATATCGACGACGCTAAAGTTCTAACGAAAGAAGATAAAAGTGATGATCAGGGCAAGTTTTTTATGGCATATGCCATTTTTGCCATTTCTTGAATTATTTTGCTAAAAAGCCATTTTTGGTCCAGCTTGCCAAAAAATACCTTTTTTTTTGCAACCTAGAAGAAATTTTTAAATAAGCTTGGCGAATATGGGGCAAAATATATTCAAAATGCTAAATTAATGGTGCAAAAATCGGACGTAAAAAGTGACTAAGTATACATAAAAGAGCAATTCCAATGCATCTGCTCAATTCTCTTGAAATTACAAACAAAAGGGCTTTCTAAAAATTAAAGCTTGAATTAATTACAGTGCTTCGGAAAATATATAAGAGGTCAGTAAAAAAGATTTTGTTGAAAAGTTTAAACAAAGTTTTAGATCGTAATACCGGATTACAAGATTATTTAAAATAAGAAATACTAAATGTGAGTAGTTCACTTGCATACACCGCCAAGTTAAAAAAAAATTCTGCTAAACTTTCTATACGGCTTGGCATTTTAATTTTAAAAAATTGTTGCAATCGATTTTCTCAGAATTTTGTTTTTTTAACTAAGCGGTGCTTGCAAGTGGACTTCTCATATTTTAATGATCCATTTTTTGAACTGTTTAATGCGATAACAGGAAATAATTTTTTTTACAATTTGAAGAAACATGCTGTTGTACTATACAATCAAAACCTTATAAAATAAATATTTCTTAAATAACAACATGTTTAATTTTGCCAGTTTTGCCATTTTTTTCCATTTTTCGAGCCATTTTTTATACTTTTTCGTGCCATTTTGCCAGCCATTTTTAACCATTTTTCGTGCTATTTTAAACTTGCCCTGGTGATGATGATGAAGAACATGACAATGAAGATGCTTCTGTAGGTGTGAAAGTAGCGCGATCGCTGGGTAATAATCGAGCTCCAGGCCTTTCATATAATCAATTACAATCAAGCGTAGCTGGTGTTGCCTGGAAGCAAAGAAGTAGAGGACTTATATGGAAAAGTGCAAAAAGCGCATTCTATGAATCAATACATTCTAAACAAAGCCCATAAACAGGGTTTCAAGTTGATTGTGTTTTGCATACTTTCAGACAAAATGTTAACAACTTGTCTAATGAACTTGATATCGAAGTTTGTTATACACTCGTGAGATTGTGACAGTCAAATCCATGCAAAATGTTTCTGTACCACCACAAGATATTAAGACTGATGGCAATGTCCATAATGAAAGATTGCAAAGGATTTCCGAGGACTAAGTGCATCAAATGCAATGTTGTTTTGAGTCATAACAAAAATCGTAAAATAAGTATTAAAAACTATCAACTAGATTTTTTATCAAAGTTTATCTTGGGATTCAAAAAATTAATTAACAAGGTTTCGTTTAAATGTGCTAAATCCCATTTTATACTATTGATAGACTGAAATTTATTGTTGATGGGATAAGATTTTTTACGTAATCTACGATAAAAATTTCTTCAGAAAAACCATTTTAAATTAAATTTTATACATTTAAGGGTTAAACATTAATAACAATTTATTTGCGTATGCATTTTTAAGTATTGAAAATATTCGCATTTGTTTTCGCTTTCGCATTTGCTAAGCACTTACATTCGCAACTCCCTATTACACACATACACACATACACACACACACTAACATACATTTCATTACATGATTCATGTATGTATGTTATGAGGCGTATTCCTTTCTTTAACAAAATTTCTTTTCTTAAATATTTTTTTCAATATAACTTTAATAAAAAGTTTTGATTTCTTTTATGGTTTTTATTCGTTTTTATTTACAGATGACCTGGCACCACAACTGCACAGGAAACAGGTTGTTTATGATATTTTTAGTGGTTTCCTCAGTTTGCATAATGAATGCCAAAGCAAAAACTGGTAAATAATACTTTTAGTTTTTTGTGTATTAAGAAACGAAAACAAACTTTAAGAACAAAACCACCAAAAAGAGGGTGACAAAAGTAAAAGGAATAAAACGTTTACCCTTTTTCAAAGTTTTTTGTTATTTTTATCTGCAGGACCCATACATGGTAAAGTTGTAGTTTGTTATATATCGACATGGGCTGTTTATCGTCCTGGTCAGGGTGCTTATTCCATAGATAATTTTGATCCCAGTTTATGTACTCACGTTGTGTATGCCTTTGCCGGCCTAGATCCACAACAATCAGCCATAAAGTCTTTGGGTATGTAAATTGACACGGTTTTTTAACACTTTTAAAACTTCAAGTCATACTTGTACATACATTACAGATCCCTGGCAAGATTTGAAGGAAGAGTATGGTAAAGGTGGGTATGAACGTTTAACTGGCCTTAAGCGTACTCATCCTCATTTAAAAGTCAGTCTGGCCATTGGTGGCTGGAACGAAGGCTCCAAAAACTATTCAAATATGGTGGGCGATCCAACTTTAAGAGGAAAATTTGTGAAACAAGCCACTTCGTTTATTCGAAAATACAATTTCGATGGTCTGGATTTGGATTGGGAGTATCCTACACAACGAGGTGGTGCTCCTCAAGACCGTGAAAATTTCGTTTTACTTTGTAAGGAGTTGCGAGAAGAGTTCAACCCTCATAATCTGTTGTTGACGTCCGCTATCGGAGCTGCGAAAAATGTTATAGATCAAGCGTACGATGTACGACAAATTTCTCGCTATTTGGACTTTTTACATATCATGTGCTACGATTATCATGGAAGTTGGGATCGCAAGGTCGGCTACAATGCTCCGTTGACAGCACCAAGTGAAGATGTACTTAGCGTGGTAAGTAAAATGGATTAAAAAACAAATTGAGTTTTTTAATACAATATTTTTATAATCATTTTATCCGTGATTTTCGAGAAAAATTGGAAATGATTTTCAGAAATTTTTCCAAAACTGGTTTTTCTAGATCATTGAGTTTTTCATTAGATGTGTCATAGGACCTACAAATATATCCTCTTTAATATATAAAATATTAAAAATTCAGCACCATTTACATAAATTGCTTTTACGAACATTTTCATTAGGCCAAGTTTTAATAAGTCATATTTTACAGGTTTCTTCCTGGAGTAAGAGATTGCTTTATGGGATAATTTTTGTGAAAATAATAGTTTATTTCTGTCCCTACTGTCCCAATCACAAAGAAGACAACAAAATTTGTTTTTGCGTACTCAAGTCCTAACAACCTTAATAAAAGGGCAACAACTTTCAAATCTCTACAAATTTGGCCCATTCCGTAAGATGCTCCACGCAAGTAGCACAACAGATTTAAGGAGCCCACACTAAAATAAATTTTATACAATTTTTTCAATAACCAAATTTTGAATAAAACTTGGCAAGGTAATGTTTTCACTTTCTTGAATTGTTTCGGGACCACTTCATTCAGCAAACACGAAACACAGTCACTTTCCTGAAAAACAAAACACTCAGAGTTAAAAAGAGTAAGTCAAATACAATTTACAATGCATATTGCTGATAAAAGCTGTAACACAAAAACTAGATCACAGCAAATAAAATTATAGTTACATATACGTTGGAATGTATTTTAAAATTCGTACGTTCTTTTCTTGTTTTTAAGGAAAGGAGAAAGAAAAAAATATAAAAAGTATAAAAAAACATCAAATTTCGGTTTGTTCAAAAATAAAACTATTCAAACTATTTTCGCGTCTAAACACTTTTTTTTGTTTCGCTGTTAAGACAAAGAAATTTTTTTAATGGATTTTGTTTACTTTTACGTATTTCAGCAATTCACCATCGATTATTTGTTAAAATTAGGAGCTCCTGCCGAGAAAATTGTGATGGGCGTGCCTTTTTATGGACGCACTTTTAGAACGCCTCTGGAGGGCAATATTGATGACGATACGGATGGAACTGCTTTTCAGGGACCTTTTACACGTGAAGATGGCTTTTTGGGCTTTAACGAAATTTGCAAAATCTTAAGTAATAAAACTTCTGGTTGGACAACTATGTGGGATCCCGAAACATCTCAAGCTCTGGCACATTCTGAAAAAGATGTCTTTACTGGTCTCGTGGAAGTTGTAACTTTTGATAATTCCCGTTCAATAGCCAATAAAGTTAAATTTGCAATTGAAAAAAATTTAGCCGGTATAATGGTGTGGTCAATTGACACCGACGACTTTATGGGAGAGTGTAAAGTTGAAACTGACATCTACGATGATTTCAGACACTTTAAACATTTGGACTTGGCTTTGCCTCATCGTCTAAGCAATAATTATCCGCTTTTACGAACTATTAATGAAGCGATGCCTTTAGCCACAGAAGAAACAAAACATAAACATGATCATCCCCATCATACTGATCGTGAAGACGACCAAGAACCAAATATAGAGGATAATGAAATTGCACATGGTTCAGTGGAGGATCATAAAGGTGACAGTAATAGAGGTAGTCATAGTAATTTATTATATCCAATTTATATTGCTGTTGTATTGGGAATTTTATCATTAGTTTTGTAAAACATGCTGATATAAAATTAACACTAAAAACATGAATGTAATTAAGAGTCATAGTTGCAAAACTTTTTCATATATTTAATTTTTTTTTTTAATAATTTTTTGTAAAAAAATAAATATAAATACATAAACAGAAAACTATCAAACGTAAATGTTTCAATACCTTTATAGAAATAAAATTTAACTTAAAGTTATGAATCCAAACTTTGTAAGAAACAAATTTTCTTGTGAGTCAAAAATTTCATTAATAAGATTTAGTTTAATGTGCTAAACTCCCAATTCTTACTATTGATAAACTGAAATTAATTGTTGGTGGGATAAGCTATTCCTATGCGTGTTCACTGGTTGCTTCGGCCAGATCATCAGGAAACTTCATCCAAAGATTTTAGAAAAGCTAAAGATATTTTCCAAATAAAACTGTTAAGCGAATAGGAATTTTAAACACTCAAAAGTCTTACCCGTAATAATATCAAAGCTTAAACAAAACACCAACCACAAACAGTGAGTTTATCTTTTCTCATAATCCCGATTTCATTTCTTCCATTTCACTTTATTCAACTCCTTTAACATGCAATCTTATTTGAAATATATTTATGGCGCTACGAAATATAAACCCAAATTACTAAATTAAGAATGGCCCCAAAACTTTACATGAAACATCACAACACGTAAATTTGGGGCAATTTCTTTATACCATTCACCACATGTGGAAAGGATATATATATATATATATATATATATGTTTGTTTTCTATGAAGGGTGGCTTAGTAAGACTTTACTATTTAAGCTCTTCACCGATGGTAAAATGTAAGTTTGTCATCCCTTTTGTCATTTCTACAATACTGATCTTAGATCATATAAAGAACATACATTTTGGCTCCTTACGAGTAGCAAAGTTGATTTATGGAAGCCCGTCCGTCTGTCTCTCTAAAAATGGGAGGGATTGAAAAAATGGGCGTGATAACTCCCGTACAAAGCTGTTATAGGTTTTTGTATATCTGGAGAACGGCAGAAGGCAACATTTCCAAATTAGGTACAAGCATCTTGGTTATCAATAGAAAACATCCGGGCGGCATTCGTGGCACAAAATAGATTTAGTTATATTTAAAGAACGGTATTATTGCATAATAGTGAAGGGTATCTATTGCACTCTTACTTGTAATTTTTTTTGTGCAAGTGACAATTCTGAAATTTCGCAGCTGTCATGTTTATTCCGCTTAATAAAATTGTGAAAAAATACGTGTTTTTATTTTAAAATGAGCAAGTGCTTTCTTACTGGGACACCCTTTATAAGCTAGTCATTCTGTTTGAATTTCAACAATATTGATCTCACCCTCTATTAAGTATATATGTAATTTGAATCCTAAACAGTAGGGGAGTTGACTTAACGATATCCGTCTGTACGTCCGTCAGTTTGTCTGTCTGTGTGTTTGTTGAAATGGGATTTCCAAAGACCGCAGATGTGATGGTTGTTATATATTTATGTTAAAGTTTGCTATTTAAATTTATCCAGATCGGTCCATAAACGACTGCCTCTCCATTTTTTTGTAAATCTAGACAATAGCAGGAGCGTTGCAACCGGCAGAAGACGTGGACACCGGAAAAAATTCACTTAGATATTGGACAGTTAAAAAATGCGCCAATAGTTCAAAAAATTTAATTTAATATAGGATTCGGCACAGCCGAATTAAAAATTTAATTTAATATAGGATTCGGCACAGCTGAATTGTCCCCTAGCTCATATGGTATGAGCGCTTCGTATCAAAGTCCTTTTTAATACGCTTTAATAGCTGATTTTTAAAATCAAACAAATTTTATATAATGAGAATATTTTAGCACAATTTTATCAACTTAACTTGTTTTGTATGGACCTTTCGTATCATAACCCTTAATTTGGAAGGACATCTGAAATATTATTTTAAAGGATAAAAATATATGTATGTATGTTAATGATAAAAAAATATGTTTCAATATTAAAAAGATTCTTTTATAACTGGACAAATTGTATTGAGAAGCAGACGGGACCCCAAAAAAACAGGAAATTCCAGGTTATTCCTGGCCGTCTGGCACCCGTAATATACTTGCAACACTTTTTTATGTTACTTAAGGCTAGATTACACTATTATACTTTGTATTAATACATGTCAAAAACTAAAGTAATATGACAAAGTGTGATAGTGTGAATGCAATGTGTCACGAAAATGACAAGTATTATGAAAAAAGTTCGACATCCCATACGACTTCATCGTTTTTTGAAAAATTTCTAAAGGCCATGTCAGATAAAACTTTTGCTTCGCGTTGCGTTAGAGATTCGCTTTGACATCCAAGATGAAATATTCATACTTATACGAAACATGTCACATAAAGTACTTTTAACGCAGAGCGAAGCGAAAAGTTAGGCAACTCTCATCTTTTTGCGCGCTTTGACAGTCTGCTAGTATAATTTTTTTTATTTATTTATTTTTGACAAACAATTCGTGTGTGTGGTCAAAGTTTTTATTGTGACATACACCTTTTGCGTTACGCTTTTTTGTCAAAGTAAGAAACGTCACGCAAAGCCATGAAGTTTTATCTGACATGGCCTTAAACATCATCAACATATTCACAAAAGAATTTGAAAATTGTTCCACAGTTGTATTTTTTGTAAAAATGAACACAAAAATGTAGAACATGTTGCATTTCCATGTCATCGTACATGACATTTGTACGCCTTCAGAGAGATAGAAATTTTGCCAAAATAGTATTAACTGGAAATTATTTTTATCATTATGCTTCATTTAGAGGGTACTATATATGAAAAAAAATTATTAAATTGTTGTCTAAAATATCGAGCAAAGTTAGTGCATATCGTACGTGACATAAAACGGAAGTGGTTTTGGGGTGAATGTAAAAAAAATAGGAAATTCTGAGATTGTGGGAGGTTTTTCTTCTTTCTTAAATTTTTTACATTAAACCACATATTATTCCTTTATAATCCGTAATTGGAAAAAAAAATTTTTTTTGGATGGTTTTATAATGAACAAACTTCGTGACATACCGTACGTGACAGATTTTTTTCTTATAGTATTTACAAGGCATGAAATTAATTTTTTGTAAATATATGTATATAAAAACTTAAAACAAACAAGTAAGAAAGTATAGTCGGTCAAGCCCAAAAATATGATATCCTACACTATAATATTTAAAAAAAAATTTTTGAGAGTGTACTCTATTTAGGACCCATGGCCAATCAAGATCGCCAGAACATAATTATACTATGAGGTTAAGAATTACATAAAAGTAATTTGTGCCGAATATTTTTTGGTTATCTCTATCTATATGAGATTTATTTGCCCCTAGCCGACTTAAAGAAGGGAGTTTATATGGGACATATGGTTAATTTTTGGACCTACCCGCACAATATTTCGTCATGACATAGTACCTATTGCAAAAGTTACTGTCGCCAGTTTTTATGTAAATACCAACATTTATAAGGAAGTTATGGCATAAAAAGCTATTTTCGGGAGTAGCACTTGTATGGGAGCTATTGTCAAATATGGACCGATTCCAAAAAAATGTTGTAAGAAGATTTTGATTGTAATAAAATAAGGTTTGAACAAATTTAAACTAAATACCAACACAATAAGATGATGCTTTTAGTACTTACAATATCGTACATGATGAGCTTTAAAAGCTTATAAAATTTTGATTATACCAATTTAAAAAAAAATTCCGATCAATATTTTTTTGCAGCAAATATCTTGCTTTGAACTTTTATTTCGAAACACCTTAGACTGGCCAAATAGAAATGACAAAGACAAAGGTTGTTTTTGCACCACGTACGTGACATTAGAATAGCATCCAAAACAAACCAAAAAATATACCGCTAATCGAACTATATGTTTGGTCTTTCCTCATGGATCTTGTTCATTGTTGTTGTAACATTAATTTTAAAGCATAATACCAGGGCTGCCAGTATTTGTATTTAATCAGAATAAAATCGAAAATTGTTAATTGCAGTTACTAAAAATGAATCAAAGAGAAGGTCAGTCTAAACTTTTATTTTTTGCTGCATATAAAAATTTGGGTGTTTTATATCTTTTTACCATATTTGAAAAAAAGTTTCAAGCGTTTTATTTTTTTGGGTCGTGGTTGATATTCTCAGGAAAATGCCCATATCCACATATTCTCAGAAAAAATCGACCGATTTTCAAAAAGACTATCACATATTGAGTTTGAATTCAAGTTAAAATTAACAAAACTTTTGTTATTGGTTTTGGACAGAGGCTCTTCACCCTCGGAGTCTCTATATATTTTTTTCACAAACGCTCCAAAGACTATCAGAACTTTTACTAGTTGTAGGAGTGACCGTCTCTTTAACAATTTCAGAATGCAGATTCATGTTCAGTAGCTCAATAAGAAGTTTTTCGATACGATAGAAGTCGATTGTCCTTAAAATATTTGAGCTTTATATCGAGGGTCAAGAATTATACATAAGCAATGGGTAAGTCGCAAATTTTTGGGACTCTTAGCTATTCTCCATCTTCGTATATCTATTTATTATAATTTCTAATAATGTTCGAAGACATTTCACTAGCGGAATAGTGTTAGGCAGTGCTTATGGATTTTATAACCACTTCAAAGTGACCCAAAATTTTTAGAAAAAAATGTTTTATTCCTTTTTATTTATTCATTTTGTCTTCATAATATTAAATAATCTATTAAATATGAACTAACAATAAAAATATAAATTAATAATGAAATCTAATTCTATTCTTTGTGAATGTTCTGCATTGTCGGACGAAATTTTGAGAAAAAGCAGAAAAAGGTCAAGAAAGTATCCAACGCACAGAACGCATGATGTGGACTCTAGATTAAGAATTTATAGAAACAATTTATTATTCTGTTTTAATATTATGCTCTACTTTTTATCCCGGGGTCTCCTAACATAAAATGACTAACTTTAACACTAACTGCAAGTTAGTGTTAAGTGGAGACTGCTCCAGTTAAAGTTTTAACTTGATTGTTATAACATTTCTTTTGAAAGTTCTTTTATAACATAAATTGACGTTTAAGTTTGACAGTACGCTATTTTGTAGTTGTTTTTTCGACATCTTTAATTAATTTGTTAAAAGGTGTTGCGGGTAAAATTTATTAAAATGACAAATGCCTGTCAAAATTAACAAATACAGAAGGTCTACAATTTGCCTTAATCAATTTCTAACAATGCTCTATTTGCCAACAATTCCACCGTAGACGTATTTTGTTTTTCAATAAAAACAATTGACAGAATATCCAGAATGTGAAAAATTGTTTTTTTTTGCGTCTTCTGTTTATTTGTTTTCAAATGATAATTTGAAAACACAAGATTATTTCAAGGTAAACGTACGACGTAGGTGAACTTTTACGTTTGTATCAATTATTGTGTGCCTTGAATTAAATACACACGATTAATTGGACAACGTATCTACGTCATACGCTACTACCCTAATACGGCCAATCGCATTCCAACGGCCATGGCTCATTGTCGGTTTCATCTGCAATAACCCCAAATTAGTCACGGGTATACTCACTTTTAATTATATATACATGTACGTACTCCGGCACAAACAAAGAATTTGCAAAAACAATTATTGTTGGGTAGATTGTCAATTCAAAATGGGAAACGTTTTTATTAAAAATTTTACACTGCTAATTCGTGCTGACATTAAATGAGGCAAAAGTTTTTTTATATGAACACATATGTATGCAGCTGCTGGGTGTTTTTTTGAGGCACTGCTGGGCAGGCTGAAAATAAAAAAAGAAGAAAGTAAGCATTAGTTTTTGTGTGCAAATAAAAATGCGTAAAGGAACGATACATACTTTTACTTACATGTAGTTTCTTGTCCAGTATCCATAAGTGTACATCCAATGTATGGATTCAGCCACAAATAAAGGAATTGCAAAACAGTTGGGAAAAAAAAAAAAATTGTTTAGTTCAAAAGGAAACACGTTTTCATTGGGAACAATGGTACACTTGCATTAGGAGCTGAAATCATTAAGCAAATTTTCTTTTGCTTATACAAAATATGTACGTGTTGGTTTTTTTTGGTACTGCTGGGCAGGCCGAAAAAAGGTAAAAGTTAGTATTAGTTTTTGTTTGCAAATAAGAATTTAGATAGGAACAATACATATCTTTACTTACCTGTAGTCTCCTGGGTAGTATCCATAAAATAGTTTTAAATGTCCCAAAAACCTGAAAAAAAGAGAAAAATATGGAAAATAAAAATATTAATTTATACTCACGTGTAAGTTTTTTGGTAATGGCGACAAATGATGAAAGAACATATGTGTTTGTGTGGGCGTTGCTCAAGAGTAGTGTAAAAACGTATGTGGCAAAATCAACCGCAAAAACTACATTGAGGTGGCAACGCTGGCAGAAATAGTAAAATAGTGCAGAGCAGGGTATAGTAAAATTTTTGCAGGGCTGTATTTTCCATTCAAAAGTGAAAATTAATACTCAAAATATAATTTATTAAAATTTATGAATGAATGGAAAATACTGGTGAAATTTTATGAACTCCTGGTAGGCAAACTGGTAGAGGTTAAGGGATATATAGAGTTTATGGGTCTATATAGGTAAAATAAATTGTGTTTGTTATTAATGCCGCGGGATTTGAAAGATTTGGAAACATTCAAGCATTGATATGAATATTTAAATAGAAATTGAAAAAATTTTCAGAAGCGCGAAAATTTAATTAAATTTTGTGGTGATACATAGATTTTGTATAGAGAGTAAAAGGCGCCAAGAGTTTTTTTTGCATAAATATTTTTAAATAATTTACACAAAGGCGCGAATACAAAAAGAGTATATATATATTTCTTTTAGTATTTTTGTGGTAATAGGAGAGGCGCCAAGAGCAAAATTGGGTGCAGATTTTTTTTGTGAGATTTTGTAGTTTGATTTGGAAGGTTGAATGAGAATTTTGGAAAATACCGCCAAAGGGCTTAATATGAAGAAGGTATTTAAATAGACAGAATAGGAGAGCTAATTTTATTAGTAAAATAATTGTGTAGTGAGACAGACCGTC
The DNA here is from genome assembly GCA_963931875.1 of Pollenia griseotomentosa. NCBI lineage: Eukaryota > Metazoa > Arthropoda > Insecta > Diptera > Polleniidae > Pollenia > Pollenia griseotomentosa. Next base: position 190,786,381 of record OZ007562.1, on the reverse strand, counting down.
TAGTAAAAAGTAAAAGTTATTTAAAGTGCCTGAAAGTGAATATTTGTTTTTTTGTGCGGTATAAAATCAAATTAGCTGCAACAATAAAGGCAAAAGGGAAACAAATCCAAGATTTTAAATTGAGGATTTAAAATAAAAATTTTCTGATTGCAAAATAAAAAAACGTAAGTTAGTGTCAGTGTTTAATACTTAGTTAGTGATAAAAAGTTTGTAATTTATTAAGTTTTGAATTTATTACTATAAAGGTATAGTCGTAAGTAAGATTGCAGATTTATTTAAGGTTTAAAAATCAATTTTGTTTTAAACAAATTTGGTAAATAAATGTTAATAAATCTGGAAATTTTAATTATGAAAAGGCCTGTAGCAGTAAAGGAAAAGACTTGGTAAATAAAAAATTTTTAAATGAAGTTTAGAGAGTAGTGGAATAATAAAATATTATTACATCCTTTTTGATATAGCTGGCTATTCTCTATTTTCACGGATATTGATTTACGTGGTCTGTCGGAGGAATTTTCCCCAAACAACACAGGAGATATAGCCAGGTAACCAGTTTTATTTTATTTTTATTCATATACATACGTATCTAAGCGAGTTTTGGGCCAGTGAATTGTAAAAATTACGGAAAAAGCCATTTATTCCAAAACCTCGAAAAGGCCAAGTAAATAATGATAAATTGGATTAATATTGATACAAACCATTTTTAGATCCTGGAGTAAAGAAAATAAGCAAGGCCAGTGTATGTTAAATTATGAATTTTTATTTATATACGTATGTGAAATTAAAAGAATAGAAACAGTGCCGTACAAGAATTTACACTCGGTAGGAGATTTGACTAGTGCTTAAAAAAAAACATTTAAACAATATTTGCAAGGAAAAAAAATTATAAGAAAAAAACAAAAGAAAAGCATAAAAAAAAGGAAAAAAAAACATAAAAATTAAAAATTGAATTAAATAAGAAAAATTAATATAGCTTATAAGATTATAAAAAAAAATATTAAAAGGAAAAAAAAAGCATTAAAATTGAATTAAGTAAATACAAAAAAAATAGTGTAGTTTATAAGATTATAAAAAAAAAGAATAATAATAGATTTAATTTAGAGTAGATGTGTAATTGTGGAAGAATTGTGTCCGTTGTGAGTGTATCAGTGTTGAGTTATCAGGAAAAGAAAACAGCCTAGAAAAGAAAAGGAAAAGAATCAAAATTAATTTGTATATAGATTTAAACGAGTAAAAGAAAATATATAATAACATATAGAGTTCCAAGGTTAGTGCTCAAATTAGGCGCGAAAATTTTTAGGAAAAGAAATATAAGAATTTGGAAAATATAGTGAACTTCAGGGAGCTCCTTTAAGTTTTATAAATAATTAGCAGCGTCGAGATTTTGAGAAAAATAAATAGAGTAATAATTTGAGCTCTGAATAGGAATTAATATATGGGTAAAAAAAAAAGGATTGTTAGATAATATATATAATTTGTGTTTTGAGCTAAACTCGGATGCGTAAATATATACAAATTAATAAATGAAAAAATAATATTTGAATTTATAATAGAGAAAAGTTAAAGAATTAGTAACGGCTGAAAAATAAAAGAAATTAGGGTTAGTTTATTATTATATTATTTTAGTATTATAATTTATTATAGTAGGTATCATAAAGCTTAAAATAATTATTAAATTTGTGAATTTATATTTTTTAGCATATAAATATGAATAATAAATTTTGTTTTGATTAAGTGATTTACAGAAATAATGTTGGCTTAATAACTTAAGGTTTGGGCAATGGTAGACCGGTAAGTAAAAGTAGGGTCAGGTGGATTTTGGGGTCGAAAATCAAACGGTTTTGGATGGATTTTTTTCGGCTAGGTTGGGAGGGCAAATAATGAGACCAACATCTGTCTCATCGTGATGATTCTTGTGTTTGTGGAATCATGTGGTTTTTTTGTAGTTTCAGTTTTGATGTGTTTATTTTTGTATTTTTTTTGTGTTCGGGTACGCGTCAGGCGAGAAGGGTTGGAACCACCTGAGAGTCACAATAAAAAAAAAGGAAGCTAGTCGGAAACCTCGCGTGTTCAACCGGCCCGTAACAGAAATGGCGCCCAACCAGAATGAAATAACTCGGAATACTTTTTCCAATAATTTGATCAAGTATCCTGAGCTATTGTGACAAATGATATGTAGTAACATCGATACATACGGAAAGAAATAACACAACTCCAGTAGCTTTAAACTTCCAGTTTTTATATTTTAGATTTTTATTTATATAGCCGCCTAAGGGAATAAAAAGTTAGAGTGTTGTATATAATTAGAATTCGACAAATTGTTAATTGGATAGTACAATATTAAGACTTACGGGATTGAACTGCCTTAGCTTAGAGAAGCATTAAAAATTCCTAATTGTAGGGTGTTTAGTTGCGAGTCAATATCAATTTTTTTTGTAGAAATATAATTTATAATGCAGGATCAATGACAGTACAGAAACGGGTATCATTCAATAACCTCTCGTGCTCTGTTTGGAAAAGAGGTTAGTTGTATTGAATGTTATTCGATGTCAATCGTAGCTCACTTTGTAACCATTACAGTGGAAAGTACGATTGATCATACTTTTAATGATCTTGAACATATTTCCTTTTATTTACGTTTTTCCACAAACAACAGGAATCCGTCAGTGAAATTATTTACCGCCTTGACATACGAATCCGTCTACCATTGCCAACCTGTAAAAAGATAAATTTTTTTTTATTAATCAAAACAAAGTTAAAACATATTTAAAGTTTTTTTTTAAATTTTAATATTTTACTTTATTTATTCATTAATTTATATTGGTTTATTTATTATTTTTTTTTTATCAATTTATTTTATTATATTTTATTATTTTTTTTTATCTACAACTATTATTTTTTTTTATATTGAATTTTTTTATTTATTAGCTTGAATTCTTTTTATTAGCGTGAATTTTTTTTTATTAGTCTGATTTTTTTTGTTAGATTTAAATTTTTATTTAGCTTGAATTTTTTTTATTACCTATATGCATGAATTTCTTTTTGAATTTTATTGATTAGCTTAAATTTATTTTTTGTTACATACATACATTATTTTTTTTCTTTGAATTTTATTGATTAGCTTAAATTTATTTTTTGTTACATACATACATTATTTTTTTTCTTTGAATTTTATAATTTTTTTGATCATTTTTTTTGTTAATTTAACCACTTTTTTCTACCGCTAAAGTCTGAATTTTTATCAATAGTGTCAAACAGAAAATCTGAGATCAGAAATCACTAGTGTTAATTAGCGATTTCCGTTCAATAGGCTATGAGCAATAGTCCGCAGAATTCAAGATCACGCAAAAGAGTTAGACAGGTGCAGTTTGACCTAAATAGATCTTCACCTCACGTCTTAGAAAAAATTTGTAAGCCTAATACTCCTAAAACTAAAATTAGTATAGATATGGCCGAGGGTAACCAAAACAACGAACAAATCAGGGATTTGTCGAAAACAATTCTTACTAGTACTCCTAATATGCCACAGGGTGTTAACGTTTTGACCGATTTGTTAGCACAGGGTACAAGTAGACAGCCTAATCAATCTGTTAGTTTAGAAAGAGTAGAAGAGTCGTTAAAACAACTAGTTGATCAGAGTATTAATGTACAAGTAGCAGATATCAAGAATACTATGGCCCAATTGACATCTACTATTAGTAGGCTCAGCATTGTGGTGCAGCAAACGCAAAAAGAAAATTACAAACTGATGTCGAACTTACCAAATGCATCCAGAAGTTCTAACGAAGCACAGCAGCCAATGGATATCTCTGGCATGCAACAACAACAATCGTCTCACTCCTCAAGAGCTTCGTCCGTGTGTAGTGATGAACACCGAAGCTACAACCGTCCTCGGATTGATAAGTGGGGACTGGAATTTAATGGCGATAACAATAAACTCGCGGTCGAAGATTTTGTGTTTCGACTAGAACGTCTCCAGAGTCAATATGGGGTATCGTGGAAAGAAGTGCTTGATAACTTCCACCTTTTAGTGAAAGGAGCTGCAGAAAAGTGGTATTGGTTGTTTATTCAAACCAACTATGTTTCTGAATGGTCTACATTAAAATCGGCATTGCTGAAGCAATATCAAGCTACGCAATCGAGTTTTGAGTTGATGAGAGACATGGTCGAACGGAAACAGCTGCCAGGTGAATCAATTGATGATTTCTTTTTTGCCATGACACAGTTTAGATCTCGCCTAACCATTTCAATGCCAGAAGCTGAAATGATAAAAATGTTAAAAAAGAACATAAGAGAGGCGATAGGAAAAATAGTATACCCAATGACTGTAGCCTCTGTAGAAGAATTAAGAATGTGTTGTTTGGATGCAGAAAAAACTTTTCTAAAAAAAGAGGTAAGACCACAACCGGCAGTAAATCGTTATGTGAGGCACGCTAATGAAATTTATAAGGAACCGCAAGACATCCAAGAAATTGTGAACGTTGACGGTGAAGAGGTAGCGGCAGTAAGATTACGGAGCTCAAGCAATTTGGCACCGAATACGCCCCTTATTTGCTGGAACTGCCGACAAAATGGGCACATGTTTATGGACTGTCCAGCCGACCAGAGGACGATTTTTTGCTACCGGAGTGGTAAGCCAGACACAATAGCCCCAAACTGCGACAACTGCAGGAGTAGAAATTTTGTCAGGAACGAGGGGAAGGCGGGGGACCATCGTTCAACATAGAACCCGCAATAGAGCCATCAATAGAACCCGCAGGAGAATCTGAAAAAATTAAAAAAATTATTAATTTAACAAAAGAAACAAAAAATTTCAACAAATTTATACCACAACAAAAACATTTATATACCCTAGAAGAAAGACAACAAAATTATGAAATAGTAAAAAATCGAATATTCAATTCGGAAATTTATTTTAGAAGGCCAGCAATAACAAAAAGAATAAAAAAATTAAGACAAAAATTTGCGGAGAGGAAAAGAATCAGAAAACTTGCAATAGAAGCAATAAAAACAGCAGATAATAAATTAGCTGATCCCAGGCCATATGCTGAGTTTGCTATGGGAAATGTCAAAATGAAAGGTCTACTTGATACTGGTGCTTCTGTGAGTATTCTGGGAAAAGGATGCAGGGAAATAGTAGAAAGTTTAGACTTAAATATATCACCCATTTTTTCTATTATCACTACCGCTAGTGGACAGGAGCAAAGACTGTTAGGGAAAATAATAGCTGAAGTAGAATATGATAATAAAACTAATAGAATGACGTTCTACTTATGTCCTGATCTAGAGCAGCCTGCCTATCTTGGCGTAGATTTTTGGAAAATTTTTCAACTTGCGCCGGAAATAGTAGGGGTTTCAGAAATGAATATAGAAAAGATTACTGAAGAATATAAATCAGAAAACCACAAGTCAGATCCCCACGATTTAACTGAGACACAAAAAGTAGAGCTAGAAAAAGTTGTAAAAATGTTTCCATCTTTTGAGGAACAAGGTCTAGGATGCACATCATTGGAAAGGCACTCTATAAAACTAGTAGAAGGAGCAGAACCGGTAAAGGATAGATATTATCCAATTTCACCAGCGGTGCAAGAAATAGTTTATAGGGAAATTGATAGCATGCTAGAACTTAATGTAATAGAAGAAAGCGAAAGTCCGTGGAGTAATAGGACAACGGTCGTTAGGAAACCGGGTAAAAATAGGTTTTGCCTAGATGCCAGAAAGCTAAATAAAGTTACAATTAAAGACGCCTATCCACTGCAGAATATCGACGGGATATTAAGTAGAATAGATGAAACCTACTATATTAGCAGTGTAGACTTAAAATTCGCGTTTTGGCAAATAGAATTAGATGAAGAAAGTAAACCTTTTACCGCGTTCACTGTAGCAGGCCGTCCACTCTACCAATTTCGCGTAATGCCCTTCGGCCTATGCAATGCGGCTCAAAGACTTTGTAGGCTGATGGACAAAGTTATTCCACAAAGGCTAAAAGAAAATGTTTTTATATACTTAGACGACCTGCTTGTTATCTCAGATAGTTTTGAAAAACACTTAGATCTATTAAAAGATGTAGCTCAGTGTCTTAAAAATGCGAATTTAACAATTGGCTTAAAAAAATCACAATTTTGTTTCAAACAACTTAAGTATTTAGGTTTTATAATTGGAGGTGGAATGCTAAAGACTGACCCTGAAAAAATTAAGGCCATAAGAGAAATTAGGATACCAAAGACTCCGAGGGAAGTCCGAAGTTTTTTAGGAACAGCTGGCTGGTATCGCAGATTTATTAAAGATTTTTCTACGATATCAGCGCCTTTAACTGATACCTTAAAGAAATCCAGCAAGTTTGTAATGACACCTGAATCTATATCTGCCTTTGAAAATCTGAAAAAAGCTTTAACATCAGCTCCGGTTTTGCGGCATGCTGATTTTTCAAAAAGATTTTACATACAGTGCGATGCATGCGATTATGGCATAGGTGCAGTGTTGTACCAATTAAACAACAATAATGAAGAGCATCCAATTGCGTTTTACTCGCAAAAGTTGAATACCTGTCAGAGAAATTACAGCGTGACGGAGAAAGAATGCCTAGCAGCAGTAATGGCAGTAAAAAAATTCCGCCCATATGTAGAAATGATGCCGTTCACGATTGTCACAGACCACGCCAGCCTTAAATGGCTGATGTCCTTAAAAGACTTAACAGGTAGATTAGCTCGGTGGTCCTTGCAACTTCAGGCTTTTGATTTCGAAATCATGCATAGAAAAGGATCTGAAAATACGGTAGCTGATATGCTATCAAGGCTACCAGAAGAAAGCGTTGAAGAAATAAATCTAGAAGATATTTTTGATTTCGAAACAACCGAGTTTCAAAGTGATGAATACCTGGAGCTAATAAAAGAAATACAAAGCAATGAACAACAACTACCAGACCTGAAAGTGGACAACGGAATGGTTTTCAAAAAAATGTCGTTTGAGCGAGAAGAAAATGATGAAGAATGTAAATGGAAACTGTGGATACCACCAAATATAACGCAACCGCTTATAGAGAAAGCACACGCAACCTTAACAACAGCACATGGGGGAATAGCCAAAACTCTTGAAAGGTTGAAAAGGCACTATTACTGGCCCAAGATGGCGTTTCAGGTTAAAATGTTTATACGAAATTGTCAAATATGTAAAGAAACCAAACCTACCAATCAAAACCTAAGACCCGAAATAGGTAATCAAGTTGTCACAGAAAGGCCCTTTCAAAAACTTTACATAGACTTTATGGGTAAATACCCTAGATCTAAAAGTGGAAATTGTTATATTTTTGTAGTGGTCGACCACTTTACAAAATTCACATTTCTTAAAGCAATGAAAGAGGCATCAACACAAAATGTAATTGATTTTCTTGTTCAAGAAATTTTCTACAAGTTTGGTGTGCCAGTAATAATTTATAGCGACAATGGGGCACAATTCATATCTAAAAACTTTGAAAATCTGATAAAAACTTATAAAATAAATCACATTAAGACTGCAGTGTATTCCCCACAAAGTAACGCAAGCGAAAGGGTAAACCAGTCAGTCTTGTCAGCAATCAGAGCTTATCTAAAAGAAGACCACCGAGATTGGGACCTATACCTATCTGAAATAGAATGCGCCTTACGAACAGCAGTTCACTCAGCCACAGGCTTTACACCGTTTTTCGCCCTATTCGGATACCATATGTATTCAAGCGGAGGTGAATACAAACTAAGCAGAAAGCTACAGTCACTAACAGATCATCAAATAACAAATGTTGATAGAAACGATAAACTTGAAATAATTAGGCAACAAATAAAAGATAACATGAGAAAAGCCTACGAGAAAAGTGCCGAAAGGTATAATAACCGAGCTCGTAAAATAACTTTTGTTCAAGGCCAAGAAGTTTATCGCCGCAATAACACGTTAAGTGACTTTGCAAAAAACCGAAACGCAAAATTTTGCAGAAAATTTTTAAAGTGTAGGGTGGTTCGGCCTGTAGGGAACAACATGTATGAGCTAGAGACATTACAAGGCAAGTCAGTAGGAATTTACCACGTCAAAGATATAAAGGTATGATGGCATCGGCCAGAAAAAAGTAAAATGTGCAATACTAATGAATTAGCTATTTGTCAAACAATATAGTGGGGACTTATACTTAGAATTAGAAAAAATGTTTTGTTTTACATACCATAGCCAGTGCAATATAATTATAATTTTCCTTGACAAAGAAATGTATGTTGTGATGTCCAGTTTTTTTTACAATTTATTTTCGTTTTATACACGATGATTGTAGGGAAAGTGCAATATTTGAAATATTTTCAATGTTGTGCAATCAACATGATCTCTTGTATTGTGATGAATCTAAAAAGAAAGAAAAAACAAATCACAAAGTACATATTCTTAAAAGGATTGAATCACAAAATATACTTCCCGTAAGGTGACCAACGGTTGAGCTGGGTATGCATCCTAAATCATCTCTCAAAACTTTATCAAAAAAGAGTTGTAGAGATGTGTGTTGACAACTAGACAATAATTCTTGAAAGAAAATAATCAATAGAGGCGTGACCCTTTAATTTAGACGCGGTTCGTAGAAACTTAGATTTTTAATAAAAGTTTTTTTTTGCCTCAAAACAAAAATGAAGGTTTTGTGGGCGTTCGAGTTAAAATAAATACTTAAGCACACAATTGTGCACTACTGGTTAAAATTCAGTAACAAGAAATTTTTTTTTATTAAAATTGGGTTGCCTCTACTAATTTTTTTCTTACCACAGTAAAAATTTAGGAAGAGTGCTATTGTCTAGTCATCATCAACGGGAGGGGATTTAAATCAGTTCCGATCAGTATCGAAGGTACTAAGTGCGAGGTTTCCTGGGGAAGAAAAATATATTAAAATTTGTCGACTATGAAAGGAAAACATATTTTTATACTTACATTTTATGTGTATTGCCCGGCTAATTCAAGTAGAGTATGAGACTCTTAATTTCAGGGTCGTGAGAGTTCCCCACGTTGGGCTTCTGTGGTGCGAATATTTAACCGCACACCGTTCCTTCTGGCCAACATCCAGCAGCACCGGAGTTTTGTTGCGGGTAAAATTTATTAAAATGACAAATGCCTGTCAAAATTAACAAATACAGAAGGTCTACAATTTGCCTTAATCAATTTCTAACAATGCTCTATTTGCCAACAATTCCACCGTAGACGTATTTTGTTTTTCAATAAAAACAATTGACAGAATATCCAGAATGTGAAAAATTGTTTTTTTTTGCGTCTTCTGTTTATTTGTTTTCAAATGATAATTTGAAAACACAAGATTATTTCAAGGTAAACGTACGACGTAGGTGAACTTTTACGTTTGTATCAATTATTGTGTGCCTTGAATTAAATACACACGATTAATTGGACAACGTATCTACGTCATACGCTACTACCCTAATACGGCCAATCGCATTCCAACGGCCATGGCTCATTGTCGGTTTCATCTGCAATAACCCCAAATTAGTCACGGGTATACTCACTTTTAATTATATATACATGTACGTACTCCGGCACAAACAAAGAATTTGCAAAAACAATTATTGTTGGGTAGATTGTCAATTCAAAATGGGAAACGTTTTTATTAAAAATTTTACACTGCTAATTCGTGCTGACATTAAATGAGGCAAAAGTTTTTTTATATGAACACATATGTATGCAGCTGCTGGGTGTTTTTTTGAGGCACTGCTGGGCAGGCTGAAAATAAAAAAAGAAGAAAGTAAGCATTAGTTTTTGTGTGCAAATAAAAATGCGTAAAGGAACGATACATACTTTTACTTACATGTAGTTTCTTGTCCAGTATCCATAAGTGTACATCCAATGTATGGATTCAGCCACAAATAAAGGAATTGCAAAACAGTTGGGAAAAAAAAAAAAATTGTTTAGTTCAAAAGGAAACACGTTTTCATTGGGAACAATGGTACACTTGCATTAGGAGCTGAAATCATTAAGCAAATTTTCTTTTGCTTATACAAAATATGTACGTGTTGGTTTTTTTTGGTACTGCTGGGCAGGCTGAAAAAAGGTAAAAGTTAGTATTAGTTTTTGTTTGCAAATAAGAATTTAGATAGGAACAATACATATCTTTACTTACCTGTAGTCTCCTGGGTAGTATCCATAAAATAGTTTTAAATGTCCCAAAAACCTGAAAAAAAGAGAAAAATATGGAAAATAAAAATATTAATTTATACTCACGTGTAAGTTTTTTGGTAATGGCGACAAATGATGAAAGAACATATGTGTTTGTGTGGGCGTTGCTCAAGAGTAGTGTAAAAACGTATGTGGCAAAATCAACCGCAAAAACTACATTGAGGTGGCAACGCTGGCAGAAATAGTAAAATAGTGCAGAGCAGGGTATAGTAAAATTTTTGCAGGGCTGTATTTTCCATTCAAAAGTGAAAATTAATACTCAAAATATAATTTATTAAAATTTATGAATGAATGGAAAATACTGGTGAAATTTTATGAACTCCTGGTAGGCAAACTGGTAGAGGTTAAGGGATATATAGAGTTTATGGGTCTATATAGGTAAAATAAATTGTGTTTGTTATTAATGCCGCGGGATTTGAAAGATTTGGAAACATTCAAGCATTGATATGAATATTTAAATAGAAATTGAAAAAATTTTCAGAAGCGCGAAAATTTAATTAAATTTTGTGGTGATACATAGATTTTGTATAGAGAGTAAAAGGCGCCAAGAGTTTTTTTTGCATAAATATTTTTAAATAATTTACACAAAGGCGCGAATACAAAAAGAGTATATATATATTTCTTTTAGTATTTTTGTGGTAATAGGAGAGGCGCCAAGAGCAAAATTGGGTGCAGATTTTTTTTGTGAGATTTTGTAGTTTGATTTGGAAGGTTGAATGAGAATTTTGGAAAATACCGCCAAAGGGCTTAATATGAAGAAGGTATTTAAATAGACAGAATAGGAGAGCTAATTTTATTAGTAAAATAATTGTGTAGTGAGACAGACCGTCTAGTAAAAAGTAAAAGTTATTTAAAGCGCCTGAAAGTGAATATTTGTTTTTTTGTGCGGTATAAAATCAAATTAGCTGCAACAATAAAGGCAAAAGGGAAACAAATCCAAGATTTTAAATTGAGGATTTAAAATAAAAATTTTCTGATTGCAAAATAAAAAAACGTAAGTTAGTGTCAGTGTTTAATACTTAGTTAGTGATAAAAAGTTTGTAATTTATTAAGTTTTGAATTTATTACTATAAAGGTATAGTCGTAAGTAAGATTGCAGATTTATTTAAGGTTTAAAAATCAATTTTGTTTTAAACAAATTTGGTAAATAAATGTTAATAAATCTGGAAATTTTAATTATGAAAAGGCCTGTAGCAGTAAAGGAAAAGACTTGGTAAATAAAAAATTTTTAAATGAAGTTTAGAGAGTAGTGGAATAATAAAATATTATTACATCCTTTTTGATATAGCTGGCTATTCTCTATTTTCACGGATATTGATTTACGTGGTCTGTCGGAGGAATTTTCCCCAAACAACACAGGAGATATAGCCAGGTAACCAGTTTTATTTTATTTTTATTCATATACATACGTATCTAAGCGAGTTTTGGGCCAGTGAATTGTAAAAATTACGGAAAAAGCCATTTATTCCAAAACCTCGAAAAGGCCAAGTAAATAATGATAAATTGGATTAATATTGATACAAACCATTTTTAGATCCTGGAGTAAAGAAAATAAGCAAGGCCAGTGTATGTTAAATTATGAATTTTTATTTATATACGTATGTGAAATTAAAAGAATAGAAACAGTGCCGTACAAGAATTTACACTCGGTAGGAGATTTGACTAGTGCTTAAAAAAAAACATTTAAACAATATTTGCAAGGAAAAAAAATTATAAGAAAAAAACAAAAGAAAAGCATAAAAAAAAGGAAAAAAAAACATAAAAATTAAAAATTGAATTAAATAAGAAAAATTAATATAGCTTATAAGATTATAAAAAAAATATTAAAAGGAAAAAAAAAGCATTAAAATTGAATTAAGTAAATACAAAAAAAATAGTGTAGTTTATAAGATTATAAAAAAAAAGAATAATAATAGATTTAATTTAGAGTAGATGTGTAATTGTGGAAGAATTGTGTCCGTTGTGAGTGTATCAGTGTTGAGTTATCAGGAAAAGAAAACAGCCTAGAAAAGAAAAGGAAAAGAATCAAAATTAATTTGTATATAGATTTAAACGAGTAAAAGAAAATATATAATAACATATAGAGTTCCAAGGTTAGTGCTCAAATTAGGCGCGAAAATTTTTAGGAAAAGAAATATAAGAATTTGGAAAATATAGTGAACTTCAGGGAGCTCCTTTAAGTTTTATAAATAATTAGCAGCGTCGAGATTTTGAGAAAAATAAATAGAGTAATAATTTGAGCTCTGAATAGGAATTAATATATGGGTAAAAAAAAAAGGATTGTTAGATAATATATATAATTTGTGTTTTGAGCTAAACTCGGATGCGTAAATATATACAAATTAATAAATGAAAAAATAATATTTGAATTTATAATAGAGAAAAGTTAAAGAATTAGTAACGGCTGAAAAATAAAAGAAATTAGGGTTAGTTTATTATTATATTATTTTAGTATTATAATTTATTATAGTAGGTATCATAAAGCTTAAAATAATTATTAAATTTGTGAATTTATATTTTTTAGCATATAAATATGAATAATAAATTTTGTTTTGATTAAGTGATTTACAGAAATAATGTTGGCTTAATAACTTAAGGTTTGGGCAATGGTAGACCGGTAAGTAAAAGTAGGGTCAGGTGGATTTTGGGGTCGAAAATCAAACGGTTTTGGATGGATTTTTTTCGGCTAGGTTGGGAGGGCAAATAATGAGACCAACATCTGTCTCATCGTGATGATTCTTGTGTTTGTGGAATCATGTGGTTTTTTTGTAGTTTCAGTTTTGATGTGTTTATTTTTGTATTTTTTTGTGTTCGGGTACGCGTCAGGCGAGAAGGGTTGGAACCACCTGAGAGTCACAATAAAAAAAAAGGAAGCTAGTCGGAAACCTCGCGTGTTCAACCGGCCCGTAACAAAGGGTTGTAAACTACACATAATAAACTTTGCTTTTTGTGAAAAATTTAGTACAAACAAACATTTAAGTATAAAATAACTTTAATTATTTTCCACAAACACACTGTAGCTACATACTTTGCGCGTCAACGAACTGAAAATAATGAAAAGTTTTAACTCTGACTTCAGTACGTGTACGCCACCATAAACATATAACCATTTTAACAGCAAGTCTTAGTTTCATGTTTTAACTGTATTTCATGTTAGGTGGAGACTGGGTGTAAATATTAATTTGTAATATTAAATTGTTTGCAGTTTTAACCATTGTTCGTAAATAAACACTAAATATCGCTCCTTAGTGTTCGGTTCGGTAGATTTGTGGAAAACACAAACGCTAATTCCCTGTTTGTCTTCTTTCGAACACAAAAATACTACAGTTTTTATCTAACTCAACAGAATATTTAATTCCGTTCGGTTTTTTTTTAAAATCCACAAACTTCATTGTATTCGGTTCGGCTCATTAATGTTCGTCCCTTTTGGTTGGTAAAAAAACCAAACAAATTTTACAAAAACAAAATACCCATACGAAAAAAAAACAAAAAGCCAACAAAATAATTTTACACAATACTTCAAGCTGTTCGTGGTGCGGTCGTTGCTAAAATTTTTTGTTTGTTCATTTCTTTATCAATGTAAAAAAGAAACATTATAGAACATAAAATTATAATGTTTGTCTACAGTATCACTACAATTGTTCTGTTTTTCAACGAAGAACAGAACAATATATAATGTTCGGCTCTTTCTTGAAAATAGCTACGAACGGTATTAAGGGTTGTGTTCGTCTACACAATCACTAAAAAAATAGATATCGTTCTTGGGTGTGTGAGCCGAACGCTAAATAATGTACTGTTTATTTTCGAACACTGGTTCTGACGCAATCCAAATTCAATTTTAGACAGACAAAGCTTCACAATTATCTATCCAAAACTTTATAAATTATACAAAACAGATTTTTGATAATTTTTTTATACACAGTTGGGGAATTTTTTTATAAGCTTTGAAAAGGCACCTGCAGCATATGCTGTTAAACCACAAGACGGTTTTCCAAAGCTTACCTAACAGCATTTTCAAATATCGTCCGTTATGCACCACCTACATTTAAATCAGGATATTTTCTAAGACAACAATTTAATTCTCGTGTAAGTTTTTGTTAATTTTAATTTGCTGGAAGGAAACCCTATTTAGAAAACATTTCGAAATTTTCAGAATTGGAAGGAATGTTAATACTGTTTTTAAATTAGGAAACAGAGGCTCACCAAAGCAGTTTTTTTTCTTAAACACTTTTTACCACAAGTTTTCAACATTAAAATTTTCAAAAATTAAAAAGAATATACAAATGTTTGGTTATAAATTTAAGGAGTGGAATGAATACCTTTGAAATAAAATAAAATCGTTTGATTGAAAAATTTACTTATACCCATAGTATAATAAGTATCAGGTAGTAGTGCTGGGATACTATCGATATTACCTATTATCGATATTTATCGATAGTTCAGATTTCACTATCGATATTACTATCGACTGTATGTTTGTACTTGTGCAGGAAAACTTTTACTAGTTTTTTATCAGGCTACAGTTCGTTGTTTTACCACTTTATTGAACGTATGAGACGTATGTGTGTACGCACGTTATTTTAGATGACAGTTTTTAAAAAATTAAGAAGTACCTTTTTGGAGGAACCGAAGTAGCAGGGACTATAAGATATTTTATTGCAACTTTAGATAATTTTCTAAATCTAGCGGACTTATCCTCCAATGGTCGTTCATTGTTTTGTCCTGTGCTCGCAATTGCATTTGGATTTGCATTTTTTTTTTACAGCATTACAAAAATATTTGACATTTCAGTCCCTATGTAAACATGTACAAATTTCGACTTAAAGGCCTTTAATTAGCAGTAAAAAGCACAGCTAAGCAATCCATACCACCTGCCATTCTTGTAGCTTGTATTTATTGCGTTAATTCAGCGCGAATTAATAATAGCAAGTAAAAACTTGTGGCAAAAAACTGTGTGTGTATAGCTGCTGTTACATGTCTTCATAGATGTATTCGATATTTTAAGACTATTTAAGAATATCGATAGTACTATCGATAGTATCCCCGCACTGCCAGGAAGGTGCATAAGGGAGATTTGTCATATTTCTTTGGTTTGACATTAGACAAATTTCTAATGACTATACCTTATACTTATTCTACCATGCTTGTTTCTATCTACGTATGTATGTATGTAAAGGGTGGTTAAATTTTAAGGGCCGATGTTGATTTGAAATAAAACAAATTATTTAGGAAATTATTGTCATTTCTTTTTATTATGATAATATTTAAATGGTTCAATTATGTATGGAACAAAATATCGGCCAAATGGACGCCGCGATGCCGGCACACCTCCATTCGATTATCCAAATTTTCGATGACGCTGAGGCATAATTTAAGTTCTATGCCGTTAATGTGCCGAATTATCTCATCCTTTAGCTCTTGAATTTTTGCTGGCTTATCGACCAAAGAAAGAAGTCCAACGGTATCAAATCACATGAGCTTGGCGGCCAATTGACATCGCAACCACGTGAGATAACACGGCCATTGAATTTGTCGCGCAAAAGAGCCATTGTTTCGTTAGCTGTGTGGCAAGTGGCACCGTCCTGTTGAAACCTCATACCGTCCACATCCACATCATTCACAGTAACTGCCTGACCGGCCTCATTTTGGAAAAAATACGGCCCGATGATGCCGCCAGCCCATAAATCGCACAAAACAGTCACTCTTTGTGGATGCATTGGTTTTTCGACAATCACTCTTGGATAATCATTCGCCCAAATGTGGCAATTCTGCTTATTGACGAATCCACTGAGGTGAAAATGTGCCTCATCACTGAAGATGATGTTCTTCGAAAATTGATCATCCACTGTTGCCATTTATTGCCACCAATCTGACCATTGACGATCTTTGGAATGGTCAACAGGCTTTAGTTTTTAAGTCAATTGCACCTTGTAAGCGTGTCAATGCAAGTCTTTATGCAAAATGTCATCAACGACGATGGCGTGAGAGGTGCAATTGTTGGGCACGACGACGAGTTGAGGGGGACGGCTCTTCAGCAACACTATCGCTATCATGTAACTGTTCACTTCTTCGACGCGTATTTTGGAATAACCACGATTAACTTATGCCATAATTAAAAAGGAAAATTCCTGAGAATTACTGCACACATTTCCCGGGACATTTTCCCGTTAAATGTGCGCAAATCCCGTCTAAAAAACACAAAATAAAAAACATGATCAAGCTGATACTTTTTTGAATTTTCTACTTCTAGCCATAAAATTAAATTAATTCCAATTAGGCAGGGTTAACGAAGTTCTTTAAATAAACGAAATAATACATACTTATGTACATGAGTTAAGAATTTAGTTATTATATTTTTATATTTTCATTTGGAAGAATATTAAACAATTGTTACTATTTAATTAAATTTATAATATTAATAAACATTTATAAACTTATGCACACATTATTTAAAGCCAACACTAATTTTTATCATAATTTATGGAAATTAAACTCTATCATGAAAGTACATACAAATTAATTATTAACTAGATTTAGTTTATAAAACCTTATTTTATCGTTTATTGTACGAATATATATTATTTAACTACAATTAAGTATATCTATGTTTTTTATATAATTAAGTTAATATTTAAATACAACATTTATATACCGACATATAAAGGCTAGTTTACACTATCTCACAAGTCTTACGTATTCCATAATACTTTGTGAGATAGAAATCTAATGAGTTTTGTTGCGACTGTCAAAAAGTCCAATTTAACATAACAGTTTGTGTTCACACCATCACACAAAGTATAAACACACACACATGAAATAAAATGCAACACTGATCCAATAAAAAGTATTATTGTTTAGACATTTTTCAAACACCGATGAAGTCGTATGGGATGTCAAACTTTTTTTCATAATACTTGTCGTTTTCATCACACATGCATTCACACTATAAGACATTTACATATTACTGGAGTTTTTGACATGTATTAATACAAAGTATAATAGTGTAAACTAGCCTTAACGAATCATTCAATGAAAAACATTCATCTTTGAAATATTTGGGGGGAAAACTATATAATACGATTTATTTCAAATTTAAACGAATACATATACTAATATAGTGACTGCTTTTGAAAATTTTTTAATAAAAATATTTTCATGTGGTATTAAAAGTAACCACAGTAGATAAAGTCAAATTTTTCGAGAGTGTACCCTATTTGCGACCTATGGGCAGAACAGAATTGTCTTATGAGGTTAAGATTTATCTAAATATTCTTTGCGTTTGTTTATTTTGGAACTGCCAGCATTATCGTAAAAGTTATTGTCGCCAATTTTTATGTCAATACCAACGTTTATAAGGAAATTATGGCGTTAAAAACTATTTTCGGGAGAATTATTTGTATGGGAGCTAAGGTCAAATATGGGCCGATTCTAAAAAAAACTTGATTAGATATTAAGATTACAATAAAACAATTTTGGAACAAAAATACCAACATAATAATATGGCTTATCGGCGCAGTTATGCGAAATTGTGGACAGATTGTCAGCATTTTCAATAATCTTGGTCCTTGTGACAATAAGAACCTAGTTATAATTGTTTCATTAAATATTCCAAAACTGCTAACTGTACTTTGCGCACAAGATTTGAACAAGATTCTTAAACGATTAAATACACTTCAGTTACGTATGTAATATAAAATTTAAAAGAATAAAGACTGAAAATAAAAGGAATATGTATTTAAAATCCATTTTAAAAGACACTGAAAACGACATTTTCGGTTTCAAATCGTTTCGTTTTAAAATCGATTTCCATCACATAACTGTATTCGAATTGTTATCTGCGTAAAATGAGCATTACTTTTATTTAAGCAAAAAAAAAATATTTAAAAAAAAAACATTATTGCGGCAATAATCGGACTCGTATTCCGGAATACAACGTGTATCGATGGCAATATTCTTGAGCAATAAGACAGATAGTAAATCCAAATTTAATGTACTTTTCTTAAACAATTATTCTTAGCTCAAATTTTTTCGTTTAACGTACATGCTAAAGTATAAATGCATATACATACATATGTATGTATGTACAAATGTATTTCTGCTTTAAAAAGTTTCCCAGCGGTAAATGTAGAAAGGACCGCAAGTGGCAGGCCTTTTTGAAGGCCTCTCTACTCCTTTCAAAAAGATTCGCTTCGTATGATATTCTGCCTTCAAAAGAATACCTTCTATAAGGTATAAATTTCTTGTTAAAATACCTTCCAAAATATATATCGTTACTTTAATATATAAAAGCCGTAACTAACATTTTCCGTACTTTACAGTAGAAGGAAAAAACTTAATAAAAATTATATTCTTGCAGTCGCGATTTTTTTTAAACGCAGTTTTTTATTAAACTCTCTAAACAATTTAATAAAAAACTGCGTTTAAAAAAAATCGCAACTACGATACTACAATTTTTATTAAGTCTTTTCCTTCTCCTGTAAAGTAAGGAAAATGTTAGTTAGGGCTTTTCTATATTAAAGTAACGATATATATATAAATATTCAGTACACATTCCCTACTCCCTTATTTAAGAAGGGAGAAAGGAAGTTGTTCAGGTTAATTTTTAAGTGACCTTCCTTACTCCCTTGTCTGGGAAGGGAAAGAAGTTGTTTAATTTTTAAATTTTTTTTGTTGTCTCCAGCATTCTTAAAAACAATTTCTTTTTGCGCCTGATCTTGTTTTTATAACGGTTTTTACTTTTTTTGATGTCTCTAAAGGCCTCGTAACTCTTATGTAAACATATACGTTGCGGGTCACCTGTTCCGTTTTTTCTTACCAAGCGTGTATAAAAAGGTACACTTACGTAAACCTAACAATGCGTTGCGGATGAACCTGATAAAAATAAAATTTTTCTCCGTTTTAATATATCAGTTGTGAAAGGATTTTATGTTTGATTATGTGTATTGATAAAGCGAAAATTCCATCGGCGAATATGACCCAATTCCACTGGCTCGAAATATTTTAAATGATGGCGGCTAAACCCGCCAAAGGAAGAGAAATGGCAGTGCTTATTTTGTTAGAAGAGCGCGAATCACCTTTGTGGACAAGAACCATGATTAATAGAAATTTCGTCCGCCATTTGGCAGGGCGTTAACTTAAGATTTAAATTAAGGTTATGTTAGGTCGAAAGGAGGACGAAGCTTCAAAGATGCAACCTCAAATAAGTATGATGTTGCATCTTTGATGCTTCGTCCTCCTTTCGAACTAACCTAACCTTTTTAAATTAAGAATGAATTAAGTTTTTTTATTTCATATTCTTGATATATAAAGATTGTGTTTATGAAAACTAGAAGCAACTAGAAGTTTATTTTATGATCACACATATTTTTTGGGTAAATTGTTTCATGCAAAAATCCAAAAAAAAAAAAAACAAAATATTCCTTAAATAAGCGTTTAATCGTATTTTCATATTAAAAATACATAAATAATTACAATGGCTTATAACTCGTTAAATAAGCGTTTTTTGGGTAAAATTGTTATTTGAAAAAAAAAAACAACATTAACCTGTAACTTCCAAACGGAACAATAAGTTTTTTCCATCACTTAGGTATATTTTTAACAAACAATCAATTTTTCAAGAAACATTTTAATGGCTTGTTATACCTTCAATAAGTTTTTAAAAGAAAAATTCGCTCATTTTGTGATCAATCGTATTTTTTTTATGCGAAAATTTTATAAATGTTAAACGCTTGCAATTATGTTCTTTACTAAAAGCTTATTTTAGAATAAAACAAGATCACGCACAAAAAGAAATGTAAAATCTTTTTTTAAAAATGTTGAAGAACAGTTCAAAAATCTACTTGACAAATTATAAATTTTTTACGTATGTACATACATATATCAATGAATCTGGAATTTTTTTTATTATAAATTGTAAAAATATTTTTTCTGTGAACTTTTAAAAAATCCATTTAAAACATAAATTTAATCCAACTAGAACATTTTCAATAGAAAACTGAAAGGAAAAATGGGAATTAGAAGATGTGGTAGCTTTCCAATCGGTGGTTCTTTCCTTTTCATTCCTATTTTGCATTCTTACCATTGAGCTTGTATGTATGTATGTATGTACGTACATTAGAGTGGGTCAATTTGTATGCATTAAAAAAATTCACCAAGCGGTTGTCAAAATCGTAATCTACGACGAATTCTAAGAATGTTTGTCAAAGAAACCATGGGTCGAAATCGAGCTTCCCGTTTTTAAAGAGAAACTTTGCTTTTCGTTTATACTAAATTACAAAGAGGTGTAATGTTTGTTTGTTTGCAGAAGGTAATCTTCGTAACCGCTAAACCGATCTTTAGGAAACTTTAACAGTATATTATTCATGGTCTGGGAGGTGTTATAGGATATACATATATTTTTTGACATTTTAAGTGGGCAGGGCACCTCCCATACAAAGAAATTATAGATTTATTCGTACTTATTTCTTTTTCTAATTTTCAGTTTATTTTTCTTTATTAGCTTTTTAAGAAAAATAAACTGAAAAAAAATTATAGATTTATGTTTATCTGCAGAACGACAAGAGCTAAAGTTTCCAAATTTGGTACGAATATCTTGGTTATCACAACATCTGACAAAATCTTGGCGAGATTGGAAAATTTTTTCAATAAAATTTTAGCATATTAAAAAAAATATATAAAATTCGAAAAGAGAATTTTGTTGTTAAAAACGGGAAGCTCGATTTTGATTTTAGATCCATGGTTTCTTGGGCAAACCTTCTTAGAATTTGTCGTAGATTTCGATATTGATCACCGCTTGGTTGAAAAAAAATTGACCCACTCTAATGTACATACAAACATAAATAAATTAATATGTCGCGACCTTAGGACAACAAGGTTCTATCTTCCATGAAGTTTCATAGAAGCCCATTTTACAGTACAGTTTTGTAATGCCTTTTAACAGTCCTTTTTATACCCTCCACCACAATAAGTTGTGAAGAGGTATACAAAGTTTGTCATTCCGTGTGAAACTTTTATATTATTCATCTCAGACCCCATAAAGTATATATATTCTGGCTGCTTGAGTAATTCTAAGTCGATTTAGCCATGTCCGTCTGTCTGTCCGTCTGTCCGTCTGTTGAAAACACGCTCACTTTCGAAAAACTCAAAAGAAATAAACAAACTAGGTGTCAAATTGCTTGTAGTTATCCTAAGCAGTTTGGGATTGAATTTCAGCAAAATCGGTTCAGTAGGACCAGAGCTATGAATCAAAATGTGGAACCACCACCTTCAAAAACTTGATAATTTTGTTACAAAAACTAACATAAATGATGCAAAAATGCACGGAATGACATAAGATTTTGCACAAGTCCGTTTTATTCGACTAGAAATTACACTGTAAAATTTCGCGAAGGTCGGTCCATAATTTACCCTAAGCCCCATATAAACACTACTCCCGGAAAAAAGTTTAGTACGCCTAAAACCGTAAAAAATAATGCAATCATAACAAATTTTGGCTCGTCACAATTTTATAGGACTATAAATGATACTGTGAAATTTCGTGAAGATCGGTACATAATTTACCCTAGGCCCCATATAAGCCCTACTCCCGGAAAACAGTTTAGTCTCCTAAAACCACAATTAATAACAAACCGTCACAGTTTAAGATAATAATAATAAAAAGACATCATACAGATATTACTCCTTTAACATTCGAACTGTCGGTGGAGGGTATCAAAGATTCGGCACAGCCGAATATAGCACTCTAACTTGTTTAAAAGGCGTTCTTAAAGACATGCATCAGAAGGGCTAACAAAAGACCTTCTTTTGAAAGTCTTTAAGAATTCCTGAAAGAAGAAGGGAGTGTGGAAGGGCTTGCTCCCAATGACAACCTGTGTAAAAAATGTATGAGTATGGAATGCGGCGAGGAGGGCTTGTGTCTGCTAAATAAGGCCTTCTATTAGGCCTCTTTACTCATTCTTTTTATCGCTGGGTAATAATATCTTTTACAGGCATTTCTAAATACATACATATAATCACATTTAATTTAAAATAAAGATTTCCAATACTAAAGCAATAACATTAGGCCTGCTCCTTTACTTTACTAGCAGAAACTTGCAACGAGAGAATAAAACTTTAATTTACAAAATTTTATCCCCCCAGGTTCTCAAAAAGAAAACAAGTAAATTTACTTGATCCAATTTGCAATTTCAGACATATCGACAGTATCCAGCTGAAAGGAACGAGATTCCAGCTTCGTTAAAGAAATTGTTTTAAACTTATTGGTTCATTGATATTGTTCCAAAAATCAAGAGTTATTTTTCATTGTATTTTTTTTGGTTAAAAAGTTGTATTGTAGACTTTTTGAAAAGTTTGTAGTGTAAACAAAAACATTTAGCAGCTGTTTGAATAATTTTTGCAAGTAATAATTTTACTAGCAGAAATTTTAAAAACTTTCAAAATCAATGCTCTTCTCCACTCTATCGTTGCAAACGTTTCAAGTACACGAACCATAGAAGACGACTAGACCAGAAAGAGAGAGAAAAATACCGAACTTTGCTGGAAAGAAGCCTTACTTTATGATTGAGCTAGTAAGCAATCTGTCTACTCTGCTGTTGTGACTTAACACGTACAAAGTTTTGACGAACATTTTTTTTTCGTTGTTGAGAGTTTCTACTCTAGTCTTTCACTATGACGTAAACACCTACGGTTGAAAGTTGTTGGAAACTTGTAATAAGTTTTAGTTATTGAACAGACCTAATGACAACAGCTTGAAGCTGCTTTTCTATTTTTGCAAAAGTTATTCGGAAATGCTAATTTTTCAATATTGCAAAAGTGAATAACTTCCGAATGCACGCAATGGATGGAATAAAAATTTAACAGATCAGTCTATATATTCGTCTAAAATGAAACCTGTTTGCGTTTAAGTACTCTAACGTAGTTTCATTCAGTTTCCACTTTAAAATTAATTATGTTTGTATGTAAATCGTTAAAATTTTAAACGAAAACCTCATTTCATAATTTTTGACGTTCTCCGTTGCTATTATCTGAAGACCATTCTCTGTCGCTGTTATCTTTGCGTTCTCGAGCCGACGGCTTAATCGTTGTTTTAGGTTTGTTGTTCGCTCGCGCAATATTTCGGCTGATCTGATGGCCTGTCTGCGGGTCATCTATAATCTCATAGTGAGCTTCTGTAAGATTCTTTGTGGAGCGTCGGTGGGCTTCTAAGCTTTGAGATTCCGATGAGAATGGATATGTGGCTACAAAATTCGGTGTCGGAGTCGTTGCACTCTGAGAATTGGCTTCAACGAAATCTTGCAATTGATTGAGCTTATTGCTACATGGCGTTAACGGTGAGAGATCGGTAAATTCAGTCTTGGCCTCGGAATCCACCGAGCACATACTTTGTCTCGATGTATCCTTGGGAATATGAGCATGATTCAGTTGCTGGTTATCCTTATTAGTAGTGGTTGTTAACATTTTAAGATTTTCTACAAAACCATCATTAACAACATGAAAATTTTGTGGAAATGGAAGACGGCTTCGCACAGAATTTTCACGCTGGCCAAAGCGCTGAGCCAAATAGTCTTCGTTATTGCTGCTACAATTGCTGAGCTGGTGCTGATGTTGAGCACTAGCGGCGTGTGCATGATGATGGTGATGTAGGTGCCCATGGACATGATTTTGCTGGTTTAGTGGTATTAAAGTTTTTTGCGAGGCTCTTGTATCTTCATAGTAATGGTCATTTTTCACAGACATGTTGCAGCAGCTGCTAACATCTGCAAAATAAACTTCTGATTCAGCGGGATCACTGGATGATTGTGTATGTTGTTCTACATTCTGGGTATTATTGGTTGATTCACAGCTATTTTGAAAGCCGTTATTCTCAACTCCACACTTATTTCGTGGGACAGATGTAAGAGAATCATCACCTAAACTTTGTGGTTCATGATATTCTTGTTCATTTTCTCCCTGGCCCACATTGGCAAAAACTTGTTGTACGTTAATACGTTGAGAGCTTTGAGAATTTGGCCCAATACTCTTATTTCCAGGATCTAAACGTTTTTTGATTTTTCGTGTAGGCAGAGTGTTTGAAAAACGATCCCTCTCTCTAACATTGGCACCACAATCACTGTCAGAAGGAGTATTTTCATATTCTCCTTTGGACTTAAAGTTACCAACACTACCCATTCCAGAGTTATTGGATCGTTGCATAGAGGACTGCTGGCAACAATTTGAAGCGGCTGGTTGTTCCATGAATTGGCCATTAACAGATTCATTTGCATTAATCATATTATTAACATTTGGTTGACCATTAGTCGCATTTATATGATGTGGGGGTTGTATATACTGATAGTAACCGCGTCTAGCAGGGCTATTGGGATCACTGTAGGGCGGTGGCGGTCCCCATACTCCGTATGGCAAATTGTTGGGTAAAACATTGAATTGTCCTGGATTTGTATTTGCCACTTCCTCCGTTAAGGTATTACCTGGTATGTTGGTATGGTTAGAAAATCCATATTGTGAGTCAGGACTTGAGGGAGTTTGACGAAAGCGTGAATTGGGATCCGGTGAGTTGCGTTGCCACCATCGATTCCAACTCCAACCAGTGCCTCTACTACGAGACGAAGATATTTCATGCCCTCGACAAGTAGGTGCTATGCCTGTCAAATCTTCGCCTCCTGGATTGGGAGAATAAAAATTTCCTGGAGGTTGAGTAGACCAAAATCTTGGTTCTGCACTCTCATCCCATGGATATGCGGATGTCGGTATTGGAACCTGCCTGTGAGCATGACATTGTTCACAACATCTACAGCCATGTGGAGCTGCAACGGCAGCCATATTTTGGGGTGGTATTTGTGGACGTGTATACAAAGAACGACAGCGCAATTCCAACTGTTCCCAATACATTTTCTTACGTTCGTGGCTGAAACGTTAAATATGAATGAAAATAGTAATTATCTAAAATTAAGAGCGAAATAATTATACCTTAATAATTGATAGACCAGCATACAACTGAAGACTGCTACTAAAACTCCAGCAACTGACAATCCAAATATAGCTCGGAGACAAGAGTATAATGAACCATGTACCACTCCACAATCCGATAAAGAATCAAAAACTAGTCGAACGCCTTCTAAAATAAATGGAAAGAAGAAAAATTTAACTTATAGAAATATTAAGGTGCGTAATGGAAATCAATTTTGAGACGAATTAAACGAAAATATTTAAAACCTACACAGAACAAAATACAAATTAATTTCAATTAAAAAATTTGTGATATTAATTTGCACCAGTAAACAAATTAATAGTATCAATTAAACGTTTAATTCACTTGATTAAATTTTTAATTAAATCTGATTTTATTTTTGATTAATGCTTTAATTAGTGAATAATTTTGGAAAATTTTTTCTGTGTATAATATCGCATTGATTTTTTATTTTCAGTACATACTTATATTTGTCGAGTTATGGGGTGCTAAGGCGTTTTTAAAATAATACGTTTTTATATTATTGTTTTGGAACAGAAACAAATCAAACAAAATAATTAAGATAAATGATTATTATAAGGAACAGACTTCAGCATTAAAATTGGTTGCGGCTTAGACCTATATTAAGTTATTGGCCGACAATCTTAAGTAAAATATCTTGATTCGTAACAGTTTAAGCCGAACTTAAAGGATTTTCAGGAGGGGGATTTATATTGGAGCCATGAAAGATTATGAACCAACCAATCATCCCAAAATTCCGCAGAGGTATATCTTGTATTAAAAAACGTAAATTTCAATACAGTGATGAAATTAGTTTTAGCGTTACAGTGAATTTCAGAAGGCTGCTAAATATGGGATCTAAGGTAAATTATGGAACATATATCACAAAATTTCATGACATTTTTTCTGGCCATATGAAACTAAGTTGGAAGAAATTTTACCACAATAAATATATCTTCTACGGTTTTAGGCGTATTTAATTAATTTACCAGAGTGGGCTTTATATGGGGCCTATAATAAATTATGGACCGATCATCACGAAATTTTTTAGTGCTATTTCTAGTCCTATAAAACTGTGAAGTATTCAATTTTATTCTGATACCATTATAAATTACGGTTTTAGGCGTACTAAACTGTTTTTCGGGAGAAGGGTTTATATCGGGCCTAGGGTAAATTATGGGCCGATCTTCATGAAATTTCACAGTGTGATTTCCAGTCGAATAAAACAAACATTTTCAAAATCTCATAACATTCCGTGCATTTTCCACCATTTATGTTAGTTTTTGTTACAAAATTATCAATTTTTTAAAGTGGTGGTTCCACATTTTGAGTCATAGCTCTGATCCTACTGAACCGATTTTGCTGGATTTCAATCCCAAACTGCTTAGGATAACTACAAGCAATTTGACACCCAGTTTGCTTATTTCTTGTGAGTTTTTCGAAAATGAGCGTGTTTTCAACAGACGGACATTAGTCAGGGAGCCAGAATATATATACTTTATGGGGTCTGAGATGAATAATAAAAAAGTTTCACACGGAATGACAAACTTTGTATACCTCTTCACAATTTATTGTGGTGGAGGATATAACAAGTAAGAATGCTGTATTAGGAAACTTTTGCTCTTACCTTTATCCAGATGTTCTGAAATCTTTTATGTTTTTGGGGGTGCCACGCCCACAAATGTTTAGTAACAAAAAATATTAAAAAAAAACCTGAAACTGTTAAATTACTATGTGGGCTAAGCCACAAAATCTTTTGTAGCTTTATTATTTTAGCTCCAATCTAGGTCTTGTTGGGCGCAAAATGTTCGTATTGAATTACACTAATGCCCCATGCAATAAAACGTTACAATTGTTTAGTATAAAAAAAAAACTTGAAAGGAGCAAAATTGCAAAAAATTATTAAATTTTCAATGAAGTTTGAAGTTTTGTCCGCTGTAACTTTGTCATTTCTTGACCAATCTTCACTAGCAATATATTGTCATTTCTGGTATTTTATTAAAAAAAAAAATACATAATCCGTTTAATATTTTTAAAGATATTTGCAATTAATTGACATCATCTTTTTCAAAAACACAAATAACGGTTATTTTGGAATATCTAGAAAACTGTTCTACTTTTGAACATTCTGGCTTCATGTTCGGCAATTTTACATAAAGATTAGGTGTCAAATACATTTGGTCAAAAACTGTCATATAAGTGTTATTTAAAAAAAACTGACGTGTGTTTTTTTAATTATGACATACATTTTAAGCAAATTAACGTTACTTTTGCTTACAAACATTAAATTTTTAATGCTGAAATTTAGATGAAGTTTCCTGACGATCTGTCCTAAGCAATCAGTAAAATGCGCATAGGAATAGCTTATCCCATCAACAATAAATTTCAGTTTATCAATAGTATGAAATGGGGATTTATCAAATTTAAACGAAACCTTGTTAATTAATTTTTTGAATCCCAAGAGAAATTTTGATAACTAATATGCATGTGGCAGTGTAAATAAAACTGAACTGGCAAAATAAAATGAAATAATTTGTTTTTTCTTTACCCACTAACAACTACATTTAGAGTTGACAATAAAATCAACCAATTGTAGTCGGGACTGTAAGAAAAGATAAACTCACTGTTTGTTGTTGTTTTTTGTTTAAGCTTTGATATTGTTACAAGTAAAACTGGGGTTTATAATTCTTACTCGCTTAACAGTTTTAAAATATCTTTAGTTTTTCTAGACTCTTTGGATGAAGTTTCCAGACGATCTGACCTAAGCAACCAGTGAAATGCGCATAGGAATAGCTTATTTCATTAACAATAAATTTCAGTTTATCAAAAGTATGAAATGGGATTTAACACACATTGCTAATTCATTTTTATTGGCTCTACTTCAAATTTAAATCCATAAACATCGAGTTCTTATTTTCCTATCAATTAGATATTTTTAATTGCATTCAAAAAAATAAAATTGGCTCGAAGCTCTAGATTGTGCTTCCGACTCTTAACAAATTAAAACTTGAAATTAAAGATTTTTGTTAATCAAAAACACATCATGGGGTATAAAAGGTTTATGAAACGGGTTTTCTCTGAAAATTTGATTAATGAACCCTATTTCAGCTTGTAATATTTTTTATAAATAAGGGGACTTGTATTTAAAGCTTCGAGGAAAAACATGCATTTACATGTAATTTCACGCCCTAGTAATAACTTATATTCGATAAAAATGGCACATAATTATTATAAAAAAATTTTTATTTTATTTCTTAAGCGTAATTAGTCAGGCCTGTCACAGAAATCAATTCTGATCGAAAGTGATTTGGTTTTATGTGAAGCAAAATATGAAATCACTTCCACTTTGTTCGAAATTGGTTTCTGTGACAGGCCTGATTATTTCCAATTTTTATTTTTAAAAATGGCTAATAACTATCTTGCGTAACAAATAAAAGTATTCCCCAGGCATAACTATTACTAATCGAAAGATGTATTTACTATCTACTTTTCATATTTGGGCGGATGTAATATATTGATAACCAAGATGCTTGTACCTTAATTGAAAACTTTGGCTCTTGCCATTCTCCAGATTACTATATAGAAACAATAAAAAAACAACATCAAAGGATTTATGGGTAAAATAAGAAGCAGTCCTTGTTTTTTCTCATATCTCAGCCACTTGTGGGACCGATCAGGCTGAATTTCAATTGCAAACAATTTCGGACTATATATGACATAAATGAATTAACACCTGCTCCCCATCATATCTGGGGTCTTCGGAGACCCCATTTCAACGGACACACGGACAGACATCGTAATTTGGACTTCTCATCTCATACACGTTAACCTTCGGTAAAGGGTATAAACATAAGGCACACACTTTCATATCTACAAAAATATGTATTTACATTTTAAAATTTCTCGAAATTCATCACACCTGCTAAAAACTATCGTTTTGAAATCCATCGATTTTCATCACATACCTGATTAACTTCAAATAAAATACTAACCTTTATCCACTCGGTCCACCTGTGACTCAATTAAATCGGAATAACACGTGCAAGTTCGTGTCTTTTGAGCATATTCGCATTCTCTTAGGGCCTGTAAACGACTCATATGCAACACCGTCGTTGTCACTGTAACCAATGCACAAGTTAGAGCCGAAATTAATCCGCAAGCTCCAGATAATTTTATCTGAAATGTATATTATGTAAAGTTTATAACCCCACATACAAACTGTTAATATTAAAAGAACTGTCATTTAACTACTCACCAAATAGCTATAACGATTACGCCTTCTTGCCAAACTCATGACGCATAGACCAGTAAGAATGAGCTAAAAGAACATCATTAATAAAATTTGAATTGTAACAACGACTTAAAAACAAACAAGCTTACCAAGGTAGCAGGTACAAAGGTTGGAACAGTTTCAAAATTGCCCACTGTTATTGTATACGAATGTAATAGGAAATAGACTCCCAAAAATAAAAGTCCCAAAATGCAGGAAAACCCTCCACATACCAGGCACCAAATCACATATTTTTTAATAACCATCCCAGAACGAGTTCGTGTTGCTGAAAATATTTTCGAAATAAAGTTAACTTTTTATTTTAACATGATGAGATGATGCTTTGTTGACGCTAACTTAAAGGATAACCACCATGCCCTTCACGCACTAATCCTCTGTGAGGATTTTGCTGTGGCACCCAGTTGCAAGTCGACGGTGGCATACTATACTGCATAAACTGCATAACGGGATAGCCATGCATTTTGAATTAGAATTTTTACTGCAAATTTTTGTTTTTGCTTGACACTCGATTTGATTAAAAAATCATCGATATTTTACTCAATATTTTTTGTTTTATCTAGAAATTGCAATCTTGTGTTCTTCTTATGTTGTCTAATTTTTTTCTTTCTGATTTGCTGTTTGGAGTTTGTATCTATCCCCATATGCTTTTGTTTAAAAAATTCCTTTACAATAATTTACATGTCTCTATCCCTTAACTTCAAAAGCTTTTCGCTATCCTTATTCAACTGCCCACATCTTTTGCGTAAGCTTTTTTGCATTTATATTTTTTCTATTCGTATGTTTATAAACTTTCTTTTATAGCTTTTTTTATAGCTAATTAGAAAAGCTTTTATAGATAGGAGCAGGGTTGGGCACAATGTGCCGTTATCTGATAAACGTGACGTGATGAGAGAAAGCTGTACTCATATTCGGCTTTATCATGCCATTAAAACTATAACTGCCTGTTTTTAGAATACAAGCGCAAAAGTGACTCGTTTAACTAAAAACAGGCAGTAAGAATCATGGTGGAATAAGCAGGTGGCATCGTTACGGCAACAAATACAACATTGCAACAAAAATGGAAACTACATAACCGTTTACGTCAAAAAAAACATTAAACAAAAATCAAAGCATGCCGCTGAACGTGATGAAATAAATAAATTTTTAGCCAATTTTTATTTAATTATGGTCAATATCTTATCAAAATTATCAAAAACTTTAATAAAAAACAAAAATCACAGCACAAAACGTGGAATTTTTGTAAACATAAAAAAAACTTTGACATAAACCTAGACAAACAATGCAAGAGCAAAAAATCGTCATCTGGCGTAGTGCTGCCACCTGTTTATTTCACCATGGTAAGAATCAGTTGGAATGGTTGAAAAAAACTTTTTCAATGTCGACTTGTATAATTTAAATACAAAATACATTTTGGATAAAAATTATATAACAAATGCCAAATACGATGTAATTGTATTTCAATTACGTATTTTAAATACAAGCATACTGCCCAGCCCTGGATACGAGTACAACAGTTTCTAATTCACATTTAGGGTTCTTAATGCGCATGTGATACATTAAGCTAGTGTTAAGTTACCCTAAATAACTGTAACGGTTAACCATACCAGAAGTAAAACATACAAATAGAAAAACGTTAAAGAAAATAATAAAAACAAATATAATACGGATAGTTTTTATTTTTATGCTCGAAACGCACATTTTAAAAATTGTCTTACCTTCAGCAGCGTTGGAAATTTTTTTCACAAAAGTCACAAAAAGGGGATTTTCCAAAAAAAAAAGTGGTAACAAAAAGGGTATTTCCAGATAATAAAGGGTAAGGTTTTTTAAGCAGTTTTTACCAATAAAGGGGTCGCAAAAGGGGCAGTTTTTACCAATAAAGGGCCCGCTAAAGGGGCATTTTAAAGAAGAAAAAAACAAGATTAAGTTTTTTATAAACAAACAAAAAAGATTTATTTTACGCTTTTTACGCATACTAACTACTTTTTAGGAATATGCAATAGGGTGGGTCACTGTTGTATGAAAAAAATAAAAGTTATCGAATCATACTCTAATAGCAATATTTTTTGCCTTTCGTTAAAACAAATAAAAATTGCCAAAAAAATTTAAAATAAAGTCATATGTCGAGCCCGCGCAGGAGCTCCTAAGAATTTAGTATTTTTGAAAAAAAAGCCATTTTTTAAATTTTAATATATGTACTATTTACTATCAATTAATATTAATTAAAACTAAAAACATTTTGAATTAAACTTAAAAAAATAAAACTTTAATTCTTATACAACCAGTGTTGCCAGAAGTAGGGGAAAATCCCCACATGTAGGTAATTTTGATAATAAAATAGAAGCGTAGGGAATATCGGACAGATTTTTTATAATCTCTAATATATAGGGATTTTTCGTCATATCGAATTGTTTATAAAATAAATGCAAAAAAAAACGTGTTTTTAGTAATATTTTCTTGTCAAAAACGGTTGAAAAATGTTCTTTTTCCTAAAATCGCTTTAAAAATATATTTTTAGAGTTGTTTGTGGTTTGAAAAGTTGACGTCACTAATATGTATGTTTATGTTTTTTCTAAGATATCTTAAAAAACAAAGTGGTGGGGCTTCTAAAGCTGCCCATACACGTTTCAATTCAATTGTCAACTGAGTGGGTTGTTGTCCAAATCAAAGCGTGTATGGCTTTATCAATTGATTGTTTTGACAGTTGTTGAGTTGGTCACAAAATCTTGTTTGCTGTCATATCTGGGCATATCTCGTCTTGATTTAAGTATCGTTTGTATTAAACCCTCTCTTGATTGTTTATCGCATAGAGTCCTGAATGCTTCTGACACAATTTTCACATATATTAATATGCGCTACGCAATACTACGCAATCTCCTTTTTAAATGTCAGACATCAAACTACAACTTTTCCGTCTTTGGCTCATACGTTTCTTCATAACTTAAATTCGTCGACAAAAAGCTCTTCTTTAAAAATGATGTTTTGAATTCGAAAACAATTTCAAGATAATATTATATATGTATCTTGTTTCGGTGTTATAAATACGAGTTCTAAAAATCTTAAAAACTTTCATTCTCGTATCTTTTTATTTTATTATTGATACATTTTCGTGATATAGTAATTTCAAAAATGGTCAAAGAGGCAATTGATTTAAAATGATACAAAAGGGTGAGGGTCAAAAGTTTTTTTTCACTTTAGCTGCTTGCGACATAAACGTTTTTACTACTTAAGGCAGGGATGTTATATGGAGTTTTAAATTTTGTACCAACTTAAAAAAAATGTACTTTGTGGACTTTCACGGTACCATTTTTTTTTAATTTATTAAAAAAACATAAAAAGTACATAAAAATGCCATTGTACAAAAAAAAAACAAAATTTAACATTATCATACATTAATCGAGCCCTAACCGCGAAAATAACGTAAGCAACATCATTTTCAACTTTCGTTTTTTTTTTAATAAATGACTTTATTTAATTGTTACACAGGGCTCTGTAACAATTTTATAGCAAAACAATTTTATCGTAAGCGACAAATTTCATACAAAATTTATATGAAATAAAATACAAAAAAACTCTCTCCTGTAAAATTTGATTTTTGGTGCTTACGTTATTTTCGCGGTTAGGGCTCGATATGTATGAATAAAATAAGGTACATAAAAGCCTTATAAATATATGAGATCAAAATCAGGCACGGATTTGTTTAGTTAATAAAATAAAAAATGAATGTTGCCTCGTCTGTGGTCACCAAATGTGGTAAGTGAAAGGCAGCAGACGAAGTTTGTAGGCGAGAGAGGAAAAAAGTAAAGTGCATACAGCGTTGGACCCTTTACCAACAAACTTCGTCTGTCTGCCTTTCACTTGCGACTTTGTAAAAGGGAACTAAGCGCTCTATAGATCACAATACTAGTCTCATATTAAAGCGCCCATTACATTAACGATTTATTGTACAACATTAATGCAATGAAAAGGACTCAATAATTTGATTGCTATGTATTCTAAAACTCAAAAAGGGGGAACTATGAAAAATTTTTAAATTATACCAAATGTGTCACGGTAGCCACGGTACCATAGAAGGTCAAAATGTAAACTAACAAAAACCTACTTGGGTTTCGCTGTTTAGCTGCCGTTCGGGTTTTATGGTCTCATGAATTTTTTGGATAACACTTGATTTTTCCGAAGAACGTGCCATTTTTCTTACGTCTATAACTCGGAAGCGAATTGGAATTTTGTGTTACTGTCTTTGGCACATTCGCAGCTGTATACTTTTTTTTTTTTTTTTTTTTAATTTCCTAAGCTAATCCCGCGAAGCTCTATGCTTGTCTGCAGGAAAGAAACCAGAGTCTCTGGCGGGAATCGAACCCGCAACCTCGGCGCTGATAGACTAGCTCGCTACCAGCTAGCCTATCGAGGCACTGGAAGAAAAAAGAAACTGCATCTTATGCCTCAAAAGGGGTAAAATGTTGAAAAATTTTCATATTTTGTATCTTTTTTTTACCATTTTTGGCCCAAAGATGCAAAACCGTGGGATATTCAGTAAGGTTATCTGAAATAGTAACCGACTATTCATTCTGACTTATTTATAATTGTTCCTTGAAAAAAACGAGGTTGAGCCAAAATGTTCATGAGGACATAAAATCAGGACAGTAGGTAAACTAACAAATTTTTATTAGGGTTTTGTTAGTCTCGATAGGTACTTCGAGAATTTTCACGCGAGAAGAAGCTTGCATTTTACATGTGTGTTGCATAGCGATAGTTTTATGTCTGTTTTAAAAATTTATGACAAAACAAGTTTGTTACTTATGAATTTTTAGTGTTCTATTTTTCAAGCTGTTTTTTGTTTAAAATTTTCATTCATTCTTAATCTTTAACTATTTTCTTATTCACGTAAAAAATAGATTAAATTTTTATGTTTTTTATCACTTAGTTTTGACGTTTACACTTATTTATCATATGATAATAAATCAGGCTGTTCACAACAGTGCGATTTAGACTAAAATGGTTTTTAGTGCTTAGCATTTTCGAACACTTTGTGAATTGGCTAAAATAAAAAGTACGAAATACATTTTCTTATTTTAAATCAATTGATTTATTATACATTAATGTACAATATACACATGTATGTACAGTTTACACATGTATATAAGTATGCATAACATTCATTTTAGTAACAGCCCCAATGCAAAACAAAGAAGTTACGAAGGGATAGCTGTCATACTGCGCTGACTTTTTGACATTTCAAATACAAGTTTTTGAAATACTGCCCAACCTTGGTCATTCATGTCATTTAGGCTATGTTTGGATGTATTTGGGCCGAGAATTTTTTTATATGATAACTGAGATTAGAATATATTAAAAAACTTACCATTTGAAGAGCCCGTCACTATTTTTGGCCGCGGAGGTAGTCTGGGTGGCAAAGGTGGTCTTAAATCTGATGTTCCGCCATTTGACATTCCATTTGTTTCCTTCAGACATGCCTCTGTTATGGCCTCTGCATCCCCGTCACAATAAATATCAATATTATTGGCATTGTGATAGTTTGAATCATCTGTAGTGGACTTCCCTGGAGATTTGCTGAATGAGTACAAAGCAATGGAATAAATTTAACGAATTAGCAAAACCAAATTAGACCTACTGCTTATTATTTTGATTGCGTTCACAGCGTTTTACCGTCGTACTATTGTTATCTGATTCACTAACAGTTATTTCATCTGCGGTCAGCATGGCTTCCGACAACACAAATTGTTGTTTATGTGGCAGATGGTGATGATGATCTTTTCGTTTACTTCTTTTAGTGGTGGCAGTTTCTACATCACCTCCTTCTTCCTGGTTCTCCTGATCCTCCTCATTGTCATCATCGTTGTTATCATCATCGACGCACGTGCATTCTAAATCACAATCACAGCTGTCGATCGATCTTTTCAGTTTTTTTTTGCCTCTCGAAGCACAATCAAAAATGTTTTCCGTTAGAGACTCAGACATTTTTAAAGCTTGATAGGAATGGTTTAGTAAGGAAGTTTCCGATTGCGATTTTGTTGGTAAATCCTTATTATGGGACAGGGCTTGTGTGGTAACAGAAAAGGAGTTGGTGTTAGTGTTTGAAGATGTGTTTTCGTTGCTGCTTGTGCTATTGCTACCACTGGCTTGGCGGTGTACAATAACATTAACCATTTGAGAATCCACACTGCTCTGGTGGGAATGATAAGCAACATTATTTTTCTGTTGCTGTGGTTGCAGCTGTAATTGTTGAGCTTGATTACCACAAGAACAGCTGCATTGACACGTTGTTGTAGTTGAAAGAAGGGCGGCGGGAGGATTTGCATACTGATGTTGTTGTTGCTGCATCTGATAGTACTGTTGTTGGTGTTGTTGCGGAGGCAACTGTTGATAATATTGTATATAATGATACTGATGTGACGGCGGGTAAATAACATTGTCTATAGAACTGGTTAGGGATGGATTTAGCGAAGATCTTTTAATAGAAATTGGCACATTAATGGGTTTTCTCTCCGCAACACCGCCATTATCCACTTCCATTTTGTGGGAATATTAATTGTTTGTCGTGCTTGTTTGATCTCATTAATAAAAGAATACGTACATTTTCCAGGTTCTGTCTGTAAGTTAAGAAAAATTGTTCTTTATCACGAACATTCACGCATAATAAGTGCTCATACATAAATTATGTGCATTAATATGCATTTGCTTATTCTTCCATGTATCCATTTATGCATTTTGTTTAATATTACAACATTTCCCAGCGTTAAATATTTTGCGTTTTAATAAGTATTGGATTAATAAGAATGTGAATTCATTTTTCCTTTTTATTTGGTACACCAAGATACACTGTAATCTGAGTTACTTTAGCAATCAAAGCAGGCTAATACTCGCATAGTAGAGTTTGGAGTTTTTGTATAATTGGGTTTGGGTTCTGTTAAGTATCCCATTTGATTTTTAAGAGGCTGTTAAACCGGTTTCTCCCTTTTTGTACAAGTTGTTGTTTATAAATCTACACAATTTTTTGGTTCATTTTATTTTCTTTTACCTTTTTCTTAAACATTTTTTTCCATAATTTTTTACGAAATTGAAATCAGTTTATTTGTAATTGCATTTCTTAGATTTGAAACTGATTCCATTAGTTAAATGTGTAATTGCAAATACATAAGTATTAATTTATCATATAAATATTAAATTTTTTTTTTTAAATGCGGGGTACTTGCACAATCTTCAACAATTAAAATAAATAATAATGCAATGCAGAGAATATAGAAATTTTTAAAGAAGTTGTGTTTACAAATGTATCCGCTTATTTTGTAATGTCAACCTATTTACAACTCTTAAACAACTAATTCCCACACGTACTGACAAAAATATCCATCTTAAAGAAACTCAAGTATCCAGAATAAAATAACGTAAATTAAAACTCTTTCTCTCTCTCTCTCTCTCTCTCTCTCTTTAGTATTTTTAAGAT
This sequence comes from Pollenia griseotomentosa, assembly GCA_963931875.1. Lineage (NCBI taxonomy): Eukaryota > Metazoa > Arthropoda > Insecta > Diptera > Polleniidae > Pollenia > Pollenia griseotomentosa. The sequence continues at coordinate 190,749,484 of OZ007562.1, read as the reverse complement.
ACAATTCATTTTTTTAAATGTATGTGTACATAGGAGTACATACCTCTGTCTTACTTGTATAAGATCATAAAGTAATGTCTATGAGGCGTTTTTTAGTGTTTAAAGTGTTATTGTTTAATAAAATAAATAAAAAAAATTGTTTTCCTAATAAAAATATGTATGCTAAAATAAATTGTATGTTTAATATACTTTTTGTTTTCCTTCAGTGAACGGAGGGAATGATGTTATTTCTGATTAACGTTTCTTTTTTGGTTTACAATCGAATTCTTTAAAGTTTTGCGTTTTTTTTTTTTTAATTGCTTATAGCAATTCAAGTTGACACCATTTATTTATTCTCTTGATAATAAACTCAATTTAAAGCTGGATCTTTGATCTTCGATTTTCTTTAAATTCATTCACAGTCCGTCAACAACATCACACTGTTTACTTTTCCGTTCCGGTTTTTTTTCTTTCAATTTTTACTACAACAATTAGTTTTTGGTTTAGTTGTGTTATTTTAAGGGAAACTTTTAATATCCAACCTTTTGTTTTGGATTTAAATATAATTGCTCTTTAGTTTTAGTCCAGGTACCTACTAAAATGAGTTTAAGTTGTTTTTTTTTTGTTATAAAACAACCTGTGTGTTTTGTAAAATACAATTTGAGGTTCATCATCCTCCTTCTGTTTCTACGAATTTCTACGAATGTATGCTTGTATATACATATGTATGTATGTGTATTCACTGGTGCAAAGGTTCTTGCTTGCTTACCTGGAAACTTGGTCTTGTCAATTTTGTTAATTTTATGGTGTAAATTCAATTTCGTCTCTTGAAGGTGTTCAATACACTGGTACACATTTAAAACGCTAAGTTAAAATTGTTAATCCTTTTTCTGTGATTTTTTTACAAAAGACATTATTGTTAATTTCTGAAACACGCGAACATTTAGCGCCTAAAATCAGCCACATAACTTATGTTAGTGTAAATACAATTTTGTTAATATTATGCGTTAATGGTTTAACTTTCATACAACTTTATCCAATTATTTAAAGCTTTTCTCAAATGTCCTTTTCTGAATCTGAATCAAACTTTTATTTTGCACATTTTTTAGTACTTGTATTCCTACTTACTCAAGATTATAAAATATGTAATTCTATAAGTTTCTAAACACTACCAGAATGTTTTGAACTTTTCTGTAACATGTTTCAGTTTAACCTTTCTTTTGTTAAATAGTACTAAAGAGAAAATTATATTTTCTTCTAAATATCTTATTTAAAACATTAAAAAAATTAATTTATTTAGAAAGTTTTTCTTTCAAATATAAAGGTTAATAATTTTCCAAAAAATATTAGAAATTGATTTAAAACTAAACAAGGCTTCGATATAAGTCCTACATCCAGTAATTACTTAAACTCTCACCTAATCAATCCATTTATGTCATTTATACACATACATTGGAGCGGGTTGGCCTCCATACAAAAAAAAGTTGTGCCATTCATCCCCTGGAATGAAAAATACGTACATATAGCGCCGCCTTTTCAGATCCGATCTTATCATATCGTTGTTTAAGGCTTGACTATAGCTTCAGTTTTGTCTTTGGTGACTTTTTAGCCCGACATCAAATTTTTGCACATGCCAAGAAAGTCCTTATAAAACTTAGTGCGTCTAGCTTTTAATATACTCGCTTTTACGACACGCCTCAAAATTGAGCCATTTTTTTCTTTTTCACATACATGTTACATTGAGCTCATATAAAACAAAAAAATTCTACCAGTCATCCCCTAGAATAAGAGACATGTCAATAAAGTTTTTGAAACCGGAAAAAATGTTTTTTGTCACCCCCCAAATTATAGCACTTATTGATTTTATAAATAACGCTGTCGCATATCATTGCTTATGGCTTGACCGTGGCTTCAAAATTATATACGATATGTTGAGATCGGCTTTTATACAGCGGCACTATATGGATGTGTCAGAAGCTAAAAGGCCTAACTAACTTTCTAATTAGTTGTGAACTCTATGAAAATTATATTGTTTTTCTATTATTAAAATATTTTTGAATCTTATTTAATTTTTTTCAGAAGCAATTTTTGGAACATCACTATTTTACTTTACTTTTTATTTTGTGAAGTTAGGCCTTTTAGTTTCTGACACATCTATATATAAAAAACAATTGGGGTATTCACAAGGTGTGCTATCATGTTATATTGTCATAATGTTCTAACATTTTACAATGGTTTAAATATATTTTTGTTGCTTTGTTAACAAAACGTGTCTTAAATTAATAGAACTTTGCTTGCTATGTTTATTGTGCTGTCGTAATTAATCAGAAGAGACCTGTGCTGAGCGGCCGTCGCCATTGATGGTATAGTTTTATCCGGCTTATATCCGAATTTAATCTGCGGCTAGCAATTTTTGCAACAAAATACTTGCGGCGTCAAATTAAATCGGCTTAGGACTCTGATGTTTGGTAAACAAGCAAAATAAAATTTATTTAAGATTTGCGTCTAAAAAATTGAAAATAGTCAGATAAGATCTAAATTAAATTATTAATTCATGGATTAGAATTAAACAATAGGTTGATGTTAGGTAAATACTTATTTTATATACATATTTGTTTTAAATCAGCTGATTTAAATTCAAAATAGCACTCTAAATTATAAGGGGCTGTTGATAACAGTCGTATTTTTTCATGTTATTGTTTTAAGACATGACTTTATGACACCTTGTGAATCCCCTCAATAAGTGCTGTAATTTGGGCCGTGGCAAAAAAAAAAAAAATCTGTTTTAGAACATGTACATATGGCATATATTTCATTCTAAGGGTTGACTGGCACAACTTTTTTTCGACCCACCTTAATAAACATTTAGATAATCGGATAGTATGGACAAATTGAATTTTCTTACAGCCTGTTCAACGATTTCGAACGTTAACGTTCGCATAGAAAATTACATTTAAATCAAAAATAAATTTTAGAATTTTTTTTGTTTTAAATGTTATTTTCTATGCGAACGTTAACGTTCGAAATCGCTGAACGGGCTATTAATTTCAATTTTTACCGGACAAAATTCGGTGACACTTGGTCAAAAAACAATGTCGGATTTTAAGCATTTAGAAAATCCGACATTGTTAACACGAGGCGCAACGAGGTCAAAGTTCGAGTTATACAAAATATGAGAAAATATAAGAAATAATATTATTTCTCAAATTTAAACATTTTTATTTTATATTTTTGTAAAAGAAAATATAATTGGGTTAAATTGACCCACAAATAATTTTTGGCTTTATTGCCATTTTAGACACTTATTTTTTACTAAACATACATACTATTATTATGTAGTTTGGATATGGAAAAGAGAATATTTACACTATTGCTTTAACTGACAATATTTATATTTTTCAGAATATGTAGTCAAATTTAATGTTAGTTATTTAAAAAAATATTAAATCAAATTAAAAAAGAACTCGCTAGGCATAAAATTCATAAGACGTAACTGTTGCGCAACCGTTGAGTGTTTTTCATATAAAAACATGTTTTTTCTTTTTTGGACCCTACAATTCAAAATTATGTTTTGAGGCTAAGATTCATAAAAGAGTTCTTTGTGTCGAATACTACTAAAATATAAACACCTTTGTTCGGGTAATAGCGGTTTTGGAGGGGGGAGGGGGGTTTATAAGGGACCTATGGTCAATTCTGTACCTACCAGTGCACGATTTTGCCATGATATAGTAGCTGTTATAAAAGTTATCGCCGCATAGTTTTATATTAATTCTAACATTAATAAGGACGTTATGACATTTAAAGCTATTTTTGGGAGCTATTGTCAGATATGGACCGATTTAAAAAAAATTTGGCAAGACGATTTATGTTGCAATAAAATTTTTGTGAGCCAAATTTAATCTACAAATCTGATGTCTTCCGATTTGGATGAAACTTGCACCAAGGTTAGTCTTTTTGGATAGTAGTTTAGACACAAATTTTCAACCAGATCCAGAAAAGCTTCTGAGTTAGAAGGGGTACTTTTTTTTTGCTTAAGCCAGTAAAAAAACTATAACTGTTATTATTTAATGTATATAATATTCATATGTAAAGAGAAATTGTTATTTATTCATACAAATTAGTACTGCTGATAGGTTATTTGGTTTCAGATTTTTACCATTCCAAATAACCTAAGTGACATAACATAAACAACATTTTTTAACCGATATATATTTCTGGTTTCATTTTAATCAAATCTAGAGTAACCCTGCCCGCGTTGCTGGACAATACAAAATAAGTCAAATGACGCGAGCAAGCAGAGCCTTATACCGACAAAATGTAATTCTCATAAGGAAAAAATACATTTTACGAAGGAAAACACAACATCATAAAAGTGCTTGTATAGCACATATTCGTAGAAATTGTTCGATGTTTTAAATGGGTTTGGTTTGTTAATGTGCAGCTGTCAAACAATGTATCCGCCACCAACTGAAGAAATACAATTCCTTTTGGTGGTATTAACGACTTTTATTTTTGGCTTTTCTTCTTCTTTTTCCTTTTTTCGCAACCATCGCCGTGATAAGACGAAAAAACAAAAAAAGAATCATTGAAATCGGTCAAAAAATTATCGAGTTTAAGCAGACTAATCCACAGCAATTAATGGTGCAATGTAAAATTTTCATCCAAACACAATTTTCGCTTTTTTCCATTTTTTTGGGGCTTTTCTGAACTTTCTTAACCTTCCTCGTGATTAGACGAACAAAATAAAAAAAAATCATACAAATAGGTCAAGTAGTTCTCGAGTTTTAGCGTGACTAAGATACAGCGTTTGATTTTTATATATATATAGAAGATATGTAATTTTCGTTTCAATATTGTAAATAGTTCCAATTTTATAACGTTTTTTCCCTCTTCTGTAAACTTTTGAAAGGTTATTTCGTCTTCAAGGTAACGATATGCTCTATTTTGAATTTTTTCATATTTATGCGTAAGTCTTCGTTAACCTTAACAATAAAACTAAACCCCCACCCAGAATGTGAATAACGTGAATTAAGGAACTGAGCAAATACATGTAAATCATATGTGTAAAAAAAAACCATATTGAACTTAAGGAAACTGTATGTAAAATTTTATAAAACTGTCATTGGCTTAAGCAAGATGCGAAACTAATCGCTCATTCCGTACGGAATCAATGTTTTTATACCCACACCACAATAAGCAGATTGACAGGAGAGCACAAGCAGAGAGTGCTCCTGATGTCCATATCTGATGATTGCTGGTTTAACTAAAACAATCAAAAACATTTCTAGTTACAGTTGGTACTTTTGGGGTGCAATTATGGTTTCTAATTTCCCGGACTTGTTCTATTCCCGGGAAACGAAACAAAAAAAATCTTACTCGCGGGAATCCCGGGATTTTTTTAATAAAACAATGATTTCATTAAATGAGTTCAAGACAAAAGTTTCTACTTTTTTAAAAAAAAATATACACATATACAACAGTCTAAAAAAATTATCTTTATTAATTCCACTGAAAACAAAATAAATTGTTACATTCATATGTACAGTAATTTGGATTTAGCTGTACAATCTCCTTTGCACGATTTTTTGTGCAGATAAATCAAAAGTGGTCTTATCTTAAACGCATTCAGCTACCTTAATGTGCAGGTACACAATTGTGGTTACCTGCATAAAAGTGCAGCTAAAGTAAATTGCTTAAAAGAAGAATAAAAATCGTTTCTAATAATAAATTGATATTTTATTAAAATTAAATGTAATATTTATACACAGAAAGAACAACACTCGTGATAAATCAAGTTTTTTATGATTGCTTTAAGTACGAGTCGTACTCAAAAATTCCAGTACGAATAACACTTAAACGTACTCAAAACAATCCTAAATAAGATAACTTTCGAAAATCAATTCCGGAATTTCTTGAAATAAGTATAAAATTCTTAAATCAAGTAAAAAAAGATTAAACTTTTTGTTGTGTTTAACCCTCCGGCCTACGAATGCTTAAATTTTTTATACACATTAAAAAAAAGGTCTGGCGAGACTCATGTGCACCACTAAGTGTTAAAAAGTAAATTTGAACTCTTGATTCTCATTTAGTTTATATTTTTAGTTAAATATGTACAAAATAAATCTAAAATAAAAACCATATCGGGCATGATATAGGTGTTTTATCGTTCTGTAAGGTGTAATACGGGTAAGTAAATCAATCATTATAACTTTTTCTTTCTAATTTCTTGATAAAATCAACTTTAATCAAGCGTATTTTGAGAGTGATTCAATCTTAGTTTTACTTAACTCAGTCTCATTTTCGGATTATTTCAAGTATGAAACGGGATTAAATATGGATAATTTAAGTATTTTGCGATTGAAAATCCGTACTTGAATCAATCTTTCTGTACATGATTCAAGAAAATCCGTACTCACCGTACTATTAATACCGCTTCGGATTGATTTGAGTACGGATGGAATGATTTTTCTTTTGAGTGTATGAAAAAGTATTCTTTTATCCGTGAAGTTAACTTTGATGTTTTACGTGAACATTTTTTAAAGCTGTCCAAAGCTAAGTACAGCTAACTTGAATTTTTTGTATGAAAATAATTTTAAAATGCCAAAAATTTTGTGCATTTATCTTAAATGTACAGGTATAGAAAGTGCACTTAAAAAAGGAATTTGTATGGGATTTTAAACATTAATGACAAAAATTTTTAATTTTGTGCAGTTAAGTCAAAAGTGCACTTAAACAAAAGGCAGTTAAGTCAAAACTACTGTTCATGCATATTATATATGTATGTATATATGTATATATTTATTTTTTGGAGATCACGAAGTATTAAAACTTATTAATATTTAGTAGTTATAATTAATAGCAACTTGGTAAAATTAATTTTCTTTAAAGAAAACAATTTTTAATATTATTAAAGCATTTAAAAGCTTATCAGAGATTCTATTTCTAATCCTTGTTGATGTGTATATTGCCTGCTACCGAAAACGTGCTCTCGCTCTCTACAGACGTGGGTTTTATAGTAAGAAGCGCATCATACAAAGATTATAAATTTGTTGGCCTGTTACCCGTGACTTCATAGACGTCAAATTCTTTTTTTAAGAAATTTTCAGGCTTTTGTATTTACTTTACATTTATTTTTTTAGAATTTAAAGAAGGTTCTGGTGTTGGTGATGGTGTAACGTATACATTTTTATTTTCTACTTCAAGAAGCTTTATAGACATTTTATCAGCAATTAAGAAGACCGTTGATTTATTGGCGTAGGAAAAATTGTTCGATTTGTATGTAGTTTTTAGTAATTTTAGAAAAGAATATATTTTTGTTGGTCGTTTTTGATTTTAACGATGCTAACAAATTAAAATTTCAAAAAATTTATTTTAAAATTCCCGAAAATTTCCGGAAAAAATTTCCCGGGACTATTTAAAAAAAAATGTACCGGGATTCCCGGGAATTCTTTCCTGCGTAGAAACTCTAGGTGCAACTCAGATTTTAAGGTAAAGCTTCGTACAGACGGTGGTCAGATCGTACAATTTTGTCATTAAAATTGACCAAAAATTTCATTTCACATTTCATTTGGCAGATGTGTTAAATTAATGCATCTGATAATGGCACCATTGTCAGAAAAATGACAACATTGTAAGATCTTACCATCGTCTGTACGAAGCTTTAGTTGGTACTTCGATGACTTATTTACTTCCATTTAAAATTTTCGTTAAATACTTTTTTTTTAGATTTCATATGGTTTTCTTGTATTCTTCCCTTTGGTTTTTGTTATACATAATTGATTTTTTTTTTATTGAATTTTTTGTTCTTATTAATTTTATTAAATTTTTTAAAAGTAACAATGTAATTACATATATTTACATATTATGTTTGTTCATAAATATGTATGTATGTACAAAGGTTTATTAAATTTTTTAATTTGGTAATAGTTTCAGCAAAAAACGTTCGATATATCGATATTTTTTTAATAATAAATATCGATACTCTTAAAAAATATCGATTCGATATATATCGATATAATTTTTCAATTTGTCCATCCCTAGTCGAACTAACGATTTGTGCGCAAAGAACAGGTCGCAATTATAGAGATAATTTGATAATTTTGATAATTTGACCACGAGGTCCTCTCCTTTCAGAAACTATCAAACCGATTTTAATGAAATTTAAAACATAGACAGAACCATATCTATATGGACACAAAAGGTATGCATTTTTTAAAAAATAGGACCACGAGGGGAAATAGCGGCAATTTCTGCCTCTCAAACCGTTATTAATAAAATTTAAAACATAGATAGATCCATATCTATATGGACACTTAAGCTATACAGTTTTTTACATTTATTTGCACCGTCGAAAGCAAATTTGTTTTCGTTGAAAAATTCGATGCACAACGAAATTTTCGACAGTGCTGCCAACTCATAATACCAAATTAACATTCGATAGTCGATGTTCGACAGCCAGCGAAAATCGTTTATCGAAGGTAACTCATAATAGGAGCCTATAACTTTTGCAAAAATGATCTGATTGTAATGAAACTTGGCATATTTATTAAATACAAATAAATATACCAAGTTTTTTTTTGACTTGAATAAGCTTTGTCCGTCCATCAGTCTCTCCGTCTCCATCTATTTGTCCGTCCGTCTGTCCATGAAAATTTTTTAATCAAATACAGGTCGCAAATTCAAACAAGATATTTGGTGCACAGTACTCTTTGGGCCCAAGGACAACCCTTCTTACTTTGGTTATAATCGGTTCATGATTTCCGTACAAATGTCCTCCCGTACAATGTCCTCCCGGAGTTAGTTTTTAACGAATATAACTGACTAATTACACTGTTAATCTGACTCCTAACCTTTATGTAAAATGTTAAACGCTGAATCCGAATGTGAAGTCAGAATAGTCCAAAGTAGAAACTTTTTCGAGATATTCCAAAATAGCTGTAATTGGCGGTTTTTAAAAAATTATGTCACTTTAATAAAAGTATCTTTGAAAATATTCGACGGATTTGTTATTCCTTTATTTTTATTAAAAAATATATTAAAAAATAATGAAATTACTAATGCAACCACAGGTCGTTTGTAAAAATTGACTAAGTTACATTGATTCACAAAAATGTTAATAATGTTTTCCAATTTTGCTCTTTTCAACTTATTTTTTTAAAACCAAACAATAAAAGTTTTATCAGTTACGACGTTAAGTTATTTACGCACATTTTGTGCCCGATAAGATCCAAATCGGTAAAAAAAAAAATGACAAAGTTAAAGATGATTATTTGAAATATCCCACTTTTAAATTTTTACCTAATCTCAAAAAACACACAAAAAAATTTATTTTTTTTTTAATTATAAACTAATTTATTTATAGGTACTAAGTTTAAATTGTAATCAAAAAAGAAATATTTGTAATTTTTTACAATTTTTTTTGTTCATAAACTTAAAAAATTATTGAGATTGATGTACTACAAAAAGAGATGTGCACATAACGTATTACCTTACCTAGGCTTGCCATTTGTATTTTGAGAAAAAGAGGACGCCAGCATAAAAAATGTAGGACATTTGTTCGAAAAAAGAGGACACTTTCTAAACAACTTAATATTAATAAAATTAACGACGGCACACAAAAACTTAATTTGGGTAATTCCATGTCAAGTCGACCAAGAGTGGGACTCGACCCCTTTCGATTTGAATGCAATTTGGCGAGAGGGTTTATTTGATCCCATAAAGAACACATATCAACGAAAAACAATTTTTTAATTTTTTTCAAAAGTTATGGCATATTCAAATTGTCATAATATCGCCGAATAAGCCGAATGTGTTGAGTTTATTCTTTTAATATCTCGAAAACTACTTTACATACGAAAATGATTTTTGTCAGTTTAAAGAGAATACTTGAGGCTACAATAAATATATTGAAAAAAATGTATATGCAAAATATCAAATTTTAAAAATGGACTAAGTCAAAACCCTATTTTTTTGCTGATTTTTTTTATATAATACTTCAAACTGTTTTTTAAAAATCCTAAAACTTTGAGGGATGTGATTTTTTTAAGATGTGATTTTTTTTTCTTTCCAAAAAGAATCTTAAAATAAAATTATAATATAATCATTTGAGCAATAAGTATTTATTTGAACAAAAGTAACGACATTGATAAGGTTGCTTTTGCTTATTTGTTCCATTTTTTGGGAGCTCCATTTTGGGCACATTCAAAGAAAAGTACTTTTTTTGTCACGTTACGTACCCAAAAATTAAATCATACCTATCTTAAAAAAACCCGAGCACCCAAATTTTTTTTTTTTAATGAATTTTGTGAACTGTGATTTAAATCTAAGAACAAATTTACAATGAAGGTGTTAAAAGCCGGACAACCCCGGACACTTGATGAAAAAGAAGTAGGACTAAAAAAGAGGACGGTGTCCGGGGAAAAGAGGACGGATGGCAACCCTAAGGGGTATGGTGCACTATTTGACTTCCATATAATACCTTCTCAGTATTTCTTTAATCAAATTTAGGATTTTATGTGCTGTTTTCACAACACAAGTCATTGAAAGTGTAGAAAAATTTATATGAAAAGCACTTAGTTTTTTTAATGTTTTTCATATAAATTTTACCACTCGTTCAATCACTTGTGTTGTGAAAACAGCACATTAATGTTTTTTCATATAGCTTGTAACTTTACTTAAACATTATAGCTCTATAATACAAAAAATTAAAGAAAAAATTGTGAAATTAGACCTAAGTATTTTAAAATGCATTTTTTGTTTAGTTGCGGTAAAAAGTCGGCACTAATTTTTTCATGGCCCTTTTAAGAGCACAATTTGCTGAGAAAAAACGAATTAAAAAATGTCTGATTTTATATAATTTTTTTTAAAGTTCAAACAAACTTTTGTAATTTTTGGATTTTTTTTGGAAAAATGTATTTTTTGAGCGATAAAAACTAACTTTATTATTGCCAAATTTTGAACATACCAAGGAACTCAAAAAACAAAACTTTAAACTCTTTTTTAAACAAATGAATTTTTTCGAGCTATTTTCTTGAAGCAATTTTAATTAATATTTTTATTCATTAATTCTTTCTTAAATTTGACTAACTTAAGCGACTTCTGGTGGAGACTAGGAGAGTCACACGAAATCAATTCCAAAAAATTTATATAAGTTGTGTTGTTTTCTATCGATCAATATATCTTTTATCACATTTTGAGATCAAAAATCTTTTTGATGTTTGTCTATGGGACAAAGCACCGTGCGTCGTTTTTTCTTCATTCCCTTTTGAAGACACCTTCAACAATCCTTTGCATTCACACGATAATTTTTGGTAGCATGATTGTATTATTTACAGTAGGGCTTATTTGTAATTCGATTAACGATGATTTATATGTTTTTTGCAACGATTACCTCTTTTATCCGGCTTAACTTCTTTTATCCGAAATTATAAACAAATTATCCTATTTTTCGTTAACTTTTGAATAATCAAACAAATTTAAATGAACGAAGAAAGGAAATTCTCCAACTTACTGGAAGCATGTTCTGCCAAAATTACTTTTTTCCTCATATTATTTAAATATTGAAATAATAATACATTATATATTTAAATTTAATAATAAACACACAAAAAGAATTGATAATCCAGAATGCTGATTTCATTTTTTTTCAACCTGACACTTCCAAGTAAGAAAAAGAATAAAACGTAACCAAATAAGTTTAAAGAGAAATATAAAAAAGACATACAAAACGCAAACCGAGTCCTTTTATTTACCCCTCTTTCTTCACTACACCGTTCGGCAACAAGCAAAAAGAGAAGTCGATAAAGCGACGTCGTAAAACCCCCGTGTGAATTGGCTGTTACTAGTACGTTCAAATGTGTTTTACTTTTGGGATTCTGTCAGTCGTTATCGACTGATATGTATCGAAAAATCTGGATGTTGGAATACAACCTTGCGAGTTTTTAATCATAAGCGAGTAACTCTTACCTAGCGTTTCCACATGCAAGTACAAGTTCGAAAAATTCAATACACTCACACTTTTTTACTAACACCATCACATTTTTCGCACTTGCAGCTCAACTTGCAACAGAATTTGCTTGCAAGTAAATTTTTGTCACTTGTCGCAAGTAATATGACAAATGAAGAAACAGTGTTGCCGTGGATGACTTTTGTATCAATCTTCTAGTACTTAGTAAAATAAAAGTTATGTTTATAGCGGATTTTCTGTGTATTTATACAAAATAACTAATAAAAAAAAGCACAACTATACAACAACGCATCTAAATGGTAATTTTAATCATGAATTTTAAGCATTTTGAAAAAAAAAATTGTTAATCAAAATATTTTCTCTGTAACATTATGATATCGCCACTACGGCAATATTGTAGTCACATATTTTATAAAATAAACATAATTTTTTCATCAAGATGGACTGAAAACAGAAACCCAAAACCTTCTTTTTAATTTTTTTAATTCGTTTAATACGGCAATTTTTGCTAGAAGTTTACTTGTTGACGACATTTTAAAAATGAACTTGCACTGTTCTGTGTAGCCACTCAAAAAATTGTTGTGTTTTTTTTGACATTTCTTCTGATTTTCGATATTAATACGTATACACTACTTGCAAGTAATTACTTGCATGTGGAAACGTGGGGTTATTTGTATACAAAGCAATAAAAAGGGAAACAGAAATGGGTAAATTGGAAAATATACCGATATATATCATATCGATATGTTTTAAGAATATCGATATTTAGTAATTTAAAATATCGACATATCGAACGTATTTACCTAAAATTATTGTTACCAAATTTAAAAACTAAATATATGTACATTTTTCATATTTGTTAAATGGTACCGTAACTCCCCCTACAAATGTTATTTTCATCAAAAAAACTTAATTTCTCAAAAAATTAGACTGATCGCATATGGGATCACCTCCACCCTTAAGTTTAAAGGTGCATTTTAAAGCGGAAAAATTATTTTTATTCAGTTTTTGTTAAAATGTTGCCATTAAATAATTACTTTTGCAATAAATTTTAATAGTACCGGCATGGGTGCGAAATTATTTTTCTAATGATAAACATGTATAGATCATTTACATTTTATTTAAAACAAATGATTTTTACATTAATTTTTAAATTTTTTATTTATAAAACAGCATATTACTTAAAATTGAATAGTTTTTACTTTTAAAAAATAAATTTTAAACGACAAAAATCAAACTACATGACAAAACAAATACGAAAAAACATTATTTTTTTGGTAGTTTGTTTCTTGAATAACAAACATAAATGTTAAAAAATAAAATTATTAGTAGAATAACTATTTTTTTATTAAATTTCAACAGTACGGAAAACGAATTTAATAACCCACAATCAGTTCCTTTAATAATTTTATGAGTTTAGGAATGAAATTTTGCGAAATATTTTAAAAGAGCTAATTTTTACTTAAAATATAACCATACTTAATTGTATATGAGTTTCTGTCTTCGTAGGATACCGTTAACATATAAGAAGGTATGACCAAAAAAAAAAAAATAGTTTTTTTTTAACGGCCGTTTCAAAATTCGATTTTCCAATTATTAAAAATTCTGTTAAACAAATTTCCGAATTTTTTATTTTTTACTCTGAAGGTTTTACTAAAATCGGAAAACATTAACTCTAAAATCAAAACGTTCCCAAACTTTTCAAACCTTAAACAATCTGTCAAGTTGACTTCAAGGTGACTTCATATCACTAATGCAAAGTAAATCAGGTGTTTTATGAAGTGGTACTTATTATAAAATTTTCTTTTTCCATTATCGACAAAATTAAGGGATCTATGGTACATCTTATTTTTTTCCGGATAACGTTCAGGTTTCCATTCTCGTCGTATTCAGAAGATAATGTGTAAAAAAATCGGGATCCTTGAATTGATTAACAGTTAATTGCATGTTTTTATTTTTCTTAAAAAAATTTTCTGTTTTGTAAAACATTTTTACGACACTGAAAAAATAATTTCGATTCGTTCAGAATCGACTGACAGATTTAGAAATGAGACCACTGTCGAAATTGCTTTCGAATCATTATTTTATATTTCTGTATTTCTGGCTTATGCTTCTTCGTAAATTGCATGTATTTGACTCAATAATAAAATAAAGATTTTTAACCCTTTTTTCAGTGATTCGATACCAAGTACAGCATCACCACATAATCCCCTTAAGGCCCAAATAAATTGGTCAAATTCCCATCCAGAATTGTGGTAGTATTAGTGAAAATGAGTTTGTATGTGTGACACTGACGATGCTTGATGGAAAATCAAAAAATTTAGATATTTAGCATGCTTGACGAGTGATTTTGATGAATGTATTGGCGTTACTCTTCAAGCACCCACACACTTTAAACGTGATTTCAAACCGAACAGTCGCTAAAAATGTCGGATGAAAACAAAAAATGACTTGGAGGAAAAAAAATGATGGAATTATGGAAAACTCTTTAATTAATAATTTTCTTCTTCTTCTCTTTAATTTTTGTTTTAGTTTATTAAAAAGCAACAATTAAACACTTTTTATCTATATTTAAATATTTGGTTGCTCCTGCTGTTGTCACTTCAAAATAAAATGCAAAATGAATGCTTGACAGCTGATCCAGCAAATGTATGTTCTAATGTCAAGCACACGTACACGAGCTTGATGTCAAGCCTTTGACCAGTGTATTTGTGCCTTTAGATTTGTTTGTCAGTTAAAAACAGTGAGTGCTGGTAATTATATTCACCGGTCGGAGAAAAATGGGTTAAAAAAAACAAAAAAGTAGCTGAAAGCATTCAACAACAAGAGAAGTGTTAAAAAAAATTTAATTAATTAAATATACTTATTGAATATAGTTTTTTAATCATTCTTCAACCATGTTTTTTTGGCGTGTGGTTTTTTAAAAATTTGTTTGAGATTGTTTTTGTAACTCATGCGAGCAGATATGAATGAAAACGTACTTTATTAATGTCACGTTAAGAAACCTTTTAAATAAAACTCATTTAATTTAATCAATCATAAAAATATGTTATATTTTATTTCTTAAAATAACAAAATTTGCTATTCCTTATATTTTCTCATAATCATTTAACTACAAAGTTTTTTATTTAAATATTTATTTTTTTTTTAACTGAAACAAACGGCTACAATTTAATATCAGCTAAAAGCTTTATTTTTTGTTTGCACATCACCAAAATTACAAAATTTTATAATTTGTAGAGCATTGTTTAAATACCAATACTTTTTACTATAGTTAATTAGATTTTGTTTTGCAAATGTAAATAATGTTTTAATTTATTGAACATTAAATTATTAAAATGTTAGTGTTGAGGCTTTTTGCTTTAAAAGATTAATACATATAGTTTAAGGTAAAGTAGTTTTTTAGTCTAATAATGAACTGTGCTCTAAACTCAACCAATTTGCAATAGTTTAGAAATTTAAAAATAAATATATATTTTGGTACAATGAAATATTGAAATTGTAAAACATTTATAAATATTATTTAAGAAATGGTGCAACGGAGTTATAACAGACACAAGTACGATCCCATTGATTGAATTTTGAAATTTCAAACTAATCACTACGTTTAAAACACATCACACCGTCTTCCGCAAATGACTTATAAATTAAAAAAAATTTCAAAAAACGTTTTTGAATTTTATTTAAAAATAACAACGCTCTTACGATGTTATGAAACACCAATTGGAATAAATTTGAAACCAATTCAAAAGAAAATAAAAAATTTACGACGAAATTGTGGGTAATTGAGGAGTGGTTGTAGAAATTTACGGCGAAACGTTTTGTGTTCCTTCGCCGTGTGACGCAACTTAAAAAAAAAATGTAAAAATTTTCAATTAAAGATAGGAACAAGGTATATTTACACAAGGTAAACTCGTTGGCCCATATGTTTGTCAGCTGTTTACCCCTAGTTGGAACCCCAACGTCAAATTGCGTGTATATGAGCCAAAATTTGTACATGTGTGCGTTAAATTGTTTTTGTTTTATATGAAGACAATTTTGACAACTCGGTTCCTTTTATAGAGCAGCATGTCTACACTCCCAAATGAGTCTACCTTGTGTAAATATACCTTGGATAGGAACACAGAAAAATCCAAATTTATTGAAATTGTTGTTTTTTTTTTATTTGTTTTCAAAACTTCAATTTGAAAACACAAAAATTACTTAATTTTATAGTATAATCTGGGAATAAATTTCTCATGGTGAGTAACATTTATTATACATATAAATTTTCATATTATTGAATGTGTATTCCAAGTCAAATTACAATCCTCAAAAGCTTTTATACTTTAATAGTCTTATTCCTTCCTTTTTATGGCAATACGGCAGTAACTGCGTATGAAATAGAATAAGATCTAAGTCGACGCACGATGTAGATACGCTTTTACGGGTTTTCCAACTATTGTGTACCTTTGTATTAAATATTAAACGTTTTTATTTCACAACGTATCTACGTCATACGCTGCTACGTTTATACGGTGCAATTGTGTTTCTACGGTAACTTAAAATTAGGGATGTAACAATACGATACCGATACTCAAAAGAAAATATTGGCGATACCGATACGAATAAAAATTATAAATTTAAGGTAAAATTAACAAAACTCAATAAAGCAATTTTTTTATACAAAATTACTGTGTAAGAGATTATTAAGATTTAAAATTAATATTAAAAGGTTTTAAAAACAACGAATTGAATTTGAATTCATGCTAAAATTAACGAAAGCTAAGAAAAGGTATTAGAGATTATTGATTCATATTTCATTTTGATACATAATAATAAGATTTTTGTTTAGAAACAAATTATTCTTAACTTTTGCAGATAAAGACGATTTTGCGAATCCGTTTGAAGCAAACCTGCAGTGGAATATAGTATAGTAATATAAGTATTTCTGCGCCAAGTTCTTAAATTTTTGGTATAACATTTCATTTCGTTAGTAAACAAGCGGAAAATAAGAAGATCTAAGGTATCTCTAGACTTCTTCTTTAACTGAACTACGCTGTAGTAGGATGGACGAAGGATAATCGTTCTCAAAATTTTCTTATAAAATTTTCACAAACGCTCCAAAGGTCAGTTCTTGTAGACTTATCAGAACTTTTACTAGGTCTAGGGGTGACTGTGTCTTTAACACTTTCGGAATGCAGCGCCATGTTTTGTAGCTCAATAAGACATTTGTTTAATCTATTGTCTCTGAAATTTCATTTGTCGCCAATTTTTAGGCTCTGAACTATTTTGCATCTCAGTTTATTCATTTATTTTATTTTCTTATAATGTTCGAACACTGTAAACTGGCGGATTAATGTCGGATATTGTAGGAGTTGCTTTGCTTAAGGGTTTTGTAATATTTTCGAAGTAACCCAAAATTTGTAGAAAAATGATTTTTAATCTCACAAATATTAATAAAAATAAGCAGAAAAATCTCAAAACGTGCAAAAACAAAACTTATCAATGAGAGAAAATTTAACTACTATGGTGCAAAGCAAAACAGCTAAAGCTGCCGGTCCAAAAAGCAAACGCGTAGAATGCTTCTACGTATCGAAAGCATGAAGTAGTATTACTTTCTACTTTAGCATGTGGTTTAAAACGAGGTCAAAAAAATAACATACATATAAAACGCGTGGTGTGGACCTACAGCCCAAGAATTAAAAGAAACTATTTATTATTCTGTTTGATGTTTTGCTCTGCATTTGAATGTGTTATTGCTCTTAGTTGTTATGCAAAAAATAAGAACTGAAAATTAAACTGTTTTTTTAAACTATAAAAAAGTATCGTCGTATCGCCGATATATCGGTATTCGTTACTTCCCTACTTTTTATTATATATTGACATACATAATTCTTTCCGTTCTAACAAAAATAAACATACGTGGTTATTGAAGAATTTCTTTTTAATCTTCGTTAATCTTATAATAATCTTTTTAATTTTTCGTTAATATTTTACCTAGTTTCAAAAAAAAAAAAAAAAAAACAATTTCAATATTTTATTAAAATTTTTAATTCGAGAAATGTACCGCTACTCCCACTAAAAATGGGACACCTCGTAAAAATACTCAGTTTACACCTTTAACGGCCGATTTAACCAAGTTCAGTTATAATTAACCACCAGTTATAACTTTCAAAACGTACTGGTAACTGGAAGTTAAAGTAATAGTAATAGTTTTAACTGAACTTGGTGAAATTGGCCGTAAGTAACATAATAAAGTATTTTGTGATGGTATAAATTTAATTGGGTAATTTAATTCATATAAAATTAAGTATGTTAAATAAAAATTTTTTAATTAGACTGAGACTTTTATTTTAAGTTCCAAACATATCAACATAAGACTTTTTCTACGTGCCCTACTTAAAGTGTGAGTAGCCGCAAGTACTTAATACAAAATAATATAATTTGTTTTTGTTTAATACTTAGCTAAACACTACTACCTTTTATTTAATTCGTATATTTACAATATAATTCTGTTTTTTGTTTTTCTTTAAAAAAAAAAAATTATTTATAATTTATAATTTATTTTTAAAAGCTAAAAATACTGTAAATTTTGAATAATTTTAATTTAGTTTGGTTTTTTAGGTTTCATAAATTCATGGACGTTAATTTTGTAAATAATTTTTTTTTAATAAAAATTTAAAATTTAATTGGCATTTATGTCTTCGTTACAATTATTGTGAGCCTCGTTTTTGGCCAACAATTGGGACCAATTGGCATTAAGCTTAACGATTTCTAAATCTTTAAGTAGCTGTTCTAAAGCAGGATAATCACTAATCAATTGATGGTTGGCGGTATTTAATACCGTTAAAATGTTTTCCAGCTGATTGGCATAGATGCGTAAACGTTCATTTAAGGGATGCATAAGATCACTGTGATTTTTCTGGGTAGACTGAAATTAGAATGAAGAACAAATTGGGTTGAGAGATATTTGTATTAAAAGTAAGAAATTAATATTAATTGCTTACATTTAACTCGAACATTTTTACCATAAATTGTTGTATTCTGTTATCATTTAACTGCCCATCTGCTTGCCACATTTTAAGTAGATTAATAATACCTCCAATATCATCCTGATTATCAACAATTTCCGATTGTAAAGTTAAATTCAAATTGGGGAATTGTGGCAACTCAGTACTGGGCGATAGTTTTCGATAATTACTACACAATGTACTCAAATTACAGATGTCCTCGGTTAAGCGCTAATTTTTGTGGGGTATATACATATACATATAATTATTTTTTACTGTTACATTTTGGCATTAACTTAACGAAATTGGGATTTCTTCTGTGAGTGTTTTATTTTTATGGAATATTTGGATATAAAAATTTATATTTATGGTTGGTTGTTGGTGACATTGGTTACAACGATGAATGGTGATTGAGAGTGATGCAAATGATTATTTTGATGAACATGAATTTTTGTTATTGGTTATTTTCATAAATGGATTGATGCATTGTAGAGATTTTAAAAAATAATTGAATGATTGGTTAAATGAATTATTGTTTATTTTCATTTGCAAGTTGGGGATGATAATTTGGACGAATTTTTGGTTTAATTAATTTTTATTTTCTAATTATTCTACTAAATTATAAAGCTAAGCACCCCTATTATATAAGTTAATGTAGACGAAAATTTCAAGTTCTTGTCACATAAAGTCGACAACTAAATCACTTCGACGTTAATTTGGTATTTTCGAAGAATTTTGTGTCGATGTCGGCTATTAATTGAAAACTTGACAAAAAATCCCATCTCCCATTATTTGTTTTTTCTGACGTTTAGTGTTGATAACTTAAAGTAAAAACAACTAAAAGCAAGGTATTCATCCTGATGAATTTAGTTATTTAAGTGTAACTTAATAGTGAGCATTTGGCCGGAGTCTTAAGGCCCAACTATAATATGCATAAGTTGGCTTAAGCTACTGTCAAAACAAAAAGCCTCTCAAAAGCATTTAAAAAAACAAAAATAAAATCAAAACATATTTTATTCCGTACGGAAAATGCGATCTGTTTCGCACTTTGCTTAAGCAAATGCCACTTACATGAAATTAACCAAAAAGTTTTCTTAAGTTCAATATGGTACGACACATATGAATCACATGTAATCGCACAATTGCTTAAGCCAACTTAAGCATATTATAGTTGGGCCTTTAAACTTATTTTATGTATTTGAAATAACTACAGGTTTTTGGTGAACTTTTTTTAACATTTTTAACAAAGTATGTGCTCATTATTGCTTTTAAATTTTAATTTATTATTTTTATATAATTATAATAATAAACGTATATACAGCGTATATATCATCGATTTCGAACGTTAACGTTCGCATAGCAAACAACATTTAAAACAAAAACAAATTTTAGAATTTTGTTTCGAAATCGTTTAACAGGCTGATAATTTGTTTAACTAAAACTGCAGAAACATATTTCATTTTAGTCGTAACAAAATTTTTTGTCGACTAAAACAGAACCAATTCTGCTCAACGCCGGCTTAAAAGCGCCGTAGAAAATACCAAGTGACTGTCAATTGATATCGACGTCTACTTTTATAATAAGGGTGAATACTACTTAATATAAGGTAAAACAAATATCAAACACATACGACAACCTTTAAAAATATATTATAAGATGTTTGATGAATACTAATTTAGAAGCGTAAAAAAATAAAAGTTATTAGAATTTTAAAGGCATCAAAATGCCTAAATACTTAATTATTTTTATAAGCAAATTCGACGAAAATTAAGCAGCTTTGTCTCGTTCGTAAAACAATGTTGGACGAAAATATCAAAAAAGCGTGAATACTAAATTGATCAATTAAAAATGTTAAAACTTAAAAAATAAAAAAAATGTTAAATGCCGTTTGATCTAACAAATGTTATGGCCAATTCAAAAAATGGTAAGTTAAAATAGCCTTAAGGCTCAGTTAGCCGGGAGTAACAATAATTCTAATTGCTTTACATATAACAAAATGAAGCAGCTGATTTGCAACGTTACTGTTACTCCCGGCTAACTGAGCCTTAACGTGTGTGAAGTCAATTATTTGTTAAGTGTGACTATAGTCTGAGTTCTTGTGCAGCTCAATTTCACATTTTTTCCTTATTTGTTTTTTCAAATTAATGTTCTTGAATAGGAAATAGTGGTTGTCAAAATATAAGGACAGATTTCTAAATAATACAGATCGCTTATACCAACTCTTGGGACACTAAACGCGTAAATATTTATGAAAAACGGGCTGAATCGAAAAAAGGACGGTTTGAGTCCATTTTCATGAAATTTTTTTTTTTTAAATCGCAAATATTATATCTTTAAGTAAACACCAAAAATTTCAAACGAAACAATAAGGCAATTCACAAAGTGTTCTATTGTGTCATATTAGTTTAATTTGCTATAATTTTATGATTTTCATAAAATTTTGTTTTCTTTTATATAAAATGTTACATGAAAATACAAATCTATTATTAATGTGATTTCAATATGATATTTTTTGTTAACAATTTAAACGTCCAATTTCACCAAGTCCGTCTAAAACTAACTATTTATTACTTTAACTTATAGTTGACAATATGTTTTTGACAGTTATAACTGATAGTTAATTATAACGGAACTTGGTGAAATTGGCCGTAAGTCATTATTTTTTTTAATTATTTATTTATTCTCGTAATATAAAAAAAAAAAAAAATATTTTTATTTTGTCATTTACACTAATTTATTGTATGATAATACAACAGGCTGTTTACAACTCTGCTATATAGCGTAAAATAGTATTAAGCACTTTAGAACACCTTGAATTGGCTAACCATATAAACAAAAACTTGGGTCTTTAAACAATTTTAAGCACCTCGAACGTGATTAAGCTCTAATCATAACAAAATCGAGATGATTGACTATACATTGAACTGATTTGTTAATCACTTCAAATTGGCATGATTACAACTAAATCACTTCATTAATCACATAGAATCTTCTGAACATATGTACCTCAAACTGAGTATATGTATGTACATATGTGTAACTGTCCCGAGTTACAGTTTTTGCGGTTTTCACCATTCTTACTTTATGCAATCGTTCGTAACCTCAATGTTTAAACGTGTTTTTCTGGTGAAGAACCATTAATAACTTAACGTGACTGGTGGAGAACCATATATAACTCAGACGTTTACAAAAATACTGTGAAGCGGATTCTGGAAGCTCTCGCTTTCCATACGAAGGCTCTGGAAATTGTGTGATACCCTGGCATTATAAGTGGGCTGTAACCAATTGCAAACTTATCCAAAACGTATACGCTCTCTCGATGTTTTTCTATTCGCACATTCTTAAATTTCTAAGACACTTTCTCGATAAAGCTAGAAAAACAAAAAATGTAACCATGCCGGAGGAAAAGGAAAACGACCTATAAGGGCTAAATTTTAATAACAAAAAGGGCCGAAATGTGAGTTTTTTATTTAAGGCAGAAATTTTTTTTTTTTTTTGGGTTTCAGGTAATTAACGAGAAAAACATAATAAAATAAATTGTTATAAAACTTAAGTTATGTTCAGACCTAACAAATATTTGCCAAAACAAAACCAAAAAAAAGCGTGACCAGTAAGTTGATCAAACTTTAGCTAATTTCTTATGATTTAATAAACTTTATTTGTGAGAAGATAATTGCATAATCTGATTTAGAAACTTTTAAATGATGTTTGATCTAGCCAAAAGTTTTGGAAAAGCATATAATTTTTTAATAAAACTAGTGCTTACGTGTAGGACGTAAAGTATTTAATAGGTGTGAACATAGTTTAAGGCACATTCATAATGTATATGCATCCGTGAGAGCTGTAAATTTTTTAATGTGGAATTTTGACATTTAGTGGAACTAACATGTTGATTATGTATTGCAACCGAACTTCAGTTTCGTTGTCAAATTGTCAGCACAGAATTGGTTTGGCGTATATCATGGGAATTTAACCATAATATGCGCCAAACCAATTCTGAGCTGACGAAATGGCATCTGATGAGCGACACTTGTAAACAAATTTTTTTGCTTATTATTATATATCTTTGTTTTTTTAAGATGCTGTGATGTATCACAATGAATCGGTCAACTTTAAAATTTCACTTTTAAAAGTTTTCACTTCTTGTACGTCGATTCAACTTCATTTGTTGTCCTAGTAAGACAAATTCTTTTCTCGTGCTAATTTTATTACTTTTGTTTAACAAAATAAGGAATTTTTATAAAATGTCCAAAGTTAAACAAAAACACACTAATTTTTAGCTTTTGCTGCCATTTTACTTAAAAAATCTGTACAGCAATCAAAACATTATTAGCTATTTCTCAACTAAACCTGCACCAGTTGACATCTGTTACATATATGTTTTCGGCCACTGGTAACTCAAATAAAGTTCGGTTGCCATACAAAATCGAACCATAACTTCATCTATAACAAACGGTCAGCTAAGCGGATGCGTATATCTACATGTTTAGTGCACACTAATAAAACTAAAAAGCAATAAACGTATTTGTGTAGTGAAAAAAAGAAATTTTTTTATTGAAAATTAAAAAAATGGTTGTTAATTTTTAGGTGCATAACCGTAGGAACACAATTGCGCCGTATGAGCGTAGAAACGTATGTCGTATGTAGATACGTTGTCAAATAAAAACGTATATTATTTTACAGAAAGGCACACAATTAACGCCTGAATCTTAAAAGTGTGTTTTCAACGTAAATGGATTTAGATCTGTTATTATATACAGGGTGGGCCAAAATTCACAATGGGGTTAAAAATTTAATAACTTTTTGGTTTATATATTTTTTATTATTTTTCTTTTCAGATATTAAATATACATACAAAATGGAAATTTTTTTACACTAAGTATGTATGGAAATTTTAATTCGCAATTATGGGCTCGTTTAGAGCATCTTTCAAAATTTTAGACTGTAGCGCTCAAATTTCCGCAACAATGTTGGCCTTGAGTTCAAGGATTGGGTCGGGCTTGTTCACATATACTCGATCCTTCAAATAACCCCAAAGAAAATATAAAACGAGCCAATTATGGCGAAGCTATTACTTAAATTACATTATTTTCCATTCTTAGTTTCAAAATATTTCCATTTTTATATTTTATAATCTGAAAAAAAAATATATAAGCGAAAAAGTTATTCAATTTTTAAACCCCATGGCGACTTTTTTCGGACACTGTATTACGCCTGTTACGATCGTTTTGTCGTACAAAAAAAAATATATATGATATGGAGAATATTTTTAAAACCGAACGATTTTTCGTTAAAGTTCGAATAGAATTTTCTATGAAAAACCCTCAGTATTAAGAATGAGCTGGCATATATTTATAAAATAAAAATTATTGTGTGTTTTAAATTTCTTATACATATTATTTTAACAAAATAAGACAAACTAGAATAATAAAAAAAAAAATACAATTATTGAAGCTTCTACATACAAACATATCTTTTTCCAAACAAAACAAAAAAAATTTGCAACGAAATTATGAGTAAAGGGGGCGATGTTAAAGAAAATTACTACGTTTTGTCCTACGTTCTTACAACGTACGATCCAACTGTGTTCCTAGCATAAATTATAAAATGAAATGTACCATTCAACTTTAAATTTAATTTGGAACAGTATATAAATATTCTTAAAGTAACAAAATTTTAAACATAAAATAAAGTAATAAATATTTACCACTTGTACAAAACAAATAGTTTAAGAAACTCAAATATGTGGTTATAAAATGAGACCAAACAGTACAAATCAAGTGAACGAGAATATACAAATTTCCATGTGTGAACTTAATTAATATCCAAATAAATTAAAGTATTTTAAAATATTATTTATAAAAATCAAATATAAAATATAAACAAAAGGAACAGTGGAGGATGTGTATTACAAAAATTATTGATAAACATTGATATGTTTCTATGCATAAAGTAATTGTTTTATACAATAAAAGGTATTTTTCTAATACTACGAGAACGAGTACTTTTTCATTCTATTCATTTGAACAAAGTTTAAAATCTTACATCAATTTCATTGCGATGGCGTTGTATTTCCGCTTTGGTATTTGACAAATCATTATTTTTCAACATTAACTCTTGGGTGGCATCCATAAGTTCGTCTTGAAGTTTAACATTAACATCTTGTAAGTCTTTAATTTTTTCCAACATGTCTTCTTTGTTTTGTTGCAGTTTATTTCTAGAAAGGAAGAGAAATTTATATACAAAATATCACAGATAAATTGTGAATAATACTTAATGTATTAACTTACTTATCCAAGATTAACTGTTGTATACAATTATCATTGTCTAATTGTATAAGGCGTAAAACTTTTAGCAGTTTCGTTACTAAACTGTCAACTTCAATAACCTGGTCCACTACGGCTTGAGTAACCGAATATTCCACCAAGGAAGGCATTTCAGCCACTGAATCATGGCAACTCATTTCTTCTGTAAAACTCGGCTGATCACTAATAAAAATGCAAAAAAAAAAAAGTATTTTGAATGCACATAAATACTGTTAAATATTTTTTACTCAAATTACTTTAATTGAAAATTTATTTTATGAACATTTAAAGCATTCACTTGTGATTCCATATTCTGCCGATTGACAATGGCCTGCGACAAGTTTAGCAAAGATTCGTCGGCTGTTGTTACATTCAGAATCTCCGAAGGTATTTCTATTTGTGATATCATGCCCGTGCACGACGAAACCATATTATGGGAGTGAGAATCTGGCATGGGAACATCTTCTAAAACATTGTCCATCATAAGACAGGGTTCGGTCTCAGAATCCAACATTTCTGTAGAATCGGAATCATCTGTGAGATTGAGATTGAAAAAAGGGAAATTGTATAGTAATTAATACGTTTATAAAACTGTTATTAACTACATAGTAATATCTTTTATTCCATTAAAAGTTTAGTGTTCAGTTGTAATTAAAGAATACAAATTCAAAGATTAGGTAAAAAATACAATATTTAGTGTATCCGGATTAAAAATAAATCACTAAAATTTCCGAGATATGGGTATATTTCGTTGAAATACATATTTTGTTTTTAAGAGAATATCTTTCAGTTTGGTCTATTTAATTATTAAACACCCCTCTCACTAGTTTTGTAGTAGGGCGTGTACGATTATTATAATCGTAATATGTGTAATATGTACTATGTTTCGTTAACAAAATTAATTAAAAATATATGCACTAATACACGAGTTATATCTTAAAGTTTTCTATAATAAATTAAGCAATTACGAAAAATATAAATTGGGAGAGGGTTTTGGTAAATAATGTTAATTTTTCAATAAAAATTAGTTTACAAAGAAATTTTAATAAAAAACTGGTGTTATTTAAAAAAGGAGAACATGGATAGCAGTGAAATAATTATAGAAGAAGTTAAGAAAAACGAATGCTAATAAAATCTGGCGTCCAAGGTATTTATTCTTTTAAATTCAAAACAATTTTAAATGACACTAGCACCTGCTCTTTACGCACTTATTGGGTCTCACTTGACGAATTTACGCAACGAATTTCTGCTGACAAAGTTTTCGTGCAATGCAAAGTTTGTCGTTCGTCCAAGTTATGTTAATACCATATTTTACAATGCATTCGATTTATGTTTACAAAAGTTAAAATTTTCCATTCTAAACATCAGAAGCAGTGTTACCAGAAAAGCTTTAAGTCATGCCCCAATTTAGAATCTTAATCCACAAATTTTAAATTATTTTATTACACAATAAACCATACAAATTGCTTGCCAAACATGTCAAAATTTAATATTTGTACAAATATTTTTTGTTGGTAATTGAGGTGTATGCTGTTTGGACAAACATTTGAAGCATGTTTGCAGAAATATTAAAACTTTTTAATATTTGGCAGACATGTTGGATATTTGTCAAACTGTTTGTGGCGTCTAATGCTAAATCTATTCATTTCAGCAAAAACTTTGCAGATTGAAGTTGTTGAATAAGAAGCATTAAAATCATTTTCAGGAGTAAATTCAAATTTTTTTAGCATTATTGTTTGCCGCAAAACAACTCTTTGTTCAAATCCTTTTTTACTCAAAATTCTTTGCCGCAGCACTATCGGCGTCTGCAATTATTGAAAACTAAACAAAAAAAAATCATGTTCCTACGAAATATATTTGTGTGGTTTATTGGCAAACACAAAAGGAAACACAGTGTGTGTTTGCCAAGCAGTTTGTGTGGTTTATTTTACTCATTATACTACAATTATAAAAATTAATAAACTTTTAGTTCTTTGCAGAAAGAAGGGTTGAGAAACATAATTTTGCATTTTTATAATTGAAGTTAAACTCAATCGAAACTCTGTTGTAGACATGTGAAATTTTGTGAAACTTGGACTATCCGTTTAAGAGAATACTCGTTTTTTTGCGGTATCAAAATTTCGTTGTAGCTTTCACTCACCTCCATTATTTTCATTACTTTGTTGGTTATTATTATCATGACTCTTTATATTTATTTGTTTACTTTGATGGTGATGGTGAAGTGCCATGCCAGCACCACCGCCTGCACCCGCACTGTGCCGTTTATTATGTCTTACTAGCAATCGTTTTCCCGAATGGGTTGTGGCATTACGTATGGCACTTATAACAGCCGCTATAAATGATTGATTTCTTTGAGGTGACAAAGAACCATCACTGGCCGAATTTAATTGAAATTGGGAAGGATGATGATTGTGAGCCTGTGAAAAATTCAGTGTCTGTGGATGTTGTTGTGATTGGGTCACTTCGTGACCATTTAGCGTTAATTTAACGGATGATGTCTCACAATCCAAGGAATTTTCACCACTGGCACTCATATTTGTTTGAACATCATTTTGGAAACCAATGTCCTGAAATAACAAGAGTAAAGTTTGTATAATTTAAATTTGAAGTGGGGAAGTATTAAATAATTATAGATAATAACAAGCGAAAGAATTTTTGTTGTTTTTTTTTTGGATTCTAATACAATTTTTGTTAACGAACTACACCAATTAATGGTTCAAGATGATGTCTATATATTTATGTTATATATTTTAATGTATAAGACTATATTTAAACAGTATAAAAATATTTAATAAGTCTTCTACGCTGATTCATGAAAGTGCATGCTTTTTAAATTTAATACAATTGTTTGTTTTTCATTTTTTTAATAATTGTAAGTTTTCTAATTTCAAGCTTTAAAGTCCTTAAAAGAAAATGATCAAAGTGTTAAACCCACCCTACTTAATTTTAAGAGACAGTGTCAGTGCAAGACTTGTTCATCTTCACTGCTGCTTTGCTGTGAGAAATGTAATGGAACAAATAAACATTTCATTATTTTAAACACATGATGATAGTTTTATTTGATTGTATTTTATTAAATGAGAATCGAACCTTGTGTTTTAAATGGCAATGCTACATTTGCATAAGTATGTATGTATATAAAGCGAATGATGAAATAAACATAAATGATATGAAATATTCAATTGTCCCTTATCAAAAATATATATTAAGTTTGTAAGTTCTGGATTTATGAGTTTTGTATAAATAGTCCATAAACATAATAATAGTTCCAAACCCGAAAACACACCAGTTAACCCTATAAATAGGATATATTATCCGTTCCTACCTCCAATAGCATAAATGCCGTCCGACAAAAAGCTTAGACGGTAATAAATGATTTGAATACAATAAAATTTGGCAAGGAACTGTCCAATAAAATAAAAAGGGAAATTTCTTAAGAAACCAATTCATATAAGCAATAGATTCCAATAAAATCTACTACCAATTTTGAATGTAATCCACTAAACTCTCGCGCTCTAAAAAGATCAGCAATAATTACTGAACCTAATAAGAACTTGATTTCAGAACTTTAATTCAATTTGCGATAGATTATTAAAAATCAAATATATTTATCTTGTGTAACATCTCTTTAATCTTTGTACCACGAGAAATTCATTTCAATCTTTAGGCTCAAAATACCTTGCAAATTTTGATTTAAACTCAAGTTATAACCTTCCGTCTAAACTTAGTCCAAAAAGTAATATTTAGATTTAAGAATTTTAACACACCTCTAAATCTTGTTCGGATATATTATACGAAAATACCAATTGCTCCACTAAATTATCTAAACGTGAATGTAAACCGGATAACGCAGCAGTAGCTCCAGAAACAGAGGCATTTTGTTGCGTCATCAGTTCTTTTGATTTTGATTCCAAGGCAGCGTATTTTGTTTGCAACAGGCGATTTTCTTGTCTTAAAGAAAAAGAAGGAAAAATCTTACTTTAATTTTTTTATATTTAATTTAAGTTGCTTCATCTACAGTTGTTTACACACATGATTAAATAATCGGGCCTGTTCTGTAAATTGAAATGAAGTGGATTTAAAATCGCACAAATTTTGAAAACGAGCCTGGAAAGAATGTTCATGAATATGTTTCATTTTATATATTTCATACTCTGAGTACTAATTATCTCTACAAGAACCTCTGTTGAATATCTCATTCGATTTCAATTCCACTTCATTTCGATTTGTAGAACATGCCCGAATATGATGATTTTCATGATTACAAAAATCCATTACATGATAACAATAATTCATTATGATTTTTTTTAACAACTCACCTTCTTTGCTCATTTAAGCGAACCAAGTGCCTGCATTCATCCCTTAACACTTTCGCTTCCTCATCTTTACTGGCCAATTGTTGTTGGCATTGTTGATAGTCCGTTTCGAGATCCTTGAGAGCATCACACATAACCGCCTTTTCGTGTTGCAAGAAATCTTGCAACTCATTAGACTCCTGTTCAATTGCAGCCTTTTCCTGCATTAAACATTCTTGTTGCATAAGAGATCTTTCCATTTCTGCTTGTAAAGATCTGCAAAACTTTCTTAATTGTCCAACTTCTTGCTGACGTTCGATAAGCTCGTGACCGGACATTTGAATCTGTGATTCCAACATAAGAAGACTATCTTGATTTGATTCACCTTCGTCAGAAGTGGGTGTTCCGGCATCTAAAATCTTTCCATTACCGGCTATACGCGCTAGGTTAAGAAGACTCATCACCTTTTCGGTATTCAAATGTAGTTCCCTTTGCATAGCTAATTTTTCCTCGCGTTCTCTTTTAAGTTTTACTGTTAGTTCCTGCTCCCGTTGGGCTAAATGTCTGACTTCATCTCGTAAACGTTCCATCTCTTGATCTCTTATTTCTGCCTGGGTTTCTTGATCTTTTTGTTCTAAGGATTCTATAGGGCGAGCGGAAAGAGTCACTCCAGCAAAAGCCTTTTCTATGTCGCTATTAGTTAATGCAGTTTGGGAGGCTGTTTCGTGATAGATTCTAGTTTTGCAGGAAGGCGTTTGAGGTTTCCTAAGGGATGATGTTTTGGCTAAGCTTAATGATGAGGTCATGGTTTTATGTTGGGTTGGAGTGTTATTGGAACTGGTGGAATAGGAAGTGGCCAAGCTTTTACGCGAAGTCATGATAACCGATGAGGTCATGCGGGACTCTCTTGTAATAGAACTACTTCTTGAACTGCGTCCGGTAAGATCCTCCACAGACTTTTGTTTACGTCTTCGAGGTAAAGTGCCATAGGGACTGGTAGAAGAGGATTTAATTTCCATGCTTGCCATCATACTGGAACGCATTTTTAAGGATGATAAGTCCGGAGTAACAGACAAACCTCTTCTGGCCGCCGTTGACCTAGAGTTACTTACACCAGGCCACCTTCCATCATCAGGAGTAGACGGAGTACGTGCTCGGCTTAAGGAGGGAGTACGCTGTATTAATCTCTGCATGCTCATAGACGTAGTGCGACTTAGTTGACTGGGCAATGTTTCGGGTTTTTGCGGTTTTGGTTGTGGAGTACGAGATTGGGTGTTCCGATAAGGTGTCAAACAATTATTGTTTAGTTTTGAATTGTTATGCATTTTGTCACTTAAGCGTTCGCGTACCTGTTGAGCTGAGCCTTGTGTAGGTCGGGGCAATGAAACTGCTCGTTTTAAACCACTTAAACGTGGTCTGTTTTGCTGCTGGGCCGGAGTTGACACAACAGTTATCTCCTTGGACGAACTCTTTGTTTTCATTATAAGACTTTCATGCATTGATGGCTCAAACATGGCAACTTTTTTCTTAACATTATTGTGATTGTTGACTCGACGCACTGCCATCGTAGTGGGCCCAGCTACAGAACTACTCTCACTTCCATTTTCACTACAACATTCGTAATTGTTTGATGAACGACAACCATTTATATTGGTACCCGCCAAACTATGAGGTTGCTTCAAATCGCATACATCCGAACTGCAGCTTATCATACTCGAATTACACGAGAGATTTATACCATGTGTTGTTTCATCCTGGGCACCTTGAGTGCTGCTGGCGTAACCACCACTCTGGTTACTCAAAGCCCGTTGCAATGTAGCATTAACATTGTTTGTAATTTCCACACCACTATCGCTACCTTCATAATAGTTTTGACCGTTACTGGCATTAAGAGAAGGATCTGCATCATCATCAGCGTCCGCATGTATTTGTAGGAAATGCATTTTTGTGTCTAAGATATCTTCATAAATTGCCGAACACGGCCGATCCAACTTCTGTTTCTGTTGAACCCCATCATCGCGATAACTAGACAATTTCTTATCTATGGAAGAGTTTGATTCATTGTAAGTTGAGGATGTTGAGTTTAAATCCGTTTCCGTATTTGAATTAAAAAGTATAGCAGACATATTTTTCTCTGTTTTCTTTTGCTCGCTTTTATCACTTTTAGTTTAATTCATATTTCAAAGCTGTAATAGAAATTTAGGACGATTAAAAACAATATTCGAACACGTTAATATGGGTATATCTCTATCAATAATTCAAATATATCTGTAATTGTTGTAATAGGATTTGGTGTTTATTGTTCACCAAGTGCATACATGGATTAAAGTCAGAGAACATATTTTGTAATCTTTTAAAATAAGAAAAAA
The DNA here is from genome assembly GCA_963931875.1 of Pollenia griseotomentosa. Taxonomy (NCBI): domain Eukaryota; kingdom Metazoa; phylum Arthropoda; class Insecta; order Diptera; family Polleniidae; genus Pollenia; species Pollenia griseotomentosa. The sequence continues at coordinate 190,717,579 of OZ007562.1, read as the reverse complement.
TTAACCAAAAAATACTCCCATTTGCTTTTGTAAGCAAACGAAAGTGAAACATGCTGTGAGTTCTTTTTCCTTAAGTCAAACACAGTCAGATGTGCTTTTAATAGATATTTGTTCATAGAATTGATATTTTGTTAACTCACCACAAATAAACATAAAAATTGCAACTAGAAAGACCTACAAAATCTTGGCAGGAATATGGATTTATGTATTCGCATGTGCTAATGCATGTATAATTTGGATTTTACGGTCAAGTTAGATAGATGATTGCCCCAATAGCTTTTTGTACATATTTTTTTTATTATTAGAAAATAAAAACGAAAAACATATCAAATGTATGAACCACAAGGGCAAAACAAGGCCCAAAATATAAAAAAAAACAACTTATTCCCTTTGGCGTCCAACAGTATTAAGCACATAAATGTAGGCATATTTAAATTGAATGCTGATCCCATCAAGTGGCACTTGATGGGCTTTGAGACTACGGCTTAAAAACATTCAAACTGTGGCTGCACACTTTTTTCACAGTAATAAAACATTATAATTTTTTGCAGTCCAAAAAATTATAAAAATACATAATTGGTTTCTCTGTGCTTCTGAATAGGCTTTTTAATGGAGTTGCGCACGTAAATGGATTGGACGCACAGCTACGCACGCTTAAATGGAAGGGAAATGTAATCACGCATGAGGAATTTTGAAATAGTTACATACATACGATCCCGAACGCTTACTAACAAAATTTTTGTTATCACGCAGGATCACTTTTTATAAATATTTGTAACTATTTTTTTTTTAATATAGACAACTAGCTGGCCCGGCAAACGTTGTTTTGCCATATAATTTACTTCTTTCAAATGTTACAGTGTCGGCATGCCAAATTTAAAGAAAACTGGTTGATAAGTTAAAAAGATATTGGGAGGGGGAGCTTTTACCGCTTTTGCCATATTTCACGCCCTAAATAATAAAAAATATAGGCTTTAATTCCAGATGTTACACAATTGCCTGCCAAATTTCAAGAAAATTGGTTGATTATTTAAGAAGATATAAGGAGGGGGAGATTCCTATTTCACGCCCTATTACTTATTTCCTTTCTGATGTTACAGTATCTGCATGTCAAATTTTAAGAAAACCGGTTGATAAGTTAATAAGATATAGGGCTTTTACCCCCATTATCCCTTTTGCCCTATTTCCCTTCAAATCACAAATTTAATGATTATATGTTACGGTGTCTGCATGTCAAATTTTAATAAAACCGGTTGATTAGATAAAAAGATTAGCTACACAGAAACACTACTCACGGCCGATAGACACAAAAAAAAACTAAATATTGCGCCATCTGTCGGAAGAACTTCAAACTACACAGAAACACTACTCACGGCCCATAGAGCATGCATATAAAATTTGGTCAAGTAGTTTTTGAGTTTAGCGATCACGAACATACACGTAATTTTTATATATGTAGAGAATACATACATATAAATACTAATATACCCAGCTAGCATTTGGCTGATTATTTTTTGTAAAAATCACCCAAATCATTATTTTCAGACTAGTTTTGATGATTAAAAACTGATTTATCACTTGAGTGATTGAAAAAGGATTCGTATACAATGATTCATTTACATATATGTTTAAATAATGATTTTTAAATATTTTGAATTTTGTTTTTACCGAATGAAAAAATAAAAACAGAAACTTCCATGTTAGCCAAATAAATAAGAAGCTTGGCTAAAAAAGAAGCCCAAAAATTATTAACAATTTATGAACATAAATGTTAGTGCAAATTGTTTCTTCTCTTCTATGCGAAAAACCGATAAATTTAGTTTGGCTTAAAATATTGCTGGATAGAATAATCAAAAGTCATAATTATCGGAGAAAAAATAAAAAACATGACAATTAAAAAATGATATGAAATAGATTAATCAAAAGCTATATAGTTTACGAGTTCATTTTTCAACCATAAATGATGCTCTCGTTGTGAGAAAGTGGTACCCTACCGATGAATCACCTTAAAGAATCATTTGTTATAAAATTTTCTGATTCCTTTTTAACCATATGAATGAATTATATGTAAATCCTTTTCAATCGCCCTAGTGATAAATCAGTTTTTAATCATCAAAAGTGATCTCAGAAGACCCATTTAGGTGAATTTTACAACAAATTAATACCCAACTGCTAGCTGGGATTAATTCCTTAAAAAGTGGTCGTGAGTGCGTGAGAAATCTTAAAAACCTTAATTTCCACACGATCCCGCACGTATATTATAAGCTGAAGGTCCTTTCTAAATTCAAGTTACATGCAATGCGTTTTATGAGCCATATTATTTTTTTTTTTTTGATCCGCTGTTGTGTTAAAATCAAATAAAAACAATTTTGGCAAAATGGGAAGTGAAATTGAGATTTAAAAAGAATTTATGAAATTCATACATAAGTACTAGGGATACCAAACGGGATCGATTTTAACAAATCCCGGGATTTTCCGGGATTTCGGGATTTTTCGGGATCAATTTGTTTCTTTAATATACAAATTTTTTTTAAAAAACAACAACACTTTATTTATTAATTTGAGTGCAATATCAGAAGAAGTAGTGATAACTACTTTTTTAACGTTTTGTTTCTTGAAATTGTTTAAATTATATCTTTTACCCTGATGATGCTACTCGATGTTTTGTAGCGAAATATTGGAAAATAAAATATGATTTTATAAAAACAAAAACCTGGACCTCGAACTTAATTAATTACTTATTTTATGTTAGAATAAAAAGGTCGAATAAAAAATAAACTTAAAAATTATGTCTCAATTTTTAAAAAAGAAAACTTAACAACACAATTATAAGAAAATTTTTTTAAATTAACAAAATTTTATTTTTTTATTTTTGAATTTTTAAAAAAGAAAAATTAACAGAACAATTCTTTTACAACTTTTTCTTATAAACAAAAGTTAAAATATATACAATTCATTTTATATACAAATTTTTATGTCGTTATTTCTTAATTTTTTGTGCGACGATAAAAATTTTACGCTTACTACGTTTAAAACAAAATATTTTTTAAGATACATGTTAAAAAAAAAAATTTTATTTTTTTTATTGCATTACTGGAGCGAATTAAAAATGTGAACTTGGAAAAAATTAAAAAAATCACATTTTTTTCAACTTTAAAGTCCTGTAGCTCACTAAATCTTTATCCGACCCACACGGGGAGAGATATCTATTCAAAATGTTAAATCTTGTACAATTCAGTTAAACTGTTCTCGAGATTTTTCGAAATACCTTAAACAACTGCTGAAAACACAATTTTCGCGTATATCTCGAAAACGGTTCATGGGAAAAATAAATAAATGCCATATTCGTGTTCAGCAGCACCAATTTAGCTTAGACAATATCTTCATTTTCATTTTTTTGTGGCATAGTGTAATTGGCAGATGAGTGCTGGTTAGCTTTGCGACAGAATAGACAACAAATGAGACATTGAGAAAACCAAATTTCTGAAATGTGCAGTTTTTCGTTGGGAAAAGGATAATCGCGTAATGAGAAAACGACCATAAAACAATGAATAATTAGAAAGTATAAAAATTCAATTAAACGAATATTTTTATACATATAAAAACTTTTGATACACAAAAGTTGTTAAATTGAAAAATCCCGGGATTCATAAAAATAAATCCCGGGATTCGGGATTTGTCAGTCCCGAAAAATCGCGGGATTTCGGGATTCGGGATTTCCCGTTTGGCATCCCTAATAAGTACATATGTTATGCTGGGTACACACAGTGCAATCTACATGCAATCTACATCAATGCAATCTCAAAATATCAATACGTTTTGATGTTGATGCAATCTGGAATGAATGAAAATGAATTTAATTTGCTAGATTGCGTAAATGCATTGCATTGTATGTACCCAGCATTAGGAGTAAGCTTTTATTGTATATATAAATATTCGTTATTTTTTACAGCATAATCTTCTCCTCCATATCACTTGTTTTTAAAAAAAAAAATAAACACAACAAAGATGGCACTCAATACTTAAAAGAAATCGATAAATAGAATACAGGTCAATAAATATAATACAAAATATAAAAATTGTATTTAAAATTGATTTTGATGTATTCTTTCTACTACTTTTTTGTCAGATGCATAAAAAGGACAGACGCATAAACGCATGGCGTGGACCTTCAGCTATATTCATTTGCAATCACGCTCTCTCTTTCGCTCGTAATTTATATTTAAAGCAATCACAATTAAAAAAATTCATAAAAACAAAATTAAACAAATTCATATATATTTCTTTTAAGCTTATTTAAATTAGTTTGGAAGAATTGCTATAAATAAGAGCCCACTAAATTTGATTTTGGTATAACATATTTTATTAAAGGATGTCAGTAGGGTGATTTTAACTTGATTTTGATCGATACAAATGGGCTGTTTGCTGCCTGCAGTTTTTTTTATGTTTCAATTGTTGAAGTAGTGTGTGTTTAAGTGACGTGCCGTATAAATTCAAACTTGTTAAACTTAAAACATTTGTGGGTTATTTTATGTAGGTACGTTCGTCTTTTTTTTTTTGCTGATACATACGACTACAATATTTTTGGTGTGACTATTGCAATATTACTCGCAACTTATGGCATTTTTTCTTTTATACATTTTTTTTTAATTTATAACAATTATGTATGACAAAAACTAAACTAAGACGTGAAAAGAAGCAAAAACAAATTAAATCAGGTTGTTTAATGAATTGAGTTCACGAAAAGATTATTATTTGTTTTGTATTTGTATGCGATTTTTTTAAAACAATGACATTTTAAAGCACACATACACAACCATACAGACGTATAGGTATAAGTCTTTTTTGTTATTATTATTCCTTTATACAAGTTTAAATTGCTAATAATATAAATACATAAATAAATAAGACTTGTTAAAGCTTAAATTAAAGATACTTGTTAGACTAATTTTTTCGGTGTATTTCTTTTAATTTTAATTACCCTTGTCTGTTTAATATACATACATAGTTATTATCTATTAAGAGAATATTTTTTTAATTTTTTGTGGATTAGTTACATTTTACAGCATGTTTTTGTTTATGCTTTTCGTTAAATTTTTGGGGCCTATGGAATCAAGACCGCTTTCTATTTTTAATTTTGTCAAAACAAAACCCAAGTAAAACCGAATTACAAAATTTAAGTAGGAACTAATCCAAAAAAAATTATGAACATGCTTTTAGTATATTTAAGCTTCTAATACTATCCCTTCAAGTAATTGAAAGAAATTCCGGGGCAATTTTCAATGTTTGTACATTAGGGTGGTCCAAGTTTGTGTGGTCATGTTTCAAACTGAACTCTAAAGTGAACAAATGGCCTAATTTGGTACATTTCTATATAAAACATTTAATATAAAGTTTGGTGCCGATTGGATAAAGAAAAGTCGAGGCGGTAATCGATAAAAATGTGAATAATGAATAACCAGGCAAAAAGTCATTTTGATTCGTTTTTTTTTTAATTTTTTAAATATCGTAAAATATTTATTTTAGATGATAAATTAATTAAAATGTAGATTCAATTATCTTTTTAACAACGTACCTATAAAACCCAAAATCGGTTAAGAAGTAGCCCAGTAATAAATAATGCCCCAGACCACTAATGTGCCAATTATTATTTGACCGAGAAATTCGAGCACACGATAAACGATTTTTGAAATTGATTTCTGTAGTATAATTTTTTTATATAAAAGAGTCGAAATTGTTTAATCTTGAAAAAGGTTTTGTTATGGTGGTAACCTGTCCTGAAGTGATGTCAAAAACGGACAACATTTTTGGGGTGTTTTTCAAATCTATAGTTCCTGCCAGATGTTACACTATTTGTCTGCCAAATTTCAAGAAAATCGGTTGATTAGTTTAGAAGATATAGACAGGGAGAGCTTTTACCCTTCTTGCCCCATTTCACCCCCTATTTCCTTTCAGATGTTACAGTGTCTGCGAGCGAAATTTTAGGAAAACCGTTTGATTAGTCAAAAAGATATAGGGAGGGGGAGCTTTTACTCCTCTTGCTCTATTTCACCCTATTCCCAATTTCCTTTCAGATGTTACAGTGTGTTAATGCAAAATTTAAAAAAAAAACTAGTTGATTAGTTAAGAAGATACAGGGCCTTATTTTACGCCCGCGAGCGATATGAAATAAACATTACGGCTCATACCTAACAAATAAACATACGAAATTTCATAAAAATCGGTCAAGCTGTTTCGGAGGAGTTCATTTACAAACACCGTGACACGAGAAATTTATATATGTATATAGATTTTGCCTACTTCTTTAAATAGCCAATTTTTCGTTTACAAGAAGGTGGTTTTTCCAATTTAACTTGAAGAGGGTACACTTAGCTTATTCCAACACATTTTATCATCTGCACTTGTTGGCAATTTTATTTTTAAACGTTAAGAGTTAACAACACTGAGAAAATAACTGCTTTTTCTCATGTTTACTTTTTGTGTAATTTTCTGGGGGGTTAGCAAAGAAATAACTTACGAGTTCAAAAAACTGTTACTGTGTATTATGATTTTCGTACTCGTTTAAAACGATGGCTGGCAGAGTGGAACATATTTGCAAACTAACGGGAAATTTAGTAAAGGACCAATTAGACGTGACATAAACATAATGCCACAGCCGTAACGATGACCGTAGAAATAAAAATTGAATTGGTTTGTATGGTATGTTTATGTCGTTTTGGTAATACAGTGGTTATGGTAATACAGTGTTGGTATGGTTATGTCACGTCTAATTGGGCCTTAAAGCTGTTGCTTATAATTCTTATTCGCTTAACAGTTTTATTTGTATAATATCTTAAGTTTTTCTTAAATCTTTGGATGAAGTTTACTGATGATCTGGCCTAAGCAGCCAGTGAAATGCTCATAGGAATAGCTTATCCCTTCAACAATAAATTTCAGTATTTTTATCAAGAATAAAAATTGTGAATTAAGCACGGCAAGCAAAATCTTGTTACTTAAAAATTTTGATTCCCAAAAATTACTTTGACAATAAATAAATTTTTAAAAAGACCGCCAATTTAAAAAATAGCAAAAAAATCGCCAATATAACTTCAAAAGCATAAAATTTTATACAAATCTAGTTCAAAAACAATTTCGACGTTTATCGCAATCCTAATTCGATTTTTGATACGCAAAATTATTGTAATTATTGCCAGTTTTCTTCGGCTTGCTAAGTTTCGAAGGATTCTGTTTCATTATATTAAGACTTTTTAGATATGTATTTAATGTATATATCAAACTAATATAAAAAAAATAACAGCTTGTGTACAAAACTATTTCGAGCTGGCCTTTCATTTTTCATATTTATTATAACCAAGTAGCACTTAAACAACAACTTGTTGCATGTGTTGCACAAGCTTCCCACATAATACATACTTGGAAAGATACATTTCAGCTGAATAAATTGTAATTAAATTAAATTGGAAAAACTTCGACTACAATAGCAAATGCATACATACAGACAAACATGTTAAAAACAATTTAAAATGGAATCAAACGAAATGAAAAATAAAAAATATAAACGCAATAACTAACCAACCTATATAGCACATACATATGTATGCAACACGCCTTTTTCAAACACTGCCTCTCTGAAATTTAAGCAATAAAAAACGTTTTCAACATAAAAAGAATCAAGGGGAAAATGCCAAAGTGCAACATTTAAATGGCAAACCGGCAACAAAAACATAAAAGAAAACAAGAAACAAGTAGGAAAAACGAAGTTGTTTCTAAAGATTTTACTCAATGTTATTGTACTTAAGGCGGCGGAGACTGCTCCCTAATTTGAGGCAGAATTCGGTGTGTACTAAAAATAAAAAAAAGAAATTTGCAGTACTTATGTTTTTAATGCAAAGAAACATGTTCCTACGTAATTACTACGCTTTTAAAAAAAGCTTTTTATAGATAATCTTGTAAATAAAAAATGAATTAATTTCGATTTATACTTTCAAGAAATGAAGGTAATTATTTTACGTGAATTCATCGATGTAATTAGTATTATCAAAACTAACTGCCTGGCCCCGATGTCGAAAAGAAAATTTCTTTCGTATGCTCTTGTCGACATTGCAGGCCAGGCAGTTATGCCCGTAATTTCTAAAAATAGATATCTATGGTGTAACGAATTTTTCATAATTTAAAAACGTATGTCTTACCTATTGCGTCAACTGTAGTGTATTTTACACCATTGATTTTTGACAGTTAATTCCAAAAATTAATAAAAATTACACTGTTGCCATATTTTAAAAGAAAACTTAAAGGAAAAAACACTTCGGCGAAATTTACGTTGAAATTACCAAAATATGTTTACCGGATAGGTAAATATAACTGTTAGGTACGAACCGACCAGATATCTGTTTGTAGAAATTACGGGCATTAATGACAGTTAGCCTTTTTCAATCGATACATTATTCAGTTTTCTGTTGTATTGTAGACTGCTGTTAAAATAAGTACATAACCATATAACCTGATAATCAGCCTTCTGTTAACAACCAAAATGTTAATCTTTTATATTATTTGATTAACTCTGTTAATAATGTCGTTGAAATCGAAAGAAAAAGCCAAATTATTGTTATTCTTTTTAAGCGCGTCCAACAATAATAAATAAATTTTAATGTGAAAGTGCTGAAAATGTTTAAAGAAGAAAATTAATTAAATAAAAAAATGTATTTTGAAATGCACAAAACAAAATGCAAAACCAAAAGGTCCGTCTGGTTTAATTTTCTAAATGATTCCACTGGTGCACTAAATGCAAAATAAATACTTAATTCTTTACGGATCTAGGCTTATTAAGGTTTTTCCGACTTTGTGCATGGGACCTACGGTAAATTTTGCACCGATTTCACGAAATTAAGTAGTGTTATTTATACACTACATATTTTCTTACAGTAGAAGTGTACAGAAATGTGTTTTTGTTTAAATAAATAAATTGATTTTGTTAATAAATTAACTTTCAATATTAATTTCAATTATTTATCTTAATTCATTTAAAAAAAAATTTTAACTGAATTTTACAAATAAATCAATTACAGTAATTTTGACTTGGCTGCACAATCTCCTTTGCACGATTTTTTGTGCGGATAAATCAAAAATGCTGTTATCTTAAATGCATTTACCTGCCTTAATGTGCAGGTACACAGCTGTGGTTACCTGCACAAAAGTGCAGCTAAAGTAAAGTTTTTGATTTAAAAGTAGAATAAAAAATCTTTTTCAAAAAAATGTATGAAAAAACAGGTAAGAGTGCTATATTCGGCTATGCCAAATCTTATATACCCTTCACCATGGTGAGATAAGAACAAAAAGTTATATAAATCTTTAGATATAAATAAATATCAATTGAGCCACGCCAACTTTTCATTTCGTCATGCCGAAGAATATGACAAAATCAAAAAATTTATACACCTAAGTCCGTTTCCTCTTTTGCGAAAGTTGATGTTTGAAATTCGTTTTATAATTTTATAATCTTAAAATCGTTTTTTAGAACATAAAAAAATTAAATAAAAATAAAAATAAAATTCTAAAAACTGGGGCATCCACCTTCGAACTGGCAACCTCACGAGTCTCAGGCGGGAACTGAGACAACTCGGCTACGAACGCTTTTACTGAGAAGAGTTAAATTAGAATATACTGAGTCTACTAGTTGGTTTCTTTATTTGAGCGGCATATCATGTGCATACATAAATGTTTATGGGTTTGTGTGCATAAAATTAAACGCATCAAAATAAAACAACAAAACAACAACAACCACAAGGGCTTTTTTTGGAAACATTAGAGGCAGTCGTGGTTTTTTGGTCATATCTTAGCCATTCCTGGACCAATCTTGCTGAATTTCAATAGCAAGATTGACATAAATGTGACATAAAATACAAAAACGTATGACGGACGGACATCGTTAAATCAACTTCTCTCTTCATAACGTCCCAGAATATATATACTTTATAGGGTCTAAGATCAATATTGTAGAAATTACAAACGGAATGACAAACTTATATATACCCTTTTCCACCTGTGGTGAAGGGTATAAACACAAAATAATTGCGATTGATATTTTTATAAACAGCTTAAATTGGATATTTATGTGAAAAAGTGGCCACCATATTTTTTCATGTGTGCAGCTAACTTTGATGTTTTGTATGAAAACATTTAAAGCTTCCCTAAAATATGAAAAATATACAGGTATACAAAATGTACGTAAACAAGGATTTTGAAGAATAATTCCAGAAAATATGTATTTTGGGCAGTTAAGTACAAGTGCAGCTAATGCTATGTTCACATTTGGCTTCTTAAACGCGTTTAAGCAGTTCGAACGTGATTAATAGTATGTTCACATTTGGCTTCTTAAACGCGTTTAAGCAGTTCGAACGTGATTAAGCTCTAATCACTTCAAAGTCGAGATGATTACCCATACATTGAAGTGATTTGTTAATCACTTCAAATTGACATGATTACAACTAAATCACTTCATAAATCACATAGAATCCACTGAACATACCTCAAATGTAGAATCGGCCAACATGAACGTGTACAACCGGCCACGATTTCTGCTTAATGTTTTATTTTTTTCCTTAAATAATTCATAAATTCTCACAATTTCATCATTAAAATGATTAAAATAATCTTCTAATAACTTTATAAAAGTGTTTTTATCCATTTCTAATACTTTAAAGAAAAAAAATTTTGTTTTTTGTGTTTTTTTCTTAATCATCTGTCATCTTAATCATCTCAAATGTAATGTGAACGGCTTTGATTAGCTAAATCAACATTTTGCTTAAACGCGTTTAAAAACCTAAGTGTGAACTTAGCATAAGCTCTAATCACTTCAAAATCGAGATGATTACCCATACATTGCAGTGATTTGTTAATCCCTTCAAATTGACATGATTACAACTAAATCACTTCATAAATCACATAGAATTTCACAATTTCATCATTAAAATTATTAAAATAATCTTCTGATAACTTTATAAAAGTGTTTTTATACATTTTTAATACTTTAAAGAAATATAAATTTTTTTGTTGTGGTTTTCTTAATCATCTGCCATCTTAATCATCTCAAATGTAATGTGAACGGCTTTGATTAACTTAATCAACATTTTGCTTAAACGCGTTTAATTTTTTGTATGAAAATAATTTTAAAATGTCAAAAATTTTGTGCATATATCTTAAATGTGCAGGCATAGAAAGTGCACTTAAAAAAGGAATTTGTATGGAATTATAAAGAATAATTCCAAAAATGATCAATTTTGTGCAGTTAAGTCAAAACTACTGTACTAGTTCGCTCCATTTAATTACTTGATTAATTATGTTTGTTTTTTATTTAAATCAACTGAGGTAATTGAATAAAATATAGGTTTAATGTTAATCACTTTTTAATCGAATCAGTTAACACATTGTTTGAAATCGCACAGTTTTCTAATTTTATTATTAATTAAATTAAACTTAATACATTAATTAATCACAATTTTAAATTCTTATAAATTATGCTCATCAATAAATGTAATCATTTTATTGAATAGTGCGAAACCAACAAATTGTTAACTACATTCTAAGAATTTTGCGACTCAAATCAATTACTAATTTTTTTCTGTGTACATACAATTTTTGCTGTATTCCAATATAAATAGATTCATTTTGGATAAATTGATTATGAAACTTTTGTTTTTTGTACCTCTTTTAAAGATTTTCCCGATCCCGAAAAATACCGGGTTTCCGGGATTGGAATTTTTGATATCCCGAATTCCGGGATTTGCGAAAACCAGTCTCGATTGGCATCCCTAAATAGGTAATAAGCCTTACATTCCGTGTGAAACACCAAAATAAAGTCGTATGTGACATTTTATTTGAAAAATGCAACTTGGTGTCTGTTTCTTAAAAATTTTGCTCCCGAAAAGGATGAGTTTTTTAGAATAAAACAAGCCACCCTTTTCGGGAGAAAAATTTTTAAGAAACAGACACCAAATTGCATTTTTTTTTAAGTCAGTGCACAAATTACCATAGGTCTCATATAAAGTCCGCAATCGAAAAACTTGAAGTCTTTCAGCACAAATTTTCTATGCGAACGAACTTTAACGTTTTAAATCGTGAAACCATTAAATAAATATGCAAAATGTAATGAAATTTTAATTTCGTTTAATAAGACTGGAAATTACAGTATCAAATTTTGTGATGATCGGTCAATAATTCGCCATAGGTTCCATAAAAATGCGTTTCCCGAAAACACTTTAAAAAGCCTGAAACCATAATGAATAAATTTATAGCTACAAAATTTGGCTAAGTCTTGTATCACAAGAGATCATACTGTCAAAATTTGCTCATAACTCACTGCCCAAAAACAATTGTAATGATAAATGATATTGTGACAATTTTAAGAACACATTGGTTTTATATAACTATAAATTTTGATGTCAGCTTTTGGTTCAGCAAAGTAAGTGAAGAAAACTTCCGTAATTGAGTGACACTAAAATAAAAGAAGACCTAGTTACTACTTTATATTAATCCTTTGTTATCAAAAGTTAAGTTTATATCTGTGGCATTTTGACAAAACATCTTAAGTTCAATTTAAAAAGTTGAAAAAAATTTTGTTTATCATACGAATTTTCATTCTAAAAATTATTTTGTTTACGTTTATAAAATTTTTCTTTAAATTGGTTTATGTTATTATTTGACGGAAATGATATATTCGGCAAGTTTTTTTAAAAAACTTTTTTGGTATCTTATCTTCACTTAAGATGTTTTGTCAAAATGCCACAGAAATAAATTATACGATAGAACCTTTTAAGTACTTGCATATGAAACTCCCCAAATATACAAGCTTCAAATTAAAGAGGGATTGACCGTACAACATTTTCAACGTCACTTTTAAACAAAAAAAAAAAAAAAAAAACACACTAATAAAAAAATCAAAACAATAATGTCCTAACAAATTTTTTATGTTTTTACGCAACGTTCTCTTTCTTATATGTACGAGTATAAATTCGGTTAAAAAAAACTTCTAATACTCTACATACATATTTGAATTTTATTTGACTTGAACTCTTACTTTATGAGTCTGAAAAACAGACGGGAACGAATTTCTTTTTCAAATTTAGAACTGAAGTTGTACGTACTTATTTCCGCCTTATATCTGGTGTATAGTACATATGGAAGCACAAACATACAGATAAATCAAAACACATTTACATTCCCTCGTACATTCCGTTCAATACTTTTGCGGTATGAGTGTGTTGGACTTTTACGCCCTTTTTCCACACATTTGCCCCATGTTGAGCATTAAACCAAAAGTTTATTTGTTTGTTACTGCGTTTGTTTTGAAGATATTTTTTATTATTTCTATTATTACTTTTGTGGTTATTTATTGTGTATGTATTTCAATTTCTGCACACAAATTTTAATAAAAAAGAGGCTGTTAAAAAAGCATACATTTTAATTGCCAGCTGAAATACAAAACCACGGCCATGTAGAAATATCAAAACAATATTTTAAATCCATGAGTTTTTTAAAGTTTTATATGCCACTTAAACAGAAAAAATTATAAAATTGAATTTATGCTTAATTTTATTATAAAAACAAAATGAACAGTACTACAGGTATAAATTTGAATTAGGATGCGAAAGTGACAACTTGTTGAGACAATTCAGGTCAGGAGAAAGTGATATTTGAGATTCAAATAAAAATGCAAGTTTTCGTTAGATTAACTTTTAAAGCGAAACTAAGACAGGGTTGCCAGAAAATTTATTCAATACAGTCAATACGAAATTTGATTTCACCCAACACACCAAAAAGGCCCCCTACGAAAACCCAACTAAAAAGTTCAAAAAAAACTTTATTCTCGATCTTTAACCCTGAAACTTATTTGTAGAGAATATGTTGTTATGACAAACGAAAACTAGATCCGTTTGAAGTGGTCACCCATTGTACCCACATGATTCACTTTTGGTGCAACACTCTTCATGCAGTAACTGCATTGTTAGAAATTTAAGTTTAATGTGAAAACACAGCGGTTGTTTTGCATTCAAAAGGCCTTTCCATTTTATTCTACTCCCATTCTAATTTTATTTTCATTTTAAACTATACAACAGTATTGCCAGAATTTGATAACCAAAAATGCATAAATTTAAGAAAATAAATGGATAAAAATATTTTAACAACAAAACAAATATAATTAATTTAATAATATTTTACAACTAAATTGTAAATTTGTTACAGACAATTTTTCAAAACCAAAAACTACCAAATAAGATTTAATTACAAAAATTTACAAATCTATAGCGAAAAAGTCACAAAATTATCTTTTGATAATAAAGTTGATTAAGATAATTCGCATATATATATAAGCTTCACACATCGCACTGGTTCTTCTAAAGGGGCTCAACAAAATTTTAAAATTGTTATTCTTTTTTCTTTTTTTTTTTTGTAAAAAACTATATACAATGATAACACTGTGCTCGAAATTGACACTTTTTAAGACAAGCTGGGCACATGGCGTTTTAGCATAGTTCGGGTACGCTGAACCCAGTGGTGCCCATCGTTTTTTTTAGGTTAGCTCTTGTTTTCAAGATATACCGTTATTTCGAAAATGGAGGAGATTGCACAACATATATTCGCGTAACTCAAAAACGAATTATGCTAAAACGCCATGTGCCCGGCTTGTCTAATTTTGCAACTAGCACAGTGTAATTAATATCTTTTCTCTACTCTTTTGCCAAAAAAAAAAAATACATTTGTATTCTTCTTCTGATATAAAAGTACATACCGCTCCTTTTTTGCAACATAGTCATATCTCAAAAATTTTAAGTTATTTAAGCAGAAATGCTCATTAATACCTTCTCCATATGTAAAACAAAAATCAGTGTTTTTTCTCAAACTGAACGCCAGTGATGGCAAAATATATTTTATTGAATCGGTCTAAAAAGGTTCATTTGAAAACGTTAATCGCATTTTTCCAAGTTTGATTTTTTTAAGATATGACTATGTTGCAATAAAGGAGCGATACATATTAAAAAAAAAACAGATTTTGGGTCTACTGAAAAATTTATAAATTTTGAACTAACCTCTTTTGGAGAGAGTAAGTTACATAACACAAAGAATTCTCACAATTAGCAGCATTTATCACATATTTTGGTTTGAAAATTCTAAAAACCTAAACGAAATTTTTTTTAATCAAAATGGCCAACAAAATTACTAATGACTAAATTGGCAACACTGCTCTACAATCCCCAGTTTTTATCTAAGTGCCGGTTCACACACGTCAAGTTTGACTCGTCAAGTCTTGAGTTTTAAGGAGAGAGGGGAAAAGAAATGGCATTCTCTTTTCCCTTCTCTCCTAAAAGATCAAGATTTGAAGATTCAAACTTGACGTGTGTGAACCGGCACTAAGTTCAACAGCTAGAATGTTTCCAGGTAATCTTATTTGATATGAAAATAACTCAGTTCTATCAAAACGACAAAAATGAATGATAATGGGATATTTACGAAAGTACCTTAAGCTTTCCGAAGATTCTAAAATAAAGTGAAGGAATTTGCAAATAATGGATAAAACAAATGTTCTCTATCGTGGGTGAGTGAGTGTATATGACGTCGTGAATTTACATATATGTATTTATAAATACGTATTAATGCCAGACATCTTGCCTCTTGTTTACTATGTATGTATCATATACATAAACATGTATTTAAGTATGTTCCGTAAATGGCAACTGCCTTATTCATGTCCATATGTATGTTGGTGAGGATTTTTTTTATATAATAAAAGACAACTAAGCAAACGGAAGGACAAACTTACAAGTACATAGAATTTATGTGGGTCGTCGTGATACCGGCTTTACAAAAATTATTACAAATATGTACACTTCTAAAGCAAAGTCACACTTAACAAATATTTGACGTTTTACATGTCACCACTTTTTTTAACAAACACTTGTTTGATTTTTCGAAATGTTTTTTAGATCAAAAAGCATATAAACTTTTATAAATTTCAATTTACTATCATAACTTTTTAACAAATAAAGTTTTCTCAATCTAGGTATAAATCTGTAAAAAGTTTGTGGTCACGCTTTTTTGGATTTTTCGTCAAATATTTGTTAAATGTGAACAGACCTTAAATAGTTGCTGCTACCATTGTCAATAAGACGAAAGTGTATGAAAATAACAACAACTTTAAAAAATGTGTACGATGTAGAAAAACAAGTCTGCTTCAAAGAGTTCATAGATAAAAGATTTTTTGTTAAGGAAATTTTTTCAAAAAAGATAAGTATCGGTCTGATAAAAACTACATAAGTTAATATGAACATACTATGTAAGTATTTTGTGCGGGCCTTTTACTATATATAAATACGTAGATGTACATATGTATGTATAGTATGGATTTTTTTTATTGTATTTTGAAAAGCAGAATTACAAATAAGCCTAAAATATAAATTTAGCATCCCTGTAGGAAATATCAATAGTGAAACTGTGCGGAATCGCTATTGACTTTGTCAAAAGAACTACTGGCCTACAATTGACAAGACAATCAGCCTTATTGTGGTTGTCGTTGTCGTTGTCGTATACGACTGTGTCGTTTTTTTTATTTAGCAAGTGCTTGTCATTAAAAATCCAGTATAGCTGCTTAACGCTACCACACAAGTCTTACGTATTGTAAAAAATATACAACTCTGTCATGCAATTAGATATGAGGTACATTTTCTTCAAAATACGTAAGACTTGTGTGATAGTGTTAAACGGCCTTTACTGGGGGTTACCGCCAGAAAGAAATAATTAACGAGTTCGAACAATTTGTACTGTGTATTAAGATTTTCGTAATATTTCTTTTTAATTTACAGAATTTTTAATTACTTAATCGAAACCAAGAAATCCCTAAAACAGCAACTCTCTATTACGAGCAATAACTTTTCATCAAATTTCCCATTTGTTTATAAATACAAATATACTGGGGGTTACCGCCAGAAAGAAATAATTAACGAGTTCGAACAATTTGTACTGTGTATTAAGATTTTCGTAATATTTCTTTTTAATTTACAGAATTTTTAATTACTTAATCGAAACCAAGAAATCCCTAAAACAGCAACTCTCTATTACGAGCAATAACTTTTCATCAAATTTCCCATTTGTTTATAAATACAAATCTGCCACCATTTCAAACGAGTTCGACAATCTAATACACAGTACAAAATCTTCGATCTTGTAAATTATTTCTTTCGTATCGAAATACGCGGTAACCCCCTGACCTTAATATTATTGACTGGGTAATTCTTGTGGGACAATATGGAGACATTGAAACAACAGATTCCTCATACATTTATAGTTCTAGTCTACAAACAAAAACAACAATAATTTTTTAATATATTTACTAGATTTTTGCACTAATAATATAACTGGATAAGACATTTCATTATATCTAAGCAGCTGCATATATTTTGTTTAAATAAGATACAAGGCGAATTCAACTACAGGTGGTGTCGGAACTACAACAATCCAAAAACAACAGAAACAACACAGGGTTTTTTGCATTGCATTGTTAGTGCCATTAGCTCGAAATGTCAACCATTATTAGCAAAACACTAACAAATCAAAACAAATAAGCTCGAACTGTCAAAGTCAGACGCCGTTTCGACACCACCTGTAGTTAATTCGCCTTGATAAGATATTTATTTAATAAAATAAACTAACAAACACATAACTTTTTTATAATCTTAAAATCGTTTTTTAGAACATAAAAAAATTAAATAAAAAAAATGGAAAAAAATTTTTTTTTGGATTCGAACTGGCAATATCATCCGTCTCAGGAGAGAACTTAACAACTCGGCTACGAATGCTTTAACCGAAGAAGCGTTAAATTAAAATATATTGAGTCTATGTGTATGTGTATGCGTAAAATTAAACACATTACAAATAAAATCCACCACTTGTAGTGAACAACAAAAACAAAACAAAAACCACATTACCAACACTGTATTACCATAGCCACTGTATGACCGTAGAAACCAAAATTGAATTGGTTTGTATTGTATGTTTATGTCGTTTTGGTAATACAGTGTTTGTATGGTAATGTCACGTCTAATTGGACCTTTAAAGGAAAAAATTTGAGGCAGTCGTGGTTTTTTACTCATATCTCAGCCATTTGTGGACCGATCTTGCTGAATTTCAATAGCAAACAATTCCGGACCATATGTGACATAATTGTTTAATAACCTGGCCCCCATCATATATGGGGTCTTCTGAAAATCCATTTCAACGGACAGACGGACATCGTTAAATCAACTTAGCTCCTCATAAGGACCAAGAATATATATATTTTATAGGGTCTAACATCAATATTCTAGAAATTACAAACGGAATGACAAACTTATATATACCCAATTCACCAACAGTGGTGAAGGGTATAAAAATCCGAAACTGTTATACTTAAGCTGTTATAAAATGTTGCATCCTTTTCACTAATTCAAGCTTAACAGCTGTTGAAAATGTTTATCTTTTCTCAAGGCAAACAAAGGGAAGACGCAGTGATGTTAACTTTTATTTTTTCATTACCGTACGGCCCTCTAAAAATTACCGTTTTTAAGAAAAAATTACCGTACGCTAAAATTTTTAAATAAAACTTTAATTTATACGAAAAGCACTCAGTACATCGCCTGTCATTTAAAAATAGGACATAAGAGCAGTATTCGTTAACAATTTTTTTAAATTTTAAATGTGTTTAAGGAAAAATTTTAATGGACATTTTTGTCTTAAGAAATTAACATTTAAATAATACTGTAAAATCAATTTATCCGTACTTAAACCATGGCTCAGTTAGCCGGGAGTAACTGTAACGTTGCAAATCAGCTTCTTCATTTTGTTGTATGTAAAGCATTTAGAACGATTATTGTAAGCAGTAAGATTTTCGTCGCAATCTGTATGAAATTGATTGGTCTTACTTTTTTACGGTAAGGTTAAGTTACTGTTACTCCCGGCTAACTGCGGTGTCAGTAGTACGGTAAATACTGATTCTCTTAATCAAGTACAGAATGCTTGATTCATATACGGATTATTCAATTGCCAAACACTTAACTTTAGCCATATCTAATCCCTGATACGTACTTAAAGTAATCCGAAAACTATAGTTATATTTATAACATTACTGCTATTTTATATGTTTAAAAATTGTTGACTTTTAAACAAACAAAAAGTTTAATATAAAAGGAATAATATACAAAAGTAATTTCATTTTTCTAATTTTGCACTTTTCTGTGTTACGAAAACATTTGCAGAAATATAATGTTCTTAATTTTTTTATAACATCCATATATTTTTAAATTGCAAATCACCTCTTTAAAGTTAAAATTATAAAACCTACATATGCAAGTATATGTATACATAAAATCCAAATTTCATTAAACTACCTTATTTTAAATAAAATTACCTTTTTACCTTTTTCGACTTAAAATAACCCTAAAAAAGGGTAATTACCGAACGGTTAACATCACTGTGTAGACGTTTTGTTGACAATGTCACCAAAAAGTTAAAAAAAAATCGACAAAATTGGCGACGTAGACGCACTTGATCCCAGGTTTCCTTCAGGGAGTTTTTGTATGTACATATGTTGATTTGTGTATTTATGTAGGTTAACTTCCATGTGTTTATATATTTATCAATTTGTGTTGGTTTTTAAAATTTGTTTATTATCAAGCTATAAATATGGATGTGCTCATGCTTCCCACTTTATATGCGTAGATGCTCGAAAAATGGAGGTAGGATTATGCTTGCAACTGCAATTAATACTTTTTACTTTTGTGGTTGAATTATAAAAAAAAAACACTGCAAACACATACTGTGAGCGTCAAAATAAAGTAAACAGCTTGTTTTCCAATATAAAATGTGTTATGTTAGTTATAAAAAGTTTAATTTCTTCTTTGACAAATTTGATTAGACTTTATGCTTGCTGTCATCTGTGAAAAATACGTTTCTGCAAAATTTGACGAAAGCAAGTTGGACGAAAAAAAACGTGATATAAGGTAGAAATAAGAAATTCAACTGAAAACATACAGTATCTGTAGTGAAGCGTGATAGGCTTGGCTTTTGAAATACGTCCTAAAACAGCTGGATCAGACCAATAGTCGCTCGATATCAACTCAACTAAACATCTGGGAGCATTTGGACAGACAAATTAAAAAAAAAAACATAACTAGCAAGCACTCTCTGAAGAAAATTCTGCAGGAAGAGTGGACAAAAATGTCTACTGAGCTAATTTTAAAGTCGGTGGAATAGATGCCAAAGAGACTAGAAGTCATCCTAAAAGCAAAAAGAAATCAAACAAAGTATTAGCCACTTCACTTTTCTTAGTATTTTAGAACTGTACACTTTTTTTTGACGCGTTAAAAAAGGAGTAAATTTGGTTTTTATAGCACTGTTTTTGTTGTTTTTGAAGTAATTCAAATTTTTAATTTTATATTGTAATCAGCGTTGCCACGACCAAAAAAAAAATTGTAACCAAAATGTAAAAATAAAGTAACCAAAAGCGCAAAAAAGTAACCAAAATTATTTTTTATCAAAAGTTATATTAAATCGCAATTCAGTTGAAAAAAATGTCTAAAGGATAAATTGCGTTCGGCCGCTCGACCGATAAAGTTTTGGCAGTATATTATACCGATGGACTGGAATGAACAATCGAAAATTTTTCAAAATTTTTAGTGGTCGTGGCACCTCCTATACAAAGTTAACACTTATTTTGGTCTTATTTGAAACTGCATGAGCTAGAGCTTTTAACCTTTTTATATAAAGAGCTCTTACAAGTAAAACTTTTTAAGTCTTGCTGTATTATTATGCTTCAATGTGTTCATTTGAGCTAAAATATGCGGTACATTTTTGATATATAAATAGATGCTTTTTGGCCGGTGGAAATATAATCATATTAAACCGGATGGGATCGGAAGGGCCTTTCACATTATCGTTTATCTAGAAAAGCATTAAAGCTAGCAGATAATGGCCGTCTACAATTCAAAGTATGTACCTTACATGGTTAATTTGATAGTCTGTTAAAGTTAATCTTCTAAAAAAATAATTTTTAAGTTGATGAAAAGTGTATTGGTTTTGGATGCACAAATACCACATATCTTTTTAAAGGGTCAAATAAGCTGAGCGGGTAATGCTTGTTTCAAAACAAAAAACTGGTTATTTTTGTGTTGAAAAAAGTAACCAAAATGGAAAAAAAGTACACAAGTACACATTGACAGAAAAAGTAACCAATTTTGGTTAAAAGTAACCAAAACGGCAACGCTGATTGTAATAACTAGGGATGAGATTTCTATGCACTAAAATATCGAATATATGCGCATAAAATATGTACTAAAAAATCCAAAATATGCACTAAAAAATAAAAAATATGCACTAGAAAATTTAAACAATTTTTTTAAAAAAACCATTTTTTAATTTTACTAAAATCAAAAGTATAACAAATTGTGTCTATTGATAATCAAATATCTTGAAAAAATTTAAATTACTAATTTAAATTTTTGTTTGTTTAACAAAATAAGTACTGCTTTATTAAAAGTAAAACTTTGCTTTGTACTTGAAAAATGCCAATGCATTTCGAAAAAAATTATTTTCCGATCCCACTTTGATCAGATCAAAAATATTTGAAATTTATTTTATTTTTTGGAATCCTTAATTTTTTTCTCAAAACGTTTTGGACGTTAGCATAGAAAATTATATTTAAAACAAAAACAAAATTCTAAAATTTGTTTTGGTTTTAAATGTAATTTTTTATGTGAACGTAAACGTTTGAAACCGTTAAACAGGCAGTAAAATTCAAAAATAAAATTTATTCTTTAAAGAAATGTACGTGCAATAATAATTTTGTTGACTTTAAATGTTTATTTTAATGTCATCACTGGGATTTCTTATGCACATTAAAATAAATATTTAAAGTCAACTAAATTATTATTACACGTACAACGTACATTTCTGTAAAAAATAACTTCTATTTTTCCTCGAAAGAATTAAAAATCAAAAATCAAAAAATAACAGTTATTTTTGTTAAAAAAAAATCAAAAAATAACTGTTTTTATCCTACTTTTATGAAAAAAAGAAAAACTGTTACGGTCCCTGGAAAACACCCTACATACATTTGGGGTATTCACAAGGCGTGCTATCATGTTGTATTTTCATAATGTTCTAACATTTTACAATGGTTTAAAAATATATTTGTTGCTTTGTAAACAAAAAGTGTCTTAAACTAATAAAACTTTGCTTGCTATGTTTATTGTGCTGTCGTAATTAATCAGAAAAGACCTGCGCCGAGCAACTGAGTCGAGCGGCTATGATTTTATAGCCGTCGCCGTTGATGGTATAGTTTTATCCGGCTAACATCCGAATTTAACCTGCGGCTAGCAGTTTTTGCAAAAAAACACTTGCGGCGCCAAATTGGATTGGCCTAGGGCCTAGGAAAGATCTAATTTAATTTATTAATTCATGGATTAGAATTAAAAAACATTTTGATTTTAGGTAAATATATATTTTTTTTATATTTGTTTTAAATCAGCTGACTTAAATTCAAAATAGCATACTAAATTATGAGGGGTTGTTCACAACAGTCGTATTTTTTCATGTTTTTATTTTAAGGCATATGATTTTATGACATCTTGTGAATCTCCCAACTGTGTGTAATTTTTTAAGTCATGGAAAAATAACCATATACGAACAACTCTACGTGATAAAAGACCAAAAAAAAAGAGCCATGTCTCCCAGTTTTGCTCAAAGATCATTTTCTCAGGCTCATATCTTGCAAACCGTTCGGAATTTTAATTTACCCTCTGAGACAAAGTTGTAGCTCTTGCCATAAAGAACAAACAAATGAAATTAAAAAATTTTCGGGAAATTTTTCACTTTTGTGGCTACCTAAACGGTGTTAAGAGCCATTTCTAGGAAGTTCATATGCTCTAGAAAATTGTTTACTGAGATCTTAGATACATTTTTGTAGTTGATTGTTTCCTTGAATTTTGAACGGTTTGCAAACTATCGACCTGAACAGGGGAAAAAAGGAAAAAAAATCGAATTTTTAAAAGTTTTTTGCGATTTTGATTTTGAAGATGATGTTTTTTTATATTATATGCTTACATTATATGTTTACAATTTTTGTTCTTTATGGCAAGAGCTACAACTTTGTCTCAGAGGGTAAATCAAAATTCCTCGCGGTTTGCAAGATATGAGCCTGAGAAAATGATCACTTTTTTGCTAAAATGACACCGAGGACCCAAATCTTTGTGGGCCCATAAAAAAAGTGGATGACTTTGGGCAAAACTGGGAGAAACGGGTCTTTCTTTTTTTTCTTTTATCACGTAGAGTTGTCCGTTTATGATTATTTTTTGTGTTGCACAGTGATATAAAACGAAATATGTTAAAAAAAAAACAGTTATATTAATAATATAGTCTATTTTTTGTAACATGCCTGATAACTTGTTCACATACAACCAGAAAACGCAAGATTTGTTTAATTGAAAGTTTTCAAACGCTTTTTGTCGTATATCCACAATTATGCTACATACGATATTATAACGCATCAAATTTTTCGCAAAAGTGGATATACAACAAAATGGCTTCGTAATATCTCATTAACCATAAGAGATAGAGACATGAGGATTGCGCAGATCGATAGATCTGTTAAATTTACCACAGGAAACGGTCTTATCTGATTTTTTTGGATTTTGTGATATACGACAAGAAAACTCCGGCACGACGATAAAAATATAAAATAAATTTTTTTTTTTAATTTTCAAGATATGAGTAGTCTATTTGCAAACACCGCTTAGTTTAAATATCAAAACTTCTGTAAGAGCCTCCATTTTATTTGTTTTTTAAAATGCTTTCCTATATCATCGTCCAGACTTTTGTTGCTCCAATTTTTTTAAATTGTGATTTCAAATTGCATTAGTGTCCAGATTAAGAAATTTTAGTCTTGCAATTTTTGTATTTTTATATTTTATATATAAATACAAAAACACCTATAGCCAACTTCAAGTTGGAAAAATGTGCTAATTACAAAACAAAAAAGAATTGCAGAGAACTTGACACGGAGTACCCCTCCCCAATCTTCTCACCTCCCTAACCATTAAACTCAATAATTGCTGCCACAAAAATTGCAAGTCTAGGCGATGACAAAGCTATTA
Source organism: Pollenia griseotomentosa (assembly GCA_963931875.1). Lineage (NCBI taxonomy): Eukaryota > Metazoa > Arthropoda > Insecta > Diptera > Polleniidae > Pollenia > Pollenia griseotomentosa. The sequence goes on along the minus strand of OZ007562.1, from coordinate 190,693,406 downwards.
TTAATCTCGTTCAAAGCTCGGTAAGTTATGCGCAATTTCTGATCAAATACTCAATACTCCTGCAAAACTCTTTTAATAGCTGGGCATTTTAATTTTAAAAAAACTGTTTCAATAAATTTTCTCAGAATTCTGGTTTTTTTAACTTAGCGGTGTTTGCAAATGGACGACTACTCAAATATGCAAAAACTTATTTTTCAAGCCAAACGCTTAAAAATTCGGCCCCGCTAAATAATTTAAAAAAAATTCTTATACTCCTGCTGTTGATATGCAAATCTAATTAGGATATAGGGACTATTTCGTTAGTCCCTTCACATTGCGTTTAGAAATATTCTGAATTTTTAATAATTTTTATGAAAATATTGAAATAAATGAGGTGAAGTGTTTCAGAAATGTGTGTTTTGAAGAGACTAGTTTTTTATTTATTCAATAGATATTTTTATATATATTTAAAAAGGTAAGTAATAAAATTTATTTAGGTTATATGCATCTTTATTTGGCTTTAACTATAATAGTTGTGAGCCAGATTGGCATTTTAAAGCTGTTTTTAGTTAAATTAATTATAAGCAAATTTACTTTGGTTCTACCAAATTTTAAATTGATTATATAAAAAAGAATAAATTGTACATTAAAATTAATAATAGATTTTAAAGGAATTTAATTGAATTCATTTAGTATAATTTTTCTGTGCTTTAAACCATTTTCCAAATATTTGTATAAACTATAGTAATTATTATCATTGCCATGAAGTATATTTACTACTTCGTTCATATGCAAAAATGTTTTAATAAAATATTTAACCCGGAACTCATTAAAAACAGGACAAACTGCTAAGAAGTGAAACGTATTTTCGGATTTTTCCAGATTACAAAGGGTACATAAGCCAACAGAATTACGTCTAAATGCTCTACTATTTAAATCAAGAAGACCTCCACGTACTCTGATTATTAGACTTGTAGCACGCGACCAAAATTCTGAAGTAAAAATAGGATTTGTGCTATAAGTTAATTGCGGATACAAATCTTGAAATTGTGAGCCTCTTGCATTAGATATAAGATCTTCTCTTTCCATTGTTTTTAAAAGTTCAAGTATTGGTTTCCAGTATTCACACAGGGGCTTAGTAGCATTTTCAGGAACATATTGAATTTGTTCACATATATTTACCCACTCCTCCGCCCAAAAGGTTTTCATTGTAATATTTTTTTCAGCTAAAATTCTTGGTAATCTATGTTCAGGCAGTTGTAGAGCTCTGTTAATGTAAGAAAAATGTAGCCTTAAGGTATCAATATACAGTGAGTTTTGACCAGTTTCTAAATAAAGCATGTAGTTTGGCGTATTATATGGTTAATGTAACATTTTCGAAAAATCTAAAGCAATGAAATTTTCTTATGTGGAAAAGTTGCAACAATTTAACAATTTACAATTTTTTTTACTTTTATTTAAATTTATGTTGTTAAATAATTTTGTAATTTTTAATGGACAAGTGTTTAAAAAATTTTAAAAATGTTGTTTGGTTTTGTGTTGTACTTTTTACTTTAACTGTTTTTGTAAATAACCAGTCCCGCATAAAGCTAAAGAATTTTACGCTTCATTGCCGACCAATAATTATATTTGAAGCAATTTAAAAATATTTGAAAAAAATGTATGAAGAGTGACGAAAAACGAGACGAAATTTAAATGGTGAATTGTAATTTGTTGTAAATTATTTTTTAGTAGTAAAAAACAGATTCAAGCCCACTAAAATACAGGTAATTCCCGAAAATGTTGTTAACTGATTGATTTCAATGGGACGACGCAGTAATTTGTAACATATTTTCAGCATATTTTTTGATATTTTTTACTTTCGAAACATAGATTAGGTTTTAATAAAGCAAGCTAAAGCTATGGCCACACCAACGCGAATTCATAAAGGTGACCGCATCATGAGATAGAGTTATGCTAGCTATCTCTTTTTTTTAATAATACTATGTATTTTGTTTTTGTAAAAAGTTAGAGTGAATGTCAAAATTATTTGTTTAAAATATAAAAAAGGATTTTTTTTGGTTTTAAAATATACACAATTTCTTTAGAAAGTAAATCTTTTTACTCTTTTGAAAATTCATTGTGGCTCCACTTATTTCTTACGCATTTTTTATTCCTGGTGTTTATATTGTATGTTCAATTTTTTTGTTTTAAATAACCTTTTTTCAAGTTTTTATATTTTTATTGAATTTTAAATTTGAATTAATTTTTTCACAAAATGTAAACAAAGCTTGCTACATCAACAAGAACTTAAAAGAAAGCTAAAGATTGATCAATTAAGTGGCCATGCTTTTTTTATAACATTTTCGTCAAATTTGTGTTAAGTTTAAACATATCTTAAGTATATACATAAATGATAAAACAATCAAAGTGTTTTCCCCGGGATTTCTTCAGTAAATCCCTTTTAATCCACGCTTTATTTGCTTATTTGTTTATTATGTATTAGAAATATAGTTTAGTTGTGATACATTTTCTGTTTCTTCTGTCTGCAGTCGTCGTTAGTCTTGCACGAATCATTTTAAATTTTCTTTAAGTAATATCAAAACTTTTGCCATCTGATTTAAAATCTATATACAGTAGGCCGACTCACTTTGTTTGGGTCTAGTGCTGTCCGTAATGGGTTTCAAATATATTCTCCTAATTAGGACATCATCGTTACATAGCCAAAAAATTCAATTATGATGAAATGACGGAAAAACAATATGCTAAAGTTCTCCAAAAGCAGTTCTGCTCAGGGCTGTCAGATGTGGCGATGTTTCGCCAAACGTGGCGATTTATAAACCTAATTGTGTTTGCGACATGGCGATTTTTTTGGAGAAGCTAAAAAAGTTGGCGATTATTTTGGCGATTTCTAAAACGCATTTTATCTTTTTTTCATATTTATATGAAAAAAATTATGAGTACTGTAGCCCGTTTCTGTATTTCTCGCATCGTAAAATTTTCCGACTGAAACCAGTGAATCGGGACAGAAACAGTGAAAAATGAAACAAAAAATGGTTTTTCTCACACAAGTGTTTCTGTATCTTTTTTTTGCGAGAATTATCTGTCATTTAAATAATTTTCCAGCAATTATTGGAAGGATGCGAGAAAAAGTGTTTCTATAACAATATTTTGCGAAAAGTTTTTTTCAAGAACTGTCAAAATAAGTCACATTTGAAATTGGTGGCGAGAAAAACAAAATGTAGATATTTTGAATTTAAAATATGTTTATATACTATTTTTTTTTAATAAATAAAAAAATAGAAGGAATATAAATGATAAATGCATAATATATATGATGAAAATAAACAAAAAACAATTGTTATATTTTGTTAGTTTAAATTTTTGTTAGCCTTTTCTTGTTTTGGTTTTAATCAGTGCTGCCAGATAAATTTGTGGCAAAATCGTCCATTTCCTAAGAAAAAAATAAAAAAGATCGTCTTTTTTGTTTTAAAAATCGTGCAATTTAAAATCAATTTTAAACAAATTTGTTTCGACTTTTATTAAAAAATAATCAAACAAAAACATAGTTAAAGTTCATGGGTATTTAATAATTGAGATATAAATCTTTAATTTACCTATTCCTATAATATTTTTCTTTTTACCTGAAATAGACTTAGTAGAATACCTTGTAGTTAAAATTAAAAAAATCGGTTCATAAATAAACGGGTTAAAGACCCAGTAAAATCTTCACCTACAAAATAATATGTTAAGTAATCAGAAACACATAAAAGCACTACATACAATTCTACTGAAAAACTAATGAATTTTACAAGGGTTGTGCCAAAAAGAACAAATTCAAAAGTAAGTCATTTTTTTATATCTTAATACATCCAGAAAAAAGTAGTTATGAAGTTCTTATAGAAGAAAGCTACTTAATAACGAGTGAAAGAAGCTATCCATTTTGAAAAAGTTTTTAATGGGAGACAAACAAATTTCTTTCTTGCCGGAATAATGGTTTTGGCACACAAGTGTACATATAAGATAAGAATATCAAATATCAATCATATTTTGTATATGTATATAAGAAGTATTAAATGTTCAAAATAAGCCAAGTCGGTCCATTACTTTCCCTCGAAATTTTGCTTTTGCCGATACATTTTTTAGGGAAAAAACAAACAATTTCGAGACAATTTTCACAATAGGGATAAGTATAAAAATTTAAGCAGCCTTGTTTCTAAAGATATATTTTTTTCTAATAAAACGCAACGCCAACAATTTCATTAAAAGCAAAAATAAAATCAAAAATATTTTATAAATTTGTTGTTGCTTTCTACAGACATTCATATTATTTTTTTTTCAATTTTCAACGCCACAAAATAGAAGTGTTTGAAATTTAAAAATTCAAGATGAATTTCTATAGAAAGTAACAACAAAATTATAAAATATTTTTGATTTTGTTTTTGCTTTTGTCACTTTTTTAGAAAAAATCATCAAAACGTCACTTTGTTAATATCGGAACAAAAAATCGTCAAGATGACGATAACTCGTCAAATCTGGCAGCCCTGTTTTTATTATATTTATTTCTTTTGTTGACGTTTCGCTTTTATTTGACACTTAATTACTGGAAATATTCCAGTATAAACAGAATTTGTTGTGTCTGTTTTCGCATTCAAATACAGAAACACTTTTATCTCATAAATCGAGAAACAATGGAATTTTTTGTTTCACACTTCATGTAAGAAATTTTACGATGCGAGAAATACAGAAACGAGCTACTGGCTAACTTTTTTCTTGGAATTTTTAACAAATTTAAAGGCCCAAATACATTGATCAAAATACTCATCAAGCATTGTGGTAGTATTAGTGAAAATGTGTTTGTATGTGTGACACCGACAAAGCTTGGTGAAAAATCAAAAAATTTAGATATGACGGCGAATATTACGTCCAGCACACGTACACGTTGAATTCGCCTTAAAAATCGCAATACGAATGCGATTGTTTTAGGTGTTAAATTGATTATATTGCCAGATACATTAGATTGAAAACATTAAAATTCTTAGATTTTTGCACATTTTCCTTATCAGAAGTTATCAATCGGTTCTTTAACGAAAAACTTCTTTTGCAAAATAAATTTAAAAGACTGAATCGTTTTCGATTTCGTATGAAATGAGATTTTTATAATAAATAAAAATAATGTATGCTGGGTAGTATGCAAAAATAGTTGAATTAATAGCGAAAGAAAATCAGAAAATTTTTAAAAAGTTGCATTGATATAAGGTTCTTTATAATGGTATTAAGCGTATTTTTCAATGTGGATTGCAGAGCGAAAAAAATACGCAGTTTTTTTTTATAAATTTTGACTTTTTTTTACGAAATAAAATCAAAAATATCTTTTAATAAGCCTTATATAATCGAAAACGAATCTGGGTTAGAAGGTAATTTTTAAAAATTATTCGTTTAGAAGACTGAGTTGACTTAAAGTAAGCCAGTTCAATTCTTAATATCCAATTTGAATACACGTTTTAAGACATTTATTCTTTGCTTCAAATAAATACAAAATTTTACCATATTCTGACTTATATTCACATAGAAAATCACTGCTATAAAAACTGATATTTTTGCATCCAACTCTTCTCATTTTGCATACTTGATGAAATTAATCTTTTGCAAAATGTGATTAACTGATCTCATTTATAAGTTTTAGGTTTTAAGATAATCAGCCTTCTTATCACAATTGCACCATTTAAAAGCACAAAAAGCCAGATTTCTTAAGGTGTTCCGAAACTCGTGCGTTTTGCTTGCAATCTGCCAAAGTTTCTTCTAGTTCTCTTCAGAATACTATTGCAATTTTACGTCGCCAAACTTCTTGCGAATGCGTTTTACAGAACACGTATTATGCGATTTTAAGTCAGAAACACAAATTTTAAGCGTTATGCGATTGTCGACTATAATATAAACACACTACTAGTATAAGGCTAAATATGGAAAATTTAAATAAACGCAAAATGCACTTCCCTGCGGGAAATTTGTTTCAATTTTTCCAGCAGACTGGTCCTGGGATTTGTGAAAATAGAACAAGTACAAAAAGAAAGAACTCATTACCAGTGAAAGGAGAACCAATCATTTAACTGGTATATGAAAAACAAAAAAGTAGAAAAAGTAATGAATTGCAGTACAGTCTTCACCGGTAGTGTAGCACATTTTTTGGGACTTTCTAAAATTTGGTTCTTATATTTAGTTCTAGGACTTGTTTTATTGAGATAATACTACATTGTATTGAAATAATACTACATTGTAGGAACTAACACTAAACACGTTCATTGAGAATAGATGTGTGACTGGTCAAATGGTGTCAATTAGCCCACTCCAATGACAGCCCCATGAAAAAGTGATAGGTATTATTCATATAAAGTGTTAGAACTACTCTTTTTTATATAAGACTTTGATTTGGCGATTTTTGGCGAATTTTCAGTATGCTATTTGGCGATTAAGGTGAAAAAAAATCTGACAGCCCTGGTTCTGCTTTGTTTGACTCCATAGGATTGCTGTATTAAAATCCCTGAGTACAAATTTCTTGCATAGCACAGTGTAGCTTATCAAAATTTGACTGACAAATATTGCTGCTAAAGGTTTTTTAAACTGATTATATTACCAAAGTCATACCCCCGTTTTCCCAACTTACCGATAGATAAGGGTAGGATTTTATCGTTTTTTAAAAACTGTTCCTAACATGCAATTGTCTATTTTAATAAAAAAAATTATTCTGGAAATAGCGTTTGTAAATTTATTTTAAAATTAATCTTTTGAAGTGCCTTAATCTAACACAAAACAATTCATATCCTATATTATTGGGGATTTAACAATTTTAAATTTTGTTTTCTGCCCCAAAATTTCCCATTTAAAACTCTAATAACAACTCTTCACTTACTAGGTACAAGCCGATTATAGTATTACACATTACCATATACAGAGTGAAATGCATAATATTTTTATTTTTTATTTTTAGTATTTGTATTTTTTCATTTCATGCTCCAAAGAATTGTAGTGTATTGCTGGATGTTTCTGTATAGTGCATACAACACATGTACATATGTATATATGTATGTGTGTACATATCGCTGGCTCAATATTACAAAGTTGTATGTAACATTTTTTTAGTAAGTAATGTTTTTGGGTTGTATGAACCAATTTACAACTGTAAGTGTTAATACAGAGATGTCAGCACGTCCTTGGCCTTCTTGAATAACAGTGTATAGTTAGTTGTATATAACATGAGATCAAAAATTCAGCAACAAAGTTGAATGTTCTACAAATAATACACATATAATACGTTTATACGTAGCCTAATCGCGAATAAAAATTATTTGTGATTAACTAACTTACTGTTTATATGTCAATTTTCTTAATGAAAATTCTTATTTTTAAGTGATTTAGGTTAAATTTGGTCCAACTTTTTTTATTGCAATCTTAATTCTTCTACCAACGTAAATTGGAATCAGTCCATATTTAAAAATAGCTCTCCTAAAATTGCCGCTTCCGAAAAAAGCTTTTAGTGCCATAACTAAAATATATTTTTGTTATAAATAACATGCATACTTATTGATAATTGCAATTTTAAGTCTTTACTTTTTAATTATAAGAATCTTTATTATTAACTAGATTTTACCCGTGACTTCGTTCACGTGAAAATCAGAGCAAGATTTAAAGAAAAGGATTTATTTAATAAGATTTTGTTTGTCGTGCTTAATTCCCAATTTTCATTCTTGATAAATACACAGAAATTTATTGTTGGTGAATAAGCTAGTTCCTATGCGCATTTCCCTGGTTGCTTACTGTTTATTGTTGGTATTTTGTTTAGTCTTTGATATCGTTGCAAAGAAAGTTTTTTGGGTAAAGGTTTCCTGAGCAACTAGTGAAATGCTTATCCACCAACAATAAATTTCAGTGTAATTTATTAAGACGAAAAATTGGGAATTAAGTACGACAAGCAAAATGTTATTAATTAAAAAAAAAAATTTGTATTCCCAAAAATTACTTTGATATTAAAAAGATTTAATCCTACAAAAAAAAAAATATTTTATGTAGTTTTCTTTATCTGTACTTATTTTATGTTAAAATATTTCAATAAACAATATTACATGAATTGGTTTTTTTCGCCAACACATACCTTTAACACTTATGAGCGATCGATATTTTTCAGCAACCGACATTCAACTGTCCATATGAAAACCAAGGGGTCTCTAAATAGGTATATTCCGGCCACTGGACAGTATGAAATCTGTATGCCAAATCTATCAAAAAGAGAAAAAGTACTTAAAGTGCACATTTCTTTCCTTTTTACATCATTAAAAGTACCATATATTTTAATTTGTGCCATATGTTATCTCTATTTCTTATTTTGTGCCCACAGAAAATACATTGTATTTCAATGAAGGTTTAATCTGTATGTACAACAAATTTCTTAAAAAAGAGAAAAAGTACGAATTTTCCCCGTTTTTTACACCAACATCTACATACCAAATTCATAAAAGAGAAAAAGTACCAATTTTTCCCCGATTTAGCTCTCAAAAAGTACCCTATATTTGAATCTGGGCCATATTCCAAATATACCAAATTTAATTCAAGTCCATAAGGCGGTTTCCTATGTAGCATTTAATATCTCCTACATGGAAAGTTGGAGTATCAAAGGTGTATGTTAAACTAAATTTGTCTATATTGTATTAAAAAAAGAAATAAAGGAGCATAATTAAGTTTTTTCTTTTGTCAACTTATTGCTAACTTAGAGTTTAACTTAGTTTTGTTGCGTATTTTTTTTGAAAATATGTAGTTGAATAAAATTAAAAACTTAATTTCCTCCATATCTTTGTTTTTGCACATACAAACTTGTGATATTGAGCCAGCGATATGCAAATATGTAGTTCAAACTGCATATGAACACATCTTTTCGATTCAAATATTTTGCGCCTTTTTACTGTAAAAGATTTTTATTTCAGTTTATTTGAAACACTTGGTTTTTCATCTCTCTCTTGTTCTGTTTATTGTTTAAAAAAATATACATACATGAACACACGGCGAATTAATATACCTATGTACAAGCATAAATATGTACGAATTTATATAAGACATTTAATGGACATAAAGAACAGCGGGCACAAATAAACTTTATTTAGACTTGTCTTCCTTCAATTAAAACTAAAAATACAAATAAAGTCATACTAACAACAATAATAACAAATGAGAAATTTAAACAATAACATTGCTGACAAAGCTTGTTTACGAATCTATAAGTGGACTGTATTGTTAATAAAACACTTTTAGTTTTTATTTTAAATTTAATAAACTGATTCTTTAATGGTAATGTAAATTAGTTGGTGTTTCGTTTGAAAGCTAGACAAGAACTGACTTGCCACAGAAAAAGAATGACAGCCTGTTCACAAGACAGAGTTGCCATATTGGTAATAACAAAAAGGGTAAATGATAAAGTAAAATAATGAGATCAATAAGTACATATTAAGAAATTCAATTTAACATCTTTAAATACAATAATAATAATAATCACCATAACTGCAATCTTCAACATATCGGCCCACCTTGAAAGGATCCCTTTCAAACATCAAGAAAGAGGGGACAGAGCTTCGAAATCGGACGTTTAAGGAAGCCATTCCTTGTTCTAATTGTTGCAACTCGAACTAGCCCGTCGCCGCCGGGGTGGGTTTCTGTGATCCTACCAATCAACCACATTGTTGGGGGTAAGTTGTTTTCCTTCACAAGTACCATGTCGTCAGTTTGGAGATTTTTCAATTTGCGAGCCCACTTGGGTCTTTTCTGCAGTTGATGGAGGTATTCCGTGGACCATTTTGCCCAAAACTGCTGAACTAAATGTTGCATGTGTTGCCACCTGGTAAGACGATTGACATTGATGTGTTGCAAGTTTTCATCTGGTAGAGCCATCATCGGACGTAATATAAGAAAGTGGCCTGGTGTTAATGGATCCGGGTCACCTTCATATTTCAAACATAGTGGACGTGAGTTGAGGCAACTCTCAATTTGGCATAGTAATGTATTCAATTCCTCATATGTGACAGTGGAGTTACTTAAGACACGATAAAGGTGAAACTTCACCGACTTGACACCTGCCTCCCAGATGCCGCCGAAGTTAGGTGCTACAGGTGGAATGAAATGCCACTGGATTCTATGATTTGACATTTCCCTGTGAATGGCGTCATAATTATTGTGTAGAAACTCATACAATTCTCGTAGCTTCTGATTGCAACCAACAAAATTGGTTCCATTATCGGTATAAATGTGATTAGCACGACCACGTCGGGATGAAAATCTTCGCAGGGATGCAAAAAAGGCTGCTGTTGACAGTTCTGTTACGGCTTCGAGATGAATTGCCTTGGTACTTAAACATACAAATACGGCGATCCAGCATTTGTAAGACTTGGAACCACGCCCTTTCCATGAACGAATGAGAATTGGACCCGCAAAATCGATGCCAACGTGCAGAAAGGCTGATCCCGGTTGGACGCGTTGGGCTGGTAATTCACCCATACGTTGTTGATACGGTATCTGGCGAAATCTCATACATCTTGGGCATTTGAAAACCGTACGTTTGATGAGGTATGTTACGTTGAGTATCCAATACTTTAAACCAAGCAGATATTGCATCTGTCTTGCTCCGGCATGAAGATACTTTATGTGATAATACTCGACTAGCCGTTTAGTGAAATTATCCTCCTTGTGAAGAATGTAAGGATGTTTTTGGTCATAATTGATGTTGGCATTAGTTAGACGACCACCAACTCTTAGTATTCCCGTACCATCCAGAAATGGGGTGAGTGATGTAAGTTTGTGTGTTGCAGATAGGAGTTTACCCGATTTCAATACGTGCATCTCAGAGTTGAAAAACCTTGCCTGTGATTTTCTTATTAGAGTTTTTTCAGCTGCTTCAAGTTCGGTAGTTGAGAGGAAAGTATTTCCCTTGTTAGAAATAGATCCTATTGATCTGCAATTGTTGGCAAAACGAAGTACGAAAGCTGTCACGCGAATAAGTTTCGAAAAACTAGAGTATTGATCAGTGATATCAATATCATTATCTTTACAAATTGTTGCAACAAATGTCTTCTTTCTTTCAAGACAAACATCATCAGAAACTGTAGTCAACGTTTCAGTAGGTATGATATGATTCTTGAGAACTTGTGGACCTTTCCACCATAATTCATTATTGCTGAGGTCTGACGATGAGATACCCCTAGTGGCTAAGTCTGCTGGGTTCTGTTTAGATGCGATATGGCGCCACTGACTAGCAGGCATGTGATCTATTATGAATGAGGTACGATTCGCGATAAATGTTTTCCAACGTCGAGGATGATCACTAATCCAGGTCAACACAACTGTTGAGTCTGTCCACCCGTACGTCGTTGCATTTTCAAAGTGTAAAGCATCTTTTACCTTTATCATTAATTTTACCATGAGGTGAGCTGCACAGAGTTCCAAACGAGGAAGTGTGATCTGTTTAATGGGCGACACTCTTGACTTGGCCGTAAGAAGAGATGTAACGATAGAACCATCCTGTTTGATGATTCGTATATAGATAGCAGAGGCGTATGCCAACTCAGATGAATCAGCAAAACCATGGAGTTCCACTTTGTCACCTGGACCATACTGAAACCATCTAGGAATTTGAAGATTTTTAATGTGATGAATATCATTACGTAATTTCAACCATTCCCTTTTGGAATCATCATGTAACTCCTCGTCCCAACTAATTCCCTTCAACCAAAGTTTCTGCATAAATATCTTTAATTGAATCACCATCGGGGCTAACCAGCCGATTGGGTCGTAAACTTTAGAAATGTCCGATAACACCTTACGCTTGGTAATTGCATCAGAAGACTCCCGCAAACAAACACTATACTGGAAGCAGTCCGTGGACGTGTTCCACAGCAAGCCCAAACTTTTAACAGTCTCAGAACACTCTATCAAGGTATCAGTAGTAAAAGCTCTATCCTCGAGAGCCATTCCCTCCATGAACAGCCTAGAATTGGATGACCATTTACGTAGGTTAAATCCCGATTTGGATAAAATAGTACATAAAGCTGAACGAATGGAATCAGCTGACTTTGTATCTGGTGAGCTAGACATGTAATCATCGACATAGAAGTTGTTGATCAATTCATTACACTCATCTGGGTAATCGGTGTAATTATCAAGAGCCACTTGTTGTAGTGTACGCGTTGCCAAATATGGTGCCGATGCAGTTCCATACGTAATAGTTGCTAATTGATATTCAGTTGGTTTCTCTTCTGGTGATTTACGCCATAGTATTGATTGAAAAGGTCTATCTGCTGGATGTATAAGCACCTGCCGGTACATTTTCTCAATATCCGCTGTGAATCCGATCTCAAACTTTCTAAACTTGAGTAATATTGTATATAGGTCACTTTGAACAGTTGGACCGACTAACAGATGATCATTGAGAGAAAGGCCATTTGAGGTTTTGCACGACGCGTCAAATACCACTCGTAACTTTGTAGTAGTGCTTGAGGGTTTGAGTACAGCATGATGCGGCATGAAATACGTTTGCGACTTTTGATCTGAAGAAAGTTGCATATGGTTGAGGTCTCTGTATTCCGTCATAAACTTATGAAATTCTTCCCTTAATTGCGCATCCCTGTTGAATTTGTGTTCCATTGATTGTAGTCGTTTCATAGCTGAAGGTTTTGATTCACCTAGTTCAATAGAATCCGATTTAAACGGCAGCCTGACCATGTATCTTCCATTTTTTAGCTTCTGAACGTTTTCTTTATAATGCTTTTCAGCCTTTTCCTCTTCTGGACTTAAATATTTGGTTATAAGTTGGCAATCTTCAGTCTCCCAAAATTTTTGTAATTGTGTGTCCAAATCACTATACACATGAGCAATGAATGTTGACTGTTGAGGTTCATTTACATTTCCCATTATTATATATCCAAATATGGTATTGACTGCAACTGGTGATCCAGACGAATGCACGATATTTCCCTCTAACATACAGTAAGCGAATACGTCTGCCCCTATGATGACATCAATACGATTTCGTTTAAAATATTGTGGATCGGCAAGATCAAGATCTTTAAAAAATTCCAAATTTTCGCTATTGATAGTACGGGATGGGAGAAATTGTGTTAAATTAGTTAAACAATGAGTTTGAACGATAATAGTTCTTTGGTTTCTCTGTGCGTATATTTCAAGCTGAACTTTACCCTTTGTAGTACTGGCCTTGTTGCCACCCACACCATACAATAAAGTTTTATCTTGTGTGCGACTCAAGCGCAACCTTTGCACGCAAGCCTCTGAAACTAAAGTTGATTGTGCGCCCGTATCAATCAAAGCACGACATGGCTGTAGGGTATTATTACGATCACGAATCATAATAATTGCAGTTGGTAAAAGTGTGGTTTGTTGACTAACCTGTTGAGCTGAATTTATACTCACTGTAGGATTATTCTCATTTTGGCGATTTGGTAATTGTGGCACTTCAATGTGTAATAATGTGTTGTGTTTGAGGTTACACTTTTTGCAGGAAGTAGATTTACAGTCTTTAGAGAAATGTTTGCCCTTTAGACAATTAAAGCAAAGTTTATTTCTCTTAACTAAGGCACTACGTTCATTTACGTTCAACGCCCTAAACTTTTGGCAATTATACAAAAAATGGTCGGTGTTGCATAAGGAACACGATTGCGCAATTGTAGTTACTGCTACAGCTTTACTTTGCCTTTGCCGAGAGGATTGACTAACCCGGTTGGTTTCCTCAAGCTCGAGCACCCGTTTCCTTAAGAACTTTAATAATTGTGCGAATGTTTGTGACTCATCCTCTTTCTTCTCTCTACGCCAAAGCGTGATTGATTCCGAATCTAATTTGTCCTCAATTTGGTACAATAAAATACGATCCCACGAATCTATACATGGATTGATAACCTTTAACGCGTTATAACTTTCCACAGTGTTATCGTAAAACCGTTTAAAATCAACAAAGGTTCCATCTTTCACAGATTTTTGTTTCAACAGTATATCAAAATACTGTTTTTCTATTTTATCGGGTCTATCGTAATTCTCCATTACCAGATTCCATGCTACAATATAATTTTCATTTGTCGGCGGAAGATGCCTTATAATGGACGATGCCTCACCTTTCAATTTTGACTGTAAATATTCTAATTTTTCCACGTTAGACAAATTTCGTTTTGAATCCACCATTGCCTTGAACAAGTCCCTAAATCTCATCCAGTTGGAGAGATTCCCATCAAAGTCTGGAATTTGAATAGCTGGTAAACGTAATTCAGATGAACCATTATGTTGACTATTCGTGACAGTTGCAAGTGTAGCTGATACGCTTTCTAAAATTGATGTGGTTGTCGATTGCTGTTGAACTATAGCCTGAATTGATGCACTTAAATCATTTACGATATTCGGTGTACTAGCATGAACACTTTCAACCACAGTATTGTCCAAATTACCCTGTGATTGGCCAGACCAAACTGCCTTAATTGTGAAATACATATCATCAATTTGATCCCTGTATTCGTTCTCAACCCGTGTGTCCTCCTCAGTTTGGCACAGTATATCAAGCTCATCTTGTAATTTCTTATATTTTGTATAAATAACATCAAGCTCAATTGTACGTACCTTAATTTCATCGTAAGTTGCAATGGGATTGTTCACAAAATTTAAAATTCTTGTGATGGATCTTTTCAAACTTGCACGATTTTTCCTCAATGATTCCATTTTGAATTTATTATTATTATCGTTAGATTTTTAGTCACTTTAATTAATTTACCTTATTAACGTTTTTCAATTGTCTCATATATTCAAGTTTAAAGTTACACTAGTCTTATATAGCAATTACAGTTTTACATTTACAACATTCACTGTCTTTTTCAATTACAGTTATATAAGCACTGCACTTTGAAATTCATTAAATTCAATTAGATTTTGCAATTCCGATTATAATTTAAATGTCACTGATGATGATTAAGTTATGCAAGCACTGTTCTCCTAACACATGAAATCTTATAAGGAATCCAATTGGATTCTTACCAAATTGAATTTAACTGACTATTTGTTTTATTTGTTTACCAACACTTTCACCTGTTGTACATGCTTGTACATGTAGTTTGTTTTTTGCACCTCACTTGCCTCACACTATCGTTGTTGTTGTTAATTTTAAGATTCCCGTTGCACAACTGTGCATTTGTTTCTGTTAGTTTGAGACACGTTTATTTTATTTTTACTATTTTGAAACTTATATTCAAATATGTATTCGTTCTGTTGTTTTAAGCACGCTGTGGCAAAGTATGTATTTGTTTTTGTTGTTTCAAGCCCTCTTTGGCAAAGTATGTATTTTTTTGTTGTTTCAAGCACTCAATGGCAATTTTGCCAGTAACATTAGATTTATATGTAATCGAAAACTACGACGTACCGCGCGACGCGTATGTTTTGTTTAGGATCATGTATAAAATACCGGAATCACCCGCGACTTGAAATTATTAACCACTTTCAACTTTTAACACCTGTGTTTTTTCCCACGTACATTACCGATGATTCGGATCGAATGGACCAAAAAATGTTTACGAATCTATAAGTGGACTGTATTGTTAATAAAACACTTTTAGTTTTTATTTTAAATTTAATAAACTGATTCTTTAATGGTAATGTAAATTAGTTGGTGTTTCGTTTGAAAGCTAGACAAGAACTGACTTGCCACAGAAAAAGAATGACAGCCTGTTCACAAGACAGAGTTGCCATATTGGTAATAACAAAAAGGGTAAATGATAAAGTAAAATAATGAGATCAATAAGTACATATTAAGAAATTCAATTTAACATCTTTAAATACAATAATAATAATAATCACCATAACTGCAATCTTCAACAAAGCTTCTTCTTTGGACATTCTCAAATTCATTGCCATTAAGTTATTGTTATTCTTATGGCCGTTTTCGTTAGGCGATTATCTTTTTTCCCAACGAAAAACTGTAAAGTAAAGAAATATGGTTTTCTTAATGTCTCATTTGTTTCTATTCTGTCGCGAAGCAACCCCGACATCATAGGCCAATTACTTATAGGCCTTACAAATCATGGTACAACTACACAAGGTAGACTCGTTGCTACAACAAGTTCGTATTTTCTACCGAGACGTCAAAAAATAGCAACACTATAAAAATAAAAACACAAATAAAAAAAAACAAAACAACACGTGAAGGAAAAAAAATGGCGCACACTAGCTATATGTAAGCAAACACAAAAAATTGTAAACAAACATGAAAAATTTTTGACATTTGGGGTTTTACTGGGGTAAACAGCTGACAAAGAGCTGCGCCAACAAGTCTGCCTTGTGTAGTTGTGCCATGATACAGATAAATTCAATCAACTGACTCCCAACCAAGGCACACCTAACAGGACACATTAGGGAGAGCATTGAAAAAAAACCCCCGACTTGTCAAAATTTTCACCCTTTACCACAAAAACAATTTAACGCACACTTGCACAATTTTGGATCACATATACGAAATTTGACAATCACAGCCATACCTAAACAAAAGCGGCACACGTTTTCTAGTTGACAAAAATTTGCATCCCACACAATTTGTATGTAGCATCCCAAAATAGCGCGTCGTCAACGCTTTGCAATTGGAATATACGATTTTGACAGCGCGTTTATTAGTGAAGTTTTTTTTTTATTTATTTTTATTTAACAAGAAAGTAAACACTATTGTTCGTGACACATCGTTGACGCTTTTGTTTAGCTATGGCTTATTAGCACAAAAGCTAAGCAAAAGAAAACGTTCCGCCTTTCGCTGTTGTAAGGTATGGCTGTTATGTCTGTCCCTAATGAGTCTACCTTGTTAAATGTGCCTTCTCCCAAATTTTACATTTATCTTGAGAGGTATTGCCAACTAAAAATAATCACCCTTAACGTTATCTTTTATCTATTACCAAACAGTCGCAGGCGTGTTTTAAATTTGCCAACCACCAACCCCGAAGCAATTTTTTTTGCTTAGCACAAGCAAAAACATCGGCAGAACAACGGCGCAATAATTGCTGATTATATTGCTGGAGAACACGTGAAATTACTTTGCCATAAACAAACGTACAGAGAAATGAAATGTCAGATAAATGACAACTAATTTTACAGCAGATTGCTTAGCAATAAAAAATCGAGTAATGGTCCGTTTTAAGGCCCAACTATAGTATGCATGGCTTCAGTAACAGTGCGAATGCATATATAGCATAAGTGACAAACCATATTGAACTTAAGAAAACTTTTGTTAAGTTTTATAAAACTGTAATTTGCTTAAGCAAAGTGCGAATCTGATCGCACATTCTGTATGGAATCTTATGTTTATACCCTTCACCACAGGTGGAAAAGGGTATATATAAGTTTGTCATTCCGTTTGTAATTTCTACAATATTGCTTTTAGGCCCTATAAAGTATATACATATATTTTTGGTTCTTATGAGGAGAGAAGTTGATTTAACGATGTCCGTCTGTCCTTCTTTCGTTTGATAGGTGTTTTCCGGAGACTCCAGACATGATAGCAGCTAGGTTGTTTTACATTTATGTCACATATAGTCCATCATTTCTTGCTATTGAAATTCAGCAAGATCGGTCCACAAATGGCTGAGATATGAACAAAAAACCACGACTGCCTCTAATTTCTCCAAAAAAACCCCTTGTGGTTGTTGTTGTTTTGTTGTTTTATTTTAATGCGTTTAATTTTATGCACACAAACCCACAAACATTTATGTATGCACATGATATGTCGCTCAAATAAAGAAACAAACTCGTTGACTCAATATATTTTAGTTTAACGTTCCCTCAGTAAAAGCGTTCGTAGCCGGGTTGTGTAACTTGCTGCCTAAGACTCTGAGGTTCCAAGTTCGAATCTTGATTGCCCCAGTTTTTAAAAAAAAAATTTTATTATACCCTTCACCACAGGTGATTTTGTTTTTATCCTAAAAAACGATATTAAAATTACCTATAAAGCTTTTCGATATTTTCATTTTATTGGCAATTTTTTATTTTATTTAGGCAAGCATATAGGTACATATGTACATACATAAAAAGTTGTACATATATAATTTAATTAAATCCGTACGTATTGCAAACACATACATACATGTGTGTGGGCAAAAGTTATTTTTGTATGTAGGCATGGCTTTCGTAATTGTTTTTGTTGTGTTTTAGAAGCTGTTGCTACGTTGATCTCTTCTTGCATTTTTCTTGGTTGTGGTTTTTTGTGGTTTTTATACCCCTCACCACAAGTGGTTGATTTTATTTTAATGTGTTTAATTTTACGCATACACATATATACATTTATGTATGTACATGATATGCCGCACAAATAAAGAAACAAACTCGCAGACTCAATATATTTTAATTTAACGCTCATGAGGTTGCGAGTTCGAGTCTAAAAAATTAATTTTTTTTTTTTTATTTAATTTTTTTATGTTCTAAAAAACGATTTTAAGATTAAAAAATTATAAAACGAATTTCAAACATCAACTTTGGCAAAAGAGGAAACGGACTGAGGTACATAGGTAAATACCTTTTTTTGATTTTGTCATATTATTCGGTATGACGAAATGAAAAGTTGGCGTGACTCAATTAATATTTATTTATATCTCAAGAACATTATTTATATAATTTTTTGTTCTAACATCACGATGGTGAAGGGAATATAAGATTCGGCCGAATATAATAGCACTCTTACTTGTTTTTGATAAAGTTTTTTTAAATGCTTTTGAGAGGGTTTTTAATAATGTTTGACAGTAGATGAAGCAACCTCGATCATATTGTAATTGGACCTTTAATTATAACATTTTTAAAAGAACAGCAAAAACACAATTGAACATTCCAACAAAAGCTTCTTCTAACGTAGTTTGTATATTGTAATGAGAAATTTCCTTAAAGACCACTTACTGTTCAACTTCACAATAGTTAATTGTTTTGAATCCATTTTTTTTTTTTAATTTATTTATTTATTAGTTTAATCTTATGAATAAATTCTAGGGCTAAAAATTTGTAACGAGCATAGCTGCCAGGGCTATTAGCTCCAATATTGTACTTTAGAGAACTTATTTTGTTAGTAAACATAATTTCGTGAGGAGAAAACAATTTGGCTGAGCTGAGAATTGAACTTAGGTTACCGTACTCAAACAACGTCCAGACTTGTTTTTGTTTGTCTTAAATCTTAATCACTGCTTCTATTTGATTGACAGTTAAAAAAAAAGATTTTTGAACTTGTCTTTCTTTTTTTTTTTTTTTTTTTTTTGTTCTGCGCTTAAGCCAAATTAGCTTCGTGAATATGCGAAGTACAGTGAGATTGACAAAAATGTTGTTAAAAAGGTGGTTGTTGATAAAATACATATGAGTACAATTTCTGCTAAAATTTGGCATATAAAATTAACTTTTTTGAAACGATTACTGTGAAATAACGAATAGTAAAAACAAATAAATATACGTAAATTATTTTAATTTTTAATTGAATTGTAATAGGATCTAAATAGTTATTATTAAGTTTTATATTTCAAACTGGAAATTATTTCCTTTCGCAGGTTACTTTATATCAAGGTATATTTACACAAGGTAAACTCATTTGGGAGTGTAGACATGCTGCTCTATAAAAGGAACCATGTTGTCAAAATTGTCTTCATATAAAACAAAAACAATTTAACGCACACATGTACAAATTTTGGCTCATATACACGCAATTTGACGTTTGGGTTCCAACTAGGGGTAAACAGCTGACAAACATATGGGCCAACGAGTTTACCTTGTGTAAATATACCTTGCTTTATATTATATTCAACATTTTTTATTTTTCGAATTTATTCTATGAGTTAAATTTCAGTTATGTATTTTATAAAGCTTTTTTGTAATAGTCTTATTCATTCAATTTTTCAGGAATGACTTTATACACTACCAGACTATTATATTGTATCTTCTTGTTACATTTTACCTACGCTATCCTTTGGATAGCAATGAAGTATATTGTATGCACAGAAAAATTTACAATTATTAGACACCAGCAGAATGTAATGCATTTTCTGGCCCGCTACGGCCTTCGTCAGCATTCTTTGTGTCACACTGGATAGTGATACTTTATAAATTGAATGTATTTAACTCAACTATTTTAAGAAATAGAAACTGGGAATTATTTCCTTTCGCAGGTTACTTTATGTTATATTTAACATTTTTTATTTTTCGAATTTATTCTATGAGTTAAATTTCAGTTATGTATTTTATAAAGCTTTTTTGTAATAGTCTTATTCCTTCAATTTTTCAGGAATGACTTTATACACTACCAGACTATTATATTGTATCTTCTTGGCCGTAGCGGGCCAGAAAATGCATTACATTCTGCTGGTGTCTAATAATTGTAAATTTTTCTGTGCATACAATATACTTCATTGCTATCCAAAGGATAGCGTAGGTAAAATGTAACAAGAAGATACAATATAATAGTCTGGTAGTGTATAAAGTATTCCTGAAAAATTGAAGGAATAAGACTATTACAAAAAAGCTTTATAAAATACATAACTGAAATTTAACTCATAGAATAAATTCGAAAAATAAAAAATGTTGAACGTTTTATATTTCATTCAACTAAAACCAATTTTTGTTAGATGTCGTAAAATTTGCATATTATTTTTATATATAAAACAAAGTCGGTGAGTCCTTTTGAAATGTTCCTATAAATATTTATGTAAATAAATTTCCTTGCGTACTTAATGACATTTTAGTAAAGTTAGTTTTCTAAAGTTATATAATTTAAGAAATATTTTCCGGTGAAATTTCGATTATACTTTTTATAAAATTATTGTTTAAAGCAATTTAGTAATATTCCTTCATTATTTTTTAAATAATCGCCTCGATGTCATCGCAAATTTTAAGTTGCTGCCACATCAAGTCGGCGAGTACATCAATTTTACGTTAAATTTTTTGTGCTAGAACGAATTTTTGATCAAAAACTTTATACAGCTCTACTGAAAAATTGTTTTTTTAAGTTTTAAGACTATTGAAGTAAATGAGCGATATATTTAAAAATTTTAAATTTTCTCTACGATTAGAGTTGTTAAAGTTTCAAAATGTTTTTATTTCACGTAAAAGAAATATAATCTTGCAAAATAAAAAAATGTATGTCTCCAAATACTAAAAAATATAAAATTAATTAAACTACTGGGATCTCTTCAGTTTTATTTTTTTTAACTTTGTTGTAATATACATGTTGTTACCGCAGACATTATTAATTTTGTTTGGCTTTAGTTGTTGTATGTTAAAAAAAAAAAATTTCTTTTCTAACCAACAATAAAAATATAATACATTTCCAACCATACAAAACATATTTTTTTTTATTCATAAATAAATTTACTCGAATAGTTTTACAAGTTTTTGAATAATAGAAATTCCTTAAACAGTAGTGCAAGTAATATGATCACGCAAAGTTTTGACGTTTATACTTGTACTGACGTTATATTTTCTTTAATTTTTATACCCTACATAACCATAGATAGGAAAGGGTATTATGCTTTGTACTGATGTTGGTAACACATAATAATATTAAATTTAGGCCCACCTTTTAGCAAACCGATCGACACACTGTATCGATCTTACGATGTCTGTCCGACTGCCTGTTGTCTGTCCATGTAAGCTTTGCGTTGATGGTAAAGGGCGCAATTTTGGAAATATTTCGATTAAACTTTGTATATACGTTTTAATTATCATAAGGACAAAGTCTATTAAAAATGGAGAGAATAGACTTATTGTGCCCATAAACCATCTTATCCTATATGTATTAAGATTAAGTTTGGCTCAAATATATTTAACTGCAACCTTACCAATTGAAATCAGTCCAAGGTTGTCATGTTCTGAAAATCGAATTGGCTAAAGATAAATTATGTTTCAATCATTACAAAGTTCTGTAGAGTGATTTCAGGCATTAAAAGATCTTAATAAGACCAAATTTTAATATTGTAATGATATTTGTTTTAGCGGTTTATACGTTTTAAAGTGCTTTTCAGAAGGCTGCTTTATATGTGACCTATGGTGAATTATGGAACGTTAATCAGAAAACTGCATGGTGTTATCTTGCCAAATACATATAGCTAAATTGGACAAAATTTTGCCACAATATCAACAATTACTACGGTTTTAGGCATATTTAAATGATTTCCCAGAGTGGGCTTTATATGTGAGACCTACGATAAATTATAAATTACTAATTTTTTTAAGATGGTTTAACCACTTTAAAGTCTTTTTTTCTTCCTGAAATTTTATTTTGTTTTAAATAAAAAAAGTTCAATTCAGTTGGGGTCATAATTGCCAAAAGGCCCCAAATGTGGTATACTCTAAAAAATTTGTCTGGAAATACTATGGTGAAAAGTATTACATAAATGGTCGGGCTTGACCCGACCTTCTTACTCGTTGTTGCAAACATTACACAGATGTCTTTACATAAGCACGAAAAAAAAAAGATTTAAATTTGCATTTACAACTACATACTTAATTAATGTATGCATTTATATAAAATTGTGAAAAATAGAACTAACATATTTGGGGTTTTCACGTCACAAGTTGCATCCTTGCGAAAAAGCAAAAGTGCAAAAATATAACAACAACCACACAGACAATTAGTTGTGCGTAAATAATTGGTTTTTTGCAAGGGTGAAACTTGTGACGTGAATACCCTTATTATGTTTTTGATTGCAAATAATTTTTAGCCAAAATTTGATCTACTGTTAAATAAAAATCCCGGAAGCAAATTTTTTTTTATTCCTCAAGTTCTTAGTTCCATTCACAATGTAAGCAACAGTTTCGTTTTTCGTTTGTCTCATTTCTTTCAAGTTATTTCATATAAATTTTTTTCTGAAACGCAACGGTGTTGAATTTTACAATGTTATATGTAGCAAAGTGCGCCAAAAAACAGAGCGAGTTGGAGCGACTTACCGATAGAGCAACTTATTGTTCACAAATCCTTTTCATTTTTGTTCGCCTACGTTGACCACTTTAGCAGAAATCTGGACTCATCCCCAAGAGAATTTTAAAAAGTAAATTGTCAATAAGACCGTCCAACCCGCTCTGTTAAATCTAGCCTACGTTGACTCCCATTCCAGAAATCTCGACTAATCCCTCATAAAAGCGTTATCGAAAGTTATCTTAAGCCGTTAACAGTATTCTATTAACATAACAGCATGTGTCTAGGTTTTAAAGTTTAAAATTGAAGTTCACACACAAGAATAATATTCCGATGTTGGCAATTTTTTTTTTTTTTTTTTCAATAACATATTCATACTTCTATCTATAAAATTAAAAAGTTTTTTTTTGTTTTTGTGCTTAAATTTGTATTACTTTATTTTTACCATCTTAACGTTTTAACCAGACAAAAGATAAGCTTTTTTCAGTAATTATCAAAAATACAACTTTTGGATAATTATAGATAGAACAACACAAAAAAGTGTTAAAAACCGTTTCGATTTTTTGTAGGTTTATTTTTATAACAACTTGAAATTGCAAGCAAAATTTAATTATTCTTACGTCGTTGATGATTGTTTGATTAGAAATAATTTATTTTCCAACAAAAACGCAAAGAGCTTTTTACCCGACTGGCAATAAAAGGTTTAAGATTATCATAGTTTATAGACGACATGACATGTCTTGATAAGATAACTTTATTTAGATATTATTAACCGCAAAAAAAATAAATAAATTAAACAAAATGCGCTTGTTTCTAAATTAATTTAATAGTAACGTTACTAAATGTTTCATCATCGCTCATCCTAAACACCTCACAAACTAAGAATTTATTCGGGAAGCCCATTATTATCGATTTTTATATTTTTTGTAATAACTATGTATACATTATTTGGTAAAAAATTAGTTTTTGAAAAAAAATGTATAGAAAATATTTTTTTTGTTTTAAAGATAAGAAAATGTTAACGTATATTCTGCGGATCACCTGTTCCGTTTTTCTTACCAAGCATGTATAAATAGGTACACTTACGTAAACGTATCATTGCGTTACGGATGAACCTGGTAAAATTTAAATTTTTCTTCGTTTTAATGTATTAGCTGTGAAAGGATTTTATGTTTATTGATAAAGCGAATGTTTCATCGACGAACGGGACCCAATTCCACAAGCTCGAAATATTTTGAATGATGACGGCCATACCCGCTTAAGGATGAGATATGGCAGTACTTATTTGGTTAGAAGAGCGCTAATCACCTTTCTGCACAAGAACGGTGATTAATAGAAATTTCGTTCGCCATTGGCAGGACGTACACTTAAGAATCATGCAGCCTCATTTAAGTATGATGTTGCATCTTTGATGCTTCGTCCTCCTTTCGAACTAACCTAACCTTTTTAATTAAGAATTGATTAGTTTTTGTTATTTCATATTCTTGATATATGAAGATTGTGATTATGAAAACTAAAAGAAATTAGAAGGTTATTTTATGATCACACATACTTTTTGGGTAAAATTGTTATTTCATGCGAAAATCCCAAAAAAAAAATAATTCCTTAAATAAGCGTTTAATCGAATCATAACCAAAGATCGTTTTTCATATTAAAAATACATATATAATTAAAATGGCTTATAAGTCCTTAAATAAGCATTTTTGGATGAACAAATATAATGCACCATTATATTTCAAACGCTTGGCTTTGTGTTTGGTGGGTAATTCTGCCATCTCACTAATACTAATAAACATCAATACAAGCACAATTTTAATTGTGCCCACTTCTGTATTACAGCAACTCACCCTTAAACACAGAATTAAATGTTCTCCTATGTTTTTGTTGCGTTTCTTATTTCATTGACACGCTTGCTATTTATTTCCCCTAAGGACTAGGAATCTTTAATGCTGAATGTTTGTATGAGGGACGTTCGAAACATAAATAAGCAAAATGTTCAAACAATAGAAGACCGCTATTCTAAAAGTAAACAACAACTACAAAATAAGTTGTACTACATACACAATAAATAAATAATAGGTACATAAAACAATTAACACACGTACAAGAACATGTGCATTGGACCTGAGAAACGCACACACTGTCACCGTTAAAGCAAAACATAAAAAAAACTTAGGGAAAGAAAGAGAGGATACAAAAAGGTTGAGAAAAAAAACAGCTGCTCGCAATCTAACGAACAAAAGACTGTTGCTGATCCTGATCCTGAACTTGATCCTTTTTTTTTGCTTAAAATCATTCACATACACAACTCACAAAATCTACACGCACACACAAATATTCGTCATTCATCTATTGAAAGACAAAAATGTATGTATGCACTAACTTATATCTGTAAATAGAAAAATGGTCAATAAATTATGAGTTACATACACTTTTTTTTATTGCAAATATCTTACATCTTCTTTTTAGTATTTATTATTTTTCGCTACTCCTTTTATTGTTGTTAATGTTGCTATTTTTGTTTTGTGTGGTTTCTTCTTATAAAGCTTAATTGCTTTACTTTTTTTTGTTTGCTCGTAATATGGTGATGGGAAAAATCAATTTTGTTTGCAATTCTACTTTAAATTTTTTCACTTTTCACTTAAATTTAAAATTGATTTTAATAAATATTATATTTATATTCGTTTAATTCACTTAGCACAAAAATATATATGTACATTTACATATATCTATGTATGCATTTTCAACATTTGCAATCCCAGTTTAAATAGAACACATGAACGAACACCTTTTTATGCACTTCCGCAAAATAATAAAATATTTATACATAAAAATTAAGAAACAAAAAACTATATATACTGTTATTGCTCTTCCGTCGTCTGTTCACATGTCTAACGCAACGGCCAAATCAAAACTGAATAACGAAAAAGAAGTAACAAGAAAACAGAAGTTGAAATTCACATTCATCCACAAAATATTGTGGTGAATATAAAAGAATCGTAACGTTTTATCTTCAAAGGTTGTTTAATTTTAGCTATTTAATTTTAAATATTACTTGGAATGTGTATCTGCAATGACAACTTTTGCCTAAAACTAATTAAAACACTACAAAAACTTTACAAAAATGAAGGAAAATACCATAAACTTACTAAATAAGACAATAACTACATATTAAACCATAAACTATTGTTTACTTATGTTTATACCTAATCAACGAAATTCAAATAAAATTTCATACAATTTTATACAACCAATAACATCATGAATAGGTCTGTTCATTTATTTTTTCCCCTAAATACTCAAAAAAAAGTACAGCATAGACTCAGACTCGTTAAAGTTAATTATACGAATAAGCTAAGCAGCTTTCAGTCACCACATGGTTCTCCTTCCACCGTAGCCAGTAGTAACAAGATGGGGCCTGGGTAGATGCTTCAGAATTCTATTAAAAAAAACTTTGTGTAATTTAAGAATGTAAGAAGGGCTTGTTTTCAAGCCCTTCAAAAAAATTAAAAGAAATATTAAATTTCAATAACATCAGAAGCCAATTAGCATCTGTATTTTCCAATTACGGATATATTGGTAAAACAAGAACTAATTAGGAGGGATCAAGTTAAATTATTTGATATTGCAGAAAGTAAAATTAACAATATGGAAGGAATTTCAAACACCTTTGATGGCATTCTTCAAGTACAAAGACAAAGTTTTACTTTTAATAAAACATTTATTTAAAAGAAAAACAAAAATTTAAATTAGTTATTTAATGAATCGCTTCAACGCTAAAACAACGCTTAATAATTTTGGAAATTTACTTAAAAAAAAACATTTTCGCGAAGTTTCTAGAGCACAAAGTCCATTTTACGAAGTTCATTTATGGTTAAATGGCTACATTAATAAGAAAAATTGCCGTTTTGGGAGCGAAGACAATCCTCAACCGGTTATGAATGACCATTACATTAAAATTCGTGCCCTCGTTCGTGCGATTTAACTTCTCTGGACTACTTTTTATTGGGCAATGTTAAGTCATATGCCGACAAACTAGCAACTCTTGATGTATTAGAAGCTAATGTTCAAGCCATTATTGATGCCATACGGCCAGATTTATTGGAAAAAGTAGTCAAAACTTGGACTGATAAAATGGACCATGTCACTTGTAGCCGAGGCAGACATATCATATCATATTAAAAAAATAGATGCCATGGAATTATCTACCAGGTTATAATAAAAAATTCATTTTAAAAATATTTCTGTCTTGTATTATCATTTTAATTTTTCATGCAGCTGAAAAAACCCACTTTTGTTTGCTATTGATATTCAGCCAATCGGTTCACAAATTATCTCAGTCATTTGACAACGACTGACTCTAATTTTAATGGATTTTCTGAAATTTATTTATCAAAATAGCTAAGATATGAGCATAAAACCACGGCTGCCTTTCATTTTGCCTATAAATCCCTCGTTGCTAGAATCATTTTGGCTATCATCAGACATCTAACAAAATGTGGGCGGGATGGGACGGTATATAAGGATATATAAGATTCGGCATAGCCGAATATAGCACCTTTACTTATTTTAACATTATTTTGACTTTATATATGTATTTCGATTGAAACTATTTATATATGTAGAAAGTGCTGGACACATGGGTAGTAAAATAAAATTAACGCATATGTAATCGACATTCATAGCTTTCAGTCACTACACGGGACTCCTAAAAATTAAGTGCTTCTTTACTTTTTTGATTAATTTTTTTTTATTTTATTTTCCTACATTTTACATTATTTTGACATATTTCCCAGCTTCTCGAACTACGACTGGACGTCTTAAAATCGCTTTCGAAAATATTATAAATAATTGGAAGTTTTTACAATAAGTATTGCCTAACATTTTTGTTAATTCATTTTACTTACATACTGGCTACTGATATTCAGGTAATGAATATCAGTAGCCAGCAATCTTTTTCAAAACGATTGTTTTTAGCAGGTGTGATGAATTTCGACCGATATTAAAATCTATTTATATAGTTAAATCTTAATTTTAAGTTTAAAATACAGGTTAATTAACATATATAACTAGCTGTTTGGTCCCGGCGCTGCTCAGGAATTTCTTAATACAAATAAAAAATTAAATACTGGAGAAATTTGTTAATAACTTGACCCCAGTGATATCTACCGGGTCAACATTTCATCAGGAAACTTATTATTGTTTAATAAATATATTTTTTGTTAATTTCAGCCAAATCGTACCATATATAAAAAAAAAATTAAATATCACGACAACAGCGCCACCTATCGGGATTAAACTTAAGAGAAACCTGGGTCCCGCCTAATGTAATTTATTTTCTAAGTTTGGTGTCAATCGGTCGAGCGGTTCTTATGTTTAAGGAGCACATACACGGCACAAACGGTTTCATATATGTATATGCATTTGTAGATGTAAGATTTAAAAAATATAGACAGGAACATGTATTATAAATTAACTGCCAGGCCCATAATGTCGACAAGAACATTTCTTTCGCATTTTTATATTGAAAACAATAATAAAAAACTAAAATTTGTTTTTGTTTTCAATATAAAAATACGAAAGAAATGTTCTTGTCGACATCGTGGGCCAGGCAGTAATTTTTAAAGATACTGAAAACGACGTTATCTATACTTGACTAAATAAAAATAAAATAAAAATGTGCTCCTTACATATGTCATGAAAATTAAAAAAAAAACAAGTAAGAGCGCTTTATTCGGCTTTGCCGAATCTTTGATACCCTCCACCGACAGTCAGAATATTTTAGAAGTGGGCTAGCTGTATGTGCTCCATATCTATAAAGTGGTAATTATACTGTGCTGGAATCGGAAACTTTTTTTTGTAACAAGCGGGGCACTCGGCCGGTAAGCCTTATTCGTGTTTTTCAATCGATATACATATATATCTATATAAATATACATAATGGTAGAAAACTGAGAAAAATTTGCGTTTTTTTTATTACATTTTTGATCTAGCACTATTGGCTAACCATCAGAAAGTTGAATGCTCCTTTTTTATAAAACTTAATTTAAACTTATTAGAATAATACTTTTATTATAATTTTTAAAAATTTAAGCCGTACTAAAATGATTTTCAGGAGGAACATGTATTGGCCCATGTATTGTAAATTATGGATTTATCATCGAAAAGTTTTGTAGAGTAATTTCTGGTATTAAAAAATGTAAATAAGACCAAATTTCAATATAGTTTAATTTGTTCTAGTTCAATTTTTTAGGGTGGTTGTTCAAATTTGGATTCATAACTGTTATATTTTTAAGTCGATTTTGCTGGATTTTAATCCCAACTGCTGAGGAGAACAATTTGGCACCGATATTGTATTTTTCTTTTGAGTCGCTCAAAAGTGAACGTGTATTTAATATTACGGATAGGCAGACGGATATGGGTAAGCCGACTAAGAATTATTCAAGCACCCAGAATATATATGTATTAATATTTTGTATTGCTGGATCAAATTGTATTATTTAGCTTTTATGTTGTATTGCCTCTTTATATCCAATAAAATAAAAACTTTACTGTATTTTATTATAAATTAGACCAATATATTTCGAACATCTTCTGTTCATCTTCAGGATCTATACATATATATTTTTTGGGGTGTTAGGTGAATAGTAAAAGGGTTCCACACGGAATGGCACACTTAAGACCAGTGTTGCCAGGAGAAGAATAACAAAAGTTACGCTTTTCTTTCCAAAAAGTTACTTTTTCGTCAAGTTACATTTTGAAATATTCCTTAAATTAATAGTAAATTTAAGAGATTCATACAAAATAAATATTTTTATTCCATATTTCATTAATTGATCGAAAACATAACTTAGATTAAAAATATATGCTTAAACGTTTTAAAACGGTGTTCCCTTTTTTTACATTTTTGAAGAATGATTTGTTCGCAGTGTTTCTAAAGTAGCTATTACACGGTCATACGAGTACTTGGCCTGTCAGCTTGGAAAGATGAGAGAGAGAGCGCTAATATCAAAAATTTATGAAAACCATAATGCCAAACTAACAAACACGAATTTTTTCTATTACACGAGTACATTGGCATGACGTTATACCAAACTGACAAGCTAAACATGACCGTGTAATAGGCGCTTAAGATTGAAAACTTTTTCCCCATACCATGAGCATTTAAATCGGGACTTACTCCCAATATTTCGTGGTTTATATAAGGCGCGCTCATCAACAAAATTAGAGAATTATTTTAATACATCAGTAACATCTTTTTGATTGAAATATTAGGCTTCGATAAGAGCGCAGTTCTTGTCTTAATTAATGAATCAAGTATATTTTTAAAAATATTACTTCGTTTTGTGCCATGTACCAAAAGTTACGAAAATTTGGCCAAATATAACAAAATTATACATGCTACGTCGGGCCCTTAAAAGTCTCGAACAATGTAACAAATGTAACAAAACGGCATCACTGCTTAGGACCCAACCATAATATGCATAAAATAGCTTAAGCTGCTTTAAAAAAGACCTTTAAATATCGCTCGTTTATTGCAACCCTCAAAAAAATCAAAAATTTTAAGTTTCTTAACAGTGCAGCCACACGATCAAGATTTTCTTGATAGTCTTTTACATATACTATTTGTCAAAATTAACAAAAATTGAAAGTTGTGACGTAGGCTGCATTCAATTTTTGAGCAATTTACATTCAAGATGTCATCAAGAAAACAATTTATAAAGGCAAACGAAAAATTTGCTCACTAACCTTGAAATCAGCTGTTTTCTTGAACGTAAATTGAAGCACTCTCTGGAAAGAGAATTTTAAAGGCAAGTTCGTTTCAATTTTTAAAAGTATGAGTGTATTGGTAGAAAAGTGTGATAGTATTAAAACTTGATAGGCAAAACTTGATCGTGTAACCCTCAAGTAAGCAAAAGCCCTCCATACCTTCTTTATATTTAAAAAATCCGTCTTATGCATGTATGTATATCTTAAACTGAACTGAAGCAAAATTTATTTTATTAAATCAGCTTATAAATTTACATTTTAAAAACTTTAATAGCATTTTGCCAAGTTTGACTACGTTGCAATAAATGAGCGAAATAATTAACATGTATACGCTTAATTGCTTGATAGTGTTTTCACCCAAAGGGTTTTAACGTTAAAACCTGGGATGAATCGAATACCGATACCGATATATCGGCGATACTTCAGATTTTCCGATAAATCGGTATCGACGATATTTTGATATTTTTTTGGAGTATTTTTGAACAAACAATATAATTTTCTATGCTTATTTTTTGCATAGCAACTAGAAGAATAACGTATTAAAAAGCAGAGATTAAAATCAAAACAAGATAATGAAATTTATAGCTAATGCGAAGTCAGACGCTAAATTTTAAGACTCCATCTCCCTTAATTTATTTATTATATGAAACAATTCCTGTGGCATTTTGACGTTACTACGAATTTTAATTCAAAAAACATTTTTGTTTACGTTTTTAAAATTTTGTATCATAAACGAAATTATTATTTGTTTGGCGCCTGAATTAGCATTAGCTATAAAGATTAGATTTGAGGTTTTAAAAAATAATAAAACCTATCGTTTATCTACAATTGTTGACCCCCGATACAATGCTTGAATATTCCAAACACAATCGTCTTCAATTATATCGAAAAAACTCTTTGAGCTACTTAACATGTTTCTGCATTCCGAAAATGTTGAAAATACGATCACCCCTACAAGTGGCACTAGTTCAGATAAATATTACAAAATTGGCCTTTGGAGCGCTTGTAAAAAAGTTATGAGAGTATCCGAGTAGGATAAGCCTCTTTCCATCCTATGCTGTGATTCTGCTAAAGAAGAAATCAAAACTTTAGGTCGTCTATTATTTCTAAAACACAGAACCGCCACAATGACACAATGGCTTAGAAATTCTTAAGTTTTCAAATAAGACCTGTCGCATCTGAGAGACTATTCTCCACTGCAGGTCTGGTTTAAACGGACTTACTTTGTTTTTTAACAAAAATCAGTACATTTGAACATGGACGATTTTGGGGTCCAAAAATGGCCCTTTGACGACTTATACCCTAAATTAGACAATTTTTCATTGTACTAATTAACCAAAGTGTTAGTTATCATTCAGTTCGTGTGGAACCCAATTTTTGTACATTTTTATGGATAATCTTATTCGTGTCACGTCTCTAATTTTAGGTTTTTAAACTTTTTTAGCAAGGTATATTTACACAAGGTAAACTCGTTGGCTCATATGCTTGTCAGCTGTTTACCCTTAGTTGGAACCCAAACGTCAAATTTCATGTATATGAGCCAAAATTTGTACATGTGTGCGTTAAATTGTTTTTGTTTTATATGAAGACAATTTTGACAACTCGGTTCCTTTTATAGTGCAGCATGTCTACACTCCCAAATGAGTCTACCTTGTGTAAATATACCTTGTTTTTTAGTATATTCGGATATATGACATCCCGAACAATACAATACAAGCAAAATCTTCTGTTGTCAAGTTTCGAGAATCAACTTATGTGTATGTACTACCAAAATCTTTTTTAAATATTTTCCTATTTTGGTCTTATAAAAAACTGAATTTTTATATATAAAAACGATCGCAGCTCTTATTTATGTCGTTCTGTAAAAATATTAGGAGTGGGAATGGCGGTTTTAGAGATTTTTTAAGACAAGAAATACATAGATATGTATTTAAAAACTAACAAAAGCTTGTGTTATTTTACAATGCCGATTTAAGTAAGTAAATTTGACAATTTTTTTTTAAAAATTTTACGATTTTTTTGAAAAATTTGCCGATTTCAATCCATTTTATCTGGCACCTAAGTTGGCAACCCTTTTATTTTTCAATTATAATTAAAAATAGAAATTCAACTTTTGTTTAATTTACGGATAAGTTCCACATACATATGGAACAAATGCTGCCAGACATTTATTTTATTATATACATAATTAAATCAGGGGTGAGAAATTAAAATTTTTTATTGTACTTAATTCAGTTGCTGTTTTGACCTTAATTGTACTAAAACTAGTTTTATAATTAACATAATAACAAATGTATTAAAATTAGGCTTGCCAGATATAAAATCCATAAAAACAGTACATCGATCAAAAAAACGGCAGTGCATTATGTAAAAAGAAGTACAATTTTTTTTTATTTTATTAATTTAAAATTCAGTACATAAAATAAATAATTAATGCAACTAAAAACCAAATATTTTTGGTAACAGAAGTAACTAAAAAAAATATTGGTCCAAGAAGGCCCACCTTTTAGTGTACCGGTCGACTCTGAATTGATGTGACGATGTCCGACCATCTGACTGGCTGGCTGGCTACCTAGTTATCTGTCTATGCAAACTTTGTGCGTAAAGTACAGGTCGCAATTTTAAAGACAATTTGACGAAATTTAGTACATTAATTTCAATTGTCTTAAGGACGAAGCTTATTGGAAAATGTGAGAATCGGTAAATGTTAAGTTATGATTTGTAAAAAGTTTTGAACAAATACAGTAGTTTTGACTTAACTGCCTTTTATTTACGTGCACTTTTGACTTAACTGCACAAAATTAATAATTTTTGGCATTATTCTTTATAATCCCATACAAATTCCTTTTTTAAGTGCACTTTCTTTACCTGCACATTTAAGATAAGTGCCCAAAATTGTTGGCATTTTAAAATTATTATCATACAAAAAATTTAAGTTAGCTGCACTTTGACTTAACTGCCCAAAATACATATTTTCTGTAATTATTCTTCAAAATCTTTCTTTACGTGCATTTTGTATACCTGCACATTTTTCATATTTTTGGGTAGCTTTAAAATATTTTCATATAAAACATCAAAGTTAGCTGCACACATGAAAAAATATGGTGGCCACTTTTTCACATAAATATCCAATTTTAGCTGTTTATAAAAACAAAAATCGCAAACAAGTCAAGTTGTTTGCATGTACCTACATTTATGCATATGGTTTGTGGTTACAGCAACTTTACCATGATTATATGAAAGGAATAGCAAATCTTAGGTCTGGAACAGAATAAAGTAGTTGTAGTAGTATTTGAAGTGGACAAATGCTCTCTAGCGCAACAAATTTCAAAATTTCGATTTTTTCGCTTCAACGGCAACGACTACGTATTCTATTGACACTACTTTGAAACTGCCGTTTTTAATTTTTGACAGCTTGCAGTAACGTTGTACTACAGCGACTTTTCTGTCCCACACTTTATTGTTACCAATTTGGCTATCTCGTTCCGTCTAAAAATGCACAATAAATGACTACAGGTTGTTTGAACGTAATTGTTAATATCAATTTATTAATAAAAACGTTGTTACTCCTCTTTCAAACACTTTACTTTAGCTGCACTTTTATGCAGGTAACCACAATTGCGTACCTGCACATTAAGGCAGGTAAATAAATTTAAGATAGCTGCATTTTTGATTTACCTGCACAAAAAATCGTGCAAAGGAGATTGTGCAGCTAAGTCAAAATTACTGTATACATTTTACTGTAAAAAGATATTTTTTTATATTTTTTAGCGCCCTTTAGATTTAAAATAAGAAACTTTGTATGTACTTTTTTTTTGCCAAATTACATATTTAAGGTACTTTAGTGAAACGTATGTATTTCGTGTGAAAAAAAGATGCCTTTTGATAAAAATAAGAGTAATTATTTCTACAAACACGTAGGTCTTAGTTAAAAAGATGTATTTTCAGGTTCAAAGGTCCAATTTTTTCTGATTAAAAGTTTCTTTTCTGTCTTTTCGCTCATAATAAAAAGCTTTTGAATCAAATCCTTATGATCCTTGGGCAGCCAACAAGAGATAGATCACTAAGGTGCTTTATGAAAAGTCCGTCTGATCACATCTACTTTTTATGAAAAAGGTACTTTGAAGCTAAATTTTTTATTATTATTTTTTTTTTTTTTGATAAAAAGTTAATATGTATTCTTTTACGTACTTTCTTAATATACTTTTGGTTGAATTGTGTGGCTGGTTTTTAATCCAAATTTTGATATTTTTATTAGGCTAAAGTTCATTATATTTAATTTTCATAAAATTATTTTTATGAAGGAAGGAATTTTACATCATGAATCGAATTAAAATTTATTAATAATTAGTCATTCTTGACTGAGCTGGGAATCGAACCCAGGTTTTCACGGACAGGTTGCCCTAACATGTTTAAATTGTAACCACGCAATCTCTTCAGAGGGGTTTGCCGTTTAACACTCACCGCCATTGACGACGGCTGGCAGTCAATATTAAACGTTAATCTTTAAACCAAATTTTATTTAACCTTTGGTGGATCGAAATTTAATTGATTTACATGTTCTTCCTTTCTTTTGTTTTGTCAAGAACTCTTCTTGAAGTCCAAAGAACATTTTTCCGTTTTTCATGTTTTTGTCTTTCTTTTTTCTTGTTGACCTTTTTCAGCACAACTTGAAGGATAAATGTAAACATAGAGCTCTTGCCCTACCTTTTTTTAATAAAGGGATACAGAACAAATTTTCTATGAAAATGTTTCCTTAATAAACGTTTGTTAACTTTAATTATCGTTTATGAAAACGGCGGAAAGTGTATTTAAAATTAGTTTTTATTATTAATTCACTCTCTAAGTTTTCAATTAAAAGTAGTGTTTTCATACGGGATTTCCTGGGACAAAAATCCCGGGATCCCGCACAAATTTTCCGGGATTCTTCCCGCACATTTTTCGGGAAGAGAATCCCGGAAAATTTGTGCGGGAATTCCCGGGATTTTTTAAATTTTATTATGGCAACTTTACTGCTGATATAATTGTAAATAAGTAGTAATAAATATTTTTCAGTTTATCATAACGAAAAATTACAGTTTCTGACTTAGGGCAGTTTTGCCAAACTCTAAAGAGATGTGAGTTCATATCCGAAAGGTAAGGCAATGTTCGAAAGACGAAGAGTAATAATGTACAGACTTTTTAATTTGTTAAAAGACCCAGATTTATTTTATAACAACGAAAAAAAGTTGTTCCCTCTTGCTTAAAAAAATTTAATGATTTTATTCTGATTCGGATTTGATTCTGTAAGAGATGATGACAAAAGTTATTAATAAAGAAAACGCTTATTCGATCCGAAGAAAATCATTTTTTTTAAAGGAATTACAAGTTTTGAAGGAAGTGCTAAGAAAACTGAAAGTGTCTTGAGATGATATTATGTTCCTTTGACTATAATGGCAAACATCCGTAGAAAGGAAACGTGTTTTCTCATTGAAATCTTCCTGATAAAAATTAAAAATAGGCCTTCAAACGATTCTGTTAATTCTGTAAATTTTGAACTAAAATCTTATTTTGTAATAATTTGTTTAAATCATTTAACTTTCTTGGTTTTATATTAATGCTGTTGGCTTTGAATTAATTCTGTGGCAATAAGTGCTTAAGTCTTAAGTCACAGATCGGAATTTTTTATTGTTCCAAATGTTATTGCACGTTAAAAAAGATAACCAATCAGGCCTGTTCTGCAAATCACTTTCACTCCAATCATGTGCTTTCAAATCACATGTGCCTACTAAAATCACACGTGTGATATTTAAGTGTCATACATTTTGAACTAAAATGTATGAATGAGGCTGTGAAAATACAAATATTTTCGAAATTGGGATATGACCGACTTTGTAGAATTTCTTTTCATTTACATATTTTTTACAGGGTTTTCTTTTTAAATTTTTTTCAGCAAAAGTTCAATTCAATTTCAAGAAAATAATTGAATTATTCTGAAATGTTTTAATTAAGGTTAAAAAAGTGAAGTTTTTTAAATTTGTTATTGGTTAGGCTGAAACGTTTTCGTATATAAAGTTTCACCTTCAAAAGAAACTTATCTACACGCTTTTTCAAAAGGCAATTATCCTGTTCATTATCGCATCTGTTGCAAATTTGTACGTTCGGCTACGAAACCATAAAATTTTGATTCGGTTTTTGTTGAAATTTTTCGCAAAGTTGCTTTACTATCTGGAACATGTCAGTTAATTTTAGTTTGCCATTATCCTCTAATTTTTTTAAAAGGCATAATATAGTATTTCCTATATTTTGTACATAGAAAAGGTTTGCTTCAGCAAGTTCATTAAAAAAAAATTAGCTTTAAACTGTGAACAGTTTTGGGACCACAAGTTAGCTTTTACAGGCACCATCGAGTTGGTACATGACGTAGCATTTCAAATGTATGCTCTGCTTTTGAGTGCATATATGTTAATTCCACTTAAAAACCTTAACAGAAAAAAACATTGGGACTTGAGTATCTGGAATTCAATAAGATCACTTCCGGTTTTTTAGCGCGTTACGCGTGTAAAGAAGTTTGCATAACTTTTTTACTTATGGATCTTCAATTTTTAAACTTTTACAGTTACAAAAACGAATATAAATTGGAAGTGGAATGCACCGATTTTTCTTAAATTTTGCACAAACTCGTTCTTTAAGACTAGAGATAATATAACCAAATTTCGCGAAAATCGGTCCATAATTTAGGTACCATAAACCCTATATAAAGTTCATTCTCAAAAAACACTTTAGTACGCTTAATGCCGTAACAAAAAATGCTATAGTTGTGCTAAATTTAAGTCTGTCATAGTTCCATAGGACTAGCCAAATACCGTGAAGATCGATCCATAATTTTACATAGGTCCCAGATAAAGCCCACTCTCGGAAAACACTTTAGTACGCCTTTAACCGTAACGAATAATGCTACTGTAGTAAAATTATCTGACAAAGTTCCATAAGAATGCAAATCACAGCACAAAATTTCGTGACGATCGGTCTATAATTGGCCTCATAGAAATAATTATATTGTGGAGAATTCTGGTCCAAGTTAGTTTTTTTAATACATAATAAAAATCACAATCAGAGGTGTGCTGGAAATCGAAAACGTAAAACGCAAGAATTTTAAAAGTCGTTCTTTATTAAGATTTCTGTAATAAAACAATTATTTGACAAATATTATACAAATATTTCTTTATTAAACAGAATTTTATAACAAAAATTATAAGAATTAGATTAGGAGTGTATTAAAAACAACTTCCAAATTCTTGCGTTTTCGATTTCCAGCACACACCTGGGGCTTAATTCTGGCAGTCGTGATCGAGTATCTTCTCGATTCGAAAGCAATTTTATTTCTAATTCTTTCAGTCGTTACTGAACGAATCGATATTATTTTTGAAGTATTGTAAAACTCAAATTAATGCTTTAAAACACTGAAAAAGTAATTCCGATTCGTTCAGTATTGACTGAAATAATTAGATTTTAAATTGCTTTTGAATCGAGAAAATACTCGATCTCACGACTGCCAGAATCAGACCCCTGTATACCTTATCTTGTGATGGTGGGCCCATAATTTATCATAGGTCCCATATAAAGTTCTTTTGGAGTAAGCTTTACTACGCTTAAAACCGCAACGAATTTTAGTAATGTTAGATCATTTTTTATAAAGATTATTTAATAATTTCAAGATCCAATACAAATCACACTCCTGAAATATTCTTACTCTCGGTGCCGACTATAGCATTTTGTTTTAGTTTTTTATTTATTTTTAATTTTGGTATTGTCAAGCTGGCATTGTCGCTTTCCGTTTTTTCATTAATGATTTTGGCTAATGTAATCAGTATTTATTTGAGAATTATAGTTATATCTTGTACATCTGTTGCTATAAATTATTTACTATGAATACAAAGAAATCAGAGCAAGCTGAACTTGATGCCGCAGAATTGGGTCAATGCGGATGTACAAGCTTGCACTTTAGTTTAAAATTTTGTTTATGTTTATTGCAACTGCTTTTTTTACTTTTTACCATTTTCAACTGAAGGTCATACATTTTCATTAAAAAGCACTTTAAAATTGACTTCTTTAAAATTAATAAAGAACGATTTACAGAACAAACATTTTAGTAGTTTCTTGAATTTCATTTAGCGAACTTAAACAAAAAAATAAAAAATATAATCATCAAGAAAATATGTTTTCATTTTGGACACTAGTGTTTTCTATTACGATACTTTCTATAATTGATGTCCAAGTGCATTGTAATTGTTTTTCTGTAGCTCCATCATCCCAATCACCACCTCTAGAACCACCAGTGCCAACTTTCCAAGTAGGAAGATGTGGACGTAGTACACAGCAAACTTTCCATTTAATACCAGCTGGCTTATATTCAAATGGATATCAACACTTTATACGTCCACTTCCGCTAACCCAGCCACAATTTCATTTGGATTATAACAAAAGAAAAACACGACAACAGCAATCAGCAGTGGTACAACAAGTAACTATTAATCAAAACACAGCGCTGAGTGGAGCCCAGCCTACATTCGGAAGATTTAAATCTATAATACCATCGCCGCACCATAGCCTTGGTGGTTTTAGGGGACGTTCATATGAAGAGACAAGTGGAGAATCAGTAAAAGCGCCGAATTGTCCATTGAACTACGTCTTCTCTTGTCAACCCAAAATAACGGAGGCCCCATGTGAATCAAGAAGTAATTCGTGTTATTAACTAACTTGCATTATTGATAATTAATTGTTATTAAAAAAAAATGAAAACAAAAAATTATTTGTCTACGTTTTATTCAGAAGTTAAATGTTTATTGGCGTAATTTTGCAATCGCCTTAACAGAGATTTTCTTTTTTGCTTTATCGAATATGTTTTTGATGTAACGCATTAATTCATATTTAAAATTTTGAGTTTATAAAATCACGTGAAATCGAAATCGATTGAGATTCAAAATTAATTTTTTTAAATCAACGTAGCTTTTCCTGATTTCAAAGGTAGTACATTTGAGTAGGTGAGATGCAAAACTCGTTCGTTACACTTTATTCGAATTTTGGAAAATAGAGCGCCCGATTAAATCGATTAATTTAGTTGAAAATTTTAAACCAACTGAAATATAGAAAATTAATAGATTTTATTTAGGAACGAATGGGGTTTGCAACGAATTTACGAAAGAAACGCGTTTTGCTGTATTCATATAGATTCGAATACGCCGTATTTAATGAATGCACTCAGAATAGTATGCGAAAATTATTTGTTTAAATATTAATAATTTTAAAAGTGCAAAAAGGGAACATCTTCAGCAGTATACCCCTTTCTGCACTTAATCGAAATTTTTTGAATTTCATATATTATTCGGTTTCGGTATATCGTCAGAGATTTTATATTTCCTTATTCTGTTATTCAAAGTAATATGTATAAGCCGTTATGTCAATAACAGGATTTTACACCTTCTACTAGACATCAATCATACCCGGGTGTCCACACGTTTTCTTTATTATTAAAAATTGGAATTGCAATGGCTATCTATACAGATAAAATAGAAATTAACCAAAAGAAAATCAAAGATACAAACAAAGTTAAGCTATATATTCCCAAAGAACACGATTTCTTTTATAAGGAACTGCTTGAATGGCCTATGACAGAAGCAGTAGGGGATGATTTTCATGAATAGTTTAATATTCAAAGCAATTCTAATCAATAACATCTTCATCATTATAGCTCACTTTTTAAAGCTATTTATGCTACTTTCCGACATATTTTTTTTTTTTTAGCCGATTCAGCTTTTTCAAATAAAGTGTAGAGCTTTTTCCAATTTTGAATATTTTCGCAAATTTTTGCCATGTTTTCGATAACAGATATTTTTACTGTAAGTTTTCTGATTCTTTACACCTTTAAAATTTTTTAATTAATATTAGACTTTGCTATCATGTCGCTGTTAGCAAATTTTTGCGAATTTCCTCTTATTTTGCAATTTTTACCGAATTTTTGCCATCCCTTATAATTTAAGGGACTTTAATCAATTTTATGGCTTGTTTGAAATATTAAAAATGTTCGCGAATTTTCGCTATTTTAGAAAACTTTTGCGAATTTTCGCTTTAAATATACTAATAAAATTTGTGCGCATAACTTCTTTAAAATTTGCACGCATTCAAAAAATAAGTTAACATTTCATTTAAAATTTCTTTCACTTTTATTTGAATCGTCGCTAAATTTTCTGTCGACTAAAACAGGGACAATTCTACACGACGTCGACTTAAAAACGCCTTAGAAAATATTAATTGACTGTCAATAGTAATCGATTATTGTCAATAACGACTCAGAAAATAACATTACTGTTCAGGTGCCGTCGACTTTCATAATAGGGGTGAATATGTTCAAAATACATATCGCTCCCTTATTGCAACATAGTGATATCTCAAAAAATCAAAAATTTTAAGTTACTTAAGCAAAACTTTATATGTAAAAAAATCAGTATTATATCTCAAACTGAACCGAAGTTATAGCAAAATATATTTTATGAAATCTGTATATAAAGGTACATTTTGAAAACTTTAATCGCATTTTGCCAAGTTGGATTTTTTTGAGATATGACTAGGTTGCAATAACGGAGCGATATGTATGTAAATTCATATTTATTTATTTATATAACTATTATCAGTAACGTTCAAATACAGCATATAAATTGTTTTTTGGACCACTCTACTAAATAATCCTTACATTATTGCAAATGGTCCATCAACACGAAGAAAGAAACCTCATCCTAAGTTCATATCAAAAAATACTCTAAACATTAACATTTTACACATATGGCATGGCATGAATTTGGAATCCAGTTTTTAAAAAAGTTTATATTAATTCGAATGTGTATTCGAAGGCAAATTAC
Organism: Pollenia griseotomentosa; assembly: GCA_963931875.1. Classification (NCBI taxonomy): domain Eukaryota; kingdom Metazoa; phylum Arthropoda; class Insecta; order Diptera; family Polleniidae; genus Pollenia; species Pollenia griseotomentosa. Next base: position 190,651,841 of record OZ007562.1, on the reverse strand, counting down.
AATTTATAAAGTTTTAATACTTTAATAGTCTTATTCCTTCAATATTTTCCACGAATATTTTCTAAGCTCTATCAAAAAATATTTGATATTTTCAAAACATATAGATAAATCTTAATAAGTCGTATAAATATATTTGTAATATAGATACATATATGTATATTTATTAGTTCGCTTTGTGTTTCAAATCCGCCTAAAGCAATCATTTTAAGATAAATTTAAAAAATATAATCCTTATGGATTGCTTATGTCTATGTATAGTTTGTTTCATTTTAAATAATAAACATCAAGTTAAATAAACATAATAAACAATAATGGAAGTGTATGAATGTTTAAAAGTGAGTATGTTTTGTTTGTGTGTTTGTTATTATTTTTTGTTTTTATGTAAGGGCATATTAATAATGTGTATATTTATACGTTAAATATTCATTCTACGAGATAATTAAAATTTAACTACATTATCTTAAGTTAAATACAAACGATGATAATCATTGGCACCAAAGGCACAATTACACTTGGGACATTTACGTTGCCTTGTCTCGTAACGCGTACGCAAACAATCATAACAAAAGACATGAAAACATTTAGAGAGCACAGCGTCTTTACGTTTAACTTTGCAGGATGGACAGGTTAGCGTCTCTTTGTATTCTCTAATCTCCTCAAGCATTACTTCATCAATGGTGGTGCCAGTCATTTCTATTTTCTTCATACGCTCTGCTTTGCGCTTAAATTGTGCCAACTCTTCTTGCAATCGTTTAGTTTTATAAGCTTCAGCTTCCAAGGAACTGGTCTTTTCGGCAACCACCTGTTGAGCTTCTTTCATTTGAGCATGATATTTTTCCAAATGTAATTTAAGATCGGCTGCTGATTGGGCAGATTCAATTGCTTTCCGCTTATGCATTTCCATAGCTTGTTGTCGCAACGCGAGCTCTTTTTCAATGGCAGCAACGGTGGCCTGTAAACTCCTCTCCTTTTCCTCAAGTTTACGTAAAACAATATGCATAGCTTCAATTTGGGTATCTTTTGTGGCCATTTGATCCTCTAAAATTTGTTTTTCCTCTCTAAGTAATTTGTGCATCTGATTGGCTTTAATTCGTTCCGACATTAATTTGAAATTTGCGTCATCTTTTTCGCGCAATTGCTGTATTAACCGAGAATTTTGCTCTTGCATGTCTTCAAATGCTTGACCGGTAACCTCCATTTCGTTAAGCAAAGCCTCTTCTTCATGGGAACCCACAAAAGGGCGCGCATAATTTGGTCCACCTGGTCCCCAATTGTCAGGTGGCTTTTGACTCGCTACTTGTTTCTGCAATTCATATTTTTGTTCTTCCAACTGTTTGATTTTCCGAAGGGCTTCTTCGTCAGCCAGTTTCTTACGCTCTTCTCTTTTACTTTCCTGTATTTTTTTCAATTGTAAGCGCAATTCTTCGATTTCCGAACGTAATTTTTTTTCTGTTGCCATTAATTGGACTTTGTCCCGTTGATCTTTCGACACACCTTTATACATGTCTAACAGAAGCTTCATTTCTTTTTGATCATTTAGAGCTTTTCTAAAACAGGAAAAAGCATTAAAATTTGGGTAACAAAAGATAATAACCCTTATCGTAGGTTGCGTTTTTGTTGGCAAAAGTTAGTCGTTTTTAGAAAATGGTGTCGAGTTTAGCAAAAACAACAACAAATACGAAATTGTTTTCAAATCTATTATAAAAAAGGTTAGCGTAGTTGGCATATTTTTTGCAACAACTGTCGTTAAGTTTTTTAATCACGACAGCGTTTTTGTACAAATTTTCGTCTAAATAAGCCTACACCAACCACGATAAGGGTGAATAATTTAAAGCAAATTACTGTTTTACTTACTTCAATTGAGCTTTTAGGTCACGAACTATTTCAGACTCTTGAACTTTAACTTCTTTTACTTTCTGAGCATCTTTTACATCCTTTTCTTGTTTAACAACCGATATGCCTGTACCAGATGCAACACCAGTAGGAGTGGAACCTGCAGTATTACTACCTATTTGAGTTTCTTTTTTGTCAGGTCCTCCCGGTGACGCATGCTCTTTCTTGATTGTTGGGTCTTTTTGGTCCTTGTTCGAATCATCATCCATGATTTCATCTTCTGATTTAATGACTGCACCTTCTTCTTTAATAGTAACACTACCATCTGCGCTAGCACCAACTGCATTTGCCGAATTATTCGCGTTACCCGAAAGCTCTTCTTTGATGTTTCCTGCGGCTTCCTGTTTAATATCGTCTACACTTCCTCCCTGGCCTGGTGTGTGTTGTGGTTTGTTTCCCTCTAACTTTGCTGTAGCTTCATCTAATTCCCGTCGCAATTTGACATTATCTGCTGATGCGTCTTTATATTTACGTTTATAGCGTTGTACCTCTCCCTTTAATTGACCATTATGATTTTGTAATGATGTTATTAAATGTCTCATTTCCCTATTTATTGGGGCCGTCTGCTCGTTAGCAGCCATATTTTGCTCAAATTCAATGCGCAAAGCTTCATATTCTTTACGTATTTGAGCTAAAACATCTTCCATTTGAATCATTTCACTTCGGACTTTCTTTTGGGCAATTAGTTCCTCACTTTCCATTACTTCAATTTGACGTAAATGTTGATTTTTGCTTGTCTGTAATTGATTTCGTGTTTCGTCTAACATCGTTTTAATTTGCATAGACTCATTATATAAAACTGAAAACTGCGACTGCAAACATTTATATTCGGTTGTTTCAACAATTACTGACTCGGGGAGTTGACGAATCTGAAAGATTTTTGAATTTTTAATTTAATACAGTTGTTTTAAATATAAAAGCTTTTTTTAGTGTATTTCTACAGGGGACTTAATAAAATTAGCGGAAACAATATAAATTGGAACTAATGACCGATAAAGGCTCAAATTGATGTTCAAAGACCAACTAAGTATTAACTTTTATTTAATAAATACAATTGAAATACATTTTATTTTTTATGTAAAGAATATAATTTAAAAAAAAAAAAACAAGTTTTATAGGAAAAATATAAAACCTTAATAGATAATACGGTCACAGTGTTGTGACCGGACACCAAGTTTCCGTTCATGGGGTATGTCCTTTCAAAGGAAATGAAAACAATAAAATCGCTGTCGGGACCAGAGATTGCACTGTACATGTTATTTTTAATAAAATAGAAGACTAACGATCAATACAGCTCAAAAAAGAATCATAAGGAATAATCGTGCATGGTTTATGTATTTAATTTAAAAGGCCTTTTGAAGAATGTTTTCCAAGAACTTTTTAGTAATATTATTTATTTATTTATGCACAAAGAAGTAATAAATTATTAGTTAAATTTTAAAAGGATGTAACAGAGGTTTTAATTCCGGATTGAACAAAACTCATTTATCGTTTAAAAATGTTTGAATCAATATAAACTTCAATATAACATATGTATGTATGAATTTAAATAAAGTTTTTTAGTTCTCAACTTACATCCATTTTTAGCTTTTCAACTTCCTTTAACGTTTCTCTGTGCGTAGCATGTAACTTATCTAGTTCTTGCAATCGATTGTTGGCCAAATCTCTATTTTCTTCAAGTTCTTTTTGCAAGTCTTCAATCTGATGACTACTAACATGTGTGTGGCCAGAACCTTTAGTGGACGAAGAGCTTTTATTTGGATCGCCATGCATTTGATGATATGCCTTTAATTTTTCAATTGCTTCTGCAAGATGATTTTCAAGTTTATCATTTCTACAATGAATTTTTTCCAAGTCATATTGCAACTCATCAATTTGATTTTTAAGTTCTGCATTTTCCGTTTCTTTAGCGGTTAGGGCATCTTGATATTCTTTCATTTTTATAGACATTGTGTGAAATTTTTCATGAAGCGAAGTATTAAGATTTTGTAAATTACAATTTTCCGTCATAATCTCAATGTGGGTTTGCTTAAGGGTCTCTTCTATATTAGGTATATTATTAGCAGCATTAGCATCTGTTTGCGACTCATCTCCTGTTTCTGAAGTAGAGGAGGAAGAAGACGCTGCTGTGGGCCCTCCTTTCAAGGACATCGTTATTTTTTCATTTCTTTGCATGATTCTGTCAATAACCTGTACTATCTTGGCTACAGCTCTCTTAGAGACTTGCACCCGATTTGCAAGTTTATCGTCTAATTCCTCCTTGTCCCATGTGGACAACTGAGTTAAAAAAGAGGTCGTAACCTCATTTTCATTGCGATTCTCTAGTTCATCAGCAGTCTCAGCATCGAATCTTTGTAACAGCAGTCTTATATCTTCGTTCAACTGGTTCCAATAACGATTGACCACATTAAGTACAGCATCGTCCTGTGTTTGACGCTTTTCTAATTGCTCTATGCGATGTCTCAGTTCGGCTTCAGTGCGCATTCTCTGCTCAATCCGTTGAGCCAGTTTTTTATTTTGAAATTCTAATACTTTAATGTCCATTTCCTCCAGGGTCGAGACCGGCCCAATAAGATGAGGCTCAAAATGTACCTTTTTGATAGGTGGTTGGCCGAGATTCGAGTTGGCAGCGGTGTTACCTGAACTGCCACCACTGCTGTTATCGTCAGCAGTACGTTTAGACATTTTTCTGAAATTCGATTGAATTTTTATATCATAAACTTAAAAGAAGAAATTACTTCCAGTGATGAACATATTTATTAACAAATTAAAAATGTAATCTGCTAATTAAACATGCTAAATAGGAATGGACAAGAAAGTTATGTTTTTCATACATGATCATTTTCTTACAGTTTGTCTACAAGAAATAGTTTTTTTTAATAAATTACTATATCAACATACTTACAATCTATTTAATAATTTGCCTTCAAATTTAAGTAAAAAGATCCAATAAAAAAATATTCTCTACGAATATGACAAAATGCCGTCTATAGGAATAAAAAATATGTATGTGTGCGTTGTTTTGACAATTACACATAGTTACCAGATTAATTTAGCTCAAAAGCGCTAATTTAAAAATAATTAATTGTCAACATTTTTTCAAGTGTCAAACTAAAAATTTTTATTTACTAGAGCTCGCAAGCTATCGATAGTCACAATATTCGATAGTTTGTTGACAACTATCGACAGTATCGACTTCTTTGTAGAACTAAATACAGTTTTCAATATCCAATTCGACAATATCTACCAAGGCGAATTTATGTAAACGATGGTGGCAATTAGTGCTGGGATGCTATAGATATTTTCTACTATCGATATTTATCGATAGCTCAGATTTCACTATCGATATAACTATCGACTGAATGTTTTTACTTGAGTAGAAAAGCTTTAACTCAAGGCGAATTCAACTAGTTCAAGTAGTTCATTCGCCTTGCTTTAACTTAATTTTTTCCTGGCTACATTTCGCTGTTTTTATCACTTTATTGAAAGTACATATGGGCATTTCTGTCAAAAGGTCCACCGTTATTAAAAGCTGGTTATTTTGCGATATGATAATAGAGAAATATTTATATTTTACAAATTTTATAAATTTACCTATAAATTTGTTCACTTAGATAAACAATCGACTGCAAAGTTGTGCAAACGTCATTTCTTATTTGTGAGAATGTTTTATTGTATGTTTTCTTTAATATTATCTTCCTTAAAAGAGGTGATATTTGATGAAAATTATTCCAAAAAACTTTCTTACATGGTCTGTAATCTAAGGAAGAGTTCGAAAAGAAATATGTTATTCGGGTTAACGGTAAATTTTTATTTTTTTTAATCATTAATCAGTTAAATTATTATGAAAAAAATTTCACGTCCGAAATGTCACGTATCGACCCAGATTTTGGCTTAAAAAAAATACAGAAGATTTTCGGAATCAAACCAAAGACATTTTAATTTTACATTGCTACGTAAAATTCTGAAAGAAGTTTGACTAAAAAATTGTGCCAGGTTTCACTGAATTACGCCTTTTTATACATGTCCACAAAAACTACTTTTATTTTTTTCACGTTCCAACCGCTACTTCTTTTGCCATCACCTTTGACCTAGAATCACGCCCTCCATAAACTTTAGCATTTCTTAGTGCCATAATTTAAGGGTTAAAAGACGGTCAAAATATTTGTTGTTTAAAATGTTATTGCATTTTTGATGCGTACGACTGTCACGTTCAACACTTTGGAATTATCCATATGTATGTAGGTATATAAAATCTTATTTTTAAAATAAGACGTATGTATGTACTCACATTATTTTAGATGACAATTTTTGGAAAGTTTTCCTGGTGTTAGTTAAAAAATACTTTTTCTTTTTTTTAAAGTATTAGATTTTTATAACAACTAAAATTAATTTCAATAACTGAATGAATAGCAAAAAAAAGCTCGATTAACAACTTGATTTTATTTGCATCATACATATGTACATATGTGGCATGTTGTTAAAAAAATACAATTTATTTTAAATAAGATTTATGTATTTGAAAAGAAAACCATAAACATTAATTTGTATCCAAAAAATAGTAAATAAATACCTTAATAGAACTAAACTAAGCGGTTGCACAAAAATATCAATTCTTTTTCCTAAATTACTTTAATTATATTAACCGTTTTTTTTCGAATGTGATTCTATGATTTGAATTTCAATTTAAAAAGCTTTTTTAAAATATTATTTTTCCTATCGATATTTTCGATATTTTAAGACTATCGATAGTACTCGTAGTTCTAGTGGCGATACTACAACAAATAACAACACCAAAAATTTTACACTGTATTTTATTTGTTGCTGTCGTTGGTCCAAGGTATGTGCAGCTCGTCAGCTGTTCATAACTGTCACCACGGCGAATTCAAAATATAATTCACAAAATAAACGTTTGTTTATGTTTTGCGCCATAATAAAAGAAAAGATTTCTGAGAAAAATTTGATTCAAAAGTGTGAAAAATATTTTTATAATAAAACAAATATCTATAAATATTAGAGTAAAACTATTAATTCCTTGTATAAAAAAGTGAAAATAAAGTAGCACAGCTGTGCTTTCAACGCCACCTGAAAAATTAATTCGCCTTAATTGCTACGATTAAAATTGGAAAAAATAGAATATCTACCCTACAAGAAGACTACCGGTCATTTTACTAGTTATATGACCGGTAGTGTTGACCGATATATTGGTTAAAGTTTCTATTAGTTTATTAAGAGCAAAATTAAAAAACCCTACAGATAATATTGGGTTACGTGGTCCATTGTGGCTTAAATGGATTACTTACAACATGGTCCAATCTACTGTAATATGGACCATGTTAAAAGAAATTAACATTCAGTGCTGCCAACAACTGCATGATGTATACTTTTCTATAGTTTACAGTCCCTACAGATAATATTGGACTACGTGGTCCATTGTGGCTTTAATGGACTACTTACAACATGGTCCAATCTACTGTAATATGGACTATGTTATAAGAAATTAACATGTAGTCCTGCCAACAACTGCATGATGTATACTTTTCTATAGTTTACAGTATTACACATTGGTAGCCCTGATGGTGTCCATTATTGTTTATTTAAAAGTGAAAGTTTGTGAAATTTGTGAAAAAAGGTAAACAAATTAAAAATACCAGGTAAATATATTTAATAATAGCAATAATAGACTACAGGGCGCGCCATAAAAGGCGATTAGTAAAAAATGAAAAATGCTTAAACTACCGCTTTAAGGCCCAACCATAATGTGCTTAGGTTGGCTTAAGCAAATGGCAAACCATATTGAACTTAAGGAAACTCTTTGCTAAGTTTAATGAAACTGTCATTTGCTTAAGCAAGGTGCGAATCTAATCGCACATTCCGTACGGAATCAAATGTTTTTTTTTTTGTTTTTTGAAATACATTTGAAAGACTTTTTGTTAATTTTTGACAGTAGGTTAAGCAAGGCTATGCATATTATGGTTAGGCCTTTAGTGTACTCCATACTGTAGTGACATGAACTACTTTTAAAACTAACCCACCTTAATACTCCATGGAGTAGTTTAGGGACTACTTCGGTGGGTTATATGGTCCCCTCCTAGGGCATCGTAATGTTAAATGGACCACCTTTTACCCATATATTTGGAGTAGCTTTGGAGTACTCCTACTACTTTATGGACTACTCTTTACATGCATGTATGGACTAGTCTCGTTATCTGCAGGGAACTAATCGAAACTCTTGTGTACATGTGATTTTACATCTCTTTTTAACTAATGAATTCCACCCGACTACGGAACATATATCTGTACTGCTTACTCTGCTGCTTTTAATTAGTCAATGATAACCTAAATAATGGTCAAGGCTAACTAGTTACTCTTAACGTAAATATTGGTTAGCACTAACTAGATTCATAACGTAAATATTGGTTAGTACTAACCTTTATTATTTAATACAATATTTAATTAAATGAGTGGACTATAGGCTTACTTTTTCCAGCCAATTCTGCAGTTTCTCTCATTCTCTTTCGTGATTGTGATTTTAGGGAATTTAAATTACGGCCGATTCTCACAATTTTCAAAAGGCTTCGTCCCTATAACTATTTAAGCTTAAATACCAAATTTCATATCCAAAGTTGCGAACTGCACTTTGCGCACATGGTTTATATGGACAGCTAGCTAGCCAGACAAACGGACGGACATCGTTAGATCAATTCAAAAAGTGATTCTGAGCCTGTCAGTATACTAAGTATTTTTTAATAATATCGAATAGCATTGTATCTTATTTATTACTATGTACTTAAATACTGTTCGTCTCATTTTATAACTACAAATTTTATAGCGATTATTAATGTAATACCTACTCAATAAACTAAGAGGTATGTTCTAGGTTTCGACTCGAACTAAAAAAGAAAAATTTTTTGAATCCGCATAGTTTAAAAATTGTTGTTCTCAAATCCGAATGTTTATGAATTTTACGAATTAAAAAAAATTTTCGTTTTCAATTCGAGTCGAAACCTAAAAGATACCTGTAAAAGCCCATAAAACTATAAGGAATGGCAAAAATTCGGTAAAAATGGCTAAATTACCGGAAATTCGCAAAAGTTTGCTAACACTCAACCGATTTTCAAACTAGTACATGGTTGAAATGGTCTACTTTCACTGATAGTTTATAAAAAAAACTCCCGGTAGGTGGGACTGTTGCCGTGATATTTAAATTTTTTTGTTGGTGATAGATGGCGCTGGGGTCAATTTATTTTAGAAATAAGTTACTTTGTTTATATTAATTAATTTGTAATTTATTATTTATATTGGCTTTGAAAAAATTGTACTTAAAAATTATTAGTTGTTCAAATATTGTGTAGTAATAAAAAATAATTTGTACTGAAACATCAATTTACAATAGGTTATGGGCCGTTGTTGTTTCGATTGTGCAATTAAATAGTTACATTAAAGGAATATTTTTTTTGAGAAATAAATCAAGATGAGCGAGAATCCATTTAATGGTATTGAAAAACTCAATCAAGAAAATTTTTATAATTGGAAATTCAAGATGAAGATGTACTTAATAAAGGAAGGCTTGTGGTACGTAATTCAAGATCCTGTACAAGATACAGATGTTTGGAGAAAGAAAAATGTAGAAGCTTTTGCAGTATTGAGTTTGTGTGTTGAAGATTCACAACTGATTCATATACGGAATAAATTGTTAGGTGACATTAAGCTCAAAAGTGCATTTAATGCGAAAAATATGTAGCATGCGGCAAAATGAAGGTGAGAATATGGAGGTGCACATAAATTCGATCATGGAGTTATTTGAAAAGCTCCGGGCTGTTGGGAATCAAAATTTTACGGAAGATTTGCAAGTTTCTATAGTTCTTAGCAGCTTACCAGCAAGTTACGATAGCTTAATCACTGCTCTCGAGATGAGACCTGATAAAGATTTAACAATTGAAACGGTAAAAGGAAAGTTATTAGAAGAATATTTTAAAAAATCATCCCGTGAAGATTTTTCTAATGCATCAGCCCTTAAATCAAAAACTGTAAAGAAATCTGATGCGAAAACTTGTTTCTTTTGTAAGAAGAGTGGTAACCTCAAAAAGGATTGCCATAAATACCAAAAATGGTGTTAAAATAATCAAAAGTCACTTGATATAATGATAGCTGCAGAAAATAATAAAGATACAGAATGCGTTTTAATGACAAATTTAACAGAAGAAAACAAAACTGTTTTGATAATCGACTCAGGAGCAAGTTGCCATATTGCCAATGATAAGAAATTGTTTTGTGAACTCAACTATAAGGATAGTGGACAACTGTCGACGGAAAAGGCATTCGATTACGTTTCCAACGATATGCCATTTATCTCGATCGGACTTTTCGGTTGGGCTCCACAAGGGTTTAAGTGGGACCATACAACGAAAAACGCAAAAGTACCGTTATCTAAAAAATGGTACTTAGAAAAAAAAAATTACAGCGTTTTTCGTGTTCAGGATGTCCCAATTAACTTATCTAGGCATGTGGCTTTCTTGGTATTTTTTGGTTGTAAACCAGTGTAATGAATGTTATATATAGAGAAAATTGTAAGGTTGTTTGTATGGCTTATTTTAAAAATAGTTTGTATTTACTTAATGCAATTTCTGAAAAAGTTTTTTCTGTTCATAATTGTAATAAAGGTTGTATACACTATTGGCATAGGGTCCTCGGTTACCATAATGAAGGAGATATTAAAAAGTTGTTAAGAGATGAATTAGTGACCCCTATTCTGCGTTTCGATTCGGATCGAAATTTTCTCCGTTTTTGGCAACTTTGGTGTTTTGTGCCAATATTCTGTAACTCCCGCGTTGAAAAACTTTTCGATTGAAATGTGAGAACTGAAACAAAAATACTGTTACTGAAACATTTTTGGCGAGTAATTTGCTTACGTTACAGCTATTACACACCAAAAATGATACAGTAACAGTTTAGTGAGAAAAACATGTTTGTTTCAACTTATGGTATTTTTGTTTCAGTTCTCACATTTCAAACGAAAAGTTTTTCAACGCGGGAGTTACAGAACATTGGCACAAAACACCAAAGTTGCCAAAAACGGAGAAAATTTCGATCCGAATCGAAACGCAGAATAGGGGTCAGTAACTGATATTACAATAAGAGAATGCAAAAACCATAACGAAACGTGTTACAAGGAAAATTATCAAGAAATCCATTTCAAAAAGAAAGTCTTTCAAGAAGTGAAAATTGTTTCGATCTCTGATGTATGTGGTGCTATATCTTTCGCAACTTGTAGTGGTTATAAATATTTTGTTACGTTTATTGATGATCACAGTAGATATTGTACTTTATACCTTTTGAAGGCAAAATATGAAGTCTTTAGTAAAATAGTAGATTTTTGGAATCTTGTAAAAAATCATATTGGACATAGAGGTGGTGAATATAAAGGGGAAAATGTAAAACAATTTTTATCAAAATGTGGAACTGAAGTTCAGTATAGTGCTCCATTTAGTCCACAACAAAATGGGGTCGCAGAACGAAAGAATCGTACGTTAATGGAATTGGCAAAATGTATGATAATTGATTCCGGTTTAACAAAAAAAATATTGGGGTGAAGCCTTAATGATGGCTAATTATATACAAAATCGTCTACCTTCAAGTACCTAAAACACCATATGAATTACGATTTGGAAAGAAACCATCATTCAAGAATTTTCATATATTTGGATCGTTCTGTTATGTTCGTGTTCTAAAAGAAAAAAGAAAGAAATTTGATCCAAAGTCTATTAGTAAAGTTCTCATTGGATATGATTTCATTTCAAAGGATTATAGAGTTCTCGATCCAAAGATAAATAAGATACGAATTTCACGTGGTGTTGTTTTTATTGGTTCCAAATTGCGATTAAGTCGTGATACACCACCAGTTAATATTAAAGCAACAGTTAATATTGAAGCAACATTAATCAGGAAAATAATGAAGTTTCAGAAAGTACAGAAGTCAGTGTTGGCAGTTCTACATCAACAAGTGAAATATCTGATTCAGAATGGTCAGGCTCTGGGGAAACATTCATTAGACGTGTTTCTAGTAGAGTTAATAAAGGAGTACAACCAACTAGATACCTATTCAATTCTGCAGTTTTAAATTCAGATCATAGTAATTTCAATGAAGCCATTTCAATTAAGGAGGAGAAGTCATTGTGGATTAATGCAATGCAGGAGGACCTAAAATCTATAAATTAAAATAAAACTTGGATTCTTGTTGATATTGTTGAACGGGCCGTAAAGCTATTGGTTATAAATGGGTTTTTAAGAAAAAAATAAATGAAAATGGAGAACTTGAACGTTCAAGGACTTAATCAGAAATTTGGGATTGATTATGATGCAGTCTTTGCAGCAGTAGTAAAACAAACAACAACAAGAATTTTATTTTCGATTGCCGGTAAAGAAAAAATGATACCATTTTGACGTGAAGACGGCATTTTTGAATGGAGACTTGCAAGAAACAAATTATATGAAGCAGCCTCCAGGATTTGTATCAAAATATTATCCTGATAAGGTATGTTTAATTAAAAAGAGCCTTTATGGATTAAAGCAAGCTGCTCGCTGCTGGAATCAATGTATACATAAGGCATTAATTGAGTTTAAATTCAAGCAAAGTTTAATGGATCCCTGCTTGTATATAAGAAAAACTAATGAAGATGTAAATTATATTCTGGTATGTATATGTTGGTGATATGATTGTTGCAAGTAACAGAACTGTCACGAGACGGAAGATTTTGCTTTTTTTTTGTCTCTTTCTAAGAAAGCTGCCCTTTTTGCATTTCTCTTTGCATCAGCTTTTATGCCGCGATACAATAAACACAAATTTATTTAGTTGAGATTTATTTGCAAAGCTGTTGTAAAAATTAACTTTTAAGTTTACCACAACACGAGTAAATAATATTTAAGTAAATAAATAACATTATAAAACAAAAAATATTAATAAATAAATTTTTTTGCACAAAACACAACGTTTGTTGAACTAATGCATTTGTTTAACGCAGTTTGTGTTTTGTTATTTTTGTTTTGATCACGCAATTTGTTTTGATTGTTGCTGCCTGTTTTTACACATTGGTACTTCACTACCAAAAAAAGCTTTCTGTCTTTTTCTTCGAAAGCTGCCCTCGCAACTGATTTGGGCCTTTTTCACACGTCACTTTTTACAGTTCGGTTAGTATTCTGTTAAGTTCGAAATTCAATATGTCTAATTTGGGTCCTATTAAACATTATCTTGGTATGGAAGTTACTCAGGATAAAGATTGTAATTTTTTATTGTCAAGAACTTTATATTAACAAAATAATTAATGATTTTCGACTTCAAGACGCTAAATGCTCAGACCTTCCCTTAAGTCCTTCTTATAACAAAATTGTTGATTCAGAAAATTTTTTAGATAATAAGTTATATCAAAAGACAATTGGATCTCTTTTATATTAGTCTGTTAATATAAGACCAGATATTACGGCAAGTGTAGCTTTATTAGCACAGAAGACTCAATCACCAAGTAAAAAAGATTGGAATGAAATAAAAAGAGTTATAAAATACCTTAAAGGTTCAACTAAATTATCATTAAAACTAGTCTTTCGGAGAATAATAATTTATATGGATATGTCGATTCTGATTGGGCTGAAAATAAAAATAATAGAAAATCACATAGTGGTTATGTGTTTTATTTAAACGGATGCGTTATTAACAGTAGCTGCCGAAAACAAATTTGTGTTTCTCTGTCCACCGCTGAAGCCGAATTCATAGCATTTCAGAAGCTTGTAAAGAAGCTAATTGGATACATGGACTACTTAAAAAAATGCACTACAATGTCAATACACCAATTACAATTATGGAAGATAACCAGAGTTGCATTAAGATGGGTTTAAATGAAAAATTTAATAGTAGATCAAAGCACATTGATATAAAATATCACTTTGTAAAAGATTTTTGTGTTAATAGTTTTATTAATCTTAAATATTGTCCAACCGAAAAAATGAGAGCAGATATTTTAACAAAACCACTTGCAAAAATACGTTTAACAATATTAAGAACATCTTTAGGACTTACATAAAATATGTATATATACAGTGCTGGGCAAAATACATGGTTTGCGGTATTTAAAATACAAAATACTTCTATTTATTGTATGTATTTAAAATACAAAATACTTCCACGTCTTGTACATGTTTGTATTTAAAATACGAAATACACCATTTTTATTCAAACAAATAAATACATTAGATAAAACTAATTAACAAAACAATTGTTTTCTTTCATAAATATAAGATTTTTGAATGTAGCATCAGACAAACAGTTTCTTGTTGGAGAAAAAGAATTTGAATAGCTGTCCAGAGTGATAATGTCTTTGCTCTTGTCACTGACGAAACTGACAAATTCCAACTCCAAATTTGATGTCCTAGATTCTATCTACGAAAACAACAAAGTCATCGTCTTCTTTACTGATGCTTCTACTTCTGATATTTCCAGGTGTCATTTTAAGTTTTTTGTAATTTTCCTCCACAGTATAAATTGCAAGATTTTGGATTCTTTGTCTTTATTTAAAATACAAAATACTTACACATCTGTATGTATTTAAAATACAAAATACCCTGTAGTAAATAAAATAGTCAGTTGCAAAAAACACTAACTATAAATTAACTATTTTTCAAATGACTACAAATTGGTTTAAATCTCATGCAGATAGCAACCAAATATATTGCATAGAGGCACACGTAAAACACAAATAAAAGCAAAAAAGTAAAACAAGCATGCCATGAAGTCAAATGAAAAACATATATACATACAAATATTTTTAAATAATAATAATAATTGAAAATAATTAAAAATTAAAGCAATACAAATCTGTTTATGTACAAGAAATTATGTAGCGTATTTATTTCAGCACTATTAAACATAATCATTTAAAGAAATTTGATGCAAAATCGTTTTAAATAATTATTTGTATATAAAAATATATACATGTATGTTTATATGTATGTACACATATTTTTTTTGACAAAAATTCTCTAAAATTTAATAATTTTTTATTAACCGACTATACTATTAATTAACTACAAATTGGCTGAAAAATAAGTAATTACACAGAAAAAAATAATTTTCATATTTGAATATGAAAATCGCATATTTGATTACAAAAATTTTTGAATTTTCTGCGATGACGATTTTTGCGGTATTGATAAAACAGTTTGTATGTATAATTGTTAAATTTTTAGTCAACAACCAAGTTTATAAAGTCAATAAAAAAAGTTGTTGCCCAAAATAATTTTTTTCAACAAAATGTTTACTTGATTTGTTAAAATAAATTGTTGAAAATGTTGAATAAATCAAACAAAATGTTAATCGAATCTTTATTTTTTTATTTATTAATGATGATGTCATACATTTTCAATTTTTTTATTTTTATAAAAACACTAAAATTTATTATGCGGGGATAAGTAAGTTCCTATGCGCATTTCACTGGTTGCTTAGGCCAGATCATCAGGAAACCTTTTCCAAAGACTATGGCAAAACTAAATATATTATTCAAATAAAATTGCAAAACAAATGAGAATTATGAGCTATTTAAAAATGGACAAGAGTTGTTAAAATACTGTCTTTACTTTGATTCAAATATTTTTTTTTTATTGAATATGAAGAAATATTTAATTATTTCATTATTAAATATGTTTTATTGAGTGCTATTTTGCAAAGTGTAAATTTGATAAATTTTTTCTTTGAATTACACAAAAAGTTTGTTGACCTAAAATTTTATTTTTAACAAACTGTGTTGTTAAAAATTTTCTTGAGATATTTTTTTCTGTGTAGGGTGTGTGTGAAACGGTAGCAAAGTACTCATGGAAGTAAAATTTTGACACTATTAAGGTGAAGCAGGAACAGCAGCAAAAAATTAAAAAGAATTATACAACATGTAAGTATTTACATATGTATAAGCTTTTTTGCCCACACATTTTGTAAAAATTGTTAATACATCAGAACGAATTTATCAAATAGTTGGGACGATCTCATTTCCAACAGAATTGAAATGATTATTGGTAAAAACTTGATTAATTTATTCATTTTCACAAAACTACTAGTACATAATTGTTTTTTTCTTTATGTCAAAATTTTACGTTGTCAAAAATGTTACAATTTCACACAGCACAAATTTGAAAATTTTCAACCACAAACAAATTTAATTTCACCATAGAACTTTGCTACCGTTTCACACACAGCCTTAGTAGTCAATTTAAAATCATGCAGAGATTACCAAATGACTACAGCCTATGACATGCCTATGTTAAAATAATGAGTCGTCGACAAGGAAAAAAGTCACTTAACTAGATGTGGTTATAAAAAAACCAATTTAAAGTTACTTAAAAATGTGTTTGACTTCCTACAGGGTAATTCTATTTATTGTATGTATTAAAAATACAAAATACAAACTACTTCTATTTATTGTATGTATTTATTATGTCTCTAACTGCCGACCAGATTGAAAGTGTCAAAAGAACGATACTTCAGGCGGTTATTGAGAAGGCCGGAACTTTCAAACCGCAGTTTGAAAGCTGTCTACGGCGCACCGACTGGTTGATGCTTGTGTGCGTCAATAATGAGACGGCGGAGTGGACTAAGTCCAACCTTGATTACATCAAGTAGAAATCAGGGGTGGAATGTAAGATAGTCCCTGAGGAAGAATTCCCCCGCACGCACTTTGTGAGGGGATACTTTCCACACAGTCTTGAGCTGCCCAATGAGAGGGTCCTGGCCTTTATAGCGGTTTAGAATGACTTGGCTGCAACACACTGGGCAGTGGCTCAAAGACAGGCACACGGAGAATTCCCCCATCTTCGTCTGGCGGTGGATGGGTGTTCCTACCAGAAGCTCGTAAAGCTGGGAGGAAAGGCCAGCTACTGTTTTGGGCAAGTAAGGCTACATTTCAAGAGCATTGGTTCAAAGGATGGTGGCGAAAAAGAACGCAGGAAGCCGGCTGAGGATGCGGCAGAGAAGGCTGAAGAATTACCTCAGAAAGAACCCGACCTTCAAGATGACCCGTCTACCAGCAGAGCAGCTTTTGCTCGCGAGAGGAAACGGGCAGACGAACAAAGTGGGGCGAAAATCGTCCGAAGGCCCCAACCTCCGGCCAAAAGCAGCACACCCAACCCTCGGGAAAGGTCCGATAAACCGACCAAAGGGTCGCGAGGGAAGGGACCCCGACGTAATCGGTTGGGAAACCTAGTGCAGCGGTCCATCAGGGATAGTGATGGGCATCATGTGACCTGCACCACGCCAAGGGGGCGTCGGCCACACTGTGCAGGATTTTTGCCGAAGAAAACATCGGTCTTGCGCTTCTGCAGGAGCCATGGATCAATAGTGGCCTGGTCCGGGGACTACGCGCAGCGCTGCTTGTCGACAAAAGTGTTGAAATAATTCCATTGACTAATTTTATTTTCAAGGATCTGGTGGCAGCACAGATCAACATACCCACTGCACGGGGGTCATCGGAGATCGTCGTTGCGACCGATTATTTCCCCGGCGAGGAAGATGTAGCCCCACCAAAAGACGTGGCGGACCTGGTGCTTCACTGCGGTATGCATGGCAAGCAGCTTATCCTTGGCTGCGATGCCAATGCCCATCACACCGTTTGGGGTAGCAGCAACATAAATAGAAGGGGTGAGTTATTACTTGAATATCTGGTAGGTATTAACTTAGACATAGCTAATGTCGGCTGTAAGCCGACCTTTATTAATGCGATCAGAGAGGAGGTATTGGACCTCACACTGGTTAGCGGCGCTTTGCGCGATTCAATTCGTAACTGGAGGGTTACGGATGAGGCCTCGTTGTCGGACCATCAACATATTAGGTTTGACATATCGGGAAGCGCGGATTTGCGCAGAGGCGCTTACAATCCCAGACGAACGGACTGGAATAAATTCAGGTCCCTTGTTAACTAAAAGGCTGGGCTCCTAATGACAGATATCGGGTCTGTCGATGAGATTGAGCTAGCAGCCAACCATGTTGAAGAAACACTGCTCTTATCCTTTCGAGAGAGCTCCAGCCGTAGGACTCCGTGGTGGAATGAGTCGCTAGAGCAGAAGCGGCGGCATGTTAGGAGGTTATTCAACAGGGCAAAACGGACCAAAAACTGGCAGGAGTACAAAGGTTCTCTAACGGAATACAACAAATCCTTACGCAAATCCAAACGGGATTCATGGAGGAACTTTTGCGGTAGTGTCGCAAACCTCCCTGACGCGGCAAGGCTTCACAGGGTAATGGCCGAAGGACACTCAAATGGAGTGAGCCTGGTGGAGAGAACAGATGGTTCCTTCACGACGAATCGCAGGGAAACTTTGGAAACCCTGCTACAGGTACACTTTCCTGGGTCGACTATTGTGGATAGTACCGGGCGCGTGGACGTCGAGGAGGCAATCCCGGGGACTCGCCGGGCTACCGGGTTGCCGGTAGGATTTTTGATGAGGATAGGGTACGTTGGGCAGTTGGCTCGTTCGGCCCATTCAAGTCACCAGGGGTGACGGTATCTTTCCCGTACTGTTACAGGAAAGTCTCGATATTATAATAGGACCGCTGATTGGTCTTTTCAGGGCAAGCTTCACCTGGGGATACATTCCGACCACTTGGCGTATGGTCAGGGTTGTATTTATTCCCAAGGCCGGTAGCAGGCCGCTAGAGAAGCCGAAATCCTATAGACCTATCAGCCTTACTTCATTTCTGCTCAAGATCGTTGAGCGGCTACTGGACCTGCACATTAGGGAGAAACTGCAGGCCTCCGCACCATTACACCGAACACAGTTTGCCTACCAGAAGGGTAAGTCGACTGAGGTGGCATTGCACCATCAGGTTGCGCAAATAGAGAAGGCACAACTAAATAAGGAAATTGCATTGTGTGCATTTCTTGACGTGGAGGGTGCCTTTGATAACACGAGCTACGATTCTATTACGGCGGCTCTGGCGCGGAAACGGATAGATGAGCTCACAGTCAATTGGATTGGGGCTATGTTGAGGGGTAGGGGAATCACCGCCTCCTGGGACGACACCAGTGTCAGCATCAGTGCTGTTAAGGGTTGTCCACAAGGGGGGGTGCTATTCCCTCTACTATGGTGCCTGGTTATTGACGATCTGCTGTTCGGGCTCGAAGGGTATGGCCTTCGGGCCATTGGCTATGCGGACGATCTAGCCATAGTGGTGACTGGGAAGTTCGAAAGCACGATTACTGAGGTGATGCAGGGTGCTCTCGACAAGGTTCTCTGGTGGTGCCATGAAAGGAGGCTGAACAAGGCGGTCGTGATACCGTTCACGAGAAGGTATAACTATAGGCTTGAGAGGCTGGTGGTTGACGGAACGGAGGTTGAGTACTCAAATGAGGCTGCAGCGGATGGTGTGTCTGGCCCTGACGGGGGTTATGCGCACCTGTCCAACGGCGGCACTTGAGGTTATAGTGGGTATACCACCACTACACTTCCATATAAGGAGGACTGCTATGTCGAGTCTCCTTAGGATCAAGCTGACATCGGGACTTGCTAGGACCAAATGGCATGCCGGCTTGATGAAAGTGGCCCTGGCCTATCTGTCTGTGCAAGGGCGGACATAATGACCACGGAGCTAAGCTTCAACAGAAGGTTCAGGACAATCATTCCGGACAGGAGGGCCTGGAGTGATGGTAATCCCTGCCAGGGGAACCATGAATTACATTGGTATACCTACGGGTCCAAATCGGAGCACGGAGTGGGTGCAGGGGTTTTTGGACCTAATACACGAATCTCGATGGCGATTGGCGAATCACCTAGTGTGTTTCAGGCCGAGATTTGCGCCATTGATGCGTGTTGCAGCAACATTCTTGACAGAGGAATGGTTGGCGGCAATATTGTGATTTTTACTGATAGCCAAGCGGCCATTAAGGCACTTTCTTCCTGGAAAATGTCCTCGAAGTTGGAGGCGGAGTGCCGGGGAAGACTACAGGAGCTGGGGTCAAGAAACAGAGTAACGCTCTGCTTGGTGCCGGGGCACTCGGAGGTCCCGGGTAACAGTGTGGCTTATGAGCTAGCCAGGGCTGGCTCTAATGCTCGGATGATGGGTCTCGAACCCTTCTGTGGGTTGAGTTGGGCCAGGATGCAGTCCCTCATGGGGACTGGGCTCTGACGGAACATAGGAGATACTGGGTATCGCTTCTGGGAATGCGTCAGGCAAGGGAATTCATCTCTCCCGGAAATGTAATGATGACGGATGGTCTCGGCAGACGGAATCTGCGACTGTTGGCGGCTTACCTGAGTGGTCACCACACGATCAAGTATCACCTGTATCGGATGGGCCTGGCAAAGGACCAGGAATGCAGACTGTGTCTGGACGAAGACGAATCGACGAAGCACATACTGTGCGGCTGCGCGGCGCTGGCATGGGCCAGAAGGAGGCATTTGGGGCATGGCACAGTGGGTGCGTCCCAAATCGGTGCAATATCGACAAAGGACCTGGTTGGGTTCCTTTGGGAGGCAGAGGGTCTTTTGGCCAATTTAAGGGGAGTGGGTACAATATACCTCAACTGGTCGCGGTACCTGTCGCTTATGGGGGGAACCTGCCCGCTTTATCGAAAAAAAAATTTATTTAAAATACAAAATACTTGCTGGACATGTATTTAAAATACAAAATACTTGCACGTCATGAATTTAAAACACAAATACAAAATACGTATTTGTATTTTAAATACGTATTTCAAATTAATAAACATAATAAACATAAAGAAACCAATTCCAATTAATAGCAAGATGGCGACAGCCGCAAATTCACACACGCAATCTACAGGCTTCAGTGTGGAATCATTCGATCCAAGTTCGGCAAAATGGTCTCGTTGGGTTACACGCCTTGAGACGGCATTGGAGATCTTTAATTGCGACTCAACAAAGAAAAAGAATTACTTACTTCATTACATGGGAATAGACACACAGAATTTGTTGTGCGATCAATTACTACCAGAAGTGCTAGAAAACAAAACTTATGCGGAAATAAAAAATCTACCAAGCGAGAACTATGACCCCAAGCCAAATTAAATTCTGGAAAATTATAGATTCCACTTGTGTAAGCAAAAAAAAAAAAAAGAAAAGTCGTGCGAACACTACTTGATTGGTTTGAGGAAAATGGCTATACACTGTAATTTCGGGGCGTACTTAAAGACGGCCCTGCGGAATCAATTTGTGTTTGGGCTTAAAAATCAATAGATACAAAGCCGCTTGCTAGAAAAGAGCGTTAGGCACAGCACTTACGACGGCAAAGGCATTGAAATGCGAGAAGGCAGGAGAAGAGTTACAACAATCGGTACTTAAGGAAGCCACAGTAGATTTAGTATTAAACGGTTACAAAACAAAAGGAAAAAAAATCAAAACAACACAGTGACCAACGGGTACTAAAGAACTTGCAATCGTTGTGGAAATAGTCAACATTTAGCACATGAATGTAGACATAAGGAGCCTGTTTGCAATTATTGTAAGCTTAAGGGTCATCTAAGACGAGTGTGCTTAAAAAATAAACGACAAATTAATCAAATCGATGAGGAAGATTTTGGTGGGTCGGTGGATGAGATGCTACAAATTTATGAGGGGGAGGTGCAGAAGATTTATGGTACATTGTATTCTGATCGATCGAAATTACTTTATAGTCTTAAGGTTAATAATTCACTAATTAATTTTGAGATTGATACAGGTTGCCCCGTTACTATTGTGAATGTTGAGGATGCGAAGATATACTTTGGCAAAGCAAAACTTTACACTAACGATACAAATTTATCAATGTGGAAAAGTCAGAGTGGATGAAAAAGAAATAGAATACTGCGGGTATGTGAATAATAAGTACGGTATTAAGAAGATGAAGAATAAAATGACGGCCATACAAAACATGAAGAGGCCAAAGAATACAGATGAGGTGTGAGCTTTCGTGGGTATGATTAATTACTATGGCCGTTTCATAAAAGATTGAAGCACAATATTACACCCAATCAACAATCTGGTAAGTATGTCGTTTGTCTGGAGTAAGGCCTGCGAAAACTCATTTAAAGAGATTAAACGACAAATGAAATCCAACATGATTCTAGTGCACTACAATCCCACGATGCCATTGGTTTTGGCGGTGGATGCTAGTCCCTTTGGAGTAGGGGCCGAGCTAAGCCATAGATATCCAGATGGCTCCGAACGTCCCATACAATTTGCCTATCAATCGTTATCAACTACGCAGCAAAAATACAGTCAAATTGACAAAGATAATTTTTGCTTTCACCAAATTTTACCAACACCTTTTTGGCCGCAAGTTCATATTAATTACAGACAACAAAAATATATCACAAATATTTTTGCATTACGCGATCTACTTACAATCATTCGATTACAAAATCGAAGTAAAAAGATCAAAGGATAATGCCAATGCCGGGCTATGTCTAGACTGCCAGAAGACATAACGAATAACAACCAAGATGAAATTAATATAATCGAAATGGAAAAAATTCAAAATTTGCCAGTGACATTTAATGAGTTAAGTAAAGAGACATCAAACGAAAAAGAAATTCGTTTACTTATTGATTGTTTGAAATACGGCCGACAGTGCCCGGATAGGGATCGGTTTTGGATCTAACAAACATAATTTAGCCTGCAACAAGGATGTCTCCTCCGAGGAATACGAGTTTACATTTCAACACCCCTACGCAAAAGGGTGTTACCGGAACTTCACTCAGCACATTTTGGAATGAATAAAATAAAAAGCTTAGCTCGCGGATATTGTTGGTGGCCCAAGCTAGAGGTGACATAGAAAATTTGGTAAAGGGTTGTGTGCAATGTCAAATAACAGGAGCGGGTCCGTCAAAGCAAAAGCCAATACGCTCTTGGAACCCCACCAGCAAGCCATTTGAACGGGTGCATGTGGATTTCGCTGGCCCGATCTTGGGAAAATACTTATTCGTACTTGTAGATGTTTTTACAAAGTGGTCGGAAGTGTGTGTTATACCAAATATAACTGCCGAAACTACTATTGAAGTTTGTCGCGAAATTTTTTCAAGAATGGGTATTCCGAATATACTGGTTAGTGACCACGGCACACAGTTTCACTCAGGACAATTCCAAAAATTTCTAACTGATAACGGTATTAAGCACAAACAAGGGGCATCATATCATGCGGCGACAAATGGTTTGGCCGAAAGATTCGTACAAACAATTAAAAACAAGTTAAAATCAGTAAAATGTACACCAAAGGAGTTAAAAACTGAAATATGCAAAATTTTATTGGCCTACCGTCGTTCCATTCATGTTAAAACAGGATGTTCACCAGCGATACTAATGTTAGGTAGGCAATCCAGAACCGGTTAGATTAACTATTACCCCAAAATGGAAAAAACACAACCGATGAAAAGAAAATAAATGTTAAGAAATTTTTGAGGAGGACGAAAGGGTGGTGCCGCGTGACTATCTATCAAGTAACAAGTGGCAGTTTGGAAGAATTACGAAGAGAATTGGACAGTTAAATAATGAGATTTTACTTGATGATGGGCGTTCCTGGCAATGGCATGTAAACCAAATAAGAAAAGTAAGAGATAATTTGGAAACCGAAAATAACGAACGGATGGGGAAATTTACCAATGCGCAGAACACGAAACAAGGGAGGGAGAAATAGAACCTGCGAATGTAATTGATGAACAAGTTTTTGATTTGCCAAGGTCTTCTTGGACGTCGCCATCATGTAAGGGGTTGGGCAACTCTGAAGGGGGTGTAGCTATTGAGGAGGGTGTAGAACGCCCCGTAAGGGCTAGGCGTAGTCCCAAATATTTTGATAATTTTGTGACGGAAGGAGGGGAAGAGTGATGTTTAATTGGTTTTTTATTATTCCGTTTAATATGAAATATTATATACCTTTGAAATATAATGTAAATTCAGAATTGTTTTTTTTTATTCCTTTGAAATATGAATTTAAATACCTTTGAAATATTATGTAAATTTAGAATCTAAGGGGGGAAGACATTGGGGGGGTTGAGTTTACAACACTGATGGTTATACATGTATATGGCAACCCTGCATTGTAAAACAACTCACTTGTAAAAAACCACGTGAAGAATAAATATTATTTTAGTTATATGATTCTTAATTAAGTGGTTTTATTAATAAACATAACACAGCTAGTAAAAGTATAAAAGTCGATTCGTATTACTTTCACCAACCCTTTACTACTCTAATTGTAAACGAGTAAAACCATGTGGATGTGAAATGCTGAACACCAAAAATGCTAAAGTAATCCACTTCGAGTGGATAAGGATTGTAGAACACACCCGTTAATTTTAAATAAAATTGATGTTTATCTCCGATAACCCGATTTTAAAAATCGAAAAAAAATTTATTGGAAAATCTAAACCTGTTTTGTTTACCATCACCTTTTTTCAAGAATTTACAGAATATCGTCTGAATTTCAATCATTAAGAAAATAATTAAAACTAACAGTATTTTGGTGATCAAATAAATTGTGTGTAATTTCGTTTTAATAGTGCAATTTTTGGATTAATTTTTTTCTTTAATCTCAACAATTTAAAATGAGGAATATTTTAATGCTTGACGTATAGTCATACAATCAACTTGATCAATTTTAATGGAATTCGATTTGATATTTATTTCCTCCTCTTGCATTACTTGTACATGCAATAGATAACGTAAAGATGCCTTATTCTCCTGTATCTTCTGATTTAATTTGCACATTGAGGCTTTTAAAGCGTTGAGCTCGTGGTATAGCGCATCTTGAACCTCGTCACAAGTTAGTTCCAGACCAGGACGTGTTGCTCTATTGCTTAAGCGGGTCAAGCACAGTTGTTGGGCGCGTTGTTTGTCAGCCAAGCCTTTTTCTAAATCATGAATATTATTATTAACCTCATTAATGTGATTCATTGTGTCATTATGTTTATTTTCCAAACATTTTTTAACATGACGGAGCTCTGCTATTCGACGCTGGAAGGCTTCGTTTGTGCTATCAGTTTGATTTTCCATATCTTCACAAACTTGTTTTAAAAGTAGATCAATGTATGCTCTAAGTTGAGCAGCGGAATTTAGCTCCCTTGCATTACTTTCTAGATTTTTATATGTTGTATGTTGCCATTCTCCTAAAGAATATTGGCTAAAAAGAAAACGAAATAGTTTAAACATGTTTAAATTTGTACTGTAATTTGCATATTAGCATTTAGTGATAACGGATCAAAAGGAACGGTACGCGAAATTGAAAATTCAACAATTAATTTTTTATTTTAAATTTTAGAGTCTCCAATTATATGAATTTTTATAAGATTTCTGTATGACGTTCTAAATTCCCAATTTTTCATATTTGATAAATACACTGAAATTATTTGTTGAGGGAAAGCTAGCTTCTTTTTGTTTTTATCGAGTAAGGAATCTACCGATTTTTAAATCTTAAAGTTGCTCAATTATTCAAATAAGGGCTTTAATTTACTCGAATAATTCAAAGAGTTTTACCCAATGGGAAAACAAACATGTCTACATATTTGATTTGATACTTTTATTTTATTAATAAAAAAACACAATCTACTTATCTAATGTATATACAAAACTGAAACGTTACTGACTGATTCATAATCGCACAGCCCTCTCTCACAGGTCTCTCCCCAAATCGATCCACTAAGACGGATCTTTGAAAATTCGAATCTTTAGGGGTAAAAAGGGTAAAAACCGGTAAATTCGGTAACCTTTTTATTTCCAGAACTAAAAGAAATTAAAAAAACAAATAAGAGTGCTATATTCGGCTATGCTGAATCTTATATACCCTTCATTATGATGAGATAAGAACAAAAAGTTATATACATAAATAACGTTCTTTAAATAGGTATAAATAAATATTAATTGAGCCACGCCAACTTTTCATTTTGCCATGCCGAAGAATATAAAAAAAAACAAAAAATGTATATATGTACCTAAGCCCGTTTCCTCTTTTGCCAAAGTTGATGTTTGAAATTCGTTTTATAGTCTTAAAATTGTTTCTTTGAACATAAAAAAATTAAATAAAAAAAATGAAAAAAAATTATTTTTGGGATTCCAACTGGCAATATAATCAGTCTCAGGAGAGAACTTAACAACTCGGCTAAGAATGCTTTTACTGAAGAAGCGTTAAATTAAAATATATTGAGTCTATTAGTTTGTTTCTTTATTTGAGCGGCATATCATGTATGTACATGCATGATGCGTAAAATTAAACACATTACAAATAAAATCCACCAATTGTAGTGAAGGGTATAAAAAAACAACAAAAAACCGCATTACCAACACTGTATTATCATAGCCACTGTATGACCGTAGAAACCAAAATTGAATTGGTTTGTATGGTATGCTTTTACTGAAGAAGCGTTAAATTAAAATATATTGAGTCTATGAGTTTGTTTCTTTATTTGAGCGGCATATCATGTACATGCATTAATGTGTATGTTTATGCGTAAAATTAAACACATTACAAATAAAATCCACCACTTGTAGTGAAGGGTATAAAAAAAAACAACAAAAAAAAAACACATTACCAACACTGTATTACCATAGCCACTGTATGACCGTAGAAACCAAAATTGAATTGGTTTGTATGGTATGTTTATGTCGTTTTGGTAATACAGTGTTGGTATGGTAATGTCACGTCTAATTGGACCTTTAAAGGAAATTTTTACTCATATCTCAGCCATTTGTGGACCGATATTGCTGAATTTCAATAGCAAACAATTCCGGACCATATGTGACATAAATGTATAATAATCTGGCCCCCATCATATCATATCATCATTTTAACGGACAAACGGACATCGTTAAATTAACTTCGCTCCTCATAAGGACCCAGAATATATATACTTTATAGGGTCTGACAAACTTATATATACCCTATTCTCCACCTGTGGTTAAGGGTATAAAAACAAACATATGGCCAGAAGCAGAAAAAAAATTAACACTTTTTGAAAATGACTGTTCATTAGAGTGGGTCAATTTTTTTCTCGACCAAGCGGTTGTCAAAATCGTAATCTACGACAAATTCTTGGGTTTGCGAAAGAAACCATGGATCTAAAACCAAAATCGAGCTGATAACCAAGATATTCGTAACAAATTTGGAAACTTTAGCTCATGTCGTTCTACAGAGAAACATAAATCTATAATGTCTTTGTATGGGAGGTGCCCCGCGCACTTAAAATGTCAAAAAATATATACCCTATAGCACCTCCCTGTAAAACTGTAAAAGTTTCATAAAGATCGGTTCAGCGGTTACGAAGACTACCTCCTGCAAGCAAACAAACAAACAACACCTTTTTGTAATTTAGTATAAAGGAAAAGAAAAGTTTCTCTTCAAAAACGGGAAGCTTGATTTTGATCTTAGACCCATGGTCTCTTTGGCAAACCTTCTTAGAATTCGTCGTAAATTACAATTTTGCAACCGCTTGGTGAATTTTGTTAAATGCATACAAATTGACCCACTCTAATGTATGTACCCCCCTCAAAACTAACTTTGACATGTTTTATGAAGGTTCTCAAAATATATTGGCTCTAGCGATCATCTCCCGTGAGCTAAGCCGCGTCAAAAAAGGGTCCAAAAATGGTATTTTTCATGAATAAAAAGTTCGGTAAATTTTTTTTCGTCCAATGAATGCCCAAATATAGTAGATATTTAGGAATTCTTTGATTCTGCATTAAAACATTTTTAAAATCTAGAGATAGCGAGATGTTTATGTCAGGTTTTTGATGATTTTCAATTCGGTTCTAATGAAAATTTAAATAACTTAACCATTACTTGTTCGATTTTCATTTCCAATACGTCGTTAGAAAGGTGTAGACCACCGCTTGATATTTAAGTCAAAAATGAACCCTGAATTAAAATTCGTATGATTAACAACATGTTTTTCAACTTTTTAAATTTGACTTAAGATGTTTTGTCAAAATGCCACAGAAATATATTAAGCTACTTTTAAATTAACCCGTTCATGACCAACATTTTTAAGAGGACATAAAAAAAATATAAAAATTTAAGTGCAGTTGCATACTAAAAAAAATAATGATTGCTATTTTTAAGTTTTATTTGACATTTTAATGCAGAATCAAAGAATTCTTAAATTACCTTTATATCTGGTCCTTCATTGGATAAAAAAAATTTTGCGAACTTTTTATTCATGTAAAATAAATAACATTTTTGGACCCCTTTTTGACGCGGCTTAGCTCACGGAAGATGATCGCTAGAGCCAAAATATTTTGGGAATCTTCATAACCCTGCGGCTGCACGGTCAAGTTTTTCTTGATAGTGTTTGGCATATACTTTTTGTCAAAATTTACATTAATTGAAAGCTGTGATGTAGGCTCCACTCAATTTGTAAGCAATTTACGTTCAAGATGTCATCAAGAAAACAATTTATAAAGACAAACTTGTAATCAGCTGTTAAATTGAAAGTGAAAATGCCAAACAAATGGAAAAGTGAAAATGAAAGCAATCTCGTGGTCAATTTAAAAAGTGTGAGAGTGTTAAGGTCTAACTATAATATGTATAAGCTTGCTTAAGCTATTGTCAAAAATTAACAAAACGCCTCTCAAAAGCATTTAAAAAACAAAAATAAAACCAAAAAATATTTTATTCCGTAAAATTTTAAAAATTTACTACTTAACGACAAATTTTTGTCGTTGAAAAGTTACAGAATTACCCCACTGTTTCCAAAAAGTTTTCTTAAGTTCAATATGGTTCGGCACATATGATTCGTACAATTGCTTAAGCCAACTTAAGCATATTTTAGTTGGAACTTTAGTAAAAAAGTAAGAGTGTATATATATATGGCAAATTGAATGGAATTGAAGGACAAAACTTGATCGTGTGGCCACCAAGTAAAACATGTCAAAGTTAATTTTCAGGGGGGTACAACTTTAACTTTTTTTTTGCCTTATGTACCAAAGTATATTTATACCAAGTACATGCAACTCTACAACAAAACTACAATACAAAAAACAACAGGCATTTTGTTTGTGTAAAAACTTCCGAGCTTGTCAAAAATAAATTAATACATACACATCAGGGATGATAAAGTCAGTACAATTGTACATTTTTCAGTTCTGTTAGCATTACAAAAGTACTTAAAACTACAAGTTAAGTACTATTTTAAAATTCAGGAAGGGTTGGAAACTTAAAACATGAAATTAATGAACTAATGTTTGCAGATATCAGAGAATCGCCAAAGGTATATTGTCTATACCACATTCGCCAAGGATCTGATATTTTCATACCAATGTTAGCTGTTTGGTCCCGGCGCTGCTGGGGATTTTCTAAATAAAAAAAAAATAAATACTGGAGAATTTTGTTAATAACTTGACCCCAGCGCTATCTACCGGGTCAACATTTTATCAGGAAACTTATTTTTGTTTATTAATAATATTTTGTGAATTTCAGCCAAATCGTACCATAAATTAAAAAAATGTTAATTTAAGAGAAGCTCCAGACTAAACTGATTTATTGTAAAATGGCGTTTAGCGATATACCAAATTCAAAAGGTTTGGACTTGCTACTCGGTTGAATGCATTTTTTCCTATTTCACTACCAACTCTAAGATAACAAGTTAAAAAGTTTTCGTCTAAGTTCCTTTTTACATATGTATGTATTTACTTATTTTTTTGTTAATTGCCAAATGTATAGTTAAATTATGTATGAAATTATAGTACAATTAATTAGTTATATATATACGACGATTTTTTGTTATTCAAATAACAAATATAGTAAAAAATATTTTTTGATTTTTGGTACAATTTAGGGTCGAAAAGACAAAATTTTTTACTGAATTACGTACAATTTTAAAAAAGTAATATATCATTCCTGATACACATAAATATGTATATATTTGTGTTTAAAAATGTAAACAAACATATCGTCACCTTCAATGCAAACGGCTGTACCTACACTTTTAATTTTTTTACAAAAAACTTAAGTTTTTTCACTTTCTTTATATTTAGTTTTTATGTTAGTTTCGTACTTTGGCTTGATTTTTTCTGAAACAAGAGGGCGCACCAACACTTACATAAGTCATTTTTAAATGTGCAATCAATAATGCCACAAATAATAATTCATTTTGTTATTTATACTTTGACAAAAAAAGGAAAAGAATTTATGTTATTAATTTTTTAACTAAAAAAACAAATGTTTTTAAATACAGACGGAATTGTAAATGAAAATAAATAAATTTTATAAATAAAAAATTTAAGTTTACATGAGCTGGGCAGATATTTTTAGATCCAGTCAAAAATTTATTGTTTGATGATCGGTATTTCAAATATTTTTAAATGTTACACAAATAAGCAATAATGCATAATAACATGGAGAGGGTTTGTTTGCGGTTTAGGTTAAAAAAGCTGAAGTAGATTTGTCAGTGTTTCCAACAGTATGTTTTTTTAAAGAGTAAAGTCTTTTTGCATTAAAAAATATATGCACTTGTAGTTACGTTCGTTTAAATTTCTTTTATAATGCTGCCATTTTTACCGGAGACTTTTACATATTTTTACATCGTTATCCAATTACCAACCGGGTGGTACTCCGCATGTGATAAAAAAAACTGGTGGTCAAACGAATTTTTTTCATGTTTTGTTAAAGAACTTTACAATTTGTTCAGTGAAAAAAAATTGGCTTAAATCTAGTCTGTCGACACACACCCAAATAAAGAAAGTACCAAGGGTAATAGAAAATTGAAAACTAAGAAGAAAAAATTAAATAAAAACATTGGCGCAAACGCTTAGTTTTCGAGTTATGGTTTTTAGTTTTCATAGAAATATTTAATTTGGCGAAGTGCAATTTAAGGGCCTACGAAAAAATATAAAAAATATGCCACCCGATTCAGAATAAAAAAAAAGAAAAAAAACGCTGGAATGAATTCCTTAGCACATCGGAAATAGTCTATTAGTTACAAAAAATTTAAAAATTTATTAATTTTTTTTATTAGTTTTGTATATAGTACATATGTACTAATTTTTATTTAAATATTTCCATAAAAAATAAAACATCTTTAAAAAAAAAAAAAAAATAATAAATAAATAAAAAATTTAAATTTATACACTTAGTACACAAAAACTGTAATGTGAGCTTAAGAGTTCAAAATTTTTAAATATATACTATATATCTAGAAAGATTTAGTCAAAACCTTCAAAATGATACCAATATTGGCCATATACTTTTAGAAATGTAGTGGAAAAATTACATATTTCTATGAAAACTAAAACCGTCTATAACTCGAAAACTAAGCGTTTGCGACAATTTTTTTATTTAAGTTTTTTTTCTTATTTTCCAATTTTCTATCACCCTAGGTACTTTTTTTTATTTGGGTGTGCGTCGCTAAGCTAGATTTGTTCCTAAAAATTTATTTTTAACCGAAGCAAATTTAAAGAAATTATTTTACAAATAAAACAGAAATGGTCACTCGGGTGGGTATTGGTAACGCGAAGGTTAATAAAACAATCCATGATCAATCAGAAACTCGATTTCGAATTCTTGTGCAGTTTCGTCGTTTGCATTTAAGGTGACGATATTTAGAAAAAAAAAATAAAATAAAAATGTAAACAAATTTTGACACTATCGAAAATATAAACAACTGAACAGCTGATCACTTGCATGTACTTGGTATAAATATACTTTGTTATGTACATAGATACAAATTTAAAAATACTAGAAAGGCCCTAACTTACATAATTGCAAATTAGCAGAAAAATGTAAAAACAATAGAAACTGTATGTATAAAAATGTAAAACTGTTTGTAGTATTGCATTAAAGTTTTGTGACGAGGTGTATTTGTGTAAAATGTATTGGAATTACTAAGGCTCAATTTCGAAAAAAATTGAGTAAGGTCCTTTCAAAAACAAAACTTTACTTTGTTTTATGTTTGCACAGTGTAAAAATTGTACGTTATTACATGGTGGAATAAGCAGGTGGCATCGTTACGGCAACAAATACAACATTACAACAAAAATGGAAATTACATAACCGTTTACGTCAAAAAATACATTAAACAAAAATCAAAGCGTGCCGCTGAACGTGATGCAATAAATAAATTTTTAGCCAATTTTTATTTAATTATGGTCAATATCTTATCAAAATTATCAAAAACTATAATAAAAAACAAAAATCACAGCACAAAACGTGGACTTTTTGTAAACATAAACAAAACTTTGACATAAACCTAGACAAACAATGCAAGAGCAAAAAATCGTCATCTGGTGTAGTGCTGCCACCTGTTTATTTCACCATGCGTTATTACAAAAAAAAAGTACAACATTTTTGATTTTTTCGAATTTATTCTATGAGTTACATTTCAGTTATGTATTTTATAAAGCTTTTTTGTAATAGTTCTATTCCTTAAATTTTAAGGAATTACTTTTATACACTACCAGAGATAATTCCCAGGAGATAATTCCCAGTTTCTATTTGTTAAAAATAGTTGAGTTAAATACATTCAATTTATAAAGTATCACTATCCAGTGTGACACAAAGAATGCTGACGAAGGCCGTAGCGGGCCAGAAAATGCATTACATTCTGCTGGTGTCTAATAATTGTAAATTTTTCTGTACATACTATATACTTCAATGCTATCCAAAGGATAGCTAAGGTAAAATGTAACAAGAAAATACAATATAATAGTCTGGTAGTGTATAAAAGTAATTCCTTAAAATTTAAGGAATAGAACTATTACAAAAAAGCTTTATAAAATACATAACTGAAATGTAACTCATAGAATAAATTCGAAAAAATCAAAAATGTTGAATATAATATAAAGTAACCTACAAAAGGAGATAATTCCCAGTTTCTATTTAAAAAAAAAGGACATAATAACGTTGTGGCTACACGTTCTTATTATTTTTTTCACATACTTTTGTATGAAAATGTTATAATAAAAATGATTTTAAGTAAAACTTACCAATGGTGATGCGCTAAATCTCCTCCTCGTAGATTTTGTGAATCTCTTAGTGTTAAATTCTTTTCATCAATCGATAAGGATCGATCCTTTTGTGCCAAATCTTTATCTAAAAGATACATTGTTGCACGTAATTTACGCAACTGTTCGTTTGTTTCTTTCATAGCCTTATCCATTAAACACTGACAACCTTTAATAACTTTCAATTCTCGACGTAAATTTCGATCTACATCGTCTTCGCACAAATCTACGCCTAAGCGTCCTTCTCGCATAACTAAGCAACGTTGGCAAATTGATAAAGATTTTTCTTTCAGGAATCCAATGGCATTGAGTACACGGCAACGATAAGTGTTTAAGGCCTCATCCTCCAGAAGAGCAGTTTTCTTTTGCTTATTTAATTCATCACAAAGAAAACGAATTTCGCTAGCTCTCTCTCGTAAATGATGTTCAACTTCTCGTTGCCAATTGCGTGTTGTATCATTAACATCTTCCACAACTCGACGAGATTCCCTTTGAAAACAATTCCTCAAATCAATGCTTAAAAGATAATAACCAAACTCACTCAACTATACGTTCTGCCATTCTTTCTTGGTCACATGTTATACGAAATTTTATTTTGTTATTAAATTCCCAATCTTCATCAGAATATTTTGGAGGTAATCTGGCCATTGGACCCGTGTTTTTCCCACATAAATGTATACCACTCACACGTTTTGTTCTCATATTAGGCAGCATTATTATTGAATTTCAAAATTCTAATTTAAAATGTTTTTAAAAATTTGGTATTTGTATATTCCGTTTCTTTAAAAAACGTCTTACTGACAATATTATAAATTCTAAACTCAATTTTTTTTAATTTGTATGTATGTACATATTGTTATTTTTCTTTATATCAAAAGATTACCATAACTACAATAGGAATCTACCCCAGTTAACACAATAGTACGAAAATCATATCGTCAGTCTCATTTAAAAAGGCCCTAACTCGCATAATTGCAACTTAACAGAAGAAAGTAAAAATATAATAGAAACTGTGTGTACCAAAATTTAAATTGCCCGTTATTTTTGATGAGGGGCATTTGTGTGAAATGTATTGGAATTTTTAAAAAATCATATCGAGTTAAGGTCCTTCTACATGAGACTTACGATACATCAAAATAATTGAGAATATATAAAAAAATATTGCGACAGTAAAAAAATTACGAAAAGTAAAGGCAGATTTAATTATTCTTAAAAACAGATTGACATTAGTCTAAAAAGAAATTAATTATGCACAAAGAAAAATTATTATAGAAACAAAATAATAGAAATTATCAATGCCCCTAACTACTTTTTTCAAAAGGCTTAGTTAGCCGGGAGTCATTTTAACTTTTAACTTAAAAAATAAAAATCGATATCGATTAAAATTTCCATTTAAATTGTATTGTTATTTCGAAAAGCGAATGCCTTTATTTGGCCCCAGACTAAACAGTGAGCTAAAATTAATTATAACCAATTTAGGGTCAAAGTTTGTGTATACATTTTTATTTGATAAATTAAAATAACTTATTTTTGAAATAAAAAACTGAAAAGAATAACAGCTTAAAGCTTCGTTCTCAATCAAAAAAAAACATTTTCACTTGGTGTTCATAATAGAGCAACAATTTCTTTTGCAACCGCACACATTTTGCATTAAGAAACAGTTTGCAAATTTTAGAAACAACAATATTATGCATTTAATATTATTTTTTAAAACATTTTGTTAAAATTTTCATTCAAAACTAAATTAAATCATTTTAGCTTTAAGCTTCGTTCACAATCAGAGAAACAATTTCGTTTTTTCTTCTATCTTTTTTCTTCCTAAAATATTTCATTTTTAGAACAAAAATGTAACTAAAATTTTTTTAAAAATTTAACTAGAGATGAGTCAACTAGAACTTTAGCAACAATTTGTATGAAATTGTTTCTGACGTTTAAAATAGTTTTATTTAGTTTTGAATGAAAATTTCAACAAAATGTTGTAAAAAATAATAATAAATGCATAATATTGTTGTGGCTAAAATTTGCAAACTGTTTCTTAATGCAAAATGTGTGCGGTTGCAAAAGAAATTGTTGCTCTATTATGAACACCAAGTGAAAATGTTTTTTTGATTGTGAACGAAGCTTAAGCCAAAAAAATAGTTTTTTTACGTGAAAAATAAAACTGAAAATATTTAAATTTTATTTCCAGAATGAACAACAAAACTCAAAAACGAAAATATAAAAATAATCATTTATAAAGAAACCATGCATCAGAAATTTAGAACCGAAAACCTAAAATTTAGGTTTTTCATTTGAAAAATTCAAAACTCATGCGTACAAAATAAATTTTTTTTTATCAGTTAAAAAAAATTTAGAAACACGTACATATATGAAAAAATTTTTATCATTGGTGTTCAAAAAATATTTTTATCCGTACAAAAAAAAAAAAAAAAATAAATAAATATTTTGTTTGAATTGTTCTTTAAAGTTAAAAAACAATTAAGTTTTTAAAAAAACGTTTAAAAGAAAAATATTTTTTTTTTTTGTTTTTAGAAACTTACATTGAGAACTCAAAATTTGTAGTTTAAATTGTGAATTTTAATTAAATTTATAATCACCCCTATTATGAAAATGCAAATTTAAAAGAAGTTAATGGCACAAATTTTAAATTAAACGTTGCAAGAATTCGCAAAAGTTTGCTAAAATAGCGAAAATGTTTAACTTGCGACGATTGCTTCATAGAGCAACAAAACTACGCAAAAATTCGTAAAAGTTTGCAAAAATAGCGAAAATTTGCGAACATTTTTAATATTTCAAACAATACATAAAATTTATTGGAAGTCCCTAAAACTATAAGGAATGGCAAAAATTCGGTAAAAATTGCAAAATTAGCGGAAATTCGCAAAAATTTGCTAACAGCGGCATGATAGCAGAGTCTACTATTTATTATAAATCGTTAAAGCTGTAAAGAACCAGAAACTTACAGGAAAAAATCGCTTCTATCGCGAACATGGCAAAAATTCACGAAAAAATCAACATCAGAAACAAACTCTAAAATTAATTTGAAATCGCTAAATCGGTTAAAAAAAAAACAATAAAAATAGCTTAACAGCGTAAAAAAAATAATATACATATCTTTATAATCTTATATTCAACATTTTTTTCTTTTTTATTTTTCGAATTTATTCTATGAGTTAAATTTCAGTTATGTATTTTATAAAGCTTTTTTTTTGTAATAGTTCTATGCCTTAAATTTTTAGGAATGACTTTTATACACTACCAGACTATTATATTGTATTTTCTTGTTACATTTTACCTTAGCTATCCTTTGGATAGCATTGAAGTATATAGTATGTACAGAAAAATTTACAATTATTAGACACCAGCAGAATGTAATGCATTTTCTGGCCCGCTACGGCCTTCGTCAGCATTCTTTGTGTCACACTGGATAGTGATACTTTATAAATTGAATGTATTTTACTTAACTATTTTAAACAAATATAAACTGGGAATTATCTCCTTTCGTATAAAAGTCATTCCTAAAAATTTAAGGGATATAACAATTACAAAAAAGCTTTATAAAATACATAACTGAAATTTAACTCATAGAATAAATTCGAAAAATAAAAAAAAAATTTTGAATATAATATAAAAAGTAACCTACGAAAGGAGATAATTCCCAGTTTCTATTTTATTATCTTATTTGATAATTTTTATCTTTGTCATGTTCAATTTTAAGTTTTCGGTTCTTTTTCTTTTCATGTACAAAATAATATTGTACTGAAAAAATAAATATCTTTTTTGGTTTTTTTATTTTTTTTAAACTGATGGGAAAAAATTTTATTTTGTACGAAAAAATTAAGACTTTTTTTGAGAACTTTATTATTTTGAACTTAAAGAAACAATATCAAACAAAATATTTTTTTCTTTTTTTGTTTTTTGTACAGTTTAAAATATTTTTCGAACACCAATGATAAATATTTTTTAAAAAAACATAAAAAAAACGTTTTCCTGCGGCCGGCAGGTTACCATGACATGTTTCGATCGCAACCACTCGATCTCCTCAGATGGATTTGCCGTTTTACACTCGACGACTGCTGACGTCAATAGTCAAACATCAATCCTTAAACCAAATTGTGTTTTAACCTTTTGGTAGATCGAAATTTCCTTTTTTGAATGATTATCCATTTAATTGGTTTTACATGTTTTTTCGAATCCCGGCCACGGTCAAGAATGAAAGATTATCAATAACAATTTTAATTAATTTTCATGTTGTAAAATTACTTTCTTCATAAAAATAATTTAATGAAAATTACATTTAATGAACTTAAGCCTAAATAAAAATATTAAAAAAAAATTGGATTAAAAATAATTTAAAAATATTAAAGTTAAAACATACATATTTTTCAATACATTTTAAAAACATTAGAAAACTTTTTTCATTCAGATTCACTCACTGGCCCAAAGAAAATATAATCGAATTGCTGACAAAGAAGTATTTATGTATGCATGTTTATGCATGTGTGAATGTTTAAAAATTTGGGCGAGTTTTTCATTCATCTAGCCAATACATATGTGCAGGTAGAAATTTGTTTATGAATGTGTTTATTATTTGTAGTTTCTACAATATAGATCTTAGAACCTGTAAAGTATGTACAGTCACATCCCGATAATTCATACCCCGATAAATCGTCATTCCCGATAATTCGTAATAAACTGTCGGTCCCTCGAAAAAATCTCGTTAATTCGTAAAATTTTCTTACATTTTGGTCCCCTCGCAAATTCTTATTTTTTTTTCAAATAAAATCTTCTTTACCTCTTATAAATCGTATTTGTTTGCTAACTACCACTTAGAATTCGTAATAAAAAAAAAATAACAGAAACATCCCAGCGGGAAAACTCAGAAGACCTTCTTACTTCAGGCCTTTTTAAAGGCCTGCTTAAAAGATTTTTTGATTCAATTACTATTCTTATCTAACTGCTAAAGAAGGCCTCATAGAATGCCTCGGCTCTTTCGTATAAAAGATAAGATACACCTTCCACACTCGCTTCTATGAGAAGGGAGTAGAAAAGGAGTAACATTTTTTGTATTGTTTTTTTGCACAAGCAAAAGCAAAATCAATTTTTTTTGGTCCCGTTACCCTTCTTATGTACCTGCTGAAGAAGCGAGAGCGGAAGGCCTTCTCCGCAATGACAACGTGTGTAAAAAAGATATGAGTATGGAATGGAGCAAGAAGGCCTTGTACATCCAAAAGAAGGGGTACAGAGGCCTTCTAGAAGGCCTTCCTACTCCTTCTTTTTCCCGCTGGGATGGAAAGAATGATTTTTTGTTTAACGCTATTTTTTTGCGTGGGTTTTGCTTTTGCTTATGTGTGTGTTTATTTTCTTAACATCAGTTTGTTACATAAATAATTTTTATATATAATTTTTAACAATTGTTTTTTATTGTTTTAGTAAATAAATTGAAAAACCCCCGTTAATTCGTATATATTTTATTTTAACCCCGTTAAATCGAAGCCCCGCTAAATCGAAAACCCCTATAATTCGTAAGAAATGGCCGGTCCCTTGCGATTACGAATTATCGGGATTCTACTGTATCTACAATATATTTTGGATACTTAGAAGTAGTGGAGTTGCTTTAAAGAAATCTGTGTTTTGGTTAAAATGGTAATTATATATTTATATCAAATAAAGTCCGCAAAATTTTTGATATTAAAATTCATCAAATTCTATATCACAAATTTCTGAGATATATGCAGAAATCTAAAACCGTAAGTTTTTAACCCATTAAACTAAATTTTTTGAGGTCTCTTTATAATTATAAGAATTAAATTATAATTTATAAAATACACTGGTAGTAATTTAGGGTTTTATTAAGAAAGTTGATGAATTTTAGCACAAATATTTTTTATATTAAAAATAAGTTTAGTTTAGTTGAAAATCAGTCAAATTAACCTATTATGGTACCTAGCGCCGATACTCATGTGCACCTGTAATATGCAATTTGACATGATAGGTCGTTTAAATTTGACTTACATAAATATTTCCATACACTCATAAAGTTTTTTAGTATTCGAAATTGGACCTAATAACCATTATTGTACCTTGTCCCCATACATGTAAATGTCCTCCCGAAATAGAGGTTTTTCGATGAAAACGGTAACAAAAGAAGAGCTACAATGCTTAATTTCGGGTTCATCGGCATCCGCGTATGTCCATTTTTTAGGTTTTGAGATGTTGATGACATATTGCTAAATTTTAAACGCTCTTTACATGGTTCTAAAAACTTCTGAAAAAACATGGACCAGTTCCGATTTTTTAATGTATTAATCAAGTTTAACACCTAGCCCATAGTTTGATCTAGAATGGCTTTTTGGCTTTCCTGAAAATTTGATTTTTAGAGATATGCGGTTGCACATGAACTCTCTCTATATACGACTTACTTTTCGTAGCAACAATGTGCCCAAGAGTTTCATCATTTCATCTCGACCTCATACAAATACCTAAAATAAGAAAAAACTAAAACAAAAAGTTCTTATTTTTATTCCGATTTTAAAAGAAGTGTTTTTTAAAAAAATTTCCATTTTGGAAAAAATTTTAAACTCCAAAAAAATAACTTAGATGTAGTGTAGAACTCTCTTACCTGTATGTGTGTAGCAAATTTATACACATAAATCGATTTCTTAATGTTGTGAGTATTATGGCATAAATGATAAACTTTGTTGCAATATGTTGTCGTATTGATCATACACTTTTTATTTGTTGCCTAGAGGAAGTGAGTCGGCTTGGTTACAGTTGTGTAACACACGATTGATTTATTTAATTATTTAGGTTGCTCCGTGAAAATACGAAAATAGGTTTCTTTAATACATAAAATAAGATATGTACATAAGTATGTGTTGTTTAAAAAAATTCAAATACACAAACACATTTACAATTAAATAAGGAAGGAAAAAATAATAGTCATAAAAATATGACGTATTTCACGGATAATTAATTACCTCGCCAAAAATGCCAATATTTTTGGGTAGTTATGCGGAGTAAGCATTTAAACGAATACGCTTAAATACCTCGTTGAGGTAATTTTAAGAATACGTTTAACTACCACATTGAGGTAATTAAGCAAATACATTCAAATACCTCAGTAAGGTAATTAAACGTATTTATTTACAAGATATGTACCTCAACATTGATGTATGAAACAAAGGTTGACAGGGATTTTTACATGTATCAGCTAAATCTAAAGAGATAGCAATAAAAAACAAATGGGATTTGCTGTCTTAAATCTTATCTGTAATGCTTTTTGAGATGTTCTGTCATATCCTTCTCACAAAAGCGTACTCATATGATCAGGGAAATCGTAAATATGCAATTGCATGGTTTTTCTTGTGCGATCAATTAATGCAGAAACAATATATTTATCCGTTTTAAAACTTTTTGCTTAAAATGCTTAAAATAAATTGCATAACAGATGCAATTTGCCATCTAAATTTAATGTTCACTCTACAATTCTAAGCCAAAGCAGTTTTTCGTTCCAGACTGTAAAGTTTTATAAATATGCAAAAATTTAGAAAAAAGCAATTATGTATATTTGTGTTGCTACATAGAGATCTAGACGCATCGTTTAGTAAACCGATCGAATCAGTAACACTTTAAACACTTTAAAGTCCGTCCATCTGGCCTGTTGTTTGTCCATGTAAACATTGTGCCGAAAGTAAAAGTAGCAGTTTTTAGATAATTTGATAAAATTTGGTAAATACGTTTTGTCATAAGAACGAAACCTATGTAAATTGTGGGAATCGGTCTATAATATCACATAGTCCCCATGCAAACTGCTTTCTTTATGTCCACAAACCGTTTAATCATGTTCGTATTAAGATTTTGGCCAATTTTGCCTAATATATCTTTCTGCAAATTAGAAATGGTCGAATCGGTTCAGATTTAAACATACAGCTTTTATTCAAATTTCAATTCCTAAAATATTTAAGCTTTTTTATCCTTTTAAGTGTTAATGTAATTTAAAATTTAGCGACCTTTCCTTTAATCCCTTTAAGACAAAATATCTCATATATTTCTTGTATCTAGATAATAGTCAGCACAAATAACTCTTATGAATCCTAACCTCATAACGTAACTTAATTCTGGCGGGCACAGAATATTCATGCAAATATGAAACTGTGAAATATTTTGCTTTCAAATAAGCCATCTTTTGTTTTTTGGGCATATATTTTTTTAAAACTTTTAGTGTATTTTTTTCAAATTATTAACATGTGAACTTGGTTACATTACTTGTTGTGTTATAGTCAAATAGTACTGAGGCAATTAAACGAATGAAATTTAGGTGTCATTTTGTTTTGGGATTTTAATGTTTTAGGCAATTACCCGAATTGGGTAATTAAGCGCAAGGTGGATTTTTGTTTGAAAAATGGAAGAAAAAAAACGGGGATTTAAAACTCAAGGTAAATTAGCGTGAAAGGCATTTAAGCGTGGGGTAATTAACCGGGTTATACTGACCTTTAAAGTTTAAAATTTTTCATCATAAGATACCCCTTTTACTTAATTTTAATGAAAACTCATTAAAGTCTTAGTTGGCAAGGTAAATGATAAGAAAACAAGTAAGAAAGTATAGTCGGTCAAGCCCGACCTTATGATACTCTACACCATAGTATTTAAAAACACATCATGCTTATGTGTCTATATAAATATGGATTTATCTATGTTTATAAACTTTATTTATGAAAAACTGCGTAGCTTATGTTTCCATATGAATAAAAATCGGTTTGATAGTTTCTGAGAAGCAGAAATTTGCCCCATCTTCCCTCGTGGTCCTACGATTTGGCCCATTTTCAATAGGCTTGGTCCTTGTGCCAATAAGAACCTATCTCCCATTTTATCAAATTATCTCCAAAACTGCGACCTGTACTATGCGCACAAGGCCAGCCAGCCAGCATCGGACATCGTTAGTTCGAGTCAGAAAGTGATTCTGAGTCGATCGGTATACTAATATTTTAAGGTGTTACACACATCAGCATAAATGCATAATACCCTCTCCACTATTGTGGTGTGGGTATAATAAATAAATAATTTTTTTACGAAAAGTTAAAAGGTTGAAATGATTCTATTGAAAATATATATACACTATCTGTCCCGGCAAACGTTGTTTTGCCAAAAACCTAATTTCAATTGAAAGAAAGAGGAATAAAGCGCTTTATACCATGATGTGATGAAAAAACAATAGCTATTTATTTCTTTATTTCTGATCGTTACATATTCAAAAGTTAAACATAAAAAAGTGATGAATTTTTTTATCCTGAAATATGAAAAGCAAACAGAGACAATCAATTTTTTATTATTTATTTGTTAAGTCAAAGTCTATAAAAAATTTAAAAATTTTTATCAGCGTTTTTTTTTATATAAAGTTTGACGTTTATTATGACAAAAAATTGTCAGGTGAAGACCCCATGTTAAGAAGAGCAATTGCGTGTACGATATTTTTGTCAGTCCGTCTTTAGCCAACACAAATAAGCTCGATGGCTTGCCGACGCGAGAACTTGCCAAGTACATATAATTGTCCGTGTGAAAAACATGGTGTGCTCAAATCTAAGCCGCAAACAGACATCGTTTGGCCTTGTGACTTATTGATTATCATTGCAAAAGCCAATCTTAAAGGAAATTAAACGTGTTTGAATTCACTTGGGACGTCTGTAGCAATCATCGAAGTTCTTGGCAGCAAAACATTTTCGTCTCGGAATTTACCATTCAAAAAGGTAGCTTCGATGACATTTTTCATCAATTTTTAACGACCAGTCGGGTACCATTGCATAGCAGAAGTAAAATAACCGGAGAAAAAATTTAAAAAAACCTAAACCTTTCAAAAGAATCGGTTAATTATTTAAAAGGGTATAATAGGGGGGTGCTTTTACCTTTTTTGCTTTATTTTACGACGTAAATGTTAAAATTTATTGCCTTTAGTTCCTTCAAGACTTGAAAGACATGGGTAGAGGGAGCATTTGCCCCTTTTGCACTAATTGTTGGAATTTCCAAAAAATGTATATCTTAGAGTTACTTTAGATATTACAGTGTCTACATGCCAAATTTTAAGAAAACCCTTTGATTAGTTAAGAAGATATGGGGAATTAAAGGTTATAGTTTCTTCTAGATGTTACACTATTTGCCTGCCAAATTCCAAGAAAATCGGTTGATTAGTTAAGAAGATATTGGGAGGGGGAGCTTTTAACCGTTTTGCCCTATTTTACGCCCTCTAGCGATATGAAATATATATTTAGATCTATTTCGAATGTCATTGTACACATAAGTCATTACGATACATGGTTTGGTAACGTTTCAAGTGACAATCAAAAATCATATTATGGAAAATGAAAGGCAGTTTGTTGATATTTGTGTGGGAATAATATATAAGAAAATCTAAATGCTATATCTCCGGAACCACTGTGCCGTTTTCGTGCAAACATCACACAAACCATCTACAGACTATCCCCAAAGTACCCTTTAATTTTGGTTTAAATTGGTCGACCCGTTTTCGCAGTTAGTGGTGACATCAAAGTGTACACTTCTTTTTATATATATAGAAGATGAGAATAATTAAAATTTAATATATATAACCCAAGTGTAAATCAGACCTGGGACAAATCCATTAAATATTTTTCGAAATGCAAGTTTATTGCATTATTGTGTGAATACAGTTGGGGTGTTCAAACGGTCGTCATAAAGTCATATGTCATAAAATAATAACACTAAAAAATCCCTCATAATTTACATTACTACCAGCCGTCGTCAATGGCGGTGAGTGTTAAACGGAAAACCCCTCTGAAGAGATTGTGTGGTAACAATCAACACGAAAGGGCAACCTGTCCGTGAAAACGTGGGTTCGGTTCCCAGCTCAGTCAAGAATGAAAAATTGTCAATAAATTGTAATTAATTTCATCTTGTGAAATTCCTTTCTTCATAAGAATAATTTAATAAAAATTAAATTCAATGAACTTTGGCCTGATTTAATACCAAAATTTGGATTAAAAACCACAAACAGTTCAATAAATTAACCACAATACTAATTATAATTACTGTTCAGTTATGACAAAACAATAAACACATCATAAACAATTTTACCAGTTTTAGAAAACATAATTTTTTTAAACTATTGAAAAATATAAGGATATTATGGCAATCAGTGTTTGTATATAAGCAGGGGAAAAAGATACTGGTTGCGGATTGTTTATAGCGAGCTCCTGTACCTGAAATTGGAGATATGAGCGAGAAATTTCCGGGCATGATTCACTTATTATCGGGGAAATTCTGCATGTCGCCGGATAACAGCAGGAGTTACGGGAATTTTTTGAGGGCAGATGAACGTTACAGTCGCGTTGTCAGATACGTTTTGAACGGGTTGGCCACCATATCATCAGCTGGATGATTTAAGTCAGTTGTTTTATATGTACAGGGCGGAGTCGCATTTCGAAAATGGCTTACTGCTCG
The DNA here is from genome assembly GCA_963931875.1 of Pollenia griseotomentosa. Classification (NCBI taxonomy): domain Eukaryota; kingdom Metazoa; phylum Arthropoda; class Insecta; order Diptera; family Polleniidae; genus Pollenia; species Pollenia griseotomentosa. Next base: position 190,607,525 of record OZ007562.1, on the reverse strand, counting down.
AAAACCATCGTCTGGTGATTTTAACGAACATACAGAGCACTATCTGTAAGTTTTTGCATGAATTACATCTGGGAATCGAGAAAACCTTGGCGCGAGCACGCACGCAATTTTTCTAGCCGGGTGTGACGAATGACCTGACGGAAATGGTCGATGTTTGTAGTATATGCGAAAAATGTACACGGAACAATCAGAAGAAGCCCCTTGCACAGGATACTGTGCCAGAGTAAGTACTGATATTTATGCATACGTTGGTTATTCCTACATAGTTCTGATTGATGCGTATTCAGATTTTATTTGTTTCAGGAGGATGGTTAAGAAATCTGCTCGTCAGTGTATCAGCGCACTTGCTGAAACATTTTGCGAATACGGTTACCCGACACAGATAAGGGGCGATAATAATCCATTCAACTCCAGGGAATTAGAACGCTATGCCAATGAGAATAATATACGGCTGCTATTTTCCAGTCCCCGGTATCCTCAGAGTAATGGATTGGCTGAAAAGGTGGTGGCAATAGTGAAGGGTATTCTGAAACGTTGTCTCGAGGCAGCGACGGTTGGTACGTTTCAATATCATCTATTGTAATATAACGCGACTCCGGTTTCTAGCATGGGTATTTCTCCAGCCCAGTTATTTTTTAGTCGGCAGGTAAAAACACATTTGCCTATTTCTAGCGGACTTTTAGTGCGTAACACTATTGATGAGAAAATTGTCAAGGAGAAATTGGAAAATAAGAGGAGCGTGCAAAAGAGGTAAAATACCTCCAGGCAATTGTCGGTTTCGGATCCAGGTGATCGCATATCTCTATTGAACGGCAATATGGGAAAATTGTTAGAAGATTTAATGATCGCTCATATATTGTAGTTGATAATTTTAATAATCATTTCCACGACTTACAATAACGACTATAAAACAAGTGATTTGATGTATGAAGATTATATTGCGAAGCACAATACGAATTACCATTTCGCCAGTTAGTTATACCCGATGTAAACCGCCTACTGCGGCTGGGTGTGGTGATGGTAATTGTCGTGGTAATGAGAATGTAGAGCTGAGATCTGAACTAACCGATCAATCAGCGGGAGAGTCGTCTGATTCGTCCGTTTATCATGAAGCTGATTTTGATAGTTAAAGATCTGAGAGTGACCCTGAAAATTTAAACACTCGTAGAAATTCGGAAAATGTAGAAACATTGCCAACTCCTTTGACTGTTGATTCTCCATATAAAAGCCGGAGTGGTCGAACAGTTCGACATCCGAAAAAGTGTCTGATTAAAAAAAGAAGCATGTAATAAGTCTGGCAACTCTATTAGAGTTGTACTCACTTTTGTAGGCCGGCATCATATCTTTTAATGTTATGAAAAAAAGTTGTAGACATGTGGATGTAAAAACTTAATTTTGTAATAAAGCACTCAACAAAATAACAAATTTGTGTTTTACTAACTTATGGTACATATAGTACATAAGTATGTATATACTTACTTTAATGTATGGATATTATGATTTTGTCTCTTTGCAATATTTTTGGTGGTATGTCATAATGTCCAGTGACATTATTTCCATGGCCTTTTTGACACGCCAAAAAGTGTCACAATGTCCATGAACATTAAGACACTTTTAAAAGTGTAATAAGATCCATTGACACTGCGACATTATCAGTGTCATGGAACTTTTGACAAATGAAACGTTATAATTACACTGTGCTAGTTGAAAAAACAGACAAGCTGGCCGTTTTTTTTTAGGTTAGCTCTAGTTTTCGAGATATACCGTTATTTCGAAAATGGAGGAGGTTGCACAACATATGTTCGCGTAACTCAAAAACGCTTTAGCTTATTAAAAAAACTAAAAAAACCGAAATTCCGCAATAAAAGTTGCTTTAAGAAAGGTAAAACTTTTTTCTAATATGCGCAGTCGTTTTAAAAAAATAATTTTGTATCAAAATTCCGAAATTTTGGTTTTTTAAAAATTAAAAAAAAATTAGAAAATGCAACTCGGCTTCTAATTTTAGACGTATAAAAAATGAAATTGCAAACAAAACAAGCCATAAATAATTAAAATCTGTTACCAAAAGTCGAATTTTAATTAACTTAAGAATTTCATAAAACGCAATATTTATATGGGAGCCCCCCTAATACCCCTGACAGACATAGGATTTGTATACTATACTATCATGGTATACTACATGTGTGTCAACCTAAACTACAATTAAATCATGAAACAAAGTGGTATATTGATGGTTTATATACTACTGTAGTATGCATACCATGTTATTGAAACTATATGTGTGTCAGGGGTATAAGAAGTGGAGATAAGGGGCAATTATGTCTCGAGAAAATGTTAAGGACAAAAAACTAATTGAGGTCGGTAATACATTTTATCCCACTAGGGGCGACTCCTGGGCATTTATGGGACTTTTTCTTCAATATATTACTAGTCTGCATCGAACATTTTGTATGGGTGCCCCCTTAAGGAATGGAGATAGCACGTCGGTATGTTAGAAATAAATGATTGAGATGCAAATTAAAGTGGGGTTGTTCATACATTTGACCCATCTATGGGCATCCTATGCGCTGCATTAAACGGACATTTTTGTATACGTCGTTAGAAAGGTGTTGACCACCGCTTGAGATTTAAATCAAAAATTAACCCTTAACTGCCCATCTTACTTTTTTATAACATTCATTAAAACATCACTAAAAACCCATTTTATAGCCACAAAAAGTATATATGTATGTATTTGTCCAGTAAACACGTGCTACTTACTATTAAATTAACCCATTCATGACATGAACATACCTCAAACTGAGTATAATGTAGAATCGGTCACCATGAACATCCCCTCACGTGTACAACCGACCACGATTTCTTTTTATTTTTGTCCTTAAATAATTCATAAATTTATACAATTTCATCATGAATATGTTTAAAATAATCTTCTGATAACTATAATAAAGTATTTTTATACATTTTTAATACTTTAAAGAAATATACATAAATTTGGTTCTTGTGTTTTTTCTCTTAATAATCTCAAATCTACGGCTTTGATTAGCTAAATCAACATTTTGCTTAAACCCGTTTAAAAAATCCAAGTGTGAACATAGTATGAACTAAAGTTGAGTCGTAAAGCGCCCCATCCATTTACAATATTATTGTATATGTTGTTCGCCATATTATTTCTATATTATCCAATAAGTGGCAAAATGGTTTCAATTTAAATATGGCGAAACTCTTATTAAAACCAAAACATAACCTTTAAAGTGAAAACAACATCGTATATTGTTGCCAACACATTTCACAGAATATTGCACTTCTTTTCGTTGTGCAAAAAAAATTAAAAGGAGTTTCTTCTATTTGCTCTAGTTTTAAGCTAAACTTATAAATATTTTCTGATACCAGGAATTGCAGTCTGTATTTGTTTTAATTAAAAATAATAATATGTATGTAGTCTCGTTAAGTCTTTCGTCTCAGAGCTTGCCAATAAAGAAACCACTCAAACAATTTTTTAATTGTTTTAATTAATTGTGTTGATTGAAAAAAACATTTTGATTTGTGATTACGTTTTTCAATTAAACCTATTAATTGAAACTGAAAAGCAAGAAAAGCTCAAACTTAGTCTGAGTTCATACGGCTCTTTCTTTATTGAAAAGATTGCTACTTTATAGGCGAGAGGGGCGAGGGGAAAAGAAACGAGTACACACATGCCTGTACTGTCTTTACGTTTTGCTTTCTTATTCGTTGTTTAATTTTGTTTTTGTTTTCATACGCACGACTATACAAAATAAAAAACATGGCGTCGACATGACATGAATCATTTGAACACCAATTCATGTTCAAAGAAGAAAAAGGATGAATCTTTTCAATAAAGAAAGAGCCGTATGAACTCAGACTTACAAATGTGTTAATTGATATAATTCTGGCAGTCGTGATCGAATACTTTCTCGATTCGAAAGCAATTTTATTTCAGTCGATGCTGAACGAATCGAAATTATTTTTTCAGCATTGTGAAACTTAAATTAGCGCTTTATAACACTGAAAAAATAATTCCGATTCGGTAGATATTAAATTGCTTTCGAATCGAGAAAGTACTCGATCACGTCTGCCAGAATCAGGCCCCAGTACGGATTTTAATTAATAGTACAAATTTCTAGAAAATACGTTAATTGAAGTTGGTTTTTAATTTTTTGCTGTGAACAAGTAAAAAATTATGTATATAACACACCAAAAAGTGTCGTTTGTCCATGGATCATATGACATTACGTTCATAGACCTTTTGCCATGGACATATATTGTGACACTTTTTGGTATGTCCCAATGTCCATGGACCTTATGGCATGCCACCATATTTTTTCACTTGTTAAGCACGTGTTAATCAAACGTTTTATGTACTAGTAATTCGTCAATACAATTCAACTTAGACACAGTATTTATATTTTTTAATACTTATGGTAAAACTTTAATCTTATACACGTTTAAATAATTATTATTATCCATATAAATACATACATAATTTGCGTAATATTTTACTTTTATTATAGAACGTAAGTATGTATATGCACTATGTAGTTTAATTTTTTAATGTGGAAGATTTTAATTTTTTTTTATTTTTGTGTGTTAAAATTTTTTTTTTTCAATTTTAATTATTTGTTTTTTTCTTTTTTTGTAAATAACAGTTTTTCTTAATTGGTTGATTTGCTTTGCTTGTTATTTATTTATGCCTGAATTCATAAAAATATTTGAAATTAATTAAAGTTTACAAAACAACGCTTGTTAATTTCAAAATTGATTTGGAATCAAAATTTATTTATTTTTTTATATTTTAATAAATTGGTGTTCCTAGAATATAGTTAATTGTTTTTGTAATTAAGTTTTATTTTTTTTTTTGTTATTTCATTTATATAATCAGGCAGTGTATTTAATATTTCTATTTCTGTTGTTTTCACATTTTCATATTATTATCAGTTTTATGTTACTTTGTCAGTTCCTTTTTATATGATTTTCAAAAATTATGTGTGTAGTTGAAACATAGTTTTGACATAAAAGAAATAATATGCATACAAATTAAATTTTTTATTGCTGCTTTAAATTATAAAAGTCATTGTTAAAACAAGAATGTTTTACTTTTGTTTTCGTTTTATACTAAATTCAGCTATTTTTGTTTATTTGAGGTAATTTTTAAATATTTTTAGTTATGGTTCTTCAATCCTTTAAGGTTTTATTTTCAAGTCCCGGGCTTTTTTTATATATAAATTTTTTTTTTCAGTTTAAACATTTAGTTTTCAGTCGCATATGAAACATAATTGTGAGTTCTTTTTTAATAAATAAAATATTATACATTTTGATGTTTGAAGTTTCTTCTTGTACATGTTTATTATTATACATTATGATCAAGTTCAAAATTAAATAACACTACAAATTAAATAGACAATCTTTGAAAAACAATAAATATATATAAGCTTTTGGTATGCTGGTAACATACAATGCGGTACAAAATTATAAGCGCATGTAAATTTTAGAGGTTCTTTGTTGCTGTATAAATTCTAAAAAAAACAGATTTACAAATTTATTAACAAATAATTTTTTTTCGATATAAAAACTAATATACATAAATTTTCGTGGATTTGATTTGTAAAGTGGCTTAAAAAACAGTTTTGTAAGTTTTGAGTTGTGACTGCTTATGATTTAGTGTATGTACATTTCCTGCAGGTTGTCAAAATTATATTAGTCCAATCTACACTGACATCATGTTTCCCAAATTTTATAAGTTCCTCTTTGTGCCCAGCTGATAATTGTGGTTCATGTTTTAATATTAGATGGTAAATAATTATTTGAACCCTAATTTTTAGTCCATTGCGATTTATAAAAACCACATTTACATTTTTTTTAAAACTAATTGACGTAGCGATCTGTCAAATCGGCGTTGAATTTGCGTCATAAAAGTTTGGTTGATAGAAGTTCTATAAAAATGAGAAGATTTGAAAAAAGGCCGCTCGCATTTATGTTGAACTGTTAGAGATATGTTTGAGATATGTGTAAACGAAGCATGTTTTTAACTAATCGGAATTCGAATCTGGCATTAAAATTAAGCCAACGCGGTCCTATTTTAAAGACGTTTTACAACACTGTAAAATATTTTAACGTTGTGTCAAAAATTCAAGCAAATATATAATTTTGTTTTCGATTTTAAATTGTGTGTTTTGAAATGTTATAACTTAAAAAAGTTTAAAATTTCATAATTTTAAGCGAAAATTATAGAATTTAGTAAAGATTCCCCAGAACCACTAGAACGGTATACCATTTTGACACAAGGTTAGTTATCAGCTGTTGCTTACGTAGCAAGATAAGTTCACCTATCACATCTTGTTAATTTTTTATCGCATGTTGGCAATACTGTAAAACAGTCAATACTGACACTACTATTTCACAATTATTTATTTGACAGAAGCCCACATTCATTCTAAATCTTCGTAATAGTCAATGCCAGGGAGAACGTGTGTTACTGATTCAAGCTATTTTTGCTTTTAGTGTGGTGAAAATTTGGTGGGGAAAAAAGGATATGCAATATCAGAATCATTAAAATATGCATATTTACATTATTTTGGTTTTGCAGTCAAAAACTTGAACAAACCGTGGACACCGACAATGTTTTGCATATTCTTTATTTGCATTTAGATTTATTTCCAAAAAATATATAAGTGCAGTGAGCGCGAACAAGGGGAGCGTGTTAACCAAGATTTAATGAAAACTTAAAGAATTTATCAAGGATTTTGAGACAAAAGCATGCTGGGAGACTATAGACTATTGCTGGACTCTAATACGTGAAACCGAACTCACAAAATACAAAGACGTTCAAATAAAACTAGTGATTTTTTATGTAAGAAACGAATAAAAACATTTTTTGTATCTCGACGTGATAGAAAAAACCCAATTACAGATTCGAATTCAGCCCACCAAATTACCCTAGAAAAGATATTTGGTTGCTCCAGTGCAAAACCTTGTTAGCTAGTGTAATTATCAGTGTTGCCAGCGAAATTTCGAGAAAGATACATTTTAGTTTCCAAAAAGATACACTTTTTCATAAACAGATACATTTTGAAAAAAATTTGAAAAGCCATTTTTAACGTTTAACATTTATTAACAAAACCTTTTTTTTGTATATTTAATGAATATTGTAAAGAAAATAAACCACAATACTAATTATTGAAAATGATATCACATAAATTCATTTTTATATTTATTTAAGTCATAAATATTGCGTATGTAATTTTTAAAAACACAGTAAGCAAACTTTAAAATTAATTATATGTATGTAACTTTCTTTGGATTTTATCAAAACAAATTCATTTTTGTAAAAATTAATATACGTGCAAAAGTGTTTATACTAAAGCGATTATATCAAAAAGTTCATATAATTTCCTGACAAATTTTGTATAAAAATTAAAAAAATCTTTAAAAACAACATGCGTTTATTAGTTTGTTCAGCAGTGTTTCCTACTTGAATTTCAGAGCACAAGTTTTATATAAGGTCTGTTGACCCACAAACTGAAAATTGTTACAAGCTTTAAATTTTTATATCTGATATGGTCTCAAATAATTAAAAAAAAAACATATTAAAATAGATCACAAAATTTTACTTATTTTCTATGTTTTCCAGAAAATGGTTTCAATGGACTCCAACTTTAATTTTAACTCAAAAGTGAAAAAATTCTGTAGAAGCAATAAAAACAAGAATAATATGAAAATTTTGAACTTTTCAAACAAAAAAAAAAAAAATCTTAAAATAAATTATACATATTAAAATAAATAATTTTTTTTAACTGAGACACTAACGATAAGTTCTTCCCAAATATAAAAACCATTTTAATGATAATTTATTAGATTTTTTTATTCAAATATACAAATTACATCGCTTTTCATGGTGTTTCCTATAATTACAAATAAATACATACATACTTTGCTGTTGCCAGGCTCTGAGAATGCATTCTTAAAAACAATTCTCCAAATTTATATAAATATAATAGATAGCAAATATTTAAACTTTTATTTAATATACAGTGCCGGTCAAAAAAATAGCACCAATAGCCCATTCTATGTTTATTCTAGTGAAAACTAATATATTGTGCTAATTATTTTAAATTAAGTATGCAATACTGTTGTAATATGCATATTCTCTTTGAGCGTCTTTATTTTTTCCAAAAAATGTTACCGATTCTTTTCCAATGATCGAAATGATAAAAAAAACTCCACATCAGTGCAGTCATTAAAATAGCACCGAATAACAAAAATTCTTTAAAAAATATTAATAGTGATTTAATAGTTGAAAATGATCAAATACTAAAGGTAAAAAAAAAAATAATATAATTCATCGCATATTACATTACTGTTTTTCATAGAAATGGGACGTGGAAAGCATTGTACACCTGCAAAACGTGCGTTTATAAAAAAATGGTTTCTGAGCATGAATCATGTTCTGAAATAAGAAACTTGATTGGGTGCTCCAATAAAATGATTGTGAGTGTAATAAAATTTACTCAAAAGTCGGAAACACGTGGTCGCAAGAAAGTTTTGCCACAATAAATGGTTAAGTGTTTGGTCAGACAATGCAATAAGAGCCCGTTTATGCCAGCAACAGAGCTAAATAAGGAGCTAAGTGTGACCGCAAGTGTTGAAACTATTCGTCGGAGGTTGCGAGGCAACAACTTTAATGCCTGTTGTCCCCGAAAAGTGGCCCTGCTCTTACGTAAGCATGTTGCAAAACGTTTGGAGTTTGCTAGAACTCATTTGGAATGCCCAACTGAAAAGTGGAGCAATGTTATTTGGACAGATGAATCCAAGGTTGTTTTATTTCGAGGCAAAGGATCGCGTTCTTACGTCAGAAGACCCCCTAACGCTGAATTCAATCCAAAATTCGCAACGCAAACCGTTAAACATGGTGGTTCAAGCATTATGGTATAGGGGTGCTTTTTCTACTATGGAGTAGGACCCATATATTGAATCAGAACAATCATGGATAAGAAACTTTACGTTAATATCCTCCAGGAAGTAATGCTACCATATGTTTCTAAGGAAATGCCGCTGCGTTGGGTGTTTCAACAAGACAATGACCCGAAGCATACCAGCCAACTTGCAAAAAAGTGGTTTCAGGACAATTAAATAAACGTTATGGAATGGCCAGCTCAGGATTTAGATCCAATCGAGAACTTATGGACAGATATGAAGAAGGGAGTATCCCAAATACAACCAACAAGTTACGAAGCCCTTTGGGTGGCAGTTCAGCAAATCTGGAACAGAATTTCGAAGGAGAGGTTCCAAAATTTAGTGAAATCGATGCAAAAACGTTGTGCAGAGGTTATTATCAATAATGGGCACGCAACAAAATATTAATTTCAATATGAGAAGACATCATAAAAAACAGAATTCAAAATTTTTAATTTATTTTTAGTTTAAGTATTAATTTTTAATAGAATAAGAGCTGTAGTGCTATTTTTTTGACTGAGTGTTTTTTTAAGTTGTTTTAAAAAAGTTAAAAATTGTATATCAAATAAAAAACCAAATCAATTTCTTTTTATTAAATATTGTTTGACAGTCCTGTAAGTATCTTATGACAAGTATTCAATGAAATCAGTTTGGCCGATTTACATTTATCTAACGAAAAACTTTTTTCTATATAAAAATTCATTGAAGAAAATTACTGCGATTAAAATAAAAAAATTTTTGACCAGCAGCATTTTTGGAACAGAATATCGGCATGTTGAGAAGATCACGATCCTCATAAAATTCCAGAATATAACTCTGATAATAAGATTTCTCTCAGACATTAACTTACAAAATTTTTTCAGTGTGTGGACGGTGTTAATAAAGAAAACTAAATGTAAACTTTGTAAGCTATAACCTTACATTTTGTTTACTGTTGAAAAATACATATATGAGGGACGAAACGTTATTGTGCAATAATTTGAAATAATGTAAGCCAAAAAACAGGCAAGAAAGAATAGACCGACCAATGATTTTCTAAACCATAGAGACCCGGCAGAAAAAAAATATGTTATGAGGTTAACTAAGATTAACGTAAACATTCTTTGTCTAATATTATTTAGATACCTTCATCAATATTTGATTTTTTTTTATCTGATTTCAGGGAGGATTTTTTTTATAAAACCTATGTTCAATTCTAAACCTACTAACACAAAATTTTGCCTAAATATATATATAAAAAGCTATTATAAAAGTTGTTGTAGACAAATTTTATGTCAATACCGACATTTAAGTATAAGGGAGTTATGGTATTAAAAGCTATTTCCAGGAGCAGTATTTGTATGGGAGCTATGGTCTGAAATGGACCAATTCCAATAAAATTTGGTGATGATTCCGATTGCAGAAACATAAGTTTGGACAAAATTTAATCCAAACACCAAGAAAAATTTAATCCAAATACTGGAAAGAACATTGTCTGGCCTGAGATTCGAACCCAGGCGGCTGGTTTCCCTGACATGTTTCGATCACAACCACTTGATCTTTGGTTTAAGACGGCAAATCCCTCTGAGGAGATCAAGTGGTTGTGATCGAAACATGTCAGGGAAACCAGCCGCCTGGGTTCGAATCTCAGGCCAGCCGCCAGGGTTCGAATCTCAGGTCAGTCAAGAAAGAAAAATTATCAATAACAATTTTAATTAATTTTCATGTTGTGAAATTACATTCTTCATAAAAATAATTTAATGAAAAATTAAATTTGATGAACTTATTTAAGCCTGATTAAAATTTGGATTAAAAAAACCATAAATAGTTCGACAAAATAACCACAATACTAATTGTTAAAAAATTCTTTTGTTATAAGGGGTCCTCAGCCGATCTGACTGGCCAAAAGTGAACTTTGACAAACATCTTTTAGATTGAATAAGCCACGCATGCTATTGGCCTAGTATGAAGTTGGTATTAATTAGGCAAATCCCTTCCTGTTTCCCCACTATCACCAGAATAATTCACCTGTATTGCGATGCGAAAGTCAATGCGATGCAGTAGAAAGTTAGTAATCTATAAGACTTTCGTATTCGTATTCGCATTCAAATTTTATTTCAAATCAGAAAAACACTGGTCAAAATATAACAAATAAACGTTAAATTTGAAATTTAAAAAAACATTTTTGTGGTTTTGGTTTAAAAATAGATTTACCTTCCATTTGACAATATCCCAAAATGCATGAACTTGCAATTATTAAAAAAAAAACAATTTTATAAATTTAAGCCGTAGGTTTCTTGAAAAATAAACAAAATGATTAATTTTATTAATTTATAAGTCGAATTTATAAATTATCTACCTCGACATATTTTCAGATAAGTATTCCAGTCTGGAATCGTAACAGCTATTCCTTTTTTCAGATAAAAACAGTTATTTTTTTATTTTCATTGGTTTGAACAAAAATAACAGTTATTTTTTGGTTGTTATAATAATTTAGTTGACTTTAAATATTAAAATAATTATTAAAAGTCAATTAAATTATTAAAACAAGTAATTGCTTTAGAGAATAAATTTTATTTTTGCTCGAAAAAAAATCAAAAAATAACTGTTGTTTTTTTTTTTTTGTTCAGAAAAATAAAAATCAAATAATAAAATAAAAATCAAAAAATAATTGTTATTTTTGTTAAAATAAATAACTTTTATTATACCCTCCACCACAAAAAGTTGTGAAGAGGGTAAACTAAGTTTGTCATTCAGTGTGAAACTTTTTTATTATTCATCTCAGACCCCATAACGTATATATGTTCAGGCTCCTCGATTTAGCCATGTCCGTCTGTTGATAACACGCTCACTTTCGAAAAACCCAAAAGAAATAAAAAACTGGGTGTCAAATTGCTTGTAGTTATCCTAAGCAGTTTGGGATTGAAATCCAGCCAAATCGGTTCAGTAGGATCAGAGCTATGAATCAAAATGTGGAACCACCACTTTAAAAAATTTATAAATTTTGTTACAACATAAATTATTGAAAAATGCACGAAATGATATGAAATTTTGCAAATGTTCGTTTTATTCGACTGGAATTTCATGAAGATCGGTCCATAATTTACCCTAGGCCCCATATAAACCCTACTCCCGGAAAACAGTTTAGTACGCCTAAAACCGTAATTATTGATGCTATCGTAATAAAATTTGGCACGTCACAGTTTTATAGGACTAGAAATGACACTAAATAGTTTAGTGCGCCTAAAACCGTAATTAATAACGCTATTATAACAATGTTGGCACTTCACAGTTTTTTAGGACTAGAAATAACGCTGCAAAATTTCATGAAGATCAGTCGATAATTAACCCTAGGCCCCATATAAACCCTACTCCCGGAAAACAGTTTAGTAAAACAAAAGAATAACTGTTATTTTTGATCGAAAAAATAAAAAAAAAACTGTTATTTTTGATTGAAAAAATAAAAATAAAAAAATAACGGTTATTTTCGGTCCCTGATTCCAGTACTTTTATTATTACTGCTTCTTCTATTTTTTGACGCTTTTTTTGAATTGTTTTATTTTTTACAAAGTACATCTTTAAACTATACTTTTTATTATCTTTTTCCCTAAATAAAATTTCATTATTAAAAGTAATTAAAGTAGATAAATTATTAATTGAGCAGATAGCCTAGAAGCTAGTTGACCATATTAAATAATAACCCTTATTCCATTTAGCGTTATCAATACGAAACGATATCGTTTTGTGTCGATTGTTGCAAATCGGTATGCCCATTGTCAATATCAAGTTTTATCGATAAGCGTCGATGTATGTTTGGTATGCCGTATGCAGGGTTGCCGAACATGGTCTTTTCCGACCAAATTTGGTCGGATATTTTTGGTTTGGTCGGATGGTAGACCAAACCTAATTTTGGTCGGTATTAGAAAATGTGTAATATACACTTATTTTAAAAAATTAAGGACATTAGACGGAAAGCAGACAATTGCAAATCTCATAGCTTTTTTACCAAACACAAAAATGTTTTTTGATTGTTGATGAAACTATGGATGTGGCATTGAAATGTATTACGTTAGTAGCAAGTTGCTTTGACGGTGTTAGTTTTATAAAGGATATTTTTGTCATCTTATTTGAGCTTACCAAGTCAGATGCCGTTTAAAATTTTCTTCTTATAAAAAACTTGTTATCAACAAACAATATTCCTATAAAAAATTTGATCGGATTGGTAATAAACGGCGTTCACGCCTTGAATTAAACTGTGGGTATAATTTGTTTTCGTCTTAAATGTAAGTTAGGCGTACAAAGTCTTCGTTCAGAAATAGATGAACAGGTAGGTAATCTTACTTAGCAGTGCAAAAATATTAGGGTTCTTTGTGGTAATATTTAAAGTTTTTTCACATAGTCCTAAAAGAATAACATATTTAAAAGAATTTCAGAAATTTTGTCTTGTATTAGGTGTTTCTTATACAAGATGGACTTCCTAAAGGAAGATATTGTAAGAATTATAGAACAGTGGGATGCTTTGATACTGTATTTTGAATCACGTTTTTATAAAGTCAATGGTGACTTCCAAAACGTCGGTTGCAGAGCAAGTAACCAACGCGTATGCAATAAGCCAATTATGCATTGTTAAACTCGTTGATACATTTTTTACGTTGTCTGCAAAGTATTAAGATGTATTGGAGCTCAGCCTAAGTCTTATAAAGTTTAATACTTTTTTTAAAAATTTTTCAAACTAAGTTAATAAATTTAGATTCATATTTTATTAGTGGTCTGTCTATATGTGTTATTGCATACGTTTAATGAATTATTCTAGTTTATAAGCGCTGCTAAACTAACGTTTATATACATTTTGTTAAAGTTAAACGTGACCAGCAAATACATTTTTTTAAAAAATAGGAGTAACGTGTAGGACATCAAATATTTAATAAGTGTGAACGTAGTCTTACTTTTTTGTTTTTACTTTAATTGCATATTACAAAAAAATAGTATGTAGATTTTTAGCTTTATCTAATAAAAATTATACTTTATATCAAAAAAATATATATACGTACGTATCTTCATATAAAATGCAAGAGGGCCTATCTTCATTTAAAATAAAATTTCAGGAGAATTAAAAACTTAATAAAAAGGCAACTATTGTGATTATAATATCGATAATACATTACGCATGATTGACACTATCCTGAACAAAAACTGTTTTTGTAATCTCAATAGTTTGCTTTTTATTAAGCTTCGTATCGCTAATGAAAAATTTTTAAAAATTATAATAGGCCCTTTTGAATTTTTATGACGATATAATTGTTTTTAAATATTTCAAAAATTTGGTTGGTTTCAAATGGATTTTGGTAGGTTTTGTAGACAATTTTGGTCGGATAAACATTTTTCAAACGGCAACCCTGGCCGTACGCAACGTTAACGTTGGCATCGATAAAAATTGACTCAGGGGTCTAATCACCGCATACGATACTATCGTATCGAATAAACTATCGATTTTTTTGCATACGGTAGACACTGATATCGAGTTTCATGATACCAAAATAAATAATTTCGATCAATTTTGCTCGATATCGTATGCGGTGATTAGACGCCTGATTTTGTCGTCAGTCTTATTGGTGTCGAAAAAGTTTTATTTCTTTTTAATTTTTCAATAATAATAATGTTGAATTAAAAAAATGCAAAAATAGCAACAAAGCTTCAGGAAAATTGCAAAAATTTTCAAAAATAGCGAAAATTCGCGAAAATTTTAAATATTTCAAACAAGCCAAAAAATTGATTAAAACTCCCTAAAACTATAAGGAATAGCAAAAATTCCATGAAAATTGCTAAATTACCGGAAGTTCGCGAATTTTAGCCATGTTCGCGATAAAAGCAAATTTTCCTGTAAGTTTTCCGAATCTTCACAGATTTAACGATTTTTAATATACATATTTACATATGTATATCAAACTTTTCTTTCAAGCCGCTATTATCAAACTTTTGCGAAATTCCGCATATTTTGCCATTTTTATCGAATTTTTTCTATTTCTAATAGTCTTAGAAATTTTATGGCTTGTTTGAAATAATAAAACTTTTCGCAAATTTTTTTTGTAATAAGTGTAATTAATGCCTTATGGCATTAGCAGGGTAATTTTTGTTAGAATAAATCAAGCTACCCTCTTTGAGAGCACAACATTAATAAGAAACGAATATCAAATTGCATATTTTTAATAAAAACTTATTACAGATGTGCTTTAAAAAACGATAAACAATCGACATCGTTACATTGCTGTTATAGAATACAACAATTGATAACGACGTCGATAAAAATTGATATTGATATTAAATTTATGACGATGACGACGAAGTTAAATGGAATAAGGGCGAATTTCTTGTGTAGTTTTAAGAATAAATAATTAAAATATTATATTTCACTTACATTAACATTTACACTTACATATATATGTCTAATGAAGGGCTGACATCGATTTCTCTGTTCTGCAGGGAGTCGGGGTGGTTCGAGGCTTCAATGTTCCTGGGAAATAGTCTGGTGAATACTGGCCGACTCATGTCACTGACTAACCTGGGGTTAACACATGAAAGTACTTGCTTGCAAGCAGAGTATACGTATTATCAACGAAAAATCGAAGAAACTGCCGATTGGTTGAAAATACAAAAATTATGTGTGTAAGTGAAAAAGTGTGAGTGTATTGCGACTTTCAAGAAATATCTTTCATGTGTAAATGCTTGGTGAGGGTATCACAAAGGGACAGCTATAAAGATAACGTGACCATTCGTACCAGGAATGATAAAGTTAGTACAATTGTACTTTTTTCAGTACTATTAGGATTGCAAAAGAACTGAACTACTCCAATGACATTACAATTTAAATATTTCAATCACTTAACATTGAAGCTTTTTGGTCTACACAGAAAAAAAGAAAATTGATTTTGACTATTAGGATTGCAAAAGAACTGAACTACTCCAATGACATTACAATTTAAATATTTCAATCACTTAACATTGAAGCTTTTTGGTCTACACAGAAAAAAAGAAAATTGATTTTAATTAAAAAATTTGTAATATTGGCCCCTATTACGGTTTACTGAGTTGAGTTGTAAATAAGACAACTGGTTGTGATCAGTTGTAATTTTTGTTATTTTTTTGTTCACCGAAATATAGCAAAGTTGTAAACCATAATACAAAAATTAAGAAATTACAACTCAACTGAGTTGAGTTGTAAACCGTAATAGGGGCCATTAATTAAAAAATTTCAAAGATTTAGTTTGTCGTGCTTAATTGCCAATTTTTATTCTTGATACAAATACTGAAATTTATTGTTGAAGGGATAAGCTATTACTATGCGCATTTCACTGGTTGCTTAGGCCAGGTCGTCAGGAAACTTCATCGAAAGATTTTAGAAAAACTATGTCTCAAACTTAAAATATAATATTTTCGTTGCTTGGGCCAGTTTGTCAGGAAACTTCATCCAAAGATTTTAGAAAAACTAAAGATGTTAAAGCAACCAGTAAAATGCGCATAGGAATAGCTTATCCCTTCAACAATAAATTTCAGTGTTTTTATCAAGAATAAAAATTGGGAATTAAGCACGACAAACAAAATCTTTTAAATTAAAATTTTGTATTCCCAAAAATTACTTTGATAATAATTTAAAAAATTAATAAATCTTGTGCCAGTAAACAAATTAATAGCATCAATTAAACATTTAATTCACTTGATAAAATTTTTAATCAAAGCTGATTTTATTTATGATTAATGAATTCTTTAATTGGTGAACAATTTTGGGGAATTTTTTCTGTGTAGGGTTGAAAAATTGAAAAATAAAATTAATGAATGTGGATCATATTTTTTTACACCATAATTTAATAACAACAAAGCAAAGAAATGTTTATGTAAAAACTGGATCGAATTGAATTCAGACAAAATATTTACTACATTCTAATGAAACTTGTTGCTACAGTTTTAAATTAACAAAAAACTTTTCGTTAATTTAATTTAGACTTTTTAATATATTCTTTTTTATAAAGTTTTATGTCTCAAACTTAAAAAATAATATTTTCGATACGCCTTTTCTAAATTGAAGTAACGTTATGAAGAAATTTATCAAAAAACTAATTTCCTACATCAATTTAATTTGATCTCCTTGCAAAATAATAAAATGTTTCCTTATTATACTTGGTTTACTTAGTGTGAACTATATGAATACTTTAATATGGGATTCAGACTTTTAAGTTGGATTTTTTGAAGTGCGTGTAAACGCGCGATCCAAAAGAAACTTACTTTCTAAGATATTTACCCTTATTGTGTTTGGCGTATTTAAAATGCGCCTACGACTGTTTGGTAATAGATTAAAGAGAACGTGAACTCATTTCCTTTAATCTATTACCAGTCGTAGGCGTATTTTAAATTCGCCAAAAACAATAAGGGTGGTTATCTTTCGGACTTATAAACATATTTTTACCCTGTTCCACTATCATCTTTATCAAAATAAACCCTATGATCCTTATAGGAGCCAAAGGAAAAATGTATACATAATAAAACTACTAAAAATATATTTTTGGGTTTTAATACAATTAGCGTATAAAAAGTACAATTTTTTACAGAATTAAGTACAATTTTTTCATAATCTGTCTGATTTTTAAAATCATGACATGTTTTTATTTTTATAAATTAAAATAAATTTTATTTCACGGCGGTCACCGGTTTTTTCTGCTTGTTCTTTTCATACCATTTTTCGCATTTTTGCGTCGCATTGGTTTTCGCATCGCAATATAGAATAAGTCCCCAGAAGTGGAATCTTAGAATACATCATTTAGTTAATTTAATTAATTTCATTTAAACTAAAATTTTACCAACAAATAAAAAAAAATTATTTTTCATTATTAATAGTTCCGGCAAAATACAACTATGTGTGCCGTAGCTACATATCAAAAATCATCATCAAATTCACGTATGTGTTTGTAATGTTTTGTTTTGCCGCCCCTGCTAATAATATTGGACTACCTGATCCATTTTGATAAAATGGACTGCTCCATAGACTGGTCCAATGTAATGCAAGCATGGACCACGTCATTGTTAAAAAGTGTTTGTAGTGAGACGACATCTCTTCGTTTTTTAACATGTTTTCGTTTTTAAACGACTTCAAAACTAATCCTCTTGAGTAGTTTTAAAACTACTCCTATGTAATCCAAAGCTGGGTAATATGGTCCTGCCCTAGGACATCGTATGTTAAATAGACCATGTTTTTCCATACGTTTGGGTTACTTTTAGACTAGTCATAGTTCCTTGTGGGCTACATTTTACACGCGTGTTTGGAGTAGTCCTATTATTTACAGGGACACTACAAATTAAAACCATCAGACTGCATTCAAAAGTTGTTGTAAAAATAAAAAAAGCGGAATTTTTTGTCGGTAAATATTTATTTGTTTGTCAAATAATAAAAATTTATTAAAAAATCATAAAAAAAAAATTCTTTTCGTAAATTTTTTAACGAAACATAAATAAAATTTGATGAAATTGCGTGCATACACATCAAACTGGCTTTAAATTTCTAGGAAAATTAAAGGTATTTTGATTTTCGTCGATCAAACCATTCGTAACTCACAAAAATTTCAGTTTGATTAGCCAGTTTGATGTGTGGCCATGCTTTAGTACTCTAATAGATAATGAATTTGTACATATTTATTCATTTAACGATTGACAAATAAAATTCAATTGAAATTTAAACAATTTTTTTCGGTCCCCATTTTTTTCAACACTTTATATTATTTTACTTGAAAATTAAAAATTTATATTAATGTTGTACAAAAAACAAATGCAAACTTTTATGTTTTGAGTTTAAATAAAATGACACCTTAAATAAGGACAAGTATTTACAAGTTTTCGAAATAAGATCCTAATTCATACACAAAAAACATAAAATAATTATAGTATTAGATAATTTAAATGAAATTGAATTCAATAAAAAAAAAAAAAAAAATACACAGGTATGTGATAGAAATGAATCGATTTTAAAACTATAATTATTAAAAAGTATTAATTTAGATAGTTTCATCGAAACACTGAAAAACTCTGCCAACAAAATGTTCAAAAATATAACTTAACAAACAGGGGTGTGCTGGAAATCGAAAACGTAAAACGCAAGCATCTTAGAAGTCTTAGAAGTCTTTTTTTTTTAATAAGATTTCTGTAATAAAATAACTTTATGACAAATACCGGGTATTCCAATAGGTACTTGACAACTGTGAATTTAATTTGTGAACGCTGATCATCTAACTGTTATTTTCCTTTTTTTCTGTAAACTCAACATTTTCATCATGGCAAAGTACACAAACAAACAACGTATGCAAATTATAAAGTCGGTACCGCAACTTTAAGAGCGTTAACTCCAATTTTCGGTCGTTATTCTCGCTCTAGTAGACACGCAATAACAAGTTTAGTGCAAAAATTTGAGTCTACATATTCATTGTGTGATGCTGCCGTGACAGTGAGACAACGTGTTGGTCAAAGTGACGAAAATATCGCTGCCGTTCAGGCGTCCGTAGCAAACGATCCAAACCAGTCGGTTCCGCGGCGTTCTCAAGACGCGACGTACGTTCTCCGATTGGGCTCTGAAGAAGATGCGCCAAGATGATGAATTTCATCGCAAAATCATCTTGAGTGACGAACCTCATTTTTGGCTCAATGGATTCGCCAATAAGCAAAATATGCGTTACTGGTTTGGTGAAAGCCCATATGTGCTTCATCAATCACCACTTCATCCACAAGAAATAACTGTTTGGTGCGGTTTGCGGCGTCATTGGGTCATATTTTTTCGTCGACAATAACGATTGTCACGTTACTGTGTATGGCGATCATTGTCGCGCCATGACTACCGATTATTTTTGGCCAGAATTGGAAAACAACCGATTTATTGAAGAGTAAGTTTGGTGAGCGTGTTATCTCAAGAAATGGACCAGTCAATTGGCCGCCTCATTCGTGCGATTTAACGCCTCTAGACTTTTTCTTTGGGGCTACGTCAAATCATTGGTCTATGCCAACAAGCCGTCGACGTTGAAAGAACTCTGAGCCAACATTGAACGCGAAGTAGCGGCCGTTACGACCATATGGCCATATGAACGAAGTCGAGTTCCGTTCATAAATGTTTTGATTGTATTTCAAATCGAAAGTTTTGGAAATATCTCAAATGGTTTGAGTTTTATTTTAAAAAAAAAGTTGTCAAGTCTTTATTGGAAAACCAAAAAACAAAAATTTCTCTATTAAACAGAAAGTTGTAACAAAAATTATAAAATTAGTTTAAAGTGTATTAAAGACAACTTCGAAATTGGATTTCCAGCACACCCCTGAAAGAGAGAAATTGTATCGATAAAGCAATAAATAAAATATAATTTCTTTAAAAAAACGGGTACTTTGCTAGATTAAACTGAAAACTGCTTTAGTTGAAAGATTTTATAAACTCATCACTTTTCCATTAAAAAAAATATATATATTTTGTTAAGCTTTCGAATTTCACTTACACGTTTGTCAGCCTGTTTAATAAATATTTAAATAAAAAGTCCAAAGATATTATATTTTCTCTGTTTTAATAATAACAAACAATAATAAGTAGAAATATATTTTTCATTTAAAAAAAAAAAAAAAAAAAAAATAACTAAACGTAACTAAAGAATATTGACCAATTTTAAGTTTTTACACTTTAGAAAATAGACTTTCATTAATAATTTTGAACAATCGGTTTGTAAGATAATGTAATTTAAAGATGTTTCTTTCTTTTTTTGGACTTAAAATTTAATTTAAAATATAAAAAATAAACAAAAAATAATTTTTTTTAAATATATTCTGTTACTATAAATATTCACTTAACATACATTAATAAATTTACGGCTGTCCTTTATTTTTTATTTACTTTTGATTAGAATATTATTTAAAAATGTATTTATATTTTATTTCTTGCGGTTTTAGTTTAAGAAATTTTACTATAGATTTGTATTATTCGTTATATTATATAAGATAGTTGTATGTATGTATGTTGTATATGCAATTTTTAATTATTATACAAGTGTGATACTTATTGTTATTTGTTTTTTTGTTTTTGTGTAGTTATTTTTAAACAGCAGTTTAGGAGCTTTTTAAATATTTTTTTCTTTTTATATAAATGTCATAGGTTTTTTTAATTAGTTCTATGTTGTTTAATTTTTTTTTTTTTTTTTTTTTTGTAATTTCATTTTTAACTTGGTCTATTTAATTTTTTCTAGTTACACCATTTTCCGTTGCTAAAATTACGAAATATTAAAAAATTATTTTCAAAATTTCTTTTGTTAAAAAAGATCTTTTATTAAACTTAAGAATATTGAAAAAAGTGTAATTTCAGCAATATAAATATATTTTACTCTGACATTGTAAACAGAAGTTTAAATAAAGTAAATTCCAAAATTAACAATAGAAAATGGTGCAAGTTTCAACTTTACTTCTTTATCAACACCCCGCCGCATTACGTTTTTACATTTACCATAACCAATTTTGGTTTATTTTATTTCTCAATTTTAACTTTATAAAAAAAAAAAAAATTAACAAAAAAAACACTAAAATTTGTATTGTTAATTTTAACCAATCAACGTTTAATCGTACCAGTGATTAAAAAAATGATCTAAGTTAAAAAATGTAACGATAAACAATTTTCTTTTAAATAAATAAATGTTTTTTATAACATTTTTTTTTTTTTTTTTTTTGCTATTGTTATTTATTATTTCGTATTTGGAGAAAAACTAAACAGACCTTTGAAATAACGTTATTTTTATGTTTGATCGACAAACAATATCTAAATAACACTAACAACATTAATTAAAAAAATTGAAAGAAGAAAAATATCTAGACCACTGTCATAACCACTGGCACACAGTGATTATATGCATCCGTTTTATATAAAGTTTGAATATGTTTTTCTTGAATTGTTGCTTTGTTTTTCAATTTAAGTTTTAATTTTTTTTATAATCATCCGATTTTATAAAGTTTTGTTTTATATGTATGTAAGTATGTATGTATATAAGTGTAGTTAACATTACTTTTAGTATAATAGTCAGCATTTCAAACGCATTTAACCATTGCCTTTGATAAATTTATAGTGGCTATTGGAGGAGCAGTTGCAGCTGCTTTTATGTACGCACTACGACATGGGTAGACCTTGAACATCCATCATTTCGTCCTGGGGGGAGGGACGTGGTGGAAACGCTTGCAAGTGTGGCGGTGTGGCTCGTGCGTACAAGCCTCTTGGGGCCAAGGGATATTGTAATCGATAGGAACCATCATGTGCTTGTCTTGGTGTACGTCTAGGTGAACGCGCTGGCATACGATTAGCTCTTTGCATTTCTTCTAAAATTGATGGCGCTACATATGTGAAACCCTGCAATGAAAATAAATGATTTTGAATTTCTCTTTTTAATACACATGGTAAGTATTTCTCTTAATTTTCGTTGTTCTCTTAAAATCAATAAATGTTAACATGCTGGTTCATTTCCCATTGCTCAAATTTCTTAGCTTGCAAACACAATTTCATTGACGATTTAATATTCCCATATTTATACCTGCTTCTATTTACCTTGAAGTGTAAAAACCATTCGTTGGTTTAGTATTAACGCAATGTTAAACGCTTGAAATTAACTTTTTTGTAGTAATTTGATAAAATGTAAAAACCATTATAAACTGTATGTACAAATAATAAAAAAAAAATAAATAAAAAAACGAAACATCGTAATTCCGAATATGTAACTCAAATTCCATTTACATACATCTTAAGTTAAGGATCCTTTTCGAAAATTCGGAAAATTATCAATTATAAGTACAATACTTTTTACGTCTATTTTATATTTTGATACCTTTAATATAAAGCATTCAAGTGGTGTAGGCGAATACACAATCAGCCTAAATTTCACAATGATGCCATAGCTTATATGCACATTAGGGAGCCAATCCTGAAATCGGGATTTAGCGAATCCCGAATCCCGGGATTTTCGGGATTTTGTCAATCCCGAAATTGTTAACTTAATTTTTTTGTTTTACCATTTTTTATAAAAAGAAATTCATTATGACAAGGGATGCAACATCGCTCTGAAAAACATCGATGTTTGAGGACATCGATGTTTCCACGATAAGCATCGATGTTAAAAAACATCGGTAAAAAACACGATACATCGATGTTTAACATCGATGTTTAAAACTACTTTGCAATTATACTTACGGACTGCTTTAATTCTTCTTTGCTACTGAAAATCTTAAAGCCCAACTGTCATATGCATATGCTTGCATAAGCTTTTGTCAAAAATTTACAAAAAGCCTGTCAAATGCATTCAAAAACACAAAAACAAAGTGCAATCAGTTTCGCATTTTGCTTAAGCAAATGACAGATTCATAAAATTAAACAAAATGTTTCCAGAAGTGCAATATGGTTTGACAAATATGATTTTTATGTATTCGCACAGTTGATTGGGGTGTGCAGGAAAACGGAAACGTAAAACGCAAGAATTTGGTATTTAATAAAATCTATTTTAATAAAATATTTCTCTTTATATTTGTTGTTTAGCCAATGTGATTGTTCATTAGATTAGATTTTATTTTAGCTTATACGGCCTAAAGATCTTTATGTAATAAGAGAAATTAATTTTTTATTACATTGAGCAATAATTTGTTGACGACAAACATAAAAAACATTAAACACAAATTTAAAAATTATATCACAGCTTAGTTGTGTTTTGATATTGCAATAAAGTAACTAGCATCAATGCTTAAGCTTCGTTCACAATCAGTGCAACAATTTTGTGTTGTCTTCTGTCTTATTTCTTGCCACAGTATTTTATATATTTTCCTTTCATTTTATAATCAAAAATGTAACTAAAGTTTTTTTTTTTTAAAAATTTGAGTTAACTAGAACTTCAGCAACAATTTGTATGAATTTGTTTCTTACGTTTAAAATAATTTTATTTAGTTTTGAATGAACATTTTAACATAATTTTGTAAAAAATAATAATAAATGCATAATATTGTTGTAGATAAAATTTGCAAGCGGTTTCTTAATGCTAAATTTGTGTGGTAGCAAAAGAAATTGTTGCTCTATTATGAACACCAAGTGAAAATGTTTTTTTGATTGTGAACGAAGCTTTAACATTGGGAAAATATGGATTAAATGAATTTTTAATTACATATAGAACTTTAGTCCATATTAGCTAAAATAAAATCTAATTTAATAAATATTTTTAATATTTGTCATAAAATACTTATATTACAGAAATCTTATTAAAAACTGACATATACAATTCTTGAGTTTAACGTATGCTTTGAAAAACACTTCTTTATATTTTTAAATAAAAGCTTTAATTGAAAAATAAAAATTAAAATTTGTAAAAATATTATAAAAAATATTAAATTAATGAAAATATTGAATGGACGATGTCGATGTTTTTTAGTTTTGACGACGGTGTATCGCCGATGTATCGTAAATCAAAACATCGATGTTAACATCCATGTTTATGAACGATACATCGATGTTTAGAAAACATCGATGTATCGTTTGCATCCCTAATTATGACATTCCCCATGAGAGGATAGGGAACACAATATTGATCTTTAATATTTATTTGATTAATTCTGTTTATACTGTCATTGAAAACGTAAGAAAATAATTAAGTTTTCTTATTCCAATAATTATAAAAAAATTTTCACGTGAGAAGTGCTGAAAATAATTAAACAAGAAAATTTATTAAAGAAAAAAATGTTTTTGAAATGCACAAAACATTTCACTGGTGCACCAAATACAAAATTTAAACTTTACTCTTTACAGGGTTAAGATTATTAAAGTGTTTTCCGAGAGTTGACATCGAACCTACGGTAATTAATGGAGCGATTTCACAATATTAAGTAATGTATTTTATACACCTCATAATTCCTACCGCAAGTGGTGGTGGTTATAAAAATGCGTTTTTGTTAAAATAAGATGTTAATGGTTAACTAAATAAATTGATTTTGTTAGTTAATTTCGAATTTAGATTTCAATTATTTATTTTAATTCATTTAATAAAATTTTAATAGAATCTTACAAATAAATCAACTACTATGTTGCGTTGTTCAATTAGAATATTAATTATTTTTTTTATTTAGCTTGAATGAATGAACTGAGGTATTTGAATCAAATATAGCTTTTATGGTAATTATTTTTTTATTGAATCAAGTAACACATTGTTAAAAATCGTACGTTGTTTTTTTTATCATATTTTTAATTAAATTAGTCATTAAATAAGAAAAGAAAATAATAAATTAATTATAAGACCTTCGTTTGTAAACTTCTTTTAAAGACGTTTTTTTTTTAAATAAATATCTATAAATATTTATCTCTTAATTTTCAAAAATCCCGAAATTCCGTAAAATCCCGGAATCCCGGGATTTGGTTTTTTGTAATCCCATATCCCGGGATTTGCGAAAACCAGTCCCGATTGGCATCCCTAATGCACATACATATGTAGTTGTTTTTCTATTGAAAGGCAATACAGGCAAAGCCCGGTATAACGAATGATATAATGTCAGCCTCTTTCGTTAAACTGAGAGATTCGTAATACCGAACTTTCTTTTAAATAAAAAATTATCTACATTTACCATTAAATCGAGCTGTTTATGTTATATGCATGTTTATTAAACTTACATACGTAAGTACATACGTGTTTACATATTGGGACAAATTATTTGTCCAAAAAAATCTGTAGTATATATGTATGCTTACACTCATATGTTTAAAAATAATAACAAATTCCTCTATCAGCGTATTCATATTCAATACGCGATATAAGAAAAAGACTTACACCTTTTTTACATTCTTCTAAAATTTTTTATTTTTTCACTGAATGATATGCTTTCCTATTCACCATTTTGCTTCAACAACACTTCAAACAAAACTCTTTTATTATGCTTGAAACTAATCTGCATGTTCTCACACTTTGTAACAAACAAAAAAAGCACATCCAAACAAACGGTATTGTACCGACTTTTTGGGTTTGTTTTGTTTTTCTTAAACATTCGTTAAACCGGTAGCAAAAAAAGTTGATCGTTCGTTATATAAGGTAGCTAATGAAAAAACTTGCTCATTCGTTATATCGGATTTTCGTTAAAGTGAGTATTTGTTATACCGAGCTTTGTCTGTATATAGTTCAACCAATCGACTTTCTTGAAAAGGTTTTACTCTACTAGACATTGAAGCAATGATATACAATTTCGCATCTATTCGAATGAAATTCGGTTGACATTTGTCTTTACTCGTTCCAAATTTAATATCGATAAAAGTATTAATGCAAGTTAATGTCCCTATTACGGTTTCCAAGTCTGTTATAGTGCGGTTACCAAAAACACCTAAAACAAAATTACAACTCATCACTGGCAGTTGTTTTAATTTCAACGCAAGTGAGTTAGTTAAGTTGTAAATCGGTTTAGGGGCATTAATCTATTTTTGCATATATCGTTGTAAGGGTCGATTATAAATATATTATAAAGATATTAGTTAATGTTTACGTAAAAGTGGCTAATGCCAAATAAAAGCGAGCTTAAGTTGGTGGAATCATTTGTGTTTAAATTTATCTTATTTTTTTCATTTTGTTTGGTTTTTATCTTTTAAATATAACAATATTTTTCATTGTTCTTGTAAATTTGTTTATTAATTTGTTGGCGTAAGTAAATGTACCGTCAATATCTTTAAAAATAATTTAGAATAAAATATGAATTTTACAAATGAAACTTGAAAAAACCTTCAATATGTCTTTAACTAAATCAAAGATATTACACTTGAAATATTTTAATTAACTTGGTGGCCACACGATCAAGTTTTGCCTTTCAATTCCATTCAATTTACTCAACTCTCTCATTTTTTTACTAACACACTCACACTTTTTAAATTGACCACGAGATGGCTTTCAATTTCACCTTTCCATTTGTTTGACAATTTACTTTCAATTTAACAGCTGAGTACATGTTTGTCTTTATAAATTGTTTTTTTTTTTTATGGCATCTTGAAAGTAAATTGAGTGCCACCTACGTCACACCTCTCAATTTTTGTAAATTTTGACAAGCAGTATATGTAAAAGACTATCAAGAACAACTTGATCGTGTGGCCGCAGGGTTAAATAATGTTTATACGCAAGGCGAATTCATTCCGTGTAATCTCGGTACTACAAAAATTACAACTTGTACAAGAACCACAAGCAATTTGTTTTTGTAAAATCATTGTACAATGTCAAAA
This sequence comes from Pollenia griseotomentosa, assembly GCA_963931875.1. Taxonomy (NCBI): domain Eukaryota; kingdom Metazoa; phylum Arthropoda; class Insecta; order Diptera; family Polleniidae; genus Pollenia; species Pollenia griseotomentosa. The sequence goes on along the minus strand of OZ007562.1, from coordinate 190,580,311 downwards.
ACAGAAATAAAACAAAAATAAAACAAAGATAATAAACAAAATTTTGACATCCAACATTGATAAAGCTAAAAAAAAAAAGTTATCAGCAGGGCTTTTAAGACCACCTGAGATGAATTCGCCTTGTTTATAAGTTTTCAACTAAGGAGAGAAATAAAATTTAATATATAGGGTGTTTTGTTAACTGCATGAGCACTTAAAACATAAGAAATAAATATTGTTGAAATAAATGTTTTTATAATAATCTGTCAGATCATTTCATGGCATTAATTTTTAAATATGACTTCCAGCATATGTATGTATGTGTGTCCGCAGCGGCTACGAGTTACATGGTTCATTCGATCGGTCCAATTTTTTATTACTTTTTCTAATAAATTTGGCCGTGTAACGTAAATGGTGGCTTGAATATTTCCTTCCCATTCTGCAAGAGTTGCTGGTTTGTCGGCATAAGCCAATGACTAAACATAGCCATATAAAAAATTATCTGAAGGCGTTAAATTGCACGAACGATGGGGCCAGTGAACAGGAGCACTTCTGGAGATAAAGTTTCCACCAAATTGATTTTGCAATTAATCGATTGTTAAACCTTATGGCAAGTTGCGACGTCTAGTTGGAACTTCGCGAACAGATTTATTAATTTTTTTTTTTTAGGTAAATTTCCACAATTTGGGAGCGTTGCTTTAGCGTTACACAATTCATGATGACTTGCCAAGTCTTACTGTTCAGCATTGTCAACACAGTTTGACATTCTCAGCTGTCGAACCATAGTTATCGATAACAAAAGTTCTCATGCAGCTAAAAAAAAACACCCTTTACATATAACTAGTATTTATTTTTTAATCTACACAATTTTTTCAAACGATGGCACAAATAAATAGAAAAATCTCTTAAATATTTGTAAACTATATAAGCAAGGTGGTTGTTTGGTTCATGGCTAATAAAGGCTGATCCAAAAGTTTAGTCAGGCGTATGTATTCAAGGTGATCGGCACGCAAGCGCACAAGAAACAAATAGCGGATTAAATTATTAGCAAAAAAAAAAATTAACGTTCAGAAAGAGCAAGCAAAGAAGAAAGTCACAAAAAGTATATATGTAAAGTGTTTTAACCACTCTTTTTTTTAACCAACTTTTAGTTTATAAAGTACAATTGTGGTTAAGGTAATACCTATTCCCGTGCGCATAGGAAATGAGAGAAAAAAAAATAACTCAAAAGAGAAAAGTGTAAAAAATAAGTCTTGTATACATACAGGTTCGTTCCATCATAGCCTCTGAATATTTTTGTAAGAAAGTACTGGCCATAAAAATACACAAAAACAAAGCAAACAAAAATCAACACTGAATTGTTAATTTTTCAAGTTAAAGAAAAAAGAGGTCGTGCTGTCTTAAACGTGAGTTTAAGAATGCGTTTCAATTGAAAAAGTAAAACATAAAACACTAAGCAAAAGATGTAACTTTCCAAAAATGGAACACGTTTGATAGAATACTTTTTGCAACATCGTCAACGAGCAATATGCAACATTCAAAATAAACGATCGTGCTAGGATGAAAGTGCAATTTCTGAAAAAGATTGATAAGTAAAAATATAAAAAAGAAAAGTAAAAAATAAAAAAACCAAAAACACGCTGTAAAGCAAACGGGCTTAACCACTTTGAAATACTCACGCTGCCTTTGCTATAAAATTGAATTCAACCACTTTTGTAAATTTAAAGCATACAAAAGCTGTGCGACATAACAAATATTTCTTGGCTAAGTAAACATTTGAAATGATATAGTGAATGAATGACTACTACAATATTATGTAATATGTATAAACATTTTAATTTATAACAATTAAAACTTAAATTAATGACCGTCATCTTCATTATCATCATTAGCAGCAGAAGATGAAATAAAATATCAAAAAAAGATTGGAGAAAAAAAATAACTAAAAAACAAAAAGTCCTATTTCACGCGGACATATGAATTTCATAGTTAATTTTATTTAATTTTAAAATTTGAACGAGGTAATAGTTTTGGTTTTATTTGCTAGTTGAAATTAATGTAAGATTACTTACCACTTACGATGTCAAATAAAAGCATGGAAAAGTATTATTGTTATCAACTGCAACACTTTCTAGTACTTTTATATCAACAACGAAAACAACATATAAAATCTCCGCTTAAATGGTGTTGCAATCGTGGAAAAGGAGGTAAAAGTAAAGGTGTTGGTGGATGTAGCATTCGCTGGCTCTTATGCAGTTTTCTTGTACAATTGCTTTATGCAACTACAAGTTCAGCTGAAACTTTCATTGCTGCTGTTGTACCGCCAATAAACATTGGCACTTCAACTTCAATAACAACATCCACTATGGACGCAAAAGCTACATCTACCGCTAAAACCTTTATTGAAAATAAGCTTAAAGTTAGTAAACGTAGTCAACATTCAATATTTTCAGAAGTGGACAAAGAAGTAGGTATGAATGGTATATCACCAAAACTATTTTATCGCTTTTCTGCAAATGTGTTTTAATCTATGTATGTACATATATTTGTGCAAAAAACTTCATTTTGTAAATCAGTTACCAAGAAACTACTAGTTTTACTGCTAGGAAATCAATATGCATTTAAAAAAAAAGCTATAAAGCTGCTCTGTCGTCGGCAGTGTTGCTAACTCTTAAATTTTAAACGTCTGTTTTTTGACGAGAGGGGTACACAAAAGAACACGTTTTGTGTTTTTCATATTTCTCTTATAAAAAAAAATTCGTATACCTTACGAATGTACCTTGCATTTAACTTACAATAAAGAAAGTATCGTCGTTCAATCCCGATCATGTAACACCCTTCACCACAGTATTTACAGAAAATTTTTCGAGAGTTTACCATATCTGGGCTCATGAGCATTCATGGACTAAACAAGATGAAAAATTGCTATATGGGCAAATCCCAGAAACAGTCCACCAACCAAAAATTTTTCAAATTTATTTTTTTTTAATGGAATATAAGACTAGATGTATAATTTCATTTTTATATTAAAAAATATGTTTTTCGATGATCATTATTACAATATTTTTTATCAAATACTACCCCACCCCTGATTTCTTAATGTTATACGTGATTTAAGCATTATTGTTGGTGATTTTTGTGCTTAAAATAGCACTTACAGCAGACTCATCAAAATATAAATTTCGTAAAAAAAAGTTGATATTCATTAGGCGTGAGGCGTGCGTCACAAAGGGCTCACGGCTTTTGTCAAAAAATTACAACATTTTTTGGCTGCGAATAAGTGATTTTAGAATTCTCTTATACTACATTTACACCTACGCAAAATCTAGTACTTACGAGATTTCGAGCCAAATCTAGTTGTTTTTGACTAGATTTCCCATACAAAACAAAATCTACTTCGTGACAAGATTTCGACGAAATCTACTCAAAATCTAGTAGTACTTAATGATGCAACTATGGTTTTTACAATATAGCACTAAAAAATATTTCCCTGCACAAGAAAAAATGACATTTAAAAAAAAAACAAAACAAAAATTGTTAAAAAAAATATTAAAAATTTTTATAAAAATTGTAAAAAAATTAAAAACACGAATAATATTGATAAAATAAATATCGTTGATTATTAAAAAAAAGGTAATGCAAATTTTTTAATGTATATTTCTTTTTGTGTTTGTGTGTGTAACGAAAAAACTTTAAGTCAGCTGTTGTGTTATAAAAACAAAATCTCGCTAATGTCAAAAAAGTACAATGTAAACGCACTAGATTTCGAAGAAGATTTTAAATCAAATCTACAAGATTTCGGCCTAATGTAAATGTAGTATTATAGTAATCTTTCTTTTAGGAATTAGATTTTTTATACCATATAATGCAAAATTCGCTAAAAATTAGGAAAACACACTTCAACCTTTAAATTTACTTCCACTTTTTGTGGCGTGCGTCACAAAACTTCGTGATCAATTATTTCGCAACAATAACTTGCTAAGAAATTATGATATATGCCATTCGTAAGTACATATTAATGTCACTAAATACTATATATAAGTTGAAGCTATCTCTTTTGAAAGACTAAAATATGTTTATATATCAATCAGAAAACGCGTACGAATGTAACTAAATGGCTACGTTGTCAATATTTCAAAGTGAAATTTATATTTATTTTTTATAAACAGACATAGTACAAATGTATTTATAAATTGTAATAAATGTATAGTATAAAATGTACATTAGGGTTATAACTTTTTTGCTTTTTTGTAAATATTAAATTCTTTATCGCATAGCCATAAAGACCAAGAAAAAAATTTAGGAAATGATATACATATGAGTATGTTTTAAGTACGTTTTGAAGGTTCACGCACCAATCGCGATGAAGTTTTGAATTTTGGGTTTTTTTAAGTATCAAAAATAACATTTCATTGCAAAATATTTTGCATTTTCCTTTTATTTCTTTTATATAAAAAGTCTCAAAAATACCGATATTATAACGCGTTTTCGCTTTTTAATTAAATTAGGATTATAAGCATGTAATGAAGGCCCTTGTTCATAAAAAATATTTCAGGTTTCTAAAAGGTTAATAAAACGAATTTTCTTTGAAAATTTGTTTGATAAAACTTTTATAAAACTAAAATTTGTTTTATAAATAAATGGGTAAAAATATAATACCATAAAAAAGTATTTTTTTAAAAGTTCCATTTTATTTCGTTTGGATTTTTTTTTTTAATTTTTACTTGTTTAGTTTATAAGAGAAATATTTGTATAATATTTGTCATTACATTCTTTTACTACAGAAATCTTATTTAAAAACGTTTTCGATTTCCAGCACTCCCCTAATAATAAACAAATATAATAAGTTTTGTTCAAAATAAAAAATTTTAGGGCAGTTTTAAAAATTGCATTCGTTGCGTAAACTTTTTTTTGCCAAAATGTCCTTAAAAATGACTTTTATTATCAGTACAACATTGCCCATAGCGTGGTGCTATGGAGAATTTTGGTAAAAAAAGGTTATCACCCTAATTTATATACACCCGTACTTAATATTTAGATATGCAAATTATGTTATAGTTTTGAAGAGTCTAAAATAAATAAAAACAAAAAAGTACAAGCCATGTTTATGTTTGACAAGTGATATTTGTGTAATTGATCAGCAACATTTTGTAGTTTGATTAGAAAAGGGTTTGAGTTAAACATTTTAAATAGGCGACAACTGTTTGCTAATTATCACAAATTGGGAGTCAATTTTTGTGTCGAACTTTAATATGGATAATATTACAAATTTTAAGTAATACATTAATATTATCTTGTTCTTTATTGAATCGAAATTAGAATTAATAAATAAGTTAGCAAATTTGGCGTATTGCATTTTTTTAAATATAAATCGCTTAACTGAAGTTCTATTAATTAGAAAAATGACTAATCAATTATTCTGCATAATAAGATTTTGATGAATCAAATAATTTTAATTTCGATTAATTCATTTTAATTTAATAATTCCTTAAAATAAAATATTAGATAATTTCTAAAAAAAGATATCTATGGTGTAACGTAATTTTCATAAGTCTAGTGCTAGAAACACAACTGGGACGAACGACGAATTATTGGCAACGAATATTCGTTGTCAGAAATAGAACACATTGGTATGCATGAAAATACACACATTCATTGCGTAGACCGAAATTCGTCCTGCGTAACGAACACTGCTATAGGTTTATTTCTATATCTTACGCAGACGAACGACCAATAAATTGGGACAGGGAGAGCTAACCGCAGTTAAATCGTGAAAGCTGTAAAGAAACACAGGAAAAATCGTTTCTATTGCGAACTTTGCAAAAATTGCAAAAATGGCGAAAATTTTTAATATTTCAAAAACAAGCAATAAAATTGATTAAAAGTTTCTAAAACTATAAGGAATGGCAAAAATTCGGTAAAAATCGCTAAATTAGCAAAAATTAAAAATAATTTGCTTACAGCGGCATAATAGCAATGTTTAATATTTTTTTAAAAATCGTTAAAGCTGTAATGAATCACAACCCCTACAGATAAAAATCGCTTTAATCGCGAACATGGCTAAAATTCGCAAAAATTGCAAAACTTAAACAAACGCAAAAATTTATTTCAAATCGCTAAATTAGTTAAAAAAAAATCAATATACATATCTGATTTCGCGAAAATTTTTCATTTTTCAAAGAACCCATAAAATTGATTTAAAGTCCCTTAGACTATTAGAAATGGCAAAAATTCGTTAAAAATTGCTAAATTAGCGGAAATTCGCAAAAATTTGCTAACAGCGGCATGATAGCAAAGTCTAATATTTATTATAAATAGTTAAAGCTGTAAAGAATCAGACAACTTACAGGAACAAATCGCGAACATGGTTGAAATTTGCGAAAAAAAACAAACCCAAAAACTAATTTTAGTATTTATTTTTATAAATTAAAAAAATAAATTCAAGTCATATTAATACCTGGAACTCACGTACTTATTGTGTTTCATTTGACGAATTTACGCAACGAATTCTTGCCGACGATTCGTCGTACTGCGAAGTTCGTCGTTCGTCCCAGTTGTGTTTATACCATAAAGCGTATTTTTTGATGTTGAAATTACCAAAATAGTGTTACCGGATAGTTAAAGATAACTGTTATGTTCGAACACGGCCTGATATCTGTTTGTAAAATTTACGGACATAAAACTAATGTTTGTATTTTGTTTGTATAATTTTTGCATTTTGGCTTTTTGTTTCCCTCTTTTTGCTCGTGTTCTATATGTTCGAAATTTTATAATAACCTTTAACTTTAATTAATCGCCCAGAATAAAATTAGAAAAGTAAATGTAATTGTGTCAATTTCGCAAGCTTATGAAATGAAACAATAAAACTCTTCATTCACATAACTTTAATAATGAAGATTTGTAGTGGTTTTATACAACGATGTTTTATTTTTATTTTTACACGTTTTATGTATATACTGTACGTACATTAACGTCAACGTTTCCATTTGTATTTAAGAAGCAAACTGGAGTTAAAAATTGTTGATGATCACCCAGTTATCATAATAAAAATAAATTTTTTTATGTATTGTCCCAAGTTTGTATAGTTACGGCAGTATTTTATGCATGAAATACTAAATGCAGTTTTCAAATTAAATAAATTCAATGCGTATAACACCATTTAAATACAAATTTTCTTTTTATAACCATTAGAAAAAAACTCTGAATATTTTGCAAAATCTTTTTCATAAGGTATAGGTCGAGGTATTTAAGTCTAAAAAGGTCCTCGTTTGGGCTCTTTTGTTTGATGTTCAGTGAAAAAAAATTTGTGATAAACACTTTAAATATTATACTTTAAAAAATTAATCAAGCTTAAGGTCACTTTTTATAAAATTAATTAAAATATTTTTATTTTCGATATTTCGATTTCCGTTGGAAATCTTCTTCAGGAAATTTTTTATAACGGAAATCGAAATATCGAAAGTAAAAATATTTTAATTAATTTTATAAAAAGTGACCTTAAGCTTGATAAATTTTTTAAACTATAATATTTAATAAAAAAGGTCGAAGAAATAGGATTATAATTAACTAAAGAAAACAACAAGAAAAAGAAAGACAAAAATGAAAAAACAAAAAAAAATGTACCTTGGACTTGCAAGAAGAATTCTTGACAAAAGTACGGAAAAAACAGAAGTAAGGAAGAACATGTAAAATCTATTAAAATGGATAATCATTCAAAAAAGCAAATTTCGATCTACCAAAGGTTAAAATACAATTTGGTTTAAGGATTGATGTTTGACTATTGACGTCAGCAGTCGTCGATGGCTGCGAGTGTAAAACGGCAAACCCATCTGAGGAGATCGAGTGGTTGCGATCGAAACATGTCATGGTAACCTGCCGGCCAGAGTTCGAGCCCCGGCCACGGTCAAGAATGAAAGATTATCAATAACAATTTTAATTAATTTTCATGTTGTAAAATTCCTTTCTTCATAAAAATAATTTAATGAAAATTAAATTTGATGAACTTAAGCCTAAAAATATTAAAATTTGGATTAAAAACCATAAATAGTGCAACAAAATAACCACAATAATAATTAAAGAAAAACACTATCTTTTTTAAATGTCAGTTTTAATTATTTCTAAATGTCGCTCTTTAACATTTTTGAAGTCATCAAGCGCAACAATCGAGATCACATACTCCGGATCATTATACATAAGTAGGATGTGAAATTTTATGCATTTATTATTGTAAAATATGCGCATAAAATATGCTTAAAAATTCAAAGTATGCTTTAAAAAAAATGAAATATGCATTTATTACTATATAATGAAAAACTGACTGTACATATTGATTTTTTTTTTTTTTTTTTTTTTTTTTTTTTTTAATTTAGACGTATGTGACCTACTCCGAGAAAAAGGACCTAGTGTGTGAAAATCAAGTTTTGAGAAAAACGCATTCAAAGTTTCATAATTTTAATGTTTTTCTCATTTTTTTCGATTATCCCAAGTTCGTTTTGTACGTTTTTATGGGGTAAATAAATTTTTATTACCCTTTTAGGTACCAGAGTCCACTTTTAAGTCCAAACCCGTTTTTTGACACACTAGGTCCCTTTTCTTGGAGAAGGTCACATATTTTAATAAAATTAAAGTAATTTTTATTTACAAACATAAATTTTTGAATAGTAAACTTAATTTTTATTGGATGCTCAAACATTAAAAACTATATACCCAATAAGCACTCAAAAATTGAAATTTTAAAGTGCTTAAAATTTAACTGGAAATAAACTTGAGTTCAAACGTACATATTTGTAAATGCTACTCAAGTGTCATATTTTACTAGTATTCACTTGATTTTAAAGTCCCATTTTATTGAAAATGCTATTGAAATAAAATGTAACAAAGGAATATCTCAACCCTTGAATACCAAATTTTGCACTTGATTTCCAGCAAAATTGCTTATTGGGTGTGTAGTTACATAGAGTTCTTATTTTTCTAATAAGATACATACTATAAACACCAACAAAATTCAATCGAAAAAAAGTTTCTGTTAGGAATTTGTCCTATTAAAAAAATGCTACAGAAACTCAATCTTGTCTCGAGGAATTTAATACCATGCATTTTATCTTACTGGATCCAATTGTAGGTGTTTGACACTTCATGAATTGAGACTCCCATTTGAAGATTTTTTTCATAAACAAAATTGCAAAATCATTAAAAATAACACAGCAGCTAGACATCAAACGGTGATTTTGCAAGTCGGAAATGCTACTTCAAGCATTAAAACAACAGTCCTTTTAAATTGAATTTAAGTTATTATCGTCCCCAATTTTTTAAAAATAATTTATTAAATTTTTGTATATGATATGTATTTTATTCGACCTTTATTATTTCAAGTATTATTAAATTTTGGTTTGATTTTGGTAACATCAAAATCATTTGAATAAAACAAATTATATGTATGCTTAAATTATACTTTTTCAGCAAAAACTAACATAATATGCTAATTAAAAACGCATATATTTTAATCATTAAATGACGAAAAATGCATTAACGATAAAATATGCAAAAATATGCACTAACAAATCGTTGCATTATTTTTTGGTTAAAGTTGTAATTCGGATAAAAAACTTATTCACTTAATATTTAAGCCTTGGTCAAAGTCAAAGTTAAATGAAAAAAAAAACACAAAGAACGATTTATGTTTAAAATAATTAAATCAAAAGTATCTAGTATACAACACAAATGGAAAAATTTTAAATTAAAGTAATTTTAAAACACTAAAGGCGCCCGTACACGACATGTTTTTGTCATCTGACATGTCAAATTTCCCACTGCAAAATACATACATGTCGTGTGTTACCTTTTTAACTTTGCTTCTGTAAAAGTCAGAGCAAAGTCATCTGACAAAATCTCAATTAGAGCGTGCTCTATTTTCTTCTGACAAACCATCTGACATCAGAAAGCTATGCCGGGAAGAAACCGTCAGCGGCGTCCACTATTGACGGAATCATTAGCCGGCTGAAGTTAATTTTTTACAATACCGAGATATGTTTGATCATCTTACCATTGAAAAGAATTTATGTGAATATAAATATAAAAACCGTTTTATTATAAAATCCTAAATTGGTATCATTGAATTAAAAGAAAAAAATGTTAAGATGGCTAAACTATTTTACGGCGCAAATAAAACTTTTCATGGCGGCAGCAAGCTATTTTGAAACCGAGCACTACTTTGGTTTCTGCAATAACAATGCGAAAAAAAAAACAGAGACAATGTCAGAAGCAAATTGCGTGTACGTTTGTGACCGAATATTATAAAGCTTATGTAAAACAGCGATTTTGGCAGACATGCACAATTACATGTGACTTGAAAATTTGACATGCCAGATGACAAAAACATGTCATCTATATGCTCCTTTAGGCTGGATTTTTGAGATCTCAGTTTAACGAGGCTTAGTTAAGCTGAAAACAGTTTTGTGCTGCCATTACCAAGTTTTTTTTACAAAATTTTGACGGTACAGCTTACTTTTGCTTAAAATGTTGGTCTTTTATGAAATAATAAAAAAATATAATTTCGCCGGAAAAATTGGAAATTCAGGCTACGTTAAAATAAGTTTAAACTTAATCCACATCTTAAAAACTCTACCTTAAGAGTTTATTTTTGAACAGAGAAATCAATATACGTATAAATAAAAATTTACATAATAAGACCGAAAGTATTGAAGTATTAATTTTTTTAATTTCTAGGCGAATAGGAACCGAAAACTCAATTTAGCGCATTTTATTCCCCTTATCACCAGTGGTGAATGAAGGTATACTGTTTGTCATTCCATGTGAATCTTTTTTAATATTCATCTAAGACCCCATAAAGAATATACATATCGTGAGTTCATTATTGGTTTGGCGCATATGACGAAAAGTCGAAGTGGAGAAAAACGACAAAAAATGTGGTTTACATGAAGATTTCTCAAAATGTATACGTCAACTTTCATGAATGCAGTAAGAAATTTATAGTATTTAATTGAAAATAATAAATATTATTTGTTCCACATACGCCACTTTTCTAAAAATATTTTTAAAAAGTAGCTTTTTGTGCTGCATACGTATACTTATTGCTATGCATTGAATAACTTGCTAAAATAAGTATTTATAATTTTATAAAACTATTTATTTAATTTTTTTTTTTTGTCATTTTATTTTGCTTTTGCTCATGTTACAAAAATAACATGATGAAGATATCAAATACAATTGCTACAAAAACAATTGCAGGAATAAAAACAGCTCTACAAAAAATCAGCAACCGTTTTGTGTAAACCTATTGATTCGGCGATGCTTTTGCTTAAATCACTTTTTTTCTTAAGGCAATGAAGCAAAGCAAGAGTAAAATTTATTTTGTACGCTTAAATATGAAGAACTTAATTTGGTACAATCGCCAAATAGTGGCGTATAGAGCAAAACAATACTTAAAAAATTTTAAAATAGTTGATATAGAGCAAAATTAATGCTTAATATCTCAGGACCAAAAATGGTCGGTAGTTGAAACCAATAATGAGCTGACGATATGTTTATATATTCCGAATCCTTCTGTAAATTTAAGTCGGTTTAGCCATGTCCGTCTGTTTAAATTATACTAACTTCCGAACGCCTTAGCAGAATATTCCAAATCAGTTAAGGATTGAAATCCAGCAGAATCGGTTCAGTAGGAAAAGAGTTATGCACATAAATGTAAAACAAGCTCCCCAAAAAGTTGACAAAAACTTACATAAATTGGACACGGAATGCACCGATTGTCATTAAATTCCAACAAATTCGTTTTTTATGTCACCAAATTATGTGAAGATCGTTCTATAATTTACCTTAGGCCCCATATAAATCTCTAAAAACCAGGGACCGTAACTGTTATGACTTTTATCGAAAAAGTCAAGAAAAAAAAGTTATTTTTTAACTTTTATTTTTTAAGACAGAAATAAAAGTTATTTCTTAACTTTTGTTTTTTAAGGCAAAAATTAAAAGTTAGTTTTGACTTTTATTATTTTACTCAAGAAATAAAAGTTATTTTTTAACTTTTAATTTTTTAGGGTAAAAATAAAAGTCTTGAATTAAGTATTGCATAGTAATACGCTAGTTTTATTGCCTTCAATTTATAGGTAATAATGATTGATGTATATTACAGAAAGAAGTCTATAAAAATTATTGTTATTATTTTATTATTATATTTGTTCAGCTGTTTAATTTTACCATCAAAATTGATTCTAAGTTTTCTTCAGATCAATTATATCTCAAATCCCCCAAAATCAATTTGAATGCTGAAAATTACCTTGCTACACTGACTTGAGTTGCAGGTACAGAATGTATGCGTATTACTTTGCAATATTTAATTCATGACTTTTATTTTTGCCTTAAAATATTAAAAGTTAAGAAATAACTTTTATTTTTTGAGTAAAATAATAAAAGTCAAAAATAACTTTTAATTTTTGCCTTAAAAAATAAAAGCCAAAATTAAAAGTTATTTTTTGACTTTTATCAAAAAAGGCACAAATTTTAAAGTCGTACACAAATTTGCATGTACATCACCTATGTATCATAATGATAAGATCCAAAATTTTCTACGATCATTTTTTATGTGTGCTTTTTTGATGTAAATTTTTAAAAATAACAGTCCCTGCTAAAAACAGCTAAATAAACCTTTGACCGCAAAGAATATTGATATTGTGATGAAATTTGGTTGGCTAACACAACTTTAGGCACGAGTCCCACATGATTTACCAAAAATTAATAAAAATGTTTGTTTAATTAATTTTTGAGGAGACCAATATACAACAGACTCTACAGAGCTTATTACATCTAGAAGAATGCAGCATTTGGTGCAGTTTACAACCGGGTTACATCATATCAGTTCATACTTAATTTCTTTAAAAATTAAGCCGGAGCTTGCGTTACAGTCAACAAAGATCATTACCAAACCATGATAGTTTTTTGGTTGAAAATACGGATGTCATTAATACGGTCAATATGTGATTTTAACAGGATGAAATAAGTTGATTTCGATAAATATACGTGCCAATTAGCCTCTTGATGATTTCCTGTGGGGCTACATGAAGTCACTGGTTAATGCTAATAAACAAGCAACAATCGACGCCATGGCGGCCAACAGTCTTCGTGTATTCGTGGCAAACGGTCAGCATGCTGAAAGTGGCCCAAAACTAGACGACCAGCCGCGGTCTACATTATTATTTTTATTTAATTATTTTTAAATTTTAATGCCATGTATCGATCTTTCGAAAAAAATAATTTTTTTGAATAAAATGCATTTTTAGTGTTATTTTTTTAAATTTCCATCATTCCATCATGCTTAAAAAAACACCCTTTACATACATATATGACTTGTATTTTTTTCGTTACTAAAAAATTCCATTATCGCCAGTGAAATATAAAGAAACAAGGATTTAATTAAATAATTTTTAAGGATTTTTTTAATCCAAAAATAGGCCTTTTAGGCCGGGTTTTTAAGATCTCAGTTAAACTAGGTTTAGTTAATCTGACAACAAATTTGTGCCGCCATTACCAAGTTTGTATACAAAATTTTGACGGAACAGCTTAGTTTTGCTTTGTTATTGGTATTTAATGAAATAATAAAAGAAAATCACATTCCGCCGGAAAAATTCGAGTTTCAGACTACGTTAAACTAAGTTTAAACTTAATCTACATCTCAAAAACCCGGCCTTAAAGTTCTTTTACAAAACGGCGTTGTGGCTTTCATATATAAATTGTTCGTAATTTAAAATTCTTTTTTTAGTTGTAGAAAATTGGTGTGACTTAAGATGTTAAACTCAAAAAAATCAACAAAAATATAAAAAAATGGCTAAAAAAAAAGGGATGTGCAAAATTGTGATAAATCTATTATTCGATTTTTTTAAAAATTTGATTAAACAAATTCTTGTTTAACCGATTAATTTTTATTATGATTAATCAATTAATAAGATTTTAATATTTGATTAATTTGAAAATTGAAAGTTTGCAATATGGCATAGTTCCACTGCAATATTTTTATATTATTATATTTTTTGTTTGAACATTTTTGATTAAAATTATGTAATCCCGATTAATCAAAAATGTTGATTACTAAAAATTTTGAGTAATCGGTTAGTTGCACATCCCTAAGCTATAATCTTTTGAGAGGATGTTTGGAGGATGAAAATACACATACAGTCATGTTTTGGAAATCGAATTTATGTAAAGTTTAAATCAAAAAAATTTTGAAAAATTTCTTATGTTAAAATTTTAAAAAAAGCTATCGTCTACCCGGCATGTTATATTTCTCTAAAAAATTATTCATTTGTAAATGAGTTTCAATAAAATAAGTTGGATAGTTTCGACTACCTCTCCATATGATACTATTTTTGAAAAAATGGATTGCTTATGTGCCCATTTGTTAAAAGTTTCATTAAAACGGGTTAGATAGTTTGGAAGAGGAGGAACTTGCCTCCTACCTCCCCTCGTAATCTTGTTTGAAAAAAATTTATAGCTTGTGTCTATTTAAATAGGTATCTATTTATATTTTAAATTTTATTAAAATCGGTTGTATTGTTTCGTAGAAGCAGAAATTTCCACATATCACCCCTCGTGAACCTAGTTTTGAAAAAATATATAACGAAACCTTTTTGGAGCTCATCGGTTAGATGGTTTCAGAGTCTATAACGGACATACATAAAAACTTTTATACAAAGGTAAAAAAAAAATATTTTATATGTATGGATTTCGCTTTTATATACCTCCTACTTTGAGGACCACCTATCTTTACCAGAAGTACTTTGAAAATCAGGAAAAGCTACATTCACTTAAAACAAAATTTAATCAAAAATCTCCATCGATTTCAATTTCATGTGATTTCATGTCTGATAAACTCTGTCTTTCAATTCATTGCTCAATCAAAAGTTTTTTTACTTAAAACGATATATCGGTCAATTGCAAATTAAATTCCAAATTTTTTAGCCCCCGCTGGTTTAACTCCGTTAAAAGGTAAAAAAAAAATATATAAAAAAGCACTTTTATCAGAATGTTAACATTTTTTCCATATTAATTAAGAACCGTATTTTGTTACTCCCCCGTACTCGTCCCATACAAAAATAATTGTCTCAAGCTAAACTTTCTGATAAGTCGTGTAAAACAATTTGAAACAAAATAAACTGAAGATAGTAACTAACTGGTTTTAAAATATTGTAATAATTTCTTAGATTGTGTTATGTTTTTAATCTCAAAACGCGGATTATGATTTTCGAAAGCATTGTAGCCATGCATTATCGTAAATGTCACGCTTTATAATTTTCTTATATGGGGGTTGATGCTTTAAAATTTTTTTTACGGCTCATGTCGTTCATGCGTCTTTTATTACCTCATCTTTATCGCAAAGAATTTTAATTTCTATACTACAACTGAAAGTTAAATTTGGTTTGTTTTATTCATAAAAGCTATGTTCACATTATGTGTGTTTGTCATGCGGAATGTCACTTTTCTACCCACATGTGATTTCATGTGTATGTCAAAATTTGGGTTTTACATAAGGTTTATAATTTACATGTTCACATGTTGGTATGTAACGTACATTTGACATAACCTATCAAAAATAAAAAAAAAAATACATACATATCATTTTCAATAATACATTTGTGTATTTTTTATTCTTTGTATTATTTATTTACTGTTATAATTTATATTTATTAAAAGTTAATTTAATTTTTACCGCCACAAACAATTTTGTTATTAAAAAACAGCTGATGTCAGATGCTTTGCCACTTGAAAATAGAACTTGTTCTAAATCAAAAATGTCATGTGTACTGTACACAGAGAAGTAACACATGATATTGTTTGGAGGGGTTCAGACGATATGAACAAATTTAACATGTGAAAAAGTGACAATCCACATTACAAATACACATAATGTGAACACAGCTTAAATTTATAAGTATGTATGTAGCTGTTTGCTTCTACACATTACTACTTCTCTACTATAAAACATTTATTGTTTCTTTCTTTGTATTTTTTAGTGTTTTTTTTTGCCCGTTTTTAGTAAGTAAGTGTAAAAATGTCTTAAAAGTCACGCACTACTTCGGAATTTTCAGATTAAGATTAAGAATATGTGTATTTGTCATGTGGAATGTCCCTTTTCTGCACACATGTGATTTCATGTGTATGTCAAAATTTGAGTTTTACATAAGGTTTATAATTTACATGTTCACATGTTGGTATGTAACGTACAATTGACATAACCTATCAAAAATAAAAAAATACATACTTACTATTTTCAATAACAAATTTGTGTATTTTTATCTTTTGTATTACATATTTATTTGCTTTTATAAATTATATTTATTAAAATTTCAATTAACTCTTGCCGCCACAAACAATTTTGTTAACAAATAACAGCTGATGTCAGATGCTTTGTCACTTGAAAATAGAACATGTTCTAAATCAAAAATGTCATGTGTACTGTACACAGAGAAATAACACACAATATTGTATGGAGGGGTTCAGAAGATATGAACAAATTTAACATGTGAAAAAGTGACAATCCACATGTCAAATACACAAACGTATAATGTTGATGAGTAATCCATGTATGTACATGTAGGCCTGGCCTATCCTTTAATTTTCAATGGCTTCCACATATATATTTTCTGGGAGTATGTGTTGAATAGCAGAGGTGAAAGTATGGTACAAGTTTTTCTTTAAATAAACAACTGAAGATGAGTTGCCAGCAGTGAAATCAGGCAATGCCGCTTATGTTAAAATATACAAAATTGTTTTTTATTTTGTATTTTAACATGAGCGGCGTTGCCTGATGTCGCTGCTGGCAACTCAACTTCAGTTCAGTTACCATTCGTAATCGACCCATAATTTGCTCAGATAAAACCCGGGTTTTTCATGGGCTATTTTGGGTTTTATTAGGGTTTTTTGAGTTTTATGGTTTATTGTCTAATCATCATCCCTTATCCCATAGATTAAGCAAGAAAATCTTCAATATTTTTAGTCCATCATCATCAAACGCATGTATGGTAAACAAAAAAGCTAGGACTTATATATGTATGTGCCTTAGTTGCAAAGTGATGTACAGTTTAATTTTTTTTGAACTTTTACGCCCTAATAAGATAGGAACATAAAAATTAATTTGACAAAGACATTCAAATCAAAAATGAAAAATGAAATAAAAATTAATAAATAGAGAAAAGCCCACTAACATTAAGTGTACACACCCAAAAATGGGCATAAAAATACATTGTATGAATTTTGTTATCATTTTCTTCTATTTTTCCGTAAATAAAACGTAAAAATTATAACACCTTTGTTGAAATGAACACAAAGAGAAGGCCCACTTGGGTTTTTTTTAAACAAAATACCCTTAAAACCCGGGTGGGTTTTTCTGGGTTACCCAGTGGGCAGCCAACCCTGTTTATTAACCAATTTTTTTTTCTTAAATTTTTAAATCAGGTGATAGATAGCAACCGCCCATCAGTTATATCACAGAATTTGTACAAAAGTGAAATTTTTACGACGATTTTGGTTTGCTTCTTCAGCTTTCGTACGTTTTCATAAATCCGAAAAAAATAAACATTGTTTTTTTGTTATAAAATATGATAATGATAGAAAACAGAAAAGAACAAAAAAAAAAATAAGTCAATGATTTTTGGTTTATTTTCACATTTTCTTGTTAAGTTTGTAAACTGTAAGACATATAAAAAATTTTTTATATAAACAAGTTTTGCCTATTTTTCAAGACACAACTTAAGAAACAACAGGGTTCTCTATCATTTGAAATATTTTTTGAACGTGTCTTTTATGTTAGCGCTCTCAAATTCAATTACTCACTTTTTTGAAACGAAAAAAATAGAGAAGGTAAAAACGTTTTCATTTTCACTTCCGTAAGAAATTGATTTCTGTGACACACCTGAATGTATGGAAAATAATAAATTCAGTTCATTAAATGTTTGTTTTCTTTTTTTTAGTAATATAGAGTTTGCATGCATTTGGTTACCTTTAAATTAAAGTAATAAACTGAATAAAAATATTCTAGTGTTTACAAAAATCCTATGAACCCGCTCATTTTTCGGTCCAAATATCCCGGGAAATTTGTACGATTTGCACAATTTTATATTTTTTAAAACCCCAGATTTATTTTACAAAAACGAACAAAGTCGTTCCCACTTGCTTCAAAAATTAAATGATTTTATGTGCAGAACACAACAAAAAAGATTTTTTGGACAAGATTTTGAAAATGCAGTAAATATTATCCTGTGAGAGATGGTGACAAAAGTGAAAAATTAGCATTTCAGTAAATTTTGAATGCAGCAATTTGTAAAGAAAACGCTCATTCGATTCAAAGAAAATAATTTTCATTATTAAAGGAATTAAAAGTTTTTGAAGAATGTGGTGAGGAAACTGAAGGTATCCAGAGATTTTAAAATGTTCTTTTGAGTCAAACTCCCGTAGAAAGGAAACGTGTTTTCTCATTGGCAGGATTCTTCTTTAATAAAAAAAGAAAACAGAATAGATTCTGTAAATGCTTAATCTGTAGTAAAAGACAATTTCCAAAGAAATATTTTGTAAAATTTAGTTTATATAATTAAACTATTTTGGTTTTATGTCAATGCTGTTGGCTTTGCATAAAAAGAACTGAAATTTTTTTTACTAACGTTTAATGCATTAATAAACTTATTTAATAGATCTTATGAGTTGTTATTTGTTCAAAAATATGTCCCGTTCTCCTGGGAAATTAAAAAGAACGGGAAAAGAAAACCTCTAAAATATTTTCATGTTTTTTATGTTTCTCATAGCAATGACCAATTGTTTTCAATAATAATATGAAACGATCAAATGATGTTCCAAAAATATTACAATTTTTAAAAATTCTATTATAAATTTTAAAATTATTATACAGAATTCATTTTTTTTTTTTCAATTTTTGAAGTTCATCATATCGAAATAATAAATAAACTTTAATAAAATTAAAACGTATCGAAACATTTTCGTGCAGTTTAAACTTATTAATATCATTAGTAATACATACTACTAATTGTTAAAAATATGATATCATTATCGAATGTACATTTTAAATTATATTATATGATACTTGATAAAATCTTTTGGCATCAAAATCATACAAATTATGATCTCAATTATGAGTTGCATTCGACAAACGATTTTCCTTGGCTTTCGAACGTCGACAATCGAATGTTAAATTTGTATAATTATGAGTTGATAGTACTGTCGAAAATTTCGTTGTGCGTCGAACATTTTAACGAAAACAATTTTACTTTTGACGCTGCAAATTAAGACTTGCTAAAAATGTAAATATTTGTAATTTTTTTTTTTTTTTTTGTTTTGGTGGATCAAAAGTTAATTTTAATATTTAATATCTCAGTTCAAATGAAACATTAAATAATCCTTATTTAAATTGTAAATTCGCTCTAACGATGATGCTTTAAAATTATTTTCAGTTGAGCGCATAATAAAACAATGGGCTCCAGTAGTATGGTTGGCACCAGAAGAGAGATTTATGCCATTAGGTGTGGAAGAATTTTTGGCACATGTCCATCCAGAAAACAAAGATAATTCTTTTACACCTGGAATGCCACTAGGAGAAAACTCAGAGAAATCATTCTTAGTAACTAACACAGAAGTAGGTAAGGTACAACTTAAAATTGCCTTTTTACTTTTACATTAAATGATTAATTAATTTTTTTTTTCTTTCTTCAAGATAAATTATTGGAAAATGAGACATCATTTATTTACGGTAAGAACCCCAATGTATCGCCGGTTCCAATATACGCAGTGGTAACATTATGCGATCAAGATCGAACTGAACCTGCTACACAACATCCAGTGCCGCCTATTCTACCATCATTTCAAGGCACTTACTCATCTCAAGCAAAAGAGCACGTGTTGCAACATGGTTTTCTTTCACCAGCTGCTTTGGAATTAACTAATCCGACCAGAGGTCCGTATATTCCAATTACTCTGGGTCCTCAAAATGAATCTGATAATGATTTAAGGCGTTCATCACGTCTGTATCCTATGTTCCATAAAACTAAACGCAGTTTATCAAGTCCAAACACTGCACCAGCAAGTCTACCCTACGAATTGGTAATGGGGGAATCTCTGCAAAGTTTTCCTGTGGATCGAAAACCTACAATACCTACTTCAGTTCCTATAATAGATGATGACGAAGAATCCAAAAAAATCAATAATTTTATTGCAAATTTAGCAGATAATGTTAAGTTTAGTATACCAATTAATGAACAGGATAATGCATTGGAAAATGAAAGCAGGCTTGCATACGCTAAAGGAACTAATGTGCCTTCTTTCCATGTAACTTATTGGATGTTTTATCCATATAGTCAGGGTAAAAATATGTGCACACTTAGTTTAGGCCCTTTTGGTCACATACCATTTCCAGCAGTGTATGGCTATTGTTTGGGACGAAAGAAAGATATTGGTAGCCATATAGGAGATTGGGAACACATGACTTTGTATTTTACCGGATCTACTGAGCCCGAAGCTATGTATGTTTCCGCGCATGATGCCGGTGCTTATTATGTCTATAATCCATTAACCGGCTCTTTCGAATTCAAAAGACAAGAGACACGCAAAGGCATTTTACAAAGGCCTAACTTTCCAAAAACAGTAACTACATTTAATAATCACCCGGTATTATTTGCTGCTAAGGTATATTTTTAATTAATAAACATTGATTAGAAGCACATTATAAAATATTTTTTGTTGTAATTTTAAGGGTTCCCATGGTTTATGGACAGCCCCAGGAAAACATCGATTTGTTAAAGTTGCGAGATTGTATGATGTAAATGGTTTTGGTACACCTTGGAATACATGGAAAGATGTGCAGATTACTTACGAAAATTTAAAATCATACGGTAAAATTGTCATACTCTCAAATAGTATACAATATGTTGAGGTAGCATCTTCTTTAATAGGTCGTGCCCTGGCTCCTTCTTGGCTGTCGTTTAAAGGTAAATGGGGTAATCCAAAAAGTAAATGTCATCCTCTAAGACGCATTGGCTTAAATTTTTGTGAATTTACTGATGGACCTACTGGTATACCACTTAAAGAGCCACATTTTCAATGTGGTACAACTTACAGGCGTTGACAAACAAGGAATATATGCAATTTAAATTTAAAAATATATGCAGTATTTTATGCTTAAACATTTTTGACTTACATATTGATTTTATAAGTATTAAGGTTTTTTTAGTTGTCTGTTTATTTTTATAATAAAATGCCTGACTTATTTATGATAATATTTGTTATCTACATACACGACAATGCTTTCTTGACCTGTGTTAAAAACGAGGACCCACAAAATAAATTTGCTCATTTTTCAGGTACCAAAAAAAAAATTGGCACTTTCTAGCATTATTATTTATAAGGGAAATTACGATTGGTAGTGCAAAGTGTGCAAACGATGCAAATACGTGCAAAAATACACACATTTGCACAAAACAACAACAAAATGTACGTATTTGCAATTTGCTCTATTTTACTTCGTTTGCACTAAAAAAACCATGAGCAAAATTAGTAGTGCATATTTGCTCAGTTGCAAACAAATGTAAACAAAAACGTTTGACTTATAAAGCGCCATATTGTTTTTTAAGGAAACTTATAAATTGAACATTGTCGTGGGTTTTAATATAAAATAGAGAATTAAATTTAAATAATTTAAAAAGAAAAAATTTATTTTATTTTGCTTGTGTATAATTGTAAACAAATGTAAAATGTAAACAGTGCTGCCAGAAGTTTTTTGTTGCCAGAATAAATTTTAAGAAAAATAGCACATTTGCACAAAAAATAAAATTGGTGTACTCACGATCAATCATAATATGCACTCAAATTTACAAATTGCAAATTTGCACAATGACCATCGTGATTACCCTTTATGTAAAGAAAATAAATACTTGTGTGACATATGTAACTGTTATACTTTTTTCTCCTACCCATAGCTATAATTCAAGATTTTTATTGCTTTATTTTTACAATAATCCATTTACGCATACCGGTTTAGATTTCGCAGGCCCGTTCGACATCAAGCCCTACATTGGTAAACCTTGTCGAATTTCAAAGGGCTATGTCTTAGTTTTTGTTTGTCTTGCAACAAAGGCCTTTTATTTGGAAGCAACTGGTGTTATGTCAACGGATACATTCCTTTCGGCTTTTAACCGTTTCTTCTCACTTCCTGGTTGTCATTCTCACCTGTATTCCGATAACGGACCTACATTTGTCGGTGCAGCTAATTTACTCGAGGCTGACCAAAAGCAGTTTTTATATGAAATAAAAATGAAGGTACTTGTACGGAACAGTTTTCAGCCTGTTGAATGGCATTTTATTCCCCCTGGTTCACCTCATATGGGTGGCTTACAGAAGCCTGTGTTAAGAGCGTGAAAACTCATTTACGAAAATCTCTGGAGTTCAGAAATTTACTTTTGATTAGTTTGCCACTTTGTTATACCGTATAGAAGCTTGCCTAAATTCAAGAGCGCTAACTATAATCTATCTGATTTAGTTCCTTTAACCCCAGGTAATTTTCTGATTGATGCGCCTCTTCTGTCACCCCCGAGCCCGATCATGCTGGTCTCTCTTTGCGTGTTGTCAAAAGGTAGCAAAAAGAAAATACACCTCACAACCACTTTGCTTACTATTACATAAATTATAACTGTTATATTATTTCTAATTCGTAACTATTAAATATATCTATCGATTAGTAATAGTTATGCCTGAGGAATACTTTTATTTGATACCCATAAATAGTTAACATCAATTTTTAAAATTAAAATAATATTTACACTAAAGAAATAATTTAAAAATGTATTTATAGCTAGTTTTAATCCGTGACTTTGTTTAAATTAGAACAAGATTTAAACAAGATAAAAAATTTATGGAAATTTTACACCTCTTCTTATTTTATCTATATTAAAATATTGCAATAAACAACATTATAGGAATTATTATTCTTCGCCAACTCATATATACATACCAGGGACCGAAAATAACTGTTATGTTTTTATTTCAGGGCAAAAAGGTTAGGCAAAAATGCCCTTTATCTGCATTTGGGAATTTTTAACAATTATCGTGATTTTTATATTATATTGGTTATCGTAACTAATTAATTGAGAAAATAAATATGTTGGTTATAAATAACCATTATATCAACCAAAAAAATTATCAAAAAAATAGATTTTTTTTTGGTTATCATGTATGAAAAAATTCCAAAGATTTATTGTTGTCACCAAGTTTGTGTATATATTATTTCTGTGGCTTGGAGCTAAAAGGGCCAATGTCACTTTTTTTTCTTTTGAGTTAATCATTGCATTTGATTTGTTTTCTTGCTCTCTTTCATTATGGTAAAACAGCTTAAGTCATACATAACCCAGAATAGGTTCATAAATAAAATGCTGGCCTTCAATTCCAATTTTCTCAAAAGTGAACATTTTGACATTGGCCCTTTTAACTCCAAGCCACAGATTTATACATACATATGTACAATGTATGGATAATTTTCCATGTTAAATCGACCAAGAGTGGGACACGACCCCTTTCGATTTTAATGAAATTTGGTGAGAAGGTTCCTTTTATCCTATTAGGAACATATATGAACAAACAAATTTTAATTTTTTTTTTTTTTCAAAAGTTATGTCATATTCAAAATGTCATAATTTCGCCGAATTAGCCAAATGTGTTGAGCTTATTTCTTCAATATCTCGAAAACTACTTTACAAACGAAGATGATTCTTATGTCATTTTAAAGAGAATACTTGGGGCTACAAACAATAAATTGAAAAAATAAATATTAAATTTAAAAAACGGACTAAGTCAAAAACCTATTTTTTTATTTGGCTGATTTTTTTTAATATAATACCTCAAACCGTTCTTTAAAAATCTTGAAACTTTGAAGGAGGTGTTTTTTTTTCTTTTTAAAGATATGATTTTTTTTCTTTCGTAACCTTTAAAAAATAATGTTAAAAAAGAATTTTAATATTGTCATTTTGAGCAATAAGTAAGTAGACTGTGCTAGTTGCGCAAAAAACACACAAGCCGGGCACTTAGCGTTTTAACCTAATTCGGGCACGCCGAATCCAGAGGTGCTAACTGTTTTTTTATGTAAGCTCTTGTTTTCGCGATTTACCGTTTTTTCGAAAATGGAGGAGGCTGCCCAACATATATTCGCGAAAATCAAAAACGGTTTAGCTTATTGAAATTACAAAAAAAAAAAAAAAACCGCAATTCCGCAATAAATAATACAGTGGGGTTGGTCATACATGTGACCCATCTAAGAGCATCCTACCATACAAATATGACGGTTAAATAAAATTCTTTAATTTGGCCCCTGCAACGCGTAGGATGCTCCTAGAACTAGCAAACCAAGTTTCATTAAAATCGAAAGGGTTCGTGTTCCACTCTTGGTCGATTTGACATGGAATTACCCTAATATCTTTAACTTGGTGAAATATTTTCGTTTTTGTTCTATGACTGTATGAGTTTTCTAATTTGTAATCTTAATAAAGGCTAGTTTTCACTATCTCACAAGTCATACGTATTCCATAATACTTTGTGAGATAGAAATCTAATGAGTTTTGCTGCGACTGTCAAAAAATCTAATTTAACATGACAGTTTGTGTTCACACCATCACACAAAGTATAAACACTCACACATGAAATGAAAAGTATTATTGTTTAGAAATTTTTCAAAAAACGATGAAGTCATATGGGATGCCAAACTTTTTTCATAATACTTTTCATTTTCAGGACACATTGCATTCACACTATCACACTTTGTTATATTACTTGAGTCTTTGACATGTATTAATACAAAGTATAAAAGTGTAAACTAGCCTTAAACAGATAAAAATGTTCTTATTGTTACTTTATAATAAAAAGTTTTCGTTGAAAATGTTGTTTACTTTTTGAAAATTTTGGAATTCTTAAATAAATCTTCAAAGGGGTTAATCTTATCTTATAATGCAAATATATATTTAAACGTTATAGACTATTTGAATATTTTGGTACTAAAACAACGAAAATTTAAAAATAATTTCCGAAAAGGGCTCATATCCGGAAAGTGAAATGACTATTTTCTCCTTCAAATATTATTTTAAATCATTTTTTTTTTACTATTATAACATAAACAGAGGCTTACAATTTAAGGGGAAAAAAATTAAATGGTTTAAGAGATATTCAGTTTTTTGTGTCTCCTGAAATTCAAACAAATGAAGATTATTGACAACTTATGCTAGTGTTGCCAGAATAATATGTACTACTTGGGAAACTATCCATACTATCGATAGTCTTAAAATATCGAAAATATCGATAGGAAAAATTTCGATATCGATATTATTATTTAAAATACAACTATGAAATCATGTAACAGCAGCTATAAGGGTGGTCCAACCATGCCGCACGATATTAATTGTGAGTCACACCTTAACGTAAAGTTAATTGTCCAACTTAATTTGACATTTCTTTGTTTCAGTGTTTGACAAATTCAACCATGGAGAGGTACACAATTAAGCAGCGCGTTAAGATTGTTGAAGCCTTTTACGAAAATGTGTGTTCAAATCAAAATGCATTTCGTGCACTTCCTGATTTTTTTGGTCAGCATAATCAACCAAATGTGTCCACAATCGGGAGAATTGTGCGCAAATTTCAGCAAACCGGGTCTGTAGGAAATGTAGGAAAGAAGGAGAAGTGCAGGCTGTACTTCTTTGGAAATGAGGTTTGCCAAGCAGTTACCGTGAATGGTGTTCGCTATCGCGAGACGATAACAGACTTCTTGTGGCCATAAATTGATCATGTGATTTGACACCGTTGGACTTTTTTCTTTTGGGATATTTAAAAGAAAAAGTGTACGTCAAGACGCTAAGAACAGTTCATGAGCTAAAGGATGAGATAATTTGGCACATTAACGACATTGAACCTCAATTATGTCTCACAGTCATTGATAATATGGAACATTGGATAGAGGTATGTCACCGAAACCGTTGCGAGCATTTGGCCGATATTTTGTTTCACACATAATTGTCATAGATCCTTCTATAATAATAAAAAAACTTTTTGTTTTATTTATAATTAACGTAGTGCATTGTGGTTCACTGATACCAGCACAATTTTTAAATGTTTTAGATGAAATACCGTGCTTACATACATACGTCTTATTGAAAAAAAATATAAGATAATAACCAACTGTAGCCTGATAAACAATAAGTTAAGGTTTTCCTTCTCAAGTACAAACATTTAGTCGATAGTAATATCGATAGTTATATATCAACTATTGATAAATATCGATAATATCCCAGCACTTATATGCACTACAAATTTACAATTTGCAAATTGGCACAATGACCATCGTGATAACCTTTAATGTTTAAATATTTTAGGTCAAGTACTGTCCGATAGTGAATTAAGCCATTTTAAAAAAGGTAAAAGTATTAAGTTTCAAAGAAATTTATATATTTTTTTCCATGATGACACATTTATATGTACATATATGAATGGTATTTAAAATCATCTGAAAGGTCTTCTGATTCTGCGTCTAATGCAATGAAATGTTCACCGCCATATGATGAATATTTTAAGAATTAGAAAGTTAATTTATATTTTGACCCTCTTATTAACCATCAGGAAAGTACAGAAAATGTCTTTTTTTTAATATTGGTGAAAAGACGGTCAAAGTGGAATTTTTAAACAAATAAAAATTAAAACAAATTTCGAGGAAAATTTTATTTACGAAAAATTTTTTATTGTCGCATATGTATAAATTTATTCAAAACTGAATTATGCTATTAAATAATTTAAAAAAATTTTAAAGTTTGTACCTCAAAGGCATGGCTGTGTAGTCGGAGTTGAAATTTTCGATTCGGAGTCGAAGTACCCACAAAAACTCGCGACTTTAACTCCAAAATTTTTCGGCATAAAAAATGTTTTTTGTATTTTTCCCAAATTCAAATACATAAAGTGTAACGAACGAGTTTTGTATCTCACCTACTCGTATGTAATTAACTATGGGCCTGTTCGGAAATGCATCTGTGGTTTCAAATGCTTAAATATGTATCAATTGAATTAGATGTGGAACAAAACATTGTCAAATACTCCACAGAAATAATAATCACACAATAAAAAAAATTTTAATTATTTTTTTATCGGCATTAAAAAAAAGTTTGCTTTTATGCATTTCCGAACAGGCTCTTTATTAAATTTTAATGCGGCACGTGTTAGAATTAAAAAATCGATTTGAAGTTTTAACAGAAACATTTTCTTGCTATATTTAACCATTTAAAAGGTACTGCAAAAGTAAAAAAGTTTTTAGTTAAAGAAGGACCAGTCTCATATACATTTAGCATTAAGGTTAGAGTAGGAGTTGGAATCGTGCTTAAAAAATTTCTGCGGATGGAGTCGGAGTTGGAACTAGTGCTTGACGACTCCACAGCCCTGCTCAAACGTGTGTGAAATGCAATTTTTTGTTTAAAGATTTTCTTTGTATATTTTTTTGGAATCAATAGATAATTTTTAAAAACAAATATTACTCACTTGGAAAATTAAATTGACACTTTCGCTAAGCGTTGTTTCATCTGGTGAATCTACGGGAATTTGTCTGGTAAATCTAGTATCAAATTGCGATACATCATCTTCACTACGCTATTAAAAGGAAGTACAAAAATATTAGATAAAAAAAACATATGTAAATAAATGCACATATGTACATTATACCGACTCAAAAAAAAAAGTTGTTGATGTACCCCTTCAAAACTAACTATGACATGTTTTATGACGATTCCCAAAATATTTTGGCTCTGGCGATAATCTCACGTGAGCCAAAAAAAAGTTCGGTAATTTTTTTTGTCCAATGAATGACAAAATAAATTAGATATTTAGGAATTCTTTGATTCTGCATTAAAACATTTTTAAAATCTAACCACGGACTCGAGATAAAACCCCATTTATAACCACAAAAAGTAAATATTTGAGCAGGAAACACGTTTTATTAATATGTTTTGCTACTATTAAATTTAATTTGAAGACATTAAAAAAAACATTTTGAAAAAATTTAAGTCCAGTAGTATACTTAAAAAATAATACAATTGCTATCAAGGCACATTTAACAAGACATCATTAAAACCATTTTTTTAACTCCAATAACTGTATCTCATTGAGGGAACAAGTTCATTTGATACCAAATAGTGACCCTTTTATGGTAAACATTTTTTTGAGATAATTATTTAACAATATTTTTTGGTACGCATTGAATCATTATTGTTCTGTGCCCCTAGCTGAAATGACAGCAATTATAACTATTATATTTTTAAGTATGTATACCACTGGACTTACATTTTTTCCACATTTTTTTTTTTTTTTTTCTTAATGTCCTATATATAATATAAAAAGCAAAAGTGCAAAAACATAACAACAACCACAAAGACAATTATTTACGCACAACTAATTGTCTGTGTGGTTGTTGTTATATTTTTGCACTTTTGCTTTTTCGCAAGGGTGCAACTTGTGACGTGAATACCCCCATTATCTTTGTGGTTATAAAATGGGGTTTTAATAAAGTCAAACGTTTATTAGGGATAATTTTCATAGTACATAAATTTGTTCTTTAAACCTTTATTAAATTTTAAAAATTTTTGTGAATAAATGAATGTTATAAATAAAGTAAGATAGTGCAGTTAAGGGTTTTGACTAAAATTTCAAAATTGGAAATGAAAATCGGACAAAACATGGTTAGATTACTTAAATTGTAATTAAAATCGAATTGACAAGCATAAAATAACTGACATAAACATCTCGCTTTTTCGATCCTGTGGTTAGATTTTTAAATTGTTTTAATGCAGATTCAAAGAATTCCTTAATATCTACATTGGACAAAAAAAATTCACCGAGATTTTTATTCATGAAAAATTAAATTTTTGGACACTTTTTTTAAGCAGTTTAGCTCACGGGAGATTATCGCTAGAGCCCAAATATTTAGGGAATCATCATAAAAAATGTCAAAGTTAATTTTCAGGGGGTACAACTTAAAGTTTTTTTGCACGTGTAAGGTGAGTCGGTCTAATGTACATAAATGATTATTATTTACCAAGAGAGGTTTTATTGGTGGATCTAAACGTCTAGCAAGTACGTCATCCCAATTTACATGTTTAAAGAATGGATGGCCTTGGACTGCAGCGGCATCTTCGGGTCCACTCCCTAAACGTTGGGATTCTTGTCGTTTCATTAAACGACGGACTAAATCTCTGGCTTCTGGTGTTAAATAAGCGGGCAAATTAAGTTTAGCTTTTAAAATAGTCTCTATGGTTTTTTTACGATCTTCAGCAGTAAAGGGTGGCTAAAATTAAAAACATTTTATTATTTAATTATTTTAATTACAAAATTAATAATGTAAACAGCCTTAAAATACTTACGACACCAGTTAACATATCAAACATCAAAGCGCCCAATGACCACCAATCTACAGCTTTACCATGTCCTCGACGTGTAAGAATTTCTGGAGCCCTAAAAAAAGTAATGTTTTTCATCACAATTGCCTTTTAAGATATTTGTAACATTTGACTTACATATATTCTATGGTGCCACAAAAAGTATGTGTAACAATGCCTTCCTGTATGTGTTCTTTACACAATCCGAAATCTGTTAATTTTACATGACCTTGAGCATCTAATAAAATATTTTCCGGTTTTAAGTCACGATATATAATGCCTAATTTATGTAAATGACCAAGAGCCATTATAATTTCACTTAAATAAAAGCTATAATGATTCCGAAAAAGAAACAATTACATGTTAATCAATGAATAAAATTAAACTTAAGTTTTATTCCATCATACCAGGTTGTATCTTCTAAGAAAATACCTTCGCGTTCTAAATGCATAAATAATTCTCCACCACTTAAATATTCTAAAATCAAATATAGTTTTCCATCCGTTTGAAAGGCATAAACTAACTCTACAATAAATGGATGTTTAACAGCTTCTAATATATTACGTTCAGCACGTGTGTGAGCTGTATCTTTTTGATTTGTGACTATTGAGGCTTTTTTCAAAACTTTCATGGCAAAATATTTATTAGCATCACGACCAGAAGTCTTACGCACCTTGAATAAATTGTAAAATACAAAAATAGTTTAATTAATATATTATTTATTTTTCATTTGCTCTAATACATACCTGAAATACTTTGCCGTAACCACCTTTGCCTAAAACTTTTTTTAGTTCAAAATCTTTTGGACCTAATTTTATTTTACCAGGATTAACATTTTCCTCTGACAGTTGAATAGTTTCTTGACCTTCAGCCCTGTAAACAATAATTGTTTGCAAATGTGAATGATTCTGTTTAAAACTTAATAGATATAAAAAATAGGATAAAATAATAAATTTGATTGTAAGTAAATAGTTCATAATATTGATTTCCCCTTTTTATTCAAAGCGTTTCTCGTTTTGACTTTGGTCAAATGCAAATTTTTTTTGTCATAATAAATTTTTTGAGTTAATTTTACCTGGCGTTTACATTTGCCAGTACTGGCATGACAGTAGCAACTCATGCAAACTTTTTTACTAATACATGCACACTTTTCCAACTGTCTTGTCTACTGTCTAGCAAATTTTGCAGACAGTAAAATTGGACAGTGATTTGACATTTTCTAACAATAATCTGAAGTTTTATTAGCAAAAGGAAAAAAAAAACGTAAAAAATATGTAAATATATTTTGCTTTGATTTTTTATGTTTTAGTCAAGTGTTATGTTTTTTTTTTTTTTCAATATATAGTTATTTTAGGCTGTTTTTAAGTTTGTTAAGTTCATATAAAACACGTTGAGCTGAACTTTCACTGCAACATTCACGTTTGACATATATTTTAAAGTGAATTGTCTTAACTACTGTCTGGACGCCTTTCACTTTCTGTTTATTTCAAGTACGAATTCAGGATTGAATCAACTTTGTAATACTTGAATCAAGCGCATATTGAGATGGTTTAATCTTAGTTTTACTTAAATCAATTTCATTTTCAGATTATTTGAAATACGAGTTCGTGATTAAATCAACTTTATAATTCTTAAATCATTTGCATTTCAATCTCTTTTACTTAAATCAATCTCATTTTCGGATTATTTCAAGTACGAGTTCTGGACTGAACATGGATAAGTTAAGTATTTCGCGAATGAAACTATCAACACCTGCCTTTTTTGTTGTTTCTTATATGTGGCTCAAAAAATTTTAAAAAATTATCGAATTCATTTTTCAATCCAAATTTTAATAATTAATTCATTAATTTATGAAGAAAGGAATTTTACATCATGGAACGAATTAAAATATATTAATAATTTTTCATTCTTGACTGAGCTGGGAATCGAACCCAGGTTTTCACTTACATGTTTAAATTGTAATCACACAATCTCTTCAGAGGGATTTGCCGTTTAACACTCACCGCCATTGACGACGGCTGGCAGTCAATAGTCAAACATCAATCTTTAAACTAAATGGTATTTTAACTTTTGAAGATCGAAATTTTTTTTGAATGATTACACTGGTTCACAAATTATTAAATTTTTGGCATAACCTCAAAAATGATATCTTTTTTCTCTTTCAGACAATATTTACATACACTGTGTTTATCGGATAAAATTTCACTGAGTTACATGCCTTAAGATTGGAAAAAAATTGATTTTTCCTTCTGTTAAGTCAAAAAAAAAAAACATATTTTTTGAATTTTTAAACCCATATCTTAAAGACAATTTTGTTCCAAAGATATTTATAACAAAATGGTTATCATCGGACAAAAATAAAAAAAGTTGCGATTTAATTAGCAAAAACATCAAAATTTAACTTTTTATACAGATATTTTGGTCATACAGATATAGCAATCAGTCATATGATCAATTGGATCCCTCCCTGGCTCACCGAATGACAAATACTTCTCCATGCCTTTACCCAATTAAGTTCATTTTACAAAACGGGTAAAAAAAACTACGTTTCGAGTCCATGGCTTATTGACAAATCTGGCTAAGTACCGAAAATAAAATTTATAAGATTCCAAAATGATTTTGGTCAACTTTTTTAGGAAACTTTTTTAATAATGTAGACAGACCACAAACAAACTAAGAGTTACCAAGTGAATATTTACATACTTTAATATACAATGTAATTTAGAAACTTTGTCAACGAATTCGTTTTCAGTGATGCTTTGCAACATTGATTGCATTTATGAAGTCATCAAGTATCTTGAATTAGACCGATAAGTGAAAGCAAAAAACTACCTAAAAACGCAAGGTACTTATATATAAAAAATAGTAGCATTAATAAAAAATGTATGTATGTTTTAACTAAATATATCGTTATTTCTTAATTTTTTGTCCGACGATAAAAGTTTGACGCTTACTACGTTTGGAACAAAATTTAAGATACAAGTTAAAAAAAAATTTTAAAATTTTTTTTATTGCCTTACTGGAGCGAATTAAAATGGTGAATTTTGAAACAAACATAAAAATATCACGTTTTTTTTTCAAGTTTAAAGTCCTGTAGCTCAGTAAATCTCTATGCGATCAACACAGTATAGATATAGGCGAAATTTAAATCTTGTACAATGCTGAACAGTTCTCGAGATTTTTTGAAATACCTAAAAGAACTGCAAAAAAAATACGATTTTCGCGTATATCTCGAAAATGCTTTTTAAAAAAAAATAAATAAATGCCATATTCGTGCTCAGCAGCCCCAATTTAACTTAGAAAATATCATGTAAAAAAATCAATCCTTTAAAAGTAATTAGGTAGAAAATAACAATCGGCACAACGTTGGCAACGCAATTCCTAAGGTATTCGAAACGTTGCAGTGTTCTGCCAACACACAAATGATAACCTAATGATGGGTTTGCGCAACTCTTTTAACCATGTAGGCAAACCTTTCTGAAAATCACAACTTTACTGCTTTCCAAATATATTTTATTTTTTGTAAAGTATAACATATTCCCAATGCTTCAAACCTCGAACTCACAGTGTTTTCCTAAAGAACTAAATATTTTGCCAATTAAATGTACTTATTAGGGTTTTTTCCCGGGATTTCCCGTCCCGGGAATTCCCGGGAATTTCAATTATTTTATTTCCCGTTTTCCCGGGATTTTTCTTGCGGGA
Source organism: Pollenia griseotomentosa (assembly GCA_963931875.1). NCBI lineage: Eukaryota > Metazoa > Arthropoda > Insecta > Diptera > Polleniidae > Pollenia > Pollenia griseotomentosa. The sequence goes on along the minus strand of OZ007562.1, from coordinate 190,547,177 downwards.
TCCCGGGAAATAAAAAAATTCCTAATAATTTCAGAAAATAGCTATTTATACTTTGAAATTTAGTTTTCTATTCTCTAAAAACTAGCAGCTGTGGATGGGTTGTGGATTAGATCAATTACAAGAAGTGAGTACATGTATTTAAATCAATGTCTCCTGATGCAATAAATCTACTAAAAGCAGAATGGTCAGTGCAACAGTTGATAATTATTACATTTAGTGAAGTGAAGAGTTAATAAAGTACATTTATTCAAAATAAGATGCAGGCAGTAAAGTTTCATTGTCCACGTACAAGTCTTAAAAATAGGAGATATCTAAACATATCGCTCCTTTATTGCAACATAGTCATATCTACGATCTTGGAAAATGCGATTAAAATTTTCAAAATGTACCGACTTAAAGATATATTTTGCTATAACTTCGGTTCAGTTTGAGATATGACTATGATGCAATGAAGGAGCGATATGTTTATTAGGTGATGAACACAAATTTTTTTTTTGGAAACTCGTGTAAGATACAACAACATACAACTTGAAAAATACATTGTCCTAAAGATTACAAATGGACCTATTTAAATGAAACCTTGACATGACTTGACTTGATTTGACTGATATAGACGTTGTTTATAAAAAATAAAAAAATTGCTTCTGATTGTGAATCCGAAGCATGCTACAACGGTGCACTTTTAACTATTTGTCCAACCTCGGTAAAAAATGAACGAAATATTTCGGAAACATGATAATTAGTAAATAAAATCAGGAATATACTTTTTGAAGACTTACTAAGCGGTTTGAGTGTGTCAGAAATTTATTTCATAAGCCGTTAAAAAATGTTACATATTTCTTTAAAATATTTTATCTATTTCATTAATTAACTTTTTGATCTCATATCTTGAGTACCCTAATTTTTATTTTGTTTTTATTATGGTTTTATGAATTAAATTGCTATGTTTATGTTATCTTTTTATCTTGTCTCCAGAGCATAATAATACTGAATAAAAGCATAATAATAGGGAATAAAGGCGTGAGGTGATAATAATTCAAGTTCCTATATCAATCCTCAATTAATTTTTTAGTATTGAACCATTTCTTTTACTTTCTTTGTAAACAAGTTCCCTTACGTTTTTTTATAAAAGTTTTTTTCATTAATTTATAACAAAATTTACTTTGTATTTTTATATGAAGCGGGATCCCGGGATCCCGGGAAATTTTAAAAAATTTCCCGCTTTCCCGGGAATCGAAAAAGTTCGGGAAAAAAAAACTCTAGTACTTATTCATACACATGTATTTTTTTAAATTAATTAAACATGTAACACAAAAAGTTTATATGTACTACATATTAAAATTTTAGCAATATTTTCTTCTTCCGCAAAGATCTCAGGCTACAGCCAGCAAGCTCTTAGTATTTTGGATTTGAAGCAAGCCTTATTGAAATAATAGATTCTAAAGTCTAAGCGCGATGTGTATTTATATTTGTTTTCCCTTAGTTTCTGCATAGGTAACGTATGCGGAATGAAATATTGACTGATTGATACATTATTGTTAACAAAAACTTTTATTCAGGTATTATTGAAATTAATACATGTTAAAATATAAAACTTAAACCTATTTTACAAAAAAAGAAATAAAGCCATAGCGGTGGGCGTTTCTTATATTCAGAGGCCTCCTGGGTCCCCGTTGTGTCCTTATTCTTTAGCTCTCTAATTTAATTCATGAGGAGGTCCAGGGTTTTCGGATTGTAACCCTTTCCATAGACATTTCTCTTTAAATTTGCCAAAATTTGCTCCTTAGGTACAAATTCTATATTTAAATTTGTCCAAGTAGACTGTGTGGCCCTAGCATAATGTGACGAAGCTAAGTCCGGCCAACATATTGTTTTGTCATTCTTATGATACTTATCAATGAATTTTTTAAGTACAGGAAGATATTAGCCATAATAAAACTGTTATGTTATTAAGTTAAGTTATATCCCATTGTGCATACTTAGTTACATTTATATTATTACTTAGGGATATATTTATATTATATGGCAACACTGAAATATCTAATAAAGATTATTGCTTTTTCATAAGCTCATTCCTTAAAAGATAAAACATGGTGTCAGAAGTGAAGCTAAAAGAAAAGTTTGTTTAAAAAAAAAAAAAAAAAAAGAGAAAAGGACTAGAAAAATCTTAAATTGAAATAAAAATTAAATAATCAAAGTCAAGAAGAAGGAATCGGAAAAAAAGAAAATATTAACAACCAATTATAAGTAAAATACAACCAATTTATAAGTAAAATAGAAATCAAAATTATAAAAGAAAAGGAAGAAATAAAATGGCGACAAATCAAACAAATATAAAAAATGAAGCGGGTGGTCAACAATTTACGGCCACATTACAGCAAATAAATTTAAAAGCAACAAATATGGCCAGAGAGTGGAGGATGTGGCACACTCAGTTTAAAATTTTTATAAGAGCCTCTAATCTGGAAGATGCTTCGGATCAACGTAAGGTGGCCCTGTTGCTTCACCACCTTGGTAGCGGAGCCTTAGATATTTTTTATTCCTTCAACATGGACGTTGATACGGTAAAATATGGGGATCTCGTATCCAAATTTGACTCATACTTCATTCCAAAGGTTAATATAGCCATGGAAAGACACAAATTTTTTATGTGCCAACAGCAACCAGAACAAAATATTGAAGAATATGTTACACTTTTGAAAAATCTAAGTTTAAGTTGTGAGTTCGGTGCTTTACGTGAAAGTTTGGTAAAAGATGTCTTCATATGTGGCTTATCAGCTAAAATCGGAAATATACGAGAAAGGTTATTGTCTGAAGGTGGTATTGAGCTTGACAAAGCTATTGATATTGCAAAAAACATGGCGACGGCTAAGGAAAATGCAAAATCGTTTCAACAAATAGAAGAACCAGAGTCTTTTATTAATTACATCAAAAGAAGTGAAAATAAGATGAAGCAGACAAATAGAAACAGCAATTGTACAAAATGCGGCCAAATACATCGAAACAAGTGCCCGGCAATAGGAGCTAAATGCTACAATTGCGGGAAACCCGGCCATTTTGAGAAAATGTGTTTCTTAAAGAAAAAATTCGTTAAGTGTGTATATGCGGGTGAAGAAGCAGAAGAAGAAGAACATGAAAAAGAAGAGGAAGAGGACTTATTTATTGGCGCACTTTCTAGAAAAACTACAACAGCAGCTGAATGGGCTATAGAGGTAATAATAAACAACAACAAAATATTTTGCCAAGTGGACACGGGCGCACAAGCTAATGTAATTTCTTTAGAAACTTTGAAAAATTTAAAAGCTAATCACTTAATGGAAAAAACTAGTATTAAGATATTTACATTCAGCGGTGAGCAAATAAAAGTTGTAGGTTTTGTTAATTTATTAGTGGGTTTCGATAACCGCATTTATAACATAAAATTTTATATTGTTGAGATTAATTGTAAGAATATAATTGGTCTTGAAACTGCTATTAATCTTAATTTGGTAAAAAATGTTAATTTATTATCAGTGAATAAATTAGTTGAAAAATATATGGATGTTTTTAATGGTCTTGGTCTGTTGCAATCTAAATGTAATTTAAAAATACGCGAGAATGTTTCACCTGTTATAGATCCACCTCGCAAAATTCCATTTAGGTTACACGATAAACTGAAAGGCGAATTAAAGAGAATGTCGGATTTAAATGTAATCAAACAGGTTAGTGAGCCAACGGAGTGGGTGAGTTCTATAGTTTTAGTATCAAAACCTAACGGTAGTCTTAGACTTTGTTTAGACCCCAGGAATTTAAACAAAGCCATATTGCGTCCTCATTTCCTGTTTCCGAACATTGAGGATTGCAAGGCTCGGTTAAACGGTTCAAAATATTTTTCATCACTGGATGCAAACAGTGGCTTCTGGATGATTCCACTAGATGATAAATCCTCTAGACTGTGTACATTTAACCCATTTAAGCCCAAACAAAAACTACCGGACAAAAAATAAAATATTGTTTATTTTATTCATTACATATAAACAAAAAAAAAAATTTTTTTTTTTTTTTTTTTTTTTTTTTGGAATTAAAGAGGTGTACCCAAATTGGCACTACGGTCACTAAAAAAAAAAATTTTAAAAAAAATTTTTTTTTGATGTTATAGAAATTTCTGAAACTTTGGTTTATCAATAAGGTAAACATATATTGAATAATGTCAAAAACTTTGTCATAAGCCGGAAATAATGAAGTGTTCCCAAATTGGCACAGCGGGCGTAAATGGGTTAACACGCCATTTGGTCGCTATCGATTCCTGAGGCTGCCATTTGGTATTAATGCGGCACCAGAAATTTTTCACGCTGAGTTGGTAAAATTATTTGGTGATATTTCAGGTCTTATTATATATATCGATGATTTTTTAATATATTCTTCTACAAGAGAAGAGCATTTTCAAATATTGGAAAACGTTTTTCAAAGAGCCAAGGAGGTCGGGCTAAAATTTAATAAATCCAAATGCAAATTACTGCAAACTGAGATCAAATTTTTAGGCCATGTTTTTGATAAATCTGGTGTAAGACCAGATGTTGAAAAGGTTCAATCAATTGTCGACATGCCAAAACCAAATAATGTTAGGGAATTACAACGTTTTCTTGGTACCTAGGTTCATTTATAGAAAATTTATCCTCGAAGAATAAAAATTTGAGGGAACTCTTAAAAAAGGAAATTCAGTGGCATTGGTCGTCCAGCCACGAAAAAGAGTTTGAAAATCTTAAACAGGAGATAACTAAATCTCCAGTCCTAACATATTTTGATCCTAGCAAGGAAATGACATTGTCTGTAGATGCATCGAAATTCGCACTAGGTGCTACAATCTTACAGGATAAACATCCCATTGCATACGCTTCAGTATCTTTGACGGATGCTCAACAGAAATATGCCCAAATAGAAAAAGAATTATTTGCTATACTGTTTGGTTGCACAAAATTCCATCAATTTGTTTATGGCTCAAGGGTTCTAGTGGAAACTGACCATAAACCTCTAGTTAGCTTGTTTAACAAACCTTTATTTAAGATTCCGGCCAGACTGCAAAGGTTCATGTTACGCCTACAAAGTTATAATATATCTGTTATGTACAAACCCGGCAAATATTTACAAATTGCTGATACTTTGTCAAGAGCTCCATTAGTGGGAACAAGATTTACCGAGATGGATAAGGAAATCTCATTACATTGTAATTTTATAGCTTCTCATTTGGAAACGCCTTTTTCTGAAATTAGAGAAATAAAGGAACATTCTAAAACGGATGTTACCTTTATGAAAATATATGAATATGTGAAACATGGTTGGCCAAACAACAAGAAAGATGTTGACCAAGACGTAATGCCTTATTTTAAAATTAAGGACGATATATCTGTTTTAGACGGTATCCTTTTAAAGAATCATCAACTTTTAATACCAAGGGGCTTACGCAAGTCAATTTTAAGTAAAATTCATGAAGGGCATTTAGGAATTCAACGGTGCAAAGATTTGGCACGTCAATCAATTTATTGGCCTAATATATACAATGACATTGAAAACATTGTCACAAATTGCGAAACCTGTATGAGACATCAAAATTCTAACCCTAAACCTGAAATTTCACCACATGAGATTATTGACTTACAGTGGTCTAAATTAGGATGTGATCTGTTTGAATTTAACAAAAACATGTATCTTTTGGTTGTTGATTATTATTCAAAATATATTGAAATTGAATTATTAAGTTCTGGGTATAACAGTTCTCAGGTCATATTAAAATTAAAATCGATTTTTTCTAGACATGGAATTCCGCATATTTTAATATCAGATAACGGCCCTCCATTCAATTCTCAAGAGTTTAAAGATTTTTGCAAAAATTGGCAAATTGATCATAGGACGTCTAGTCCATATTTACCAAGATCTAATGGCTTGGCAGAGCGCTCTATTCAAACAATTAAGAAATTGTTTTTAAAGTCTTATGAAAGTAAATCGGACCCTTATGTGGCACTACTGCATTACAGGACTTCACCTAAGGGTACTTTGCCTAGCCCTGCACAGTTACTCATGTCGAGGTCTTTAAGGACAAAAGTTCCATCCATTGCCACAAACCTTCAGCCAAAAGTGGTTGATCGGGGAATATACAATAAAAAACTGAATGCGAATATTCAAAAATATTCAAACCATTATAATAAAATGGCGAAACAAGTTAAACCCGTTAGAAAAGGAGATAAGGTTATGTTTAAGAAAACACCTACAAGCTGTTGGCTCCCGGGACAGGTAATAGACCATTGCAAAGAACCAAGATCATTCCTAATAAAAGATAATAATGAAATATTGTACAGAAGAAATCAACAACATATAAGAAAATCCTTAGAAAATAAAATAGTTGAAACCCCCAATGATGAATTGTTCAAAACCGATGACACAAGTGTCAAAGTGTTGAATGATGCAGACCGTACAGATGTTGAAGTTCCTAGTGAACTAAATGTACAAATTCCAGAAACAAATGTTAAAAAACATGAAAATATTAAAGGAAATAATTATGTAACAAAAAGTGGTAGGATGATAAAAGAACCAAAAAAATTAAATTTATAATTGTAAAAAAAAAACTATAGTTATTAATACTTTACTACAAATTATGATCTTATTTTTATTACATGTTAATCTAAAATGAAATAATTATTATTATAATTTAATTTATGAAAAGGGAGATGTTATGTTATTAAGTTAAGTTATATCCCATTGTGCATACTTAGTTACATTTATATTATTACTTAGGGATATATTTATATTATATGGCAACACTGAAATATCTAATAAAGATTATTGCTTTTTCATAAGCTCATTCCTTAAAAGATAAAACAAAAACCTTTTTGGGAAACTTCGTTTTCGTATTCTGAATTATATTATCCGGTGGTCTAGTGTTACAAAGCTTAAAATAATATTTTGGAGTCCATTCATGACCCTGCATGGTAAAATAACTCTCATCATCCATGATGCAAATGTATGGCGACTGTTTTTTTGAGACAGTTGGAACAGTTTTTTTGCACACTTGACCACTCCCCCCATATCTGCTAAGTATTTTTTAACTGTTTTATCACTGACATTATATTTATTTGACAACGCACGATAATATTTTGCAGTACGTCCCACAATTTCTGTTTTCATTCTAGCTCGAGTTTGGCTGTACTGCAATGCACGGCTGATTTCATAAGCGCAGTATTGCAAGGCACCACAAAAAACAAATGCGTTAAAAAGGCATTACAAATAAAAACAAAGCACAATTTTCGCAACCGTTGTGCAGTGAATACAGTTACCCCTTTCAGACTCGGCAAGTTAGTTGCGCAAGTTACTTGCCGACAACAACAAAGTCTGTACAAAATTTATTTTTCTTTACCCCGACCGTACCGCTAACGTCTACAAACCAAGAGTTGTAACTTGCCGAGTGTGAAAGGGGTCTTACCATGCTATAATGAACTCAAAGCTTGTCTACAGAAAAGTTGTGGAGCTTATGAAGGTATTCCATTTAGTGTTGCATTGCAATACTGCGTTTATGAAGTCAGCCCACATTTTTTACCGGAGCCGCGATTTCTATTTAACGATTTTTCACTCTCGAAAGCTTACATTGTCTTATAAATAAAAGATTTTTTGAATTACATTTCAGAAAGTGACGAAATATTTCATATTTTGTTTTATGGGGATTATTTTCACAAAATTTATAAACCAACTTGCGACGTTCTTATTCGTTTAGTGACATTTTTATTACCGAATATTAATTTATTAAGCTGATACCTAGCTAAAGATATTGCAGAGATAGTACCGTTACTTTTCTCATATTTTGTTTTAGTTTTGGAATGATTGTTGAAAGGTAGTCCATATTTCATTCCGGATATGTTGTACAATTGAAAGGTAAAGGTTTTAAATTTCCGCGTATTTAAGGAAACAAATTGCGAGGACCGCTCATATTTTTAATAAAAAAAAATAAAACAAGCCCTCAACATCACTTGTCAAAAGAAGATAATCCTCTACTGGACATCATTAGTTTTGATTCCATAAAGCATGTTGTTGTTGATAAAATGCACATGCTTTATCTCGGTATTAGTAAACAATTACTTCACAAGTTAATTTGAAAGAGTTCATTTCATTCAAAGGAAATAAGAATTAATGAATTTAGCAATTCTGTTTCTGAAGCAAGAAAACAACAATTTTGTATTCCCGTAAATAACTTTGATAATATACTCGCATGTGCCCGTGCGGAAAACTGAATTGGCAAATTGGTTTTTTTGTTGTTTTCTTACGAAGACAATAGAATGAAACAATTTGTTTTTTAATTTTGTTTTTTCTTTTTACCCACTTATAACTACAATTCGAGTCGGAAAGAACCCAACCAATTGTAGAGGGATGTAAGAAAAGATAAACTCACTGTTTATTGTTGGTGTTTTGTTTAAGCTTTGATATTGTTACTTACGAGTAAGACTTTGAGTGTTTAAAATTCTTATTCGCTTTAGGGTTTTATTCGTATAATATTTTTAGCTTTTCTAAAATCTTAGGAAAAGGTTTCCTGATGAGCTGGCCTAAGCAACCAGTGAAATGCGCATAGAAGCTAGCTTTCCCTCAACAATAAATTTCAGTGTATTTATCAAATATGGAAAATTGAGAATTTAGCACGTCATTCAGAAATCGTATTAATGATTTCATATTTATGTTAATTAGATCTGATAAGACGAGTGAAAACTCTTGAAATAGTTTTTTGTTTTTGAGTAGCATAAATATACGATGCATATCACACACAGAATGAGTAAATTTTACATATTTTGGATGGTTGCGTCGAATTCTTTTTCGCCCATTGAGGCCAGTGATCGACTTGATTCTGGCGGACTACTTGCGAAGGCAAGTGTTGTGGAGGTTTTCTATTCGTTTTTTCTCATCCTACATAGAGATTCGCTAACTTCTAGGCGAAAGTTTCTCGATAACATAATGGAATTTGATTTATTTGCATTCGCTCATATAAATCAACTAAAATTTAGACATTGTTACGTCTAAATAGTAATTCTCAACCAAAAAATAAAAAATAGCACTATAATAAATTTGCTGGAGGCTGTAAAAAATAGATTCCCTTTTCGCTCAATGTAGCCCACAAGACACAAACACTAAATTTCGTGTTTTACGCATGTAAGTCAAAAATATTAAAAGTACTAGAGTAATGACTCATATTTGGACACTAACCTTACAGACTCTCACAAAAAAAACGAAGCAGCGGTTATAAAAATATTTTTTATTAATTATTTATTATAAAGCATTTTCACTTTTTTAAATTTTAAAAATTATTATGGGATCCCAATATTTATAACAATAAGAAACAACCAGCTTATGCTTTTTTGCACTATTACTATGGAAATTATTGAGAGATGACCAGTACTACAGGCAACAGTAGTATACTATATGTTACAAAGGGTTAAATGTGTTTTACAAGTGAACGATTTATTTCTTGTGAAAAATAAAAATTATTTGTTAGTAGTTACAATGATAAAGAATACAAATTAAAAAAGAAAAAATAAAACGGGAAAGTGAAAAAATTATAAGTTTGTCGTATGATCGCGGTGCTACAACCCTCAAAATAAAAGGGAGCCAAGTATTTCGTCTTTCCAAGAATTATGTTTGTCGTTTGAGAAAACGTTTGATTTCAAATAATTTTCAATTTGAAATCAAACCTCCGTGTTTTTTGGGTTGACTTTGAAAATAGTTTGGAGTATTTAAAGTTCATTGTCAAATCTGCTACAAATTCAATAGAACAAATTCAAAGAAAATTGCACATTTTCCATATTCAAATAATATCCTACAAGTATATCCCCTTGTTAAAAATAGAAAATATTCATTGGAAAAAATTATAGACACACTTGAATCGAAAACACTATTTTCGACTTTAAAATTTTAAATTTAAACACAACATAAGGAGGAAATAAATTTAATTTTCTTCTCTCAAGAGTTTAGTTTACAATACCTTCATATGAAATAATTACTTCATAGAAAACTTGATATCTATTAGTGATATTAAATCGAAATGAGCGATTTCTGACTTATGACGTTGTTGCAGCAAATGAGAGATATCAAAAATTAAAATGGCACAAAAAATGGTTAAAATGGCAAAAATAATCATGTTATTTAAAAAACATTTATTTAAGTTTTGATTGTATAGTACAACCAGCTAAACCCGGTGCGCTTTGCTACCCCCATCGAAATAAAATTAGTACAATTTTTTTAAAACAGATCTCGAGTATTGATTACAACGCATCTTGTACTAAATTTAAATGCTTTTCAAGTAAACGTTCTACAGATATACAGAAATTTCAAGTGTATTCGTATGGGAGGTGCCATTCGTAGTTTTTCCATTGAAATTACTTCTTGAAAGAGGTTGTGTATTATTCTTAGGAAAATCGTTTCAGTAGTTTAGGAGTCTTTAGGGAACAAAATTAAAAGCTTTTTTATTTATATATTATTTATTACTTCCCCTGCGCCTACCCCCTTTATTTTTATTTTAAAAGGTGTAGTTTACCATAGGAGTGCATCGTACAAACCTTGAAGACTTTTATCTTCAGATATTCGGTATTCAATATTTTCGTTCTATTGGGGTACTGCTTTTCCTCCGTCTACCCGCCCATTTTTATTTTAAAACTTATTATTTACCATAATATTGGCTTTAGCCACGTTTGAAGACTCTAGCTGTAATAGCTCTTTAGTTACGCGATATTTAATATATGCATCCTATGGGGGGTATTGCTCCACCTGCGCCTTCCAAAATTTGTATTTTCAAATGTGAAGTTTACTATAAGATTGACTCCTACCAACATTTCTTAAGATATGCAATATTAAACATTGGCGTCCTATGGGGGTAACACTTCCCCTCCTGATACCTTATTTCAATTTCGGTGCTTACTGCAAAAAGTTCAAGAAAATGGGTGCAGCGGCTAAGCGGATAAGCGAAACTTAATATTGGCATCTATGGAGGGTACAACTTCCCATGCTCCTATCAAAATAATAAGTAGCCTATATTGTTTTCGGGGCTCGCGTGATATTAGTGTTAAAATCGTTTCAGTAGTTTATCAGTCTATAGGCCAACAAAAAAACAGAAACACATTTTTAATTTTTATATGTAAGGATTTATTGCTCCCCCTGTACCTACCCCCTTTATTATTATTTTGAAAGGTGCAGTTTATCTTAAGAGTGGGTCCTAAAAAACTGGAAGACTTTTGTCTTCAGTTATTAGGTATTTAACATTTTCGTTCTTTTGGGGGTACTGTTTCTCCTCCGCCTACCCCGCCCATTTTTATTTTAAAATTTGTAGTGTACCTTAATAGCGGCTTTAACAATGTTTAAAGACTCTCGCTATAATAGTTCTTCAGTTACGCGATACTTAATATATGCATACCATGGGGGTATTACTCCTCCTGTGCCTACCCGCTTTATTTTTCTTTTCGAAAGTGTAGTATACCATAAGAGTGACTTGTACAAAGTTTAAACATTCTCACTATAGCAGTTCTTAAGATATGCGATATGAAACATTGGCGTCCTATGGGGGGTACCACTTCCCCCGCTGCTATTTTATTTCAATTTTGGGGCTCAGAAGATCCTACTACCAAAACTTCATCCTATGGGGGTACAAATTTCCCTGCCTTCCGGTTCAGTAGTTTAGGAGTCTATTATAAGCCAACAAACAAACAAACATACAAACATTTTTCATTTTTATATACATATATAGCATGTTTCTTCAAATCGTCAAAAAAAAATAATTTCCGTTTACGCATAAAAGAGTTCAATAAATGGAAACCCTATTTTCAACATCGCAAGATGTACCTGGAGCATATTTGAACGCTAATAGTTCAGATGGAGAAATGCTGTCCATAAATTCACTTGCAGACACCTAAGTCAAAAAAACAAAATTCTGAGAAAATCGATTACAACAGTTTTTCAAAATTGAAATGCCAAGCCATGTAGAGAGTTTTGCAGGAGTATTGAATAACTAACCAGAAATTGCCCATAACTTACGCAGTTTTGTACGAGATTGATATTGACTTAGTGAGGCATTTTAAAAAACAAATAAAATGGCGGCTTTTACAGAATTAAGCGAACAATTAAAATAGAAGTAAGGGGTTTTTAAAATTTCAACTAAAATAAAAAATAGAAAAAAAAAGTTGCCTGGTGATGAACAAAAAGTCAGCAGCCGCAATTTAAATGAGATCAGCCGAAGGTGGACAATTTTTTGCAACCACACTACAGCCAATGAATTTAAAGTCTGCTAATCTGGCTAAAGAGTGGCAGCTGTGGAATGCACCATTTAAAATCTTAATGATGGCTTCTAATTTGGAGATGCAACCTGATTTGCAAAAAGTGGCTTTGCTTTTGCATCATCTAGGTACTGCGTCCGCAGAAATTTTAAATTACTTTAATGAGGACATGGACACGTTGACATACGCAAAATTGGTAGAGAAATTTAAAAATTTCTTTATCCCAAAGGTGAACATTGTAATATATATGTTCCCATCGATCCTATACGGAGCATAAGGCCTCAATTGTAATGGAGCGTCACAAATTTTTTATATTCAAACAGCAGCCCGGTCAAGCAATCGACGAATATGTTACAACTTTAAAGAATTTAAGTTTCAATTGTGAATTTTGGAATTTCGTCAGTATGGTTCGGAAAAAAACTTCAAATCTACAATCTACAGTAAGCAACAGACTTCTTGTAGCCGGTGTGGTCAGACGTACAAGAACAGGTGTCCTGCAGAAGGGGCCAAATGCCATAGTTGTGAAAAATTTGTTTTTTGCCAAAATGTGTTTCACGAAACGGATCGTAAAAAATGTAAGCATCGATGAAAATGGTGACTGTGATGGCGATGGTGAAGAAGAAGATTTGTTTATTGGCTTCTTAAACAACAAAAGCAACAACGGTAGAATGGAATATTCGAGGTTTAGGTTACATTTAGTGGCGAAAAATTATCAGTCTTAGGGACAATCGACTTAAAAGTTTTTTACGAAAGTCAAACTTATTTATTAAATTGTTTTGTTGTAAACATGAGATGTAAAATATTATCGGCCTTCTATCGACTATAGAAATTAATTTAGTGACAAAATGTAAATTTTGTATCATTGAATAATATTGCTGAAAAATTTTGATGGTTTTTGATGGTATTGGTCTTTTGAGAGGCGAATGTAATTGAAAGATAAAGGATGATATTTTTCCTGTAGTTGATCTACCTAGAAAGATTCCATTTAAAGTGTATGATGCTTTGGAAACTGAATTCAATAGAATGCAGACAACTGCAAAAATCACTATTTTTCTTGATTTACTCATACGCTTAAATTTACAGTCACTCTATGCCTGCAAAACAAAGTTAAACGTTGGTAATTTTGACATCGTTTCGTACACATTTGATTTGTGCATGTGTGAGTTTTTTTATTGTTTGCATTCATTGATGCGCACGCAATAACACAATTGCAGTCATTGCCCACTCGATGAGACAACGACGAATGTAAATTGGTATGAGTACGAGTCGCTTTGGTATGATTGTTGTAGGCACAAGTTCAAATAAATCCAATTTGTTTTAGTTTTTATTTTTTTTTAAAGCGTAACAATCCTGCGGGAAATTTGTGTCAATTGGTCCAACAGACGTGCCTGGGATTTGTAAAAATAGAACAAGTACAAAAAGAAAGGACTCATGACCAGTGAAAGAAGAACCAATCCCTTAACTGGAACAAAAAAGTAGAAAAAGTAATGAATTTCAGTACAGTCTTCACCGGTGCTGTGACACATTTTTTGGTACTTTCTAAAATTTGGTTCTTGAATTTAATTCTAGGACTTGTTTGATTTAAATAATACTACATTTTAGAAACTGAAACTAAGTACGTTCATGGAAAATAGACCTGTGACTGGTCAAATGCTGTCAATTGACCCCCTCCAATGACAACCCCATGTGAAAGTGATAGGTCTTATTCAAATAAAGTGCTAGAACTCGAACCGGTCGCTACCACCAAAGACCTATCACGGGACTACTTCGGTGTCAGTTCGCTTCTCTCTAGGGAAGCAACATTAACAACAACAATAACAACAATACATTGTGCATACAGAACTACTGTACTTTTTAAGAAATTATAAAAAAAAACCGTCTTCTGTTTCTATGGAAATTGTTTGTACCTATGTGCGTTTAGTTTCATTTCAATTTGTTTTTTCTTTCGAATCCAGCATATGAAAAAACTTTAATACGTACGTATTCAGCATGTGTGCTGAATAGGCATCAGAGCAATGATTTTTGTGTATTTTTTTGCATGTGTTTTTTAAAAAAGCAATAATTGATGAACGAAGCTAAACATGGTATGAATGGCAAAGCCAATACGCTGTGCATGACTTGAATGAATTTTAAAACAACACCAATGTGTGTGGCTGAGAAAGTTTGATTGCATGAACACAAATCAGTCTATTTGATGTTGTTGATTGAATGGGAATTTTGCAATCACACAAAGCCGTTCCCTGATAGAATGGTAGATTTACAGGTGATCACAAAAGTTATTGATAAAGTAGAATATATAAAACAATTAAACTCAAAAATTCAATATTATTCAGATATTTACAACAGAACAGCAAGGACTTATGAACCTGTTCAAGAGGGACACTCAGTTATGATCATGAAAACACCTACAAGTCGTTGGTTTCAAGGTCAAATTATAGACTCATGTAAAGAACCAAGATCACTTTACAGAAGAAACCAGGACCATATAAAAAAAACATCACAAAATAGGATATTCGAGAACATAGAGGAAAAATGGTCTCCGGGAGATAATCAGGCTGATAATGAATAAGTAGCCAATACAGATAGGGATTGTCAAGATTATATAACAAGAAAGGGTAGAGTAGTAAAAAAATCCATGAAATTGGATTTGTAAACTATCCTTATGTATCTTTAATTTTAGTTAAGTTAAAATTCATATTTCTCCACACATAATTTAATAACCTTGTATAAGAGTTATTCAATCTTTATTTATCCTGTATATATTTTATTTAAACCTCTTTTTATTGTAAAATTTTAATATTTTTATATAAGATTAATAAAAGGAAGATATTGTATAAGAAACATATATGTCATGCAACTGGTATGACACAACTACTAACCTGTAGCTAGGTATATATGAGTATGTATATACATTAGATCTATAACTTTTTAACACTTTTTGCGAATATCAAAAACGGCACGTAGAACATTGAAAGTTATTAATGAAAAATATGATAATTTTTTTGGATTGTTAAAAAAAGTTCACGCAGGGATCGGGTTGAAGTTTGAAAACAACCATTTTTATCTCACGGAAATTTTAAAAATTATACACCTGATATTTGTATATATTTCTATACGTATCACTCAAATGCTATTTTGGAATTTATCCACTGCTTTAGATTTAAAAATTTTCCTACGGTTTACAATTCACCGCGGTTCAAAATTTCTTGGAAGGTTTTAGAAATTTGCTTCCCTGCGTGAGGTGTTTTTCGCAAAAGGACGGGAGACAGGTGTTTTCATTACTAAAACATTATTGGCCACTCCGTGGTACTATGCTAAAAATTTGGTTATAGCCCTAATACATGTATTCGGTAGCCAGTATTCAAATAATGTAATATGGCACCGCCATCTTTTTATTATACAGAATAAAACACTTCTTATTAGTTTAACACAACACACTCAAGAAAAATAATCGAAAAACCAAAGAAGGATTAATGAAATCTTCAGAGGAGGAAAAGTTGTAGAGGTTCGTTAGATCTATATAGTGACCATGTTCTAATAATTGCGAATCTTGGAACGAGAA
Source organism: Pollenia griseotomentosa (assembly GCA_963931875.1). Taxonomy (NCBI): domain Eukaryota; kingdom Metazoa; phylum Arthropoda; class Insecta; order Diptera; family Polleniidae; genus Pollenia; species Pollenia griseotomentosa. The sequence goes on along the minus strand of OZ007562.1, from coordinate 190,531,343 downwards.
TAACAAGCAAGAAGAAAAAAAGGGAACCCACCAGAGAAAATTTAATGCTGAAAAACTAAAGGACGAAGATACAAGAACAATTTTTACGGATAATGTAAACGAGCAATTTGAACAAATGATGATAATATTACCCAGTCAAGTAGATGGGACATGTGCACAGCGCTGCGGAAAGAACATTCAGATATCCAAGAAAACCTAGCTCTAAATCTTGGTATAACGATGAATGCAAGAAGGCTACCGAAAGGAAAACTACTACTATATCTGTCCCCTATTGAGCATTATGTGAGAAGTGTGGCTGCTAGGAACCTACTTAGACTTTACGAGTCTTCCTTAGTTAGACCTAGGCGAGATGATCACACGAGTCTTTTTTTTACGAGGTCTGCTTGATCACAGTACTGTTCTCGAGAGAATTTCGGATCATAGAACTATGACCCTGGACTTCGGTTTAACACCACCAGTGGAGTTCCCGGAAAGAGAAATCTGGCGTGGATCCAATGGACTGTTTGAGAGGTGGGCAGTATTTACGGATGGATCCATGATGGAAACCGGCACTGGTGCCGGTGTATATATCGCGGACACCGAGGTAAAAAGGTCATTCAGACTCCCTGATGAGTGCAGTGTCCTTCAGGCTGAGATCCTAGCGATCTGGAGGGCGACGGAGGTGATAGTGGATCACATCGTGGGTGGTTCTGCGCTGACAATTTACGTCGATAGTCAGGCGGCGCTTAGGGCATTGACAAATAATACGGTGTGATCGTGCCTGGTCGCTCGGTGTAGGAATGCTCTTAGGGAACTCATGGAGGCATTCAATGTAAGGCTGTGTTGGGTACCTGGACACTGCATGGTTGATGGAAATGAGGTGGCGGACGAACTCGCGAGAGGGGATTCGAATCTGGACTTAGTGGTAAGGGACAGGGGGGTAAAGCCTCCCCTATGTTACTACTATGGTGTGATACGGGAAAAATTCCGTGATGACGTTAACCGATCCTGGGGGGACAGAGTGGCTTGCAGGGTGTCTAGGGCACTATGGCCCAGATTGGACGCGGGGGCAACCAGGGTTCTACTGGGATTGGATAGGGGTGGTCTTAGAAAACTTATAGGGTTCTTGATGGGTCATTGTCCCGTTAGGGCTTTTACGGGCAAGTGGGACAACACCATACCGGACTTTTGCAGATTATGCGACGATTCAGAGGAGCTGGAAACGATCGAGCATGTACTGTGCCATTGTCCTAGGATGCAGGGTCTCAGAAAGAAGTGGCTAGGAGACAGGTTTCACGACGAACTGGGGTGCATCGCTGGATGTAATCCGGCTGATCTACTGGGATTTGTCAGAGAAATAGTTCGGTTGTTTCTATTGAGGGGACTGTAGAGAGGGAAATTGTTCTTTATATTACCTACTAACTTTCTAATTTTTTGGATTACATCTACCTCATACTTTTTATCTTTACTTTTCTCTTTTCTACTTTTTTCTTTTAATCGAAGGAATTCACAATGGACCGTGCCGGTCTCCGAGTGGAAGTGTGCCCTTGGGCACATAACCCTTCTTAACCTAACCTAACCTAACTTATTATGCATCGAATTATTAAATAAATAACGGATATATGTACATTAGGGCTATAACTTTTTCACACTTTTTGCGAATATCAAAAACGGCATAGTATTATAGTATAGAACATTAAAAGTAGTTAATAAAAAATATGATAATTTTTTCGGATTGTTTAAAAGTTCACGCAGGGATCGGGTTGAAGTTTGAAAACAACAATTTTTATCTCACGGAAATTTTTAAATTATACACCTGATATTTGTATATATTTCTATACGTATCACTTAAATGCTATTTTAGAATTTCTCCACTGCTTTAGATTTAAAAATTTTCCTACGGTTTACAATTCAACGCGGTTTAAAATTTCTTGGAAGGTTTAAGAAATGTGCTTCCCTGCGTGAGGTTTTTTCGCAAAACGAAGGGAGACAGGTGTTTTCATTAATAAAATATTATTGGCCACTCCGTGGTACTATGCCAAAAATTTGGTTATAGCACTAATGTACATACATATTTTTATTGTTGATTTAAAGGATGGCTAAAACCGATTGAACAAGCTCCACATTCTTATAAATTGGCTCATTCGTCTTCAAACAGCATATTATTCTGCTTGTAATTCCTCACTGGAATCGCATAAAAAGGATTCAAAAAAACATGCCGAAACCATTCGCTACAAACAAATTAAAAAATTTTTTACTAAAAATTTTTTTTGGCGATTTCTTATTATATTATTTTTTAAAAAATTTTAAATTTAGTCAGAAACAAAAACGAAAAAAATATATTAACATTTTAAGGTTTTATTTTTTAATTTGGGTATTTTTGGAGATTTATTTTTTATTTTTGGGGACAAGGAAAAAGTACCTGGCAGCCCTGTCTACAACCGACTACAAATGGTAACGAGTAATATAATTGGCGAATATCAAAGCGTATATATAAACGATAAATCGACGACACGCCAAATTTGTTTAGCACGTCAGATCATGCGAACACAGAAAGGATATTTACTGCATATGACACTACCCAGCAAAAAAAGCGTTGAAAAAGATGTTATTAAATCACCACAACTCGCAAACCCGAAGTACTTCAAAATCGGGTGAAGAAGCTATGAATTTAATATAAGCATGTCATTTGAAAAATGTTGTTCATTTTCTACTACTTTTAACTGCATATATTCCACGTTTCTAGTACTTTTACAGTTCAGATATTTGAATGTCATTTAAAAGTAGGGGAAAAAATGTATACTTAAATAACTCTTAAGATGCTAATCAAAAGTAGTGCTGCAATAGTAATGAAATTGTCCATTTAAGAAGTGATTTTAATGCAGTGATTTTAAAATGCAACTTTATCGCTTTTAAACAAATAAAACCCCTTTAATTAATTAAAAAGCATCACTTTTATAGGAATAAATATAAAAACAAGCTCTAGAAACACAAATAAAAAATTCAGTTAATTTCCAGAACAAACAAATATTTTTTAGAAATACAATCCTTTTTAAAAATTTCCGGGCCAACTACATTCTATGCAATTATTTAAGAACAAAGGTGCAATTTAAAATCTTATTTCATATTTGTACTTAAAAACTACTTCTTTAAAGCTGAAAAGTAGCATTAGCTACTTTGGATGTAATTAAGATGCAGTTTTTAAAGTATGACTTCCATTTTTTTTGCTTGGTATTGACGGAAATGCTCATTTGAATGCCTTAAATGTACTAAATATACCACTTAAAAACCACGATTTGGAGAAGGTCAAAATTCAAAGCAACATGTCCTCTGAGTTATCATGCTTATTATTCAATATTGTCCTGGAGAAAGTAATAAGTGACGCGAACATGCAGAAACCACTTAACATACAGTTAAGCCTCGATTTACGGGAACTATTGGGACCGAACAAAGTACGTGTAAATAAAATTCGCGAAAAATAATGTTAAGGATTGATACAAATTTGTATTTTTGGACCAAGAATTTACCATACGGTGCTTGACAATTCAATGGAAACTTTTCAAACAATTTATTTATTTATTCTTAGAAGTCGAAAATCAAAAAGACTCCTTTCAGACTCGGCAAGTTAGTTGCGCAAGTCAGTTTTTCGTTGCTTTTTTTTGAAATTCTTTTTTACTAAAATTTTTCGTTATTTTTTGACATTTTGATTGTGAAAAGTGATGATATACACACTTTACGGAGAAGTTGATGTAGTAACCGAGAAAAACAAAAATTGTCGTTTAAAATGGGCAGGGCACACTGTTGCTAGTAAATTTTTTCCAATAAATCTGAAAAATTGGACTAAAAAATCTGGAAAATAAAAATGTTAAAATCTGTAAAAAATCTGGAAACTTAAAAAAATTATTTTTGGGTTGATTTTGTTTTTATTTTCGGATTCATACAACAAACCAAAGCTTAAGCCGATATTTAATTTTTTTTTTTTGTACATTAAAATCAAAAGTTAATATGTATGTATATACAAAAGAGAATAAATTTATATAAACAATATGTATAATTTTTACATATTGTTTATATAAATTTAAAACATAGAAATGTATATTTAAATACATTGTGCATACCTCATATCATCCTTTTTAAAATAATTTTATACATTTATTTATTTATTTATTATAAAATAGTAAATTTTAAAAAGTAAGCGCACATATTTGTGCTACGCATTTAGACATACAGAGATGCACCAAGATAAGTAAACGAGTTTTTAAAAATTTAAAAAAAATACAACATTTAAAGAGCCAGGACATTCCCTTTTTACGAAGAAGGTTTGTAAGGGACCATATTGATGAATAACGCTAACAACAAAAAATGCTGTGTGTAAATCTGATCGATACATTCACAAAATTTTATATGCGCTGAATAAAGCTCGTTCTGTATCAAAAATGTATTGCTTTAAAGTGGGAACTCGACATCTAAAATTCATGACTTCTTAAAGCTGTAGGTCCACAACTCGCGTTTTCGCCTCCACGCTTTGCATAATTTTTGTAAATACATTCCATGCGTTCTATGTTTCAAGCAGTGCTTAAAAAGCTGCAGTTGAGATAGTAAATAGTCATTAGATTGTGCTGTCTGTAACTTCGACTTCTTCATTTTTCATTGGACAAAAATAAACTGTTGCCTTTACTTCTGATTAATTAATTGAAAACAGTCGTAGTCTAGGCAAAAGCAAAAAACGAAAAGTTGTACACAACAAAAAACAACGACAGTCGACATGTTCGGAAGTGTTTGGTTTGACAGACTGAAACTTTTAAAAAATCCCGTAGTTAACGAAGATGGGACGTTGGGTTTTGTTTTGAATGCAAGTTTGACATCCCATACGACTTCATAATTTTTTGAAAAATTTCTAAACAATAATACTTTTCATTGGATCAGGGTTGCATTTTATTTCATGTGTGAGTGTTTATACTTTGTGATGGTGTGAACACAAACTGTTATGTTTAATTAGATTTTTTGACAGTCGCAACAAAACTCATTAGATTTCTATCTCACAAAGTATTATGGAATACGTAAGACTTGTAAGATAGTGTAAACTAGCCTTAATGATAATCGACATTCTAGTTGGCAGCTCGTTGTGCGTAATGTATAAACTGTGGCTAATTGTTCATACCGTTGTTAAAAATTGCAATTTGCGAGACTTGCAACTTTAAACAATTAATGTAATTTTATAAGAAACGACAATACAAAAACAAAATACCAAAAAAAGTTGAAATTTTTGTCTAGAAAGTGAAATTTGTTCTTTAAACAACCGAAAAGAAAGAATTTGTTGTTTTTGATATGTAACACTTGAATTTTGTTTGTTTAAATGCACAATTGAACAGCGCAAGTTTACTAGTCAAATTTGTTCGGCAAATTTACTAAATTTGTGTATACAATTTTTTAAAGTTCATTTGCGAGGGCTTAAAAATGCAAAGTTTTCACCGATTGCGAAACTTTTAAGCTTTTTATGAATACGGCAGTAAAATCATTTTAAATAAAAAGGTACATAAATATTTTTATTTAATAAAATAAAATAATTTTTTGTTTAATTCATTTAATAGTGAATTAAAATTGCTAAAATGTCAAAAATTATTAGTTGTTTTTATCTTTTTTACCGTTTTTGGCCCATAGCTGCCAAACTGTTGAAAATTTAGTAAAGTAACCTAAAAATAATATTCCTTATAATATAACCTAACCTAACCTAACCTAACATCGAAAATTCGAGAAATATGTAACAATTGTAGCAAAAAAACTTGATATTGATTAATTCTTTTTTTGCCTTTTGCTACATCTATATATATATATATAAATTCAACAATAAGGTTAAATAAAATATTCAATATAAATTACACTAAACTAATCTTTTTTAAAAAACAATTTATGATTTCCTTGTGAGGCAAATTTAGATAGTACAGTCTATCTTCTGTCATTGTTGATCTGAGCCATTTTTTATTCGACGAAGGGTAGGAAATGACCTCTCGCTCCTAGCATTACTGACGAGCATTGAAACGAAAATTTGAAATATTTTTCTTAGATTTGGGTAGATATCTTCATCACAGTTTATTAAAGCATCCACAACGTTATCTGATAGATTTTCAGATATTTTTCATGTTTGTTGCCAATGCAACAGTTCAGGCTCAAGTTTAGATGTTAGTAGGTGTTTATCTCTTTTATCACACATAATCAGCACGTCAGCTAGTTGTGGTTTTAAAAGTTTTGTTTCTGTATACGACTTCATTAATTACACTTTGAGGTAGAAGTTTAGGTATGTTCAATACATTTAGGATATCTATTGGGAAAGGTGTTTTGAGATCTTCTAAAATAAATTCAATAGGAGGAATGTAACCTACAACTCGGTAGTATTCTTCAACATTTTGAATGTGATTATTTCGTTCAAATCTTGTCTTTTCGATTGGAAGCTCGAAATGAACGCAAATAACTTTAACTTTTTAAAAAATCGCTTTAAATTGTTCTTCGGCTTTATTTAAGTTTTGATTAGGCTTGATCCTTTTTAAAGATCTATAACATGCTTTTGTAAAATGATACTAAGCGGCTGTGTTATAATAAGTATCACACTTAATCAGCCCAATTATGAATAAAAATTCCCCGGGAGTTTTCTCCCTTCTCCCATTTTTCCTATGTAAATTCAATTGTATAAATGGGAGAAGGGAGAAAACTCCCGGGGAATTTTTATTCATAATTGGGCTGAATATGTATATTCCGCAAATAAATTCAAAAGTACTAAGTGAGTTCGTTTATATAAGGCTTTTGATGAAGTATCTCTACCTTTTCACTCAGATATTTTTTCCAAAGCTTCTACCATATGATGTACACTTATTGCAAAGTGTAAAATTGAGTCGTGACGGTCCACCCATCTTGTCTCCCATAATGTAGAGAGTTTGGCTCCCAAATACTTTGCTAAAACTGCGTTTCGCTTGGGGTGATAGCACTACGTGACAGTTTTTTGAACAAATGAATCTGACACCTAATGTGAAATTTCTTTTTAGTAAAACGTTATAGAATTTCTAAAATAACCATGGGTTGTTTGTGAAGATGAGTCAATAAATGGCAGATTTAATTTCAAACTTCATTTAAATTTGATGATTTTTTGCAATTTTTCTCTTTTCAAGTTATTTTTTTTTAACCAAACAATTTCACTTTTTATCACTTACGACGTTATCCTATTTCAATACGTACAGGTTGTGCCGAATAGATCCATCTCGGTGCAAAAATGACAAAGTTACAGAAAATTAATTGAATTAACCCACTTTTCGATTTGTATCAAATCAAAGAAAAACACAACAAATAAATATATACAAAGCTAAATTTTTAGTAACAACTAATATTAAAAATAGCTTAAAACTATTGAATTTCCATGTGGGTTAATTTACTAAATCTTCTGTAGCTTCGTCATTTTTGTACCAATCTATCTATGTATTGTTGGGCGCAAAATGTTCATATTAAAATAATCTAATGTAGCATGCAATAAAACATTAGGATTTTCAAATCATTGGTTTGAAAAAATAACTTGAAAATAGCAAAATTGAACAAAATTATAAAATTTTAAATGAAGCTTGAACTTTTGCCCCCTGTAACTCTGTCATTTCTTGACTAATCTTCAGAAACGACCCATGGTTATTTTAGAAATTTTATTATCTTTCAATAAAAAAAAGAAATACATAATTCGTTTAACATTTTTGAAGATATTTGCATTTCAATAGCATCATCTTTTTTTAAAAACACAAATAATATCTCAAAAACTGTTCTACTTTTGACAATTCTGACGTCATATTCGGATTCAGCGGAAATTTTACATAAAGATTAGTTGTCAGATTCATTTGGTCACGAATTTGTTGAAAATTTGTGACGTAGTGTTATATTTAACATTTTTTGTCGTTTCTTTAACAAATGATACAACTTTTTGTATTAATGGCACTTTATTGCTTTTAGAAATTGAGTTGTTTGATTTATGGGAATAGCAAGGCGTTTGTTTCGCATTTGTCGCGGTTTCCAGAAATGTTTACCAGCTTAATTTTTTGCTGACATCAGAGGACACCCATCTGTTCCAACTCCTACACAATGTTTTAGGTCAATACCAAAATTTGTCAAAGCTTTAAGAACTATTGAAGATAGTGCCTTTGCATCAATTGACGCATCAACGTCATAATCAATATACTTTGAAGGCTCTTAAAATCTGTGCTGGAATTTCTAAAAATTTTGTACAAAATTTTTGCACAAAAAATATTATTATTATGAATTCTTGTATTATCGAAATAAACAAAACATATTTTTATAATTTATGGGGGAGGGGGGGTTTCCTTATTTCCCCCACCCCCCTGAATCCGCGCCTGCTGCCAATATTATATCGTACATGACAAAGCGCCTTAATAAGCAAATTTCTTATACCTATTTATTTAGTTCATAAAAAATTAAATTTTTTTTTTTATAAATTTATTACACAGTGCAACAAAATTCGGGTCATCGCCGCCAGCCTCAATACTTGCAACGCAAAATGAAACTATACTACTGGTAAAGCAAATTTTTACGCACATGTCCTAATTTTTTTAAATCCTTCCTAATTTATGGACTTTGTTTCACTTAAAATTAAATGATTTAGTTGGTGGTAAAAATTATTAATAACAGTTTATAAATATCCAAGTTATAGACGAATGAGTATATTTTTCCTTTCAAAATAAAATATTTGACGTGTATTACGACAAAATAAACAGGACCAAATTTGGGATATTTTTTTGTACGGAAGTTACTGGTATATTTTTTCACAGGGCGCCAATACAGAAGTTCTTTCGAAATAAGGATTTTTGCACGATTGTAATCGTTTTAAATAAACTAGAATACATATGTAACTTATTAAAGTATTATCGAAATTTTACTTACTCTTGTTGTACATTTATGCTTAGTTCTGGTTCCAAATCAACCTGAAAAAAATAAAATATGTTAATATGTATATATAGTTTTTTTCAATATATATATATATTTGGGGTGGCCGTTATTTTTTTTTTTTTTTTTTGGTATCTTATAATCTAATAGCTATTTAATCAATCTTTTTAAAAAATATTTTTTGTTTTTTTTAAAAATTTTAAAGCTATCGAAGCTACTTGGGACAAATTTTGCTAACACCAATAGGTAATAAATTACATGTATGAGAAAGAACATCTGTATGGCAAACTTTGACCCCCTTTACCTCTGAAACTTTTTGACCGATCTTCAAGGCTTATGTTGTTGACTAGAAGAGCTAAAATATTGTCATATATCATATTATTGTAAAATGTTGTTTTTAAGCCAGAGTACACAAAAATACATATGTAGATTGCAGAAAAAAATTGACGCATAAATGCAGACGCAAAATAACAGACGCCATCTTTTATTAGAATTTTTTTTAGATTGTTTGCTAAATAATATATTATTTTTTGATTTTCGCCAGGGTTTAAAAAACTGCAGTCGAAGCCAAAAACTGTCGAACAAAAAACGAAAATTTGTGTACAACTTTTCGCTTTTTAAGTTGGTTTGACAGCGACTGTTTACATTTAATTAATCAGAAGTAAAAGCAACAGTTTTTTTGCCTAATGACTAGGGCAACCAAAAAAAGCAAATGCTTATTTTTTGGTTTACAAGATAGAAAGATTTTTATTGAACACAAATTCCGATCATAAAAAAACAAAGAAAATGAGCTATATTTGTTAGGGCTTTTTTTTATGCTTATTTTGGCAACATCGGCTTTTTTTTAGTTATTTTTGCGATATCGGCTTTTTGTACTTATTTTGCCATTTTAAGATAATTTTTAAATTTTTTCATACGAAAAAAAAAACTTATTTAATAAAATTTTGCAAAAATCGTTATTATTTTTTTTTTTTTATGTGCAACTTTTTTTATAAACAATAAAAAATCAACCATTTCTGTGCTGTAACAACTCTGGTTAAAAAATCGTTCAACGTTACGGTAATATTTTGTGCTTCCCTTTAACAATATCATCCCAAAACCCTATATTATCTCTGTATGTTATTATAGCTACACTAAAGAGTGGAGAGGGTATTATGCATTTGTGCTTATGCGCCCCATACACGGTTCAATTCAGTTGTCAACTGAGTCTTTCAACTGAATTGATATATTGGCCACACACTTCATCAACAGAATTGAAAGATTTTTAATTTATTTTAAAACTAAATGGAATAAAATACAATTTTTAAGATACTTAACTTTTTTTTTACAATAGAAAACTACAAACATTATTTTGACAGCTTATTAAGAGACTCGAGCACACACAGTACAATCGAATTGAAAGACTTAGTAGTCAACTTGAAAAAATCAAAATCTTTTGATTTGTCTTCAACCAACTCGACAACCGTCAAACTAATCAATTGACAAAGCCATACACGCTTTGACTAGGACAACAACCGACTCAGTTGACAATTGAATTGAATCGTGTATGGTCTGCTTTATGTGAGAAACACCTTAAAATATTGGTCCTAAAGTATACCGATCAACTCAGAATCACTTTCTGAGTCGATCTAACGATGTCCGTCCGGCTGGCTGGCTGTCCATTTAACCTCGTGCGCAAAGTACAGGTCGCAATTTTAAAGATAATTTTATGAAATTTGGTACGTGTGTTCTAATTGGCACAAAGGCGAATCGGTCCATAAATTAACATAGCCCCCATATAAGCTGCTATCCGGAAAAGGGTCTTTGTGCACACAATCAAACCAATTTTAATGCAATTTAAGACTGTTATGATATTGGATTTTAAATTCAACATTGCAACACTGATATTTATTATCTATATTGTTTACTCTTTCTCACTTGCTACATTATACCTATTTTTGAATTTAACTGATTTCTCTTCTTTAATTTTATGTTCATTGAAACTCGCCAACCTTTTTATTATTTAGTCGTAATAAATCATTCAAGAGTGAAACTTCGCATTTTTATTTCTCCTGGAAAAATCAACAGGTTATGGCCCAGGAGTGCTCGTCTAATTGAAAAAGTAGGAGAATAATTAAAAGTGATTAAACGGAAATTTTAAGAAAAGGAAAAACTGCTGCAGGATGAGTTCAATGTACAATATTGAAAAACTGAATGAGACAAATTACGACTCATGGAGTCTTCAAATTAAAGCAGTCTTGATACACCAAGATTTGTGGTCGACAATTTGTGATGTGAAGCCAACTGAAGTGAATGAACTGGCAGTGTGGATAAAAAATGATGAGAAGGCCACATCGACTATTATTTTGAGTATAACACCGATTCAGATGGCCTACATTTAGAATTGTTCATCAGCGAGTGCAGCATGGAATACATTGCGTGAGGTACACAGACCTAAGGGACCAGTGAGAAAAGTTACCCTCTTCAGGCAACTGCTGAATATGATAATGGTAGAAACTGATTGTGTACAGCAATATGTCTGTAATTTTTCGTCAACTGTGGAAAAGCTAGCCGAAACGGGAATAGAGCTTCAAGAAGAGTTATTTGCCATAATGCTATTGGCAAGTTTGCCGAAATCTTACGAGAATTTCGTTATAGCTCTGGAAGCAAGGGATAATTTACCGGAACTCAGCGCATTAAAGTTAAAGTTGACAGAAGAGAGCGAGAGAAGGAAAACTGGTGAGCAGACTGTACAATGTGAAGGAGGTGCACAAGCATTCATATCGCAAACAAACAACAAGAGAAACAACAACATAATTGGCAACAGCATAGGCGAAAACGGCAACAACAACAACGAGAAAAACAATCGCCAAGCCGGCAGAAGAAAACAAAATTTTAACTGTTTTAAGTGTGGTCGCAGAGGACATTACGCAGCTCAGTGCAGAAGCAGCAAAGCCGAGGCAGGCAACAAAGCAGAACAACAAGAGAATAAAATCACGCACGCATACTCTGCATCAGTGTTGAAAAATTCAGTACCTTGGTACTTTTTTCGGTACTTTTTCATAAGAAAAATACCGCAGTACCCCCGCGTTGTTTTTAGTACTTTTTTATCCTTTGAGCTTTTTAACTCTTAACTTTTTAACTGTGATATGATCATTTCGATAGCAGGCTTTGGTCATCATGTGTTTGTTGCAAAATGTATGTTGTTGTATTTTAAAAATAATTAACGACGTTAATATTGAAATGCAAAGCGTGGACGCCAGGATTCATATTTTGCTTTCCAGAATGGGATATTTGTTCTTACAGGTGGCAAGAAAATTTATAAAAAGGGATGCACTGGATAATATGTTAGTGGAAAATTTATATGAAAACCATATTTATAGAAACATGCAATGTTAAAGAAATGGGTTTTAAAGTAAAAGAAACTGCGAAATCATTTTATTCGATAATTTGCGAAACATTAAGAACTAAATTTTGTTTTGAAAATACATATATCATTAAAAGTAATAATCAGCTTCACTCCAGAAAATATTAGTTCCGGAAAAAGTAATAGCATAAAACTGTTGCTATTAATGTTATTTACAAACGAAAAAGAAAACTATAATAATATCAATTCTCAATTCCGTGTTCTAGCGGATCTTTCAGAAATAAAGCATTTCAGAACTGAATATATTTAAATTTCTTGGAAAAATATAGCCAATATAAGAAACAAAACTAATGTTTGCTGACATTTCACATATTGCTTTTGGTATTTTATCGATACCACATTTCTGAGCATCAATTGAACGCACATTTTTAAACGCAAAATCATGTAAAAAGCAAAGGAAGAAATCATTTACACATAGAAACGGTTTCAAGTTTGATAAAAACTAAAGATCTATTAATATCAACTGGTAGTTGCTGTTGTAGTTATAATATTTCTTATGATCTTTTAAAGTTAATTTTCTTTATCTTATAACACTGAATTAAAAGCTTTATTTTTAAACATTAATGTTTTAAACTTTTTTTAGAACTACGTTCTAAGTATGTCAAATATGTAAAAGTCTGACTAATGTAACTTTGCAAAAGTTAAAATATAAATACATATAAATACCAGTATAAATTTATGTTGACAAAAATAAAATTCTTAATTTATTTACTTATTCATAATTATATGAACTACTTCAAATGTTTTTTTTTTTAGAAAATACTGAAAAAACTTACCTTAAGCGGCTCATACACTTGCAATATAACTGTTCAATTTTATCGCCAATTTGTATGTGATATTCGAATGTGACACAATATATTGGCAAGAATCGAAATCAGAAAAGAAGTGCAATATACTGTTAAATGTGTTGCAAAAATGTACTATGTTGTTTTGCTTTAAAGGTTATGTTTTTTTTAATAAGAGTTGCGCCATATTTTAAATAAAACCTTTGTGCCACTTATTGAATAATATTGGACAATATAGAAATAATATGGCGAATAATTTGACGCTTAGTATAACAGAAATATTATTTACATGTGTACCTCAAATATAAATACTGTTTGCTATTAAATACTTAGATAAATGAATTCCAATAAAATATTTTTTGCTCCTTTTATTTTCATAAATTATAGTTTTTTTTTTTTAACAAAAGTATCATTTGGTGGGAAAAATACTCTTTTAGTTGAAGTTCAGTACCATTTCAAAATTTCAATTTTGCAACACTGCTCTGCATTTCTTGGAAACAGCGGAAACAGTATACTAAATGGTGATGTGTGGTGTTTAGACAGCGGCGCTTCTGCTCATTTGTGTTATAACCGAAAATTATTTACAGTACTTTTCGCTTATAGTCCATTCCGCTTAAAGGCCAAAAACGGATATAAGCCAAAACTGTCATATTCATTTGCAGGTTTTTTCGAATTTCATGCAAATTATTTGTTCTAAGGTCCACTTCGCTTGTAGTCCATTTTCGTTTATAAGCCACATTTTCTTTGCAGGCATATCTAATACTTTATGCAAAAAAATTCGGTTATAGTCCACTCTGTTTTTTAGATATTTTTTTAACAAACTGGCAACAAGTTTTTTATTTACCTTTCTGGCAACTTTAATAAATGTAAAATTTTGGTAAAAGAAGTTTTAGATTCCGTTGAAATTATAAGACAATTTTGTCTTGACAACAAAATTGAGCAAAACATGGATTTTGAAAAAAAATAATTATTTATTGTAAAAACTTCTTTAAAAAAAAACCAACTAAAATAACAGAATTTTTTTAAAAACGTTTAACATTTCTCAATTTATAGCAGAATCTATGAAATTAATACTTATGTTGCGTTGGATTTATACATTCAAAGAATTAAAATGATCTCATAATTTAAGCTTATGAAGCATTAAATTACATATTTACCTTTTTGTTTTTATTAAAAGCTTTGAAAGCCTTTGAAATCATTTATAATTTTTTGATTTAACTATTATTTAATTATTTGTTTATGTTTTGAATAAACTTTTATTTTGTTTAAAAAGAGTGTTTTTTTTTTGAAGAAAATAATTTTTATATACCTAGTCCAAAATGTGGATTATACTAGGATTCACTTATTGTCCATAAAACGGCTTATAAAAAAATTCGGTTATAGTCCAAATTCGCTTATAGTCCACAAAAGTTGTGCAACTTTAGTAGTGGACTATAAGCGAAAAGTACTGTAAAACGTTTGAAGAGCATGCAGAATTGATCACTCTTGCTGGACAGAATAAAATTAAAGCAGAGGGTAGAGGTACAGTATTAATTGTTGATTTGAACATTGTTTTAAATGAGGTGTTATTTGTACCAAATTTGCAATGCAATTTTATTTCGGTCGGCAGAGTAGCGGTGAAAGACGCAAGGTATATTTACACAAGGTAAATTCGTTGGCCAATATGTTTGTCAGCTGTTTACCCCAGTTGGAACCCTAACGTCAAATTGCGTGTATATGAGCCAAAATTTGTACATGTGTGCGTTAAATTTTTTTTGTTTTATATGAAGACAATTTTGACAACTCGGTTCCTTTTATAGAGCAGCATGTCTACACTCCCAAATGAGTCTACCTTGTGTAAATATACCTTGGAAAGACGTTGTGAAATTTAACAACAGCGAAGCCAAGATAATAGATGACAAGGGAAAAACAATATTGTCTGCGAAAAAGGTAGGAGACTTGTTTTTGTACTCATCGGTGAAGAATACTTTGTTCATGGCGACAACAAATATGCGAGAAGTTTTGAAGTGGCATAACCGTTAGGGGCATTTAAACGTATCAAGCTTGAAAAAACTATCGCAGGATAATTTAGTAAATGGAATGGATGTGAAATTTCCTAATGAAATTGATTGTATTACTTGTATGAAATGTAAATGTACAACCAGACCATTCCCTAATTCTGAAAGTAGAGCAACAGAGTTATTGGAGGTAATTCATACCGATATTTGTGGTCCCATTAATAGGAATTCATCAGGTGGCGCACGTTACATATTGACTTTCATTGACGACCGGTCACGATATATTTTCGTTTATTTTTTAAAAGAGAAAAGTCAAACATTTGAAACCTTTAAGCAGTATAAGGCTATGGTGGAACGCCAAACGGAGAAGAAAATTAAAATGCTAAGATCTGACAATGGTACAGAGTTTGTCAATAACAATTTTGATGATTTTTTGAAATTACATGGAATTAAGCGACAACTAACTGTACCTCATACACCGCAACAAAACGGAGTGGCGGAACGCTTAAACAGGACGTTGGTTGAAATGGCCAGGGCCATGCTAGTATCCTCAAATGTCGAAGAGTCATTATGGGCAGAAGCTGTCAACACTGCTGCTTACCTCAGAAACAGATCGCCGACTAAGGTATTAGATAAATGCACACCATATGAAGTTTGGTATGGGAAAAAACCAAATGTAGGCCATCTTAAAACTTTTGGTTCGTTGGCCGTTGCATTAGACAAGACATCTCACCACAAGTTCCGTCCAAAGGGAAGGGAATACATCATGGTTGGTTACTCGGAAACTTCGAAAGCGTATCGCCCATTTGAAAAGGCAACGGGAAAAATTGCAATTAGTCGCGATATTAATTTTTTCGAAAATAGTATGCCGGTGGCTAATAATGCTGAACTACAAGTTGCAGGTAGGGTTGCCATCCGTCCTCTTTTCCCCGGACACCGTCCTCTTTTTTTTGGTATCCGGGGCAGTCCTACTTCTTTTTCATCAAGGGTCCGGGGTTGTCCGGCTTTTTACACCTTCATTGTAAATTTGTTCCTGGACTTAAATCGCAGTTCAAAAAATTCATTAAAAAAAAGATTTAGGTTTTTTTAAGATAGCTATGATTTAGTTTTTGGGGACGTAACGTGACAAAAAGAGTACTTTTCTTTGAATGTGCCCAAAATGGAGCTCCCAAAAAAAATGGAACAAATAAGCAAAAGCAACCTTATCAATGTCGTTACTTTTGTTCAAATAAATACTTATTGCTCAAATGATTATATTAAAATTTTATTTTAAGATTATTTTTGGAAAGAAAAAAAAAATCATATCTTAAAAAAAGCACATCCCTCAAAGTTTTAGGATTTTTAAAAAACAGTTTGAAGTATTATATAAAAAAAAATCAGCAAAAAAATAGGGTTTTGACTTAGTTCATTTTTAAAATTTGATATTTTGCATATACATTTTTTTCAATATATTTATTGTAGCCTCAAGTATTCTCTTTAAACTGACAAAAATCATCTTCGTATGTAAAGTAGTTTTCGAGATATTAAAAGAATAAACTCAACACATTCGGCTTATTCGGCGAAGTTATGACAATTTGAATATGACATAACTTTTGAAAAAAAATTTAAAAATAGTTTTCGTTGATTGTGTTCTTTATGTGATCAAATAAACCCTCTCGCCAAATTGCATTCAAATCGAAAGGGGTCGAGTCCCACTCTTGGTCGACTTGACATGGAATTACCCAAATTAAGTTTTTGTGTGCCGTCGTTAATTTTATTAATATTAGGTTGTTTAGAAAGTGTCCTCCTTTTTCGAACAAATGTCCTACATTTTTTATGCTGGCGTCCTCTTTTTCTCAAAATAGAAATGGCAAGCCTAGTTGCAGACAATAACGAACTCTTGTGCCTGGAAATAGAGAAAGATAGCATTGCTTCATTTGAGGAAAATATAATTCAACAAGAAGACCCGAATCAAAGTGACGGTGAGTTCGAATCTGCGGAAGAATACTCAGATCCTGGTGCAGTAATGTGTGGTTCAGAACTTGTTGGTTTTCGAAATGGAAATCAGAATGGGCCAGGAAGACCGAACATTTTGCGCACGGGTCAACCAGGAAGGCCACGAAAGCAGTTCAATACGTTGAACTTGATCTGTGCGGACAACATCAAAATTCCTGAAACTGTAAACGACGCCTTATCGGGTGAGTACTCTCAATATTGGTTAAGTGCAATGCAGGAGGAGTATAAAGCTCTCCTTGAAAATAATACCTGGGAGTTATCAGAGTTGCCACATGGTCAGAAGGTTGTGGGATGTAAATGGGTTTTTGCTTTGAAGAGAGACAGTGATGGGCGTTTTGAACGTTTCAAGGCAAGATTAGTGGCTAAGGGTTACGCACAAACGTATGGTATAAATTATACGGAAACATTTTCTCCTGTTGTGCGCTACGATACCATCAGAATGGTGATTGCCCTTGCAGCTGAATACCAGCTTCATCTACATCAAATGGATGTATCAACAGCGTACCTAAATAGCGAATTGACTGATGATGTGTATATGACACAACCTGACCTGTTTCTAGACAAAAGATTTCCCCACAAGGTTTTAAAATTGAAAAAGGCGTTATATGGGCTTAAGCAATCCGGCCGCCAATGCAATCTAAAATTGGATGAAATACTGAAGGGAATTGGCTTCCATCCCTGTGATAGTGAGCCGTGCCTGTACCGAAAAGGAAACAAGAGTAACATAAATTTAATCGCTGTTTATGTAGATGATTTGCTTATAGCGTGTA
This sequence comes from Pollenia griseotomentosa, assembly GCA_963931875.1. Classification (NCBI taxonomy): domain Eukaryota; kingdom Metazoa; phylum Arthropoda; class Insecta; order Diptera; family Polleniidae; genus Pollenia; species Pollenia griseotomentosa. The sequence goes on along the minus strand of OZ007562.1, from coordinate 190,513,483 downwards.
CTGATTTGAATAAACTCAAACTAATTAAATTACAAATTTCAGAAAAGGTATCTGTAGTTGATAAGGGTCCTTCCAGAAACTGCCTTAGCATTGAAATTGAGAGAGATGGTGCCACTGTACAAATAAGTATTCATCAGAAAAAATATATTAAGGAATTATTACAAGAATACGGAATGGAAGAATGTCGTCCAGTCTCTACTCCATTGGAACCCAAATTTCAAGTTACGTGCTTTAATAATGACTGCGAGAGGGTTAACCCAACGGGTTATCAGTCACTTATTGGTTCCTTGATGTATTTAGCAGTTTGTACACGCCCTGACATACTGCACTCAGTATGTAAATTATCTCAAAAGAACAAGGACCCACATCGTGAGCATATGGCCGCAGCAAAAAGACTTTTGAAATACCTCAATAATACTTTAAATTATCAACTGAAATACCAGAGGACTAACCGTCCAGTTGTATGTTATGCTGATGCCGATTGGGGTGGTGATACAGAAAATCGAAAATCATACACAGGATATGTTTTTGTTCTCGCTGGTGGTGCATTCTCATGGGAGTCAAAAAAAAAACAAGCTACGGTGGCCTTAAGTAGCACCGAAGCGGAGTACATGGCCCTTTCATCAGCAGCAAAGGAAGCAGTGTTCTTAAGAAAGCTTCTTGGTGAGATAAATATTCATAGTCCGGAAAGAGTTCTAATACATGGAGACAACCTAGGTGCCTTACATTTGGTTAAGAATCCAATTTACCATAGTAGAACTAAACATATAGATATTAAGTATCACCATATTAGGAATGTATATGTTGGGGGGCTAATTAATTTGGAATATTGTGATAGTAATTCCAATATTTCATATATTTTGACGAAAAATTTGTCTGGAGCAGTCATATAAATTAGTAGGAGCTTTAGGCTTTGTGAACTTGTAAGAATCATTATTTTTTTTTTTTTTTTTTTGTTATTAATTAATATGAGTGTTGAGGAGGAGTGTTATGATATTGGATTTTATATTCAACATTGCAACACTGATATTTATTATCTATATTGTTTACTCTTTCTCACTTGCTACATTATACCTATTTTTGAATTTAACTGATTTCTCTTCTTTAATTTTATGTTCATTGAAACTTGTCAACCTTTTTATTATTTAGTCGTAATAAATCATTCAAGAGTGAAACTTCGCATTTTTATTTCTCCTGGAAAAATCAACAAAGACATATGTAGATATATCCATATTTATATGGAGACGTAAGGTATGCAAATAGGACCACGAGGGGAGATTTAACCGATTTTAATGAAATTTTAAACACAGATAGATCCCTATTCATATAGCCATACACTCTTGAAACTTGTTTTTAAATACTGTGGTGTTGGGTATCATACGTTCGGGCTTGACCGACTATACTTTCTTACTTGATTTTTATGCAACTCTGTCTTAGCGGTACTGTAACGTACTTTTTTAGTGTTGTGTATAATTTTTATGTGTTTATGATTTTAGTATTAAGCCTTTTTATCAACTTATTTTATTATTTGCTTATTAAAGTTATTTTCTCTCGAAACTTCCATAGCTGTATTCTTACCATCAAATTCCTCAGTCTGTAACGTCTTTTACCATCATACTTTGTAACGTCTTATTTCTTTTTAAAAATAGTTTTTGTATAAAGTAACGTCTGGTAGTTCCCCTTCTCTTTTGGTATAGTAACGTCTTATTTTTTGGCTTTTTTAATATAGTTTTAGCTGTTAAGAATTTATCTGTATATCAAATAATGTTAATTTCTGCAAGTTTTGGTGTTTTACTCGAAGTTGTAACAAAATTGGAAACAAAAAATCTTTCATTGGTTTTCTAAGTGAACATAGTTGTGGACCGTAAGAAAAATGTCCCGTGTTCCAGGGGATATAGAAGACGAAGTTAATACAAAATTAAAATCAGTTTCATTAAAAAATTAAGGATTTTCGGTATTAAAAGATATTGGGGATATTTTGGGAGGCAAGCGGAATTATGAGTCCAATCGTATAAAATATACTTCAGAGCAAATACTCAATTTTAGATATGCTCCCTTAACATCTGTAGACGTAGGAAGAACTTTTTCTATGTACAAGAACTTGCTGACTCCGAACAGACATAGTTTTCTTTTCGAAAATTAATTGCATCAACTTATAATTTACTATAACAACGTATTAAACGAATTAAGTGGAAAATAAAGAAGTTTAAATTGCTTTTTTTTTAATTTTAACAGCTTATTTTCATGCTTTTAAACGCTTTTTTTAAGAGCTTAAAACTGTTTTTTTAGTGCTTTTTTTGGTTGCCCTACTAATGACAAATGAAGGAGTGGAAGAAAGGGCAGTTTTTCTACTTTGACAGCAGTTTTTTGAACGCTGATTTTCGCAATCCACCCATTTTTGTATTTTTCTTGAATTTTGATTTGTTTTATATTTTGCAGCATTCATTTTGATTAAATTTAAAAAATGACCTTCTAATTGGCTTGTTGCACAAAAAAATTTACGGTTGCTGTTATATTTTATGAGATTGGCAACGCCATTCAACTGACGTTGAACATATGTTTTTTGAAAGAATTTGCACTGATTTTTCGCACTTGCTCGTGGGTAGTGGAGGTGCAAGAGCCAGTTCTAAATTATTTTCAAATAAAACTTTACATTCTTGCAATACTAAAAATGGTGACGTGAATTACTCTGCTATTTTATTTGTTGTTTTGTAATGGCACGTTAAAGTGCTAAGTCCGATAATGTTAAAGAATAAGTTCTTAGTCCCCTTTAGTATGTAATTTTATAATAAAATATTAACACTTCGCACTTGATAGCAAGATGGTATTAACTAATGGCGATTTCTATTCTGAGAAAAAAATGCTACAGTATATGCATGTAACACTTTTTCATGTTACCTATAATCACTCGAAGTGTTACATGTTGTACAACTTCAATCGAACAGAATTAGCTGCCTTTATTTACAACTATTACACTTTTATTATTAATGTAGTTCATTAGCGATTTTTAAAACTATTCGACTATTTGCTGCACACTTACTTCACGGTTTGGAAACAGACATTGACATCACTTATTGCTTGAACAAATTTAAAAGGATAATAAATACATAGAATTTTCCACCAAAATAAAAAAACGATTTAATTCAAAATGGAGTATGCCGTCGAAGAATATTTAGATGTAGAATTCTTTTGACAAAACTTTTAAAATATTATGAAAAACAAAATAAAATATTGGTTGTACAAACAAAGTAGTAAGTACCAAAGTTGTAAAACAGGGCAGTATGAACCCTTAAGTAAAAGTAAAGCTGAAGGTCCACACCATGCGTTCATGCGTAGATGCGTATGATACTTTTTGTGCATTTTATGCGTTTCTAAATTCAAGTTACATGCCATGCGTTTAATGCGCCATATTATTTTTTGGATCAGCTGTTGTGTTAAAATTGTTATCAAATAAAAACAATTTTGGCAAAATGGGAAGTAAAATTTAGATTTAAAAAGAATTTATGAAATTCATACATATGTACATATGTAAGGAGTAAGCTTTTATTGTTATAAATAAATTATTATAAAATTATTTATAATAAATATTCGTGATTTTTCACGGCATTAATAAGCTTCTCCTCCATAGCACTTGTTTTTTAAAATAATAATAAACACTACAGTGATGGTACTCAGTACTAAAAAGTAATCGATAAATATAATACAAATCGATAAAGAGAATACAAAATATAAAAATTGTATTTAAAATGAATTTTTATGTATTTTTTTCTTTAAAGTTTATACAATCTTTATTACAAAAGCTTTTTCTTTTATTAAAAACCTTTTTTAATGCAAAAAAATAGTAAAAAGTAATCCACCACACAAACATATTTATCGATAACATTGAAAATAAAATATGATTTGTCATCCATGGCCATCAATAACAGCTGACTTTTATTCACCACACATGCGACGGATACAAAAGTAGAAAGTAAACCTACTTTGATGCGTTCATACGTCTATGCATTCTATGCATTTTGGTGTGTAACTTGTCATATGCAATTACACTGATTCAACTTTTTTGTCAAATGCATAAAAAGGACAGACGCATAAACGCATGGTGTGGACCTTCAGCTTTAAGCTGAAGGTCCACACCATGCGTCCATGCGTAGATGCGTATGATACTTTTTGTGCATTTTATGCGTTTTTAAATTCAAGTTACATGCCATGCGTTTAATGCGCCATATTATTTTTTTTGGATCAGCTGTTGTGTTAAAATTGTTATCAAATAAAAACAATTTTAGCAAAATGGGAAGTAAAATTTAGATTTCAAAATAATTTATGGAATTCATACATATGTACATATGTAAGGAGTAAGCTTTTATTGTATAAATATTTGTTATTTTTCACAGCATAAGTTTCCCCCCATATAACTTGTTTTTTAAAATAATAATAAACACAACAGAGATGGCATTCAGTGCTTAAAAGTAATCGATAAATAGAATACAAATCGATACATAGCATACAAAATATAAAAATTTTATTTAAAATTAATTTTTATGTATTTTTTTCTTGAAAGTTGTTGCAACCTTTTTAACGAAAGCTTTTTCTTTTATTAAAAACCTTTTTTAGTGCAAGAAAATAGCAAAAAGTAATCCACCACACAAACATATTTATCGATAACATTGAAAATAAAATATGATTTGTCATCCATGGCCATCAATAACAGCTGACTTTTATTCACCACACATGCGACGGATACAAAAGTAGAAAGTAAACCTACTTTGATGCGTTCATACGTCTACGCATTCTATGCATTTTGGTGTGTAACTTGTCATATGCAATTAGACTAATTCAACTTTTTTGTCAAATGCATAAAAAGGACAGACGCATAAACGCATGGTGTGGACCTTCAGCTTAAGGGTAAAACATGTAACATGTTTTGCATGTTTTTCATCAACATTTTCACAAAAGAACTTGAAAATTTTTCCCACAGTTGTATTTTTTGTACAAACGAACACAAAATGTAGAACATGTAACATTAATGCAACATTTTTCTCAGAAAAGAAATCGCCATAAAATTTAAATTTTTTCAATTTTTGGTAGAAGTCGACAAGTTAGAGTCTAAACACAATGTAACGATAATTTATTGCGGCGCGGTTTTTCATACGATTTTGAAGTAAAAAACCGCAGTGCGGAACAGCATAAAATTAAAATCAATTTTATTTTCATTGCGGACTTTCTTTCTCTCTCAACAAGGCGAATTCGCCTTGTCTCTCAGGGCTACCAGGTACTTTTTTCCTTATCCCCAAAAATCCCCAAATTAAAAAACAAAACCTTAAAAAGTTATTTTTTTTCTGACCAAATTTTAAATTTTTTTTCAAAAATAATAAGAAATCCCCAAAAATTCCCAAATAAAAATTTTTAATCAAAAAAATTATTTTATTTTGTTTGTAGCGACTGGTTTCGGCATGCTTTTTTAAATCATTTTTATGCGATTTCAGTGAGGAATTACAAGCAGAACAATATGCTGTTATTGAAGACGAATGAGCCAATTCAAAAGAATTTGGAGCTTGTTCAATCGGTTTTAGCCATCCTTATAATCAACAATAAAAATACATATATCCTTCATTTATTTAAAACTTCGATGCATCATTAAAAATTTGTCAATAGCTTAGCATTCTTTTTCCCGAACTTTATTATATTGTCTTTCGTATTTACTTATTTTTGGGGAAGACATACATATATGCTTTAAAACTGTCTTTAAATAATCAAAAATTTTATGTGTTATTAACGGTTTTAGATCCTATTTTTAAATTCTTTTTTTTTAAACACTCACTCGAGAAAAATAACATAAGTTTATAAAGTACCTTTTACACACTTAACCAAAATGGTAATCTTAATTATGACCCTTTAAACCGTATAAGTTGTTGATAAGAGTAAGGGCGCATTTACACGGTTTCTTTACAGACATGTCTGTTTTTGACATTCTCTTTTGAACATGCTACTAAAAACCTTTTGTCTTTTCACGATGTCTTTCTAAACATTTCTGTTTTCATATCTAATTGTCTAATTTACATACAAATTGAAAACATGAAAATTCATATAAACAAACATGAAAACTCATTTCATGTGTCTGTTTACCAACCCCTCTTTCTTCTCTACCCCGATCGCCTACAAACAAAACAGACGTGTTTGTTAGACATGTCTGAAAAGACACCGTGTAAACTTCCTCTAAGATTCAAGTTTTGCTACTTTTTCATATTTTATATACGAAACAAAGAATAAGCGTAAATAATAAAAGAAGGTAAAATATATTAAAAATGTGTTAAATCCCCAAAAAATTCCCGATTATTTTTATTAAATCCCCAAATGACTTTCTTTGTCCTTTTTGCTTGCATGAAATCCCCAACTTTGGGGATAAATCCCCAAGTCTGACAACCCTGTTGTCTCACAATTATTGATACTCGTTCTCTTTCTGATGTTGCCATAGTTTTTGAATAATTGGCTATGTTCACAACCTTATTGAAAACAAACAACATGATAAAAATGTATGCACAAATAAATTAATAAAAATTTAAACAAAAAATGACAACTATTTCCGTCGCCGTCTTCCGATGTATTATGTTTATTTTTCTCTACCGCACCGCAAACATTGTGTTTAGACTCTAATATTCATATCTACCCGCTGCAAAAATATCATGCTATCTTCTCTGTTCTGATTAAAGTTTTTAGTTAACCAATAATCCGAAATGAAATGTTAGAGAAGCAATCGTTTCATTAAAGATTACTAATGTTTAACCAATGACTCTGAATTTGAGCCTAAACCTATCAAAAGTGTATTGGTTGGCTAACGTGAACTTTTACATTTTTTTTTTTGCACAAGACAGTTCATGTGTTTAATTGATTCATAATATTTGTATGATATGTAGATAAACTTGAATTACAAAATACTTGATAAACCCAAATATGTACATATGTATATGAATGTTATGTCATGTATACCATTGAAAAAGATAAACAAAAACTTAATTAACATATTGGTCATAATTTATAGCGTTTGTAATCTAAACACGATTACTCTACAAACTAATAACATCAATAATAGTCCCTATAAAAAGAACAACAATTATAATATAACAATGCAAATTTAAGTAACACATATGTACATAAGCGGTACATAAAAAAATCATAGCGTGGGTAGAATTTCAAAATTTGTATCGTATAGGGTGAAAGCACCTAAGTTCGGCATGCACCAATATTCGGCACTTTTGAATAAAATCTTAAATAAATAAGAATTACGGAAATTTTATATATATTTCGAATTCAGCTTTAATTCAAAATACACTAATTTTTCATTATGTAATATTTGCATTTGGCTAGGATGAGAACTTTAGTCTATGTTCGTCCTTATTTAGTGTCAAGTTTTCTGAACGCTCCATAGTGCCTGTTTTTTTAAATAATTCTTAGTGCCAAGGCAAACTAGAACAAGTGGTAATCGTACTTATATAAGTAATATTTATACCAAAACGTTTTTTATAGGTAAAAATATGTTCAAATATTGCCTTTGATTTAAAAATCTGCAAAAAAGATATTATTTTTACTTATTTTTATGGATGCCGGCATTGGGAACGATTTTTTTTTGCAAATTTCAGTAGTCGGCATAGTGATAGCCTCTCAAAAGAACTTATAAACTAGCTATTAAGCCTGTCCCTGCCAAGCAGGAAGAAAAACTACTTTAAGGTAAGCCCAATCGTCAGTACCAAATATTTGGCAATTCTTAGCTTTATTGGCCTTTAGGGGGCTTTAAAATTAGCTGGTATGTAAAATAGCACAATTTTGCCACACAGCTTTTTCTACGTCAGACTGTGCTTCATTGTAAGGACTATATGCTTGACAATTTTCAGCTTTCTATGCCATTAGGGGGCTCTAATATAAACTTAACTGTTAAAAAATAATTTTACCACGCCGTTTCTTCTTAATTCTCTGCCCACAGGCCAAAATCTGGCTACGTTAAGATTTGGCCCAGGTATTTTCCTATATGCATGCTGATTTTCAGCTGTCTAGCCAGTCAGTGGGCTTCAAAAAGCTCTGGGTAGACAAAAACGAAGAATAAACAAATAAGGAAATTATATATATAATATATTTACATATACATATAAGAAAGAAAGCAACAACATTAACTTGGTGAAGGGTATTTAAGATTCGGCATAGCTTTTTTAATAAATATTATGGAAAATTGTTTAATAATAATTGGTACTAAATACAATATATATATATATATATCAATATACATATATCTTTAATTTTTTAACGATTTTTCATTTTCTTCATAAAAAAATGCAATGCCGACAACTGGGTCATAAAGTGCCGAATTTAGGGAAAGGTGTGCCGACTACAGGCGCAAATCGTGTATTTTAGAAAAAATGTAAATTACTCAAATTTAATACAAATATATTTAAACTCAGTAAATTGAGTCTAAAACTACACTATCTACTAAGCAATAATAATTCGTTGGCATCCCAATATCCAGGGGTGTGCTGGAAATCGCAAACGCAAAACGCAAGAATTTTAAAAGTAGTTTTTTAGTAAGATTTCTGTAATAAAAGAATTTTATGACAAATATTATACAAACATTTCTCTATTAAACAGAATTTAATAAGAAAAATTATAAAAATTAGATTAAAAGTGTATTTAAAACAGCCTCCAAATTCTTGCGTGTTGCGTTTGCGATTTCCAGCACACCCCCCATCATGTTCACACTCATCCGAGTACCAGCTTAAATATCAGAAAAAAGTTAAAGTGCCGACTATTGGTGCATTCACCCTATAATTTTTTATTTTCACGAAATTGATTATAAATTACATCTTAATAAAAAAGTATTTATATAAAAAGGAATAGTAAATTTTGTACACAGTAACTTTTCCTTTACGTTCCATATGTTACGAGTAATATTGCGATTCATTATCTAATTACAATGTATATTATAAATAATTTCAATGAAATAATCTTTTAACACAAAAAGTTACATATGGGCATTTCCTGGGGTCGCGAACGTACGTTCGTACGCTTTTGATGTACAAATAATATAGAAAACAAAACTTTTCCTAGCATTTTTTCTTGCGATTTGATAGCATTTGGGTAGATGTATGTTTAGTGCAAAGGATGGATTTCATCGAGTTTAAGTTTTCATAATAAGAGTTATAAACATGTGGTCGCGAACGTACGCAAAATAGAAGTCAACTTTGGCTGACAGCAGTTAAATGTAAAAATCTGCGTAATGGAACGGAATATTCAAAAGTGATTAATTTATTTTAAAAGTGTATTAATGTTGGTCTCCATGCGGTATTTACCAAAAAAAATATCTCTTTTGGTTTTTGTTTGATTGGCTTATGTGCTGGTCGCGAACGTACGGGTCGCGAACGTACGATTTTTCCATATGTTTTTTTTATTATTATCACCATGCATTTCCCATTAATGTCTTCAAATTTCCTTAACAAACAACTAAATACTCAATTTACAATTGATTGTAATGAAAAGATTATGAAGAAAGAGTGTAAACATAACATATTTTTGCATGTAAAATAAGCATATAAAAATGTGTTTAGAAGTAGAAAATATAAGAAAATATAAAATTTTCCAGTTTCCAGTGCAATTTCTTCGAGTAAAACAGCTGAGACATGCTATGAAGCCATTCTTTTATAACAACATAGACTTTTTTTATAATAATAAACAATAAAAGACGATAATTATCAACATTTTATTTTTTCATCCTGGTAGACCATTCTGGGGAAATGCCCATATGTATGTTTGAATAAAGTAAATTAAAAAAACTAAGTGAAGTAGTGTTGACATAAATTCTATTAAAACAAAATATACTTTACCAGCTGAAACAACTCGAGGTAAAACAATTTTGGACTTTAATATGTATTCATAAAATCATTTCCTAACTTTTAACAATTTGTAAAAATATTATATCAAGAAAGCCCATATTAGGGTTTTTTCCCGGGATTTCCCGTCCCGGGAATTCCCGGGAATTTCAATTATTTTATTTCCCGTTTTCCCGGGATTTTTCTTGCGGGATCCCGGGAAATAAAAAATTCCTTATAATTTCAGGAAATAGCTTTTTATACTTTGAAATTTAGGTTTCTATTCTCTAAAAATTAGCATCTGTATATGGGTTGTGGATTAGATCAATTACAAGAAGAGAGTACATGTATTTAAATCAATGTCTCCTGATGCAATAAATCTACTAAAAGCAGAATGGGCAGTGCAACAGTTGATAATTATTATTTAGTGAAGTGAACAGTTAATAAAGAACATTAATTCAAAATAAGATGCAGGCAGTAAAGTTTCATTGTCCATGAACAAGTCTTTAAAATAGGATTTACCTAAACATATCGCTCCTTTATTGCAACATAGTCATATCTACAAAAACAAACGATCTTGGCAAAATGCGATTAAAGCTTTCAAAATGTACCGATTTAAAGATATATTTTGCTATAACTTCGGTTTAGTTTGAGATTTAATACGAGAAGGTATGAAGGAAAAATTTGCTAAAGTTACTTAAAATTTTGAGATATGACTATGATGCAATGAAATAAACATATCGCGTTTATTAGGTGATAAACACAAATTTTCAATTTAAATTTGTGTTGGTTTATATACCCGTGAAGTGCGGGGAAAACGAAATAATAATTTGGAAACTCGTGTAAGATACTACAACATACAACTTGAAAAACACATTTGGGCTATTCACAAGGTAGTCATAAAGTTGTAAAGTCATATGTCTTAAAATAATTACAAGAAATATATAAGACTGTTGTGGGCAAGCGCTTATAATTTAGACTTAATGTACAGTTACGACGAATTAATGAGCACAGCATTAAAATTTTTATTCTGTTTTAAACACAACAATATTTTTTTTAAACAATTGTAAAATATTATCTAGGATATTATGACGATATGACTTGATAGCACACCTTGTGAATAGCCCAATTTTCCTATAGATTACAAATGGATCTATTGAAATGAAAATGTTTGTAAGAAGCAGTCCGGTTGATGCTATTTTTGCATCAAACTTGACATACATTTGACTGATATAGACGTTGTTTATAAAAAAGAAAAAATTGCTTCTGATTGTGAATCCGAAGCATGCTACAACGGTGCACTTTTAACTATTTGACCAACCTCGGTAAAAAATGAAAGAAATTTTTCGGAAACATAATAATTAGTAAATAAAATCAGGCATATACTTTTTGACGACTTACTAAGCGCTTGGAGTGTGCCAGAAAGTTATTTCCTAAGCCGTTAAAAAATGTTATATGTTTCTTTAATATATTTTATCCATTTTATTAATTAACTTTTTGATCTCATATCATGAGTACCTTAATTTTATTTTGTTTTTATTATTGTTTTATAAATTAAATTGTTATGTTTATGTTATCTTTTTATCTTGTATCCAGAGCATAATAATACTGAATAAAAGCATAATAATAGGGAATAAAGGCGTGAGGTGATAATAATTCAAGTTCCTATTTCAATCTTCAATTAATTTTTTAGTATTGAACCATTTCTTTTACTTTCTTTGTAAACAAGTTCCCTTACGTTATTTTATAAACGTTTTTTTCATTAATTAATAAGAAAATTTACTTTGTATTATTTATATGGAGCGGGATCCCGGGATCCCGGGAAATTTAATAAAATTTCCCGCTTTCCCGGGAATCGAAAAAGTCCGGGAAAAAAAACTCTAGCCCATATACATATGTACATAGTAAATTAAGCCATAATTATATATAAGTGCATTACTGATGCTGTTGATGGTCCGATTTTCGCCTATAATGATTCTGTTTGCTCAAAAGTGTTCAAGTCGGTTTATACGTTTTTCTTAATTAAATTTTAATTTTGTAAAAAAATTTCCCTTTTTACTATTTTTAGCCCAAGATTATGGATTTCTATTTTGCCGTTTTATTTAATGTAACTCTTATACAAAGTACATTAAATATGCTTTAAACTTAAGTTTCCGTAAAATTTTCTTAAAAAAAATGTTATTTTTTCAACAAGTACAAAACTTTAACTTCTAATGATATTTCCTAGTAAAAATAAACTAACTTTTTAAAGTTCAAGTTTTTGGATTGTTTATTTTAAAGAATACAAAACGTACCAAAAGAACGCGTTTTTACGATGTTTGACCCTTGAATGTACTTTATTTTATTGCAGTCGTTATGTCAAAGAACATAGGTATCAAGTTTGTGCAAAATGATTTTGAAAAATGTGTTTACAAAAGGTACCAATAGTGCGAATTTGAACACGCTTTTGCCCCTAAAATGTATTTTATTTGTAGGATGTGTAATGGTATGTTTTGTTAAAGAATATAGATTTTAAGTTCGTTCAAAACTGTTGTGAAGTTAAACTTGTTTTCAAAAAGTACTTAGAAAAAGGATTTGTACTTTGTTTTGTCCCTCAAATGAGCTTTATTTGTTTGTTGCCTCCATGTTTAAGAGTTGGTGCAAAATTTTTTTTAAAAAATCTGCTTACAAAAAGTACCAAGAGTACGAATTTATACAATTTGTATAGGTTTTTGTAATAGAGCATGTCTGAAAGTGAACTTATGAGACTTCTAATAAAAAGGCCTACTTTCAGAATCCGAAAATAGTTAAAAATTTGAATAGAGACCTGGAATGTACTAATAGGTTATAAAAAATCTATACGAAGCTAGCTTCACAAACATATTTATTTAAAGGTTGCAATTCTTCAAAAAACTCAACCCAGGGCGGATGCTCAACAATTTAAAATGGAGAACCAGATACAATAATAGCCTAGGACAGTTTTTATGAAAATTGTCGTTATACTCATCAGATATTGTTTGCTCGAGTTTGGTGGCTGGAACAATTCGATGAAGTTAAATTAAATATAAAGGGTGTTTTTTTCAGTGGTATAGAACTTCGAATTGAAATAAAACACAAGAAAATCGTTTTAATGACCATCAATTTTGCTTTATTGGAAGGATAATTTTATGCCATTAATGTTTAAATATGATTTCAGGCATGTGGCCGCCGCGGCTGGCTCGAATAAAGCCAATTCTACAGGTCCAATTTTCAACCACTTTTTCGAGCATATGGGGCCGTATGTTGGCAATAACGCCACGAATGTTGGCTTCCAATTCCCCTAACGTTTCTGGTTTGTTGGCGTAGACGAGCGACTTCACATATCCCCAAAGAAAATAATCCAATGGTGTCAAATCACACGATCTTGGTGGCCAATTGACAGGTCCATTCCGCGAAATTATGCGCTCATCGAATGTTTCCTTCAATAAATCGATTGTGGCGTGCGCTGTGTGGCATGTAGCGCCGTCTTGTTGGAACCACAACTCATCCACATTCATGCCATCCAATTCGGGAACAAAATAGTCGGTTATCATGGCTCTATACCGGTCTCCATTAACGGTAACTGCCTCTCCAGCATTATTTCGGAAGAAGTATGGCCCAATGACTCCACCAGCCCATAGAGCACACCAAACAGTCAGTTTTTGTGGATGTAATGGCGTTTCAAGGGTCTCTTGTGGATCCTCTTCACTCCAAATGCGGCAATTTTGCTTGTTGACGTAGCCATTCAACCAAAAATGAGCCTCATCACTGAACAAAATTTTGCGATGAAAATCAGCATCGAGATCAATCTCATTTTCGGCCCATACACCAAGCGTTGTTCTTTTGTCAACCTCTTCATGATGAAATGGCAAACCAAACTGAACATAAATGACATTAGAGTTGCCAGATTTGACCACAAAATGCCAGTTTTATCTCTATTCGAAAAACAAACCTGTAAAAAAAACACCCTATATAGCTTGAGTCGAAATTTCATTCCATATTGTTGTAAGTTTATCTATATTTGTTTTGCTAGTTTCTTGTTTCCTCATATTTGGGCATTGAAAAGAATAAAATAAATTTACGGTTTGCTTTGTGTTTGTCCGGGTAAATCGATAATTACCAACTATCCATTTTTTCAATATTTCTCAACTTTGATGGAAAATGAAACAAAACTATTAATTTCTATATTTTCAAAACAAGTTCTTTGGTTATTTCTTTACCTAATGCAAAAATGTCCAGCTGCTCGTTCTTGCCCCATTTTTTTGCTAGCAGTTCCAAAAATGTGTTTCATTCATTTTTGAGCAATTGTTTCGTTCGTTATTGTTAAGACATATGATTTTTGTTTGATTTTTTCTGGAAATAAATCAAATTTTCGCAATCGAATTTACGTGTGCGATTTTATACGGAAATCGATTATTGGACATCTTTATCTTTATGTATATTAAAGGCCGCTTTAGACGAGCGCAAATGTTATGTAATGCAATGTAACGTACTGTACCTTATATGATTAATTTGTTGTTTTGTAATTGTATCTACGTAAAAATGTTAAAGAAAAAGCACACTTGTTGGTTGTAAACTTTTAAATAAGTAAAATAAGATTAATCTAGTATTTGTTTTTGCAAATTATTAAACTACATTTTTAAATTTAAATGTTTTTGTTTAAATCTTTTAAGAAAGGCGTACAAACTTCCATATCTTTTTTATAATTTGTATGTTTGATGAACATTTTTTATTTAATTAAGTGCTTGCGAATAGGTTTACCTTATCGAAAAATAACACTCCTTTAAAAATCATATTTTCTAGCTATGTGTAATGAAAAATGCTTTGCTAAATGTGTTAGTCCAACATAAAATAACTAGTGAACAAAAGATTCTTGAAATTGGTCATACGTAAATTGAAGCGCCATGAAGCTCAAACAAGTTTCTGTCGCCGCTGACTATATTGCTATATGTGAAGTTTAGAACCCATTCGCTAATCATCCCCAAATAAAAGTTTTTGGAGGTCTAATTGTCTCTTAGAGTCAGTATCCCACATTTCCGGGCCCAGTCTCGCAAATTCATCGGCAATTTCATTACCGGTGATATTACAGTGTTCCAGTACACAGCATAGCCTGACTACATGAATCCCCACTTCCTACCAATCGACCATATGCTTACATAGGCTCACTATGAGACCCATCTAAAATACTTTACTCTTTGTTAAATACATATGTAATTTATCTATCTATACATATAAAAATCAATGTATGTATGTCTGGAAGGATCTGTAGGCTACATATTTTTTTGAAGTGGGCACGGCACCTCCCATACAAGGACAATATAAATTTCTGTATATCTGGAGAATTCGGGCTGGGTTGGATAAGTAGGCGTGGCACAAAATATATTTATTTATATATAAAGAACGAAGAGAGAAAAAAGGCACAGCTTAACAGCAAAAAGGGCTTGAATAACCACTATATAGATTTACAAAACTGGTCAAATTTTTAATTCTATGGACAATTTTTTTTTTTTAAATAATGTTTAAGTAAAATTGTCAATATTTTAAGACAAATCTCTATTATGTTGTCATAACTCAAAAACCGTCCGATTTTATTAAAATAAATTTACAAAAATTTTAGTTTACATAATGTATACAACTGTTTTTGATGCAATCAATAGTTTTAAAGTTATGAAACAAATTGTTAGGAAAAAAATAAAACTTGGTAAAAAAAAATCTGGAAAAAACCGAAAACTGCAAAAAGTATTACATTTTATTTGTTTGTTGTGAAGCTACATATTATGTGAATTAAAGTAGATAATATCATGCTTTACGTTTTTATTTACAATTAATTGAAGGTATCGCATATTTCGCACAAGCACTGTAGAAAATGGTACATATAATGAAAATGCAGAACATAGAAACACTGGTGCATTGTACGACACGGATTTTTGGAAACCCCCTTTACATGTAGAACATTGTTAGGAAAAAACCTTTATGACTTTTTATGAATTAAAATTAATAAATTAATAATTAATTAATAAAAAATTAAAAAAAATAAATAATATACAAAAGGCTGTTTCATTTTTACGATTGCGGTAGCTCATAATGCATGCACGCTGAATTGCTCTTTTTTCCGTTGGCTACCTGCAACGAATGATTTTATGAATAAAATTCCTTAAGTTTTTTATGATTCTTGGGATTAACAAGAAATTTGAAGCAAACACAAGCTGTACCCACACAAAGGGTTATCCCAAATTATAGTAACAGTATTTATAAGAGCTCCTTGAGTCATTTTATTTCATTCAATAAGTGTTTGTGATAACGGAAACATCATTTAATCACTACATAAAGATTAGAGTCATTTAGCTTACAAGTTAAAAACAATTTGCAAGTTTTAATAAAAATGAGCAAGAAAGCCAGAACATTTTTATGTAAAAACAATTCGGATTCATTTTGCTATGTGTGCGACCAATATATCACCAAGAATAAACGGAACTGCTTCTTAACTTCATTGCAAAAGTCATATAGATTGCTAAAATATAGATCCGCAAAATTTAAACCAGAATTGGACACCGAGTACTATATGTAAATATTTCAT
Source organism: Pollenia griseotomentosa (assembly GCA_963931875.1). Classification (NCBI taxonomy): domain Eukaryota; kingdom Metazoa; phylum Arthropoda; class Insecta; order Diptera; family Polleniidae; genus Pollenia; species Pollenia griseotomentosa. The sequence goes on along the minus strand of OZ007562.1, from coordinate 190,497,061 downwards.
GTCGATTGCATTTATCTATGAGGTCTTCCAACGTAAAGTAACTAAAGGTTAATACATTTCAAATATTTTATTCTTACAGTATTTCTTAATTACATTTTGAATTCTTCATATTCTTTTTTATAATTTCACAGACGAAACTGGAAAATTTCGAAGCCTATGCTATGAAGATTGTTATTTTTGTTTAAGTACAAAAACCGGTTTAGCAAAACATATGGTCTTACCCCACGAAGTCTGCTAATGGGTTTACACTTGCAGTTCTAACTACATTCACAATAAATTTATTATGCTCAATCTGTAGTCAAGTTCTTTCATCTTTACCAGGGCACTTAACCTCAGGTATAGGTTTCCAATCAGATAGTTTATATCCAGCACTACCATCTACATCTGAAAATGACGGGTTCATCTCACTTAACATTAATCGCCGAGACCCGGATGAAAGAAACAGATCTCATTATAAATAAACTAAAGTTTCATATAACCGTACTATTATTTTGTTGAAGAGGATGATTTTGTGTATTGCACAGATATTTCTGGTTTGATGACTGCCATGGGCTTACAGAGGTACGATTCAAACGAAAGGCGTTTATTTATGAACTTATCAAAACGCAGCTTGAGGTGTGTCCCTTTGCAAAATGGAAATAAATTTCACTCCCTGCCGATCGCAAGAATCTGAAGATGGTAAATTTCCTCTTAGGTTAACAAAGCGGCTTTAATATCCAGAACATTGGAAGAGGCCTTCTAGGGAAACACTGGGTTTCAGGTATGCCAAATGTTATAAATGTGGCTCTAGTGCCCCGAGATCGCATCATATTTCCCCCTTTTCACATTAAAATTGGTCTGATAAAACAATATGTTTAAGCACTTAACAAAAATAGTGAATGTTTCCTGAATATTTCAAGGAAGTTTCAAAGCAAGCATATTAAACGGCCCGCAAATTGGTAAATAATACTGATTTTGGAGTTGTATTTTTTTAAACTTTTTTTGCTGGTTTAAGCGGCCAATGGTGGTGGTTTAAACCTAAACTTAAACTGTCAACATACACATGTTTAACATAAATGATTGTTGCAAAAATATAAATAAAAAATAATTCAATAAGTAAACGAATAATTAAGCTCAAGGTCTTATTTTTTAATAAATTTTATTTATTTATTTTAGTTGTCAATATTTCGTAACCCTACGGGAAACATCTTCAGGATAAAAATATATAATTTTGTTTTTTTTATATTAAAATGAGTAACAATAGACGTTCATTAAACGACTGCCCGCTAATCCAATAAAGATCGATAAAATTTATTAAAAAATAAGACCTTGAGCTTAATTATTCGTTTACTTATTGAAGTTAAAACAAAAGGGTCGAAAAAACATACATAATAATAAAAAAAAAAAATTTTTAAAAAATAAAATATTGCAAAGCACTTTTATATAATTTTTCCTTTCTATCAGCCAAATTATGAATAAAAATTCGCCGGAAGTTTTCTCCCTTCTTCCATTTTTCCTATGTTAATTCAATTGTAAAAATGGGAAAAGGGAAAAAACTCCCGGGGAATTTGTATTCATAATTGGGCTGTATATGTTTTCATTAATATATTTTTTCTTTATACGTAAAAGATTTCTACCTTGTAAACAATATTAAATTCGCATATTTTCTTCTTCTTTGAAAACATCTATATAGCTCTGATAAAAAGTTGGCATTTGCAAAAAAAATTTTGCCATTTATTTGTGCTCAGTATGGTAACACTACATGGTTTAAGCCACAACCCAACAATATCAAATCCAATTAATGCTAGATTAACTTAATTCTTAGATTAGCTAATTATAGAATTAAATTAACTTTAATCTCAAACCCAAAAAGTGGCTCTAAATAAATTTAAATAATAAAACATAAATTTTCTACTCTTTAATACATTTAAGCTAATCTAATTCAAATGTTTTTCCGAAGAATATAATCAGTATGGATAATCATTCAAAAAGGCAAATTTCGATCTACCAAAGGTTAAAATACAATTTGGTTTAAGGATTGATGTTTGACTATTGACGTCAGCAGTCGTCGATGGATGCGAGTGTAAGACTGCAAATCCATCTGAGGAGATCGAGTGGTTGCGAGCGAAACATGTCATGGTAACCTGCTCCTGATGTCCATGAGATATGGACATCAGGAGCACTCTTTGTTTTATGTGCTCTCCTGTCAATCTGCTTCTTGTATCCGGCACTGCTTCTTATAAATCATTTAAGATCTTCATATTTTTTTAAAAAAAATATGATATGATGCAGTGATGCCAACTCTTAAAAAATATACTGTTTGAAAAACGACTTAAATTTTGAGTTTTTAGTGAAGACTGACTTTTAAAAATATCGAATTCGATAGTCGTATTTCAATATCGATATATCGATGTATCGGTATTTTAAATATCGGCGATATATATCGATTATGTTTTTTTTTAAATATCGATATTTCGATATATCGATATTTTTTGCCCATTCCTAATGCAAGTCAAAATCCATTTCTGTTTTTTTTAACGTCACGCTAGCGCATATGTTTGCTTATATCTCCAAGTCCTTAGCGTCAATTGTTGTAATTTGTTCGGAATATAGTGCTACTTCATTACTTTGCATATATAAAAACCCTTTTTACAAATTTGACTTCTTCATTTAATTTTTTTAAATTTTGTCGTACAAATATCACATCACGTCAAAATGGAAATTGCCCATATATAAAAAATTCAGTCTATTGTTATTTAAATATGTATCTTTAAAAAACTTATTTAAATTTTTGTTTGTTTAAACAAATAAGTTTTATATTATCAAAAGTAAAACAATGTCTTTTCGGTTGCAAAAAGCATTCGTACATAGAAAATTATCTTTCAACGTCAACCGAGTTATAATGCATTTGCAGAATATTAATTTTAAAATTTATTTTATTTTTTAAAATCCTTCATTTTTTTGCAAAACGTTTTGGTTTTTTTTTCATTTGTCAGGCTATTCTTCCTTCCACATTTTTAATTTTACTTTCTGTAATATCAATTATTTTGAGTTGAGTTTGTGTGAAGTAAATCCCTAAATGCGTAACAGCACCAGTTCGCCAGACATTTATGGTGCAGGTCTGATAAACTATGCGACTTGGCATAGTCCATCAGACTAATTACCCATAATTATTAAGCTTGACAGACCAACAAACTTTGGCATCTCTGAATCCCGCACCTTTATAAATCAGTAAAAGGCAGATTGGACGGGCTTCAGAGAGTTTACCAACAACAAATTTAATGATTTACCAACATCTTCTGACGTGCGCTCCGAAGAAAGGAAGTTCCAGAAAATCGTCCTAGCAGCCTTCGCTAGCTTAAGACTTAATTTTTCGGTGCCAGCAGCGGTACTCGTAGATAAGCGGGGCGAAATTCGCAGATCCAACTTGAGTGATCCCCGAAGAGGCCATCTCAATAGGGGCATCAGCAAGTTGGTAAACGAATATAGATGAGAGAAATGGTTTAAACATTTAAACACATGCAACCTAACCTCCGGAGCCAGCAAGCTATGGTCGACAGTCAGAGCTCTAACGAATCTGAAAAACGGGACGATAGGGTCTCGATTGCCTTCGATGCCAACACCATATCGGACCCCAAACGGTGCTCGAACTTCTTTGTGCGTCAATTTATAGAGCACCCCGTCAGAGATAAGGCGAAAAGAAGTATCGTGAGGAAGGTACACGGCAGAGTTGTAAATTAATCATTCTTTTTGGATTTTAATTCGTTACGAATTAGCTAAATTTTGAATTAATTATTTTCACAACAAAAAAGAATTGAATGAAATTTGAATCAATTCAAACGAGTTGTGCAGAATTGAATTTCAATTCGTTTCCAATTTAAATGAATTTGTAGTATGAGTTGCAATTCGTTTTTCAATACAAAAAGTAAACAAATTTTCCAATTGTAGTAAAAGAAGTAAGAATTTCGAGTAAACGAACACATCTTTGACAGCAAAAAATGTCCTGTTAAATTCAAAATTGCTAGATTCATAAAAAACTCGATAGAAAAATTTAAAAAAAAAAAAATAAATATTCCACAATAAATAGCACAATGCTGACCTTTGCCCTGCATGTGGAATAGGCCCACACGACGTACAACACCTATTCGACTCCAGTGCAAGCCCAACCCAGCTTTCATCAATGTCCTTATGGCCCCGCCCACGTGAGGTAGCGCAGCTACTGGGCGTTGATTTAGCTGAGTCGGATGAACAGAGCGAAGAACAGGAATAGAAAAGAAATTTGACACATACTAGTTTTTCAGGTCGAGCTGTTACAAAAACAACAAGCCCGTCAAACATTCTTAAATTTCTCAAAGTTTTTTAAATATAATTCTGAAGCACCTAGCCAGGTCCCCATCTTGTTACTACTGGCTGCGGTGGATGAGGAAGCAAGGGATACATTTCATTAAAAATTACAATATTATCGAATTGGCTCCTAGTTTCCTCCCATGTGTCAAGCAAGTAAATTGTAAAAGTTTTGGGTAAAATATTTTAACCCCATTGGAAGCCTTAACCATGTAAGGTGCTGCATCGGTTTAAAATAGAAGGAACTTTTGTCGAAATCTTGTACATATTTTAAACAAAGCTCCAAAAAAATTATTTAGTGGTTTTAAAATTTTTTTGGAAGATTTTTTTGTGTATTTGGAAATTTAAAAAAAAAATCACTCAAAACGTTGCTTACGATAGAATCGCAAAAATGGTTCGATATATGCAAACAACAATATGCAAAAACAAATCGATGCCATTTTAACGCAAATTTAATTATGTATTAGGTACATATAGACTATCGACAAAAAACATACATTTGCATGAAAATCGCATATCTAATTTTTACTTGCCAATCAACTCAGTAAGGAAGTTCACTCACAAGTTGCACTCTTGCGAAAAAGTAAAAGTGCAAAAACATAACAACAACCACATCAGCAATGACTTGTGTACATTTGTGTAATATGTACTATAAACAAAAAGCCAATCACAATTAAAGCACAGCCGCGAATTACGTTGGAAGTTACAAAATAATTATTTCTTAGGAGCCAAAAAACGTTTTTAACCCATGAAAAACTTTTCTATATTGAATAATAAGTTTAATAATTAAACTCATTCATTCATTCATTTTTATATATGGGTAATTCCAAAGTGTTGAACGTGACAGTCGTACGCATCAAAAATGCAATAACATTTTAAACAACAAATATTTTTACGTTCTTTTAACCCTTAAATTATAGCACTAAGAAAGCACTGTTATCTATGCTCAAGTTTATGGAGGGCGCGATTCCAGGTCAAAGATAATGGCAAAAGAAGTAGCGGTTCGAACGTGAACAAAATAAAAGTTGTTTTTGTGGCCACGTATAAAAAGGCGTAATTCAGCGAAAATTGGCACAATTTTTAGTCAAACTACTTTCAGAATTTTACGTAGTAATGTAACATTAAAATGTCTTTGGTTTGATTCCGAAAATCTTCTGTATTTTTTTTTTTTTTTTTTTGCCAAAATCTGTTTCGATACGTGACATTTCGAACGTGAAATTTTTTCCATAATAATTAAACCGAATAATGATTAATGATTAAAACAAAATAAAAATTTCCTTAGATTACAGACCTTGTAAGAAAATTTTTTTGGAATAATTTTTATCAAATATCACCTCTTTTAAGGAAGATAATATTAAAGGAAACATACAATAAAACATTCTTACAAATAAGAAATTACGTTTGCACAACTTTGCAGTCTGATTGTTCTTCTTAGTGAACGAATTTATGGGGGAATTTATAAAATTAGTAAAATCTAAATATTTCTCTAATAACTTTAATAACTTTTAAATTTTCGGTCACGGTGGACCTTTAGAAAGAAATGCCCATATTACTTAAAAAAGGAGTTAATATGTCTTTCAAAATACACCTTTTGCACTTAAATTTCTTCCCAAATAACCTTGGCGATGAAAGACGTGACGAGCATAGTATGGTGAGCGTTTTCACCAACAGATATAAGAAATGGAACGTCAATGTCAAGGGGTGTATGATGAGGGAATGTTGGCCGGCTGTTATTGGTTTCTTGTGCGAGAGGCAGAAATAATCACAATGGGCAAAGCAGTTTTAAGCCATTTTTAATAATTATTGTTACAAACATTAAGCTTTGTAAATTTACTTGTTGTTTTTTTTTTTTATTTACTAATAATCAAAGTGGCAAATTGAAGGCGCTGCTGTTGACGGATTGCATTAAATGGTGTTTTTTCCGTTTGTAATTTTTTTATATGTTTCGAGATTTTTTTATATAATTCATTACCTCATTATGCTTTCATCCGAATTTTCTAGTCAATTTACGATAGGAATACCTTTCAGAATGGTAAACATCAATTTTCACAATTTCCAACGAATTTAAAAAACGTTTTCTTTCCATGTTCCAAGCTTAAATTTTAATCTTATTTGGTTTTAATAAAGCACAACCGCCTACTGATTTAAGCTAAAAATGCAAGTAGCTCTATTCTGTTGAACCAAAAAATAAATGAAGAATTTTATACGACTACAAAAAAATAAAAAGAAAACGATGTAATCCATTTTCATATTATTTTTTTGTGTTAAAAAATGTCATTGGACGTATGAATTATTTCTTTTTTTTTTGCATTCCAAACTTTTTTAATTCTATCCGTATTTGTAATTAATACAGTTTTTTTATTTTAAAATGTGTTGGTTCTATACTGATCAACCGCATTGTATTATGCCATGAAAAGAATGATATATTTTCTTGCATTCGTCTCATAGGACAACTACCTGATCAATCTCAGGAAGCGCGAAATAGGCACAATAAAAAGTACAGAGAATTATTTACCCGACAAACCTCCAGAAGTCACACGAATACTGTCTTATTCCATAGACTACTAATTTCGTCTGATCTTTTTATTGGTACCCTAAGGAGTTCATCCATAACTTAGCGCAGCAAAATCTCCCCAGGAGTACTTAATTTATTAAAAGAGCCGCAAATAGATAGTCCGGAAGAAGTAAATTACTCTGACTTATCAAATGACTCTGAATAAATTTCTGAAGCTGACTAGGCTTTTATCATTTTTTGAATTATGTAATTATAAAAAGGATCACTTTTTAATTCTAATTATAATAAAGACAAACAGATGTATCGTCAGCTCATTATTGGTTTGACCTACCTACGATTTAAAAAAAATTGATTTAAATATCATGTGTGTGAAGATAATTTCAAATTTAACAAGCAAAGACGCAAACCATATTTTTAAACTTTGCTCATTTTGCAGTTAACAGAGCAATGTTAACCACTTAACAGTCATAGTAATATACTAAGGAGACAAAAAATCATGATTTGAATGACCATTTTAGACAAATATGAAGTTGCACATATATACACCATATGGGAGTGGTAGTCCAGAGGGTCCTTAATATTACTCCGCCACATTTCGGAAATAAATTTGGAATTTAAGACAATTAATTTTTAACAATGTCACATTTATTTAAAATTTCTGGAGAAGATTCATGACCATTTTGGACCAATGTGGAGTTGCACATACATAGATACCACCATATAGGAATGGTAGTCCAGATGGTCCTAAATACGAATTTTATTTAATCCGAATTTATCTTCACACACATTTAGATATCGGATATATATATTGTTACGAAAGTGAAATTATCTAAGAATTATTTATAGTTATCTTGTAAGTTATAGTTTTATGTCATATAAGTTACTTAAAATTGTCATGTATAATTTTCAACACAACTGTTATGTTAAAATAATTCCTATATGAATTTCGGGAAGGTTCAGGAAAAAATCTAGAAATAATTATGAAATATAAAAAGGGGTGACTCATGTATAATGAGTTGAGTTTGTTTTGAGAAACGGTTCTGTTCGTAACTAATAATTGTGAACAAAATAATTAATAAAGTTTGTTAAGTTAAATAAGTGTGTGTTTTTATTCGGATTTGCAATTAAAAGAACTCAAACGCGTTTATTAAAGGAAAAACGTAACAATATTTTAAATAACCATTTTCTGAATCCAAAATTAGTTTCACGAACTTTTTTATGGTTTATGCGATAATTAGCATTCCTTTTGCTCCATGTCAACTATTTTAAAGTTCGTTAGGTATTGTTTTGCACTACACGTCACTGTTTAAAGAATGCAAAATTAATTTCACTCTTGCAAAAAAACAATAGTTTTTATATTTAATAAATTATATTCACTTCTAAATTCATTCATGAACGTTCTCAAAAAGAATTAAGTTTTTCATTAAACATACGCCGGAAGCAGTGGCGAAAATACAAAAAATTCTATCGGCTATATTTTCAAAAAACTTCATGTTAACCTTCATTGTCTTTTTCCCCTATTACAACTTTTTGGCATATGCGCCACACCAATAATGAGCTGAGATATGTTGTAAAAATAGTATATGTTTTTCAGGGTATTTATCATCATATAAAATGTAAAAACAGCTTTTATTCGCGCAAAACTCGACATTTCACTTATTTTTTATCTCTCCTTTAGTTTTTTAAAAATCTATATTAGGGCATTTTACTTCTCGTATTACGATATAGGCTAAGCTAATTTTAAAAAAATTTGTGTTTTCTATTTAAACCACTACGTGCAGTTTTTTAACCAAATGTATCTAACACCTAAACTTTATGTAGAATTGTCTGCTGAATCCGAATATAAAGTCAGAATTGAAAAAAGTAGATAAGTTTTTAAGATATTCCAATAATTTGTCTTTTAAAAAAGATCATGTGACTTGAATGCAAATATGTTTCTTCAAACTATTAAACGGATTATGTATTTCTTTTTTAGTAAAAGATAATTAAATTACTAAAATAACCATGGATCGTTTGTGAAGATTAGTGCAGAAATGACAGAGTTGCAGTGGACAAAAGTTCAAACTTCATGAAAAATTAGATGATTTTTTGCAATTTTGCTGTTTTCAAGTTATTTTTTTCAAACGACATTTGCGTCTATGACCATTTTACCAACTTGGTTTCTTTTTATTATGTGTTAATAACTAAACAACTGTACATAATTAATTCCTTAAATTGGTTTTACTCGATATTTATTGTCAAATTTCCCACCGCAAAATGCACATGACGTGGAAACGAAAAAAAAAATTTCCATCTGCAAATGTCAGATCAAATTAGCAGTGTAAAATTTTTCAATTAGAGCGTGTTCTATTTTGATCCGATTACATCTGACAAACCCACTGCAAAATACATATCGTGTTAAAATTATCTTAAATAAAAATTAACATTTATTTTCCTTAAAGTATTCTTTAATTAACTGATGAATAAATAATGTCAAAATTTATACATTTGTTTCCTTTTAGCGTCGACGTTGAAGAAATCTCACATTGCTTAGATGCACCATATCAGATGTGTTTCCCTTTCTGAGGTTAAGGTCTAAATAAAAAGTCTAAATCCAACAAAGTCCCCAGGATATGATAATATTGATGCAAGGGTTGTTAGAAATTTGCCCAAAAAAGCCGCTATATGTATGACATTACTTTTTAATACTATTCTGCGCTTAGGCCAGTTTCCTTCTCAGTGGAAATGTGCTGAGGTTATACTGATTAAAAAGCCAAATAAACCAGAAAATGAAATTTTTGAAAAAAATGTCTTAAGCCGATTGTCTCCAATACTTGAACAACCGCAAATTATTCCCGACTATCAATTTGGATTTAGACAAAAACATGATACTCCTGAACAGTGTCATAGACTAGTCAACGTCATTCGGAAAGCTTTTGAAATTGAGCACGTCATACAGAAATCTTATGAAAAGAAGTACTGTTCTGGGGTCTTCTTGGATATTCAACAGGCGTTTGACAGAGTCTGGCATATTGGTCTATTGTTGTAATTAAAAAATTTCTTCCAGCTAGATTTTGTTCAACTATAAAGTCTTATACACAAAACAGAACTTTTTATTTAAAAATCTAAGATGTGAGGTCAAACATTTTTGTTATTAGAGCAGGTGTGCCACAAGACAGCGTACTATGTCCAGGGTTATACACAATTTTCACAGCTGATTTCAGAAAATGTAACTGTTTCAACATATGCAGATTACACGGAAATTTAAGCAGCAGACAATTCACCTTTAGTTGCATCTAATAATGTTCAGAGTGAATTAAATCTAATTGAATTGTGGCTGAAAAAATACAAAATTAAAGTAAATGCAGACAAATCTTCATATGTAACTTTTACACTTAGAAAGGATGACTATCCCTATCGTGAATAAAAATTCCTTGGGAGTTTTTTCCATTTTTCTTATGTTAATTCAATTGTAAAAATGGGAAAAGGGAAAAGCTCCCCAGAAATTTTTATTCACGATAGGGGTGATTGTGTTAAATATCTTGGTTTGAGCATGGAAAATAAATAAATTAAGGCTTTATAAAGCAATTTTTAAACCGGTGTGGACTTATGGAATTTAGTTATGGGCAACTGCAAGTCATTCATATATTGAAATTATTCAAAGATATCAATCAAAAACTTTAAGACTTATTGTTCAGTCACCGTGGTATATTACTAATGAAGCAATCCACAATGATCTCAAAATTGAAACTGTAAAGGAGACTATCAATTTATTTAGTGATAAATACTTAAAAAGTCTTATTTATCACGTGAATCCATTGGCTATTTTATTAAAAGATACTGAAGAAATTAAAGTTATCTTAGACCTGCCATTAGGAAATTAGTTATATGTATTAATTTTTTTTTCTTGTTTTCTCTCTCTTTTACTTCACTTTTATTTATTTTTTTATTATTAATTTACTTTGCCACTATATGTACTTAAAAATCTTGCCATTAATTAATTATTTTAAATTAATAATCATATTAACTAGTTTATACTTGTTTAATGAAATTCTGTAAATCACAGAATTTGTTTTCTATTTAGGTATACCTATACATAGTTGTACTTACTGTTAAAGTACAATTACAACTGTCATTTTTATGTTTCATCTAATTTGGTTATTATCATTTTGTACTGATAGATTGCAATTTAAATAGTAATATTAAAAAAAAAATTGTTAAAGTATTCTTTAATGTCAAAATGTTTATATTTTTTTCTTTCTTTGAGCGTTAAGATAGTGGACAATATTATCCATAAAAAAATTGACAGAATAAAGAATATTTTCATCCATACAACAACAGTTTTTGCAAATGAAAAGGTATACTTAGGTAGTAATGATACTGTACATAATACATAGTCACACTGCATACTCAGCTTTTCTTGATCACACTAAATCTTCTTTTAAACGAACTTTGAAATTGTATAACAATTATAACATTTTCAATAATAAGGATGAACTGGCAAGAAGTTCATAGCTTTGAAACAAGTGATTTTATGTACTTTTTTTTCATTTAGTACCCATATTGACATAAAAAAGCGAAACTTTGAACGCTGTTTAATAACTTATGGTTTCTTGTTTGAATCGTATTTCAATTTGTCCATGTGTGAAAACCAATTGATTATAAATGCTTATTTAAGGAAAGTAGTCATCCACATAAAATAATAAATATTTATGTAGACAAAAAATTCAGCGGCATTGTCCTTTTTCTCGACTTGCACGTTTATTGTTGACGATTTTTAAATGTCCCTTATTTGTCGTCAAGGATTTTACATTGTGTTGCACCCATCGTAAAGTATGTCCGTAAGACGCGGCCAAATGGGTATGAATGGACACACATGCATACATATATACATACATACATAAGTATGTAAATCAAAACTAAAATGAATGGTAGGTATTCGAAACTTGATCAAGCTTTCTATCTTCTTGTGAATTTATAATTATTTTTAGTGTTTCTGTAGGTTTATTAATTTACTTATGGTATGCAATGCTGTACATATATCTTTGTAACTGCGAATACGCAATTAGATGACAGCAACAGCATGTTTTCCTTTTGTTTTCTTGTTTTGTTTTTGTTACAAGAAAATTTCACAAGAATTATTTATTTTGATATGGAATTTTTTTTTTTTATTTTTATATATGTACTTACATCGTCCAATTCGATTTTATCATCATCTGAATCACGAGGATTTTCATCCTCGTGCAACTCAAGAACAAAGAGTTCATTAGGGTCACTCACGTCAGCCATTTGGTGCAGCAGATAGTGTATAACGTAGAGTGATGGGGAGAAAACACGGTGAAGCAATCACCTCACAAAGAAGTCGCTGTGACAATTTTCAGTTTTTTCGTATCGTTTGCTTGAAAATTTTTGTATTTTGCTTCTTGACTACGTTTTTAACAGCAGCAGCGATCCAAAAACAAATCGAATCACTTTTTTTTTTGTTATAAATGCGTGCGCAGCTAAAAAGCTGCTGCTGTCTGCGTCTTTAAAGACCTTGAAGTATCTCTGCGAAAATACTATGTACTTGAGAAGACAGTTCTAAATAGATTAGTTGTTTGATTGTCCCAGCCAGCTAGTTAGTCAGACAGTCTGATCACCAAAATGCCAATGTAATCAATCAGTTATGCAGACTAGCGGACAGACGATTAGAGAAGTCCAGAGCAATCAAATTCAAGCAAGCTCGTGGCAGAACGACTACACACAATATACACACAAAAAATTTTAAAGACAAAAAAAGCACATTAAACTCCCGACCATATGCAGAAAATCGCTCAAATTATTTCTGTATGGAATATTCAATACGTTTGATACAAATTAAAGTATATCAAATGTTTTTTATCGACACAGAGCATTTACTTTTAAATTAAATATTTTTCTTCTGTTGTTATAAATAAAAATTTCACACCACACTGATGATGACGAACGAGCGAACGAAACACGAGGAAATAATGTGCTGCCACATTTCAAACTTAATGAATGTGCCTTGCCACCAAGTATCTACCTGTTATTTTAGAGTAGCCATTTTCGTTTTTTTTTACAAAAATTTTGTATATATATCCCCCAGATCCTATGGACAATGTTGCTGCAATTTTTTTAAAATCTGCTTTGAAATTGCATTAGTTTTCATTGTTCCTTCCCTTTTCTAATTTTTATATTTTATATAAAATACAAATCCACCTACAAAACAAAAAAGAAGTGCAGAGTGCATAAAACTGAATACCTTTCAACAATCTTCTCACCCCTTTCACCAATAAACTCAAGAATTGCTGCAACAAAAAGTGCAAGTCTGGACGATGACTAAGGCCCAACTTATGCTTCACTTGGCTTAAGAAATTGTTCCAGCTTAACGTGTTTTTTATAACCTAAACAAATTTAAAAAGAGCTTAAAATTGCTATATTGTGTGATAAAAGATAACACTTAACTATAACAAAAAAATCAAAGCAGAATAGCGGAGTTCAATAGTAGTCTTGCAAAAGTGCAAATGCAACATTTCGTAGCTCTTTTGCTAAATCTAAAAACAAAATACACAGAGTTTCTGTTAGATGTCATTCGCTGTTTTAGAAGCCTAATATTTGACTCCTCTTATATATATATATTTTTTTTTACTTTTTGTCAAAAATACACATACATGCATATAATGTTAAATTTTTTTTGAACAAATAGTGAAAATCTTGTGATAAGTGTTTAAAAAAACAATACTTTTAACTAAAAACAAGAAAAAACTTAAAAAAAAAGAATAAAAACGACACAAGTTTACTGTGCGAGAATCATTCGATTATGAAATCTTATAAGGTACGTGTTCCCCTTGTTTAAGATTAAGATTAATATGAAGAAATTTGTTCTCTCATTCTGCCGACGTTCTCTCACATATTATATCAGATATTATCTCAGGTGAAGACTCTGTGTAATATATGTCGCAATATTTATCTCGTGTAAAGACGGACACTTAAAACAGTTGGAAAAGAGTACATGTATTAGTCCAAGTTTAGATATGGTTGTTTTTTCTAAAACAGCAGAGTAAATGTCAACAAAGAAAATGAGAACAAAGCGTGTCGCCGAGTACTGAACACAAAAACCATTTTCTCTTCAACAAGATTTCGTTTAAATGTGCTGAACTCCCATTTCATACTATTGAGAAACTGAAATTTATTCACCCCTATCGTGAATAATTTTTCCGTCGTAATTTTCCCCCTTTTCACATATTTGCGATCATGAACAGCTCCCATGAAAAAAATGTAATTCAAAGGAGAATAATAACGTGAAAAAATGTTCACGGGAATAAATTCCCCTTATCGTGAAAAGTTTTTTACCTCGTAATTTGTTCACATTTCCCTTAGATTTTCTCACTTTATTTTTGCTAGGGAATAGAACGTGTATGTTAGTTGTTCCTCCTATAAATCGAACATTAAGGGCTAGATCCGTTAATTAGGCACAAACCGATATATTGGTCAACAAAATGCAAAACAACAGGTTGATTGCCGCCGGATTTGTGAAAGACGTGGTGGCAGAATTTTGGAAAATATTTTACTACATAAAATTTATAAAGTGCAAAAAACTAACGTTGTTATCAACCTATCCCTCCAATACTAATTATTTAGATTTATTATTTTAACATTCCTTTAAAATATATACGTGTATATTTTTAAACAAAAATTTCAATGATTTTTAATTTTTTCTAATTTTCTTCTTTTTTACATTCACTGGAACTGATACCATGAAAAATTTTTCACATGAGATTCACGATTGCTTTTTTCCCTTCGAGGGGAATGAAAATTTCATGGGAACAAAAATTCCACTTGTTATTCACGATAGGGGTGATTATTTATTTTAATTAAAAATTATCAAAAACTCTAATAAAATATAATAATCACAGCACAAAACGTGGACTTTTTGTAAACATAAGCAAAACTTTGACCGTCATCTGGCGTAGTGCAGCCACCTGTTCATTTCACCATGGTTATATGTTTTCATCACACCAGAGGTATATTTTACGCTGGGTCTCCACGTTGCAATATTTATTGCTAAGTACAAGCAAAAACGTCGGCAGAACAATGACAGAACAATGGAGCAATAATTGCTGAATTTATTGCTGGAGAACACGTGTTAACAGAGCAATTCAGCAAATTTTCATGTGGTTTTTGTAACAATTGTAAATCTGTAACCATCAGCTTTTTTGTTATTATTTTTGATTTTACTTATTCCATTTGTGTAAACATGAAATATACTTAAAACATACTTTTATTTTTTTCTTTTAAACTCGGAAAGAATTTAATGTTATTTTGATTCTACAAAGACTTTATATATTGTGGCAGCTCTAATTGGTGATAAGGTTTAAAGTTGCCGGACCTACTTATACCTAGAGACTTGGCAGCACTTGTTACATTTAAAAGCTATGTATTTTATCACAAAATAGAAAAAGCGATAAAAGTCAAACAAAACAAAAGTAAAAAAGGGAAAATATCAATTTTTTATAAAAATAATTCAACATTCATTATTCAATCCTAATAAATGATTTTTTTGTTACTTCACTAAAGCAACAATAGATAAGGATAATTAACCGATTGAGAACTCATTTGGACGTACCGATAAATAAATATGTCACAGGAGGAAGCTGCACCTGTTAATCCAAATGATTTAAAAGAATTAAAGGATCGAATGAAACTAATTGTAGAGGCTGACCCGAAGCAATATCATAATGAATTTTCGTTAAAAAGATATTTAAGGGCGTTCAAAAAAACTGATGATGCATTTCAAGCAAGTTTTCTTTTTTACATACTGATCAATATAGTTTTCTTAACTTCCGTTTCCTTGATAGGCTATACTTAAAACCAACAAATGGCGCGAACAATATGGCGTTGAAAATTTGGCAAATCAACCTGATTTACTAAAACACAATAATAAAGCTCGGGTTTTAAGACATCGTGATTGCATAGGACGGCCTGTCATTTATATTCCGGCCAAAAACCACAACTCAAGTGACCGTGATATAGACGAGCTTACAAAATTTATAGTTAAATGTTTGGAAGAGGCATGCAAGAAATGTTTCGAAGAAGTTACCGATAATCTGTGCATTGTTTTCGACTTGGCCGAATTCAATACTTCCTGCTTGGATATGCAATTGGTGAAGAACATGATTTGGCTGTTGAGTAAGCATTATCCGGAACGTTTAGGTGTTTGCCTCATCATCAACTCACCGGGAATATTTTCAACCGTTTGGCCACTTATACGGCAACTCATTGACGATAATACAGCAAAAAAAGTTGTATTTGTAAATAATGAGACAGATTTGTGTAAACATTTGATACCTGATATTTTGCCTACAGACATGTAAAAGAAATAATTAGAGCAACGTAGCAACATCTATTATAAATCACAATTAACTAACAACATTCTATATTAACTTAACGTAGAAACATTCCTTAAAATCTGCTTTAAAAAAAGTACAAACAGTATAATACAACATGATTTTACTTGCTTCTTTCAAAACACAAAAAACTGTACCTTACCTAATTCCAGCTGCATTCAAAATCTAGACAACACGAACCTATCTCATGTCAAAGCTATAATAGGGCAAAAATTTCCAGACTTAACCAAATATAACTATTGACTCAGTTAATATTAATATATCTGTAATGTAATTACATATTTGTATGTATGTGAAAGTATATTTGTTATCTGTATACACATATGAAAAATAAAAATAACTATTAATGTTTGTGTAAAATGTTTGTTGAAAATATTTGTAAGAAATGCTTCAAATAAATAAATCAGCATAAAAAGAATCAATATGTATATATACTATTTTTAAACGTGTTTTATTACAAGCTGGAGGTTATGCATGCAAAATTTATTTTCTTGTAAGGTATTAACAAATAAAACAGATGTGAATCCTACACTATAGAAATCATGTCTTATGTATGTATATACTATATTCATATGCGATTTGCTATCGTTTTGCTTTTTTTCGAAGTTGTGTTTGAGCAAAGAAAACATGTTTTATCAAAACAAAACGTAAACAAACAAATAATTTACAAATTAGTTCTGTGAAATAAATTTAAAATTAAAATGCCTACAGCGTTCTTACATGTTCATAAATCAACTACTGCGACAAACAATTGACAAACTCAAAGCAAATTTTTAAATTACATTTTTTTAATTAAAATCGTGAAAAAATGTTACAAGTTTTTCCTTAAATAAAAAGAAAACATATTAAATTGAAATTGTGGGCCATTTCCTTTTCTCTTTAAAGTGCAGTTTTAACAAAATAGACCAGATTGCTTAAGTATACACTAGCAGTTTGAAAACGACAAATTTCTAGCGTTTTCGTTTTTCAGAACACCTGTTTGGCGTTTTCAAATTGAAAACGCAAATTTTAAGCGTTTTGCGTTTTTCAGAACATGGGCGAATATAAAAAAAAAAACCATAATACGCAAGGATAAAATTTTCAAATTGTTTAATTATCTTAAGCATAAAAATATTTTAATTTTTGATTAATCGATTTAAAAAAAATATTATTGATCAAAAAAATAATCCAGCAATCTCTTGTATGCTTGTAGGATTGGCTCTCTTTCGAATATAACGCTTTAAAAATTCAACCCTTTAATATTTAAACGTTTATGTAGATATCGCTCATTTGCTGCAACGTCGTCATAATTCGAAAAATGAAATTTAAGAGTTTGTGATGCAGAATTGTTCGCCATATTTTTCTTTATATTGTGCATAAAATTCATCTTTATATCTTTTATACTTTTCCCGTTTTAATAGAATGTGTCGTTATTTTTTCTAAGTGGTTAGAGCTAATTAAAAACTGAAAGCGCGTTTATTTCCAATTTTTTTTTTTTTTTTTTTTGAGTTATGACGAAGTTGCAACAAATGAGCGAAATATGCTTTATTAATAATATGTAGTATATTTATGTTATGTATGTTATAATATTGTATGTATACAAAATTTACTTATCATCATCTTCGATTTCTAAATACAAACTTTTCCAGATCACTAATTTTCATTTTCTATCAAATAGAATAACAAAGGTGTTTTAAAAATTACATTATCAATAACTTTTTGAAAAATTATTTAAATAAAAATATTTGACAAAAGTGAGTTGAAAAAACGAGATGACAAAAAAGAATTGAATTTAATGCAATTTAAAGCTAATGTATTGATTTAATTTTTTTTTAACAAATAATCAAAATGAAAGTTTTTATAAAAATTGCATAAATCGCAGCGGTTTATATTCACCCTTATGCTGCGTTTCGATTTTGATTGAAATTTTCTCCTTTTGGCAACTTTTTTCGAAAAAATGTTTAATATAATAAAAAATAATTTATGAAAAAGAAATAATTCCTACATTCTATTTTTTAATTACATATTAGTTTTTTTTGTTCTTAAATTAAAAAGTTTTATTTAATTTATTGCAGGTGAAAAACAACAACACCTGAACAGTAACAAAAGCTGGCAAATTTATTTAATTATTTTTTGACTATAAATATTTAATTATTGTTTATTTAATTAATTTATCACTGTTTTTTGCACTAAATTTAACTGTTTATTAAAATGTTTACAAAATTGCTAAATTTTCCTGTTCCGAATTCATACGTTTTATAGCAAAACTGCAAATATTGACTTCTCCTTCTTTTTCTTTCGATTCAGTTTTTTGTTTGCATACCTTTATGCGTAACTGAACGCGGGAACGTAATCGAAATGCAGATTAAGGGTGATTATATATTTTTCTTTGTTATTTAGCCCAAGGCAGAAAAGAACAAATCTATTTGATAATTTCTTTTGCTAGATTTTATAGTATTTAATTAATAATTCGAAGATATACATTTACGTCTATTTTTTTGCATTTTTTCTATGTTCTCTTTGATGGGCGTACGGTTGTAAAAACCTTTAACAATTGTTGTTACAGCTAAAACAGTTGCTATAAATTGATTAATGGATATTTCCCAATCATCAAAGTCCAGTGAACTATTACTGCAACTACTAGTATTTTTGCTCGATTTCTTGTTATTTGATGTTAAAGTTCCATCTCCAGGTCCGTTGCCACCGCTATTGACACGAGCTTGTTTCAGTTCTTCCTCTAAGTCTACAAATAGTTTTGTAGTTGCAAGTGGGTCGCATGGTGTAGTAGGATTGCCATTCGAATCAGGCTGTCAAGTAAATAAATAATGTAACTGTAATAAGACTTTTATTTTAAATTTTACAAAAAGTTACTATGTAATATTATTATCTTTCTGGCCTTGTTACGATAAAAAAATTAAAAAAGTATCGGTTTTTGCAATGAGATGATATTATAATGTTAAGTGAGGTAGAAAGACTGTTGCGAAGTCAACTTTACACCCTGTCCAAATGACCAATATGGTTCATTGTGACGCCTTAGTGATAGAGTACTAATAAAACAAGAATGATGAAAATAATGAGTGAAAGCACAATAATGGAAAAAGTACTTAAAAAATAGCCCTACATATACCTAGATTTAATAATGAATCAAGCCTAAAAGTTATTTATGCTAGCTATAATATTTAATTTAATTACACTTAAACAAAAAGCCCAAATATACAGGGGTGTTCTGGAAATCGAAAACGCAAGAATTTGGAAGTTGTTTTTAATACATTTTTAATCTAATTTTTATAAGTTCTGTTATAAAATTCTGTTTTGTAGAGAAATATTTGAATATTTGTCATAAAATTCTCTTGTTACAAAAATCTTATTAAAAAACGACGTTTAAAATTCTTGCGATTGGCGTTTTCGATTTCCAGAACACCCCTGATAATATGCTTAAGTTGGCTTAAGCAACTGTGCGAATAGATGTACATCATATGTGTCGAACCATATTGAACTTAAGAACACTTTTTGTAAAGATTTATGAATCTGTCATTTGCTTAAGCAAAGTGCGAAACTGATCGCACTTTCCGTACGGAATCAAAGTTTTTTTGTGTTTCTTTTTAAAGACATTTGAGAGGTTTTTTTGTTAATTTTTGACAGAAGCTTAAGCATATAATAGTCCAAACTTATTTTTTTTTACGTCAAATTTTATTTTATTTAAGACACCATTCGTATTAAAATAGCTTTTGTGTTGCCTGTTATTTCTTTAATATTTTCTTAAATATAATATCGAGGGCCTATATCCAAAATCCTCTATCTTAAAAAACACAACTTTTCAGGAGAGCCAAAAAAACTGTTTTTTTCGCGTATTACTTTAGTTATTAAAATTCGTTATTCTACAATATTTTTTAAATCCACTACTGAATCTCACAGATAATTGGTTCATAAAATTTTGCATTATTGGCGACTTTATTGCTTCCCCTTATCCAGAACTTCTGGCGCACACAAGAACTTGACTCGAAGCTAAAAGAAGGCCTTATCGTAAATATTCCAAAAAAAGGTGACCTGAAAAACTGTAAGAACTGGCGGGGCATCACCATCCTTAGCGCAACCAATAAAGTTACTGCACAAATTATTAACAAGAGAATATCTGACACTGTACTAAAGGACCTAAGACCCGAACAAGCTGGCTTCCGACCCCAAAAATCTTGTATAGACCACATCAATAGTCTCCGAATAATCATAGAACAATCGAAAGAACTTCGTTCTCCGCTCTACCTGTTGTTTATAGATTTTGAAAAAGCTTTTGATACCCTGAATCAAAACGCAATATGGAGTGCTCTAGCTTGCAAAGGGGTCCCACCCAAAATCATAAGCCTTACTCAGGAGCTGTACCGTAATGTTAAATGTCGTGTTGTCCACAATAATGCTCTGAGCAACAGTTTCGATGTTGTAGCTGGTGTTCGCCAGGGTTGTGTACTGTCTCCCTTGCTGTTTAACATCGTTCTAGATCAGGGATGCTCACTTCATAGCACAATAGTGCAGAGAGAACTCACATATATTCTTATGCTCTTTCATTTCACACTCAGATTCACACTCAAAAATCATGGTCGTTCAACGCCATGCTAATGGTCTTTCATTTAGTCAACAACGCACGAGCGATGAGTGCGCATGTGTAGCCGCTTGTTTTTCTTTGTTGTTGTATGAATAAAACGAAATTGACCATGACGCATAAACAATATTTTATGATAGCAAATGCTTTTGGTAATTTTCTTTATTTTCGTGAAAATTTTAAAAAGGTTTTGATTTAAATTAATGAATTATATTATTAAGTTGTTTTCTTGTTTTGTTTTAGGCAAATAATGTTTATGCGCAATACAACATAAATGCCTTTTATCATCTTTAACCTTTAAAGAGTTTATATATAAACTCTTATATAAAACTTTATATTATCATTATAATGATAATATAAAGTATAATAACATAAAACATAATATAATATAATGCAATATAATATAATATAATATAACATAAAATAAAATAATATAGTATAATATAATATAATATAATATAATATATAATAATATATTATATGTATAACATATTATATGTATAATAATATAATATATAATAATATAGTATAATATATGTATAATAATATAATATATCGTCGGTATACAAGAAAAACTGACCAAGTCCACATTTTTGAAAAAGTGAGATAATATGACTATTGGAGTGAGATAAATTGACTATATTGAATCAAATATAAGTTTAACCGCATTTATCTCCGAATGAAGTGATGTGGACTTGGTCAGTTTTTCTTGTATACCGACGATATAATAATATAATATATAACATACATATGTACATATATATCATATTAACATCTTTAAAATATGTAAGTATATCTCTTACGAACATTTTTATTTGGCTGTAAGTGCATAAATTCTCTCAATTTGCTTTTTCTCCCTTACTCACTAATACAAAACCAAAAATTTTTTGGGCATCCCTGTTCTAGATGTTATAGTTCGCAATGCTACTAAAGTAAAGAGAGGTATCAACTGGGGTCTTAACCAACAGCTCGAGAGCCTAGAATATGCTGATGATATCTGCCTGCTTGCACACAGTTATAAAGATATGACATCTAAGTTGAAATGCATCGAAACAGAAGCTGCAAAAGCTGGCTTAAAAATAAACATAGGCAAGAGCAAAGTGATGCGCTGCAATACAACAAACACCAACAAATTCTGCATAGGAAATACCGACCTGGAAGAAGTTACGTCTTTTTGCTACCTCGGCAGCATCATTACAAACACAGGTGGTTCTAGTAATGATGTCACGTACCGAATCTCTAAAGCTAACCAAGCATTTGGTACCCTTCGGTCAGTATGGAAATCTTCAGCCATATCCAAGGACACTAAGATTCGTATTTTTAACTCTTGTGTTAAGTCTGTGCTCCTTTATGCATGTGAGACATGGAATACAACAGATCACGACGTAAACACTCTACAAGTGTTTGTTAATCGATGTCTTCGACGCATCCTAAAGGTTTTTTGGCCCAACACCATCTCCAATATGGAACTTTGGAGTCAAACAAATCAGCAGCCAATCCATACTGACATACTTAACCGCAAATGGCGCTGGATTGGCCATACGCTACGTAGGCCTAAAATGACACAGCAAAAATTGCCATTGATTGGAATCCACATGGTACATCCCGCAGATTAGGCAGACCATCTCACACCTGGCGTCGACAATGGAACATCGAAATTAGACGCATCGATCTCAGCTGGGGAGAAATAAAACGTATATCATCAAACCGGACCGAATGGAATAGATTCGTTGTGGCCCTTTGTTCCGAATAGGAACCACAGGACATTATATATATATATATATATATATTATGCGAGGTAGACGGTTTTGCTTCTCAAAAATATTCAATATGTATGTATGAAAATAGAAAGATAGAGGGTTTTGCATTTTAAAACAAATAAATTATTTTGATTTTATTTATACCATCAGTCAGTGTTTAACGTGGTTTATTGAAGATAAAGGCCAATAATACAAAATAAGAAAAAAATAACAATTAACAATATTAAACAAAAAGTTATAGCAACAATTATGTTTTTGTTTTTGCTTTTTTAAGTTTGTTTGGTGTAAATGATCGTAAAAATAATGGTGTTCCGGTGGTATAACGCTCTTGCAAATTCTTCCACTTATATGGTTGAATAAAAATTGGAGCAGAATATAGAGGTTTTGGTTTAATATGTGCTGTATAAGGTTTAATACGAAAAGGTAAAAGAAATCTTAATTTAGACACTGTAGGATCGTTATTTACTCGTCCTGGTCGAATTGAAAAAAAAACGCATAAGTTTGTCATCACTGTAATTATTAAAGAAATCATAATTAAAATATTTTGAAACAAACGGCTTTTCACGATCTCATTGTTAATTTTAACAGTCTTTCTGGCTTCTCTAGTAATTCTAACTTAATCGATTGGCAAGTGTATAGATTGATTTTTCAACTTAATCTCTATCTTAGCATGGGCACTATCGCACCCCATTTGCGTATGGCCTTTCTCTAAGAACTTCTGTTCAATAAATATATTATTTTCAGCAGCTAAATTGGATAGAGCATTAGAAAAAGAATGGTTATGATTTTGGTAGCCACAACCATTTGAGAAAATTGTAATTGGCAATGAATTTGATAATCAATACGCTTTTAAATGATGAATAATACAGGAAACAAATACCGACGCGGACATTGATTTCGCTCCACCAATAGTTTGTGCACTAATGAGTACCTATATTATAAATAGTAAAATTGTGTACCTGAAGGCGTTGCTTAAAGTAAATTGCTGATGCATTAATATTGGGACACAGTTTTACTGCTTGATCGTCCATTATAAAAACGTGACGTCACCATTCTCAGCTGAAATTTTATCATTACTTTTTTCATACTGTGCACGATTTTTTTTTTAAATGTGTTGATTAAATTCATCAGCTGATACTTGTTTATCCTTTAATCCGACACTGAGATCGCATTGGTCTTTGCGAGGCATAAATAAAGCCAAATTCTCCTCCTTAAAAGATTTC
Organism: Pollenia griseotomentosa; assembly: GCA_963931875.1. Classification (NCBI taxonomy): domain Eukaryota; kingdom Metazoa; phylum Arthropoda; class Insecta; order Diptera; family Polleniidae; genus Pollenia; species Pollenia griseotomentosa. Next base: position 190,473,281 of record OZ007562.1, on the reverse strand, counting down.
GATAATGAAAAACTAGAAACGTCCTGAAAATTTTTCTATGAGCAGTAATTACAGTAATCTTTATATATATCTGCTTTGGTTTTAACTGTTACTCCGATATATATTTTGTTTGCATCCTTACGACAGTAGTGGATTTCCATTTTATCTAATTGCTCAAAATATTCTGTTAAATGTACTGTTTTTTCAGATCTTTTATTATTAAATGATGCAATTTTGGGTTCTTTTACTTTTTACCAGCCTTTTACCATATCAACATTTACTGATAGAGTGGAAAGAAACAAGAAACGACATACCTGTATCGATTCATGGTTGAAGGTTAAAGTAAATTTTAAGCTATTCTGTTTCTTTGAATTCTCAACTGTACAATTTTTTTTTTTTTGGCTTTGTGTACGACGTGGCTTTTTACAAACACTTGCTTAGCTCTCCAGGTTATATCCCAAAACATTTAAAAAATATAATTTCTAGTTTCATGATCAAATTTTTGGCCGTGTCTTAATTTGCTTTTAATTTTTTTTTTATGTAAGTTTATCACACGATAATAATATTTTAATTACATACGATTATAAATATCCTATAAATTACTTATTTTTTTTGACAATAATATCATAGTAACACTTTAAAAGAAGACATTTTTTAAGCAAATTCCAACTTTAACCATTTATTTTTATGCCATGAATCGGCTTTCGCTATTAAAAATGACAAAAAATAGTAAAAAACATGTATTGCAAGAACAAGTTATTCCAAAAAATTTTTGAAAATTAATTATAAGAAAAGATAGAGGGGTTTGTATTCAAAAAAATTAATTGTGTAAGATAGAGAAAATAAAAAAATGCAAATAAAACAGCAAAAAAAATATGTTTGTTATGAAAATCACACCATAGATGAGGGTTGTTTTGCTGAACATTTAACCATTAAAAAGTCATTTTCGTGAAAATCAAAGATAGAGGGGTTTGAATATTGGCCCTCGATATAATATAATATATTTGAAATACATCGGCAAAAAAAAAAAACATTCCGGATAAAAAAAAAATCAAATATTAAAAAAAAATGTTTTTTCATAAGATTGATCAAATAGCTATCGAAGCTACTTGGGACAAATTTGCTAACACCAATAGGTAATAAGTTACATGGATGAGAAAGAACACCTGTATGGTCAAAATGTCAAACTTTGACCCACTCTAACTCAGAAACTTTTTGACCGACCCTGTTAAAAATTTGTGTCTAAATTTCTATCCAATAGGACTAACCTTGGCGCAAATTTCATCCAAATCGGAAGACATCGATTTAAAAATTGGGTCACTTGAAATTATATATGTTAAATTGAAAAATATATATTTGGTGTATTTCATAGACTTTTTTTTAAGAGCAAATTATAACGATTAGAAGCAGTTGTCCCAGAATAAAGTGATTTAAACCAAACATAAGAAAAAAAAAATTAATTAAAGCCAACCCCGGGAATTCCCGCACAAATTTCCCAGGATTTTTTTGCCGAAAAATGTTCGGGATCCCGGGATTTTTGTCCCGTATGAAAAACACTAATGATATTTGATTTTATATACATTTGCATGAATTCCTTATACTTTACATACATACCTCTTCATTGCTATTTAAATTCAATTGTGTAAAACTTTCCAAGCTTGAATCTTTTCTTATGTTATCTTTACCCAACTCTAGGAGATTTTCATCTAAAATATTAAAGAAAAAAATATTTTTTTTAAATTCATAAATTTCAGTTTAATACATATGTACAGCTGCGGTCAAAAAAATAGCACCAGGATATAGAAAAAAGTTCTTCGTAAAATATTTGTAAATAGCCCAAACTGATTTCATTGAATACTTGTCATAAGATACTTACAGGGCTGTCAAATAATATTTAATAAAAAGCAATTGATTTCAATTTTTATTCGATATACAATTTTTAACTTTTTCAAAACAACTCAAAAAAAAACTCAGTCAAAAAAATAGCACTACAGCTCTGATTCTATTTAAAATTAATACTTAAACTAAAAATAAATTAAAAATTTCGAATTCTGTTTTTTATGATGTCTTCTCATATTGAAATTAATATTTTGTAATATAATATACATATATATAATATATTGTAAATAATAACCTCTGCACAACGTTTTTGCATCGATTTCACTAGATTTTGACACCTCTCCTTCGAAATTCTGTTCCAGATTTTCTGAACTGCCACCCAAAGGGCTTTGTAACTTGTTGGTTGTATTTGGGATACTCCCTTCTTTATATCTGTCCATAAGTTCTCGATTGGATTTAGATCTGGGGACTGAGCTGGCCATTCCATAACGTTTATTTTATTGTCCTGAAACCACCTTTAGGCAAGTTTGCTGGTATGCTTCGGGTCATTGTCTTGCTGAAACACCCAACGAAGCCGCATTTCCTTAGAAACATATGGTAGCATTACTTCCTGGAGGATTTCTTATCCATGACTGTTCTGAATCAATATATGGGTCCTACTCCTAGAAGGAAAAGCACCCCCATACCATACTGCCTGAACCACCATGTTTAACGGTTTTCGTTTTGAATTTTGGATTGAATTCAGCGTTAGGGGTCTTCTGACGTAAGAACGCGATCCTTTACCTCCAAATAAAACAACCTTGGATTCATCTGTCCAAATAACAGGCTCCACTTTTCAGTTGGTCATTCCAATGAGTTTTAGCAAACTCAAAACGTTTTGCAACATGCTTACGTGAGAGCAGGGGCACTTTTCGGAGACTACAGGCATTCAAGTTGTTGTGTTGCAACATCAGACGAATAGTTTCAACACTTGCGGTCACACTTAGCTCCTTTTTTAGCTCTGTAGCTGGCATAAACGGGCTCTTCTTGCATTGTCTGACCAAACGCTTAACCATTTATGGTGGTAAAACTTTCTTGCAACCACGTGTTTCCGACTTTTTAGTAAATTTTATTGCATTCACAATTATTTTATTGGAGCACCCAATAAAGTTTCTTATTTCAGAATATGATTCATGCCCAGAAACCATATTTTTTATAAAAGCACGTTTTGCAGGTGTACAATGCTTACCACGTCTTATTTCTATGTAATATGCGATGAATTATTTTATTTTTGTTTACCTTTAGTATTTGATCCATTTATTTCAACTATTAAATCACTATTAATATTTTTTAAAGAATTTTTGTTATTCGGTGCTATTTTATTGACTGCACTGATGTGGAGTTTTTTTTTTAATTTCGATCATTTGAAAAGAACCGGTAACATTTTTTGGAAAAAATAAAGACGCTCAGAGAGAATATACATATTACAACAGTATTGCATACTTAATTTAAAATAATTAGAACAATATATTAGTTTTCACTAGAATGAACATATAATAGGCTATTGGTGCTATTTTTTGACCGGCACTGTACATATTTTTTCGTGTGTTGTGACCGCTATTTTATATTGGTGTATGTATTATTAAGGGTGATCGATTTTTTAATCCCATTTTGAAAAACGGGTTTGAATAGTTCGAAAATTTGAAATTTAAAATAATCTGGAACTGAACTGGCAACTTGCTTTATTTTGATTTTCTTGCGAAAACAATGAAGCAATTTGTTTTTATTTTTATTTTGTTTTTTTCTTAGCCTAGTTACAACTACAATTAATGTTGGGAAAATGCCAGCTAAGTGAAGTGGGGAATGAAAGAAAAGATAATGTTTAAGCTTTGATATTCTCATTCACTCAGCAGATTTGTTTGCTAATGTCTTTTTTTGGGGGAATGTTTCCTGATGATCTGGCCTAAGCAACCAGTGAAATGCGCATAGAAACCACAGTAAATTGCAGTGTTTTTATCAAGAATAAAAATTGGGAATTAAGCACGAAAAAACCAGTCGCAGTTTAAAAACAAACAGTTTGTACACCCAGAATCGATCACCCTTTGAAAATTACACCCAAATTTAAAAATCGTCAGCTCATTATTGGCTTAACCCAAATGCCAAAAAGTCTTCATGGAAAAAACGACAATGAAGGTTTACATGAAGTTTTCATTAAATATACCCAATAGAATTTCTTTGTATTTTCGCCAATTCCGGCATACGTTTTGAAGAAATATTTAAATGTTTGTGAACGTTTATGAACGGAGTGAAATTAATTTTCTTGTTTTTCTTTTTTTTTTTTCTTACGGCAATGAGGCAAAGCAAGAGTGAAAATTTTTTTTAACGATTTTGTATGAGGAATTTTCTGCATTCGCCAAACAGTGGCGTGTAGAGTATAACAATACTTAATAAACTCTGAAATACATATGGGGGATTCACAAGGTGTCATAAAATCATATGTCTTAAAATAATAACATGAAAAAATACGACTGTTGTGAACAACCCCTCATAATTTAGTGTGCTATTTTGAATTTAAGTCAGCTGATTTAAAACAAATATAAAAAAAATAAATATTTACCTAAAATCAAAATGTTTTTTTATTCTAATCCATGAATTAATAAATTAAATTAGATCTTTCCTGACTATTTTCCATTTTTCAGACGCAAACCACAAATATTTTATTTTGTTTGTATACCAAACATTAGAGTCCTAGGCCAATCCAATTTGACGCCGCAAGTGTTTTGTTGCAAAAAATGCTAGCCGCAGGTTAAATTCGGATGTTAGCCGGATAAAACTATACCATCAACGGCGACGGCTACAAAATCATAGCCGCTCGGCTCAGTTGCTCGGCGCAGGTCTCTTTTGATTAATTACGACAGCACAATAAACATAGCAAGCAAAGTTTTATTAACTTAAGACACTTTTTGTTTACAAAACAACAACAATATTTTTAAACCATTGTAAAATGTTAGAACATTATGACAATACAACATGATAGCACACCTTGTGAATACCCCAATAGTTGATATGGAGCACAATTAATGCTTAATATTTTAGAAAATATAAAAAATTTCGTGGAAGCGGTTTTGGGTCGTAAAGGGAATATTCAAAATATATTTATATGCCACATACCTAACTCAATTTTTTGCTTAAACACGGTTGGTAGGTCAAACCAATAATGAGCTGACGAAATACTTACATGCTTGATTCATATCAGCATCACTTTTGCCAAGAATTTCCACTAAACTTCGCCATAATATTTGAAAATTAATTTTTTTCATATTCGGTATATTCTTATTAGGCGAATTAGCATCGTCTGGCTGATCAATAAGATAGCGTAAACTTCCCAAGCTTTTCGTATCGGTATTCGAGTCTGTCCGGTCCCTCTTGTCGTTTGTGTTCATGATCAAATCACTAATTTGAGAAAAATTTGAAATTGTTTCGACATTTAATTGTGGGGGCGTAACCTTAGCAGCTCCCAAATCGGATATATCAGAAAATGTATCGATGGATTCAAATCGACCTTGTTGTTTCAACGGTGCAATAGCCGATGAACCATTTTGAGAACGAGCTACACCACCCATCATGGCCGCGGCTCCACTAATACCACCCCCAGGAGTGCTATTTTCATCTTCTGATAGATCTACATAAAATGTTGAGTTCCTGGCATTTACTGCCATTGACGAAGCATTCGAGGCTGTAGATAAATTGGGCGTCCTTAAAATATCCATAAATGTATTTCCAGTTATGCCAGCAAGTGAATGTAGCTTTTGAGTGGCCGTTATTAAGGCGTAGTCATTCTCATCAAAATTATTGTCTGTGGGCGAGGGTAAGGCCTCTATAGATTCAGAGGGGTCATCACCAAAGAAATCTTCAGCTTCGATAGCTTCTTCAGCGTCATCTTTAGTTTTTGTTTTTGGATTTCTGACTTGTGCAATTTCGACTTTTGATAGCAAAGGTGGCAGATGCAATATATACAAAAGTTTAAGTTTCTCAGTATATTTACTAGAACATACTAGACCTAGGGCATTCAAGATTTGAGAAAAGTCTAGCATGCCGGTACTCTTTTTGTCGGTTAGCTGCAATTTGAGAAGATAGAATATTAATGTTCTTTGAACAACAATTCTGTTTACTGACCCGGAATAATTTTTCGGACAAATCAATCGTAATACATGTGCGCCATGGTGTAAGCTCATAAAATAGTACACGGAATGTATCAAAATCAACACTATAAGCCTCAGCTCGACTACAGTTATTGTCAGGAAAACCTAATCGATGATGCGTAGGTGAAGGTGATGGCACTAAAATGGGAGATTCGCCGATATGAGCCTGCAGCTTCTGAAGATGAGCTTTACGAAATGCCATCTTTTCCTCTCGTATAATACCTAATAACAATCGCAACTCTTCATTGCTGAAGTACATATTTTCCGAATGAAATTTTACTATAGTTTCTTCGTTATCAATATCAAATTTACGCATTGTTAAACGACGATGTACGTTACGCAATTCTTCAATTCTATGTAATGTTATATCTCCATACTTTGTATACGCTTCATGAATCAACGTTTGCACAGATTGAGTGCGTTTGCGTTTTTCATTGGCAAGTGGTAGATCGTAGTCGGGATTGTAAATGCCGTCTAAAAACTGGGAAAGAACCAACATCGCCTCACCATCATCGTGACAACGCAACAACTTTTCTTTGTTCCATTCCAAAATTTGTAATGCCAAAACAAATATAATTTTAGCTCCATCATAAAAGAAGCAATCAATTATTTGTAGCGAACTTTCATAAGATATAACACTGATAAAAATAGTTAAGAACCAGGACAATGATATCATTTTAATGGTACCTAGTTCATACAAATGGCTGTGCAGTTCAGGCAAATGATGTTTAACTAGTTCACTTAAAACTCCCTGATCAATCTAAATAATAAGAAGATAATAAACTTTAAATCTTTGACAAATGTCTTTAAATATTTACCTGAGCTCCAACTACTTTGTCTTTATAATAATCCGGTAAGAGGCTTTCACACAAACTAGCTAATAACCAAAACGCATTTTCTTCGTCGCAAAATAATAAAAATACTGAAGTCACAATATTCATGGCTTGTGTGTAACCAACTTGTGGATTTCTTAAAGCATAAGCCTGCAGCACGCGCTTTAAAGCTCCCAAGCCGTCTTCGCTTTGAAAAGCTGGATGTTCTGGCAGCGAACGATGTAGATCCCGTTCGATCTCATCGTGTGTGGAGGACTCCCTAATACAAGCAGCCTTTTCCACTAAATCCTCATATAACCCAGGATGCATTTCTTTTTCATGTATAGCACCAGAAAATATCATCCAAATTTCTTGCCGCAATTTTTCGGGTATACCTTCAACAATTAGATTTATTACACCAGTGGTACGAAACATTGATACACCGCGTCCGTAATCACGGAAATGTGATTCCCAACGGGATAGTTTTTCATCCTGTATTCGTTGTTTTTCAGCAGTAAACTGAGTTTTGAAGGTATTAATCAAAGCAGACTGTTTACTCCATGATATATCATATTTAGGACGGTCACGATTGATTGGACTAAGAGGTAATGTAAAATAACTAGATTATTGATTGGTGAATACATAAATATATACATACATACATACATATTTTTATTTTTTACATACAAAATTTAACTTACACATGAAATTTAGAAAGTAAATCTGTAATTTTTGTTATTAACACATCACGGTCGACAATTTGCGCAAATACGAATGGTACATTCTCCGAAGTTATGATAACAATTTGATTTTCGTATCGATGGTTACCATCATCTTTTTTCTCCACACTTTTGATTACTTTTAAGGGAATGACCACACTAACGAAATCTTTGATTTCACTAGTAAAGCAAAAGAAATTTGTCGATAAATAAATATTTCCTCCGATGTAACGTTTTGAATAAGGTGTCCATAGATTAGCTAACACATTTAACGATTTTAACAAATAAAATAGATTTTCAAAGGTAACAAATCAAAAACTCACCTTTTATTGTACCGTCTATAATTTCTGATTGGGGTAAACGGAAATACACACGATATTCTTCCGATTTGTGGCGAGCCGTTAAATCACGACACAAAACGGGTTTCTTAGATGATTTTCGACCAAAGCGCAGTAACAGAGAAGAATCATGGTCTATTATGGGACTATCGGGATCCTTTAATATTAGAAATTATTTTAAAAATAGTATTTGAAATTATTTACGAGAGACGAATAATTCAACTCACTTGTATAATTTTTTGTATCGCCATTTTATTAAGTTGTTCTATTAATTCGTAGGCTTCCGCAGAATCAAATAATATGGTAAAGTTGTATTGCATTTTGTTGTTGGTTTTCAAATAGATAACATTTGTATGTTTAGAAAGTTCTTCGAGTTCAGTAAACCGTATGCTTCTTTTTGTCTCCCGACCCAACATGTATGAATAAAAACTAACATGGTTGAGTGATATATAAAGATGTCCTTGTCGTGGAATTTTATTTTTAACATAACTGTTGTAATAGGTTTTTTTATTTTATATTTCATAAACAAAAAATATTTATTTACATATATGTACAATGTACATAAGTAATAGAACTTACGTGCATGAATAATAATTTACTAGTTGCTCTTCTTCGGGCATATTAAAATATTGTCGAAATTTCGATTGCATCACTTTAAAGTCAGCCGAGTCACCAGATTCGTCTTGATTATTTTGCGTATATAAGGACTTAATTTTACAAATTGTAAAATTTGTGATTTCATCTTCACTTTCCATTTCATTTAAAACCCTAAATAGGTTTTTTGATAACCAGTCCCAATCTTTGTAGATTTCCTCTTCTGTTGTACCAATTGATATTTCTGTTTAGATTAGTAATATAAATAAAAGCTCAGTGTTACAATACATTCAAAACATTTTGTAGGTCAGTTAAAAGAGTACTTTACACTTCTCACAAGTCTTACGTATTTTGAGAAAAATAAAACCCTGTCAAGATAAGTTTTTATCAATACAATACAATTTTCGTCAAAATACTTAAGACTTGTGTGATAGTGTAGAGTACCCTTAAGTAGATATGTATATTGTAAATTTCTGGGGATGTGACTTGCCCCGATTTTTAGAAGTTCATCAACGAAAACCTTTTTTCCAGTGTTAATTATTTCAAATTTACAGCCACTTTTTGTTAAACTTTATTCGAAACGTTCTTATTTTATTTCTGTGTTCATACCAAGTAAAATAAGTCCTTAACGTTGGGTCTTCGCCTGACAATTTTTTGTCATACCAAATGTCAAAGTCCATATAAAAAAACTAACATTTTGTCAGCGTGTTTTAATATATGACAAAAAATTGTCAGGTGAAAGCCCCATGTAACAGATGACATCGTAAAATTTTTAACAAACTTTAGAAAAAATATGTAACGTCTTATTCACTATAAAGCTTTGCTAATTATATATTTCATAAGTGATGTGTCTTTTTACTTAATTTTACCTATACTTTTAGTCTATTCAAAACAACAAAGTTTTTTTAATTGGAAATTGGTTTGTTTAACACTATAAAATTTTTATTTGTTTTAAAAGTCTATTGTGCTGTTTTCACAACACAAGTGACTGAACGTGTAGTAAAATTTATATGAAAAGCACTCAGTTTTTTGAGTGTTTTCCATATAAATTTTACTACACGTTCAGTCACTTGTGTTGTGTAAACAGCACATATGTGTTTTTCAAAACAAATTTAAAACCGGCGGCACAATAACCATACTATTGCTTTTTTTCCTAAGGAATCCGAAAATCATTTTTACTTTACTATAAATTTTGATTTTGAAGAATTACACTGAGGGTATTCACGTCACGAGTTGCACCCTTGCGAAAAAGCAAAAGTGCAAAAATATAACAACAACCACACAGACAGTTAGTTGTGCGTAAATATTTGTCTTTGTGGTTGTTGTTATGTTTTTGCACTTTTGCTTTTTTGCAAGGGTGCAACTTGTGACGTGAATACCCATACTGATTTAACATCAAACTTACTGAACCACCTTATATTATTAAAGGTTGTCGCTATAAAAGGGTTAATAAAAAATAATATTATGTAAAAATCAGGCCCTAGAGCTAAAACAAAATTAAAAAAACAGCGAATTAATAAATTATAAATTTCATACATACTTAGAGATAACATTTGTTTTTTTATGCGTTGTTTCAACAGATCTCTAATAAGAAAAGTTTAAAAAACACTTGTTAATTAAATTTTTCAAATCAATTTTTTAATGAAGAAATTTATAAGATCCTTTGTTTAAATCTGTTTAAATTTGTGCATATAACTATATTTTTTTTACAATGGACGTCAGTTTCTAATTATTTAATAAAATTCAATGCAATAACATGCGTCTTATCAAATTGGAGCATTTGAAAGGAAGAATTAATATAATAATATGCATTAGTTACATTCAAAAGTAAAAATTTGAATTATGAGATAATAAAAAAATGTATACAATCATATGTATGTAGTTATGAATGTGTAATTTTTTTTTTAAATAAAATCCTAAATGATGACTCACTACAAAATTAACAAATGATTTATGGTAATTGGATCGATAAAGAGATATTTACAAGAAATTATTACTATAAATATACTGCGATACGGCTTTCCCTTAAACTTTTGGTATATACAAATATTTAATATTCACGTTAATATACAAATTTATAAAAATAAAATATTAACAAGTAATACATTATAATCTCACGAAACAACAATTTTGTTTTAAAGAAACAATAGCTTAAAATTGGCCTTATATATATTATCAAAAACATAGTCGAAGTTTTTTATTTCTGAATTAAAGTATTTTTAGTTTAAAATATAGTTCAATTAATATACATATCGTCACCTAAAATGCAAAAGAGCGTAACCCAAAAATGTGTATATTTTTAGTCCTGATGATCTGGCCTTAGCAACAAGTGAAATGCGCATAGGAATGAATAGCTTATGGGAATTAAGCACATTTAAACGAAACCATAGCGGAAACATTTAGAACATAACGGTCGGTAGTCTGGGATTTGATCAGAGGCGGTGCAAGCCATAAATGATTAAAATCTGTCTTCAACTTTTAATTTTATTCACAAAAGATGAAAAATTTTAATTAAACTTAACAGTTTCATAGAACGCAATATTTGTATGGAAGCCCCCTTAAGGGGTGGAGATAAACGGCAAGTATGTTTTGAGAAAATGTTAGGGACAAAACACTAATGGAGGTCAGCCATACATTTTATCCCCCCTAGGACGACTGCTAGGCAGTTATAGGACTTTTTTTTAAATATATTTGTAGCCTGTGTAGAAAATTTTGTATGGGAGCCCTTTAAGGAATGGAGATAGCGGTGAGGTATGTTAAAAATAAATGATGATGAAAAATAAATTGGGGTTGGTCATACGCTTGATTCGTCTAGGAGCATCCTACGCGCTGCGGGTGCAAAATTTAAGAATTTTATTAAGCAGCCATTTTTTTAAACCTCCTTGCAAAAATACTTTATTAAAGAGGTTGTACTGCGCACTTTTTTCCCTTGCAAGGTTGTACGCTTACTTACTGAGTTTACTGGAGCTACTTACCGTATGATACTTCTGAATTTGGTGTTTGATGTAATATCCGAAAAGGAGCAGGCTTTGTATCAAATACACTGTCAAATGTGCCTACTAATAATGAACCAAATCCTCTCGATTCCCCATGTCCTCGCCGTTTGTGCAAGACGAAATAATTCGAACGTTTTTCCACCACCCTATAGTTGAAATTAAAAAAAAAAAGAAAACCACAAAGTGTTTTAACCTTTTTGTAAAAGATAAATTTGATTTAATAACTCATTTAAATAGTAAACAAATTATTCTTAAATAAAAAATTATGTTGGAATTAGTTAATATCTCTATATTCTTAAACTTAATTTAAGTAACGACTTATAGATTCATATGTACAAATATCTTGGGGGATGGGGTTTTTTGAAGAATTTAGAAGATCTCTAACTGCTAACATTTTTGGAGTGGCAAAAGCGATTCCTCAGTCCGAGCTTTCCAAGTAGCTCACGGCTTCTGCTATTGTACCAAGTCTGTGTCTCTGTGGTGATACAGTTCTGACTCTCCTAAAACCCGAAGACAATTGATTACTGAAACACAACTGTAAATCGGTTCACCGATCTAGAGGTGTGTTAGCAATCCTAACACTAGGATAGGAAGCTTTAGCCCAATCTGCCAATCTTCCTGAGTTTATTGATTACAGAAACTTTCCCAAGTTTTAAAGCCTTACGTTCCTCGTGAATATTTTATCTTAAGCTTCGTACATACGGTGGTCAGTTCTTACAATGTTGTCATTAAAATTGACTAAAAATGTCTTGACACTGTGTGAAAATTGTACGCTATTTTCATTTGGCAGATGTGTTAAATTAATGCATCTGACAATGGCACCATTGTCAGAAAAATTACAATATTAATACCAATTTTTATCGACGTCGTTATCAATTCGATACAAAATTTGTATTCTATAACAGCAATGTAACGATGTCGATTGTTTATCGTTTTATAAAGCACATCTCTAATAAGTTTTTATTAAAAATATGCAATTTGATATTCGTTTCTTATTAATGTTGTGCTCTCAAAGAGGGTAGCTTGATTTATTCTAACAAAAATTACCCTGCTAATGCCATAAGGCATTAATTACACTTATTACAAAAAAAATTTGCGAAAAGTTTTATTCACCCTTATTCCATTTAACGTCGTCGTCATCGTCATCAATTGAATATCAAAATCAATTTTTATCGACATCGTCATCAATTCGATACAAAACTTGTATGCCATAACAGCAATGTAACGATGTCGATTGTTTATCGTTTTTTTTAAGAACATCTCTAATAAGTTTTTATTAAAAATGTGCAATTTGATGTTCGTTTCTTATTAATGTTGTGCTCTCAAAGAGGGTAGCTTGATTTATTCTAAAAAAATCACCCTTGCTAATGCCATAAGGTATTGATTACACTTTTCGCCCCGTATAAATCGACAGTGTTGATAGTGCCCTGTAAAAAACAGAACGGTACGACGATTGCCGAAAAGAGCAACAAAAAGTTACGCGAAAATTGCAAACATTCGGAAAATTTGCAAAAATAGCGAAAATTCGCGAAATTCTATTTTATTTGAAACAAGCCATAAAATTGACTTAAAGTCCACAAAAACATGAGAATGGCAAAAATTCCATAAAAATGGTAAAATTAGTGGAAATTCGCAAAAATGATAAAAGCGGCATGAAAGAAAAATTTAATATGTATTAAAAATCGTTAAAACTGTAAAGAATCAGAAAACTTACAGGAAAAATTGCTTCTATCGCGAACATGGCTAAAATTCGGGAATTTGCGGTAATTTAGCGATTTTCATGGAATTTTTGCTATTCCTTATAGTTTTAGGAACTTTTAATCAATTTTTTGGCTTGTTTGGAATACATAAAATTTTCGCTATTTTTGCAAATTTTTGCAATTTTCCCGAAACTTTGTTGCTATTTTTTTATTTTTTTAATTCAACATTATTATTTTTGAAAAATAAAAAAGAAAAAACTGTTTCGACACCAATAAGACTGACGACAAAAACAGAGTCAATTTAAATCGATGCCAACGTTAACGTTGCGTACGGCATACCAAAAATACATCGACGCTTATCGATAAAACTTGATATTGACAATGGGCATACCGATTTGCAACAATCGACACAAAACGATATCGTTTCGTATTGATAACGCTAAATGGAATAAGGGTGATTATTTCAAACAAGCCATAAAATTTCTAAGACTATTATAAATAGAAAAATTCGATAAAAATGGCAAAATATGCGGAATTTCGCAAAAGTTTGATAATAGCGGCTTGAAAGAAAAGTTTAATATATGTATATTAAAAATCGTTAAATCTGTAAAGAATCGGAAAACTTACAGGAAAATTTGCTTCTATCGCGAACATGGCTAAAATTCGCGAATTTCAGGTAATTTAGCCATTTTCATGAAATTTTTGCTATTCCTTATAGTTTTAGGGAGTTTTAATCAATTTTCTGGTTTGTTTGAAATATTTAAAATTTTCGCGAATTTTCGCTATTTTTGCAATTTTCCTGAAGCTTTGTTGCTATTTTTTCATTTTTTTAATTCAACATTATTATTATTGAAAAATTAAAACGAAATAAAACTGTTTCGACACCAATAAGACTGACGACAACATCAGAGTCAATTTATATCGATGCCAACGTTAACGTTGATATTGATATTGACAATGGGCATACCGATTTGCAACAATCGACACAAAACGATATCGTTTTGTATTGATGACGCTAAATGGAATAAGGGTGATTATGTATTTTATATTTTACTTAAGGTAATTATAACAACTCTACTATAAACTAGGTACCAGGTGGGATGAACCTTTCTTCAAAGTAAAGTTGTAATAATGGAACACTATTTATACGGCCGATAAAATTCTACGTTAATAATACGGTAATAAAAAACCATGCAATTAATAATTTTAAGTTTTGGAAATTTTTTTTATAGTTGAGTTATTTTTTAACGAAGGTAATGAAAAACCCTGAGCAAACAAGGCAACTTTTTGCTCATTTATTTGTATTACAAGTTAAATTTGCATCATGTATTAAAAATTTATTGATAAAATAAATCAGTAAAAATTTAATGGTAATTCAAAAAAAAATTCATTACCAGAAAAACGTTACTGATTACTGTTGCTTATCGGCGTTATTGCCAGTTAATCATCATACAATACGTGATTTTGTACCGCTGTTCTTAAAACGATGGTAGCACTTTTCAAAGACAAAGGCAAATACGATTATGGCTATATTAATATACCTACATATGTAAGTATCTTTCTGGCAATACGCTTGTCTAATCATTTGAGTAAATTTCTAATTTTTAAATCAATTTAACAAATATCTTAAAAAATTTTATTTCCATTTTTTAACACACATTAAAATAACATGTAGGTAGGTACATACATATGTATGTATATATTTATGTACATATCGTCTTTTACGTTTACTTTTTGCCTTGATCTGTTACAATTTCAATTCAATTGGTAACTCTTTTTACAAAGAAAAACACCCAAAAAATGTATATTTCTGATTAAATTCACAAGTGCATACCTATGAAGTACATACATCCAATTGAAATATGAACGCATAATTTAGAAGTAAGTGTGTAAAGACCATACTTACCAAAAAGCCGAGGGTAAAAGAATTTCTTTAGGTTCTATCCACATTTTGTAAAATTTTCCTTATAGATATTAAATTGTTGGAAAAGGTTTTCAACTTTTTATACAAAGAAAATTTTTCCAAGCACGTTATTAAAATTTTATTCAATTAGCTTCAATTAATCGTAATTAACTTTTATATTTTTTTACTATCTTTGTGACAGATTTAACTTTATTCTGCATTAGGAATAAATATACATACATTAGTAAGTATGTACATACAAATATTTTTTAGTATGTACTTTTAAATTTTAATTCCTATTTTTACCATAAAAAAGGGAAATTTATAATCCGTCGAATTATTATATATTATTCTAAATTATAATTTTTAAGTCTTTGTTAGAAATTTGATGTCAATTTTTTTTGTATAATACTTTGATTTTACATGGTTTGAACTTTATATTATCGCTTATTTTAACTTTTTATTGCGTATTTGTAATGCAAGAATACTTTTTTCTTCTTTTAACTCCACCGCTTTCAAGTAAATGTCACTAGAAGTACATATCTGAAAATCGAAAAAATAAATAAAAAGAATAGCAGAAAAAAAAAACAATCATAAAATTCTTTAACCTTTTTATTTATATCTCCTCTTTCTTAGATATTTTCTTTTATTTACTGTTTTTGTTTATGTTTCGTTTGCCTCTTAGCTAAATGAGTGAAAGCGAGAAGGCATGTTTGTAACAAAACAGCTGATGAATCATGTCAACTAAGGCTGCCAATTTACGATTTTTCGGTTAGATCTGGCGTTTTTTTTTTATTATAATAAAATTATTTATGGTAATGTTGTATTATTTAATTAATTATTTTATTATGAATTTAAAATGCTTCCACAGCCATAAACTTCCAATGAATGTTGAAGACAAGAAGGAGCCAACTCGTTACACGAAAATGTTTATACAAAGGGAGGGAATTGATTTCCTTTTTTGTAGACGCTTAAAATTGTAGGTGATTTTTAAATAGATACCTATGTAATATATAATTTTAATAATAATTTAAAACTATGAAAATAGTAGTCGTCTGAAATTGTTGTTGATATCAATTACAATTTACGACAATATAAAACACATAGAATGTTTGTCGTATTTGTTTACAATAATCTTAATATCAATTTTTAAAAACGACTGTTCTTCGACTAAAACACTCGTAATAAGGCCGAATATCTTATTTAACATGTTTTAGGAACTTTTCACAATCTAAAAAACTACATTTCGATGGAACGCATGGAAATTTTGAAAGTGTGAAATACGTGTTCACACTTGAAACATCTACTGTCAATAAAAAATGCAACCATTTCTTAAAAAAAACTTTTATATATTTTAAATATTTTTTTTATACAAAAGTGCCCAAATTTTAAAAGATAACTCCAAAATGTATTTAAAATTCCTTTTCAGCCAAAAGGAACTGTTTTGTTTGAAATGTAATTTTCTATGCGAACGTTTACGTGTGACATTGTGGACCTGTTTAATAATAAAAATAATAAGCAAAATAAAACTTGCACAAAAAGAAAAACTTGAGAAATGGTAACGCTACTTTCAAAGCAAATGCCATTTTGTCAGTGATGCCACAATAATAATAGAATTTATTGCCACTTTTCTAGTGATGACACTAAAATAAAGATGTAGAATGGAATACAATGAGTTATGCTATGTTCATACGACGATATAAACCACTCGTTTCGCTCTCTGAAACTAGTTCATACGATTCATTCTTGTTTCATTTTGACATTTTTTTTTGTGTTGTTAGGTGATTTTTTTTTAAAGTAGATAAAAAATTAAAAAAAACTTGAAAATATAATATTTAATACTTTTATTAATATTATTAGGTTATAATTATCACTTAATTTTATTAAACATACATTTTTTTCTTTGTTTTGATTTTTTTTGAGAGCTAGTTCAGATAAACTAACGATAAATGTTATCAAAATTGGAGATGATAGTACATTTTTCCTGTTTCGCAGCCTGTTTCAAAATGAAACGACCTGTTTCGCTCTCAAAATTTTGTATGGGGAAACAATTCGTTTCAATCATGTTTGGGGCGCGAAACAGGAATAAGAGAGCCAAACACGAATATTGCTGTCCGTGTGAACATGGTATTACATAGCGTTTACATTTGACAGTACTGGCACGACAGTAAGAAAATACATATTAGTTGCCAAAAACACTGCTGTCTTCGTGACTTAGGCCGTGAATGCTGCAGTAAAAGTTCAGCTAAACGTGTTTTATATGAACTAAACAAACTTAAAAACAGCCTAAAATAACTATATTTTGTAAAAAAAACATAACACTTAACTAAAACATAAAAAATCAAAGCAAAACATATTTTTTACGATTTTTTCCTTTTGCTTATTAAACTTCAGATTACTGTTAGAAAATATCAAATCACTCTCCAATTTTACTGTCTGCAAAATTTGCTAGATAGTAGACAAGACAGTTGGAAAAGTGTGCATGTACTAGTAAAAAAGTTTGCATGTATTGCTACTGTCATGCCAGTACTGGCAAATGTAAACGCCAGGATAAGCTTCGTACAGACGGTGGTCAGATCTTACAATGTTGTAATTTTTCTGACAATGGTGCCATTGTCAGATGCATTCATTTTACATATCGGCCAAATGAAAATAAGCTTACAATGTTCATACAGTTGCAAGACATTTTTAGGCAATTTTAATGACAAAATTGTAAGATCTGACCACCGTACGAAGCTTTAGGAACATATTGTAAAAATGTTGATTTTTATAGCCTATTTACACTTGAGCACATCTTATCGCCTATTTACACTTGAGCACTCCTTAAAGGAATGCGTGAAAAATGTTAAAAGTTGTTTACATTTGTAACATCTTTTATCACAAAAATATTTATTTTTATGTGTAAGAAAGAGCGAATAAAAAGTCTAAATTTACACGTTTCATCTTTTGATGCTCAACTTCTTTTCAATTCCCTTTTGAAGATGCCAATATATTCACACGTAGCAATCGGTTTCAACTTTTTTCGGTTCAAAACAAAAACAATTTTATTAACAGCGAATCAAAGTCTAAATTTACACGTTTCATCTTTTGATGCTCAACTTCTTTTCAATTCCCTTTTAAAGTTGCCAATATAATCACACGCAGCAATCGCTTTCAACTTTTTTCGGTTCAAAACAAGAAGAATTTTATTAACAGCGAATCAAAGAGAAAAAGAAAAGAAAAAAATTACATGCAGCCATTGTTGTGCATATACCAACGAATAAAAACACAAAGCGTACTGACCGAGTACAGGCATCTCCGTACTAACCCCCTTTCTTTTTTCTTCTCTCACCTAAAAACATAAGAGTTGAGCATCAAAAGATGAAACGTGTGAAAGCAGACAAACTAAATAAAATGTAAAAATGTTGATTGTTATAGCCTATTTACACTTGAGCACATCTTATAGCCTATTTACACTTGAGCACTTCTTAAAGGAATGCGTGAAATATGTTAAAAGTTGTTTACATTTGTAACATCTTTTATCACAAAAATATTTATTTATGTGTGTAAGAAAGAGCGAATAAAAACTAAATAAATGATATTGCTGTCCTGCTCTTTTGTATTTTTTCTAGTGATGGTACATACTTTTTAACAAATTATATGTTTTTTTAGTGATGACACTAAAATAGTCGAAAGATGTTGAATGAAACAACATGAGATAGGAACATTTTTAAAGAAGAAGAAAAAAGTTGATTTGTAGCCCTGTACAATTCTTATGGGAAGATGTTATCATCTTTGCGATAAGATGAAAGATGTGAGCAAGCGTAAAAAGCCTATAATAGGCTTTTTTTGTTAAGTATTTTTTATATTTTTAAACAAATCGAACTTCAAATACATTTTTATGTTTTCTTTTTGAATTTTAGCACTTTTGTAGAAAAAAACATTTTTTATTTTTAAAACATTTTTTTTCAAAAATGGTGACATTTTTGTTTGATGATACATAGATGTTTTTCTTCAAATGTGTAATTTAGAACACATTCATGTGTTATTTCCGAATTCTTCATTGGCAACGCTGATTCCGATAAATTTTGAAAATGTATCCACGCCTCTCGACCGACAATTCGGTAGTTAGTGGACCGCCTAAGAGAACGATAATGCAGAAAAACATTATACCGAGTACAAAAAAGCAGTACAGTCCAGTGTTTCTGCAATTTTATTAAATTCTGCTTTGAAATTGCACTAGTGTCCAGAGTATGAAATTCTAGGGTTGAAATTTTTTTTTTTATTTTGTATATAAAAACTAATACACCTACAGCCAACTTCAAGTTAAAAAGTGTGAGAATAATAAAACAAAACAGAATTGCAGGGTACATGAAACTGAGTACCCCTCCACAATCTTCTCACCCGACTCACCATTAAACTCCAAAATTGCTGCAACAACAATTGCAAGTCTGGACGATGACTTAAGGAAAGAACAGTTCACTTTTTTACGAAAACAACGATATATTCAGATTATTATACTATTTTAAACTTTAAATTTTATAACCAACAACAATAATATTAAGAAATGCACTAAAAATATAAGATCAAAGGAAAGATTTTACTTTTGGCAACGTTTCATATACGTAGTAAATTCACTTAGGAAAACAATAAAAGTAGGGAAGTAACGATACGCCTTTTTGCCAATACGATACCGATACTCAAAAAAAATATCGGAGATACCGTTACCGATACAAATATTAAATTCAAATTCAAGGTAATATTAACAAACCTCAAGTAGAGTAATTTTTTTATTATACAAAATTACAATGTAAGAGATTGTTGATTATTGATATAAAACTGGTGTTAATATGATCTTAAAAACAACGAATCGAAGCCTAAAAAATTTAATTATTTTTTACACAAAAAAAGTGTAAAGCGGTTCATATACTTGCAATATAATTCTTTAATTTTTCGTATTGTACAATTATATTACCAATGTATATGTGATATTTGAAGGTAGCTCAATATGTTGGCAAGAATCAAAATTTTTATTGCGAAAGAAGTGCAATATACTGTGAAATGTGTTGGTTACAATGTACGATGTTGTTTTGCTTTTAAGGTTATGTTTTGTTTTAATAAGAGTTGCACAATATTTAAATTTAAAACTAAAAATGTCAAAATCAACTCAAGAAAATCAATGCAAAAAATATTGTTTAATTGACTGTTACTTTTTCAATTGTGTTTTTAAGGTAAGTGCTTTTCATAATATTTATTTTTAATTTAATTCCAATTCTAAACTATAAGGAAATTAATTTGATCAAGTAGTACATTTCATCTACTTTATCGAAAAGTTCATATTTATTTCTTCCTAATGAGGGCAATTTTCTTTATATCAAAACTTTGTAAAAAATAACTCAAAAATGTCCAAATATGCATTTTAACCAAAATATGCAAAACCAAATCGATGCCATTTTAACGCAAATTTAATGATTCGGAAAGATACATAATTGCTCGACATCGTTCTTAGACTATCGACAAAAAACATGCATTTGCATGGAAATCACATCCCTACTCATAATCAATATGAGAATTAGAACTACTGTTTATTTTTCCACAATTATGGTTTAAGGAACGGTCAAGCCTTTCATTTTTGGGTCTTTTAAGCCATATATCAAAAATTTCGTGGTATGTGGTATTATCAGTTATTTGTAGTTTCTTTTTTTTAATCGGCAAATCTCGGCAGATAATTTTATATGTGCCTTAAAGTAGGTACTTCAGACGTTCGTTTAAAACTAATTTGGAGTTGAAGGATTATAAAGAAAAGAATTTATCAATTATAGAATTTATTTTTTTTTTCTTAACTTAACGAAAAGAGTAATTGTTTAAATGAAATAGCAATAAAAGAAATTTTCCAGGTTCTAAAAATAAATTCTCATGATATTAACAGCGAATAAGTTGAGAATCGTTAAAAATTTTCATTCCAATAAAAAGCTTTTAAAAATAAAAAATTTCATATGTGTTTTTTGTTTGTTTTTAATTCATTAAAAAATATTCAAGTTTAAAGTACCGTTATGTTGTTATTGTTGACAAATTAGGCAAAGTTTTTAAATTTTCTTATTTTATAATAAATGCTCTTTTATATTTGATAAAAATATTTACTCAAGTTGAAACTCAAAAAAACGACTTTAGTCCAGCTAGATGAGCAAAATCTTACACTGTGCAAAGTCTCTTCAAGGAACTTATCACACACCAAGAGGTTGACATCCACCGTGAAGTTAATTCGCAAGACAGGCTCTTAGCTTTCCAGGAATCCATTTTTTTGAAATCCTAAAATGTTTGACTTTTGTCTAGCTAGATTCAGGATTCGTACCAATGTGCGATCGTATGGGAACAATTGTACCAAAACCATTATTTTTAGAAAAAGTAGCTCAAGGGTATATAAGAAGTCTTCATAAAGAAAAGGTTTATTAGAAAAAGTTTCAGATTTATGGGTAAAATTAGAGCCAATCGTCGCTTTTCGCCATATATTAGCCATTTGTCGACCGGCCTGGCTAAATTTGAACTCACTTTCAAAACAAAAGGTTTCCACAATTCCGTTTGTAATTTCTACAAGAAGAAACTCCAGTTTCTAATTTAAGTCGTCTTGAAAAAACCATGGAAACATTAGTGCAAACAGTTAATAATTTTACGAACACAATGGGTAATATTCTAAGAATGCTATATGATACTAAGGACCCTCGAGATAGAGCTTGTGGAGGCTCTGCCATTTTGATAAAAGCCCGAATCAAACACTACTTAATGTTTGATCATTGTGAAGATTATCTGCAAGCAACGACTATTTGTGTTGAAGAGCTAAATCGAAACTTAGTAATTTCTTCTTTATACTCTCCACCTAGATTTGCCATATCAGAAAGCCAATATTATAAATATTTTAAATCATTAGGACCCTGTTTCCTCGCCGCTGGCGATTATAACGCTAAACATACCTTCTGGGGGTCACGACTTATAACACCAAAAGGTCGTGTTTTGTTTAACACAATCTCTAAAATGGGTTTAAACGTGGTCGCGAGCGGACAACCAACATATTGGCCTACTGATCAGCAAAAAATTCCAGATGTTATCGACTTTGGAGTGGTTAAAAACATCCCCACAGAAACGATTCATGTTGAAGCTTCCCTAGAATTATCATCCGACCACACACCTACAATTGGTACTATAACGAACCCAAATAGAATTGTATCTCCGTCATGTTACTTAGCGACGTCAGCCACACAAATAAATTGGTTAAAATATAAAAAATTTCTCAGTGCCCATTGCACAGAAAATATTCCGCTCAGTACACCGGAGTACGTAGATCGCTCTATTGACAATTTTGACAGTTTTCTGAAACTAGCTGTTCAACATTCCAATTTTGCCCCAAAAAAAACAAAAACCATTAAAATATATTCTTCAGATGTCGAGCGGCTCTTGACTGAAAAAAGGAGAGTTCGAAGAGAGTGGCAACTGTACAGATCCCCGCAACTTAAGAATTTATTAAAAGAATACACAAAAAGGCTAAGAAAGTTACTGCAGACTCAGAAAACGGCTTCTCTAGAAAAATATCTTAAGGAACTTGATGCAACTCCACAATCTGACTACTCATTATGGCGTGCAGCTAGAAATTTAAAAAGGCCAGTTATATCAAAGCCACCATTAAGAAACTTGAATGGTAGTTGGGCAAGAAACGATATTGAAAAAGGAAATCTGTTTGTTAGTCACTTGAAAAACGTATTTACACCAAATATATCTCACAATATTGCGGCAGAGTTACCACCTGTTGCTGCTAGAGCAGCTATCCCCCTCAGATTTGAGATAAGAGAAATCGAAAAGGCTATTTGTGACTTAAACCTGGCACCTGGTATTGATAAGATCAGTAATAAAATGCTTTTAGAGCTACCTCGCATAGCAAAGAAAATAATTCTTTTTATTTTTAATGCTATTTTACGTCTCGAATACTATCCTCAAAAATGGAAGGTTTCCTTAGTTACCATGATACCAAAGCCAGGTAAAGATCATACAAAAGTTGAGTCTTATAGGCCTATTAGCTTATTATCAAATATGTCAAAGCTGTTTGAGAAATTATTAGTTTCAAAATTAACACCGATTTTAAGTGAAAATAGATGTATTCCAAACCATCAGTTCGGATTTCGAAGAAAACACAGCACAATCGAACAGACTCATCGAATAGTAAATGTCATAAGAAAAGCATTTGAAGAAAAAAAATATTGCTCAGCACTCTTCATCGATGTTTCGCAAGCTTTTGATAAAGTCTGGCATGAAGGCTTATTACATAAATTGAAGAAAAATTTACCAGCAAACACACACAAGCTGCTAGAAAGCTACTTAGTCGGTCGTCAATTTATTATTAAAGAAGGAAATTTCTTAAGTTCACCTCAGCCCATTGACGCTGGAGTCCCACAAGGCAGCATCCTGGGCCCCCTATTATACTTAATTTATACTTCGGACATGCCAACAAGCAACTATACACAAACATCAACATTTGCAGACGATACTGCTTTTCTAAGCGTCCACGAAAACCGTTATGAAGCATCTCGTTACTTACAGCATCATATATTTCAACTAGAAATATGGTTAAGACAATGGAGGATAATGGTCAATGAGCAAAAATGCGTGCATATAACATTCACCTTGCGCCGGGAATCTTGCCCCCATATTACAATCAATAATCAAATAATTCCTCAACATTCGCATGTAAAATATCTCGGTATACATCTGGATCGGCGATTAACGTGGAAATGCCATATAGAGGCAAAATTAACTCAAATGAAACTAAAAGCCATTCAAATTCATTGGCTTATTGGTAGAAACTCTGTCCTTAGTCTCGACTGCAAACTTCTTCTTTACAACTCCATCTTAAAGCCAATCTGGTGCTATGGTATTCAGTTATGGGGCACTGCCTCGGCCTCTAATATAGAAAAATTCAAAGGCGCCAAAATAAAATTCTTCGAATAATCACAGCTGCCCCTTGGTATGTAAAAAACTCAAATATTCACAAGGATCTCAATGTTCCATTAGTCAAAACTATGATTACAAAATATGCGGTAAAATATTTAAAAAGGCTTGAGCAACACCCAAATCCACTAGCTCGAAATATCTTAAATCATGGCGGCCACACTCGCTTAAGAAGAAGAGACACTGCAGCACTTATCCAATTAGATGAGCGATAAACACCTAGATAAGTGAACAGAACCCGTGATGAAGAAAATTTTTGTCTGGCACTGGCAGGACATAAAATAACGTATTAGGTTAAGATTTGATTAATTATTGTTAGTTCATATTTAATATATGAAGATTCAATAAATAAATAATGAAAAAAAAAAAAAAAAAAAAAAAAAAAATTTCTACAATATTGATCTTCCACCCTTTAAAGTATACTTATATAAACTGTGTCGTTATGAGAAGCGAATTTAAATTAACGGTGTTCGTCTATCCGTGTATATGTATGTCGAAAAAGATTTTCGTTTTATGGCTGAGATATGAGCAAAAAACCACGACTGACTCTGGAGAACGGCAGGAGCTTAATTATGTACAAGCATCTGTGTTATTAATACATAATACTTCTAAAAAAGGGCAGGGTTTGAGAAGTGGGCATGGCACAACATAGATTTATTTATATCTAAAGAACCTCTCTAAAACAAATAGAAAGTAGATTTCTGTATATCTGGTGGATCTTAGCAGTTAAAGTTTCCAAATAGTTTCGATGTCAATGCATGCCATCTGGAAAAAAGTGGGCGATATTGGAGAAGTGGGCTTGGTACAAAACTTTTTTATTTATGTCTGGAGAACACGAGGAGAAAAATTGTTCAAATTTGGAACACATAGCTGTGTTGTGGATACACAATATTCGTCAAAAAGTGAATGTTATTGATGCTAGAAAGAGCTGGGGTTATTTCATTTTTTATTTTTATTTAGAAAATCCCGAGCAGCGCCGGGCCCAAACAGTATATATATACAGTGTGGGCCATAATTCACTGACCATTGTATTTTTGATATAATTTTTTTATTTTTTGTTGAAAATTAATACTTTTGATTACAAAAAATTTTAATCATGGAAAGCTTAAAAAAAATTAAATTTGAAGAATTATATCTTTTAGATGGCTGCCACAAGCCTCTTCGCAAGCTGCTGCTCTTTGCTGTACCTGGTCCATAACTGAAGCCAAAACTGGTTAATCAATCGCAATAATTTCATTTATTAACTGGTTAATCAATCGCAATAATTTCATTTATTATTTTGTCTTTTAGGACTTCAAGGTTTTTTTGCGTATACACGATCTTTCAAATATCCCCACAAAAATAAATCTGGTGGTGTTAAGGCGTTGACCGTGATGGTCAATTGACATCTCCAAATCGCAAAACGATACAGTTACTAAAAACCGTTCGCAGCAAATTTTTCCCTTACGATAGGGCACGTAACTCCGTCTTGTGGAAACCATATTTATTTAGTATTATTAAGTTCCAGAAAAAATTTTTTTTAACATAGCCCTGTAACGTTCATTATTTACAGTCAATGCATTGCCATCTTCGTCTTATAAGAAGTACGGCCGGAGATCTTGTCTGCTGACACTCCGCTCCAAACTGTAAATGGATGCAAAGGGCACTGTTGAATCACTTTTGGGTTTTCAGTGCCCCAGATTCTAAAAATGTGCTTATTTTCATAACAATTTAAAAGGAAATGCGCTTCAGGGTCATTATAATTTTTTTCATGAAGTTTGACTAGCAAAATAAAACTCAACAATTTTTGATCGTTCTTTCCGAACGTTGTTTATAATACCTAAATATAAAAAAAAAAATACAAAATAAAAAAGTTATATCAAAAATACAATGGTCAGTGAATTATGGCCCACCCTGCTAATATATATGTTAATCGATGTGTATTGTGCATAGTTGGGGGTAGTGCACTAAATTTTGATTTAAGTCAGCATTGCACTATCACTAAATAAAACTGCAAAGAAACTAGTTTGCACTCTTTTTTACCAGCTTTAGTGATGATTGTTATTTTTTAACTACCACAAAAAAATTTCGAGTGATATTGCAAATTTTTTCACTATCACTAAACGCAGATTTGAATGCAAAAATCTGTACTCAAATCAAATAGTGCAAAATTTGGACATGCAATCAAAAAAGCTGCATACAAATATTGTCTCACTAAAATTTAAAAAATGTTACTTTGTATGTGCATGGTTTTTGATTTCTTTTGAGGATATGCATAATCAAAAAACATTAGACAAAATGAAATTATGTCAATAACAGTATAACTATTGGCTTTAGTCATGAAAATACAAGTTTTTAATTTTAAATTTAGTGCAACAATTTAAGTTGCACTCAAATGAGTGAAGAAGAAAAAAGTTGCAATAAGCTGATGATTGTTTTTTTTTTTAAATCAAACTATTTTTTTTTTGAGTTCAAAATTTTTTAACATCACTATCACTCATGTTTAGTGAGGCTGCAAATTTTCAATTCATCACTCAACATCAACAAAATGATTGCAAAATTTTTGCACTATCACTAAGTGTGAGTTGAAACTGCAAAATGAATGCACTACCCCCATCTATGGTATTGTGCGGGAGTTCCCGTGAAATTAAAAAAAATGTCCCGCTTTCCCGGGAAAATAAAAGTCTCTAGTTAACACCAATTTGTTTTTTAAAGAAAATTTTGCATTTCATAAAAAAAATCAAGCATTTTTAGGTTTTTAGCTTAGTATTATGGATTATAAATAAAGTGAATAAAAGCGAACATTTGTAGAAAAAAATGGAGAAAAACCAACTATTAATTGATTACTACAC
Organism: Pollenia griseotomentosa; assembly: GCA_963931875.1. Classification (NCBI taxonomy): domain Eukaryota; kingdom Metazoa; phylum Arthropoda; class Insecta; order Diptera; family Polleniidae; genus Pollenia; species Pollenia griseotomentosa. Next base: position 190,446,416 of record OZ007562.1, on the reverse strand, counting down.
ACAAGTTCATAGAATCATATATTCTTTGAATTAAATTTATATTACATTAATCAAATAAAAAAGAATATTTGTATAAAAATATTTATGTAAATTGCTTTGCAAATAAATTTTAATTATTTAAAAATTTTTGTGTCGTTTCATATCTTATTTAAAAAAAAAAAAATAATAATAATTAGTAAATTAGCAATTAAAATTCAGTGTTTAAAACTTTAATAAGATGTATAAAAAATTTGTACCACTTACTTCTAATCAAAGTCCTTCTAAAAATCCGTATGAAATACGCACATTTATAGGTGAGTCCTTAAAACCACCACAACCAGATTGCTTTGTCGGTAATAGAGTGTATCGGGATGATTGTGATGTATTTAAAAGTCCAACGAAACAAAAACTATTAACCTTACAAGATGAAATACGTAAAATTCATCAAAAAACAAAAGAGAATATTTTCTTAAAATCATTTTGTAAGAAATGCAAATATGATGATCGTTTTACGAAATGCGTTGTTCCGAAAAGAACAACAGAACAATTACGAATACATGGCATAATGTGTGAAAATTCGCTTAAAGTAAAGCACGAAATAAACGAACGCTCCCACGATGTGGGCAATTTGTATTCCGACCATAAAAGTTTAATTCAATTGCAAGATCCACTTTTTGGTTCAGAAGGCGATGAAGAACTAGCTGATTCTGAAGATGGTGAAGGTATTATACCCGAGATTGCAAGTCCTGATGGTAGCAATGATTATATTTTCATTCCATCAAAAAATTTGGTATGTTTTCGTATTTCCGAACATGTTTTCGAACATTTTTGTATTCTATCAGCCCAATTAGGAATAAAAAATGGTCCAGGAGTTTTTACCTTCTCCCTTTTTTATACCCCCACCACAATAGTAAGAAAGGTAAATATTATGCGTTTGTGCTGATGTTTGTAACACCTTCAAATATTTGTCCTAGAACTATATTTTAGTATACCGAACTTTGTTTTGAATTGATTAAACGATGTCGGTCCGTCCGGAGATTTAGGAGATAGTTTAATAGAATTGGCACAAGGACCAACCATATTAAAAGTGGAGAGAATCGGTCTATAATTTCCCATAGCCTCCATGCAAGCTTCTTTCCAGAAAAGAGTATTTGCGCCCATAAACCATCTTATTATGTTGCTATTAAGATTAAAAACGGTCCAAACGTATTTGATTGCCATCTAAATCCTCTAACCAAATTTTATAGGAATCGGTTCAAATTTGAACAAAACTCCCATACAAATACTAATGCCGATAATAGGCTTTTAATGCCATAATAATTTTTCAAAGATGAATCTTACTTAACCTTATATTATAGTTTTGTTCTGGCGGGTGCATAATTGCCCACGGATTCCATGTTGGGTACACTCTCGTAAATTTGTTTTTTAATACTGTGGTGTAGGGTATCATATGAACGGGCTTGACCGACTATAATTTATTACTTGTTCCTATCAAGATATATTTACACAAGGTAAACTCGTTGGCCCATATGTTTGTCAGCTGTTTACCCCTAGTTGGAACCCAAACGTCAAATTTCTTGTATATGAGCCAAAATTTGTACATGTGTGCGTTAAATTGTTTTTGTTTTATATGAAGACAATTTTGACAACTCGGTTCCTTTTATAGAGCAGCATGTCTACACTCCCAAATGAGTCTACCTTGTGTAAATATACCTTGGTTCCTATTTGAATTCAATTGTAAAAATGGGAAAAGGAAAAACCTCCCGGGAAATTTTTATTCATAATTGTGCTAATATAACTTTTCATTTATTGTAAAAAACGTTCCGTTTTTTTTTTCATAAATATTGTACTGTGCTATCTAACCCACACGTTTTTTTTTTGAAAATAGCACTACATAAAAAATATTTGTGTATAATATGTACATTAGGGTGGCCGTTATTTTTTTTATTTTGATTTCTTATATTCTCCCCCCCTAAATCGGTTCAGTTTTATGTAAAAAAAAATACAAAAAAATTTCGTAGCGATAAGTTGTGTTTTAGGGGGGGGCGTCCGTCCCTCAAAGTTTGCCATCAAGCCATTTATTCAAATGTAATTTGTTTGCGTATGACTATTTTCTAAAAACAACATTTTGCAAGAATATGATATATGGCAATATTTTAGCTCTTCTAATCAACAACATAAGCCTCTAAGAAAGTTTTTTGCTAAAATCAATATTTTAGAAAATAATTAAGAAAATAAAAACAAAATACCAAACATTTTATATACGTTTTATATATATAAAAGGTGGATTTAATGTCAAGTGACCCCATTTTGAAATAGATGTCTTTCGATTTAAATGAAATTTACACCAATTTTAGTACTGTTAGATAGTAGCTTAGACACAAATTTTCAACAAGATCGGTCAAAAAGTTTCTGAGTTAGAGGGGGTCAAAGTTTGACATTTTGGCCATACAGGTGTTCTTTCTCATCCATGTAACTTATTACCTATTGGTGTAAGCAAAATTTGTCTCAAGTAGCTTAGATAGCTTTTTGATCAAACTTTTTAAAAAAATTGTTTTTGTTTTTTTAAAAAATTTTTTAAATTTTTTTTTTTAAATTTAACACTTGGCTAAAAAAAATAAAAAAAAAGTTTTAAATTTAAAAAAAAATATTAAAAAATTTTGTAAAAAAAACAAAAAAATATTTTTAAAAAAGATTGATTAAATAGCTATCTAAGCTACTTTGGACAAATTTTGCTAACACCAATAGGTAATAAATTACATGGATGAGAAAGAACACCTGTATGGCAAACTTTGACCCCCTCTACCTCTGAAACATTTTAACCGATCTTGTTGAAAATTTGTGTGTAAACTACTATCTAATAGGACTAACCTTGGTGTAAATTTCATCCAAATCGGAAGACATCGATTTCAAAATTGTGTCACTTGACATTAAATCACATTTTTATATATATATAACGTATATAAAATGTTTGGTATTTTGTTGTTATTTTCTTAATTATTTTCTAAGATATTAGTCTTAGCAAAAAACTTTCTGGGAGGCTTATGTTGTTGACTAGAAGAGCTAAAATATTGCCATATATCATATTCTTGCAAAATGTTGTTTTTAGAAGATAGTCATACGCAAACGAATTACATTTGAATAAATGGCTTGATGGCAAACTTTGAGGGGCGGACGCCCTCCCTAAAACACAATTTATCGCTACGAAATTTTTTTGTAATTTTTTTACATAAAACTGAACCGATTTGGAGGGGGAGAGTAAAAGAAATCAAAAAAAAAAAGTTCTCCATACAACTAACGGCCACGCTAATGTACATATAAAAATTGTTATTACAAAGTAGACATTTTATTGATCAAAGGGTTGGGAATTGTGTCTAAATTTCAAAATCTAATATAATTTTTAAATTCCTTAAAGACATTTTGCAAAAAAGTGCAAAATATGGGTTTATGAGTTTTTGTCAATAATATAAATTTTTATTTATGCAATAAAATCTTTATTAGCTAACCGTGGGTATTCCAAAATACGGGTCGAAGAAGTGAACATTTATATGAAAACAAAAAATGATTTAATGAAATTTTACAAGTAAAGAGATTTTGTAGTGCTTAATACAAACCAATATTTACAAAACTATTCCCACAATTCCCAATAAACAGCCTAAAATCCCCAAAAAGTATTTTTTTTTTTGAAAATGTAAATGCTACCAAGCACGGAACTCAGGATTCCTATTGCACAATTATTATAAACATATGTACCTATTTGGTCATACTGTTTTGCTTAGCAATATTAAACAAAGTAAAAATACAATTTGTCGCTAAACTGTGTTAAGTTGTGAACCGTAAACGGGCCATATTTCAATTTAATGATATTCAAACAACGTTCCTTCATGGTTCAGTTGTCTAGAGGGTTTGTTTAGGTTAGAAACTGTGAGTCCCCTGTAGCCCGTTTCTGTATTTCTCGCATCGTAAAATTTTCCGACTGAAACCATTGAATCGGGACAGAAACAGTGAAAAATGAAACAAAAAATGGTTTTTCTCACACAAGTGTTTCTGTATCTTTTTTTTGCGAGAATTATCTGTCATTTAAATAATTTTCCAGCAATTATTGGAAGGATGCGAGAAAAAGTGTTTCTATAACAATATTTTGCGAAAAGTTTTTTTCAAGAACTGTCAAAATAAGTCACATTTGAAATTGGTGGCGAGAAAAACAAAATGTAGATATTTTGAATTTAAAATATGTTTATATACTATTTTTTTTTTAATAAATAAAAAATAGAAGGAATATAAATGATAAATGCATAATATATATGATGAAAATAAACAAAAAACAATTGTTATATTTTGTTAGTTTAAATTTTTGTTAGCCTTTTCTTGTTTTGGTTTTAATCAGTGCTGCCAGATAAATTTGTGTCAAAATCGTCAATTTCCTGAGAAAAAATAAAAAAAATCGTCTTTTTTGTTTTAAAAATCGTGCAATTTAAAATCAATTTTAAACAAATTTGTTTCGACTTTTATTAAAAAATAATCAAACAAAAACATAGTTAAAGTTCATGGGTATTTAATAATTATTATTTAATAATTGAGATATAAATCTCTAATTTACCTATTCCTATAATCTTTTTCTTTTTTACCTGAAATAGACTTAGTAGAATACCTTGTAGTTAAAATTAAAAAAATCGGTTCATAAATAAACGGGTTAAAGACCCAGTAAAATCTTCGCCAACAAAATAATATGTTAAGTAATCAGAAACACATAAAAGCACTACATACAATTCTACTGAAAAACTAATGAATTTTACAAGGGTTGTGCCAAAAAGAACAAATTCAAAAGTAAGTCATTTTTTTATATCTTAATACATCCAGAAAAAAGTAGTTATCGAAGTTCTTATAGAAGAAAGCTACTTAATAACGAGTGAAAGAAGCTATCCATTTTGAAAAAGTTTTTACTGGGAGACAAACAAATTTCTTTCTTGCAGGAATAATGGTTTTGGCACAAAAGTGTACATATAAGATAAGAATATCAAATATCAATCATATTTTGTATATGTATATAAGAAGTATTAAATGTTCAAAATAAGCCAAGTCGGTCCATTACTTTCCCTCGAAATTTTGCTTTTGCCGATACATTTTTTAGGGAAAAAACAAACAATTTCGAGGACAATTTTCACAATAGGGATAAATATAAAAATTTAAGCAGCCTTATTTTGTATATGTATATAAGAAGTATTAAATGTTCAAAATAAGCCAAGTCGGTCCATTACTTTCCCTCGAAATTTTGCTTTTGCCGATACATTTTTTAGGGAAAAAACAAACAATTTCGAGGACAATTTTCACAATAGGGATAAATATAAAAATTTAAGCAGCCTTGTTTCTAAAGATATCTTTTTTTCTAATAAACAAACATATAAAAATATTTACAATTATCTTTTTTCGAAGACTAAGGGGCTTATAGTGTAAAACGCAACGCCAACAATTTCATTAAAAGCAAAAATAAAATCAAAAATATTTTATAAATTTGTTGTTGCTTTCTACAGACATTCATATTATTTTTTTTTCAATTTTCAACGCCACAAAATAGAAGTGTTTGAAATTTAAAAATTCAAGATGAATTTCTTTAGAAAGTAACAACAAAATTATAAAATATTTTTGATTTTGTTTTTGCTTTCGTCACTTTTTTAGAAAAAATCATCAAAACGTCACTTTGTTAATATCGGAACAAAAAATCGTCAAGATGACGATAACTCGTCAAATCTGGCAGCCCTGTTTTTATTATATTTATTTCTTTTGTTGACGTTTCGCTTTTATTTGACACTTAATTACTGGAAATATTCCAGTATAAACAGAATTTGTTGTGTCTGTTTTCGCATTCAAATACAGAAACACTTTTATCTCATAAATCGAGAAACGATGGAATTTTTTGTTTCACACTTCATGCAAGAAATTTTACGATGCGAGAAATACAGAAACGAGCTACTGGTTTGAATCTTGGTTTTTCAAAAATAAATTTTTTTTTAATTTTTGTATGTTCTAAAACGATTTTAAAAAATATTTACCAGTTTTCGCTTTTTAAATTTAATTTGTAATGAAGTGTTATGTATTGTATATATGTATGTACCTATATATGTAAAAATTATTTAGATTTTGTCTATTTGCTCTGTATTCTGCTCGCACACTGGTGAAGGGTATATAAGATTCGGCACAGCCGAATATAGCATACTTACTTGTTTTTATTTATTTTAGTTTAATTATTTATTATTCAATAAAGTTAGGTTTTTTGGCACTATGCGATATGACGTAAAAGCAACATATAACAATATATGTTGGTGTAAAACTTTAACTTAATTTCGAGTTCTATTAAAATGGTTACGCGTTTTTATTGTTTTGTTAAAAAAATACTAATTATTTTATAAAAATTCGTGTTACTTAAATTAAAATCTCAAATACTTAGTTTTCATTACAGCTCATTTTTAATTTTGTTTAAATAGTGCTATCTGCTTATTTCAATGATCAAATCGATAAAATTTTAATTTGTAAATATTGCTATCAAACATATAACCGCGAATAGCTGGAATTAAAAAAAAAATTAACAAATGTTTTATTTATACGTTGTTTTAAAATAACATTGTAAAATACAGTTTAGTTTTTACTCTTATGACCGTTTTCTCATTAGGCGATTATCTTTTTTTCCAACGAAAAACTGCACGTTAAAGGAATTTGGTTTTCTTAATGGGTAATTTGCTTTTATTTATTTGCCGAGCCGAACAAAGTAATTTTAATTGTTTTCATAGGCATGAGTGATGGATGATACGTCGCGACGCGTCGTTTTGTTTAAGAAAACCGTGCGCTTGATGATACATTATTTGCATTTTAGTTACAACTTAGTAGTTTTTGATCTGAGAAGTTCAAAATTTCGAGATTTATTATGATACGTTGTTTTGTCTTTTAGATGGAGACATAAAACTTTATTCTTTTTTATAATTTTTAAACAAACAGAATCTTGTCTAGTGTATTTTCAACTTTCATTTTTGAATAAGAAGTCGCATTATGAGATCTTAAACTGTCGTATAATTTAGATACTAAACAAACTATGCATAATTTTACCAACAATTTGCCGACTTCCAAGCTTCTGCAAACATGTTCTTAAACAGAAACCTGTAAATACTTTAACAACAAGATGTATTAAACAAATTGCATTTGTTCCTTTGTAGCTTTTACCGTTGATTTTCAAATCTTACTTCCATCAATTCTATACACTTCACTAGAAAAAATGTTTTAATTTTTTTTTTACATCTAAAAGGTAGGAGTTGGATACGGCTATACACGGAAATAATAATTAACTAAATCACCAGAAAATATGGCTTTAACCAAGGAAATTTTGGACCATTCTCGTCCAAGCGAAAAATTTCTTATTGTAAACATATGTGTGCCTTGGTTTAAGCAAAAACTTATGACTCAAAGCGAACTAAAATTTACTTAAAAATAGTTAAAAAATTTTTTATTTTATAATTAGTATTGTGGTTATTTTGTTGAACTATTTATGGTTTTTAATCCAAATTTTTAATATTTTTAATTAGGCTTAAGTTCATTAAATTTAATTTTCATTAAATTATTTTTATGAAGAAAGGAAGTTTACAACATGAAAGTTAATTAAAATTGTTTTTGATAATCTTTGACCCCAGCCACGGTCAAAAATTAAAGATTATCAAAAACAATTTTAATTAACTTTCATGTTGTAAACTTCCTTTCTTCATAAAAATAATTTAATGAAAATTAAATTTAATGAAATTTTTATTTTATTCAACATTTTTTTTATTTTTCGAATTTATTCTATGAGCTAAATTTCAGTTATGCACAGGGTGGCCCAGAAAGACCTTTTTATTTAAGACATATTTTTTTAATTTTTTGTTTTTTAAATACAGTAAGTTTATAGGGAATATTTTTAGATTAGTTATTAAAAATGATATCCCGCAAGTGGTGGCCATTTTCTGCTTCGCACAAATGTGCTCTTTCCAACACATTTTCCATGACCTTTCGCAAAACTTCCGGTGGTATGTTGTAAATTTCGTCTCGAATATTGGTTTTTAATTCCTCAATAGTCCTAGGCTTATTAACATAAACTTTCCCTTTTAAATAACCCCAAAGGAAACAGTCTGGAGCGGTTAAATCCGGGGAACGCGGAGGCCAATTAAAATTGCTTCTAAGCGAAATTATTCTTTTACCAAAGATGTCGCGTACAAGAGCCATTGTGGCCCTCGCAGTGTGCGCTATGGCTCCATCCTGTTGGAACCATATTTGCGGATGGTTTTCCACTGCTGGCCTTACAAAATTTTCCAACATGGCCCGATATCGATCACCATTGATGGAAATGGCGACACCTCGTTCATTTTCAAAAAAATATGGGCCAATGATCCTTTCTGAAAAAACACCGCACCAAACAGTACACTTAACTGGGTGTAATTGTCGTTGATGAAGTACTCTCGGGTTTTCCGTAGCCCATATCGTACAGTTTTGCTTGTTAACGAACCCATTTAATTGGAAATAGGCTTCGTCACTCATAACTAAGCTATGAATAAAATTAGGATTCTCTTGTGCAACGATTTGGGCACGTTGTTCAGTTGTGTATTGCTCCATTATAAATTGTCCAAGTCTTCTTTACAAAATACTGAAAAGAAAAGAAAAATTATAATAAAAAAGTTATAAGGAATTAACACTACTTAGGTCTTTCTGAGCCACCCTGCATTTTATAAAGCTTTTTTGTAATAGTTCTATTCCTTAAATTTTTAGGAATGACTTTTATACACTACCAGACTATTAAATTGTATTTTCTTGTTACATTTTACCTTAGCTATCCTTTGGATAGCAATGAAGTATATTGTAAGTACAGAAAAATTTGCAATTATTAGACACCAGCAGAATGTAATGCATTTTCTGGCCCGCTACGGCCTTCGTCAGCATTCTTTGTGTCAGTTTCGAACGGAATACAGTAATTTTGACTTAGCTGCACAATTTCCTTTGCACGATTTTTTGTGCGGATAAATCAAAAATGCAGTTATCTTAAATGTATTTATCTGCGTTAATGTGCAGGTACGCAATTGTGGTTTCCTGCTTAAAAGTGCAGCTAAAGTAAAGTCTTTAAAAAAAGAATTAACACGTTTTTATTAATAAATTGTTAATCACAATGACGTTCAAACAACCTGTAGTCATTTGTTATGCATTTTTATAATGAACGAGATAGCCTAATTGGTAACAATAAAGTAGGGAACATAATAGCCGCTGTAGACAACGTTAAGCATAGCGCTACAAGCCGCCAAAAGTTAAAAACGGCAGATTTAAAGTAGTGTCAACAGAATACGCAGTTGTAGTAGTCGTTACAGTTGAAGCCCAAATGTAAAGTTTTGAACTTTGATGCGGTACAGAGCATTTCGCAGCTTCAGTAGTTACTACAACTTCTTTATTCTGTTCCAGGCCTAAGATTTCCTATTCCTTTCATATAATGTAATCGTACATCGTAGGTACATGCAAACAAAATAAATGAATTACAGTATAACCCGGTTAATTACCCCACGCTTAAATGCCTTTCACGCTTATTAACCTTGAGTTTTTAATCCTCGTTTTTTTTTCTTCCATTTTTCAAACTAAAATCCACGTTTAATTGCCATACGCTTAACTACCCAATTCGGGTAATTTCACCAAAAAGTGGATTTTTTAAAAAAAGGTGGACATCTTTTAAAATTAAAATAAGTACACTACATTGTGTATTTTTTACGCTTTTTTTCTATTTAATATAATTTTAAATAACATTTTATAAATGGTATAAAAACATAACAAAAAACATTATATAGTAATTATATACACTAAAAAACAATTAATCGTATTAGAATAGACTTACTTAGCTACGGTCAGACTTATCAAATATTTGACGAAAAAAACGGGACCAACAACCAAACTAAAAAATCATTTCGCTTAATATCAATATTTATTTTTATTAAAATACCACATCTTATAAAAAACTGTTTTTTGCTATGTCTAGTAGTATAATTAGTTTATTTTATAATTAAGACCATTTTAAATCTCACTAACTATCAACAAAAGAAGGGGTTACGCTTATTTGATCAAATATTTAATAAATGTGACCGTAGCTTTACAAATGGCTCATTTGTTGTAAAAACTAAAATAAATATATTAAGGGTAATCACGATGGTCATTGTGCAAATTTGCAATGTGTAAATTTGCAGTGCATATTATGATTGATCGTGAGCATACCACTTTTATTTTTTGTGCAAATGTGCTCTTTTTCTAAAAATTTATTCTGGCAGCACTAAAAACTTCTGGCAGCACTGTAAAAAATCTGCATTTGTTTACAATTATACACAAGCAAATCAAAATAAATATTTTCTTTTTAATTAATTTAAATTTAATTCTCTATTTAATATTAAAACCCACGAAAATGTTCAATTTATAAGTTTCCTTAAAAACAATATGATGCTTAATATGTCAAATGTTGTTGTTTACATTTGTTTGCAACGGAGCAAATATGCACTACTAATCTTGCTCATGGTTTTTTTAGTGCAAACGAAGTAAAATAGAGCAAATTGCAAATACGTACATTTTGTTGTTTTATTGTGCAAACGTGTGTATTTTTGCACGCATTTGCATCGTTTGCACACTTTGCACTACCCATCGTGATTTCCCTTATTGTAAATATTTCTCTCGAGAAGTAATTTTTATAAAATATTAACTTTAATGTTTTAGCAATTCAAAAACGAATAAGTAATTCAAAACGTTTTCTGCCAATCATGTTTTTTGTATTATGACATTGTTGCAGCAAATAGAAGATATTTATATAATGTGTTTTATATATACATTTAGTAATACATTTTTTGTAATTTTTCTTCTGAATACAGTTTCTTTAATTTATTTAAGACATTGTATTGCACAGGTGGACATTTAAAAACTTTTTAGAAGTTTTTTCCCATTCCCCCATTCCCCCAGATTCTTATGTTTTTTGGAATGCTTAAGACGAATATGAGCACAGCTCCCATGATGTCACATTTATCAGATACACCAGTTATTGTAATTTTGGAAGATGTTTTGTGCCACAATTAATAACAAAATCCATAGTTTTATAATTTTATTCTACAGTCAACCTTATTACAAAAGTTTTAAGCTATCGGGTGATTTTTTAGCTATTATCTTTTTGGCAACACTGGTTTAAACAGCTGACGCACGTTTCGTGTTTTGTTTCACTGTCAAACATCTTCAGTTTGGTCTATAATTTAACCATGAATCGTTTTACAAACGAACAACGCTTGCAAATTATTGAATTTTATTATCAAAAATTATCAAAAAATTTATCGAAAAATTGTGTTCAGCGACGAAGCTCATTTTTGGCTCAATGGGTACGTTAATAAGCAGAATTGTCGATTTTGGATTGAAGATCAGCCAGAAGCATTGCAAGAGCTACCAATGCATCCAGAAAAAGTCACAGTTTGGTGTGGTTTATGGGCTGGTGACATCATTGGACCGTACTTCTTCAAAGATGATGCGAATCGTAACGTAACAGTGAATGGTGAGCGCTACCGTGATATGATATCCAACTTTTTTTTTGCCCAAAACGCAAGAGCTTGACTTGCATGCCATGTGGTTTCATCAAGACGGTGCCACATGCCACACAGCACGCTTACCAATGGACTTATTGAGAGGCGAGTTCGGTGAACATTTTATTTCACGTTCGGGACCGGTCAACTGGCCGCCTATATCGTGCGATTTAACGCCTTTAGACTATTTTTTTAGATACCGGCCGAGATGTTAGAAGAATATGCCAAAATTGAACTAAGCGGATGGACCATTTGAGGCGCAGTCACGGTCAACATTTGCATGAAATAATCTTCAAACATTAAATTATATGGACCGTACTATCGATTCAAATAAAGATTTCATGCATTTTTCTGAATTTTATGTGTTTTTTTTTTAACTTTCCTATAGCTCTTAAAAAATCACCCATTATAATCGGATACAAACTAGAAATCCCATAACAAACAAACGAAAATATCACCTTTTCAAATTCTTTATATTTAATCAATTCCGCACTTTAATACAAATAAATGCACGGCATGCATACCTGCTACTAAATTTAAGTGCTAGTGTTTAAATTTCTTTATTATAGGATATTTAGTTTTTAACCAATTTCCTCTATTATTGCTTAAAATTGTTGTAATCAGGTTCATAGAACAAAACTATAAAACTGCATTTTGTTATTAATTGTGGTACAAAACATCTTCCGAAATTACAATAATTGGTGTATCTGATAAATGCGACGTGATGGGAGAAAACTGTGCTCATATTCGTCCTAAGCATTACAAAAAATATAAGAATCAGTTTGAATGGTTAACAATCCTTTTCAATGTCGTCCTGTGTTATTTATTAATGGTCAGTTTCATACATATTTTTTTACAATTAATTGTTCTTAAAACGAATTCTATACTTTCGTAAAATGTCTTCACTTGGAACCCAATCTTCAAGGCTAGTATCTAACAAATTTAAAGATAAAAGCATGGATTCGCAAGTATTTACTTTTAGCCTATTTGTTACTTTATTTTGGATTAAAGCTAACTTAGAAAAAAAACGCTCAGCAGAAGCACTACTGTGTGGTAATGTAAAAATATGAGAGATCAAGTTTGAATTGTATATATTCATCAAATCTATTTTTCAATGTTCCTATTTCACGCCAAAAATTTTCAGCATTCGAAATTTTAAATATGTGTTCATAATTCGTGTCATTTACTTTACTCTCTAGAAGTAAATTGATGTATTGAAAAAAATCAAACGGTAAATTTTTAAATATACCTATGTACATACATTGTACATACGTATGTATGTATTTCTATTTACCCTGAAGGAAACCTGGGTGCAAGTGTCTCGAAGTCACCAGTTATGTCGACTATTTTGGTGACATTGTCAACGAAGTGTCTTCACTACACTACTGCTACTATATTTGCCTTTAATACGAAAACATTTTTATCAATAACAACTGAGAAGTACAATTCCTATAAAAGTTGAAGAAATAAAAAAAAAAGATTGTTATAATTTCGTATTCGTACTAAAAGTGTAGACATTTACTAAAATGTACTAGTGATTCTCTGGTTCCAATGTCTGCATATGTTCCCAAAAGAACTAACTAGTCAGTAGTACCAAAGTCAGTAGATTTCCAATGACACGCACATGTTAAATGTCTATAGTAAACACCATTGTCTGGGGTATAATAAGTCACTGGTACTGGTGACTGTGTCAATAGTAAATCAGTACAGATTCACTACAGTACTTTTCGCTTATAGTCCATTCCGCTTAAAGGCCAAAAAAGGATATAAGCCAAAACTGTCATATTCACATGCAGATTTTTTCGAATTTCATACAAATTATTTGTTCTAAGGTCCATTTCGCTTGTAGTCCATTTTCGTTTAAAAGCCACATTTTCTTAGCATGCGTATATAATTCTTCATGCAAAAATGTTCGCTTATAGTCCACTCTGCTTTTTATATATTTTTAATCAACTGGCAACATGTTTTAATTTACCTTTCTGGAAATTACAGCACACACTCGGAAATTCGATCCACTTTGTTTTTAGGGCGATTCGAGTTTCCGAATTATTCGATTTTCTGGACGTTTTTTTTTACAAAAATTTAGATAAATTTGACCATAAAGATATACCAAACTATACTTTTTTTTAATTTTAGTTTATTTAACATAAAAACTATAAAAAACTTAACGAAATATAAAAAATAACAATTCAGTTCATTTGACTTTATTTAGTATGTGTAATACAAACACCAAAAAAACTGAGTTTTAAACTCTAACAACATCAAGTTGATTCTGAGAGTTCGAATTTCTGAGCGTCTACTGTATTATAAATGCCAAATTTCGCAATTTATATTTCATGACATGGTGTCTTCGTCTGACAATTTTTTGTTAAATAAACGTCCAACTTCATAAAAAAAACGCTAATAAAAATAAAAGAGTTTTTTTTATAGACTTTGACGTTTGGTATAACAAAAAACTGTCAGGTGGAGACCCCATGTAAAGATCCTATGAAATTGATATTTATGTTGTGTTTGATTTCGTCATCCAAAGAATTAAAATGAATCTCATACGCATTGGTTTTTATTGAAATCTTTTAAAGCATTTGAATTAATTAATTAAAAAGATTTTTGTTTTAACTATTTATTTAAAATAAATCAATATTTGGTTATGTTTTAAATAGACTTTTCTTTGGTTTAAAAGAAAATAATATTTATATAGTCCAAATTGTGGATTATACTAGGTTTCACTTATTATCCATAAAATGGCTTATAAAAAAAAAATCGGTTATAGTCCAAATTCGCTTATAGTCCACAAAAGTTGTGCAACTATAGTAGTGGACTATAAGCGAAAAGTACTGTAGTAACATTTCCTGCAGGGTGATTATCCGCAAGATATCCATAAGCTAACCACGCATATCAAGAAAAAAGATTGCATATAAACTTGCTTACATATACATACATATGAGTAGGTGAAATGCAAAAAACATATAGCACAGGATTAACTGGACCAAATTAGTTGAACTTTTTTGATTTTGAAGTGTTATGCCATTCTTGATTAATAACTCAACAGTTGAAAAATTAAACCAACTGTAATATAGAAAAATAATAGATTTAATTTTGTAACAAACGAGTTTTGCTACGAATTTTCGAAAGAAATTAGTTTTGCTACGATCCGTGTGGGATCGAACTAGTTGTGCAACGCACTTTAGCCCACCATACAGTTGGAATCGAAAATTTTCCTCTATCGATGTGTAAATTCCCATAAGTCCCATATATCCAGTGTTGCCAATTTAGCCATTTAGTGGCTAGATTTAGCAATTGTTCACCCTGTTTAGCAATTAAAAAATGAGTTTAGCCATTAGCCATTTTTTTTTAGCCATTTTTCAAAATGTTTAGCCATAAATTTTTTTTTGCCGTATGTATTTCAATAAAGAGAAGCAGGTGGCAACAAAATTTTTTAGAAATTTCAGAATTGACTCTCATGATCTAATGCTGGAGAAGAAAGGGTATTTAGGCAAGTAAACATCGCTAAAAGTAGTTTGAGAAATAGGTTACATTTAGCAACCGTTTTTATCAATTAGTTAAATGTTTTTACCATAACAATAAAGTAAATAAAATATTGGTCCTAAACCCACCTTTACGTATACCGATAGACTCGGAATCACTTTCTGAGTCGAATTAACGATGTTTGTCGGGCTGGCTGGCTGTCCATGTTAACCTTGTGCGCAAAGTATATATATGTAATCCTTGGAATTCCTATAAGGAATAAGCAAATTTGCAGATCATTTAATAAAATTGGGTACATAGGTTCTAATGTGGTGTAGGGATCATATAGTCGGGGTTGACCGACTATAGGTTGGGTAAATGTTGTCGTGATTATGATTTACCTTCAAATTATTTAAAACTAATAGTCACGAGTGATTCCCATTAGATGAACAAGAACGACATCAAATTTATCGATGATTTAATTTTTTTTCAAAATATTAATTTATGTTTATTCTTATGTAAGAAATTGATCTTAACTTACAATTTCATCGTAAACAACTTTAAATGAATTATTCCTGTTTTGTTAATGAATTTTAATGAGTTTTTATTTAAAAATCTTTTACCAATTTTTTAGCCAATTTTTTCCGTAAATTTAGCCATTTTTGGTCACCAAGTTTTGGCAACACTGGTCCTATCTAATCTGGTTTTCGAAATAAAAAAGTTAAACACAACAACAAGTCCAACTTACTGAGACGTTAAGGGCATCAAGTTTCGATTACCACTGGATTTGTAGTCAATTAGGAGAATTTGCTTAGAGGCAAGGAAGAGTCTTTTTTTGTAATTTTAAAGTGAGATAAATTAAAACACTACTATGTATTTTGGTTTTATTTTTAATTTAGTTAAATATTTCCACCAACTTTGTTAATCATTCACAGGAAAATAAAATATATTTTTTAATTATAAGTGTTGATCGACCTTTTTTGATTACTCTCAATAGTTTATATAGTTTCCTATATGCAGGCTTTCAAGGTCATTAATTTAATGTAAATAAAAGATTATTTATTTCATTCTCAATAAAATCCGACGTTTCGTTGGTATTCTTTCCAACTTCTTCAGGGATTGAGTTTTTATTAAAATCTGGCAACATTGTAAAAACACAAATTAAAAAGTAGTCAATAATAACAATAATTATAATCTTAATTTTTGACAAATTAACTTACAATAATCTTTTTCGTCAGTTTACATCATTTATAAATTATATCACAGTATTTTGTATAGGTGGACAACACAACACAAAACTTAAAATATTAAAATAAATGTATGTAAATTTAAAAAATTATCACAGAAAATTTGTCCTTTTTGATCACAGTTGTTATTATTACTAAAGTATTGCAATGGTGTAATTTGCATTTGTATTGTCTTTGTCTTCTTTTGTGTTTATTGCACTTGTCGATTTTTGTTGTATTCTTAAGCTCTGCAACGTGTATCTTTTATTTTCCCTTTTCTCTTTATCTAAAATTCTTACTTTTTCAAAGTTTGGCTTGTGTCCGTTTTCAATGCAGTGTTGTGCAAGTGCAGTTGATTGTTTTCCTCTTTTTATATCAGCTTTATGTTCGTCTATTCTCACGCCTAAATTTCTCTTTGTTGTACCAATGTAGATTTTTCCACACTCCTCATTATCACCGCCGTCACATTCAATTTGATAAACAACATCACTTTGATCCCTACACTCAATCTTTGTTTTTGTTTGTGTAAATAAATTCTGTATTAATACAATTGTCTTGTTTGATTTATGCGCGAATATTATTTGTTGGTCCTTTATTATCTCTCTCAGTTTGTTGTTCTCAGTTAATCTTGGAATAAACGGTAGACTATAGTATTTGGCGTTGCCAGATGTGTCATTTTTGTTTTTTTCCCCTGATGAAATATTATTTTTGACTTTAGTCAGTAATGAATTGATCAACCCCTTTGGAAAATTGTTTTTCATTAAAATATCCTTTATTCTTGTCATATTCTTAAATTGAAATTTTACGTTGCTTATTTTTATAACTTTGTCAATTAGATTCATTGCTGTATTTATCTTCTGTTTCATGGGTTGTGTTGAGTGGAAATTCATCAAGCGTCCAGAAGCAATTGGTTTCATATACTAATCTGTTATTATTTTGCCATTTTGTCGGAATATCTTCATATCCAGATATGGTATTGCATTGTTCTTCTCCCTCTCTAGAGTAAATTTCAGTTTGCTATGATATGAGTTAAATGTTTTCAATATTACGTCTTCGTCTTTACATTTTATTATGGCAAACAAATCATCCACATACTTTGTGATCAGTCTTATTCGTATATTGTTCATTTGTAGTTCTTCGATGCATTGTTCCATTAAGTGGTCCAATATAATGTCGGCTACAGTCGGTGATAATGGGTTGCCCATTGGCATCCCGTATGTCAAAGATTGAGTGTAGGGATCAAAGTGATGTTGTTTATCAAATTGAATGTGACGGCGGTGATAATGAGGAGTGTGGAAAAATCTACATTGGTACAACAAAGAGAAATTTAGGCGTGAGAATAGACGAACATAAAGCTGATATAAAAAGAGGAAAACAATCAACTGCACTTGCACAACACTGCATTGAAAACGGACACAAGCCAAACTTTGAAAAAGTAAGAATTTTAGATAAAGAGAAAAGGGAAAATAAAAGATACACGTTGGAGAGCTTAAGAATACAACAAAAATCGACAAGTGCAATAAACACAAAAGAAGACAAAGACAATACAAATGCAAATTACACCATTGCAATACTTTAGTAATAATAACAACTGTGATCAAAAAGGACAAATTTTCTGTGATAATTTTTTAAATTTACATACATTTATTTTAATATTTTAAGTTTTGTGTTGTGTTGTCCACCTATACAAAATACTGTGATATAATTTATAAATGATGTAAACTGACGAAAAAGATTATTGTAAGTTAATTTGTCAAAAATTAAGATTATAATTATTGTTATTATTGACTACTTTTTAATTTGTGTTTTTACAATGTTGCCAGATTTTAATAAAAACTCAATCCCTGAAGAAGTTGGAAAGAATACCAACGAAACGTCGGATTTTATTGAGAATGAAATAAATAATCTTTTATTTACATTAAATTAATGACCTTGAAAGCCTGCATATAGGAAACTATATAAACTATTGAGAGAAATATATTTTTATTTAAACATGCGTTTGCTTCTTTAGTTGTTACTTGTAAAATTTTATATAACACTTTTTGAAGAGAAAAGTAAGGTAAAAAAAATTGTGTAAGCCTTGTATTATTTTTCGGAAATAGCAGACCTTTTGTTGTTGCACTTGATGCTGTTGCGTCAAGGGATTGAACAGTACCAATACCAACATGGGAGGTAAAGAACACCAAGTCCAATTTAATAAGTAAACGTATGTTACCTTATATGACGTTATTTTATTAAGGATATTATCGACATAAATAAAAATTCTCCAAGTATATAAAATTTTCTCTCCAATTTTCCCCAAGTGGGTAGATCAAATTATTCTCAAAAGTTTTTTCGGTTAAACCCACACATTGATATGTAGTATATCTGGAACAATGGCATTCATTTTTTCCGAGTTCCTTTTCCATGTTTAATCTATTAGCATTCGCTTTAAAGGGTGGAATTTAAAATTTAGTTAACTTACTGCTTTCACCACAGGAATAACAGCAGATTTCCAGTCGAGTATAAGAACATCCCTACAAAAATTTATTTCAATTTACGGTTTATAAAAAACAAATATGTCAAAGCGAACTTGTTTACAAATTTGCATTTTTAAATTCCCTAATTCGACTCTATATAATCAACGATATCTTGGCCCACTTCCAACAGAAAGCTTAAAACAGTGAACCAGCGAGTTTTGTTACACAAAATGCAAAGAGATAGTTTTGAAAATGTCTGTTGAGTGGAACGAACCAGTTTTATTACCAACTGCAATTTTATGTCACAAAAAAAACATAGAAAAGAACATGATTCGATATAATCTATATATATATTCTTATAAAGTGCTAAACGATTTGTCTAAATCGATTGTTATCTCAATTTTTTTAATTTTTGAAACGAACGAGTTTTGCAACTCACCTACTCATATATTAAAACAGTTTTACTTATATTACTTCTATATTAAAGAAAGAAAAAAAGTATATTTTCCTTACGTAAAAAGTATCAAAAAAGTGGCAAGAATTACAAAAAGTTTCACATTTGGGTGCATTTTGTAAGAGGCCAAATAGTATCCAGCAGCAGTCGAAAATGTGGCAAATTGCTACTTTAGTGGCACAAACGGTAACGCTGTACCAGACACCTGTCCGCTTATTTTTCTAAAGAACAACGAAGAAGTATTAATTTTTTCCTGTCTCTTTTAGTTTTGGAGATATGAGTGAGGTTAGAATAGGATAAGCGCCCCTGGACCATATGCTAAGCACTTAAGTGCAACCTTATATATCCTATGTCCATAAGGAGGTTCCATTTTGTTGAAGAAATTTTTAAAATCGGTCCGGCACTTCCGGAGCTTACCTCAGAAGAAAAGCCTGAACTTTTTACATAAAAACGTGTAGCTATAAATGTCGATTCCAGTAAAAATTAATTGTATCAAACCAAGTTTTCTTGAGCATTTTCTGAAAAATTTAAAGAAATCCCTAGCATTTATTTCTTGATTATATTTTAAAATCAAGAAAACCAGGCTAATATTAAATAAATGAATGCAGCTTGAAATCAGAAATATTGATAAAAACAAGCTACTTTTGTATTTTTTGTTTTAAAAAATTTTTGATCATATCACAGTGCAACACGAAAAAAAATAACCATATACGGACAAGTCTACGTGATAAATGACAAAAAAAAAGACCCGTGTCTCCCAGTTTTGTCCAAAGTCATGCACTTTTTTATGGGCCCCCAAAGATTTTGGGCCTCTGTGTCATTTTTGCAAAAAAATCGAATTTTTTAAAGTTTCTTGCGATTTTGATCTTTAAGATGAAGTTTTTTTGATTTTATATGTTCACAATTTTTGTTCTTTATAGCAAGAGTTCAAACTTTGTCTCAGAGGGTAAATCAAAATTCCGAACGGTTTGCATGATATGAGCCTGAGAAAATTATCACTTTTTTGCAAAAGTGACACCGAGGCCCCAAATCTTTGGGGGCCCATAATGACTTTGAGCAAAACTGGGAGACACGGTCTTTTATCACGTAGAGTTGTCCGTATATGTTTATATTTCCATGACTTAAAAAATTACACACAGTATATACCAAAAACGTGAATTTTTTAATCATGAAAAGATGTTTCTTTATTAAAGAAACTTTTCTAAATGCGAACGAAATAAGTTAAAAGCAAGAAATTATTTTTGGATTTTCTTGTTTTAAGAAACGAAATGGATTACTTTAGAAAATAAACTTCTTTCCGTGTACCTGCTTATTTTTCTAAATAGCATTACTACTTCTTAATTATATTTTCTACAAAATACGTTCTTACGTATGAAGGAATTCCTTCATTTAAACTGTAATTGAACTTTCTAAATTGTGACTTTTTAGAAATTCCATACATACATATATCATAAAAAGGGTATTAATTCAAAATTTAAAAATGTTCAGTAGAAGCAGAACAAAGCCAACCGTTTCATTACCAACAGCGGCTTTTTAAAATAATCAAGTGCGATATGTACATTCATATATTGAATATATAAGTATATATTTTTAAAGTGTAGACATATATTTAATTTATTATTCTTCTTTAACGATTTTCTTAAACAAATTCATTTCAATAATATACTGAAAATTCAAGGTGGCTCTTAAAGAACTTAAATAAAAACCTGACTTCATAAATACAGCTTAAATCTATTTAAATAATATTACATATATTTAAATAAAATATGGTTATTCAATCAGAACGATATCATCAATGTCGGGATATAAATTATCACCATTCGCTTCCAAATCTGCGGCATCGGTATTATTGGTAACTGATGTCGCCAGCGACAATTGTTTGTAGGCCCCTTCATCGGCTTGAGTTTTCATGTGCACCCCTAGTTGGGAAATAAGTTCTAAAGCTTTGACATCTGAGTTAAGTAAGGCAAATTGGTGTATGACAGCTAAATGAGGAAATATGCTATGCATTAAGGCAGCGGAACCGGCGTTCATACGATAATCTTGAGCAACTGTGGAATTTTTTAAATCCTCAGCAATGGGCGTAGCTTTCACAGTTGAAGGGGGTTGGAGCGATTCTTTGCTTCTAATTTCGATAACTTCAACATCGTTGTCGTTGTTAACCGGATTTCTGTTATTCTCTTTACAGTCATTCAGTTCGTCATCATCATCGTCATCCGATATTTCAAAGTCATCATTACTATTGTCGTCGTTTGTGATGACTGGAACTTCCGTCCGTTTCACTTCACGAACAGAAGCAGTTGAGGCATCATCCACCTTTGCCGATGAGGTAATAGCGGAAATTTCCTTTTGCATAAAACTAGGTAGAGAGTCTTTAAACTCAATTATGATATCCTCAACAGCCAATTCGCCCTCCTCGGTTTGTGGTCCGTTTCCTGAACCTAAATCTTCATCGTTATACTTGTATTTGCCGCGAAAACGGTTCAACCAACGATACGATGGACGAAAGGCTGGCAAATTAAGAATAGCGGCCATTTTAACTGCCGTATCTTTAAGTGTTTCATTTGTGATTATTTTTCGTAAACGCATTAGACGACATCTCTCTACCCATTGGTGCAATATAAAACTAATAGCGCTCATTTCAAATTTACGTCTTTTACGAGTCATCTCTTCGATTATAATTGAGGCATCTGCTTCACTTAAAGTGGCTAACTGTTGCAAGAGTTCTTGTTTACGCTCCAATATACGACGAATTTGGGTGGCACAACAGTGAAACATTTTGGCCAAACTGTTCCGTGATATATTAGTCTCATCGTAATAGCGTATAACAGCAATTTTCTCATAGAATGTTAGAATATTGCGTTCGTTGCGTCTTTTTGGCTGCAATTAAATAAAAAAAAACCAGTTAGTATTTCCAAAATATACAAATGGAAGTTACATACATGCATGTAATTAGAAACTGAAATGTGCTAGGAAAAAGTTACTTATTATTAGCCTTGTTTAAGGAAAGCTGTAATCAAATTTAAAAGATAATTACGTGTTTATTTGTGGGGCGTAAAAAGTATTAAAATTTCTGGTAAATCAGGAAAAAATCAATCTGGACGGCCGCATTCATTGGTCACTTCCCATTTTACTTTATATTTGATATATTCATACAACATATGTTACTTGTGTTTTCTGATGCAAAAAAATTGATAAAAATATGCTATAAAAACAAAAATGGCATATTTAAAAACAAAACTACCCCACAGTATTTACAGAAGAATTTTTAAATTTAATATAAATACGAAAATAATTAGATGGTTTATGGGCACAAATACTCTATTTCGGAAAAAAGTTTATATATGGGCTATATGAATTTAGAGACCGACACGCACCATTTACAAATAAAACGTACATATGTACCAAATTTTATCCAATTTTCTTAAAAATTGCGACCTGTAGTTTGCGCACAAGATTTACATGGACAACTACCCTGCTGGACAGTGGGACATCGTTATATCGATTTAGAAAGTAATTCTGAAGTAATTAGTATACAGAAAGATTGGTATAGAATATTTCTATATCTTACACACATCAGCAAAAACGCATAAAATAGCTTTTTCCTGAATTTTTTGCTTATGTATAAAACTTGACAGTACGGGCTAACATTTATCTTTAATCACAACTTGCTCAGGCGAAATTGACTCAAAGATTGTAGTATGCAGATCGATTTTAAAAACAAAAATATAAAACAATTTTTTTTTTGTTCCGCTGCAAAAGCACTTGTAAGAATTAAAAAATATTGAACAAGTTTAAGCCGTCTCCTCTCTTTTTTTCTTTCCTTTCTCTCCTAAAAGCGCAAGACTTGACAGGTTAAACAGCACCATGCTTCAATAAGTGGAACACGCGCTATAAACTTAAAAAAATGCCGCAACAATGTTTTTTAACTAAAATATGCAAAAAATGCTGCAAAGGGTAAAATTTTAATAATTGCCAATTTCACGATGTCGAAAGAACGCTTTCTTTCGCAAAAATACATTTGAATCAAAAACAAAATTTTTTTATATTTAAAAATAATCGTATTTAATTAATTATTTTACATTACAAATTTAAATAATCTAATTACTTATCAATCTGTTAGTATGCTCCAAAAAATTAACTTGCAATTTCTGAACAACCCCCCTAGAATTTGTTCTATTAATTGTATATACGAGTTGTGTTAAATACTAAGATAATAGGATACATTTTACTGGCGCCTCAACGACGCTGAAGTTTGATGGTGCATTTACAAGGGGGGAAGTTTTTTTCAGTTTTTTTTTTTTTAATTTTGCCATTAAATAATTACTTTTGCAATAAAATGCAAAAGAATTGAAATTTATGCGTGATTATCGTTCTAATAAGATATAAAATACAAAATTTGGTTCAAAAATGTTATAGTTATTAAAATTTCCCCGGCGATAAACGTGTCTCAGGCCATTTGAACAAGAAACGTAGGAACGAAATTAATATAATTTGAGAAATATTTGAAAATGAGCTTATTTTGGCTTGAAATATACAGTATAAGGCCGAGGCCACGCAATGAGCGGCTAAGCGTCAAGCGGCTGAGCGATGAGCGTCAAAAAATTAAAACATATTAAATACTATTGAAGTGGCCACGAAATGAGCGGCATGCGAGCGAAATTTTTGAGCGGCTAAGCGGCGTCGCTCAGGAATAAAACTTGTTCTAATTTTTAGTTGTTTTCTGAGCGTCAAAGAATAAACATGGCAAAAGTGAATGTGGAGCTTACAATTTCATCTGTACAAAGCCGACCGCTTTTATGGCAAGACAGATTACCAAATTTTAAAAATAAAAATATAACCGAAAATTTATTTTTTTGTTTTGTCAATCTAGTGTTAACTGCTTACAACAGCAAATCAATGGATTTCACATTTGGGTAGATTTGTATATACATTAAGGGTGTTCTTATTTGCAAATGTCAGATTTTTGTAAACCGCCGGGCAGTTTCTTGTTTCTTTGTATTAAAAAAGTAAATATGTAAAGTTTGGACCGAATACGATAACGTTTTATGGACCCGGAAACGACTTAAAATATTTAATAAGTTAATATGGGCAAACCATCAATTTTTATACATATGTCACTTTTTAATCGCGTATATTCATTATTTTCTTATATAAAAACAAAGAAAAAATCTATTTTAATTTTCTTCTTCTTCTTTACATTATCCAATATTATCTAGGGTAGAGTGGGACATGGGGTGAAGTGGGACACTTTAATTTTTGACCATGTTTTTTTACATTTTTAAAGAAGTTTCAATATTTGAAAGATTTGCTAAATCATGGCCAAGTTTTAACAAAGAATTATTTAGAAGTGGCAATGAAGATGCAACTGTTTCTTTACATATAAGTCCAGCTAAACGCAATAATTGTATAAAGTTTTGTTATGACCAACTGACTAAATCTCAAAATCGCGAAGACTATAAAAAATTACTTTAGTTGGTCTTAATCTTTCTTGAGACTAGCCATGCACGCTGGATGTCAAAAGCAATATATTCTTTAAAATATTTCTATTCCTTGGCCAATTCTCACTTACAAAAAATAAATCAAATGGATTACGCGATATTTGCATTTTTCTAGTAAAACTTTACATGAAAGTCTGGTTCAGATGTACTAATGCCATAGACGCACCGCTTCAAGATTTGACTTTTATTCAAGATTCTATAAAGTATTCGGTAGCAGTAATTCTTCAAAAAATGAGCAAAAACACTTAAATTTTAAGAACCAACTGTCAAATTTATAAAACGCCGAAACTATTCATATTTAACAGACTTTCAAAAATACAACTTATATGATTTTATTTCAGAAAAAAAAACAAAGTATTTTTCCAGTCGGTTTTGTTTATCCCTAAAATTTCTAGAGTTTGATCCTTTAACTTGGGAAACATCGTTTGAATTTTAGGAAAGTTGGACATTCTGTAAGGACTTATTTGTTGGTAATGATACTGCTGAGAGAGGCTTTAAATTTTTTCAAGACTTTAATTTAACTAATTTTAGCTAATGATGAAGAGGAAGACCAATTGTTGCTTCAGGTAGTTGAAGCTTATCTACAAAAATATCCATCGTATAAAAATCTGATCAAAAAATAATTAAATATGATAGCCAATATAATAAAGTTTAGGAAATATGTATTTTTATTGTGGATTTTAAGGATGGCTAAAACCGTTTGAACAAGCTCCAAATTCTTATAAATTGGCTCAATCGTCTTCAACAGCATATTGTTCTGCTTGTAATTCCTTACTGGAATCTCATAAAAAGAATTTAAAAAAATATGCCGAAACCAGTCGCTACAGTCAAAATAAAATTATTTTTTTACTAAAAATATTTATTTGGGTATTTTTGGGGATTTCTTATTAAAATCTCTTATTTTTTAAAAAAATTTTAAATTTGATCAGAAAAAAAACAAAAAAAAAAAAAACTTTTTAAGGCTTTGATTTTTAATTTGGGGATTTTGGGAGATTTTTTTTTAATTTTTTGGGGACAAGTAAAAAAGTACCTTTCAGCCCTAATTGTTGTTATGTTTACTCAAACTAATAAAAAAAATTTATAATATTTTTCAAAATAAAAATTGTTAATTTTAATCTATTTGTTTGTATAGAGGTATATTGAAGTCGTTTCCGGGCCCACTAAACGCTATAGGACTCGCTCCAAATTTTGCTTCTTTACTTTTTTAATATAAAGGAACAAAAATCTGCCCGGCGAACTGGAATCAAAACACTTTTAAATTTGGCCTTACAAATAAGAACACCTTTATTATACATATATGGTTAATGATGAACACCAAGGCCTGTTCGTCGATTTCGATTAATATATATATATATATATATATATATATATATATATATTTTATAATTTGTTTTTGTTTTAAATGTAAGTTAAGCGAACGAAGTCGTCGCTCGAAATCGACGAACAGGCCGCAAATTGTTTTTTTTTTTTCTTAATAAACGCATTAAATTCATATGAATACGATTTTCGCGTAATAACATTAAACAATCCACTAATAAGCCACTTGCCGCTCAAACTTGACGCTTTGACGCTAATCGCTCAGACGCTTGACGCTAAGCCGCTCATTGCGTGGCCTCGGCCTAACCCGGTTAATTACCTCACGCTTAATAGTAGGATATGACAGGACATCTCAAAAAGCATTATAGAAAAAATTCAAGACAGCAAATCCCATTGTTTTTTATTGCTATCTCTTTAGATTAGCTGATACATGTAATGTCTTAACTTTTTTTCATACATCAAAGTTAAGGTATCTTGTAAATAAATACGTTTAATAACCTCACGGAGGTAGTTAAACGTATTCTTAAAAAAACTTCAAGGAGGTAGTTAAGCGTATTCGTTTTAATGCTTTCCCCGCATAATCACCCAAAAATACTAGCAATTTTGGCGAGGTAATTATCCGTGGAATACTGTACCCGTTTTTACTTGAATATGAGTTTTTGTCTTCGTATAATACGATTAACCTATTCGCAAGTGTGATAAAATTTTTTTTTAACAGGAGTTTCAAAACTCCATTTAAATTTTTTTTAATAATTTCAGAATTTTATGATCATCATTTTGAGATTTATTCTGATTTATTCTTATAGTTTTTTATTACCTGCGATAAAAAATAGTTTTTTGGCCATAATTGGCGAATGAGCTTAATTTCCTTATTGTAATGAATTTTAAGTAAACTTGTTAAAAATATGTTAGTACGGAAAGTTTTACTAAAATCGGAAAACATTTACCCTAAAATCATGAAGGTTAATGGTCAAATTTGCAATTTCTAAAGGAAATATAGCGTAATATTGTATATTTTTGTATCGATTTTTATGAAACTGGAGAAAAATGTATTCTAAAGTCATACGAAGACAAAACCGTGCATAACCTAGCTGTTTGGTCCCGGCGCTGCACGGGATTTTCTAAAAAAAACAAAAAAAAATAAATACTGGAGAATTTTGTTAATGATAAGTTAGCGCTATCTACCAAAATTTTATCAGGACACTAATTTTTATTTAATAAATATATTTTGTGAATTTCAGCCAAATTAATAAAAAAAATTTAAATATCACGACAACAGCGCCACCTATCGAGATGAAACTTAAGATAAACCTGGCTCCCGTCTAAAAAAATTTATTGTCTGAGCTTGGTGTCAATCGGTATTTGTATTTGTATTTATTAAATTTCGAATTTCCAATACAACAAGACATAATATCTTATAATTTATAGTATCAGAATCAGAAAAGTTATATCAATAAAACTTAATAAGTTGAAATCACGTAAAAAAGTATATAAATTTAAAAAAGAAGCAGAAAAATAATATAAAATAAAAAAAAATAAATAAAAAAAAAAATATTAAGTTACGAATGACATTAGAGCAGATTACGTTCGGTAAAATTGATTAAGTAAAAATTTAAATTTATTTGCGTTGCAAATAGATTGCAAGTTTAAAGGAAGTTGGTTCCAGAGACGGATAGTTAGTATGAAAAATTGTCTCTCGGACGACGTATCCCGATGTCTTATTTGCATGATGCCATTTCCTCATGAAGACCTCATAAACCTTAATCGGTCATGCAGATATTTTGCTTGTTCTAATGTTGAAATTTTATGCAGAAAGACTAGGTTTTTAAGCATTAAGTAGTTATTAAAGGTAATATTAAAGACGCGACTGGAGTACTGAGAAACATGATCAAATCTCTTCAAACGGAATATGTATCGTACAATGTTGTTAAAAGTTTTGTTGAGTTAAGCAGTGTCTTTTGAGTTACAGCCCGTAAAGATTTCTGATGAATACAGCAGAGTTGGTAGTAAGTAGGTCTTAGCTAAGAGCAGTCTTATTTTTGGTGGTGTGCAATACTGTGTAGTCCATAAACACCTTAGCATACTATACACTCTTCCACATGTTTGGTTGATGTGATCTGACCAAGTTAGTGAACTGTTGAAAACGACTCCAAGATTTCTTGCAGAATTTACAATATCCAGCGGTTCTTGATTTTAGGAGCACATACACGGCACACACGTTTTTATATACATATGTATATACATTGTATGTCTATGTATATACATAGATATACGGGCATGTTCTAGAAATCGAAATGAAGTTGATTTAAAATCGAGCAAATTTTAAAACGAATCCTGTAATGAAAGTTCATAAAAATATTCCTTTTTATCTACTTCATTCTTTGAGTACCAGTTATATTGATAAAAACAACTCTAAAAACCAGAAGAATCTACGGTCATTTTGTAAACTTAAAAACTCGTTCGATTTCAATTTCACTTCATTTCGATTTCTAGAACATGCCTGATACAATGTATATATTATGTATATTATATACAATATAATATAAACATTAGGGCTATGACTAGGGATGCAATTTCCATGCAAATGCATGTTTTTGGTGGATAGTCTAAGAACACTGTCGACCAGTTATCTTTCCAAATCTTTAAATTTGCGTTAAAATGGTTCCTTAAAAAATTTTTAAATGGATACACAAAAAAACCTTCCAAAAAAATATTGTTACGTTACTGACTTTCAATAACGTTTTGGTTTATTTCCATTATAATAAACCGTTTTGAGTTCTTTATTGCAACTTTAATAAAATAAATAAAACACAAACACTTTAAACACTATTTACAATTTACTCAACTCTATTTAGTACTAAGTCTTTTTAACAACCGTAATTTATAGCTTTTATTCACAACCAACAATAATTTTCTCAGCGTTATACGTTATTGAACTTAGAATGATCTTATTACGCTAGTCGCCGCTAGTATTTATACAGCAATTTGGTTGTCTAGAACATTCAAAATGTTTTTCGAAGGTTCGAGGCTTTACTATTCCCAACACTTTAATTTGATTTATGGCAGCACTTATGTTTACATAATTTTACCTCTTATACTGAAGCTTTTTTAACGGTCATTTCTAGGGCTTTCTGCACATTGGGATTGAAGTGTACTAAATTATAACAATTTTTAATAACAATGTAAACTAATTAAATTACTAATAAATACAAGTTCACCAATAAATACAAGATAACTAATAAATTCAACTAATTCTTAACTAATAATTACAACTAATTCTTAACTAAAGTTACTTTCGTAACAATATATAAATAAATAAATTTTTTTGGGGCTTTGCTTTAAATACAAGATTTTCAAAATTTCGACAAAAGAAATTTCTATTTTTAACCGATGCACCTTACATGGTTAAGGCTTCCAATGGGTTTTTAATATTTTTTCCAAATTTGTTACAAGTAACTTGCTTGAAATATGGGTTACCCCGCGTTGCTCAGGAAATTAGAAGCCAATTCCGGAAACCCGACAAATTAAAAAAAAAAAAAAATCCAAAACGTTAAATTAAATAAAAAAAGTTTTAAATATTTCTGATCTGATCTGGAATCAAAGTGGGATCTGAAAATAAATTTGTTTAAATGCATTGGCATTCTTCAAGTACAAGACATAGTTTTACTTTTAACAAAACAGTACATATTTATTTAAACAACCAAAAATTTTAATTAGTTATTTAAGCTTTTTAAAGATATTTAAGTAACAATAGGCTGAATTTTTTATATTTTTGTTTTTAGTAAAATTAAAAAACGATTTTTTTTTTCAAGTTTTT
Source organism: Pollenia griseotomentosa (assembly GCA_963931875.1). Classification (NCBI taxonomy): domain Eukaryota; kingdom Metazoa; phylum Arthropoda; class Insecta; order Diptera; family Polleniidae; genus Pollenia; species Pollenia griseotomentosa. Next base: position 190,416,604 of record OZ007562.1, on the reverse strand, counting down.
AGTGCACATTTTTTTTAAGTGCATATTTTGGATTTTTAGTGCATATTTTAAGCGCATATTTTAGATTTTTTAGTGCATGAAATTCTCATCCCTAGTTATGACTTTTTACATTCTTTTGCAAATATAATTTTACATGCTATAGCCAAAATATCCATAAAAAGAACAAATGCCATCTTTATTTTTCACTGCTTTAAAAAATGTTCCCGCACCAAACGAGTTGAAATTTGTTTTATATTAAAAAAATAAATAAACTATAAAATTAAGCATTGTCACAATTTTAAACGGCTAAAGAATATCGTAGCTCTTATGCTAAATTTGTATTAATTAATTTAAAAAAAGCGGTGGAATTCTGGGAACTGCTGTTGTTAAAAACATTTTAGAAAGAAATGTTTGCTAGTGGCAACGCTAATTCACACGTACACAAAAGTATAGGTAATTTTTTCACGTTGGCCTTAAGAAAGTGATAGAAACTTTGTTCTACGCGATGACCATTATTCTATCATCAATGACAGTCAAATAACCGGTAAAATGACGGACACTCTTCTTGTACGGTAAGTCCCAATTTACACTAGGGACATTTCTTGCCGGACATTTTTTGAATTCTCTTTTAATCTTACCTGAAGCGTTTACATATGAAGTCAGACAGAAAAATAATATAAAGCTACAAGATGTTAACTACGAAGAGTAAGAAAGAGAAACGAAAAAATGTCCAGTACAGATAGTCATGTACCACACACTCTACCATTTCGACCCCTCGCCATCAAACTTCGTCTGTCCGGCAAGAAATATCCCTAGTGTAAATTGGTACTAAGTATCTGTCCATGGTTGTCGCGTTGCGAAAGTAATTTTCATCGATTTAACTGCGATTCTAGCGATTTTTAAGTGATCATCTTGGTCCCAATTTACACTAGGGACATTTCTTGCCGGACATTTTTTAAATTCTCTTTTAATCTTACCTGAAGCGTTTACATATGAAGTCAGACAGAAAAATAATACAAAGCAACACGATGTTAGCTACGAAAAGTAAGAAAGAGAAATGAAAAAATGTCCAGTACAGATAGTCATGTACTACACACTCTACCTTTTCGACCCCTCGCCATCAAACTTCGTCTGTCCGGCAAGAAATGTCCCTAGTGTTAATTGGGACTTAGTAAAATTTCCTTTTTAAAGGTTAGTGAGAAATCTAGCGGTTTTTTAACATAATTTTGGTTCTTTCAAATTTTTTTTTTAAACAAAATTTCAAATATTTTTTGATCAGTTAAAGTGAAAAAGTATGAAGAGATTGGATTTTTTTGTTATGCTGTGAACGTGTATTCACGGTTTTGTTACTTTGTAGTTTTTGTTTACTGAACGTTAGTTATAAGCAGTGACAAGGATTTCATGCACTCAAAAAATGTACTTTAGGCACCTTAAATATGGCATTAAAAACGCGAAATATGCACCAAAAACAATAAAATATGCACTTATTAAAAAAAAAATTGTTTAACAAAAATATTACATTTTAATTTAGTTTTATTAACAAAACATATGAGGGATTTCATGTCAAGATCGGCCAAAAAGTTTCTGAGTTAGAGGGGATTAAAGTTTGACATTTTGGCCATACAGATGTTCTTTTTCATCCATGTAACTTATTACCTGTTGGTGTTAGCAAAATTGGTCCCAAGTAGCTTCGATAGCTATTTTTTTGTTTTTCAATTGCAATATAATTTATTAAGCTTGAGGTTTTTCTTTTTTATATAAAAAATTAGATAAAATTTATTTTATTTTTTTTTTAATTTAAAATGTTTTTTTTTTTTTTTTAATTTAAAACTTTTTTTTATTTTTTTTTTATCCGGAATGTTTTTTTGGTCAAAAGAAAGATTATGTCTTTTCCTTTAAGGTAGTTTTGGTCGCTTTTTGGGATGCGAGTGGCTTATGTATAAAAAAATAATTTCTAAATCAAGACGAGGGTTTTTAAATTTTTAGAATAGATATGTACGTGTAATAATTATTTAGTTGACTTTAAATGTTTATTTTAATGTGTAATCATCATTGGGATCTCTTATGCACATTAAAATATATATTTTAAGTCAACTAAATTATTAAAACACGTACATTTTAAATAAACCATAAACCAATGGTTACTAAATCAATGACTTAACAAAGTCTAATAAAAAGTAATCCAGAGACGTTAAATCGCACGAACGAGGGCGCCAGTGAACAAAACCACTTCTAGAAATAAAGTTGTCACCAAATTACCGCAACGGCAGCTCCGTGCTCATTTTGAAAGAGCGTGTAAGTCGCATCAAACAGTCAATTTTAATGGATGTAATGGTGATTCTTTAACGGCTTGAGAATTGTCTTCGCTCGTAAAATGGACAAAGTGCGAAGTAAATTTCCAAAATTTGGAAGCATTGTTTTAGTGTTAAACGATTTATGATGACTTGCCATACCTTACTAAACAAAAATGTCAACACTGTCCGGCATTCTCTGCTGTCAAACTATAGTTATCGATATTGAAACTTCTCATGCAGCTTAAAAACAGCCGATATAAACGTTATATCAAAGGCTCATCAACATGTTGAGATAAATATTTTTTGGTAAGGTTTAAATTGCGATAGGCTTGAGGCCTGTTTACTATTATTTAGTATGTTGTAAGATTCCCTACAACCAGTGTGTTGAACCCGTTGCTTAGTTGTTTCAGATTGGCAAAAGATTATTCTTTAATTGTCACGATCTTTTGTTTTAAAAGGAGTATCCTGATTCCGTGTGAATTGTATGGTATGGTGCCTAATACAATTAAGACATTTTATATATGTACAGTAATAACTGAAACTTTTAAAGCCCGTTATTTGGCAAAACCATGGAGAAACGTCCCCTGTACAAAATAAAAGTTAGAAACCGACTAGGCAAATTTGCTACGCTTTTCAATGCTTTATTATTTTTTTAAACCATATATTCATGCGAGGTTATAACCAATAACTTTGAACCAAAGCTTGATAAATTGAAGGTTTGTTGTTTTTTATTAAACTTGTTTCTAAGCTCCTATATTAAGCATAAGCAGGAGAAATTTTTAACTTAAGATTTTTAATAATACATAAAAAAATACTGAAATCATTACTAATACCAAAGTAAAGTTTAAATCTTATAAGTTTCGTATTTGTAGGATTTAAAAAAGGTTATTAATGCAAACATATTTTGAAACTCATGAAGCATTCCTTTCCAAATATGGCTTAAATGCAGTTTCATGTTATAAAGATAATATTTTTCCTGTCGAATTCAAGTTTTTTAAATCATTGATATACATCATAGATGGGGGTAGATCACTCATTTTGCAGTTTCAACTCACACTTAGTGATAGTGCAAAAATATTGCAATCATTTTGTTGATGTTTAGTGATTAGGGTTCATTCGGTTAACCGTTAATCTGTTAACCGATTAATTACTACCCGATTAACTGATCGGTTAATTTAAAATTGGCAATTTTCGATTAACGATTAAACCGGTTAATTTTAGTCGATTAACCGATGTAACAAATATTTTTAGTTTTTTGTAGTATTATAACATATTTTTTTGCGTTTTTAATTATTTGTTTCGTCTCATATAAAAAAGGTATATGTTTGGAAAATATTTTTTCCCACAATATATTTCCTTCGAGAAATACATTCTTAAAATACAGTGCAAAAACAGAAACTAGGGGTTCGTATTTCATTTTTTGCAGAATGTTCGGTGCTAAGCTTTGCCAGGATGAGTCAGATGATGACCTGACAATAGAAGAAGCTGTCGATTGTAACACAAACAATCTTTAACAAAATTAGCCGAAATAATGGCATAATGGAAGATTGTATATGTTGAGAGAAATCCTGGAAAAGGTCAAAGAAACCAAGATATCGCATTCAGCTTTTAAAAATTAAATGTTTCTGCGCATCTACGTCACATCAGCGTATAAGTACAGCTAAAATATAGAAACGCAAGCAAACAAACATGTGTATAAAATGCTAAAGTGACGTCATATTAAACAGTTGAATTTTGTAAACATGTGCAATGCGTAATCTTAAATCTGTATTATGGGTTGCTTCCGATTTCTCAAACATCTTCGATAAGTGAAAGAATTGATTCCAAATCAAGTTTTATCCAAACTAAAGAAGAGAGTCGCTTAAATTCTAAACATTTAAACCAAATTATTTTTCCAAAAGATTATTTTATAAAATCTTTAACTATTGAAATAATTAATAAAAAAAATCTCACAGTTTTTTTTTAATAAATACATACAAATATTATGTACAAATTATAAAATGTATTTTTCATATTTCGCACTTGTACAACAATACTGTATTAACCCAAAATTTTAAAATTTTGAGTAAAAGCAAAACAATTTTTTATTTAATATGAAAGGCATATGAAAAATTAATTTTAAACCAACCGTTTCTTTACCAAAAGGTAGACAAAATATCTCGATATTTTTACAGCGGGTAGATATGAATAATACCTGTCGACATTTTCCAAAAAGTGAAAAACTACAAATTTTGAGTTAATACAGTGTTGTTGAATAGGTGCGATTTATGAATTACTTTTTTGTATGCTCGTTTTAGTTCAAGAATTGTTTTGTTTGTTATGTTATTGTTTTTGTTTTTTTACTAAAAGACTTCAATAATAAATAATTTTTGCATTTTTATTTATTGAAAGTACTTAATTTATAACAAAACTTTATTAATCGGTTAACCGATCAATAGCAAAATTAACCGATTAAACCAAAATCTCGGTTAATTAATCGAGCGATTAAATGAATACCCTATTAGTGATGAATTGAAAATTTGCAGCCTCACTAAGCATGAGTGATAGTGATGTTAAAAAATTTTGCACTAAAAAAAAATAGTTTGATTTAAAAAAAAGCAATCATCAGCTTATTGCAACTTTTTTTTTCTTCACTCATTTGAGTGCAACTTAAATTGGTGCACTAATTTTAAAATTAAAAACTTGTTTTTTCATGATTAAAACCAATAAATATACCGTTATTGGCAAAATTTCATTTTGTTTAATGTTCTCTACTTATGCATATCCTCAAAAGAAATCAAAAACCATGCACATACAAAGTAACATTTTTTAAATTTTAGTGAGACAATATTTGTATGCAGCTTTTTTGATTGCATGTCCAAGTTTTGCACTATTTGATTTGAGTGCAGATTTTTGCATTCAAATCTGCGTTTAGTGATAGTGAAAAAATTTGCAATATCACTCAAAATTTTTTAGTGGTAGTTAAAAAATAACAATCATCACTAAAGCTGGTAAAAAAGAGTGCAAACTAATTTCTTTGCAGTTTTATTTAGTGATAGTGCAATGCTGATTTAAATCAATATTTAGTGCACTACGCCCAACTACGATATACATATATTCAAAAGAACAAAGTACCTAGAACACTTCTCAGAGAAGCTCCATGTACCGAATTTTCAGATAACTTTTCTTGAACTTAACAAATTGTCATCTATTAAAGTAGCTTTTAAGAAGCGATAATTTATTCCCATGAATTCCATAGTATCTAAGCTTCTGCCACAATATTTCACGATCTTAAGATCATACGCTTTCGTTAGATCATAAAATATTCACGCACTATGGCCTTCATCTAATCCCTTACAAAAGCCATTTTTTTATTTTTTTAAATTCCCTAAGCTAATCCCGCGAAGCTCTACTACGTTTGTCTGCGGGAATCGAACTCGCAACCCAGGCGCTGCTAGACTAGCTCACTAACAGCTAGCCTATCGGGGAACTCATTTAAACTTATTTAGGAAAATGTTTTCAATAAAATAAGTCAACATTTGGTTGTGCAATAAAATTTCGAAGATTTGATCAAGTATCGAAATAGAAAGATATTGTTCAACTGTTGATGCTTTACTTTCCTTGGGAATAGGGATTACTTGACGGATTTTCAATATATTTTTCTATTTTCTAAAATGATTTTCTACACTGCCCTCGTATGTTGTAAATATGTTAATGTTTATTGTTATTATATAGTAGAAGGTATTCAAGTATATTTCTATAGATGCCAATTGGGTGACGACGATGACTTTTTTATTTCTCAATTCTCCCCCTCAGACTGAAGCATTTCTCGTTTATTGCATGCTTTAAGTTTTGGCGAATGTGAATGTATTCTTTTGTATAATGTGGACTGTGTTTCCTTGTACCCATAGATTAGTTTGAAGTTGCGTTCGTTGGATTATTATACTATTTGTTTAGCTAACAATATTATTCTTTACGTTCACACCCATACATAAAAGTTTTAAGTTTCGAATGGATTAGTGCAGTGCGTGTTGATAACCAAGTATTTGTATGGAAGTATATGAGCTAACAACGACAATACCATAATGGCTGCTTTTTACACTTGTTATTGATTTGGGTTTTGTTTTATTCTAAGGGTTAATAATTACACATTAATGACGATTCTTAGGTATAACGTAGTAACTTTTAGGTATAAAGTAGTAACTATTTGTAGTTCAATTGACCTTAAAGTAAGAGTACCTATGTACAATTTATTAACGAAAACACTAATCAACAGCCAAAAAGACCTGCAAAACATCATATCTGAATAATTTTGCCATGTGGATTACAAATTTATTAGCATTTTTAAATCGTTTTGCTAGATTTTAAGATATAACGATATTATTTATAGCTGCAAACCTATTTCTTAAGAGTTTGAACTAAACAGCTTTAAACTAAGAAATAAAAAGCAACTATTTTTAACAGTTTTAAAATCTTTAAAAATTAAGCTTTTACTTACATATATATAATTATGTTTATTTTTAAATTTATAGAAATTTTTACTATAATAATCCTTAATATAATCCTTAATATGCAAACCTGCTAAATCCACTTTTTAAGTGAATAAAGATAATAATAATTGAAAAATTTATTTAAAAATTTAATTTACCTATATATGAAAAAAAAAATAAAATATATCGCGATTTTAGCGTTTTATACCTATGAATAATTACAAAAAAAATAAATTAATATTATTTTAAAACAGATTCAATTTAAAAAGCAGAACATTATTTCCACATACGTAGAATATGTGTGAAAACCTCAAACGAAAATATGTATTTAGTTAAATATCTCAGTAGTGGTAGCAAGTGGTTTTATATACCATTGGATGCTGCTTCATAAACTCTTTTCAATGATACCAAATTTTATTTATGTCGTTTCGGAGCAAAGTACAAATGAGTTTGAAAAACTGAAAAGGGAATCATCATAAAACATATCCAGCTTTATTTTCAGAGGGGTAAAAAAATCACTTTTTTCGAGGCGCTCTAAAGTACATATGTATGTATCTTATATATACATAAATATTAATAATTGCAGACGTTGAGATCGCCTGTCACACATATCGTTGACGGCGGCCAAAATTTTCATTTGGCAGATGTGTTAAATTAATGCAGAAAAATGACAACATTGTAAGATCTGACCATCGTCTGTACGAAACTTTAGGAAATACAATGCAGCATCATATTTCAAACGCTTGACTTTGTGTTTGCTGGTTAGACTCGCTGCATTTACTAAGGTCTGGAAAAGAATAAAGTAGTTAAAGCTGACGAGTGCTCTGTAGCAAATAGACTTTTCTGTGAAAATGGCCATATACAGATAATTTTTTGTATGTGTATACAAGGTGCCACGCCCACTTATCCAATTCCAGCCATTTTTGTGTTTTGATAACCAATCTATGTATTTGTACCAACTTTGTACACATACCGTTTTCCAGATATACATAAATATATTTTGCGCCACGCCCACGTATCTAATCCCGCCCATTTTTGACTGATTTTGCGTTTTGACAACCAAGTTACCAAATTTGGAAACTTTAGCTATTGTCGTTCTCGAGATATACAGAATTTTATTTTGGGCCACGCCCACTTTTCCAATCTCCCGCATTTTGAGAGGTTGTACTCTGATATCCCAGCTATGATAATTTTTATTCTACCTGACTTCAGATATACAGAAATCTATTTTTTGCCTCGCCCTTTTCTCCAATCCCACCTAAATTTTGTGTTTTTTGTAATTTGGAAACTGTAACTCTTGCCGTTATTCAGATGTACAGAAATCTATATTGTCTTTGTATGGGAAATGACATGACCACTTAAAATTTCAAAAACAGTATATATAGATTCTTCCACACCATCTGTTAAAGTTTCATAAAGATCCTTATTACACATATTAAGGGCCAAATACACTTGTCAAATGCTTGCCCATCCGGCGAATTCAACGTGTACGTGTGCTGGACGTAATATTCGCCGTCATATCTAAATTTTTTGATTTTTCATCAAGCGTTGTCGGTGTCACACATCCAAACACATTTCACTAATACTACCACAATGCTTGATGAGTGTTTTGGTCAATGTATTTGAGCCTTTAGTGTGGATAAGTATTGATAATTATAATTCTTATAAGAACACATGTACATTAGACCGACTCACCTTGTATGGAGCCGAAAAAAGTGTTACCCCTCTGTAAATAAAACTTGATATGTTTTATGATGATTCCCAAAATATTTTGGGATTTTCGCGTTTTATGTGAATAATTACAAAAAAAAAAAAATAAATTAACATTATTTTTTAACAGATTCAATTTGAAAAGCAGAATATTATTTCCACATACGTAGAATTTTTATGAAAACCCGAAACGAAAATATGTATTTAGTTAAATATCTCAATTAGTAGATCGTTAGTGGTCAAGATTTATATACCATTGGATGCTGCTTCAAAAACTCTTTTCGACGATACCAAATTTTATTTATGTTGGCTTGGAACGAAGTACAAAAAAAAACTGAAAAAGACGTTTTTTAAAAATGGTCCAGCTCACGGATGGTCAATGCTAGAACCAAAATATTTTGGGAATCATCATAAAACATATCAAGCTTTATTTTTAGGTCGCTCTAATGTACATATTAGAGCGACTCACCAAAAAAAGTGCTCGATGTACCCTCCTAAAAATGAACCTTGGATTTTTTTAAGATACCATTTTAAATATTTCGGCTCCAGCTTTGACCTCTCGTGAGCTGGACCATTTTTAAAAAGAGTCTATTTTTGCATGTTTTGTTAATTTGAGAATCTGTTTCCTTACTAACATATACAAATTGGGTATTATAGGAAAGGTTTTTTTAAGGCGCGTCCAACTGTATATACAATTTGTCCAAGGACGATCATCCATATCCTTTTTTTTTAAGGATTTTCTGTAAAAAAAACGGTTTTTGAATTTTTTGTTCGGCGTTGCTTGTAATAAAAATGCCAAATTAACATATTTTAATCTTTAGTCGATTTAATTAAATACGTGTTTCAGCTTTTTTGGAAATTCGCGCTAGTTCGCGTTTTGACAAAAATGCAATGGGGTGGCAACCCTTCGATTTAAATAAAGCAATATGGGTATCAAATTTCTTCTTTTACCAAGTACATCATCTTTGTATGTAAATGATATTAGTTTTTGCAAATTAGATGCATTTTACACGGTGCTCGGGAATATATATATGTAAATGCAGTTTTGTAGTAACTGTAATATGTTAGCGGATTTAGTTTCTAGATCATGTATGGATAAAAATAGAACTAAAGATAGAAAAAAGGAATGATCCACGACTTTTTGGCGGCATATTTTTTTTGCAAATTAAAAAAAAATTTAAGTCGTAGATCATTTCTTTTTTTCTTTCTTTAGTTCTATTTTTATCCATACATGCTCTAGAAACTAAATCCGCTAACATATTACAGTTACTACAAAATTGCATTTATATATATTCCAAAGCACCGTGTAAAATGCATCTAATTTGCAAAAAATAATATTATTTACATACAAAGATGATGTACTTGGTAAAAGAAGAAATTTGATGCCCATATTGCTATATTTAAATCGAAGGGTTGCCACCCCATTGCATTTTTGTCAAAACGCGAACTAGCGCGAATTTCCAAAAAAGCTGAAACACGTATTTAATTAAATCGACTAAAGATTAAAATATGTTAATTTGGCATTTTTATTACAAGCAACGCCGAACAAAAAATTCATAAACCGTTTTTTTTACAGAAAAACCTTAAAAAAAGGATATGGATGATCGTCCTTGGACAAATTGTATATACAGTTGGACGCGCCTTAAAAAAACCTTTCTTATGATACCCAATTTGTATATGTTGGTAAGGAAACAGATTCTCAAATTAACAAAACATGCAAAAATAGACTCTTTTTTAAAATGGTCCAGCTCACGAGAGGTCAAAGCTGGAGCCGAAATATTTAAAATGGTATCTTAAAAAAGTCCAAGGTTAATTTTTAGGAGGGTACATTGAGCACGAATTTTGCTTCCATACATTTTGAGTCGCTCTAGTACATATGTATTTAAATATATGTTTAAATATGGCAATTAACTTATTAGTAATTTTATATGAAATCCTTTGGGTTGTTTTTTAAAAGATGTGTTGTAAGTACGGACCAAATTGTCTGAATTTTAACCAACACATTTATATAGGGTTATCCATTTTGCGGTTTCAAAAGTAAACGTAAATAAAACACATATAAAATATTTTTTTTCATGATATTTCTTTTTTATTATAAAGTTTGAACGTTGACCTAATGTGTGAAACACTATATGTATCATTTAAATGACCACCACACGAAGTGTTGCAAGCATACTACAAAAATGGTGATTCTGGCACAGCCACATATCGTGCTTTAGGAGGAGATTATGGTTTACATAATCGTCCAACTACGCAAGCAACTGTCAAAATTGTGAAGAAATTTTAAGAGACTGGAGCAGATACAGATATTGTAAGGCCAGTGCATCATCATTTCGCTAATTCCGCTGATAATATCGCTGCTGTAAGTGAAAGTGTTGCCGAAGACCCGAATGTGTCGATTCCTCGTCGTTCTCAGGAATTAGGACTGTATGGTCGTATGATAACCGACTTTTTTTTGTCTGCTATTGAAGAATACGACTAGGAGAATAAGTGGTTTCAACAAGACGGTGCCACATGCCACACAACTCGAGCGAATATGGCTTTATTGCAAGAGCCATTTCCTGGCCGTGTAATTTCTCGTCGTGGCGACATCGACTGGCCACCAAGATCATGCGATTTGACACCATTAGAATTTTTTTTTTGTTGGGCTACGCGAAAGACCGTGTTTATGCAGATAAACCTTTAACTCTTGAGCACTTAAGAACCAACATTCGTCAAGTTATGGCTGAGATACCGCCCAATATGTGTCAAAAAGTGGTCCAAAATTACCTCATAAGAATCAATGCTTGCAACACTTCGCGTGGTGGTCATTTAAATTATATAGTGTTTCACACATAATGTCAACGTTCAAACTTTATAATAAAAAAGAAATATCATGAAAAAAAATATTTACTTTTGAAACCGTAAAATGGATAACCCGTTATTTACATATCGCTCCTTTATTGCAACATAGTCATATCTCAAAAACTCAAAAATTTAGGACGTACTAAGGGTAAGATTAAATTGTGGTATTTCATATACATAAATAACTTGAATTGGTAAAAGGCCAGGGATAGAAAATAACAGTTATTATTTAAATTTCAGTTCAAAAAGTCAAACAGAAAGAATTTGGCTATCGGGCCTGTTCTGAAAATCACGTGATTTCAAATCACGTGTTTTTGAAATCACGAGCGTGATTATGTGGTATTCTGAAAGTCATACCGTTTTTGTGTTTCTCGGTGTGCTTTCGGTAATTGAAGATCACTCCAAAACACACACAAACGGGACACTAAAATATCACACTTGTGATTTTAGTAGGCACATGTGATTTGAAATCACGCGATTTGAGTAAAAGTGATTTGCAGAACAGGCCTGTATACCTTCATTATTTAAGTATAGCATTGTGATGGTTATTAGCCAAGGAATAAAATCATTAAAATACTTTTATTTTTTTACTTTTCTAAAAAAGTGAAAAAACTGTTATTTTTAACTAATATTTTTTGAGTCAAAAACAAAAGTTAAAATTTGACTGATATTTTTTAACATAACTATAAATGGTTTGTGCTTACCTTTTTTGTGGGCGATAACGCACCATTTGTAGATCCATTCGAATTTGCTCCTGAATAACGTCTTGATATCGACGCCATTTTCATATTAATTGCGAGATCAAGAAATTCTGATGCAATCAAATAATTTCTTCTTCTTTCAGAAATAACCGGCGCTCACTTTCACCATCGAATGTAATAAAGAAAACTTTGCCTTTTTTGTTTATTATGTAGGTTTTTAAAGTAAAAAATTTACCCATATGCACATTTAACACACGTTGTTCTGTGAGTGTATTACAGAAATGTCAATGTGTTGGTTTGTTAAAGTTTTAGGTTATGTTTAGTAAGGAGATGTGTTGATGCGTTAACAAAAAAAAACTTGATTCGCAATTTTGTTTTTTTTTTGCTCTGCCCGCTAAATGTTGATTTAGTGACGTTTTACAACATAAAAGTCAAATTACTAAGCACTTCAAAATGTTGTACATTATGTAGGTACCTATTCCTTTTTTTTCATAAAATTCTTATGTATTTTCAATAAAGTTAAAATGAAAACAATACTTTTTGTTTGTTGAATTTTCTCATTGCCTTTTAATCTTTATATTTTAGCTTGTTTTTGTTTTTCTTTTTTTTTTATAGGTACCTATTCTTATTTTTATTTTTCTCTTTTTTTATTTTTCGTTTGCGGTGTTCATATGCTGAGTAACACTTTAATACTAATGCTTTGCTAGTACCCGTTTGCCATATGAAATAAAAACGGTATAATACGAGTATTTGTGTAAATGTGTTGTTGCTGTAGTAGCAGCACTTGTTGTTGTTGCTTTTATTTTCATTTCATTTTGCCTTCTTGTTGTTATTGCTTTTGTTGTAAGACTATATTTGCGTGCGAGTGGTTGTATGTATAGGAGAGTACATACTATTGCTGTTGTTGTTGATACAATAATAACAAACGAACAAACAAACCCATCCATCGGCTAATGTAATCTCACATGTACACGAAAAGAATACAGCACAAGGTATCAATTGTATTCTATCCGAACGTACTGAATGTACCTACGTATACATGTGTGAGTAAGTATTTTATTTTTCTGTTTTATTTGAGGTAAATAAATACATACATGCATACATACTTACTTGGTTGTTCAAACCGTCATTCCGTATAGCCAGTCAACAGTCAATCTAGGTATCTAACCATCCATATAGACGACATCTACTGCTATACTAACTGAAACTATTGCAAACACAGCCAACAACTAACTATCAGTTCAATAGTAAGTTATCTTGTTATGGCTAATAATCAGAATAGAAGGCTTACTTCATTCCCAGTCGTTGCTTGTTTCAATTGTTGCTATAATAGCATGCATTAATCGCTAGTGAACTAACTAACACAGTGAAAGACGAGAACAACGTCAACAACAAACTACATACTTTATTATATTGTATACAATCATCATCAGAAATACGAGCAGACGTTACTGAGCAGATTACGACGGTAGTCAGAAAAGTCCTTGAAACAAAATAAAGTAACAACTATTATTTTAAATCTTTAAAAATCTTTAAATCTTTATTTCAACGTGGCTTACTTTTTTAGAAAAACTTTTATATTGTATTTGAAAACAAGTAGTAAAGTACAGTCGGTCAAGCCCGACCATATGATACCCTACACCACAAATTTTTGCAAGTTTGCCCTGTTAGGGTCCCATGGCTAGTTTTGGATCCACCAGCACAACATTTTTCATGACATAGTTGCTATCGTAAAAGTCAGTGTCGCCAATTTTTATGTAAATACTAAAGTTTCGTACAGACGATGCTCAGATCTTACAAAGTTGTCATTTTTCTGACAATGGTGCCATTTGTAAGAAAGTTATGGCAATAAAAGCTATTATCGGGAGTAGTACTTGTACGGGAACTATGGTCAAATATGGACCGATTCCACCAATACAATTTTATACGATGATTTTGACTGCAATAAAATAAGTCTGGACCTAATTTAATCTAAATACCAACCCAAGAAGATGGTTTATGAGCACAAAGACCCTATTTATTTAACTTTAACTTTTTTATATAAAGAGCTCTTGTGGCCGTTATTTCTACAAAAAGAAATCTAGCTGTGCATAGAAATCTATGGTGTATAAGCTGCCATTTTTTAATGGAAAACTGAAGGTAAAAACACGTAGGCCAAATAAACGTTGAAATAGGTAAAGATAACTGTTAGGTACGAACACGACCTGCTTTCTTTTTGTAGAAATTACGGGCGTTACAAGTAAAACTTTTTAAGTCTTGATGTGTTATTATTATATCAAACTCTTTTGGAAATAGCATCATAATAATCGGAATGGGATGGGAAGGCCCTTAAAACTTATCGTTTATCTAGAAAGTGTTAGACCTATGAAGCGTAAAAAGTAGCAGATAATGGCCATCTGCACTTCAAAGTATACACCTTATATGGTTAAGTTGATAGTAATTAAAGTATAAAGCTAAGATCCCACTATCGGCTCAAATACCACAATCTGTGAGGATTTTTATCATGCTATATCGGCGCACATTTAAAAACATTGCACAATTTATTCTGGGGTGGTCCCATTATCGTCGCACATTGTGACAATTTTTTTTCGGTTTATATCGGCCAAAACTCAATTGCGACAATAATCGTTACAATGCGGTCACACCATCGTGCTATTTGGGCAATTTAAATCATATGTTTTTGTTTATTTGCTTGTTGGCAGACTTAATTTTACTTTAGAAATTCGCAAAATTCTCCGTCTGAATATTCCATTATGTTTCCTAACAATTTTAAATAATCACCCCTATTATGAAAGTCGACGTCGACACAAGACGACGGAACCTGAACAGTAATGGTATTTTCTGAGACGTTATTGACAATAATCGATAACTATTGACAGTCAATTGATATTTTCTAAGGCGCTTTTAAGTCGACGTCGAGTAGAATTGTCTCTGTTTTAGTCGACAGGAAATTTTGCGACGACTCAAATGAAAGTTAAAGACAATTTAAATGAAATGTAAACAAATTTATTAAATACGTTTAAAATTAAATATGCAAATTTAAAAGAAGTTATGGGCACAAATTTTATTAGTAAATTTAACGCGAAAATTGCGAAAATTCGGAAAAGTTTGCTAAAATAGCGAAAACTCGCCAAAATTTTTAATATAAGAAGATTGACTCAAAGAGCCAAAATTGCGAAAATTCGGAAAAGTTTGCAAAAATAGCGAAAATTCGCTAACATTTTCAATATATAAAAAAAGCCATAAAATTGATTAAAAGTCCCTAAAACTATAAGGAATGGTGAAAATTCGGTAAAAATTGCAAAATTAGCGGATATTTGCAAAAATTTGCTAACAGCGACATGATAGCAAAGTCTAACTAATATTTATTAAAAATCGTTAAAGCTGTTAAGATTCAGAAAACTTATAGGAAAAAATTGCTTCTATCGCGAACATGGCTTAAATTCGCGAAAATTTCAAATTTGGAAACAAACCCTAAAATTTATTTGAAATCGCTAAAAACAAAATGTCAGAAAAAAAAAAATTAATGCAAAAATAGCGAAAATTTACGAACATTTTTAATATTTCCAACAAGCCATAAAATTGATTAAAAGTCCCTTAAACTATAAGGAATGGCAAATATTCGGTGAAAATTGCTAAATTAACGGAAATTCGCAAAAATTTGCTAACAGCGGCATGATAGAAGTCTTATATTTATAAATAAACGTTAAAGCTTTAAAGAATCTGAAAACTTACAGTAAAAATATCTTTTATCGAAAACATGGCAAAAATTCGCGAAAAAATTGAAAACAAACTCTATCTACACTTTATTTGAAATAGCTAAGTCGGTTAAAAAAAAATATGTCGGAAAATAGCATAAATAGCGTTAAAAAGTGAGCTATAACATAAATAATAAAAAAATAATTAGAGATGGAATTTTATTTCAGTCAAATTTTCGATAACTAGTCGACGTCGACACAACATTCTTATAAAATACCAATTTAACGTCGAAGTGATGTAGTCGTCGACTTGATGTGACAACAATTTAAAATTAATGTCGACGTCGACGACGACTTTTATAATAGGGGTGAATATATTAATATATATATAATAAAAAAAATGTATTCAAACTTACTCCACTAGTTGTTTTTTTTTTGTGTAATTGTTGTTTTGTAAACAGTTGTTTACAAACCAGGGATGGCAACATCGATACAACTGCAAAGTTTTGGTAAAAGCGAACTGTTTTCTTTTTTTTTTAACAGTACAAATGTACTATTTAACGTTTCAATACATTAATAATAAATAAAACAAATGTAATTTTGGTACAATTAAGCTCAAAAAAGTAAAATTTTAGTAGCCAGTTGGTGTAATTTAAAAATTTCGTTTTGCCATCCCTTGTATCGGCGCTGATTGGCCACTGTGATCGGCGCACAAGTGGCCGATAAAAATCGGTACATACTAAAGGCTAGTTTACACGGTAATACATTGTATTACGACTTTGTAGAATCAAAATAATAAGAAATTCTCTCCGTGCTTAAAAGAAAAAAATAAAAATCTGTTGTAAGTTTAGTTCATGTTTACACGGATGGTAAAAGTAAAATCAAAAATAGTAACAAAAAAGCAGATGGTTGCAGTTTTAAATTTTTACAAAAACAACATGAACATTTCGTGAGTTGATTTTAGTTGTTTTTGTAATTGTATAAAAATGCTACCACCTTCAATATACATTCTTAAAATACACCTCTGGTGTGATGAGAATACATAAGTTTCTAATGGTTTAGAAAAAAACCATTTACCGACCGCTTTCCAGATTTTGTATTCGTATTCTCTCTTACTCAATACATTTTGCTTTTACATGATTTGATTTTTCTCATTAAACGTCATGTCGTAATACAATGTATTACCGTGTAAACTAGCCTTAAACAATTTGATTGCTCCACATTGTGCAAAAGAGTGTTCACATTATCGGCGCATAACGTTAATTTTGATTGTACAGAGTCAGCACAATTTCGGCACAGATTGTCGCATATTAAAAAATTTTGAGCGTTCACACTATCGGCACATGAAATACGACAAAAATTGGTACATTGCGCCGATAGTGGGATCTTAGCTTAAGATTTAAAAAATTAATTATTGTTCAAAAAAATTTGGTTATTTTTGTGTTGAAAAAAAAAAACCAAAATGAAAAAAAGTTCACAAGTATGCTTTCGAAAAAAGTAACCAATTTTGGTTAACTTTAACCAAAACGGCAACGCTGCTTGTATTGTGTGCACTTAGGCTAAGTATGTATCCGAATTGAAAGTTTTAAATTAGAGGCATCGTGTGTAAAGTTGAAGGTATCATAACGATTAAGTATCAATTTTATTCAAGACATTTTTAAGCATTTAACGCTTTGATGGACGCCGTAATATATTTTTTTGGAATATTATGGGTGTTCAAGCATAATTTAAGAGCTTCTAGGGTAAAGAATTTTTGTGATTTTTTTCAGATTTTTTCGGAAGAGGCTTAGAGGTCGCTCAAGTCGAATTTTCGCCAAAAATCGTGTCTGCCGGCCTTTTTTAAGTTTTCTTCACAACTTTGTCAAAAACCACGATTTTCTTCACTTTTAAGAAATTAATTTAAAATAAAAATGTCCAAGCTTTATTTCGCTGTACATACTATAAATTTTTGCAATGCATTTGCTCGTTTATGCACCCTACATAAAATGTTTGTAATTTTTCCATACATTTTGTAAATAACGCGTTATAACTTTTAAAATTTTTATGAAAATGAAACAAACCTACAATGCCGTTGAAAATATCAATTTATTCTTAATATCGTAGTTATCCAACTGCTTTAATAGACTAAGATAATTGAGAGGAGCGTGTCGAGGGCATTGACAGAGGTTCCAGTTTTTGATATTTATTCTTAAAATAAATGAACTAAACTCTAGCAAGAAATCGAATTTTGAATTGTCCTTGCAAGATTGCAACGATTTTGAAAAGTGTATAAGTTAAAAAAATATATAATTTTCTTCAGCCAGCGGGCCCGATTAACAGCTTCTGAACCTTTTACTATTGGATAGGGGTTTGTTCTATCACCCAAAAATAAGAATCAAATAAAGCAAATTTTTATAATCTTCTCTTGGTTGCATGTCTTCAAGCTGGCCTTTAATAAAATCCTCAAAGTGTCTTGGGCATAGAACTACATCGTAAGAACTGTAATTAATGATTTGTAAACAAAGCAAAAGCAAAACGTTTGATTTTTATTTTTTTGTTGGGTAAGAGTAATAATATCATAAACTGGGTACAAAGCTGAAAACCGGTATAACTCAGGAACGGTAAAAGCGAATTCAAAAATATTTGTTTGTTATCTAAAGGGATGAGATTCTCATGCACTAAAAAATCGAAAATATGCGCTTAAAAAATGCACTAAAAAATCCAAAATATTCACTTAAAAATAGAAAAAATGCACTAAAAATTAAAAAAATTTCTATAAAAAATCTTTTTTTAATTTTACAAAATCAAAAATATATAAAATTAAGTCTATTGTTATTCAAATATCTTAAAAAAAAAAATAAATAACTAATTAAATTTTTTTTGTTTAAATAAATAAGTACTGTTTCATTAAAAAAAAACTTTGTCTTGTACTTTGATTCCAGATCAGATCAAAAATAAATATTTAAAATTTATTTTTTTTTTTTTTTGCAAAAAGTTTTGATTTTTTTTTTTTAATTTGTCGGGCTATTCTTCCTTCCACATTGTTAATTTTAATCATCGGTATCAACAAGCTCTTCCAACATTCTTAAATTACTCAAAGTTTTTTGAATAGAATTCTGAAGCATCTAGCCCGGGCCCCATCTTGTTACTACTGGCTGCAGTGGAAAGGGAATCAAGGGAAACATTTCATTAAAAACTGCAATATTATCGAGTTGGCTTCTTATTTCCTCTGCAACGCCTTAACCATGGCCGCATCGTTTTAAAAAAGAAGGATCTTCTAAAATAATTATTTATTGATTTTAAAATTTTTGTAGAAGGTTTTTTTGTGTATTCAAAAATTATTTTAATAACGTTTTTTATAATATGAAAATGAAAAAAATCACTTAAAAATGTCAAAATATGCATTTTCAGTAAAATATGCATCAATATGCAAAAACATATCGATGCCATTTTAATGCAAATTTAATGGTTCGGAAAGATTATTGGTCGATATCGTTCTTAGACTATCGACAAAAAACATGTATTTGCATAGAAATCGCATCCCTAGTTATCTAGAATAAATTGATCTTTCAAACTGCATAGTTGGTTTGTTTCATTTTCATAAAAATTTTAAAAGTTATAAAGCGTTATTTACTAAATTTATGGAAAAATTACGAACAATTTTAATGTAGGGTGCATAAATAAACTTATAGTCTTTGCACACCAAAATAAAGCTTGGACATTTTTCTTTTAAATTATTTCCTAAAAGTAAAGAAAATCGTGGTTTTTGACAAAGTTATAAAGAAAACTTAAAAAAGGCCGGCAGACACGATTTTTGGTAAAAATTCGACTTAAGCGACCTCCAAACCTCTTCCGAAAAATCTCAAAAATGCTTTACCCCATAAACTTTTAAATTATGCTTGAGCCTTAATATACTAATGTACATTAGGGATATAACTTTTTGCAATTTTTTGCAAATATCAAAATGGCCCTAGCATAGTCGAATAGGCCATTGAAAATTATATAAAAAAATGGTATTCCTTTTTCGCAGTTGTCAAAAAAGTTCACCCACCAAACGCGGTAAAGTTTTTAAATGATTTTTTTTTTATTTATTTACCTAAAAGGCGCAAAAAAGTTTTTTTATCAATATATCAACCTGCATTTAACATTTGTGTAAATACCTACGAAGCTGAATGTATGTCATTGAAAGTTAGGTTATGTACTTTAATAATTAAACAAAATTTTTCAGTTCACTATTTTACTTTATTAATAAAATATTTAAAAATTTTTATTTAAAATGAATGTTTTTTTTTTGGGAGATTTTAGAAAATCGTTTTCGTGGGTGAGGTTTTTTATCCGAAATGACCCCAAAATTATTTTTTCGTAAATAACACAACCTTCGCCATCGCGTGGTGCTAGGGCCAAAAATTGGTTATACCCCTAATGTACATACATTTGTACTTAGTTACGCATTGTTTAAAACATTTGTAAAACTACTAAAAAAAACGTCACAAATTATTCCAACAAAACTTTATTTGGTTATTTTAAATCCAACTTAAAATTTATGTATAGGCACATACCCAGCGGGAAAAAGAAGGAGTACGGATGCCTTCTAGAAGTCCTCTGTACTCCTTCCTTTGGATGTACAAGGCCTGCTCGCTCCATTCCATACACAAATCTTTTATACACACGTTGTCAATGCGGGGTAGGCCTTTAGCTCTCGCTACTACAGGATAACAATAAAAAAACAAAACAAAAAATGGAATGTGGAAATTGTATTTTAACTTTTATACGAAAGAGCCGAGGCCTTCTATGAGGCATTCTTTAGCAGTTAGATAAGAATAGAAATAGAATAAAAAAAATTAAAAGCAGGCCTTTAAAAAGGCCTGAAGTAAGTAGGTTTTCTGAGTTTTCCCGCTGGGTACAGACATAAATAGGTACATATGTACATACATACCTTCATGCATTTGTGATACAAGTAAAATAATTTTGTATTCATTATGCTGGTAAATTTAAGCGACTTATGAAAAGTGCAACAAAAAAGAATACAAACAAGGTACCTATGAAATAAAGCGATAAATAGGCTTTTGTTATGAACGGTCTTTGTCCATTTACCCGGAATATAAACAAATAAATATTAAGTTTAATACAAATATGTGAATACCTATTAATAATTAGTTTAAATGTATGTACATACATACATACGTACGTACTTACATAATCATCCTAAATTTCTCAAGATCTTTTAAGTTTGATATCACAAAAACCTCAAGCTTTGTTCCTATTTATATTTTTTTTCCTGTTGTAACAGAAATTTATATTTCGTTGTCTTTCGTCTCATTACACTTTTTTAACCAGTACCTATATTGTTATTGTTTTCTTTTTGTTTTGCTTTTTTTCGTACGTTGGTGGTGGATGTACCTTGCTTGCTCGATAAATTATGAAATGAAAAATCGTATGCGAGCAACAATAATTATTTTATTATTTTTAGTGGGTACGAGTATTTTTGTTGTTGGTTTTTTGCAGACTTACATACACCTATTTTTAAACTTAAGATGATGAATTATTATGTACATATGTACCTATGTAGGAACATGTGTGAGTTCATTAAAGCTAGCAAAAATAGGGCTTACGAAAGATGTGCGCGTGAATGGTTTTTGATTCACATTTACACACGCTCAAAGGAATGAAAATGAAATCATGTCCACTCACGATCACGCACGCTCACTAACAAAATTTTTGTTATTACGCAAGCTCAATCGCGAATTATTTTCAAAGTTTCACAATCACGCCCGTTATTAACACATTGAGTGTCACGTCGTACGTTTTCATGCGACAGGGATTGCTTCACTTCAATTCGATTTTTTAATAAAGAAGCCTTGACTAAAAAATACATTAATAAACAAGTAATAAAGTATAAAACAAATTTTCGAGAGTGTAAGGCTATACGAATAGGGAAATATCTATGTTTTAAATTTCATTAAAATCGGTTTGATAGTTTCTGAGAGGCAACTATTGCCCCCCATCTCCCCTCGTGGTCCTATTTTTTATGTGTCCATATAAATATGGATCTATCTATGTTTTAAATTTCATTAAAATCGGTTTGATAGTTTCTGAGAGGCAAATATTGCCCCCCCCCCATCTCCCCTCGTGGTCCTACGATTCAGCCCATTTTCAATAGGCTTTGTCCTTTTTCCAATAAGAACCTATGTGCCAAATTTTATTAAATTATCTTCAAAATTGCGACCTGTACTTTGCGCACAAGGTTACATGGACAGCCAGCCAGCCAGCCAGCCAGCCGGACGGACATCGTTAGATCAACTCAGAAAGTGATTCTGAGTCGATCGGTATACTTTAAGGTGGGTAGGGTAGGGTAGGACCAATATTTTAATGTGTTACACACATCAGCATAAATGCATAATACCCTCTCCACTATTGTGGTGTGGGTATAACAAGAAGATTGCTGTATTCGGCTAAGCCGAATCTTATTTGCCCTTCTCATTGGATTATTAGAGAATCACTCGTACATTTTAGTAAATCTAGTCTACACTCTTGGTACGAATAAGTGATGGACACTAATCGAAGTTTTTTACATGCTTTGCATGGCATGCAGGCATCGATGTAATATCGATATTTCGCAAAGTATACATTTATATTTTTTTTAACATAATAGGCTTATAACACAGTGCAATAAAATTCGGGGCATCCCCGCCAGCCTCAACACTTGCAACGCGAAATGAAACTAGACTATTGGTAGAGCAAATCTACCAAAGGGTTTTGAAAAGTTAGCTCGGGTTCCCGAAGTATCGGTCACTAAAATTTTTGAATTTTCTTAAAAAGGCGTTTGGTGTACATAAGTAAAAAAAAATATGCTAAACGTACTTCTGAGCTAAAATACTATTTCAGATGTCTTCAGTAGAATTGTATGACGATTCTTAACGGTATATAATATTCGGCATAGCCGAATATAGCACTCTTACTTGTTGTATTATTGCTTCAACTTTTACAGAAATATTACTTCCAGAAGATGTTGATAACTTTTTTCGTATTAAAGACATGATGAATGAAACTGGTGACTTGGAGACACATGCACCCAGTGCCCATGTTCTGTAACTGCCACGTCGAGAAACTTTCGATTGAAACGTGAGAAATGAAACAAAAATGTCATAAATTGAAGCAAACAACTTTTTTTCTCACTTATGCTAAGTTCACACTTAGGGTTTAAAACGCGTTTAAGCAAAATGTTGATTTAGCTAATCAAATCCGTTCACATTACATTTGAGATGATTAAGATGACAAATGATTAAGAAAAAAAAACACAACAAACAAATTTATATTTCTTTAAAGTATTAAAAATTGATAAAAACATTTTTATAAAGTTATCAGAAGATTATTTTTATCATTTTAATGATGAAATTGTGAAAATTTATGAATTATTTAAGAAAAATAATAAAAACATTAAGCAGAAATCGTAGCTGGTTGTACACGATCATGTTGGCGATTCTACATTTGAGGTATGTTCAGTGGATTCTTTGTGATTTAGTTGTAATCATGTCAATTTGAAGTGATTAAAGCTGGGATCACACGATTGCCGCAAATGCACCAATATGACACAATTTTTATTGTGCTTTATTGACGCACAATAATGAAATTGGACCAATAAAATATTCTGAAATCACACGATTGCCCTGTTTTAAACAAATTTCATTGCCGCTAGTTGGTACAAAGCGAAATGGTTACAACAATTGCCACATCACAGTCACACGATTGTTCTTACTTGACAACTGCGAAAACAGCTGTTGTGGTAGCTTTTTTATTTGTTTGAAAATTCTTGTTGGTTTGTAAATTAAATAAAATTAAATATGTATCATATATGTATGTACTTAAACAATTTTTTGTTGAATATTTTTATTTAAATTTTTTAAGAAATTCCAAAAATTAAGTCTGTTCAACAATTTCGTATGTTAAGGTTCGCTCAGAAACTTAAATAAAAATATTCGCACTGAACAGCTAAATATGCTTGTGAACATACATACATATTTTGGTAATAGCAATAATTAAAAAAAACTTGAAATGCATAATAAATAAATAAATATTTATCTTCATTACCTACTAAAAGAAACACAAAAAAGTAAATTTGTTAAAAAAAGGCAAATATTGGTGCGTATTGTGTTGTTTGATTGCCGCACAAGAACACAATAAATATTGGTTATTTTTATTGACGCGCGGTTGCATAGAAAACAGTCACACGATTGCCGCACCAGGGTTGCATTTGATTGGTAAAAGTAAGTACAATATTGTCCTTGATTGGTACATGAGCCAATTGGTTGTGCAGTCACACGATTGGGGTATTAAAAAGTATGAAAATTGGTGCATTGCGGCAATCGTGTGATCCCAGCTTAACAAATCACTTCAATGTTTGGGTAATCATCTCGATTTTTAAGTGATTAGAGCTTAATCACGTTCGATCTGCTTAAACGCGTTTAAGAAACGCTTTTACATTTGTACAGAAAAAGTGTATCTGTAAAATTTTTGTTAGAAAGATTCAGCTTTGAACTGTGAAAAATTTTTACACAAAAAAATATATTGAAAATGCGATGAATAATAACACGGAAGAGATAAGAATTTTGTTCTTGGTTGATTTTTTCATGGTTTAATTTTTTTGCTGTTAACATATTTAACGATATGTGTGATTGGCGTTTCCAACGTCTGCAATTTCACATCGGCTTCGAGTTGAATATTTTGACATTACAACACAACAACGTAATCTCTTTTGATAGTTTTCGACATGATTTACAGACACATTTTTTTCTCACTTTTCGAGAAATGATAGAATATTTTGTTTCACATCTTATGTTTTTATTAATATAAGTCATGCTCCTTCACTATCGAAGGAACACAGACTGGCAATTCTTAAATTGTACCGTCTTAACGGCAAAGTTGTACGAAATTGTAGCAAAATTTCGCTATAAAATAAAAAAGCATACATTGTAAGGATTCAAGACACTTTTTTATTCAATAAACACAAAACAAGCAAGAAAGTTTTAAGCTTTTTAAATTAAGACCGGAAGTAAAATCAATCTTTAAAATGATACCCTTTTTCAGCGGAGCCACCATAAACCAATGCACACACACACACATGATCATCACTTGCTGCCAAGAAACGAATGTTTACATAGTGTGTCAAGTAACGAAGTATGGGATGATGAAAGGTTCTTTATTTAAAAGAATTCTTTGTTTACATTAACTGTTGTCTTTATAGTCTTTTAGTTACTTACGATTTATGGAATTTCTAAATACGTAAGCAGGACATGTTTATATTCACACGCGGAATAAGCACTTTTGAGATGGTACGGTACTCGTTTCATATTCCATAAAGAATAACAACTCTATTGCAAATATATGTACATGCTTTTGAGTTGGTATGTACATTCCTGGAATCATGTGATCAAATACAATACGTACTTTTAATCAGCGTTTAAAAAACTGCAGTCAAAGCAGAAAAATTGCCATTTTTTCCACTTCTTCATTTGGCCAAACAAAAAACTGTTGCTTTTACTTGTGTTCTGAATCATCAAATGTAAACAGTCGCTGTCAAACCAACTCACAAAGCGAAAAGTTGTACACAAATTTCGTTTTTTGTTCGACAGTTTTTGGTTACGACTGCAGTTTTTTAAACCCTGCTTTTAATTTAATATGTATGTGTGTTTGTTCGATCTATATCCCAGCGGGAAAACTCAGAAGACCTTCTTACTTCAGGCCTTTTTAAGGGCCTGCTTAAAAGATTTTTTGATTCAATTACTATTCTTATCTTACTGGTAAAGAAGGCCTCATAGAAGGCCTCGGCTCTTTCGTATAAAAGATAAGATACACGTTTCACACTCGCTGCTATGAGAAGGGAGTAGAGAAGGAGTAACATTTTTTGTATTGTTTTTTTGCACAAGCAAAAGCAAAATCAATTTTTTTTTGGTCCCGTTACCCTTCTTATGTACCTGCTGAAGAAGGGAGAGCGGAAGGCCTTCTCCGCAATGGCAACGTGTGTAAAAAATATATGAGTATGGAATGGAGCAAGAAGGCCTTGTACATCCAAAAGAAGAGGTACAGAGGCCTTCTAGAAGGCCTCCATACTCCTTCTTTTTCCCGCTGGGATATTCATATACATACATACATTCATATATTGGCTTAACAAAAGTATAGTCGGTCAAGCGATAGTATATAAAGACAAATTTTTGAGAGTGTTCCCTATTTGGGACAAATGGGCAATCATGGACCCGCCAGAACAAAGTTATGTTTTAAGGTTAAAATTCTTTTTGCCGAATATTATTTAGATATCTTCATCTATATGAGATTTGTTTGCCCTTAAGTGCTTTTAGGAAGGGGGGTTATATGGGATCTACATCACTACATTTTATCATGGCATTGCAGCTATAATAAAAGTTATTGTCGCCAATTTTTATATCAATATGTACCAATATTTTTAAAAAAGTTATGGCATTAAAAGCCATTTTGGGGAGTAGTATTTGTATAGAGCTATCGTCAAAATATGGAACGATTTCAATAAAATTTGGTAAGATGAGTTAGATTGCAATAAAATAAGGCAGGTCCAAATTAAATCTTAATACCAACGTGATAAGGTTGGATACGAGTACATACTCTTATGTACATATGTACTTAATATGTTAGTGTAACATCATGAACATAAATCAACTTTTGGTAGTTCTGGTCAGGGCTGGAGATGTGTAATTAGAATTTGTGTTATTGAAAAGAAAAGCAAGTTAATCCACCTCAAAGAAATGATAAAACATCATGGATAATCTTTTTTTAATTGTGCTAAAAAAACGATGAATTGTACCAGTGTACCAATATAGTTTCGATTGTATTAAATTTGGTAAAATTGCACCACAATTCCTATTAGTGCCGGGTATACAAGAATTGTGCAAGAGAGATAAGTAGTTTGTAATAGAGAAAATTTGATTTTCTTTTTTTGGTTCAAGCTTGGCAAAGTATATGAATCGATCTTTTGTTAACATTAAAATTGTAGATTAAACAAAAAAGAGTGTCACACCCATTTAACAGCTGATGTTGCTTTTTGTTTAGTTTGCTTTGAAATTTCATTATGAATCGACTTAAACCAGAGCAAAGCGTGCAAATTGTTGAAATTTTAAATCAAAATAATTCGGCGAATGGGCTGAAGCACAAATTGATATTGATTTAGAATTTCCATTCAAAATTTTATTTTTCGATGAAGCCTATTTCTGGTTAAATGAGTACGTAAATATGCAGAGTTGTCACATTTGGAGTGAGGAGAATCCACAAGCTTTTGTCGAAACACCATTACAGCTATAGAAAATTACTGTTTGGTGCGCATTGCAGTGGTCTATATGTCTTAAAAAACGATGATGGTCAGAATGCGAAAAGTTGTTGAAGATTAGTAATCCAGATTGCGCCTTCTATTTCTTATCCAATTAATTATATATCTATATCTATAGATGTCAAAGTTGCTCTTACAGTTATCGTTTTCCAGATATACGAATTTTAGTATATAATTCAAGTGGGAAATGCCTCGGCTACTATTGCAAGTCCTCCCATTTTTTACCCAAATGTTCGTGTTTGTGTCAAAGTTTACCGTCCTTAATTTGAAGACTCTAGCTGTTATTGTTTCTGATATAAACAATTTTTAATGTTTCTTTTAATTGGGGGTGCACCTGGTTTACTTGCAATTTCGAAACAATACATAGCCTATGTTTCCTTTCAGACATTCAGGAAGAAAATCGGTCCAGCCGTTTAGCCGTCTATAGACTTCAAATCCACATACAAATATTTAAACATACAAACACACTTTCATTTTTATATATATACCTATATACCTAAATATAAGGGCTCAAATTACGGCATTCATTATCGATCAAAATTTCCATTTAAATTCTATTGTAATTTCGATCGATATCGAATCCCATAATTTTGCTCAGGATTGTGCAACCAAATAAGAAAAAATGTGTAGTTTTGTATTAAATTTTACTACTATTATTAACGTCAATCACCAATTTATTCCACAGTTTTTTATTATGTTATTTTTAATACATATTAGCAAAACAGGGTGTCTTTGTAAGAGATTGTCAAAAGCTTTAAACTATTTTAAAATCTACACGCAGAGAGAACACACCTCCTACAAAACAATTTTTTATTGAAAATTGTTAAAATATATTACTTAACAGATATTATTGCCACTAGCAACCATATTATGGTTAAATTAGTCCTCAATCAAGAATTCACAACCGTATTATGGTTGCCTCAAAAAAATTTGTTTAAAAAAAAACAGTTTTGTTGGAGGTGACTCTATTTATTTGAGTATAAATTTAATGGGACTCATGAAATCGCTTAAAATTGTCATTTATGCCAATGAGTGGACAAACTTGCGTGACTTATTCATGCAACTTTTGGGCATTTTTAAACAATTAATGTCACTTTATAAGAAACATCAATACAAAAAATTAATTTAATAAAAATTATAATACAAAAAGTAAAAATTTGTATGCAAAAAGTGAAATTTGTTTTTAAATGCCTAACCCTGCGGCCACACGATCAAGTTGTTCTTGATAGTCTTTTACATAATACTGCTTGTCAAAATTTACAAAAATTGAAAGCTGTGACGTAGGCTGTACTCAATTTGTAAACAATTTACTTTCAAGATGTCATATAAAAAAACAATTTATAAAGACTAACATGTAATTAGCTGTTAAATTGATAGTAAAATTGCCAAACAAATGGAGAGGTGAAATTGAAAGCAATCTCGTGGTCAATTTAAAAAGTGTGAGTGTGTTAGTAAAAATTGAGAGTGTTTGCAAATTGAAAGGAATTGAAAGACAAAACTTGATCGTGTGGCCACCAAGTAAAGAAAGCAAAAAAAAATAAATGGCTAATGTAATTCAAAGAAGTTGTTGTTTGTGATATGTAAATTTTTTTTTTGGAAAAAATAACGGTAAGCATAAAAACATCTGTTTAATTAAATGCACATCGAAAGTGCGCGTGTTTTTAACAGACGGACATGGTAAATCGATTCAAGGCCCAACCATAATATGAATAAGGTAGCTAGCTTAAGCTACTGTCAAAAAATAACGCAAGTGCAATTAAAAAAACAAAATCAAAAGAAATCGATCGGAAGGTGGAATCAGTTTCTTAAGGAAATTACAGTTTCATAAAACTTAACGAAAAGTTTTCTTAAGTTCAATATTTTTTGACAAACATAATTTACATGTATTCACACAATTTGCTTAAGCTAGCTGCTGCACGATATTGTTGGGCCTTTAGAATAACGCAAGGACACAGAATATATAAAGAGAACCCTTTTCAAATTGTTTGAAATATTATTTCTTCTGAAATTTTGCATATTTGAATACAAAAATGTTAACACCAATAGTTTTATTTGCATTGATAGGTATATTTTTTTTGATTATTGTAGATAGGTAGGTACAATTTTTTGAGTGCGTAGGGAAAATTAGGGATTTTTTCGGACTGCGTAGGGACTTGTCAAAAAAGTAGGTACATATATAACATCACTGAAGTACATAAGTACCTACGTATACTATGTTTTTTCCTTGAATAATCTTTTCAAAAAAGTTTCCATAAATAATATTTAAGATTTATAAAAGGTTTATTGAACAAATTTTCATAGAAAATTTCGATTTGAAAAAAGTAATTTTTATGAATATTAATTTAGCACTTTATTACTACGTGGAGAAAGTAGAAAAAATTGCCACATAAACAGTGAATTAAATTTCTATTTGTGAAAAGTTAGCTTACGAAAACAATTCCTGATTCACGACACTATTTTCAAATAAGATTTTAAGCACTGCCGTATGTTTATCAATTTATCTGGTACCTACATATCGTTACTTTAATATAGAAAAGCCCTAACTAACGTTTTCCTTACTTTACAGAAGAAGCAAAAAACTTAATAAAAATTATAGTCTTGTAGTCGCGATTTTTTTTAAACGCAGTTTTTTATTAATTTCTCTAAACAATTTAATAAAAAACTGCGTTTAAAAAGAATCGCAACTACAATACTACAATTTTTTTAAAGTTTTTTCCTTCTCCTGTAAAGTAAGGAAAATGTTTGTTAGGGCTTTTCTATATTTAAGTAACGATATGTAGGTATGTATGTATATAATACGTAAATTTTGAAACGCGTCTTGTATGTTTCTGCTTTCTTGTAATTTCCCATTCATCAGTTGTTTTTCCTATCATAAAGTTGTTGTTAAATCACGGGCATTTGCAAATCGTAAGTTGGAGTTTTTAACAAAAAATATTTTTTGGTGACCATGATGTAGTCGTACAAATTCCTTAAATTACTTAAACTTACAACTTAAAAGCAATGACGGCTATATACATATGTACATACATACATATAAATGTACGTAAGTATGTATTTAAGTAAATGCATATTGTGTGATATTACATTTCACACCATACCAATGACGTTTCTTTTTTTTTTTGTTTTGCTATTAAATTCGTTGATTGCGTGTTTTTTTTATATATGTATTTTTTATGTTGTTATGCATTTACACTTTGCTTTAGTTCTGTTCTAGTCACAATTTCTTTTTATGTGCTTAAAAAATGTTAATATGTAGTGCTTGTATCAGGCATGGATATTTAGTAATATTGTACTTTTTTCGATTCCCCCAGAGACTCTGGCTTGTTTCATTACAACGCACTATAGGAAATTTTTCTTTTTTTCTGGTCAAAACTAATTTTAGCCAAATGACTGGGCCAAATTAAACGATTTTTTTGATTCGATATTTAGAAGTCTCCTCTTGCGGCCCATAAACTATTTGTTTTATTACACACGCTCGCACACGTGAAAAACTTTCGAAACACTTATATTAAAACTATTACTTTTTTTTTTGCCACATAAAAGAAACTTTGGTTTTAAGCAAATTTTTATTGCAAAATTTTACTTTCTATGTTTAAATACCTAGTCAATTAAATTATAAAAAAACATGAATTTATTGTTCGTCTTCCTGTTCGCAGTTTTCGACGACCCTTACGACATCTATTACTGAGATTTAAACCAAACACTCGCGACTGCTCTTTTAAATATTGTTAAAAACGTTCGGAATACCTGCCTTAAGCAATATATGATACAAACTGGTCATACACAGTTGTTCGCTTATCAGTTTCGTTACGTTTTACTCGCCAAAAATTCAATAACTCTGAATTTGGCGCACTTAAGTTACCTAGAAAAATACGTTTTTTAAAGAGATTTTAATGGACGATTTCAACAGCTTATTTAAATAAAATATCAATTTATGTTTAAACTTGGCAATTGGAATTAATTGTCGAATTTTTGAATAATGGTGTAATTACTAAAAGGTGTTCTCGAAAACCCACCTGTTTATTGTTTGCATGTGTGTGTATAAAGTGTATAGGAATTACATATACATATTATGTAAATTACACCCAGAGAAAAAACATGTTTAAATATGGTCACCTCCAACAACACTATGTTTAATGAAAATTTTAACCATATTATGTTTAATTTAACCATATTATTTTCAACGACAACCATATTATGGTAAAAATATTCCCACATCACGAAGCCACAACCATATTATGGTTGCCTCCGAACATATTATGGTAAATAATAATTAAAATATAATTAAAATAATAGAATGGTTGGTTTTCAACAATAGCATGTTGCTCTTAAAAAAGAGGAAAATACTATACTATTTAAAAACAAATTATTGTCATATTTAACTATAACATGTTTGGAGGCAGCCATAATATGGTTGCGGCTTCTTGATAGGGAACTAGTTTAACCATAATATGGTTGTCAGTGACACAAAAATGGTTAAATTAAACATCATATGGCTAAAATTTTCTTTAAACGTAGTATTGTTGGAGGTGACCATATTTAAACATGTTTTTTCTCTACGAGTAGGTATATTAAGAAAGTCACTATAGTGTATTATGATTGTCAAATTGCATATGAAAAACATACACAAAAAGTATTTGGTGTAATACCTTCTTAAGTAAATATACCATGTTTCTTATATTATTTTAATTAGAAAACAAAATAACGTTGCGAAGGAATTCCGGGTGAATTGAGCGTGCTTTTACGGCGTTACGTCCTTAGTTCTTGTGACATATGAACGACCGAATTGTGTTATAATAAATTTTGTAATTGTGTTTGTAACATACGGCAACTTACACCTAGAAAAAATCGAATGTTGCTATATTTGGAAATCGTAATAAAAGACTTTGTATCAGAGTTGCGAGAAAATTTGGAAGGAAAATCTTCATTTATTTTGAAGAGAAAAATCTTAAAATTTTTAATAAAAAGGCAAAGAAGTAAAAATTATTATTTTCAGAATAAGCTTGAGCATTGTAGGGTTAGATTGTATGCAGACGATGTTCAGCTCTATATTAGTTGCAGCAACACTGTGATTGATGAATGTGTGAGGACCTTAAATCAGGAGTTAGATCGTGTTTACGGGTGGGCCACCGCTAATGGTCTAGCAATTAATCCTATCAAATCCAAGTGTTTGATTATTAAAAAGAGGTCGTTAAAACTTGAGGGAAATCCTAATCTAACTTTAAATAACCAGTCCATTAAAATTGTAAACTCTGCCAAAAATCTTGGTATATTCTTTAACAACACCCTCACTTGGTCTAACCACGTTAATTTTGCATGTGGTCGAACGCTTTCAATGTTAAGGAATCTGTGGCAAACCCAGTATTGTACTCCAATTAAAATAAGAATACTCATTGCCAAAACATACTTGATACCCATCTTATTGTATGGCTGTGAATTATTTGCCAGCTGTGACAGCGGAAGTAAAAGGAAACTTAATGTGGCGTTTAATAACATTATTCGGTACGTCTATGGTTTAAGGAGATATGACCATATTTCTTCCTACGTTACCTTGCTTTTCGGAATCACTTTTGATGATTACTTAAGAGTGCGTATTTTACTGTTTCTGCACAAAATTATATACACACATCAGCCTGAGCATCTCTACACACGTTTAAACTTTTCAACACTTGACAGAGGTAAAAGACTTCTAGCATTTGGTCATCGAACACTGATTTCTAAATACCATTTCTTTATTCACGCAATCAGTCTATGGAACGGAATCCCCTATATATCACAAAAAATAAGTAACGCACGTCAATTCAGGAACTATATTTTTTGTCATATTTCTCATATTCCTTTTTTTTAGCTTGTTTTAATTAATTTCGCTAACTTTATGTAATAAAGCGTAATTAAATTTTAAATTTTATTTTATTTTTAAAACTACTTAATATGATTTTATACAATTTTGTTATTTTTTAATTTCTGATTTTTTCTTATTTCCGATTTATTGTATTTACATATGCTCAGTTCCATACTGCAATATAAGACTTTAAGTCTTGTGTACGGAACATCGAAAAAAGAAATAAATAAAAAAAAAAAAAAAAAAATACTTCTTATTATGGAAACTATTTAAACTGAAAACCATAATTGGGGTATTTATACAAAATTAGATTGTAGGTTTAAATTGTGTTTTCAGGTCTATTTTCCATAAAATTCTTTCTAAAAATTTATTTTAAATCCATTTGTTTTCTAATAAATAAGAACGTAAAAAAGTCCATCTAAATAAAGAAATTTCTTTGGTAGTAATTAAATTCTTAAATTAGAGATATATCAATTTTGGGCAAGAATATTTTAGTTTAGGAGCTATGAAGCTCATACATCATATGAAATCTTAAGGGTTCTCAATTTAGTATAATATTTTATGATACCGTTGTTATATCGAAGGCATTTGGAGAAAACTGCATTTAAAAAAGCTCATTGAAAATACATGAATTTTCCTAAATGTATTCCTAATGAAATTGTTATTAAAATAATGTTGGTACACCTTTAAAAGACATTGTAAACCACTAATGTATAATTACTTTGTTTAAAAATTATCATAAACATGGAATTTGAAATTTTCAAACCAAAAAGTTCTTAACCCCAGGTAACTTTTTACTATGTACTTAGTACTCCTCTTGGTCAGGCCAGACCTCATTTAGAACAGCTAAAAAACCTAATTAAATACGAATACTAATACGAATTTATTTGTATAATTTTATTTTACATGTAAATCATCGAATATGTAGTCCCTTATTTTTCACGTTGCTTTTTGGCATCTAAGTGAAACGAGTTTTCCGCTTGGTTAAATTGTACTTTGAACATAACGGTTCGTAGGTTTCTGATTTGATTCATTCAATTCAGAACATTTCATTTAAAGAATTGACGTTTCTGTTTTTTTGATATTATGTTCTATTTGTTTATATTTGGCCAAGAGGGTAATTTCATAGACTTTTACATAAAAATAGATTTCAACATCACTAATTTGCTCCAATCGAATCCAAATAAGTTTCATTCGATTCAGCACACATCAGTTATAGAATTCACGCCCTTTATATATTGTTATATTCGAAAAATATTGACAGCAAAACACAAATTTGGTCTAGCCACACCAAGACGGTAATCCTAGGGTTAAGTTCCATTAGTTTTACGTTTTGTGCTTTAATATATAAAACGTTATAAGAATACGGGTTTTCCTTTTACAATTTTGTTGGAGTCGATAAATTGGTCTTTGCCATTTACTTTTAAAATATAACTTCATGTGAATGTTGCCCGCGGCTCCGGTTCAAATGGTCCACTCGTAAGGTCCAATTTTGCACCACTTTTTCGAGCATTTCGGCCTGTAGTCCATGATTAACACGTGTTATGTTATACTCTAAGGCTTCAATCGTGTTTGGCTTGTCCACATAGACCAACGACTTCACATAACCCCACAAGAAATAATCAAGAGGCGTCAAATCACATGATCTTGAAAGCCAACTCACAAGGCCATTTCGAAAGATAAACTGCTCACCAAATTCATCCTTCAATATATCCATTGTTTCACGAGCTGTGTGGCATGTGGCACCGTCTTGTTGAAACCACATATCAACCAAGTCCAACTCAGCCAATTAGGGCAAAAAAAAGTCGCGTATCATGGCTCGATATCGTTCGCCGTTGACGGTAACGTTTCTTCCACGGTCGTCTTTGAAGAAATATGGACCGATGATGCCACCAGCCCATAAACCACACCAAACTTTTCCACCTGTAGTGAAGGGTATACAAATGTTCTTTGTCAGTTTTTGCCTACTAAGCATAAGTATGTTTTGTTTCCGTTATTGGTGTTGGGAACAAAACAAACTTAAGTTAAAACTTTTATATCAAAAATAATTTTTTGGAAAAATAAAATAAAGAAAAGATAGATTGAATTGCATTCCTGATATGAGAACGGAAATGCAATTGATTTGGAAATAATTCGAGAGAAAAATAATTATGTTTAAATTTGGCAAATAAAAAAAATAGTATTTAATTTTCGCAACAACTTAATAATATACTTATCTATGTACTCATATGTATATGTATGTTTGAATTCATATAATGTTGGCTCGTGTTAAGGGAATATTGGGAGACATTATAACACCTACCCCCCTTAAGGTATACCGATTGGCTCAAATCACTTTCTAAATCGAATTAACGATGCCCGGCCGGCTGGCTGGCTGTCCATGTAACCCTTGTGCGCAAAATACAGGTCGCCATTTGGGAGACAATTAATGAAATTCGGTACATAGGTTCTAATTAACAAAAGAACCAAGTCTATTGAAATTGGGGCCAATCGGTCCATAATTTCACATAGCCCCCATAGAAGCTTCTTTCCGGAATAGGATCTTAGTGGCCATAAACCAAACAGAAAAAAATTTTGCACCAGTTAAAGCATTCATCAATTAAACGTTTAGTTCACTTGATAAAACGTTTAATTCAATTGATTACATTTTTAATTAAAATAATTTTATTTTTGATTAATGCTTTTATTGGTGCAACATTTTTTTCTGTACATCTTATTATGTTGGTATACAAATTGGCGATAGTAACTTTTACGATAGCTTCTATGTCATGACAAAATGTTGTGGTGGTGGGTCCAAAATTAACCATAGGTCCCATATAAGCACCCTTCTTAAAATCAACGGCAAAGAAATGTATTATAGATGAAGATACCTCAATAATATTCGGCACAGATAACTTTTATATGAATCTTAAACTTAATTACATAATGTTGTTGGGGTGAGTCTATTATAGCCCATGGGTCCCAAATAGGGAACACTTGCAAAAATTTGTTCTTATATACTGTGGAGTAGGGCATCATATAATTGGGCTTGGCCGACTTACTTGTTTTAAATTTCATAGGCGCATATT
Source organism: Pollenia griseotomentosa (assembly GCA_963931875.1). Lineage (NCBI taxonomy): Eukaryota > Metazoa > Arthropoda > Insecta > Diptera > Polleniidae > Pollenia > Pollenia griseotomentosa. The sequence goes on along the minus strand of OZ007562.1, from coordinate 190,380,670 downwards.
CAGAAATCATAACTAAAGTTGTAACTAACAAAACATAAACTAAAAAATAGTTAATAGATCTTATTCCCAATTCATAACTAATAACGTAGTAACAGCTCTCAGATGATAGAAGAAATGCAACCATGCATATTGGCATGTAGAGAAAATTAAATGTCGATAATATTTTGAAGGATATATTCTGTAATTAAATAAAAAGCTTATTAAACTATTAAAAACTAACTATTTATGGATGTTTTTTGGATGCAGTATAAATGCATTTTAAATAGATTGCAGCGTGTTTTAGAGGTCTTAACTGTTTTTTGTCATGTTTTTATCTGATATTATTATTTAAATATCTCTTATAATGTTTTCCATTTATTTTTTTATAACCACTTCAAAAATGTTGTACTTTTGAAATAAATTATAAAATGATATCAATCAGCTGTTCTTTGAATGTATTAGTTAGTTGGCATTTAGTTACCTATAATCAAGTGTAAACTTTTTATGCTGAAAGTAATCATCTGTGAATAACTTAAATATGTACTTAAAAAAGTTAACACTTGGGAATAATTTATGAATATGCGGCATAAATTCTATCCAAAACTTTTTAAATATATCTGTGGCTTGGTGCTAAAAGGGCCAATGCCAAATATTAACTTTTCAGAAAATTGAAATTAAAGTTTTTTTATAGAAGAGTTCTTAGTGAAATTGGCTAGCAAAGCCTTTATGAAGCTGTTCTGGGTTAAATTAGAACTTGACTGTTTAAGCAAAATAAAAGCGAGTAATAAAAGACACCTTATGCAAAGATTAACTCAAAACAACAAAATATTGACATTGGCCCTTTTAGCACCAAGCCACAGATATATCAACGATTAATAGTAAGGAATGAGAATTACATAATAATAGTTGAGTATTTATCCATTTATTAAAATATTTTTAAAAATTAATACCTATTAAAAGTAATTTTTGGGAATACACAATTTTCATTTACAACTACAATTAATGTTGGAAGAATTCCAATCAATTGTAGTGGGGAATGTAAGAAGAGATAAACTCACTGTTTATTGTTGATGTTTTTGTTTAATCTTTGATATTGTTACAAGTAGAGCTGTTGCTTATGATTCTTATACGCTTAACAGTTGTATTTGGTTTAATATCTTTAGTTTTTCTAAAATCTTTATGGATAAAGTTTCCTGATGATCTGGCCTAAGCAACCAGTGAAATGCGCATAGGAATAGCTTATCCCATCAACAATAAATTTCAAGTGTTTTTATCAAGAATAAAATCTGGGAATTAAGCACGAATAACAAAATCTTTTAAATTAATGCCTATTTTCAAAAAAATATTTTAAATTTCTTAAAGGTTTGAAAACCAAATTTTCTATTAAAATTTTCCTTAATAAAAGTTTGTTAAATTTAATAACCGTTTATGAATACGGGGGTAACTTTTTATCAGAAGTTTAATATTATTATATTTAAAATATAACAATAAAATAACTATTTACAATATAGTTAAAAAAAAACTAAACGAATTTGTAAATACGTAGTGTGTATGTTGCATTCAGTTGTAAAAAACGACACCAGTTCTGCGGCTGATAATCAAAACCAAATGTTGCCAATATCCTCCTCTTCAATTTTTGTGAACAAAAATTCGTTCAACATGGCCCAATAACGATGGCCATTGATTGTAACGTCCACTCCTTGCTCATTTTCGAAGAAAAATGGCCCAATTATGCCTCTGGACCAAAATCCGCACCAAACAGTTACTCGTTTTGGGTGCATCAACTTTTCAATGTATGCGTGCGGGTTTTCTGTGCCCCAAATGCGACAATTTTGCTTGTTTACATACCCGCCAAGATCAAAATGAGCTTCATCTGAAAAGATGATTTTTTGGCAAAATCGGCATCTTCTGTAAGTCGATCGCAGGCCCACTTAGCGAAGCGAAAACGCATTGGATGGTAAGTTGCAAGGCGAATTTACGTAAACGGTGGTGTCGATACTACAACAAGTAACAACACCAAAAACACAACAATGTATTTTTTTGTTGCTTTCGTTGATCCATATGTCAAAATCACAAGGAACTTTTGACATTTCTCTCTCTAATAAAGAAAAAAAAGTAGCACAGCTGTGTTTTCAACGCCACCTGAAAAATGAATTCGCCTTGGTAAGTTGGCTTCAACTCAAACCAATTGGACTTTGTATGGCGTCATACCAAGGTCTTTATGCAAAATTCGTCTCAATGATGTCTTCGAAATGTTCAATTGTTGAGAACGGCTGTGAATTGATGTTGATGGCGCTTCACGCACACTTTCTGCCACAGCAGCAATATTCTCGGGTGTACGCACTGTTTTTGGCTTTTCACGCTTTGGTTTATCGATGAGAATGCCAGTTTCTTTCACTTTTTTCACAAGATAAGGAACATACGGAGCTGACGGTGCTTCTCTTCTTCCAAAATCCGTACGCAATTTTCGGACACATTCTGCAACATTACCATGATTTTCAAAGTAATGTCGCAATATTTCCCAGCGTTGTTCAATCGTATACACAACCATATTCGTTCAGCGGAAGGATAAAACTAATTATCTGTCAAATCAGACATGAGCTAAGTGTTACCATTCACGAAATAAGCACTAGTTGAAAAAAAAAAACGCTAGATGGCGGACCCGTTACAAGATGATACATCCCAGTAAAAAATGTGCTACAAAAGGAGCAGGTTTTATGTATGAATTCATACATTAAATTGCTTCAAACCTGCTGATAGGATTGCTTATTTTTGTATGGGGTGTTCCCGGTTTGGAGGACTATTTTCTGCTGACAATAAGTGCTTCTTTTAACATGCAAACATAGCACTCCTAAAGTGCTTTTTTAATAGCTAACATATTTATTAATTTTTCGCTTTTACTTGATTAAATGCCGTTTTCAATCATTTTCGTAAACAATAATATATTTAAATTTTTTTCGCTTTAAACCCTTCTTCGTTGTCAGCACTAAAATAGCAGCTTTTTTTGTATATTTTATTCATTATCATTTACTGCTGTATAAAAGCTCTCTTATTGAAGCGCTCGATTATGTGCTTTTTCTCTTAAGTGCTTTAAAAAACCCAAAATTTTTTTACTGGGATTTATGTTAAATAATTTATAAATTCTGTTTAACACTTTTTAAAAAGAGATCAAAAATTTATAATAACAATTCGAAAATAATTATCTAGTAATAAAAAAAGATTTCATTTTAAATTCTGATGTTTTTTTAAACATCATTAGATTAATGTGGCAATTATCAGTATCAGGAAGTTGGCAAGTTTCACAACAAGAATTTTCACTTTTTAATCCATTTTTTATTTAAAGAAATGCATTTACAGCATGTAAAGACATCCAATGTAATTAATATCGTTGTCATTTTATTTCTATTTCCTAAAACAAAATCAGACTATCAATGTACATGCATAAACTTTTGCATAGATATGTTAAACATTTTAAAAACTTTAATAGACAGGTGATAACGACACACCTGCACCATCACTTACACCCACATTTTTAAAAATAAAGGGGAAAAAGTTAAAACATAATAATATTAATCGTAAGAAAGCATTTCTCTGCAAGTGTGAGTGACTCTACAAAACATACCCAGATGTACACGTGCATGAATGTATTTAACATTTTTGGGTTACTATAGTAATTTTATTAACAACGAAAACACCACCAACATGAAAAATTTTGTGTGTACAAATATGACATATGGGAGAACTTCAACCATACATACATTAAGATATCACAGACATGGCACATACTGACTTACAGACATATTCACATTTTTGTATTTCCATATGGTTTTATCTACACATTATAACATTACAAACACATTCATAATTAAATACCAATACCAAACAATATTTAGTGTAAAATAAAGTACAGCGCTTATGCGACATGTCGGTGTCACATAGACCATTCCTTTTTTGTTGCTTTTTATCGTTGAACTTTGTGTGGATTCTTTAGATTTCTTTTTAACGATTTTCTGTCTAATTTGTTGTTAACGAATATTGGAAAATAAAAATGGAAGAAATGAGAAACATATGCCACATGAAGTGCATTCATAAAAAATACAATTTGTATGTCTGCATCAGTGATGCCATTTGGTTACATATTTGTAAAACTTTAATGTATAATTTTGTTATAGTTTTTCAAAACGATGTAAGTTATAAAGAAATTTGAATGGACTAAAAGCATAACAGATGTGTTCAAGTCTGTTCATCATCGCAAAGTGTGGCGGATAATCCAAATTTGTCAATTCCACTGTGTTCTCAGAATTGGGCCTATCTTACGACTTTTTTGGCTGACATTTGAAGATTCTGAACTGAACGACCGATTTATGCTTATTGCAAGGACCGTTTCGAGAAAGCGTTATTCAACTTTTTAGCGACGTCAATTGGCCACCAGCATCATGCGAGTTGACGCCGCTAGACCTTTTTTGTTGTTGGAGCATTTGAAAAGCAACATTCGTCAAGAAACCGCCGAGATATCACCCGAAACTTGCAAAAAATTGGTCGGAAACTTCCTCAAAAGGATCGTCTGCCGCAACCCATCTAGAGGCGTTCTTTTAAATGACATTGATTTTCGTTTATAACGGCAATGTCTAAGCATAATTTATAAGGAAACAAGTAAGAAAGTATAGATACCCAGCACCACAGTACTTAAAAACACATCATGCTTATGTGTCCATAAAAATATGGATTTATCTATGTTTATAAACTTCATATAAATTGGTTTGAAAGTTTGTTTGACAGAAATTGTCCCCTACCTCCCCTTGTGGTCCTATTTTTGAAAAACTGTGTAGCCTATGTGTCCATATAGATATGGATCTATCTACGTTTTACATTTCATTTGAGAGGCAGAAATTACCCCTATTTCCCCTCGTGGTCCAATTTTTTAAAAAATGCATACCTTTTGTGTCCATATATTCTATGTATGTTTTAAATTTTATTAAAATCGGTTTGATAGCTTCTGAGAGGAAGAAATTTCCCCCTATCTTCCCTCGTGGTCCTACGATTCGCATTTTCAATAGGCTTGGTCCTTGTGCCAATAAGAATCTGTGCCCCAAATTTTATCAAATTATCTCAAAAATTGCGACCTGTACGTTGCGCACAAGGTTAGATGGACAGCCAGCCAGCCTACCAGCCAGCCGGACGGACATCGTTATTCGACTCAGAAATATTTTAAGGCGTTACACACATCAGCACAAATGCATAATACCCTCTCCACTATTGTGGTGTGGGCATCATAAAAGTTTTATCAAAATCATAGCTTTATGTGTGTTTAATTTTACTTAACTTTATAATCCAAACATTTTGCTTTTGTTCAGTGCGGCAAACCAGAAACCAGCCGGTTACTACACATGAATATATGGTATTGGCAATAAAATTTGACAATTGAGTACATAAATATTTTAAAGTTTTTTGCTCGTGGACACCCCATGTAACATTTCTTTATAAGTTTTATTGGAAAGTAAAAAAAAAATAAAAAAATTAAGGTTAAAAAACAAGTTTGACTGTGATGGAAACTGAAAAAAAACTACAAAAAATCGAAGTTCGGAAAGAAAAACTTGACTGGCAACACTGGGTTTTGTACATACATGCATACCGATGGTTTTCATCCGCAACCACGTAACTTAAAAACAACTACTTTTCAGGAGAGACAAAACACTTTTTTTTACCAAACATTTGAAACTTTTTTGCTTTATATTCTTTTATAATCCAAGAATTAGGAAAAATTCCTATATTCCGCCAAACAAAAAAATTGCAAAATTGTAGGCGGTATTATCTGATTACTTTTCCGATTAAACCAAAAAATTGAAAAAAAACGAGTTACGTGGTTGCGAAAGAAAACCATCGATATGTATGTCGATGTACGCACACATTTTCGTGTTTAAGTATGTAAAGACATATCCCAGGGGGAAAACTCAGAAGACCTTTTTACTTCAGGCCTTTTTAAAGGCCTGCTTAACATTTTCTTTGATTCAATTAATATTTTTATATAACTGTTATAGAAGGTCTCGTATAAAAGATAAGAAACACATTCCACATTCGCTTCAATGAGAAGGAAGTAGAGAAGGAATACATTTTTTGTATTGTATTTTGCATTTTTTTTGATCCCGTTACCATTCATATGTACCTGCTTAAGAAGCGAGAGCGAAAGGCCTACTCCGAAATGACAACGTGGGTAAAAAGATATATGTATGGAATGGAGTGAGCAGGCCCCTCTTCATTTTGGTACATTAAGATTACTCTTTGTCCAATCGACGATTTTTTACCAAAAGAAATCTAGCGGAACGATTTTGACAGTAAAAAATCAACAAAAACTTTTTAGTTAATCATTTTATTTAAATATAAAACATAATAAAAGTTCTTCATCTATCTCAAAATTTGATACGAATTTTAGCACTTTTTTTGTGTTTTCAAATTAATTATTTTTTTAAAGCTTTCGTCATTAGCTAACGTTGTTGAAAAAAGAGCGTTATTTGAATAGACATAAAAAAGTTATATGATAAAATTTAAATGAGCTTCGTCGATTCGACGAACAGTAACCATCATGGGTTAAGGCTATTTCATGAAACTATAGATGGACTAAGCACAATACCAAACTGTTTGCATGGATTAAATCGTGTATATTTGCACTAGGATTTCTAATTTCAATGACATTTTTCATACGCACGAAGTCCAGCTAATTCTTTTTTTTTTTTTTTAAGTCATAGTTCTATAATCGGGCACTCAATTATACTACTTATATATGACAATTTTAATATATAATTAGTATTGTGGTTAAATTGTTGAACTAATTATGGTTTTTAATCCAAATTTTTAATATTTTTAATTAGGCTTAAGTTCATTAAATTTAATTTTCATTAAATTATTTTTATGAAGAAAGGAATTTTACAACATGAAAATTAATTAAAATTGTTATTGATAATCTTTCATTCTTGACCGTGTTTACTGGTGCAAATTTAATTAACTTTTTAATTAATATCACAAATTTTGTAATTGAAATCCATATTTATTTTTTTCTGTGTAAGGTGAATTAACTATTGACAATCAATGGCAACTTTTAGCAATAAAATGGGATTATTTTGAGAAACTTCTGAGTGTTTGCTTAGAATCAATTCTTTTATGATTGATCGTTAGCATACATACATAAAATATACGATCATTATTTTAATGAACTATAAACACAGGATAGTTTTGAAAATTTGTTCGATTTAAATTTCACGTGATTTCGATATCCAGAACAAGGCCGTATAAGTTTTCTTAACAAACAAAATGGCGCTAAGTGTGTAAAATGTCGTTTACATTTGTTTGCAACTGAGCAAATACGCACTTCTATTTTTCCTCAAGTTTTTTTAGTGGAAAAAAGTAAAATAAAGCAAATTGCAAATACATACGAACATTTTGTTGCTGTGTTGTGCAAATGTGTGCATTTTTGCATAGCTAGATATAGCTAGGAATAGCTAGATTACTTGATATATTGATCCCTGAACGTAAAAAAAGCTTTAGCGATGAAAATACAATTTTACTTTTTTTATTTTATTTAAAAAAAATTTTGTATGAAGGTTGTCGTTTAAGTTAAAATTGTTTTTGCTATAATATCGTAACGTTACCTTACAGAGAAAAATATTACGACAAATCCATTGTCATATTGAATGCCATATTCGTTAATACAATTAACTTTTTAATTGAAAAAGCCCCAACAACTAAATTTGTAAATACAAAAAATTATTTTGTTATTAAAAATTGTTAAAACTCAACAAATATTATATTGAATAAAATATTTGTTAACAATTAAACATACATTTTTGAAACGAAATTGCCATATTAACAAAATATTTGGTTGCTAACTAAAGGTCCAATTACACGTGGCATAACATAACAAACCAATTCAATTTTGGTTTCTAAATTCGCCGTTACGGCTGTGGCATTAAGGTCGAATTAGACTTGACATAACCATAATGCCACAGCCGTAACGGCGAATTTAGAAACCAAAATTGAATTGGTTTGTATGGTATGTTTATGTCGTTTTGGTAATACAGTGGCGATGGTAATACAGTTTTGCTATGGTAATGTCACGTCTAATTGAACCTTAGTGTCGAATTAGACTTGACATAACCATAATGCCACAGCCATAACGGCGATTTTAGAAACCAAAATTGAATTGGTTTGTATGGCATGTTTATGTCGTTTTGGTAATACAGTGGTTATGGTAAAACAGTTTTGTTATGGTTATGTCACGTCTAATTAGACCTTTATGGTTATGGTAAAAGATACAGTTAAAAATTGTTTGTATTAATTTTTCTTGGTTAAATTGATTAAAAATCACATCACAAAAAAGATTGAAACTTATTTAATTAAAACATATTTAGACCTGGATGCACCATAAGGTTCTGACATCAACACAAAATGGAATCTGGACAACATTAACCGTATTATTTGTAAAACTAGAATTTATAACAGATTCGTTAAAAATTCTTTATAAATCGTTTAATAATAACTTTACTTACCGTATAGATTGACCAAATTCCAGAACAATCATCGCATCGTTTATTCTTTAAAAGATTTTTGGAGAATTTTTTCTGTGTACTTTTTCTGGAAATTAGCGAAATGAGATAACCAGACTAAGATAAACATAAGACAGAAAACACATGGTTACATATCCTGTACTTTGGGAAACCAGCTTCTGAAGACAGAGCTTTTGGCGAAGGATTCTTGCTCTCTTGGGAGGATGCAAAGCTCTTATCTGCTGAAAGTCCATCTCCGGCAGGATAATCACTGCCAAATTTCGTACATGTGCTTGGAGCACTACTTATATTTAATGTTATACATCCTACAAAGCCTTTGACTAAGCCTGAAAGAGGACGGATACTAGTTAAGGAGGGAAAAAAACCGAAAGCAACCCTTAACTCTGTAAAACGCGAACCTCTTTAGCCAGTTTACCGCAATATACTAATGGTATTGTTCTCGAAGCTTAAGCAGTGACTAAAACAAACCGTAGCAATAACTTGTAAAGACTTCTAAATAAGTTATCACAGCTCATCCTCCGGGAAACCCATAAAAAATAACTTGTTCACAGGCATCGCATCCAAGGATCAAGTCAAGTCCAAAAACGATTTGTAAGATATAAATCTTACTCACAACACCAAATAGACGCCATTTGATCACGCAAGAATAACGAGAGTCCTGGAAGCGAATATATTTTCCCGGAACTGCTTAATGATGGACTAGATGTAGGGTTGTTTTCATTCCAAAGGGAGGGAAAGCATCCCGCACCAAGCCTAAGGACTACAGGCCAATCAGCTTGTCGTCATTTCTTCTCAAGACCCTTGAGAGGGTCATTGATATTCATCTGAGGATGTCTATTTCCAGACATTTGCTCACTTCATCGCAGCAAGGGTAAGCCTGTAGAGACGGCGCTTCACTCACTGGTCGGCTACATTGAGAAATCCCTTGAATTTTTGGAATTCTCGCTTGTGGCCTTTCTGGACATTGAGGGAGCATTCAATAATGTCAGATCCAACTCCATCTTAGAGTCAATAAGGGAGTTGGGTGTTGACGATGTAATTTTTAGATTTATTGGTCTACTCGACAGTAGGATCATTGAATCCACGATGGCTGCTACCAATGTTTGCAGATGTGTGCACAGAGGCACCCCGAAAGGTGGGGTTCTGTCCCCTCTACTATGAAACTTGACGATGACCACTCTTTTGGGTCAGTTCGACAGATTAGGGATAAAAACCGTCGAGTATGCGGATGACGTGGTGGTGGCGGTTATGGGTAAACACCTGGACACACTGTCCCGGTGTATGGAATCTGCATTACAGATTCTAAGCTCTTGGAGCATCTCCTGTGGACTTGGTGTCAATCCACAGAAAACTGAGTTGGTACTCTTTACCAGGAAGTACAAGGTTGGTAACTTAAGGCTTCTTTGGCTTAATGGCACGGAGCTGAAGATCTCAGTGCAAAGTATTTGGGCGTATTTCTCGATAGCAAACTATCCTGGGAACCCAACTTTAGTTCGAGAAACTGGGGCCTTGGCTCCAGGGGCGTTGAATGGATCTTTGAGGCGGTGGTAAAACCGATCCTCTTCTATGGGGTCATAATGTGTTGGCTTGCCATGGGAAGGGGGTGGTACTGCAGGATGCTTGAGAAAGTATATAGGGTGATTGCGCTGATGATCACGGGATCACTCTGCTCGGCACCGACGAAGGCGCATTTACTATGCTGAACTGGCTGCCGGCTGAGATCATGGCCGAATAACAGTTCCTAACTGCCGCTATTAGATTGGAGGCAGTGGGCCTATGGTCTACGTGGAACTATGGCCATGTCAGGGTCACGCTTCACGCATATTGACCTGGCGAGGCTGGGCTATTGAACTCCGGAACCCTTTTTCGGTGATTTGTTCACAGTTCATCATGGTAATGATGATAAGCTGCTGGATAACACACGATCTATGGAACCGGCCCTACGCGTCTATACCGATGGTTCCAGGATGGGTAATAGAGTAGGTGGAGGTTTCTTCATCGAGGAATTGGGCATTAGGGTCTCTTTTAGGCTGCCAGATGGCAGAAGTGTGCTGCAGGCGGAATTTCTGCCATAAAGCGGGCGGCAAACTGGCTGAGTTACAAACGTTTACCAAGGAATATATGTATATTTAAGGACAGCAAAGCCATTGCAGCTCTGACGGGTGTCTTCACGACATCTATGTAAGAAGTGGAATGCCGGATGTCTCTAAATGAGATCTCGGAATATTCCAGGGTAACGCTGACGGGTACTACCCCACAGTGGATGCCTGGGTAAAAGGGTATTAATTTAATCGACTTTTTGCTTTAATCGGTTAATCGCTAGATTAATTAACCGAGGTTTTGGTTTAATCGGTCAATAATCGGTTAATTTTGTTTTTGATCGGTTAACCGATTAATAAAGTTTTTTTTTCATAAATTAAGTAATTTCAATATATAGGAAAGCATTAATTATTTATTATTTGGAGTTTATTAGTAAAAAAAAAACAATAACATACCAAACATTAAAATTCTTGACCTAAAACGGGCAAACAAAAAAACAATTCATAAATATGTAATATGCATTTTTCAATTAATACATAATTGGGGGATTCACAAGGTGTGCTATCAAGTCATGTCGTCATAATGTCCTAAATAATATTTTACAATTGCTTAAAATAAATATTGTTGTGTTTCAAACAAAATAAAAATTTTAATGCTGTGCTCATTGATTCGTCATAGCTGCACAGTAGAAATATAAATTATAAGCGGTAGCCCACAACAGTCATATCGTCGGCTTAATATGCAAACCTGCTTACTTCCTTCAAACACATTTTACAGGAGAGACAAAAAACTTTTTATTTTTTCTATTTGCAACTTGATAGAAAATTAAAAATACAATTAGTTTTACACAATTCAAGACTTAAAAAGAAGAAAAACTACATGCTCTACCCCACGGTATCAAAATCTCAATTTACATAAAAAGTGAATTTAGCCGGTTTGCATATTAATCCTACGATATATATTTCTAGTAATTATTTAAGGATATATGACTACCTTGTGAATTCCCCAAATATGTATTTATAAAAACATAGACGCAAACAACGCAATAAATAGAAAGGAGGATAAAGACGGCACAAATGCAAATTACACAATCGCAATAATTTAGTTTTAGTTCAACTGTGATACATTAACAATAACCTGTGATATTAAATTACTTTTTTATTTTTATTTTTCAATTAGTTTTAAACAACTTCGTGTTTTATGTTGTAAAACTTGTGTGTTTTTTATTATAAAATGTAAATTTAACAAAGATTAAATATTTAATAAACTGAAAATCCCAGATGAAGTTGGAAAATACCAACGAAACGTAGGATGAAAATATAAATAATCTTTTATTTAAATACAAATGACCTTGAAAGCCTGTTTAGATAAAATCTAAGAAAATAATAAATAGACTGAGATAATTTATTTATTTATTTCAATAGTTAAAGGAGATCTTATAAAAAATCGTTTAAAAAAGTAATTTGGTTTAAATGCTTACGAGTTAAGCGATTCTTTTGTTTTGACAAAACTTGACTTAGAAAAAAATTCTTTCACTTATCGTAGATGAATTTCTAATTTCTCAGTTCTTTTTAAGGATTTATCTTAACATATAAAATATTCCATTATGCCCTTAGAGTACTGTTTTAATTTTTAAAAATGTTTAACACTTCTAATTGTTTCGGTTAATTTTGTTAAATGACTGATATGAGAAGGTATGAGAAGAAACAAATAACTAAACACATACATATAAAAAGTACGTAAAACAAGAAAAATGTGTTGGCAATCAAACGGGGCATACATACCTGCTTGATGGCCGGGACTCTATGGCCTGGCTATGACGCAGCAAGAACGCGCGTACTACTTGGTCTCGGTAGGGACCAGATGAGGACGGTGATATCGGTCATTACGGGTCACTGGGTGATGGGGACTCATGCTAGGAGGATGGGTCTTGATTACAATGACTTCTGTAGAAGTTGTCATGATGAAGAGGAGGAGGAGACGGTGTTTCACTTTCTCTGCCAAAGCCCGGTCTGGGGGACATTAAGTTTAGGCATTTTGGGAGACCGGAATTGTCATGTCTGGAAGATGTGTCTACTGTGGGACTGAAATCAATCTCTCTGTTCTGCAGGAAGTCGACGTGGTTCGAGGCTGCAGTGACCTCTGGGAAATAGTCCGCTTGACACTTACTGACTCTTGTCACTTGCTCTGAGGGTATCACAAAGGGACCGCTATAAGGACCCAAGCGAGCCGTCGTCGTCACGGGCAGCCTCTAACAGAATCTAACCTAACCTAACCTACTTATGAAAAATTCTTAAACAAGCGCTGAACTTACATATTTAGAACTCGGAAATAACTCCAGAGGAACTTTAGGAAGGTATAACAGTGAAAATTAAAAACAAAACGCGTAACGACCTAAAAAACTGACGAGGAATCACACTACTTAGCATGATAAATAAAGTATTAACCCATGCAATGACTGAAAGAATTGTAGACAACTTGTTGCAAACAACAGGCTGGTTTTTACCCAAATATCATGCATTGACCTTATTAACTTATTAAGGATATTCGTGTAGCAGATCCCCAATATATCTCATATTTATAAAAAGCATTTGACACTCTGGCATATTATACTATTTGGAAAGCGTTTGACTGTAAAGGCCTCATACAAAAACTTATCCAATTCATAAGGAGTCTATATGAAAGGGGCATTGTCGCATCCTGCCAGTTAAAATAATGGTCGGCCCTCTTCAATATCACGCAAGATATTTTTACGAGTCACGCAGTGATGGAAAGTCGTGTTATTGTGCTGCCACCTGTTTATTTCACCATGGTTGTACCATGCAGAGTACCAGTAACAGAGCCCAGTACTCTGTTTAAATTTGTGAAAAATGTTGAGCAACATTGATTATTTCACGCGATAATTTTGACTTGTATCAATATTACCTATCTTGCGAGTTTGCTAAATTTGACTTTTTTATTCCTTCAAAGAATGCGACATTATTTTGCGTATGAAAATGTCATATCGTTGGTATAATTCGCAAAGACGCTAAGTCCACTTTTCCCAAAATTGAGATTTTAATGCAAAATGGTAATACTTTACAAAACACATATTTTACGACAACAAAAAATGTCATTATGTAGTTTTAAGTTGTTGTAATTTTGTGGTTTGCAAAAACGCTAAGTCCACAAAACTACGAAAAATATTAAAAGCATGTGCTAACTCCACGAATATTGATTTGTTCAATTGAAAATGGGGTTTTTTTGTTCTATTTTTTCTAAAGCCGTGAAAAGTGGAGATCTTAAATAAAAAAAATAAATACCTTTTTAAAAAGGTTGGGAGTGAAGGTGTTGAGTGAAGTGGAAGGCGGTCTGAGTTCCGAAGATTTCGCAAGTATTTGGGTTCATTTTATGGAACACAAAGATCTTTGTGGAAACGATAATAAAAAAAAAAATTAATTTTTTATAGCGATGGTTGTACGTATCAAAATAGAAATTGTGGTATGAGCAATGCACTGCTCAATGTGGCTATCAAACATGGCATTGATATTGAGCAAATAAAATTCTTGAAATTGGCCATACACAACTGCAGGCAGATAGCGTTCAATAGAAAGAGCTATGAAAAAAAGAGTACTTAACGTACCTTCAGAATATAAAGATGTTTGTAAAGATGCTCGAAAAAGCCCTAGACCCTATGATGTTCTGCATTTATACAATACATTTTTCAAAACATTTGATAACGTTCAATTTCTTAAGAGTATCAGACCTGGGCGTAAGAAAGATGATATTAAAGTTACAGATATAAGAGCTAAAAAGTACACCCCAAGCAAAGAAATATACATATTTTAAAATTCGTTTTTCTGATGTATAGAAAATATTACCGCAGAAAATTGATGATTAAATTGATCCTATAGCCTTTGAAAATTTGCAGCAACTTTAGCAAGAAAGAAGAAAAACTACTGCAAGAAAGTATGAACACTTAAAATTTCTCAAATCAACCTTACCAAATGAACACCACAATTTTTACGATGATTTATTTCACCGTTGAATTTTTTCTACTTTAAATTTTACAATAGGAATTAAAATGAGAAATAATAGAAATGAACTGAGCTAGTCTCAAGTTTTTGTTTTTTTAATAAAACTAATATAGAAAATTAAATCAAACTTATATATTTTATTTATTATTTTTTACTTAATTACTTATTTTTAAAATTAAAACTTATTGTAGGAAAATGTACTAAAGCTTCCTACAGACGATGGTCAGATCTTACAATGTTGTCATTAAAATTGACTAAAAATGTCTTGCAACTGTGTGTACATGGTACGCCATTTTCAATTGGCAGATGTGTTAAATTAATGCAAATGACAACATTGCAAGATCTGACCATCGTCTGTACGAAGCTTAAGTCCACAATAAAACGAATAAGTTTACAAAGCAAAAATGCTAAGTCCAAAAAGTGCGAATTTCCCTCCCAAGATTTTGTGGAAACGGATTTTTTATCTAGGTCATTTAAAGAGAACTATTTTGTAAAAATAATTGCGTTGAAAAAGTTTACAACTTTTAAAAACTGAAAAAGTTACAGTGTTTTTTGTGTCTCCTGTAAAATTTGAAAAAAAGGACTTAACACATTTTCGAATTAGACTAACGATATGTTGAACAGAGTACCAGGCTTTATGCATAAGACTTTCTGATGGTCGCTAATAATTTAACATAGCTTAAAAGCCGCAACCAATTATAATACTGACGTAAGTTTGTATGAAAATTGGTTAATAATTTAAAGATTTCATAAAGAGTCTGCTCCTGCAATACTTTAACAGTCGGTGGAGAGTCAAATATAGCACTCTAACTTGTTGGTACAACCGAAAAATGTTACAATTGTACACATGCATTATAAGTATAGTTAGTAATGAATTTTGATCTTAATGCGAGTTGGAAAGAATTGTTTAAATACATTTACAATTACCGCAAATTCAAATAAACTATAATGAGACACTTGTTTTATAAAAAACTGCCAGTTATAAATAAATAAATTATAAATAAAGTCACAACTTACAAAGAAGAAAAAAAAAAAAAAATTTAGAAATGTTTAAAAATAAGCTGGTATTTAACTAGAACTAGGTATTATACTTACATACGTCCATACATACCTATGAATGTATGTATATTGATAAGACATACATACATACATATGTGAGTTTAATATACGCCACGTTTAGCAAAAATTATAAAAAATAAATATGTATGGACATAAAATACAATAAAATAAATCTAACCAACAAACCAGCTAGAAAATAAACGTGTACATGTGTCTGTGCAAAAATACAAGTTGTTCATATTAAGTGGTCTGCTAGTCAGTCGGTTGTTTTGTTTATCAGTCAGAAAATACTGTATGTTACTTTTTGTACTTGTACTGTATACATATGACTAGGGTGTAGAATTCCATGCACTTATTAGTAAAAATAATGCGCATAAACATGTTTAACAATAATTTAAAATTTGCTTAAAATATACATTAATTACACCGTGCTAGTTGTAAAATTAGACAAGCCGGGCATATGGCAATTAAACATAATTCGGGTACGCTGAATCCAGTGGTGCTTATCTTTTTTAAGTTAGCTCTTGTTTTGGAAATATACCGTTATTTCGAAAATGGAGGAGGTTGCACAACATATATTCGCGTAATGGTTTAAACACAGCTGGGACGAACGGCGTCGGCAAGAATTCGTTGCGTAAATTCGTCAAATGAGACACTATAAGTGCGTGAATTCCAGGTATTAATGTGACTTAAATTTTTTTTTAATTTATAAAACTAAATACTTGGACGCTAGATTATACAGTAATTTTGACTTAGCTGCACAATCTCCTTTGCACGATTTTTTGTGCAGGTAAATCAAAAATGCAGCTATCTTAAATGCATTTAGCTGCCTTAATGTGCAGGTACACAATTGTGGTTACCGGCACAAAAGTGCAGGTAAAGAAAAGTGTTTGATTTAAAAGTGGAATAAAAAATCTTTTTATTAATATTACAGTTATTCCCGCTTAATTGAGTTTCTAAAAATGCACGACTCTTATCGCAATTAAACAGGACGGGAATTCAATGAATCGCCGACGCAATTAAAAAATAAAGCGCTTTATTAATTGAGCAAGATGTTCAATTAAGCGAAACTCCATGTGTAGGTAAAAAATAAAACTCATTTTTTTATTTATTAAGGTAAACCATGGTTTCGGTTTTTTTAACACAACCAAACATTTGCTTTGGTTTTTCGCAATGCGGTCTTATTTTTCGAAATAATTAAGCTTGTGACGCGATTCAACGGAACTCAACCAAACGGGTATTTTTACATTGACAGCTATACTGAATGATTTCGTTCCATGATTTTTAGTGCAATAAATCGGGAAACTCAATTAAGCGGGGCACAATTAACCGAAAACAACGTACATAAATTTATATTTTATTAAAATTTTCTTTCAAATAACAGATCATTTTATACATGTATGTATGTATATTTAATATAAAAGGAACATTAACAAAAACAATGAACATAAAAATTATCGCGATTTATATTTTTATAAACATCTTAAATTGGATATTTATGTGAAAAAGTGACCACCATATTTTTTTCACGTGTGCAGCTAACTTTGATGTTTTGTATGAAAATATTTTAAAGCTGCCCAAAAATATGAAAAATATGCAGGTATACAAAATGCACGTAAGCAAGGATTTTGAAGAATAATTCCAGAAAATATGTATTTTGGGCAGTTAAGTCAAAGTGCACGTAAATAAAAGGCAGTTAAGTCAAAACTACTGTATAAACATTTTTATCCATTTTCATAATTTTTAATTAGCAATAAATTTTATTAAAATTTCTTTGTTTGTTGACATTTATCAAATCATAGGTTTACCATATTTCAACAAAAAAAAAAAAACATAAAAAACTATTACTGCCTATTTCACGATGTCACTCGAACGTTAACGTTCGCACAAATAACATATAAAACAAAATTCAAAAAATTGTTTTTGTTTTATATGTTATTTGTGCGAACGTAAACGTTCGAGTGACATCGTGAAATAGGCACTTAATTGGGTGTGCTTTAGAATCCGCATCCAATCGAAAGTGAATTACTTAAGCATTTTTGGTGTTCTGCATTTCGATTTAGCAAACTCAAATTAGTTTTTGGGTTTGTATCAAATTTTGCAATTTTTCGCGAATTTCAGCCATGTTCGCGATTTGTTTCTGTAAGTTGTCTGATTCTTTTCAGCTTTAACGATTTATAATACTAAATAGTAGACTTTGCTATCATGCCGCTGTTAGCAATTTTTAACAAATTTTTGCCATTCCTAATAGTCTAAGGGACTTTCAATCAATTTAATGGGTTCTTTGAAATATGGAAAATTTTCGCGATTTTTCGCTATTTTTGCAAACTTTTTTATGTTATTATCGGATATGTACACACAAAAAAAAAAAATATTGTGATGCCAAATAATTTGAGCATTTGACGATTATGCTGTTGGGGTAAACAAAAACTTGTTGTCGTAAATGAAAACCTTTTGTCGCAAGAAAATTTCCAACAAAATTGTTTTTACCGCAACAACATGAAAGTATTTTAAGTTTTTCAACAGCAAAAATATTTGTTGCAAATGAAATATCTTTTGTCGTTAAAGGTTTTCCTCTGAAATAAAAGCACATTGAAAATTGCTGTTGACGTAAATGATTTGCATTTGCAGGAAATAACAATTTTTGTTGTCATAAAATATTTATTTTTTAAATCAAATAATATTACTGTTGTCGTAAAAAAATTTGTATTTGAACTATGAATTTACACTTTGGGACAAAAGAAATAGACTTGTTGCTACAAATGCAAAATCTTGTTGGGCACAATCCGAATGTAAATTCTATTTGAATCAAAATCAATTTCTTTTGGCACTACAGTCTTTTTTTTTGTGTGTATTTTGATTTTTTTAACTGATTTAGCGATTTCAAATAAATTTTTGCGTTTGTTTCAATTTTGCTTTTTTTGCGAATTAAGCGATGATTATATAAGCGATTTTTACAGCTTTAACGATTTTGAAAAAAATAAGATATTGCTTTTATGCCGCTGTTAGCAAATTTTTGCGAATTTCCTCTAATTTAGCAATTTTTTCCATTCCATAAAGTTTAAGAGACTTTTTATCAATTTTATTGCTTGTTTAAAACACAAAAAATGTTAGCGAATTTTTGCAAATTTTAGCCAAGTTTGCAATAAAAGCGATTTGTCCCTGTGATTCCTTACAGCTTTCACGATTTAGCTGCGGTTAGCTGTCCCTGTCCCAATTTATTCGTCGTTCATCTGCGTAAGAAATAGAAATAAACCTATCGCGGTGTTCGTTACGCAGGACGAATTTCGGTCTACGCAATGATTGTGTGTATTTTCATACATTCCAATGTGTTCTATTTCTGAAGACGAATATTCGTTGCGAATAGTTCGTCGGTCGTCCCAGTTGTGTTTCTAGCATAACTCAAAAACGGTTTAGTTTGGCTGACTTCCAAAACGTTAATTCTGTGGTTTTCACGAATAATCGCGTAAGTTATAAAACCAAACTTTTCAGGAGCGCAAAAACAATTATTTTTTTCAATTGCGGCCTCTGTAGATGCTTTTTTAAACTTTTTTCTTTACTATCCTCTTAACAGTGACTTTCTACGTATTATACATAGTTTTCATAAAAAAATCCTCACCGGATCACAATCTGTAAAAGGATTAAAAATGCATATGTTTGATTGACTCATTAAGTGTGTGCAATATAACATCATATCTCCACATAAGTTCTTTTTTGTGAAAATAAATGTTATCATTTTAATCACACATGACGACTTACGTTGTTATTTTTAGCACACAAGTTGGCGACATATTCAGAGTTTTTGATACTTATAGCACAACGTATGGACTTAAAATTACAAACAACCGCTCATCTGCTGTTGTTGCAACTAAAGAAGTCAACAATAAACGCACATGTAAGTTGTTATTAATAGAAAAATTTTCAAAAAATACTTTCATATTTTTTGCACGAATAACAACATAACATCACATATGCTTTTTATTTGGAAACATATTCAGCAATTTTACAATTTTTGGCGATGTATGTCGACATAAATCGTTATAATAGCAAAATATTTTATTAAACAGTTAACTTAAGTTGTTTTTAGCAGAAAAAAATTAATAATACTACATTATATTCTAAAAAGCTTAATACTTAAAAAACCTAATGCAAAATGTAGCACTTTGACATAATTATCTCAATTTCGGTAAAAACCGACTTACGCCCTTCCAAAACATCACTGTTAAGTATTAGTACGGCAGCAAAAAAGCAATCAGAGCATCGGTTTTAAAGTGGATGCTTTGTAACATTAACATTTTATTTCCAACAATACAGATTAATATTTTGCATTGCATCACTTACATTTCAAAACATTTAAATAAACAAAGCACATAGTTGCATTGTTTTGGTACTTTGTGCATGTACTTGGTTAGAAAACAGTAGTAAAACTATATACAAACTTTGTATAAGTACGTTTTGGAAGTCAGCCTTTATTAAAATTTCTAAAAAAAGCGAAATTCCTCAATAAAATTTCCTTTAAGAAAAATAAAACTATTTTCTAATATTAACAGTCGTTTTAAAAACATATTTTTTTTTGGAAAAAATAAATTTTTTTATCAAAATTTCGAAATTTTTGTTTGTTAAAAATTCAAAAATGCAGATAGGCTTCTAATTTACTGCAGAAATATAAAAAACGAAGCTGCAAACAAAACAAGCCATGATTAAAATCTGTTAGCAACTTTTGATTTTATTCACAAAAGTCGAAAAATTTTAATTAATTTAAGAATTTCATAAAACGCAATATTTGTATGGGAGCCCCCCTAAAAAGTGGAGATTAATGGCAAGTATGTCTCGAGAAAATGTTAAAAAGCATAGCAAAACAAAAAAACAATTGAAAAAAAACAGTCAGTTGCATTTTTTAATTTTCAGAATTCTTTTTTCTAGTATTAATGTGTTTTGTTTTTGTTCTTCCATTTCGCTTAAGATGATTGTTTTAGTTCACTAAAAGCTGTTTACAAGCACTGCAAAAATGCCGCTTTGACTCTATGTCTCGTTTAAACCATTAACACTTTAGTTCTCAGTCTTTCGAAAAGTATACTATGATATATCACGAAATATTACGTTTCTTGAAAGGACCTGCAGTAATGTTTACGTTATCAGTCTCAGACTCCGTGGTTTCCTCTGCCTCTAAACACGTATTTTTAGCTTCATTTCTTTTTTTTGATTTTCCGATTTTCCTTCGTTTTAAAAAGAAATCTTATTTTTAAGAATAAAATAAATTTTATTTTTTATGTTAAAGCAAAATATTCACATGTCTGTGGCATTTTGACAAAACATCTTAAGTCGAGATAAGATAGCAAAAAAATTTTTTAAAAAACTCGGTATTTTTACACAGTTTTTAAATACATTTAAATTTTTATTTTTTAAAATTTAAATTTAGTGTAATACTTTATAAGTTGTTCAAATTGTATACGTTGCCAATATTGATGTCCAGTGCTAAATTTAAAAGATATTAAATCTTAATGCTCTGGTGACATTTCCTAATAAACAAACAAACAAAGAAATGTTTTTTGAATGAAAATTCGTATGATCAACAAATTTTTTTCAACTTTTTCAATTTGACTTAAGATGTTTTGTGAATATGCCCAAACATTTTTTTGTAAAATGAGCACTGCAAACAACACAAGTTTTTATTTTCAAAAGCTTTATTGCTAAAACTATTCTATGAAACTTTTACTAAAAATTTGAGAAAAATTTCTCAATTACATTGAATACGTGACTACGTTGCAAAAAAGTAATACAATTATTGCCAAAGGAACAATAATTAGTGAATTGCTTTTAAATTTAGACGACGTTATTTCTACAATTTTTTTGTGATAAAACCCGTTTTTATCTACTGCAAAGTTTCTTGTGAGAAACTTTACAAAAAAAGGGTAAAATGCATCAACATTAAAAAAGTCGCAAAAGTCTGTGATAAAAAAAGTCTCACAAAAAGTCGCAGGCCTCAAAAAAAGAGCCTAATTGCGACTTTAGCCGGACGAACGGTAACCCTGTTCTAAAGGAATTTCATGGCATTGATTCGCTTTTCTTGGAACCATTTGAAGATTATGTGTTCGCAGTTCTAAAAATTAACACACCAATTTAAAAAAATTTGTCAAACACGAAAACATCTTTCAAGATCATTAACAGCAGATAAGCGTCGAACACTGATTACATAATATGCGAATTTTCGAGAATTCTTAAAAAAGGCTTTACCGATAAAAAAAAAATCAAACATATGCACAAACAAATAGATGGCAAAAAGTGTGATTCGTATAAATAACTAATTTATTTACGACATTTGTTAAATTTGTTTATAAAACCTGTTTTGTTTGAAAATATCAGGTGGTTGGTATTTAAACGTTTGTGTTAAAAAAATGTTTGTGCATGTAATTCCACACCCTACATATGAGTAATACGATGACTATTCCATAGACTCTATAGTATAGAGCTGTGTCATATACAAATGAGAGTTTTATTTACACTCATACATGTGAAGAAACATTGTTTATTACACATTTGCATTGTAAGCATTATAGTACCCGTTGGTAGTCATGCTTGTTGCTTAGACTCCAAATGAAAACGAAGAATAAACTCCCTGCACAGCATGTGCCCACATGAGATAAAAAGGGGAAAATATAATTTTCTGCAATAAAGAAACACAATCATATTATTTTATTTAAGATTTAATGTTAAATTTCATTTTATAGTACGCCTGTCAATTTTTGTGGTTTAGTTATTAAGACTAACAGCCAATCCCACGATGTCACACGTTAACGTTCGCATAGAAATTACATTTAAAACAAAAACAATTTCTAAAATTTGTGTTAAATATAAATAAAATATATATAAAAATATCATTTCGTATTGTTTTCAGGTAAAGTGGTAGTTGTGAAACATTTTTAAAAACTAGATCTCTTTTGCGCTGACCATATGTACACATTTATATAGTCCCCCTGGGGGTTGTAGGGGACATCTTCAGAATATTTCATCTTTTGGTGTTTCAACCTCCGGGGCAAATCAGGACTAGGTGATTCCTGGAATCAGAAAGAATTCAATTTGTAGCTTACTGGCAACAAAGTGATATGGAAAGAAAGGAAGCATTTATGCAAAAATGCCAAAATGGTCACACTGGTCGTATTTAAATGAAACAAAAATACTTTTAAACACTCTAAATTTTTGTTCTTTTTCTTTATTATTTAATTCAGCTAGCATTTGGCTGATTATTTTTTGTAAAAATCACCCAAATGATTCATTTCAGATCAGTTTTGATGATTAAAAACTGATTTATCACTTAAGCGATTAAAAAAGGATTCATATATGATTCATTTATATGTTTAAAAAATAATTTTTAAATATTTTGAATTTTGAATTTTTATTTTTGCCAAATGAAAAAAATAAAAATAGAAACTTTCATGTCAGCCAAACCAATAAGAAGCTTGGCTAAAAAAGAAGTCCAAAAATTATTGACAATTTGTGAACATTAATATAAGTGCAAATTGTTTCTTCTCTTCTTTGCGAAAAGCCAATTATTTTTGTTTGGTTCAAAAGCCATAATGTTGCTGATTTTATCGGAGAAAAATTTAAAAGACATGACAATTAAAAAATGATATGAAATATAATCAAAAACTATATAATTTACGATTTAAAAATGACACAAAAACGATTCAATAATGATAAGAAAAACTAGCATTAAAATGATCAAAAAGGAATCAGAAAATTGTATCACAAATGATTCTTTCAGGTGATTCATCGGTAGGGTACCATTTTCTCACAACGAGAGTATCACTTATGATTGAAAAATGAGCTCATATACGGGTATTTTTCTCGTGAAGCTGATTCCTAAATGATTAGATTATGATACAAAATGCTAGCTGGGAAAAAACGTGAAACGTATTACTAATACTTATTGGTTGTTTTCTAAACCTAGTAATCAAATGTATTCCAAGACATTTTAGCCCTATGTGTCGTTATTTTTTTAAAGTGGTGCGAGCAAATCAGAAACTTAAAACACGTTTATTTATTTTATTTTGTATTTTTTTTAGTTATGACAATGTTGTAGCAAATGAGCAATGAAATATATATGCAATACGATATCAACTTAAGTTAAACTAATTTTCTAGAGTGGCTTCTATGTTTGTACCAACATAAAATTCGTCAGCAGTTTCTATCGTAGGCAACCTGTCCGAGAAAAACAAAACCTGGATCAGTCTAGAACGAAAAATTTTAATTAATTTCATGTTGTAAAATTCTTTTCTTCATAAAAATAATTTAACGAAAATTAAATTATTATATATCTACCAAAGTTAAAATTTATTTGCTTTAAAGATTGAAGTTTGACTATTAACTGCCAGCCGCCGTCAATGGCGGTGAGTGTTAAACGGCAAACCCCTCTGAAGAGATTGTGTGGTTACAAGCGAAACATGTCAGGGCAACCTGTCCGTAAAAACCTGGATTTGATTCCTAGTTCAGTCAAGAATGAAAAATTATCAATAAATTAAAAAATATGCACAGAAAAAATTATAAGTAGTTTTTTATCAATTAAAAAAAATTTATTTAAATTTAATTAATGTGTTAATTAAATCAATTATTTTCTTTGTTGAAAGAAAATTAAAAATATAATTGTGATTTAATTAACATTTTAGTTGTTTTGAAATAAATTTTGAATTAAAATAATAATAAAATATCAAAAAATGATTTCGTTGAAAATAAAATAATTTAAATTTGTGAAATTGCTGTTGGAATTTGTCAAAATCAATCAACACATTGTTTGAAACGGGAAAGTTTTTTGATAATTTTTTTAATTAAAATTAAAAATATCATTATTGAAAAAAAAAATTCAAAATATTAAATTGTTACAATTTTTAGTAATCAATATAATCATTTTGGTAATAGGTGCAAAATCAATAAATGGGTTGCTTGATTCTATGAATTTGTTGTAAATTTGGTGATTAGAGACAATTTTTAATTTTTTCTGTGTTATTATAAATTTTTTTGATATTTTTAGTTAGGCTTGAGTTGATCAAATTTAATTTATATTAAATTATTTTTACTGAAGGAAGGAATTTTACAACATGAAATTTATTGATAATTTTTATTATTGGCTAATGAACTCAAGCCTAACTAAAAATTTTAAAACAATTGAATATTACCAGTTCAACCAAAATCACAATGGTTTTAAAAATTTGGATTCGTAAACTGTGACTTCACTACAAACATTCGTCACAGTTAGCTGATGTAGTGCATAATGTTCAAAGTTATTCAGCTAATAAATCTCATTTAAGTGTTGCAACTGTTTGCATTGTTTACATTTGTCCTTGAAGTTGTGTTGAGAAAGCTCAACAAGAAAAAGAAAGAAAAAAATAAAAAGGAAAAACAAAAAAAAAAAAAAATGTACTTTGGACTTAGGGATGCCAAACGGGATCGATTTTAACAAATCCCGGGATTCGGGATTTTAGAAATCCCGGGATTTTCCGGGATTTCGGGATTTTCGGGATCCCGGGATTTTCGGGATTTTCCGGGATTTCGGGATTTTTCGGGATTAATTTGTTTCTTCAATATACAACTTTTTTTTAAAAAAACAACAACACTTTATTTATTTATCTCTGAATTTTTAAAAATGAAAACTTAACAAAACAATTAAAAGCAACTTTTTTTAAATTAACTAAATTTTATTTATTTTTGAATTTTTAAAAAAGAAAAATTAACAGAACAATTCTTTTACAACTTTTTCTTATAAACAAAAGTTAAAATATATATATATTTTTATTTTTAAAAAAGAAAACTTAACAAAACAATTCATTGTATATACAAACTTTATTATATTGTTATTTCTTAATTTTTTGTGCGACGATAAAAATCTTACGCTTACTACTTTTAAAACAAAATATTATTTAAGATACATGTTAAAAAAAATTTTTTTAATTTTTTTATTGCATTACTGGAGCGAATTAAAAATGTGAAATTGGAAAAAATTAAAAAAATCACATTTTTTTCAAGTTTAAAGTCCTGTAGCTCAGTAAATCTTTATCCGACCCACACGGTATAGATATGTGCTGAACGAGATATCTATGCAAAATGTTAAATCTTGTACAATTCAGTTAAACAGTTCTCGAGATTTTTCGAAATACCTTAAACAACTGAAGAAAAACACGATTTTCGCGAATATCTCGAAAACGGTGCTTGGGAAAAATAAATAAATGGCATATTTGTGTTCAGAAGCACCAATTTAGCTTAGAAAATATCTCATTTCTGAGGTTAATTTTTTTGTGGCATAGTGTAATTGGCAGATGAGTGCTGGTTAGCTTTGCGACAGAATAGAAAACAAATGAGACATTGAGAAAAGCAAATTTCTTTAATGTGCAGTTTTTCGTTGGGAAAAGGATAATCGCGTAATGAGAAAACGGCCATAAAACAATTAATAATTAGAAAGTATAAAAATTCAATTAAACGAATATTTTTATACATATAAAAATTTTTGATACACAAAAGTTGTTAAATTGAGAAATCCCGGGATTCATAAAAATAAATCCCGGGATTCGGGATTTGTCAGTCCCGAAAAATCCCGGGATTTCGGGATTCGGGATTTCCCGTTTGGCATCCCTATTTGGACTTCAAGAAGAATTGACAAAAAGTACGAAAAACAGAAGTAAGGAAGAACATGTAAATTAATTAAAAATGGATAATCATTCAAAAAGGAAAATTTCGATCTACCAAGTGTTCAAATACAATTTGGTTTAAAGATTGATGTTTGACTATTGACTGCCAGCAGTCGTCGATAGCTGTGAGTGTTAAACGGCAAACCCCTCTAAAGAGATCGAGTGGTTGCGATTGAAACATGTAAGGGTAACCTGTACGTAAAAACGGTGGGTTCGAGCCCAGCTTCAGTCATGAATGAAAAATTACCAATAAATTTTAATTAATTTCATGTTGTAAAATTCCTTTCTTCATAAAAATAATTTAATGAAAATTAAATTTGATGAACTTTAGCCTAATTAAAATATCAAAATTTGGATTAAAAAACCATAAACAGTTCAACAAAATAACCACAATACTATTATATTTATTACATAATTTAAATTTTTTTTGTTTTTGTGCATAGATAACAACCATGTTCTAAATATCCAAATATTTTTTTTTTAAATTAACGCAGATTTTTCTGTTTATATAAAAGAGAGTATTTTTATGAACTTTAAATAGACGATTGTTTTCGAATTTCAGCCGAAATTGTTTTCCAAAACATGGTTGATAGAAAATTTTTAATTTCTATGGAAGTTGCTTATAAAAGTATTTACGAAATAACTATTTTTCCCACCTAAGGTATCGTATACACAAAATACGAGTACATACATTTATGAATAAATATCCATACATGCAAAGATTAAAACAATCAAGCAAACAAAATAACCCATACAAAATACATACACATACATATCGTCACCTAAAATGCAAAAGGACGTAACCACAACACAATTCAAAATTGAGTTTTTAATTGATCATGATGCACTAGACTTAGTAACATGTCTCTATAAAATTAAAAAAAAATGTTGTTACGCCCTTTTGCATTTTAGGTGACGCTATGATAGTCAATTCAATACTTCAGATTGAAGAGTTTGTAAAAGTATACATTGTGAGTATTTTTTCTAACAACACGCGATTGATAAGATAATAAAATGAAAACTAAAAAGCACACACACACACTTAAACAAGAAATTCTGTACAATAATTCCTGTTAGTAGATGGATTTTATTGTGTACAGCTCTACTCTTTGTCGAGCAAGTGTTCTCTTAGACAGTGTGAAAAGTTTAAATAAAATATGAAATTTTTATTTATATATCTTATTTTCTCTACTTTCCTAAAAATTCAACTTGTACCAAACAAAATTGAATGATAGGTACGGTAAAATAAGTTACAATTTTTGTTTAATTCTTTCCAGGCATAAACACTTTCAAAGTTATTACCTTTATTTCGTATATGTTTTGTTCATGCATCAAAATGCCTTCATATATGTACATACATATTTGTTTTTTTTTTAACAGATGCAAACATGTGCATGTGCCAGTGTGCATACGTAACAAACACTGGAATAACATGCTTTCGAAAGAATGAATTCCCTAATTCTCTTTGCAAAAATTTGCATAAAATAAATTTCTACAGAATAAAAATTTACTAAAGAATTAATTATTTGCTTAATTTTTTAAACTTTACTTTCAGAAGAAATAATAAAATAAAAATTAAAACGTTAAGTTCCTTGAATTTAATATATAACACATTAAATTAATACCTGTTTCACACTATATACATATTTCATTATTGAGGAGAAAGGGTGTAGAGAAGCCTTGGTGGTCAACAACTTAATGCGCTTTTACACGATCTGTATTTAGCAGTGTACTTGTCAAATTTCCCACTGCAAAATGCATACATGTCGTGCAAACGCAAAAAATTTGCTTCTGTAAATGTCAGATGGAATTAGCACTGTAAAATTTTTCAATCAATTCTAATTTGATCTGACAAACCATCTGACATCAGCTGTTTTGCAAGTCATTTGTTTGTGGCGGCATATATAAATTTTTATTTATTTATTTACACATATTCTTTAAAAAAAACAACATTTTTAATAACTGAAATAAAATTAAAAGTGAATAAAAATATAAATATGTAAATAATTTGCTTTTATTAACGATTTTAGGTTAAGTCAGATGAACCCAAAAACGAACGTGTGAAAGTAAAAATTATAAACCTTCTGTAGTTGTACATTTTGACAGACATATGCAATTACATATGAATTATACATCTGACAAACCCACCGCAAAATGCAGATTGTGTAAAAGCACCTTTAGCACTAAATGTGATATCAAGCAACAGTTTCATCTTCCTTTATAACAAATTTTTTAAAGTTTAATTAATTAATTTAAGTTTAATAGGTAAATGTCAAATCGTAGCTGGTTGCTCGCAACATAAAAATAAAGTCTAAGTATGTACAAGTTTTCGAAGGGACACCAACAAAAAAGTTCGAATGGTGTTGGAGGGTTTTGTCGCATAGTCTGAAACAAGTATAAAAAATTTTTATATCCCTCATTTTGCAGTAGACTGAGTAAAAGTATTTTATGGAAATTCGGTCAAGGATTTAATTTTATAAGAAAACCAAACAATAAAAACGCCATAGAAATTTATTTTAGAAAATTTAAATTTAAATTTTAAAGGAATTGCATATTCTA
Organism: Pollenia griseotomentosa; assembly: GCA_963931875.1. NCBI lineage: Eukaryota > Metazoa > Arthropoda > Insecta > Diptera > Polleniidae > Pollenia > Pollenia griseotomentosa. The sequence continues at coordinate 190,351,783 of OZ007562.1, read as the reverse complement.
TGTGAATGAATTCATCTGGGAATTTATTCAAGAAAATATAAAGCTAGTAAAATAGAGCTTAAGAATTTTTTTATGATAAATAAGAAGGATAATATTTTAAAATTAAATTTAGTTTTTTAGCGGTTTATTTTAAATTAGAATTCATTCTTTGAAAGGCTTGTGAGTAGTTGATTTCAGCAAATGTACTATTAACTACATTTGTTTACGTGATAATGGTATATTACTCATATAACAGAGTTCTGAAATGCTTTTGAAGTCGTATCGTTTTTTTATCCCCGAAAATTCTCCAAAAATATTTAATATAAATTTAATTTAATTTAAGGAACAAAGTAAATTGTTTAGAAAAGCATGAAAGGATATCTGTGGTATTTTGACAAAACATCTTAAGTCGAGATAAGATAGCAAAACAGTTTTTAAAAAAATTTTGGTGAAAAAATCATTTTTATCAAATAATAAAATAAACCAAAATTAAGGAAACATTTCGTTAATAATACAAAAAAATAAAAACGTAAACAAAAATGCATTTTTGATGAGAAATCGTATGGTTAACAAAATTTTTTCAACTTTTTAAATTTGACTTAAGATGTTTTATCAAAATGCCACAGATATATTTTATTCTTTTCGTTTTAAAAACTCTTTTGACTACGAAATAAAAACAAGTAAGAAAGTATAACCGGTCCCGCCCGACACTATGATACCCAGTATATAAGAAAACATTTTTGCAAGTGTACCCTATTTAGGACCCATGGGCAATCATGCACCAGCCAGAACAAAATTATATAATTAAGTTTAAGATTCATAAAAAAGTTCTTTGAGCACAAAATTTTTTAGATATCTTTATCTAACTGGAATTTGTTTGCCTTTGTGTGGTTTTAGAAAGCGGGCTTATATGGCACCTATGTTTAATTTTTGACCCACAAGCACAACATTTTTGGCATGACATAGGAGCTATCGTAAAAGTCGCCAATTTTGATGTAAAAACACATTTATAAGGAAATAATGGCATTTAAAACTATTTTCGGGAGTAGTATTTGAATGGGAGCTTGGTCAAATATGGACCGAATCAAAAAAAAATTTTAATAATAATACATAGTTTGGACCAAATTTACTCTTAATACCAACATAATGGACACAAAGACCATATTCCGAAAATAAGCTTGTATGGGGGCTATGTGAAATTATAAACCGATACGCTCTAATTTCAATAGGTTTGGTTCTTGTACCAATTAGACAGCCAGCCGACCAGACAGTCAGCCAGCCAGTCGGACAGATATCGTTAATTCGACTCAGAAAGTGATTCTGGTATACTTAAAGGTGGGTCTAGGACTAATATTTTAAGGTGTCACAAACATCAGCACAAATGCATAATACCCTCTTCACTATTGCGGTGTGGGTATAATAAAGTGTAAACAAATTTTTACTCAATTTGTTGTCATAGAAGATTCTATTGATTCCGCTCAAGCCGGCTTCTGAAGTGGCATTTACTGTGCGGAGCTACTTCTATTCCTACTTGTTCATTATTTAACTCCGGTCCAACGTTGGGGTATCAAATGGCGAATATATGGCATATTCTTAAACTACCTAGCCTCTGCGGATGACATTTGTATACTGTCAAACAAAGTGGGCACATAGAACAGCTTGCTTCAAACTTTCAAGCCAAGCTGAACGGCACAGGCCTAAAAATAAATGAAGCTTAGCCAAAATGTCTGACTGTTCATGGCAACAGTCCACAACTGAAAACTGCAGGAGCCCAGAACTATGCGATGGTCGACAAATTTTGTTATCTTGGAAGTATGGTCGCAATAGATGGTGAAGGACTGGATATGTAGGGACGCGGTAGTTAAATACGGATGGACTGATGGACACCGTGATTTGAATTTCTCTTCTCAGATTACATACATATACTTTATAGGGTCGAGGATTAATATTGTAGAAATTGCAAACGGAATGACAAACTTATAAATACCCTTTTACCATCAATAAAGGGTATACATAATAACAAAAATATAAATTACACAAAAAATCGTATTAAACTGTAGAAATTATACAGAATCCCTTAAAAATATGCCAAAATTCTTTCTATAACCATATTTACATAAAATTTTGATATCAAAATATTTATATAGTTAAAATTAAAAAAAATATTGCAAATACGTTTTCCCATATAAAAGTTGAAATCCCCTCCTTGGCAGCACTGATGACAGCATTGTTTGTGTAGAAAATGTGGTTGTTGCTGAATTTTATGTAGGTACATAAAAAGAGCGAGTTTAGTAACCTTAATCATGTACATTCATACATCTGTGCATATGCGAGTGTGTGTATATATATTAAAGCCCAAAATATACATAAATGAGTAAATAAGAATAAAAGAGGCCTTCAGTCACACACTAATACACATGTAACTTAAATGTGAGAATAAAAGTTGACCGTTGTGCCATAGAGAAACGTTCATAAAACACATTTAGTGTTTCTAAAAACGATTTAATTCTATACAAAGAGAAAATTTTTTATTGCTAAACGTACGAGGATAGTCTCTTAAGTTGTTTTTAAAAAATATATTTACTGCCTGGACTACAATTTAAGCAAGAACATTTCTTTTGTATATTTACATTAAAAACAAAACTTATTTTCTTATTATTTTTTCCAATACAAATAGACGAAAGAAATGTTTTGTTTACATAGTGGGCCAGGTAGTTCAAAAGTTGAAACTTGATGAAATAGACAGGTAGCAATACTTTGCCAGATGACGATTTTTCGCTCTAGTATTGTTTGTCTAGTCTTATGTCAAGTTTTGTTTATGTTTACAAAAAGTTCACGTTTTGTGCTGTGATTATTGTATTGCATTAAAGTTTTCGATTATTTGAATTAAAATAAAATAATTATTAAATAAGGCAAAGTTTGATTTTAGTTTCAAATAATTTTTGACGTATTTTTCATTTTTGTTGTAATGTTGTATTTGTTGCCTTAGCGCTGCCACCTGTATTATTTCAACATAAATAAAACCTAATAATATTCATTCAATAAATTTTCAATGACCTCCACCGAGAGTTCGAATATTTCAGGAGAAGGCTTTATATATCATCAACAAAGTTTAAGCCAATCTTAATTAAAGCTGACCTCACAGTATAATAATTCGTTGCCTTATTTAAATAAAAAAAAAATCATGATTTGTTTCAGAAATATTTTTAGGCACAAATTTTGAAACAATAATACATTTTTTAAAGAATTTAATGGTTCCAAAATTGCTTTTCAAAAGGCCGCTTTATATGACCCCTTTGGTACATTATTGAAGTAGTTATTATCATAATACATACACCCAGAGAAAAAACATGTTTAACATGTTGGTATGACGCCATACAAAGTTCAATTGGTTCAGGAGTTGAAGCCAACTTACCATCCAATGCGTTTTCGCTTCGCTAAGTGGGCCTGCGATCGACTTACAGAAGATGCCGATTTTGCCAAAAAATCATCTTTTCAGATGAAGCTCATTTTGATCTTGGCGGGTATGTAAACAAGCAAAATTGTCGCATTTGGGTCACAGAAAACCCGCACGCATACATTGAAAAGCCGATGCACCCAAAACGAGTCACTGTTTGGTGCGGATTTTGGTCCAGAGGCATAATTGGGCAATTTTTCTTCGAAAAAGAGCAAGGAGTGGCCGTTACAGTCAATGGCGATTGTTATCGGGCCATGTTGAACGCATTTTTGTTCACAAAAATAAAAGAGGAGGATATTGGCAACATTTGGTTTCAACAGGACGGCGCTACGTACCACACAGCCGAAGCTACACTCGATGTTTTGCGGCCTGTTTTTGAAGATCGCATTATCAGCCGCAGAGCTGATGTCGTTTGGGCACCTCGGAGCTGCGATTTGACACCGTTGGACTATTATTTGTGGGGTGCCGTGAAAAATAAGTGTTACGCCGACAAGCCAGAGACAATTGACGCTTTAAAGGACAATATTCGTGAAGCCATTGGTAAAATACAGCTGCACACAATCGATAATGTGCTTAAAAATTGGACCGATCGTGTAGGCTACTGCATGGCCAGCCGAGGCAGCCATTTGAATAAAATTATTTTCCATTATTAACCGGAAGGATTGTACTTTCAAATAAAAAAAGAAATTTGAGAAAATATTCAGTAGTTTTTTTTATAGCATTTTCAAAAAAAAAAGTTATTTGGCGGACCCTTTATTATGGATTTCTTAAAGATTTTGTTATTCGTGCTTAATTCCCAACTTTTATTCTTGATAAAAACACTGAAATTTATAGTTGATGGGATAAGCTATTCCTATGCGAATTTCACTGGTTGCTTAGGTTAGATCGTCAGGAAACTTCATCCATAAAGCTTTTAGAAAAACTAAAGACATTAAGCCAAATAAAACTGTTAAGCATATAAGAATTTGTAAGCAACAGTTCTACTTGTAACAATATCAAAGTTTCAACAAAAACATCAACAATAAACAGTGAGTTTATCTCTCCTTACATTCCCCACTACAACTGATTGGAATTTGTCCAACATTAATTGAAGTTGTAAGTAGGTTAAGAAAAAACAAAATTAAAACAAATACAACTTGCAAAAGCATGTTGCCAGTTAAGTTTTCCTAGGCCGTGCACTTGCCAGTTTATCATCAAAAGACATTTTTGGGAATACAAAATTTTAATCTAAAAGATTTTGTTATTCGTGCTTAATTCCCAATTTTTATTCTTGATAAAAACACAAATATGTGTATCACATTGAAATATTGGTTTTGTACCTTTTAGCATACTGATCGAGCTTTGATAGTTTTATTAAAAACAATTTATTTTTGAAAAACGTTTGGTAGATCATTTAACAATTTCTAAATTCCATTATACATTTTTATAAATAAAGTTTAGTAAATCAATGAAAATTGTTAAAATAAAGCTAAAATTTGATCAATTTACTGCTCATGCTTTTTTGGGATTTTTTCGCAAATATTTGTTAGGTCTGAACATGCCTTAACTATGTCCGTCCGTCCGGCCGGCAATAAACATTGTGCACAAAGTAAAAGTTGCATTTTTGAAAATGAATTCATGAAATGGTCCATAATTTCACACAGCCCCCATACAAATGAATTTCCGGAATGTTTCAATTAAAATTTTTAATTTCCATTATTTATGCATATTTCGCACTTAGTTTACAAGATTATCAAAGTGCGCAATAAACATTGTAGGGTCTTACATCAGATTCGGGTGGCTGGTCAAAACAATTAGAATTCTGAATAATTGGAAATGCTGATTAATGAATTGACTGATCAAGCAAAATTTTATTTAACATATATACAAAATTAAGAAAAATAAAACGCACTGACGTCATAAATAATATGTGTCATATTGTTCTTGAGATAATATTATAAATAAAAAAAAAACATATACATATGTATATAATAAAAGTAATTTAGAAATGTTTGCATTTTTCTTAAATTTTGTTTAGCTTGCATTAAAACGTCCAAAGAGCGGAGTTTATGTCAATGAAACCGAACCTCCTAATTTTAGTCCTAGGGATGACATTCCTTATAGTACCTACAATCCACGAGTGTTACAAAAGCAATTCGATGCTCAGAATCTTAAGAAAATAGACTTAATTCCCAGCAAGGCCACCGATGACATGTGGACTTGGAATGTTGGTTTACAAAAAAAGGAAAGTGATTTGGATCGGGTTTTTCTTGAGGCGTCTGTACCGAAATTTGGTAAGTTTATTAATACAAAACTCCATTAAAAATATAATTCTATTTTTATCAGAATGTAATAACCTGGAGTTGAGAGCTTATACAATGCCTAAAGATGTCCATAAAACTTTTTCGGCTGACATAATATTGGGTACGAAAGCAGTTCAACCTCAGGCGATTTTAAAAAAGAGAAAGTAAGATTAAAACCTAAACTTTTATTTTGTTTCATTTTCATAAATTTTATTTATGAGAAAAAAGGTATGTTTATTCACACTTAACAAATATTTGAAAAAAAAACTTTAAAAAATTGATCTATTTTAACTTTGCTTAAACCAATTTCAGTTGATTAAAAGTGCTATTTGATCTAGCTAACGTTACGCAAAGTCAAACAAAAGTTTAATAGAAATAGTGGTTACGTGTGAGCCGTCAATTGTTTGTTAAGTGTGACCATAGCTTAAAGCGGCTCATACACTTGCAATAAAATTGTTCAATTTTACGTATTATACAATTATATCGCAATGTGTATGTGATATTCGAAGGTGGCACAATAAATTGGCAACAATCAAAATACTTTTGATTTTTATTGCACAACGAAAAAAAAGTGAAATGTGTTGGCAACATTGTACAATGCTGTTTATGTTATTCCTATAGGTTATGTTCACCTTTTTATTGAATTTTTAATTTGAAATAATATGGCGAATATCATATACAATAATATTGCAAGTGTATGGGCCGCTTAAGAAGTTTTATTAATTTTAAGCCCTCCTAGCAATAACTTTACATACATATTACCTGCAACTACCTGTTTAACTAGTTTCTAAACGCCTTTATTTTTCGAACCTATTCACTACTTGCAGTATTACATTACACCAAATTTTAAAGTACGCCCAGAAAAAAAAATTTTTTTCAATATGGTCACCTCTAACAAAACTACTACTATCTTTTTCTCTGCGTGAACTTTTCAGTTATTCACAAAGTTATTTGCTCTACGGAGCTCTGGAGCACAAAACTAAAAAAATCAACAAAAACTGGAAAAATCTAAGTTTAAATATCATCTGGGACAGTAAATTTCTTTACGCATATTAAGATTTGTGCTTGTATGAAAAAATCACTTGCTAACCGTAAAATAAATTATACGCACGCGGAGAATTGGGAGTAAGATTCAAGCCTAACAAGTATAGACGTTGTTCCTGGCAGCCTCAGTACAAATCTTAGCTTTGCCAAATTGTTTTTACTTTTTGTTAATATTTCCTCTGTAGTAAAACAAAAAGGTATCCAAATGGAGACATCACCGTAAAAATAATGAGTTATTGGTGTTGAAAGATACGTAGTGTTTAACGAAATTTCTCATTACAAAATAGGTTAGTTGGTAAGATAAGTATTTGCTGGGATCAAAAAAAAACCTTTATTAATACCGTACTTAGACAATGCAATTAACGCCGAGTTTTTTTCTATTTTCTTTTAAAGCAGTTGCTACGAAACTCTTTTCACATTTACATTTTTTTCAAGCATTTTTTCAACCCCGTTTTCTTCCCTACACCTCTTGCTAACAAACAAAAAGTTGCATGCGAAAGTTGCGGCGTTAATTGCATAATGTAAATTTTGTCTAAGTAAAATTTCCTGAATTTTAGATATCAATTATCAGGGTTAGTTTTTTTTATTCTATTTGCATGAAAAATATGATTTTGCATATTTCTTAATTTTTTCCCAAAAGAAAAAAATATTTTTTCATATATTTTGCATATTACGCAGGCTGGTAGCCGTTTTTAACAAAAGAATTGCATTTGAGTCAATCTGTTGTAATTACAAAATAAAAATATGTATATCGGTGCTTTTCTTTCATATGCATTTTCTTATATCGAAATTTTTAACAAGAACAATAAAAAGGTTTAAGTTTTTCTTTCGGTTACCGTTTTTGATAGTGATTTATTTGAAAATGAATAAAAAAAAAATTAAAAAAGACTTAAATGCTCGTTGCCAGCGGATTTTTCGAAAAAATACCTGCACATGCTAAAATAAGTCCGATATTTCCCTACACGTTGACCAAATTTTCGCTCCAAAAATCCCTACGTATTATTGTCAGTAACCCTGGATGGTTACTGTTCGTCAAATCGACGAAGCTCATTTAAATTTAATCATATAACATTTTTACGTGTATTCAAATTACGCTCTTTTTTTCAACAACGTTAGCTGATGACGAAAGCTTAAAAAATAATTAATTTGAAAACACAAAAAAGTGCTAAAATTCGTATAAAATTTTGAGATAGATGAAAAACTTTTATTTTTATTTAGCTTTTATGTTGTATTGCCTCTTTATATCCAATAAAAAAAAAAACTTTACTGTATTTTTTTATAAATTAGACCAATATATTTCGAACATCTTCTGTTCATCTTCAGGATCTATACAGTTTTAAATACAATAAAAGTTTTATTTATAATACATATAATTTTTATAAAAATCGAACAAAAAAACTAAAAAATTACCTGAATTGATTGAAAAATATAATACAAATGAAAAATTATTTTTCCCAAATAACATTTAAATGTTATTATATGTAACGATTCATACTACAAGCCCTATCCTTTTAAAATACATTTTAAAATAAAGGTAGCTTCACCTGAATATTACTTTTAAAGGGGGGAAAAAGGAAAAAAAAATAACAAAACAAAAAAAAAAAAAATATATAAGAATAAGTTTGATTTAATTAAATCAAATTGAAAACTACATAGATAAATACATATATAATATTTACTTTCTTAAAGGAGTAATTAAATTACAGTATGTGTTTATGTAATCCTTTTTATCACTTTTGAAATTACAAGCAACTTGCTCGTACTTAACAATCTGATTCACTTCATGAACTTTTATTTTTATGTTTTATTTTAGTTTATTTTATAATAAAATGCTTAATTAAAAAAGATTTTGTTAATTTTTTACTTTGAAAGTCGATCCGCAAAGTTTTTTTTTTAAAAAAGTTCTTCGATTCGACGATGAGAGTAACGTTAATGTACCAAAATGAAGAGTAACCTTTCAGGGTTAAAATAGAAGAAAAAAAAAAATTTGTTATAAAAAATAAATTTTATTCGAATATGTATTTATATTAAAGCTTCGACAAAAAATAAGTACAAAACAAAAAAGTAATACATACGTACAATTAAATCTTTCAACATTGGATAATATCCCAGTGGTATAAGAAAGAACCATTGCCATTAGTGACTAGCGAAATGGTTGGCATTTTCATTCTATAAACCAATGGCGCTAGTGATAGGGTATACCACAGTTTACATACATATCTCTTTCTCCTTCTCTTTCACTTTTAGCTGTAACAATTGGTACGCACTATTCATTAGCTTCTTCGTTTACCCTAAGTAATGCAGGAAACATATTTTTTTCTAAGATAAATTCTTTATTTGCCACTAAGGCATTGATGTCCATTTCAGCAAACAATTGTTTAGAAACCCCATCACTTTGTATTGTAAGATATCTTAGAAAAAACACATACATATACCCAGAGAAAAAACATGTTTAAATATGGTCACCTCCAACAATACTATGTTTAAAGACAATTTTGAACCATGTTATTGTTAACGACAACCATATTATGGTAAAAATAGTCCTCGATCAAGAGGCCACAACCATATTATGGTTGCCTCCGAACATATTATGTTTAATAATAACTAAAATATGTTTAACATTTATAATAGCATGGTTGGTTTTCAACCATAGCTCTTGAAAAAGAGGAAAATACTATTGTTAACTTGAAAACAAATTATTGTCATATTTAATCATAAAATGTTAATAGGCAACCATAATATGGTTGTGGCTTCTTGATGGATGACTAATTTAACCATAATATGGTTGTCGGTGACAAAAATATGGTTAAATTTAACATATTATGGTTAAAATTTTCTTAAAACATAGTATTGTTGGAGGTGACCATATTTAAACATGTTTTTTCTCTGCGTGTACATAGAAGCGTCGTCAACTTTTTAAACCACCAGTAACTCTCGAAATATATTTTTAGGCGATTTTAGGGAAAAAAGGATTTTTTAACCGTTTTGGACAAGAAAATATTACTAACAAATACGTTTTTTCTGCATTTATTTCATAAATAATGTGATATGACAAAAAATCCCTACGTATTGGAAATTATAAAAATCTGTCCGATTTCCCTACGCTTCTATTTTAGTATTAAAAATACCTAACTGTAGGAATTTTCCCCTATTTCTGGCAACACTGATGGTGAGAGATAACCCTGGAATTTTCAAAGTTGATAGTTTCCGTCTGTTTTGTGTGGTTTACATGAAAGTTTATCCGTCATAGAAGACGTAAAAGAAAAAGTTCAAAATATTAAGGATAAAATACTAATTTAAAAACTTAACAAAGTTCTTAACCGCAATGTTGGTTTTCAAACGTTGACCCAGTTAAAAACAATATTTATTTTAATAAAAGCGAAACCGATGAATACACTGACACACTTTCTCCATGTGAACTAAAAGTATTTAAGTTCGCGGTAGTAACATCGACTTGAACGTATATATTCAATATATTCTACGATTTTGAACAAATAAAATAAAGATAATCGATTTATAAGCAATAACCATTCTTTATTTAATTTGTATATATATGTAGAAAAAAATCGTCTACGTAAATATGGAGGACTCAGAGCTGAAACGAACTCAGTCATTAAATATAAATAAATCCTCCGCAAATTTTAACTCTTTTCAGTTCTGCAACGGATTAAATCAAAAAGTGTTTTGTTCCTAAGGTAACGGTTATAAACGTAAGTCAATGCTCCAAGACTCAATAAGAGTTCACTTTCTCGAACCCAAAATATTTTCGAATTTTCTTTTTTGACTTGGTTCGCTTCATCTCTAAGCCATCCATATACTATAAAGAATTAATAATTATATTTATTCGTTTTTTAATTTTAGCTACTATCGTAGACCAATTGAAATGGCTTGCTTATACGTTGGTTTCGTTGAAGGGTTCCGCTTGAACGCCGACTTTTGGACGGCCGAAACTATGGATAACATCATTAAAATGGCCGAAAAGCTTATTGAGAAATGCGTTAAAATGAATTACAAGTCCCAAGACAATGATTACGATATAATTCCCCAAATCGAAGAAAGACAAGCCGCGTTTAATATTAGAGTACATTTTTCTGGTCCTCTTAAAAGCGAACCCAATATCTACAAAGCTTTGACCATATTCTTCTCCAAGTATAATGTTTGCATTTTGTGTTCCAACAAATTGTTCTTATTGATATCGAAGAGATGTAAGAACTTTTTTTATGTTTATGATCCCAATGGAAGAGCTGTAGATTGTACTCGCGATTTTAAGAATGGCAAGTCTGCCTTGTTGACCACACACTATGTGGAGCATTTAGTTCATTTTATAGTGAATATAAGTCAAACGAACTTGGATGATGAATTCAAATTATATGAGATTTTTCTTACCAGTTACGGCAAAATACCTGACCCCTTGCCTAATAAACCCTTTCCAAAACCTTATCATAAGCAGTGGGCCGTTGTGAATGAGTCGTACGCTGTAATACCGGGCTGCAATAATGGTTTGTTTCAGCCTTCAACATCGGCTGCAGATAACCCCTCTATGTTAATATCTGTGATGGCCATACTGTATGCTCATATTGAACGTGGAAACTCCTGGAAACCAGGTCAGGTAGACGAACTTATTAGACTGGGTACTGCCTACTACAAAAGTCTTAGAAGAAAGCTGAAACTAAAGGATGCCCAACATGTTACAATAGTTGATTTGCCAGACAAATACGTTTTGGGTACCTTTAAGGCATCTCTAAAAAAGGTTCCATTTATGTATACCGGTACCGTGACGGACCTTTGCAAAAAATTTATGGACTCCTTATTAACATGCGGCATGCAGGAATTGTTCAATAACAAATGGGAAGCGGCTCTTCTTCAAATCGATAACTCGGTTGTGGGAATTTGGCGGGATGATGAATTGTTTTATGTCTACGATCCATTTCGAAGAGGTAAAGCTGGCCAAGTTTTAGATCCAGATGACTATAGAACCCAAGGGGCTGCCATACTACAAATGCATACGAATACTGAGTCTCTCCTTAGAATATTATATGAAAATTCCTTGAAAATGCGCCGAGGTGGAAAATTTTTTATACACGCCATTAACGTTGGCTGCATTAAACCTATAATGGATGGTAAGCCCAGGAAGTTGAGGTATCCTAAATTGAAATTAACTCCAGAAACGTATGTGCAACGAAATCAAACCTTAGCAGAACAAGGACAAGGTGATGTCACGAAAGATGCTCCACAAAAAAAATCGGCAAACCGTGACAAAGTAAAAAAGTCAAAGAAGGCGAAAAACAAAGACAAGAAAACTCAACTGGACATGGTATGCAGTATAGAAACGTTAGAAGAAAAGGAATATCAAATAGTTATAAAAGCTTTTGAAATCGTAGAACCAATGCTAGATGCGATAATTTGCGAAATTGTTGACAAGTTTCCAGAATCTATTATCGGTAGACCTAAATTATATAAGTCGGCAGCTCGAGTTCTTTTACAATCAGATAAAGAATATTTGGAAAATCTGAAGTATCTAGTTAAGCATGACCAGGATAATGATAACAGGGAAATGTCTGTTAGAGCTGAACCAGAGCCAATTGAACCCGTAATTACCTTGGAAGATGAACTTAAACTGCCAAGTAATTTCAAAACTTTACCCGATGGTTCATGGATTATTTTTAGCTCGCAACACGTGAGTTGTGCGGACGAAGAGCAATACAAGTTAACGGGACTTCTGTCCAGTATTGTAAGTGCTGCTCTCACAGCTAAATATAAAATATCAACATGGACTACCAAGCTAATAGATTACGCTTTAGCGTCAGTCGAAAATTTTGTTGAGGACTTTAAAACCTATCAATATGCCTTGGGAGCATTGTTGCATAAAAGCATACCTAAATTATTGCTGGGTGACAAAACCTTTCAATTAACTGTACAAAAAATTTTAACATCGGATGCTAAAGTAACATTGAGGCAGACATTGGCAGATACTTTAAAGAGCTTTAATCGTTTATTGGTGATTTGTCAAAAATTCTGTTGCTTGATAATTAAAAGATACAATTTTCTCTATATGTTCTGTGGATTTCCCGTAAATGCTGTAGGTTATAGACAACCCAACGGTCCAATTTGTTTAATGCGTTTCGTTGACTTGGACTCTGCCATCCGACGCATTGAATTCAGTTGTAATCCTCAGGGTTGTGATATTTCAAACTATGTAGTGATCCCCATAAATGTAACGGATTTAACTTCAGAATCCCAGGGCCGTTACAAAACTTGGCCCAAAAACTTAGAAAAACAAATGGTAGACACAGCATTAGAGGAGAAATCCAGGTTGGAGGAAAGTAGAAAATCAAAAATGCGTTTTCTTAATGAAGAACTGACCAGAGAAAATCTCCGCATAAAAAACTTCTGGAAAAAAAGAGTAACAAGGAATAGAAATAAAATTCGAAAGATCATGAGTTCGGTAGAAGCAACAAAAGGAGAATTTATAAGTGAAGCTAATGAATATGAAGATGAGGAGTTCCTTAATGAGGAAGAACTTGAAGAAGAATGTACAGTAGAAGCGAAACACGATTTTGATAGCGAACTGGAAATAGTTAAAGTCGATGAGTATCCAAAACCTCGACCCGTACTTTATGGTTATAGATTGCGCGAAAAGGATTTGTTGTACAAGATACAAGGTAGCAAAGCCTTAACAGGTAGAGATATTTGCACTTACGAAGAAATTAAACCTTGTCTGTTTGCCAGTACTTTGGCCATTTTGTATGCTATTCTGAAACCTCTTAACAAATGGTCTTCCCATCGCATCGACCAGGTTATAGATTCTACTTTAGTACTAAGCGATACAATAGAAGATGTAGCCAATGCCAAAGATAGAAATCTAAGAAATTTATCCGTAGATGACTATATTTTTGATATTTGGCTAAGGGTTTATGAGCCCCTTGGTAACATCGGCAATCTGGATAATCAATTTGAACGGATTTTGTCTCAGAAAAAATACATAATCTTGCAGACGGCCAACTGTTCCTACGCTGTAAGCAGAGACAAATACTATCACTTATTCGATCCTTATCCTAGCATGGCTTTAATGGACGATGGCGATGAAGACCTGGAAGAGGAAGAGAACACAGATTATCTGAAACGCCAACGTAAATATCCCAAATCGATTAAGCGCTTTGGTGAACGAAATACAGCTTCGTGGGTCCTATTTGCCGATATCAGCTCCATGGTTAAATACATGAATCAAAGAGCCTGCTCCAAAACTTGGAAAGAAAACCGACAATATAAATTTATAGTCATGGAAGCAGCTTCCTTTAAAAAGGCTCCACAAAGCACATTTATGCTACAACTTCTTACAGGAATGCAGACTTGTAATGTGTACGATGAACAGGACACATCAGTGTGTGCTCACAATGAATCTGTAGCTTGGCTGGAGCACTGTCTTCCCATTTGGAGTAGATTAAATCGAAGGAATGCAGCTGGGCGATATCGTGGTATGGTTGTTACGAAATTAAAAGAATTCGATATTGAAATTGAGCACAGACTGTGGTCATTGTGGGGAAATTTGCACCCTCAGGCCCCTGTATTTGAGACTTCGACAAGGGGAAAACAATATCTGCCTTGCTGCGTCATATCCTTGTGTGCTGCCTATCTTTATAGACTAATCGATTGGAGCCCACAACTTTTGGACTCGATAATTGTCAATGGTGATCGCTATCTAAAAGAAAGCATACAAACAATTCAGTGCGAAGATTATGAATATGCCTTGGAAGACCTCGATACAGAATGCATGCTGGACAGTGTGAAATTCGCCGTTCATATTGAAATGGTGGCCTTTGGCATGTTGTACACTCGTGTTCATTATAATTCCTTCAATTTAGCTAAAGCTCTAACCTATTTCTTTAAATGTTTTCAATTTGGCATACTGCAATCTTTCAAGAAATGCTTAGCTATTGGTTTTATGCCCGGTCGTGATGGTGGCTACTTCATGTTCGACTGTCAAAGTCGAGACAGTCCTCTATTTCCTAAAGGCCAAGGTTCTTCATATGTATTGCGCACAAAATATTTGCAAATTCTATTGTATTGCATTGTAGTTACGCTTAATATTCCATATTATAATGTTCCTTTCACTTTGCACAAATTAAATTTGATGGTCAAACATCAGGAGGGCGATGAAGAAGAATAATTTTTTGGACTACGTAAAAAAATTACATAGCTTTTGAGAAAACTTTTTGTTTGAATTTTAATATGATTTGAAGTAATTATATGCTAAACCTTTAAAATGTAAAAAATAGTAAAATAAGTACTACATTAATTTTAAAAATAACAACCTCTAAATGTTTTAGATTTGCAGATTTAAAAATAATAAAAATGCAAAATTAAAGTGGTTCAAATACAAATAAAACAAAAACTTTTGTAAAAATCATTTGAAATTAAGATAATCCACCCTTGTCGAGACTACGGTCACGACTTTTGTTAATATTTAGTGAGATTTAACATAATATGACAAAATAAACTAATTATACTACTAGACATAGCAAAAAAACTGTTTTTGTAAGATGTGGTATTATAATCAAAATAATATTCGAATTAAAGGAAATGATTATTTAGTTTGCTTGTTGGTCCCGTTTTTTCGTCAAATATTTGACAAGTGTGACCGTAGCTTTAGTCGTTGTTGACAACAATCGATTGTATTGACGGACACTTGGCATTTTCTAAGGCGCTTTTAATTCAATGTCGAGTAGTCAGTCAATTGTGTTTTAGTCGAAAAAAATTTTAATTAAAAAAGTAAATGTGTACGTAGGGACTTACTAAATAACTTTTTTGGACCACACTTATGTATCTAAATAAAAAATGCAAATTAAAGATATCTTATGGAAACAAATTTTATTCACAAGTGTTAAAATTTAATTGTAAAATTAGTCAACCAAATGTTTACCAAGCCCCTCTGTTTAAAATATATGTATATCAGGGGCCTTATTCTGGCAGTCCTGATCGAGTATTTTCTCGATTCGAAAGCAATTTTATTTCTAATTCTTTCAGTCGATACTGAACGAATCGAAATTATTTCTTTAGTATTGTGAAACTCAAATTAATGCTTTGCAACACTGAAAAACTAATTCCGATTCGTTTAGTTTTGACTGAAATAAGTAGACATTAAATTGCTTTCGGATCGAGAAAGTACTCGATCACGACTGCCAGAATCAGGGCCCAGAAGTTAAGAAATTAGACTTTGGCCAAATGCCAACTATGGAGAAACACTTAAATAACTACAGCCTTCCGAATAAATACTTTGCTTTTAATTTAGCCAAAATTACACTTTCTAATCAAAATTGTCTTGGTAAAAAGTTGATAAAAAGAAAAACACAGCATCAGAGGAAAAAGTAATAAGAGATGATATTTTTCTGTCAG
Organism: Pollenia griseotomentosa; assembly: GCA_963931875.1. Classification (NCBI taxonomy): domain Eukaryota; kingdom Metazoa; phylum Arthropoda; class Insecta; order Diptera; family Polleniidae; genus Pollenia; species Pollenia griseotomentosa. The sequence goes on along the minus strand of OZ007562.1, from coordinate 190,335,628 downwards.
ATTATCGATAACTAATCGATATCGACACAAGAGTGTTCGAAAATGCCAAATTTTCGTAGACGTAATGTAGCCGATGACTTGATGTGCCAACGACTTTAAATTGACGTCAAAAGCGACTTACATAATAAGGGTTACCTTTAAAAATTTTACATATTTATATTTTAATATAAAATATTAACAACAGGATATTATAACTTTTTTGTCGATGGGCTTAATTTATTGTTTAACTAATGTGAACTTTAATATTTGTTTTTGCAACGTTAACTTCTTAAATTATTTTCAGCCGTTTCGTGTGAAACATGAGCAGGCTCTACCGGCGCAACAGGTTGTTTTTGTTGTTGGTCCAGTTGATGATGCAAAACAATCATTTGTTGTGGTTCAATTTCAGCAATTGCCTGCATTTCTTGTTCACGATGCATTTGTTGCATTTGCTGTTTACGCATCAATTGTTCCTGGTACTGTTGATATGTAATCTGGGGAATGGGTGCAGGAGGTGGCAACATCATATCAAAAGGAGGAAGAAATTGATTTTTTTGACTGTGACTCCAAGATATGGGCGGTAGATAACTATTTTCTTGTATTATAGCAGATTCGTGAGGTGAAGTTGTTGTCTCGTACGACGGTTGGGCCTGTACTGGAATTTCTGTGGTGGTCATGGAGTAATCATTTATATCCTGGTCAATTGTGAATTGTTTACCGGTCGTTGTTTCCTCCGCAGGCGATATGTTGAAAGTAGTGGGAGTTGAAATGGTAGTGGTTGTCGGTATATCTGCTGCTGTGGTAGTGTCCGGTTCAACAGGTGGTAAATATGTTTTCATAGGCTGTGGTGGTTGTAAGTTTTCAATTTCTTGCGCTGTTGGCAAGTAACTATACCTTATTTCTGGAACATTTTCGTTGTTGTTAAAAGACAATTTCGTAACCTGTTGTTGCTGCACACCATAAACGGGCTGGCCTTTAAAGATTTCTATTTGTGTTGGCAACTCAACTACTTCATGTTCTTCTATTGTTGTTTCGACTCGTTCATTATATGGCCTTTGATTGCGATGCAAAGGCATATCAATACCATTCGGGTGGTGATGATAGTGTTGAAAGTTTGGTGTTAAATAGTAATTTTTAAAACGGACAACATCAGCTGTTACTACAGTCATCAAAATGGTCAGTATTGCTGAAGAATAATTCTAGAAAATACCAATTTGGATAATAAAAAATTACTCAAAGTGACAAAAAAGAAAAAAATATTGAATATTCTTATAAAATGATATATATTAGATCATAGACCTTTTTAAGTGATAATTTTGAAATCTTTTTGATGGTGGGTAAAAAAAAATTTTTAATAAACCTTTTATAAGTCAAAAATATTTTTTATGAATATAGGGGCAAGTATATGGTCTGGATCTATGTAAAATTCTAACACTTTCTAGCCATGTCCTTCCGTATGTCAGTCTGTTGAAAGTACGAAAAAGGTCACAATTAAAGAAATGGTTAATACAAATTCGGTAAAGATTATTGTTGAGCGACAGAATCGTTGGGTATTAAAAATGGTCCAAATCGGTTAACTATTTCACCTTGACCCATGAGCAAAAATTTGTTTTTTTAGAACAAATGCTCGGTATCAAAAATTGGGCAATGTAACACTTTTTTCTGCACAACGCACAGTTGGAGGTTAAACAAAATTGGAAAAATTCTGTATGTTATAAACGGTTAGTCCGATTGGAACATTGAATTAAATTTGTGGATCCCGGAACTATAGACACATAAGGTGGGCAACCGTAGGTTCCCAAAGTAGGGCATCTCGGTTATTGTAAAAATTAAAAACGATCCAGAATTCTTAATTTTTGCCCGATCTTATCAATGAAATATACTAGTCGAGTTCTTCCAAAATGTTAGCAACATGCGTAGCTTATAGTTTATAGTTAAGAAAAATCCGACTTTGAATTTTGAAACCACACAGAAAGAAAAACACTCGGGAAAATCAATTTTTTATGATTACTTTAAGTACGAGCAGTACTCAAAAATTCAACTACAAATAACACTAAAACGTACTCAAAACAATCCTAAATGGCATTACTTTCGAAAATCCCCGGAATTACTTGAAATAAGTATAAAATTCTTAAATCAAGTAAAAAAAGATTAAACTTTTCCTTGTGCTTAACCGGCTTACGCATGTTCTTATTTTCTATACACATTGAAAAAAAGTCTGGCCAGACTCAAGTGTACCACGAAGGGTTAAAAAGTAAATTTGCTTCTCATTTAGTTTATATTTTTGGTTGAATATGTACATAAGATTTCTAAAGTTAAACCATATCGGGCATGATGTTAATGTTTTATCATTCTGTAAGGTGTAATACGGGTAAGTAAATCAATCATAATACATTTTTCTTTCTAATTCCTTTTTTCAAGCACGAAATATGGATAAAGTCAACTTTATAATATTTGAATCAAGCGCATTTTGAGATTGATTCAATCTTAGTTTTACTTAAGTCAATCTCATTTTCGGATTATATCAAGTACGAAATTGGGATTAAATATGGATAATTTAAGTATTTTGCTATTAAAAACCGTACTTTAATCAATCTTTCTGTACTTGATTCAAGAAAATCTGTGCTCACCGTACTATTAATACCGCTTCGGATTGATTTGAGTACGGATGGATTGATTTTTCTTTTGAGTGTAGCAATTTGTAATGTTCTGCAGGAAGAATTGTGAAAAACTTTTGTAGTTTAAAAGTTATATGCATTTGAAGTTTTATCGCTCATTATCAAATTGTGAAAGCAATGGACAAAAAAAAAAAATAATTTAAAAAGTTATTATTAAGTATTTAAACAGTATTTAAATTTCGCAAAAATTACACAAAAACTTTATGATCCAAAAAGAGTCCAAGAAAAATTTGACCCATTTTTGAATAATTACACATAAATCGGCAACGCAGGTCATAAACTAAAACTCTTTTGAGGAGTTTTATTTTTTCTTTTGAGGAGTTTTATTTTTCCGTTTAAAATAAAACTAACTTTGCTTATTTCTTACTTTTTTTAAAGAGCCTGAGAGCTCTTTTTTTGAGTCTATCTGATGATTTAACAAACAGTTTTTTTTTTAATTTTCTGCAAATGGATTTGAATACAGGTCGCTAAATACCAATTTATGAGCATAGAATGCTCTTTCCACGCTTACCTGGGTTGCAGGAACACTCTGTACAATGTATTTTTTTGCCTCCCAGAACTCAAGAAGAGGTTTATCAATCGATAAGGGCCCGTTTTTTCATCCTAAATATCTTTTTTTGCTTGCTTGTTCTCTATCTACATTTAGGGAGTTCAAAAGCGATGCATGAGATTGAGGTGAATCGCAAACATCTGGCGAATATGGAAAAACATCCTGTGAAGATCATAAAGTTAACTTATCCTTGCATTGGCTATTATTCATGTGCGAAGAGAAAAACAATTAAAACGCATTTTTAGAAAGAGATTAATTTAATATTTTTTAAAAGTTACTTGCTTCTGCAAATGCAAAATCCGAACGATTAAAGGCTCAGTTAGCCGGGAGTAACAGTAACGTTGCAAAACAGCTGATTCATTTTGTTGTATGTAAAGCAATTAGAACGATTATAGTTAGCAGTAAGATGTTACGTCTCAATCTGTAAGAAATAGATTGGTCTTACTTTTTTACGGTAAGGTTACTGTTACTGTTACTCCCCGCTAACTGAGCCTTAAGGCCTGGAGCAGAAAAAAGTAGTTGTAGTACACAGAAAAAATTATTTTTCCAATTCAAACAAAAAATTTGTAGAATCAAACAATTTTTTGTCTGAAATCGGTCCTACAAACAAATTTGCATATTCAAACAATTTATTTGCATTTTGTTTACTGAAAAAAAACACTAATTTTTTCAAACAAATAATTTAACTGAATCAAACAAAAAGTTTACTGAAATTCAAAATCAAAAAAAAAAAAAAGTTTTTGCACAAGCAATGACGCGCACACAAGTAAGCACTGTATGAGAAGGTGACGGCAAAGCAGAGCCGCCGACTGGCTTTGAAACACATTTTTTTGTTGGAATAATTTTTGAACGAAGTCTTATTTATACACACAACACAATGTTTTTCTTTATCACTCTCTGTTGCTGTATCCTTTCCTTTGCTAAAGAAGAAATGTAACCAAAAACGGCAGCAGACCGACTCGATATGTTTTTCGTCATCATTCTATTTTTGTATTTGATGTATTTAACCAAACAGTTTTAAAAAATTGAATACGGGATTTTGTTTCTTATAATGTCGTGTCTGCTATTGTTTTTCTTATAGTTGCACTTTTTTAAAGCGTCCAAAAATAGACTGTGTGTGTTTTTTGTTGTTGTTCTTATATTTCACATAAAGAAGTGTTGCTTACGATCAAATAAAAAAATGCAAAAAGACGACAACATTAAAGAGCGTTAAATATTTCATACAAAATTATGAAAACTTGACACCAATAACGCGTTTATTTTATTTTTGAAGAGTTGTCCACATTTTTGTTGGTTAAATAAAAATCAAACAAAAATATTGATTGAATCAGTAAAAATATTTATAGAAATTAAAAAAATTTTCAAACAAGCGGTTGTTTGAAAATAATTCGGCAATAATTTTTTCTGTGTAGTAGCTGAAGCTGAAGCTGACTAATGCTCTACTACAAGTACGTATTCTCTTGACAGTACTTTGAAACTGCCGTTTTGAAGCTTTGCAGCTTGCAGTGCTATTATTAACGTTATACTAGAGCGACTATTCTGTTCCCTACTTAATTCAACAAAACCAGAGTTAAAACTCACATCGAACTTGATCAACAAGAGGCTATTAACTCGAAATTTAAAAATTTTCAGTAGAAGCAAACAATTTTAATTTAATATTAATGCTACAAACACAACTGGGACGAACGACGAATTATTCGCATCGAATATTCGTAGTTAGAAATAGAACACATTGGGTATGTAGACCGAAATTCGTCCTGGGTAACGAACACTGCGATTGGTTTATTTCTATTTCTTACGCAGACGAACGACGAATAAATTGGGACAGGGACAGCTAACAGCAGCTAAATTGTGAAAGCTGTAAAGAATAGCAGGGAAAAATCGCTTCTATTGCAAACTTGGCTAAAATTTGCAAAAATGGCGAAAACTCGCGAAAATTTTTAATAATTCAAACAAGCCATAAAATTGATTAAAGGTCTCTAAAACTATAAAGAATGGCAACAATTCGGTAAAAATTGCTAAATAAGCGAAAATCCGCAAAAATTTGCTAACAGCAGCGTGATAACAAAGTCTACTATTTAGTATTATAAATCATTAAAGCTGCAAAGAATCGCAACCCTTACAGATAAAAATCGCTTATATCGCGAACATGGCTAAAATTTGCAAAATTGAAACAAACGCACAAATTTATTTGAAATCGCTTAATCAGTTAAAAAAAATCAAAATATCCGATAATAACATAAAAAAATTTGCAAAAATAGGGAAAAATCGCGAAAATTTTCCATATTTCAAAGAACCTATAAAATTGATTGAAAGTCCCTTAGACTATTAGGAATGGCAAAAATTCGTTAAAAATTGCTAAATTAGCAGAAAATTGCAAAAGTTTGCTAACAGCGGCATGATAGCAAAGTCTACTATTTAGTCTTATAAATTGTTAAAGCTGAAAAGAATCAGACAACTTACAGAAACAAATCGCGAACATGGCTGAAATTCGCGAAAAATTGCAAAATTTGATACAAACCCAAAAATTAGTTTGAGTTTGCTAAATCGAAATGCAGAACACCAAAAACGCTTAAGTAATTCACTTTCGATTGGATGCGGATTCTAAAGCACACCCAATTAATAGTTTTTATACCCTCCACCACAATTAGTTGTGAAGAGGGTATACTAAGTTTGTCATTCCGTGTGAAACTTTTTTATTATTCATCTCAGACCCCATAAAGTATATATATTCTGGCTGCTTGAGTAATTCTAAGTCGATTTAGCCATGTCCGTCTGTCTGTCCGTCTGTCCGTCTGTCCTTCTGTCCGTCTGTCCGTCTGTCCGTCTGTCCGTCTGTCCGTCTGTCCGTCTGTTGAAAACACGCTCACTTTCGAAAAACTCAAAAGGAATAAACAAACTAGGTGTCAAATTGCTTGTAGTTATCCTAAGCAGTTTGGGATTGAATTTCAGCAAAATCGGTTCAGTAGGACCAGAGCTATGAATCAAAATGTGGAACCACCACCTTCAAAAACTTGATAATTTTGTTACAAAAACTAACATAAATGATGCAAAAATGCACGGAATGACATAAGATTTTGCACAAGTCCGTTTTATTCGATTAGAAATTACACTGTAAAATTTCGCGAAGGTCGGTCCATAATTTACCCTAGGCCCCATATAAACACTACTCCCGGAAAACAGTTTAGTACGCCTTAAACCGAAAAAAATAATGCAATCATAACAAATTTTGGCTCGTCACAATTTTATAGGACTATAAATGATACTGTGAAATTTCGTGAAGATCGGTACATAATTTACCCTAGGCCCCATATACGCCCTACTCCCGGAAAACAGTTTAGTCTCCTAAAACCATAATTAATAGCAAATCGTCACAGTTTAAGATAATAATAATAAAAAGACATCATACAGATATTACTCCTTAAACATTCGAACTGTCGGTGGAGGGTATCAAAGATTCGGCACAGCCGAATATAGCACTCTAACTTGTTTTTGTTAATATGGTCAACTTATTGATTGATAAATGTTAACAAACAAATGAATTACAAAGAAATTTTAATAAAATTTATTGCTAGTTAAAAAGATGAAAATGGATGAAAATGTTTATATAACCTAGCGTCCAAGGTATTTATTTTTATAAATTAAAAAAAATTCAAGGCACATTAATACCTGAAATTCACGCACTTATTGTGTCTCATTTGACGAATGTGCGCAACGAATTCTTGCCGACGAGTTTGTCGTACTATGCGAAGTTCGTCGTTCGTCCCAGTTGTGTTTATACCATAAAGTGTATTAAAATGAATTTTTTAACCAACCAAAAATTAGACAAAAAAGCACGATATTTTTAAAGCGCGACAAGTGCGGTTTTTATACCCTCCACCACAATTAGTTGTGAAGAGGGTATACTAAGTTTGTCATTCCGTGTGAAACTTTTTTATTATTCATCTCAGACCCCATAAAGTATATATATTCTGGCTGCTTGAGTAATTCTAAGTCGATTTAGCCATGTCCGTCTGTCTGTCCGTCTGTCCGTCCGTCCGTCTGTCCGTCTGTCCGTCTGTCCGTCTGTTGAAAACACGCTCACTTTCGAAAAACTCAAAAGAAATAAACAAACTAGGTGTCAAATTGCTTGTTGTTATCCTAAGCAGTTTGGGATTGAATTTCAGCAAAATCGGTTCAGTAGGACCAGAGCTATGAATCAAAATGTGGAACCACCACCTTCAAAAACTTGATAATTTTGTTACAAAAACTAACATAAATGATGCAAAAATGCACGGAATGACATAAGATTTTGCACAAGTCCGTTTTATTCGACTAGAAATGACACTGTAAAATTTCGCGAAGGTCGGTCCATAATTTACCCTAAGCCCCATATAAACACTACTCCCGGAAAACAGTTTAGTACGCCTAAAACCGTAAAAAATAATGCAATCATAACAAATTTTGGCTCGTCACAATTTTATAGGACTATAAATGATACTGTGAAATTTCGTGAAGATCGGTACATAATTTACCCTAGGCCCCATATATGCCCTACTCCCGGAAAACAGTTTAGTCTCCTAAAACCATAATTAATAACAAATCGTCACAGTTTAAGATAATAATAATGAAAAGACATCATACAGATATTACTCCTTAAACATTCGAACTGTCGGTGGAGGGTATCAAAGATTCGGCACAGCCGAATATAGCACTCTAACTTGTTTTTTTTAATAACGATTTATTCGATCCCAATGCAAGGTGATTCGATTATACTGCTTTACAAGTTGTAATGATCTGACCAGTGGCAAGCTTTCGGTGTAAATTTATATAAAATTAGTTTTATTTGCGGACGGGAAAAATGAAACTCCTCAAATGAATTTTATTTTATGACGGCGAAATAATTTTCTCTTTAAAAGAGCTTCATCCGACCTTTAATTTTAAGTTAAAAGATAACTGTTTTAGATGGACTTTTTTATATTAACATAACCACTGCTAAAAAATAACTTCTTCGAATACATTAATAACTGTTCCGGTCGCTGATTTAAATACATCATGAATAATTAAAACACATATCTATAAAAAATATTGTAAACCAAGGCTATGGAGTAGGAGTTGTAGAGTCGAAGTTGAGGTTTTTGTACCGGAGTCGGAGTCGAATACCCACAAAAACTTTTGAATCCGACTCCAAAATTTTTCGGCATAAAAGTAATTTAAAAATTACTTTCAATTATTTAAGCTTGAGGTCTTTTTATTTATAAAATATTCTTTTATTTCTTCAAATAAGAAAAAAGAACAGTAATTTAAAAATTTTTTCTAATATTTTCAAAAAAAAACCTTTAAAGAGGGCCTGCTTTAAAAATTTTGAAGTCAGAAATTAAGGACCAGTCTACTTTACATATGCAAATAACTATATTAAGCTCAATGTGGCACGTGCTAGAATTAAAACATCGATTTTAAATTTGTACAGAATCCTTTTGTTGCTATATTTAACCATTTAAATTTTAAAAGGTACTGCATTAAAAAAAGAGTTTAAAGATAAATAAGGACTTGTCTCATAAACATTAATCATCAAGGTTAAAGAAGGAGTCGGAGTTGTAGTCGGACTTAAAAATTTTAAGCGGTTTGAGTCGAAGTCAGAACTATTTTTTGTCCATTCCACAGCCCTGTTGTGAACAACAAATTTAGATAAAATTAGAAATTTTTTTTAACGTAATATCATTTTTTATCGACAACTTCTGAATATGAAATTCTTAATATGGCAAAATGATCATATTGAAGAGAACACAGAAACAAATAATTTTCATATATGAATACGAAAATCGCATATTTGATTAAAAATTCTTTGAATTTTCTGCGATGACATTTTTGTGGGATTGATAAAAAAGTTTGTAGGTAAAGTTATTGAATTTTTAGTCAACAATAAAAAAGTTATTGCCTAAAATGTTTGAATTTATGGACAAAAATATTGAAAAAACGGAAAAAAGTAGTATAAATTCTTACTTTACTTTGATTCAAATATTTTTTTTTTTTGAATATGAAGAAATATTTAATAATTTCATTATAAAATATGTTTAATTGAGTGCCTTTTTGCAAACAGTGTTGTTAAAAATTTTCTTGGCACATTTTAATCTATGAACAAAATAAAATAAATAAATTAAGCATCAATACTCATTTAATAATTTTTAAGATTAGAAAAATCCTAAAGTTCTGCTTGTTTTTCAGAAATTTTTGTAAAACATCTGCGGCAAAAAGGAAGACGTGCTCAATTCGACTTAAGCAAAATTTGAGTACATGGCACTTTTGTAATTTCCATGCTTAAAAGTACTCATAGATAAAGTTTGAATTATTTTGTACGATTTTTTAGGAAGTTATAGTAAAATTACTTTTTGTTTTTTTTTTTTTATGTGCAATAAAACTTGGAATAATAAATAAAATTAACTTCCGATCGGTGACGTGAAATAGGCATAAGAATTTAAGAAAATTATAACCGAAGAGAAGTGATGATTTTATAAGAACGGAAATATATTTTCAAAAAACCCTTTAAAGTTTAAAATGGCTTTCTATAGAACTTAAAAATAGACTTCAGCTCTTTTTCCTTACTTTCCGTCTCCACTATCCATCAACTTGGTAAGAACAGCATGTCTGCTCCTGTAGACTGTTCATGTTTCGTCCATGTTCTGCCATCGTTGCCCAAACATTCGTCTTAGCATACATGTGCGCCATGATGTTGGTCATACAATGTATTTTCTGTATACAAGCAAACGCCACAACAACAAAAATTGTGGTCAATCAGAACATGAACATCATGTTCAAATCGAAGGCGCATGGAGACGTGGGGTTATTGCCACAGACATATTTTGGACAGAGCACAGTGGCATCTTTTGACCTTTCTCGTTGCAAAGATTAAACCTTCTAGTCGGTTGAGAGGCATTCGCTTTTTATATAGTTTAAATAAAGACACGATAGTATAGTTTTTATCCTTACCATAATTTTAATTAAATAAATTCAAAGATGATCAATTTTTGACTTTAAATTCACTACTAAAGACTACGAATTTTAAAGAGAAACTGCTAAACAACCCATACCCTTTAACAGTATTTATACCAGCAAATAAGTGGCAAAATATTTATTCATTTAATTAAAACAATAAATGAAACAAATAAATGAAGTTTAATAAAGCAATTAACGTTTTGAAAAAGACCTTCGCCGATTGAACATCCAGACAGACAATTTGAAAAAGACATCTATCTTAAGTTAAAACATCTTGAAAAACATCTACTTGACTTTTTTAAGTGTAACATTCATAAATGGTGTTTTTTTTAAAGCCTGATAGAATTTGAAATTGTTAAACATAACACAAAAAATGTAATTTTAAACAAAAACATTTTTTTTTTCGAAAGATCAATTGTTAAAATGTAAATGCCATGTCACATTTGAAAATTATTTAGAGTTGTTAACCGATTAAGAATCATTCGATTAATCGATCAAACAAAAACAAACTCTTGTTAGAATAATTTTAAAATGGCGATTTTCGATTAATCGAACAATTTGTTTTATTAAAAAATAAATTAATAATAAAAAACTAATAAGAAAAAAAGCTTAGAATTTGCTTTATTCTCAAACGTTTTTAGCGATTTTATACAAAATGTAGGAAAGGTACAAAATATTGTAGCTATAGCCCTGATTGTAATTAATCTCAATGCTTAAGCTTCGTACAGACGATGGTCAGATCTTACAAAATTGGCTTAAATGTCTTACAAATGTGTAAACATTGTAAGCTCATTTGTATTTGCAGAAGTGCAAAATCATTGCATCTGACAATCGCACCATTGTCAGAAAAATATTGCTGTTGGCAACGCCTGCTTACAATATTGTAAGATCTGACCATCGTCTGTACGAAGCTTTAGTAAGAAAAAACCGAGTTGAGTTGAGTATCTATGGTAATCTATGGTTATTAAAGAAATCTTTGACAAACAATTGTAGCAGCTGTTTTCTTTTTAAATTAAACGTTAAACAATTTTCAAGAAATGTGATCTTTTACTTTCGGGGAAAAAAATCACAAACATCTTAAATAAATTTAAAAATTTGAAAAATATGTTGTTAATCATACGAATTTTCATTCAAAAACATTTTTGTTTACGTTTTTAAAATTTTGTATTATTAGCGACTATTCTGTTCCCCACTTTTTTAATACACTGCGTTGCAATAGGCTTGATTGCACATGTTTACAGTACATCGCGTTCCGAAAAAATTTAAGCCGTCGCTGACTTATTATTTACAGATTTTCAATGTATAATTAAAATTTTTTTTATCAGCTCTACACTTATAAAATTATTACAGGAACTGCTTGTGTGTTTTTAAATTCGTTTTCCGTACTGCTAAAATTTAATAAAAATATACATACATAGTTATTTTCCGAATAATTTTATTTTTTAATATTTATCCCAGCTAGCATTTTATATCATAATCTAATCATTTAGGAATCAGCTTAAGGGGCAAAATACCCGTATATGAGGTCTTTTTTCAATCATAAATGATACTCTCGTTGTGAGAAAATGGTACCCTACCAAAGAATCACCTGAAAGAATCATTTGTGATACAATTTTCTGATTCCATTTTGATCATTTTTATATTAGTTTTTCTAATCATTATTGAATCGTTTTTGTCTCATTTTTTAATCATAAATTATATAGTTTTTGGTTATATGCATTTTATATATTTTTTTTTAATTGTCATGTTTTTTAATTTTTCTCCGAAAAAATCAGCACCATTATTGCTTTTGAACCAAACAAAAGTAATTGGTTTTTCGCAAAGAAGAGAACAAACAATTTGCACTAACATTTATGTTCATAAATTGTCCATAATTTATGTGCTTCTTTTTAAGCCAAGCTTTTTATTTCTTTGGCTGACATGAAAGTTTCTATTTTTATTTCTTCCATTTGGCAAAAACAAAAATTCAAAATCATTATTTAAACATATAAATGAATCATATATGAATCCTTTTTCAATCACTCAAGTGATAAATCAGTTTTTAATCATCAAAACTGATCTGAAAAGAATCATTTGGGTGATTTTTACAAAAAATAATCACCCAAATGCTAGCTGGGATGTTTGTTATTCAAAAAACAAACTACCAAAACATAATAAGGGTCCTCATGATATCGTTTATAAGTCTCGTAATCTGTGCAAACTGTGCATTTTTACGCCCTCGTAAATGAACTGTCAAAAAATGTATGAGAATTCATTTACACAAACTTGGTAAATTTGCCCAACAATTTTGACTCGTAAACTTGCGCTGTTCAATTGTGCATTTATACATACAGATTTTTTAGTGCTTTTAACGTCGTTTTCACTGAAAAATCCAAGCAAATTTGTCTTTTTGCTTTCTTTGTGCGTTTTTAAAAACAAATTTCACATATTAATCACAAATTTCAACTTTTGATTTGATATTTTTGAATTTTCTTTTTTAGTTAATTTTTTTTTATAGACATTTCTTACAAACTGACATTAATTGTTTAAAATTACACAAAAATTAAAAAAGGTTCTTCATGAAACGAGTCTCGCAAGTTTGCCCATTTGCACAAATGGCAATTTTAAGCGATATCATGAGGACCCTTAATGTTTTTCCGTATTTATTTTGTTATGTAGTTTGATTTTTGTCGGTTAAAATATATTTTTTTAAAGTAAAAACTATTCAATTTTAAAAATTTATAAATTAATGTAAAAAGCATTTGTTTTAAATGAAATGTAAATGATTCGTTTTTAAATGAAATGAATTTTCGTTTGATTTTAACTAGATAATATTTTGAGTGTAGTTTTCGCGATATTGCGTTACATCAAAAATAAATACACTTGCAGAAAATATATTAGCATAACTTGAGAAGGCTTTGTTTATTTGGTATTTTATTTTATAATATATAATATATATACATATATAATATTTTATAAAAAATAATTTTTTTTTGGGAAAATGTTTTCGATATTTCTGAAACTGCTGTGTAGGTTATGAAATTATTGCCATATTCACAAAACTCCTTGTATCGTTGTATCGATTGTATATTGTATTAAAATACATAGATCACTCTGGTTTTGTGTACAACATACAATCGATACAACGATACAAGGGGCTTGTGAATACGGTAATTATTTAATAATCTGCACAGCAGTTTCAGAAATATCGAAAACATTTTCCCATAAAAAATTATTTTTTATAAAATATTTTGTTATTCGCAATGAAGTAAATTTTGTTTTAAAAAAATAAAGCAAGTATCAATTTTGAAACTATTTATATTTTTTTAATTTGATAATATTGTTACGTTACTGCCTTTCAATAACGTTTTGGTTTATTTCCTTTATAATAAACCGTTTCGAGTTCTTTATTGCAACTTTAATAAAATAAATAAAACACAAACACTTTAAACACTGTTTACAATTTACACAACTTTATTTAGTACAAAGTCTTTTTAACAACCGTAATTTATAGCTTTTATTCACAACCAACTATAATTTTCTCAGCGTTATGCGTTATTGACAAAGTCTGAACTAAGAATGAACTTGTTCTGCTACTCGCCGCTAGTATTTATACTGCAATTTGGTTGTCTAGAACATTCGAAATGTTTTTCAAAGGTTCGAGGCTTTTTTTATTCACCACACTTTAATTTGATTTATGGTAGCACTTATGTTTACATAATTTTACCTCTTATACTGAAGAAGCTTTTTTAACGGTCATTTCTAGGGCTTTCTGAACATTGGGATTGAAGTGTACTAAATTATAACAAAAACGATGTAAACTAATAAAATTACTTATGAATACAAGTTAACTAATAAATACAAGATAACTAATAAATTCAACTAATTCTTAACTAATAATTACAACTAATTCTTAACTAAAGCTACTTTCGTAACACTGCCCCCCACTTAAGCCTGTTCGTCCCGAATAGGCTCAGAATCACCTCTTCCATAAGGGGCTAATCGTTCTAAATGAAAAGCTTTCATTTTGGCCCTTGGCCTTTTATATTTCCGTATTTTGTATACATCATTATTTAATTTCCTTATCACCTTATATGGCCCATTCCAGTGTATATGTGGCTTGGCAACTAATCCCTCCTCTGGTGGTTGATTCATTGGCAAAACCAACTGGCCTTTCTTAGATCCTTCGGAATTCCCCGGCCGATCATATCTGCACAACTTACTACGGCCACGCACGGACTTTCTATGGTCGTACAGATTTCTCCGCTCCAATAAAGATACCTGCTTATCCTCGGGTATAGGTAGTGCATTACAATTGCACTGTGGAAGCGACGCACAACCTCTTTTTGCTGTGCTCCTGGCTGCCACACGCTTTGGGCAGTTTCCTTTAAAATTTTGACTTCCACCTATACTATTGGCCCTTATAACCTTGGCCGATACGGGCTCTCTATTTTGCGCCGTTATCCAATCTTTACTGGGCGCTACCTTCAACGAGCGAACCTCACTGACGCATTCCCTCCTTTCTGCCTCCGTACAGTGCCTGGCTTCCAATCTGCTAAGCTGTCTTACCTGAGCATCCACTTTTTCTCGCTTTTCAACTTTTCTGTGAACTGACGATTCCTGACGAGTACATTCGAGAGGCTGTCCCACACGAGCCTCACTTTCATACCCAACATCCAGGGGTATTTCATAATCACACAAATACATTATTTGCTTTCCCATATTCAGAGTTATATTATGACTTATCATAAAATCTGCGCCAATCAGTACTTCGTCTACAATGTCGGCCACAATAAACTCATGAAAAGCGACAATATCGGCAATTCTTAACACCACACGTGTTTTCCCATAGACAGTAGCAGGCTCACCTGTAGCTGTTCGCAAGCTCACTCCGCTTAGTGGTTCGACAGCTCCTTTAACCAAGTCAGGCCTTATTATCGAATGTGATGCCCCAGTGTCCACAGTCAAAACCCGTTTTTGACCGTTAATATAACCACAAGCAGTAAGGTTTCTATTACTCTGTTGCATCACTGAGATGGAGATTGTGGGGCCCTTAGATGTGGGAGCTAGCTCATGCCCCGCAGTGCTAGCTCTTTTTAGTTTAACGGGGATTCTTGTGAAGACTGGTGATTACCCCGCTGGTTGTTTCTTGGCGGTGAAGCAGATCTTGAACGTTTTCTTGGTGCTTTGCAGTAACGTTGTATGTGACCAATCTTTCCGCAGTTATAGCATTTTACTTTAGATTTAGGTTGCTTCTCACTTAAAGCTTCTATAAATGCCTCTTTTAAATACTGCACAATATCTCTTTCTGCATCGCTGGTCACATCGATCTTTCGCACCTTGCCCACTTGAGGTCTTGAAATAATTCTTGCGGTTTCCTGGGCCAGGGCGAATGAAACCGTCTCTGCAAATGTTGGTTTTTGTGATGCACATACCGCAAGTTTTATATCTGCATCACGAATACCGTTAACAAAAGCCTCAGTTTTAAAATGATCCAAAAAGGGATGATTCTCACCAGGATAAGTTAGCTGTACCAACCGCTCAATCTCCAGTGCGAAGTCCTGTAAGGTTTCGTTTGCCTTTTGCACTCTGCCACGCAACTCCATTTTGTAGATTTCCTTTTTGTGTTCACCACCATACTTGCGTTGCAGTGCTACCATAATTTCATCATAATTGTTTCTGCTACTTACTGGTACACTTTCAAGCACTTCAGCCGCAGTCCCCCTTAAAGCAAGAATTAGCTCGATTGCTTTTTCCTCACTGTTCCATGCATTTCTGTTAGCAACTGTATCGAACTGGAACTTGAAAACATTTAATGGAACACTACCGTCAAAGCAAGGGGCCTTTATTCTACTAGAAACTTCTGGAATAACTCGCACTGCTGCTTCCTGGCATTGAATGTTGTTAACTTTTGCCTCCAGATGGTGTAGTTTTTCATCAAAAACCGTTTTCACATCCGTGACTTGAGTTTTTACATCAGACAGCTTCTGGTTAAATTCTATTTCCATTTCGTTTACTCTTTCGTTTATTTCACTGGAAATTGCCTGAAGCTTCTCATTTGTGATCCTGGAATTCTCTTGAATTTCAGCCAGGATGGTGCTAGACTTCTCTTCCATTTTTCTAGAAGTTTCATCAATTTTTCTAGAAGTTTCAGCTAGAATATCACTCGAATTTTCTTTTATCATCTGTACCATGCTTTTGGAATTATCGTCCATTTTTCTAGAAGTTTCTTCAGACATTTTCTTCATTTGCTCCATCATAGCGGTAAACATCGTATTTAAATCCATACCGCTAGCAATTGTACGAGTACATACCTCTATGTCTTCTTTGTCCTCAAATTCGTAACTCACAATGTCCATATTGCGTCGCTCAAATTCATCTAATAGTCTCTTTTGCAACTCTGCTTTATTACCTGCAGTTGGCAGCTCCAACTTGCTCAACTCTTTCTTGAGCTGTTCCACTTTAAGTTCTTCAAATTTCATTGTTGTCTATTTTTTTTATTTTTATTAATTAATTAATTTTTTTTTTATGCAATTTCACTTCTGACACCAATTGTTACGTTACTGCCTTTCAATAACGTTTTGGTTTATTTCCTTTATAATAAACCGTTTCGAGTTCTTTATTGCAACTTTAATAAAATAAATAAAACACAAACACTTTAAACACTGTTTACAATTTACACAACTCTATTTAGTACAAAGTCTTTTTAACAACCGTAATTTATAGCTTTTATTCACAACCAACTATAATTTTCTCAGCGTTATGCGTTATTGACAAAGTCTGAACTAAGAATGAACTTGTTCTGCTACTCGCCGCTAGTATTTATACTGCAATTTGGTTGTCTAGAATATTCGAAATGTTTTTCGAAGATTCGAGGCTTTTTTTTATTCACCACACTTTGATTTATGGTAGCACTTATGTTTACATAATTTTACCTCTTATACTGAAGAAGCTTTTTTAACGGTCATTTCTAGGGCTTTCTGCACATTGGGATTGAAGTGTACTAAATTATAACAAAAACGATGTAAACTAATAAAATTACTTATGAATACAAGTTAACTAATAAATACAAGATAACTAATAAATTCAACTAATTCTTAAATAATAATTACAACTAATTCTTAACTAAAGCTACTTTCGTAACAATATTAAATATTTAATGATTGCAAGTGCACAATTCCATTTAAAGTCCGGTATCGAATTTCAGGCATTTAAGGGTTAAATACACGAACGTAACTACACAACAACTCGAAATTGAGTTTTTGATTGATTTTTGTTCGTTTTCTAGATCCCTTTTAGATTAAAAAAATAAACACCGCCAAAAACACATGTGGCTATTGATTTTGTAAAGTGGTTTGCTTCTGTAAAAAAATAAAAATGTAGTAACGTTGTTTGCATTTAAGGTTTCGTCAACTAACATACATATTAACGTATATATAGCTTAAATGTTAACCAAAGGTTGGCTAATGCAATAAAGTATGTGAAATATTGAGGGAATATGACTATTGCAAGAAAGCTTTTTAAATTGAAATTTGATTCATTTAACACATTGGAAAAATAAAAAATTCTTTTTATAACAAATATACATACATAATATTAAGTTAAGTACGGTTAAGTACGTCATAATCAATCAAAAAGACAAATTTGAATTTTTGAGTAGTTACGGCCTTTTGCGATTTAGGTGACGATATGCTTATTATTTAAAAAATATTGAAACAATAACAACAATAATTGTACATTTATCTATAATGACAATTTGTATAATGACGTTTAGATCAAATCTCCCGCGCAATTTATCTTCTAAAGTGTTGTGTCATCTATGCCTACAATTCCTTTCTCTTTACCAAAGCACACCATATCTTTTTTTGGGATCATTCATTCATGAAATTATTTTACAGTTTGATGATACATAAGTGCGTATTGAATGTCCAAACAGGGTTTCTCTTTAACTACACAAATCAGTTGTCAATGAGTTTTTTGTATCTTTCTATGAACAGATCTAAATTTAAAACACTGTTTTATATAAAACGTTAATTACACCCACTTTTGTTGCGCAGTGGCATATGTTAAATTTGTTAAAACTGTATTGTATTCTGTTTGTTGTTATTGTAATCTAGTCAGTGTGTCCACCAGTAACATTCTAAATTACACTTAAGATGAAGCAAAAATACCCGATTAAACTGAATTTACAGCTGATATCAAACTAACATTTGCAAGGGTGTGCTGGAAATCGAAAACGTTTTTTAAAAGACAAATATTGTACAAGTATTAATCTACTTAACAGAATTTTATAACTAAAAATTAGATTAAAAGTGTATTGAAAACAACTTCCAAATTCTCCAGCACACCCAAGGCGTATTCATAAAGGTGACATTTTCGAGTCATCTGTTTATTGTTTATTTCTTGTGTGTATACTAAATGTCAAGTTTGTTTACATTTTGTGAAAAAATTAATTCAAATTTAAAATTCAATAAAAAATTAATTACTTGGAAAAAAAACTTATTGAAATTTTTTTAAATAAAAAAAGCGAATATAAAATATAAACACAAGAAATTAAAAATGCGTAAGGAATAAGTGGAGCCACAATTAATTTGCAATAGAGGAACAAGATTTACTTTCTAAAGCAATTGTGTATATTTTATAAACAAAAACATTTCCCATTAATACGATTTCTGTATGACGTGATAAATTCCCAATTTATCATATTTGATAAATACACTGAAATTTATTGTTGAGGGAAAGCTAGCTTCTTTTCCTTTTTTACCTTTCAATAATTTCTCAAGCTCAAGGTCCGTTTTATATAAAGAATATTTATTTAAAAATTATCCAATATTTCGCTATCTCAATGGATAGCTTCTTCAGGGATTTTTTGGTTTTTTTTTTATATTTCAAACAGTTCTGCTTGCGTGCTCGTTGAATGCAGACGTGTTTTTTTTTTTAACTCGGCTTACGGTTTTTTTTTTTAACATAAATAAGTGTATATTTATGATATAATAATATTATTATCTTTTTTAAATAATATAAGATCAGCGAATGAATAGACGCTTTAAAATAATTTTTAATAAGTGAACATAAAATTTTTAATACAAATATTAAAAATTACAATTAACAAAAATATATGTATGTACACACATACATATACATACATACATTTTAAGCAAAAACATTTCTTGTTTTCTTTATTCTTTTTTTTATTCTCGGGGTTTTTTAAACAACAAATAAAAAGAAGAGCACAATTAAACAAACAGTAATATATAAAAAAAAAACTCTTATGAATGCATATAATGCAAAAACAATAAAACATAACGAAAGAAATGCGTATGTTACATTGAGTGTTGACGAAACAAACGTAGAAAAAAGAATCGATGATAGCAATTATTTAATGGCTAAACCTATTACTCGAACGCGTTCCCTCTCACCCTCTTTGTTTAAAAATACGGTCGATCGTAATACAATAACAAATTTACTAACTGCAAGCGTTGCCACAGAGCAAAAAAAAACTTTAATAAGTGATGAAACGGTTAACCCCAAAACAGCCGCTATGGACAACTCAATAACTCAAGTAAAAACTTCTCAAAAGCCTACAGTACAAGTTGGTATGGACAGGTACATAACAGTGCTTAAACGGGGACGCAGCCCTACCTCTGCAGCAGTTGCTTCGGCCTCAAAAGTACCATCTTTTGATAAAATAAATTCTCAAAATCGTTTTGCAATTCTGGAGGATGAATCCTCTGAAGCACAAAACGTCATAAAATCGTCCAAGCCTCCCCCGATATATCTGAGGTAGCAAAATTCTAATGAGCTCATAAAGAGTTTAATATCGGTTATAGGTGAAAATTCGTTTTACGTAGCTGCTATCAAGCGTGGTAGTATAAACGAAACAAAAATACAAATCAATCATGAGAATGATTTTCGAAAAATTGTAAGCAACTTTGAGGCACTCAAAAAAAATTTTTATACATACCAACTGAAAAGCAGTAAAGGTCTTCAGGTAGTGATTAAGGGTATTGACTCATGTGTGGACCCAGAAGAGGTAAAAACATTCCTTGAAGAAAAAGGCTTCAAGGTAAAACATGTATTAAACATTAAAAATAGAGAAAAAATTCCCCAACCACTTTTTCGAGTGGAGTTTGAACCCGGCGACGTTAAACTTAAAAAAAATGAAACGCATCCCATCTATAACTTAAAATATATTCTGTACAGAAAAGTAACTATAGAGGAGCCGCACAAAAGAGGTGGTCCCGTTCAATGTCTGAACTGCCAAGAATTTGGCCATACTAAGGCATACTGCTACTTACTCCCTGTTTGCGTAGTATGTGGCGAATTACATGGTACAGTTCTTTGCGACAAGTCTAAAACCGACCCCAACGTAAAAAAATGCAGCAACTGTGGTGGCAATCACACTGCCAATTATAGAGGATGCCCTGTATATACTATCGTCAAGCAGTCGGTTGGACCGAAAACTAATCCCCCTCAGGTAACAAATCAAGTAAACAGTAATGACCTTCAGGCCCCCCAGCCTAGTAGTAACAGAATCTCTTATGCCAACGTCTTAAAATCAAACAATGTACCAATGCAAGGCGCTTCGACAAGTAATGCCGAAACTCCAGTTTCTAATCTAAGTCGGCTAGAAAAAACAATGGAAACATTAGTGCAAACAGTAAATAATTTTACAAACACAATGGGTAATATGATGCAGGAAATTCTTAGAATGCAATCGATGTTATTGCAAGCTGTACTTAACAAGCCATGAACTGTTTAAAAATTTGTTTTTGGAACGCAAACGGCATCCGCCAATATAAAAATGAATTAGAATACTTTCTTAAAAATAAACAAATTGATGTCATGATGGTTTCTGAAACTCATTTGACCTCAAGAAATACGTTTAAAATTAATGGTTTTACTCTATATGATACCAAGGACCCTCGAGATAGAGCTTGTGGAGGTTCTGCTATATTAATAAAAAACCGAATTAAACACTACCCAATGTGTGATCATCGTGAAGATTATCTCCAAGCTACGAACACTTGTGTCGAAGAGCTAAATCGAAGCATAGTTATTTCATCTCTATATTCACCACCTAGATTTGCAATATCAGAAAGCCAATATTACAAATATTATAAGTCACTGGGGCCCTGTTTCCTGGCTGCTGGCGATTACAACGCAAAACATACCTTCTGGGGGTCACGACTTATAACACCAAAGGGTCGTGTTTTGTTTAATACAATCTCTAAAATGAATTTAAATGTTGTCGCGAGCGGCCAACCAACATATTGGCCTGCTGATCCGCAAAAAATTCCAGATTTCATCGATTTTGGCGTGGTTAAAAACATCCCCACAGAAACGATTTACGTTGAAGCTTCCATAGAATTATCCTCTGATCACACACCTACAATTGTTACTATAAAAAACACCAATAGAATTGAATCTCCCTCTGGTCACATAGCGACGTCACCTACACATATAAATTGGATAAAATATAAAAAATATCTCAGTACCCATTGCACAGAAAATATTCCGCTTAGCACACCGGAGTATATAGATCGCTCTATTGTCAATTTTGACAGTTTTCTAAAACTAGCTGTTCAACATTCCAGCATTGCCCCCAAAAAAACCAAAAATAATAGCAAAGAAAATAATTCTTTTTATTTTTAATGCTATTTTACACCTCGAATACTATCCTCAAAAATGGAAGGTTTCCTTAGTTACCATGATACCAAAGCCAGGTAAAGATCATACAAAAGTTGAGTCTTATAGGCCTATTAGCTTATTATCAAATATGTCAAAGCTGTTTGAGAAATTATTAGTTTCAAAATTAACACCGATTTTAATGAAAATAGATGTATTCCAAACCATCAGTTTGGATTTAGAAGAAAACACAGCACAATCGAACAGACTCATCGAATAGTAAATGTCATAAGAAAAGCATTTGAAGAAAAGAAATATTGCTCAGCACTCTTCATCGATGTTTCGCAAGCTTTTGATAAAGTCTGGCATGAAGGCTTATTACATAAATTGAAGCAAAATTTACCAGCAAACACACACAAGCTGCTAGAAAGCTACTTAGTCGGTCGTCAATTTATTATTAAAGAAGGAAATTTCTTAAGTTCACCTCAGCCCATTGACGCTGGAGTCCCACAAGGCAGCATCCTGGGCCCCCTATTATACTTAATTTATACTTCGGACATGCCAACAAGCAACTATACACAAACTTCAACATTTGCAGACGATACAGCTTTTCTAAGCGTCCACGAAAACCGTTATGAAGCATCTCGTTACTTACAGGATCACATATTTCAACTAGAAATATGGTTAAGACAATGGAGGATAATGGTCAATGAGCAAAAACGCGTACATATAACATTCACCTTGCGCCGGGAATCTTGCCCCCTATTACAATCAATAAACAAATAATTCCTCAACATTCGCACGTAAAATATCTCGGTATGCATCTGGATCGGCGATTAACGTGGAAATGCCATATAGAGGCAAAATTAACTCAAATGAAACTGAAAGCCATTCAGATTCATTGGCTTATTGGAAGAAATTCTGTCCTTAGTCTCGATTGCAAGCTTCTACTTTACAACTCTTTCTTAAAGCCAATATGGTGCTACGGTATTCAACTATGGGGCACTGCCTCGGCCTCTAATATCGAAAAAATTCAAAGGCGCCAAAATAAACTTCTTCGAATAATCACAGCCGCTCCCTGGTATGTTAAAAACTCAAACATTCATAAGGATCTCAATGTGCCATTATTAAAAATTATGATTACAAAATATGCGGAAAAATATTTAAAAAGGCTTGAACAACACCCAAATCCACTAGCTCGAAATATCTTAAATCATGGCGGCCACACTCGCTTAAGAAGAAGAGACACTGCAGCACTTACCCAGTTAGATGAGCGATAAACACTAATATATGTGAACAGAACCCGTGATGAAGAACATTTTTGTCTGGCAATGGCAGGACATAAATAAAGTATTAGGATAAGATTTGATTAATTATTGTTAGTTCATATTAAATATATGAAGATTCAATAAATAAATATTGAAAAAAAAAAAAAAAAAAAAAATATTTCAAACAATTTTATAATGTCTTTATAATGTCTTTATAAACAAAAATGAAAAAACAAAATTGTCAATTATGAAAATTAATAAAAATTATACACAGGAAACAAAAATTATTCTATTACATTTTTGTAAACTTATTTAATTTCCTATCTTATTCTTATAAATTAAATGTCTGTAATTTTGAGCTACATTGTCCGTATCTGTCTTAAAATTAATTCTTTGTTCCATTGGTATGTTTATAATTTGCAACATTTCTAACATGAAGCGTCGTTTGTAGTTTGTTTCTGTATTTAAAACTGTTGTATTTTCAAAATCTAGTGTATGATTGAAATTGGCACAATGCAATGACAATGCATTTTTTTGAGAAGATGTATTTTTGTATTTTTGATCAGATCTATGTGCTGCTAATCTAGTTCTTAATTTGTTTTTTGTGGTACCTATATATACTTTACTACATACTTCATTATCCTTACCCTTACAAGGTATCTTGTAAATAATATTAGATTTATCTAATTTTTCTGTCTTATCTTTAATTTTACTGAATAATCTATCCAATGTATTTTTTATATTTTCGACATTCACTCTAACTTTTTACAAAAACAAAATACATAGTATTTTTCAATAAAAAGGGATAGCTTAAATAACTCTATCTCGTGATGCGGTCACCTTTATGAATTCGCCTTGAGCACATCCCTGTTTATTTTATAAAAAAAATTTGGAAAGAAGAAAAACACAACAAATTTATGTTGTGCTTTTTTTTAAACAAATTTAGTTAAAGGAGATCAATATGAGTCATACTACAGGAAAGTGATGACCTTTTTTTGCTTCGCATATATCTTTTAACGCATTTTCTATAACTTTGCCAAAAACTGATTTAATCCGGTTAACGTAGAAGCCCGTCAAAAAAACTAATACATGAAATAATGCATTCGTCGAATATGCCCCTTACCGAATTGATGTAACTGCAGTACGAATTGTGGCTTCATCTGGTTGAAACCACAAAGTTGGATGGTTATCCACATATGGCCTAACAAAACTTTCCATTATCGTCCAAAATGCACCACCGTTGATAGAATTAAAATACCAATGTAACTGTCGCTAATGAACTGCTATTGGATTCTACGTAACCCAAATCCTGCAGCTTTGCTTGTTTACGTAGCCATTGTCGCTCATTATCTGAATTTTACGGACACACAGACGAACATGGCTAGATCGACTTAGAACCAAGAACACTATATATATAAAATTGTTACGTTACTGACTGACTGACTGATCATATCACAGACTCAACTACGAAATTGTAATTTTTGATCCTTCAAATGGTAGAAAAAGTACCAATCTATTCATTTTACTTTTCCGTTTTACTTTTGGTACTTTTTGCAAATTCCAAGATAAGTTGCTTTGAAGAACAATTCCTAAATACTTTACTGAATGGGTTTCATGCACAATGTTTAAATCTATGTACATAACAGCAAAATTGTGGTTCCTACTCAAAGAATGTGGTTTAAAGCTTTTAACAGGATTGAGCAAGGCGAATTTACGTTTAAGGTGGCGTTAAAAACAAAGCCGAGCTAATTTTTTCTTACTTCAAGAGCGAAATGTCTAAATACAATGTTGTGTTTTGTATGTTGCACTTGTTGTAATATTGCCACCACCGTGTACATGAATTCGCCTGGGGATTGAGCAACAATATATTCAACCTCGCAAATTCGAAAAACAGTGAAACATCTCTTTCCATTTTAGTTTTGAGTACCAAATCATACTTATTTGGCATTCAGCAAAAATACACAGGTTACCATATAAACCAATATTTTAGATATGTATCATTTAAGTACTGATCAAATCTGATCATGGGCACTATTCTCTACAAGATAATTGATTTAAAAACGCTCAGACCAATGACATCTTTGGCGAAAATATTTGTTCTGATATTTGCTTCAAACTGTGTGAAACAAAAAAATATTTTGTTTAATGTTTGAACTAAGCTCAAATTTTGACAATTTTTGTTTGTTAAAACAGTTGGCAAATAGTGTCAAATAAAATAAATTATATCCTTTTTGCCATGCGTTTAACTAAAATAAATATTTGCATCAAGTAATTATTTAATGAAAGTGTTCAAAAATAAAAATATGTTTCACAAATAGTAAAAATGAGCGCAGATGTTATGATAGTTTATTTGTTTTATTCTGTGGAGCTGCATCTTTTATAGTGTTAGAACAGGAGAAAAAAAAAAAAACTGGAAGACAATGGGTAATGGGTAATGGGAACATGTCATAAATTGGCGAAAAATTGCAAACTTAGAGACAAACCCTAAAATATATTTGAAATCGCTAAATCGGTTGGTTAAAAAAGAAAATGTCGGGGAAAAAAAATTTGCAAAAATAGCGAAAATTCGCGAAAAATTTAGATTTTACAAACAAGCCATAAAATTTATTAAAAGTGCCTAAACTAGAAGCAAAGCGGAAATTCGCAAAAATTTAAAAATAGCGGTATGATGGCAAAGCTCAAAAGCAAAGCCTAATAAATTGGAAACAATCCCTAAAATATATTTGAAATCGCTAAATCGGTTAAAAAAACAAAATGACGGGGAAAAACAAAAAAAAAAGTTGCAAAAATAGCCAAAATTCGCGAAAAATTTAGATTTTTCAAACAAGCCATACAATTTATTAAAAGTGCCTAAAACTATAAGGAATGGCAAAAATTCGATAAAAATTGCTAAATTAGCGGAAATTCGCAAAAATTTGCGGTATGATAGCAAAGTCTACTATTTATTAAAAATCGTTAAAGCTGTAAAGATTCACAGGGAAAAATCGCTTCTTCGCGAGCGTGCCATAAATTCGCGAAAAGTTACAATCTTGAAAACAAACCCTAAAATTAATTTGAAATCGGTTAAAAAAACAAATTTTCGGAAAATAACAAAAAAAAAAAAATTTTTTCCAAAAATATCGAAAATTTGCGAAAATTTTCAATATTTCAAACAAGCCATAAAATTGATTAAAAGTCCCTAAAAGTATAAGGAATGCAAAAATTCGGTAAAAATTGCTAAATTAGCGGAAATTCGCAAAAATTTGCCAATATATTAGCTATAGCGGCATGATAGCAAAGTCTAATAATTATTAAAAATCTTTAAAACTGTGAAGAATCCGAAAACTTACAGGAAAAATTGCTTCTATCGGGAACATGGCTAAAACTATTTGTCATTGTTTGCTCTTAAATTTTTTTTAAATGTTTGCTCAAAACTTTCTTAAATATTTGATTTTTTTGTGTTCACACTATGTTCACATTGGACAAATATTTGTGTACCGGCAAATACTTTTATTTGCTCAAAATCAGCTGTTATTTTATTTGACACTCAAAAATAAAATATTTTGTATTCAGACTACGCTAATGAAATATTTGATGTTTGCTTCCATGTAGTTTTAAGAAATGGATCATCATTTATTATTGTTTCAGCTTTCATTTTCTCTTCGGAAAATCGATAGTGTAAAATACATTACACTTAAGCCCGTTGGTAACAAATACCATATCGTTGCAAGTAAGCCTTGAGTATTTGCAATTCTCATTAGCTTTACAGTTTTATTTGTTCAATATCTTTTGTTTTTACAAAGTCTTTAAAAAAGGGTTTCCGGATGATCTGGCCTAAGCAACTAGCGAGATGCGCATAGAAACTAGCTTATCCCAGATATAGATAGATTGGTCTTACTTTTTCACGGTAAGTTTAAGTTTCTGTTATTCTCAGCTAATTGAGCCTTTAACGTAATGGAACAATTTTGAATTTTTATCTTATGAATTTTTATTTCTTGTTCATTGCATAATTTAAAGAATGGATTATTCTGTAACAGCCCAAATAAAATTTTAATCATTTTGCGAAGCACAATGGTACATTTAAAAATAAGCGCACTACTAGGCACTACGAAATAAGACATAAAGAGATGCAGTAAAGTAAGTGATCGAACTTAACAAGTTTTATTAAAAAAATAAAGTTGAAAGTGCCACGGCATTCCCTAACTACGAAGCAGGTTTGCAAGGGAGAATACTAGAAAACTCACCAGTTTTTATATGCGTTGAATAAAGCGCTTTTTGTGTCAAAAATTTATCGATTCAAAGTGGGAACTCACCATTTAAAATTCATGTCTTGCGTAAGCGAGATGGTAAGCGAAACTCTTACATTTCTCCCTTACAAACCTGCTTCATTGGGACCAACATTTTTTTAGCACGTTTATTTTGAAATGTATGTTTTTGAGTTATGACGACTTTGCAGCAAATGAGCGATAAATGTATGTATGAAAATACATATACAGTGGTGACTACATAATTTGAAAAACAAAATAGTAATCTGAAACAATTTCAAAACACTTTAGTTTATAAATTTTGTCAAAATAAATCGCGTACTCTACAAATGAGAGAGTTAAATTAGTAAGTTTATATACTATTTTATTTATGTGCAAATCTAAATTTGTAAATTGTCTGTAAGGAAAAATCCACAGACAAATAATAAAAATAAATAAATAATGAATGCCCAGTGAAATCATAATTAAAAACTTTAAATGTCGGCTATAGCACCAAAGTTTGCTTGCTAAAAAAATGATATTCTATAAGAAGACAAAGAAGTTTGAAAGCCCAGCCATAAAGCCTAGGGCTCGAAAAACCACTCCTACAGAATATAGAGTTATTTGTAGGGCCAGTGAAAAGAATCTTTTTTACCTTTGCGTGAAGTAAAGGCTGAAATTGGACAGAAAATAAATTCTGCAAGATCTATACGAACAGTTAGAAGGCGATCAAACTGCTCGTCTTAGAAAAAGTATTAAAAAGCGGCTGCGGTTTGCAAGGGATATGCTTAGAAAATATCCACAATACTGGAATAGAGTTATCTGAAGTAATTAGTTTTAATATGTTGAAGTTCTTAAATTATTGTAATATTTATAAAAAAGTATGCTGCAAAGTCATTTCTAATAAAGTGGCCACCACTGTACATACATACGTATAAAAAAAACATCAAAGGAACTTTTATCAATACGTAAAACATTTAATTTATTTTAACTAATAAAACAAATTCTGTTTTTTTTTTGGCCAAACAAAATTTCAAACGTTTCGCAATTTCTAACAAGAAAAAATTTCATATATTTTTTATGCAATTATCAGTGAATTTTTGTACAGTTTCCAATTATTTTTTTTAGCAAAATAAACAAAAATTTTTTATTAAAATTACCATATTTCTTCGAAAGACAAGACTACATATTAAGAAATAAATGAATTGCTTAACTTGTAAAGTAAATAAAATTGGTCCTGTAATCGAACCCTTTGGTGGCTATTTCTGTAGCAATGAACATCTTCAATGTAATGAATGCAACTACTCGTGGAAAGGACATTGTGGTGTTTGTGAAGCCTCGACGAAATTCCTCCAAATGAAATTGAATTCTCCGAAGTCATCAAGTAAACCGCTGTCTACGGCACCTCAGACAAGTACATGTTCTAAGGAGCAACCAAGTTTTTCGCAACAATTTTTCGAAGAAATCGAAACACAATCGAGACTTTCCAAGGAGTATTTAAGTATGAAGGATTCAAAGGAATTAGATATTAAAAAGGAAGCTGACGACACTATAGCAATTAAAGGAAATTTAAATGAAAATAAAAATGATGTTAAAACTCTTTTTATGAATACTTCAAATACACATAATTTCCTTTCGCGAATTGGCTTTAATGACCATCAGGAAACAGCAAAAGTAGAAAATGCCAACGAACTCTCAAAATTCGAATGCGAAAAAACAACAACTTTTTTCACTATAGAACACATGGATATGAAAAAGGGCAAACAGGTAAGGAATTAAAACAGAAAAATTAAAAATAAAATAAACCGATCACATTTAAATCCTTTTAGAACGTAAATAATTCTAGCATAATAAATTTATCGGAAATTCGTTTTATGGATTCAACTGATAGTTTGAAAAATTTGTATACGAATTATAAAGAGGATCCATCAAATAACAATGGCAATCAAGAAAATTCTCTTTCTGTCGAAGTTTTAAGAGATTTTGAAATCGAAAATTCCACTAATAGCAAAGAAGTTGTTAATAAATATTTACAAAGTTATAGTCCAAAAGCCATTCCTCCGTGTTCTGGCTACAGTTGCCAACAATATCAGTGTAACTTTGAACACCAACCAACAAAACCAAAAGTTGAAATTGCAGTAAGAACCGTGAGTGTTTCAACCGAGTCAGATCCAAGTCTTAAGTCGACCAGTATTGATGAACGAAGAGAAAATGATGCCGCTAATTTAAAACCACACAATTTTTTTATTATGCCAGCAGTAGGGGCTACATCCGCGCTACAACAAGACAGCTTGCTATTAGATAAAAAAATCAATAAATCCAGTATAGACATGCGTATGCAAAAAGTTTTGGAAACCTTAAAAGAAGATTCTAAAGAAACAAAACTTTTTGAACAGCCCCATTTGATAAAAATTCCAAAGTTGATTTCGACAAAAGAACCTGATATCAAGGAACATTTTGAGAATCGGCCCTTAAAAAGTGAGGACAAGAACGCGGCTATATTTATGCAATTAATTAATACCTATCGAGCCTTTTATAATACCCCAAATCCCTTAAAAGTTCCTGCTAATAATTTACAAACGATGCTACAAACTCAACCAGCGCAACAAGAACCTCCTTTGCCGCAATTTCAAACAGTTCCTTGCTCTCCCTCATTAAGTCAAGAGCTTATTCTAAAGCGTTCAAGGTTTTTAAACATAAAACCGGTTACCGCCTGTATGCTTAACATTCCCCGCTCACCCATTCAATGTCCCGAATCGGCTTGTCGGCGCATGATTTTCATATCGGATTTCAATAAACATTTAGTAGTAGACCACAACCTCTTACCGATGGAACGTATTACTCCGTTTCAGTGCAAAAATTTCTTTTTAGATGCTCGTTTGGCCCATTGCGGCACAAGCAAATGTCATTTACTATATTTGATGCGTGACAAAATTAAAGATTTGGGAAGCAGTGAATATAAGGATTTTCTTCCCATCCTGATCATGACTTCTCGCATTTCTCTAAACCAAATTTGTGGCTTAAGAAATCAAACATCCGATTTGGAGTACTTTCTTATTTGGGTTACTGGCATTGCCTCCGAGGAGTTTCCGACATCAGTATCACTTACTATTTGGTCCAGATCTGGAAGGATTCCTTCCTGTCATATTGTCTATTCAGGACAGATGTACTCGATCAGAAACTCGCAAAATGCATTTGATGTTTGGCAAAGTGGTCGTATGCTTTTGTTGTCTGCTCAAGAAATTAATGCTTTGACTGGCAATGGCCAGGAAATGTTGAATTTACAATTGAGCGTTCATTAAGCAGAGGAAAGTTTTTTTTCGTAATAATTTAAGAACAAATTTGAATATGTGAAAATGTAGTCTTTATGCGGCTTTTTCGATTATAACAAATACATATATTTTATAAATGTTTAAATTGTTTTGATAAAATAAAAGCCCATCTTCTAGAAATCGAATTAGAGTAATGGAATTCGATTTTTAAAACGAAACGATTTAGAACTGAATATTTATCTTCAGGCATTCTCTATAAATCGAAATCAAGTGGATTTAAAATTGAACAAATTTGAAAACGAGCCTGTAAAGAATAAAAATATTTCTTTTTGAGTATCAACTATCTTTACAAGATCAACTCTTAAAAACAGGAAAAGCTACATGCATGTTCTAGAAATCGCAATGAAGTGGATTTTAAATCGAGCAAATTTAAAAACCGACGCCGTACTGAAAATTCTTAAAAATATTACATTTTAGCTTTTAATTTTTTCAGTACTAATTAGTTTTACAAGAACATCTCTTAAAACCATGAATACCCTTTGATTTCAATTTTACTTCATTTCGATTTCTAGAACATGCTCGCATGCCTGCTTATTTTCAATAATTGTTTCTAGTAAGTGTTCACGAGAGAGTAAACAAATTTTGAAAAATTGTAGACAAAAATTTTGTTGAAAAGTTTTGCTTGTAAAATCAAATTACATTCAACAACTAATTTTATATGACAATTTGTTATTTTCTGTAAACTCAAAAATTAAGAGAGCGACGAGTTCACATTATCAATGTGGCTTGGAAATAATTAAACAGTTGTTTCTTGTTTTCGTTTACAAAATAAATTTCTAAAAATGCGCAAGAAATAATTTCCAAGAAATTTTAAATTAAAATTTTTAAAAGATAAATAAAATCTATCTATCTTCTCTATAAACATTCTGCATTCTCTTGAGTGAAGTAAATAATTATGTTTGTTGTGCTTAATCTATATTATACATATATAAAAGAAAGTGAAGTTAGTTACTACGTTTATAACTAAAGAACGGATGGACCGATTTCGATGATTCGTACCAATTCGGAATGGTCTATGACCAAGTAAGAAGAATAGCAAAAAAATCTAAAATAGGTGGCGCCATTGAAAATTACCCAGTATGAATTAAATCGTAAACTCTGCATTTAGCAAAGTTGTTGAGCATGAGCCGGCGAAGGTTTTTAATATAAGTTGATATGACCAATTTCAGACAGGATTTCACCAGTATTAAATTTTTTATTATAATTTGAAAAATCCCGAGCAACGCCGGGACCAAACAACTAGTAGTATATAAAATAAACAGCCCAATTATAAATAAAAATTCACCGAGAGTTTTTTCCCTTTTTCAATTTTAACAATTAAATTAACGTAGCAAAAATGGGAGAAGGGAGAAAACTCCCGGGGAATTTTTATTCATAATTGGGCTGATAATACATTAATGGAGCAAAAAACAAAAAAAAAATTTTATTTCCGCAATTTTCTGATATGTTTTATTTAGTACTCTTCAAATGAGCCTTTCTAGTAAATTATTAAATTTTTTTGATTGTTCGTTCAAAAGACATGGTTTTGAGTTTTTTGTTCATAATTTTTTAAAAATGGTCAAAATTGAATTTGTTTTTTGTGATATATTTTATATAGAAGAGAATATATGTTTTGAATTTAGATTTTTGGATTAAACATTTTAAATAGTGTTTTCGATTTTTTTGCAAATTTGTCTCCTAAAAATTTTATCCACTCAACCCTTTTTAAACCCGGTGCGGTAGTCGACCTTCCGTAACTAATATTTTTGTTCGATTTTTGAAAACTTAATTTTTTTTCATCTTAGGTACCGATTTCTGATGTCTTAAATTTTCAAAAATCGAAAAAAGTAGCTATGGAAGGACTACAACCGCACCGGGTGTAAAAGTTGTTGGGTGGATAGAAATTAAAAACTACTAATTTTCAAAAAAAAAAAAAAAAAAAAAAAAATATAAAAAAATCGAAGGATACACACTCATTTTCAAAAATTCGATTTAAAATTTCAAATCGAAAAACCTTCATCAAAAACATTTTGAATATTTTTTTTTCTGTAAAAACCATCTGAAAACAAAGAAAATTCCATTATTAAGAAAGTTTTAAACAATACACTGTAAAAATTGGACTTTTAAACGAATAATAATAAAAATTTAAAAATTTACCAGAAAGTTCCTTTTGAAGTGTATAAAAAATAACACAAAATTGGCGAAATCAAAAAATAAAATTCTTTACCATCCGCTTTAGCGTAGAATGCCCCATATTTTTTAATTAAGAAAATATATACATGGTTTAAAACAGTTGAACTACAAAAAACAGAACTTCGTACTTATCAGCTAAATGCTGTTAATATGCATAACTTACTTGTTTTTGCTAAAAAAATTCGTTTACTCTTTTAATTTTTAAAGCAACTGGGTATCAAATTTGTAAATTCTCTCACTTCCAGTTTCTGCTAGTAAAGAAAATGTGTAAACGTAGTATGAAAAAAATTAGGTCAATAGTTGAGACATGTAATTCAAATTCGTTCGAAATTCATTACACCTTTCGAAATCGATTTTTTTCATTATTTTTGTTCTATTGTAACACTGTGCGGTGAATTTGATTTTTATTGTACTGCCTAAAAGTATGCATGACAAAATATTAAATGTTTTATACGAACGTTTTTAACACACCCACATCAGTATTTGTTTACAAAATTTGTATTTAATGGATGCGTGGATTTTTTTAAATTTTGTTAAGTAGATTCAACACCCAACACTATGAACCCCTTATTTTCTTGAAAATTATTCCATTTAATTACAATTTAAATTCTTTTATATGAGTGCCAAGGCGAATTCATTTTTCAAGTGGCGTTGGAAGCACAGCTGTGCTTCTTTTTTTCGTATTTAGAGAGCGGAATGTCAAAAGTTGCTTGTGTTTTTAACATATCGACCAACGAAATCAGCAAATAAAATACAATGTTGTGTTCTTGGAATTGTACTTGTTGTAATATCGCCATCACCATTTACTTAATTCGCCTTGATGAGTGCAGTACAACATGAAACAACCATACAACCTAGGCGAACACATTACAGGTAATCTCGGTACCAAAATGTATTAACAAAGTGACCTCAGTACTACAACAATGAAACAATAGAAAAAACAACAGGCTTTTTTTTGCTACAATTGAGACGGCAAATGTCAAAATGCCTTATTAAAAAAAAAAATGATGACAAACGTCATACACGAAGAAAATCACTGCAAACAGCTGCGCTTCTGAGGTCACTTTATTAGTACATTCTGCTCGGTACTACACCAATTACAACTCGTACAAAACCCACAAGCAATTTGTTTTGTAAAATCGTTGTACAAGGTCAAAAACCGAAACAAAACAGAAACAATGATAAATCTAAAAAACAGTTATCAGCAGGGCTTTTAAGATCACCTGTAATGAATTCGCCTTGTCGATGTCTGTTAAATAAATATTTAAAACATTTGTAACAACGATATTTCTTTCATTTATTTTTTATTTTATTTCGTTTATTTTTTATTTTCATGAACTTTTTATTAAATTTATTTTAACAAAAAATTTTAATGTTTTTCATCGGTATTCACAGATAAATCAATTTGAAATCTTTATAAAATGTCGAATGGTGCTTTATCTGAGCCACAAGCATCTTGTTCGTCCTTAAACAGAAAATTAAACCTGCAAAATTCAAGTAGCGAATTGTTTGAATTGAAACCAAAGCCAAAATCTCTTTGTATTCCCGAAAACTGTACAAGGTTTTTGCACGACTTGAGGTAAATTGTTGTAAACAACTTGATAAGGACACTGTCTTTTAAACACATACATATAAATATTTTATTTCAAGAAAAACGCAATCCCTTAATGTCCATCAAAAGATCGAATACCCCGGGAAGTCTTGGTCAGTGCTTTATGTTGGCTCAAAAATTTGTGAGGATGAAAAGAACAAATTTCTAATGTAAAAACCCTTTTAAATTCCGAAATAAAATATAAATTTTAAAATGAAAGAAAACTTAAATTGGCAGCAACTTATTTTATTAAAAATGTAAAAAAGCCACTGAATTCAGTCTTCATCTCTAGAAGTTGCACTGTAAACTACCACCGAGCTTATATAAACGACCATAAGCTTAAAAAATGTCCTTTTAAAGAACCCCAGCCGAAAAGCTTTTTTATCTTTTAGTTGAAATGGTTTCTGTAGGTTTAATCGGTGAGTGTTGAAAGGTTTTCTAAAAATAAATAAAATATATAGAAAGATATAATAGTCGTTGTTTAAAAATTGTACCTCCATTTTTGCATAAACTCCGGGTCCATGGTTTAATAACGAAATAACGTTTACCGGATTACAACCTGATACCAAAAATGTATGTTTATGTTTAATTTTTAAAATTAAAAGGAAACCAAAATTTTTTTTGGTTGACATTTTATCTTCGTCATGCTAGGAACACAATTATGACGTAATCCCGTCGAAAGCGTATTTCGTTTTCTTTTGAAAATAATCTCAGAAAAATCCCAATTTATTCAAATATTTGTTTATTTTATCTTTTATTTCGTTTTCAAATATTCAATTTAAAAAACACTGAACAAATATTAAATTTTATATTTGCAATTTTTCTTTTTCTATGACATAACGGTCGTAACCATGGCACAATTCAAGGCGAATTCATACAAGGTGGTCTTGGATTACTTCGTAAGCAACAGCTGAAAACTAACCTTGTGTCAAAATGATATGCTGTTACTTTTGTTGACATTTATATTTACATGTTTGTATGTTAGTGTACAGCCAAGGTATATTTACACAAGGTTAACTCGTTGGGCCATATGTTTGTCAGCTGTTTACCCCTAGTTGGAACCCAAACGTCAAATTTCGTGTATATGAGCCAAAATTTGTACATGTGTGAGTAAAATTGTTTTTGTTTTATATGAAGACAATTTTGACAACTCGGTTCCTTTTATGGAGCAGCATGTCTACACTCCCAAATGAGTCTACCTTGTGTAAATATACCTTGTGTACAGCTAATTTGATTACTGCAGTGTTGTATTATTTTAACACAACGTTAAAGTAGTTTACAGTGTTGTAGCCAAAATGTATTAACAAAGTGACCTCAGTACTACAACAATGAAACAATAGAAAAAACAACAGGCATTTTGTTGCTAGAATTGAGACGGCAAATGTCAAAATGCCTTATTAAAAAAGTAAATAAACAAAATAAATGACGACAAACGTCACACACGAAGAAAATCACTGCAAACAGCTGCGCTTGTGAGGTCACTTTATTAGTACATTCTTATTGTAGCCATTTTCAAAATAAGACCACCTTGTATGAATTCGCCTTGGCACAATTAATGAGGTAATCCCAGTATGTCACAACTGGTTTGAATTATATATGTTTACCAAGGCGAATTCATAAAGGTGACATTTTCGAGTCATCTGTTTATTTTTTGTGTGTATACTCAATGTCAAGCTTTGTTTACATTCTGTGAAAAAATTAATTGAAATTTAAAATTCAATAAAAATTTAATTTCTTGGAAAAAAAACTTATTTAAATTTTGTAAAATAAAAAAAGTGAATATAAAATATAAACACAAGAAATTAAAAATGCGTAAGGAATAAGTGGAGCCACAATTAATTTGCAATAGAGGAACAAGATTTACTTTCTAAAGCAATTGTGTATATTTTATAAACAAAAAAATTTCATTTTTTATATTTTCGACATTCACTCTAACTTTTTACAAAAACAAAATACATAGTAGTTTTCAATAAAAAGGGATAGCTAGAATAACTCTATCTCATGATGCGGTCACCTTTATGAATTCGCCTTGGTATGTTTACAAATAAGAATATTAATCGTTGCTAGCAGGGTATATTTACACAAGGTTAACTCGTTGGGCCATATGTTTGTCAGCTGTTTACTCCTAGTTGGAACCCAAACGTCAAATTTCGTGTATATGAGCCAAAATTTGTACATGTGTGAGTTAAATTGTTTTTGTTTTATATGAAGACAATTTTGACAACTCGGTTCTATTTAAAGAGCAGCATGTATACACTCCCAAATGAGTCTACCTTGTGTAAATATACCTTGGTTGCTAGAAATACACCTAATTTTTGGCAATTTATCAGGGGTTTTATCAACAAAATACATGTTGTTTTTGCTTGTGCTACATGTTGTATAACTACATAATTAGTGTTACCATTGTCGCAACCGGCGAATAGTAGGATATTTGATGCTTAAAGTGGGTATAAATTGTTGAAGTTAGTACGAAGTAGTACGTCACATTTGTAACAATGTATTTGATGCAGGTTGTAGAAAATTGGTGCTTTATGTAACTTAAATAAGGTTAGAAAGCACGAATTGAACCTTTTTATATCATACATAGCCCTGACCACGATTGGTCCACTTCAAGCATCAGAATACGAAAATAAATATACCCTTACGATATATCTACTGGATATGGCGCTACCTGATTAGAGTGCAAAAACAGTTGCCCGTGCAATCCATAATTTATGGAAAGGTGAAGTCAATCAAATCCGATCTTTGTAGGTGGAGAGTTCAAGAATGAAATATTTTGTGAACTTGGCAAAGTTCTGAGTATTGAGATACATTTTATGATAGCATACCACCATCAGACTGTAGAACAGTAAAAAGAGATAACAAAGAAAGGTATAATGCAATGCGCCACCTATTATTTTATAAATCAATTTACCGTATTCATTTTTATTATGTAACTAACCTACACAGAAAAAATTATTTTTCCAATTCAAACAAAAAATTTGTAGAATCAAAACATTTTTTGTCCGAAATTCGCATATTTAAACAATTTATTTGCATTTCGTTTATTGAAAAAAACACTGATTTTTTCAAACAAATATTTTACTGAATCAAACAAAAAGTTTACTGAAATTCATATAAATTTCACTCTAGGAGATGATGAAGGCAGAGCAGAGAGCAGAGCGGCCGGCTGGCTTTGAGACACAGTTTTTTGTTGGAATAATTTTTGAACTAAGTCTTGTTTATAAACACAATGTTTTTCTTCTTCGCTCACTGTTGCTGTATCCTTTCCTTGGCAGCAGACCGACTCGACATGTTTTTCGTCATCATTTTATTTTTGTATTTGATGTACATATGTATTTAACTAAACAGTTTTAAAAAATTGAATACGGGATTTTGTTTTCCATTCTTTTTTACCAACTTTGAAACCAACAAAAAATTTATTTTGTTTCAAGGCGAATTCAGTTTTCAGGTGGCGTTGAAAGCAAAGCTGTGCTACTTTTTTTTCTTAATTAGAAAGAGAAATGTCAAAAGTTCCTTGTGATTTTGACATATGGATCAACGAAAGCAACAAAAAAATACATTGTTGTGTTTTTGGTGTTGTTACTTGTTGTTGTAGTATCGACACCACCGTTTACATTAATTCGCTTTGTTTTGTTTCTTAAAATGTTGTTGTTGTTTCTGTTGTTTAAAAAGAGTGAAACGTTTTTTTTTTACCTGCTATTGTTTTTGTTGTTCTTTTACTACAAACCTCGCCACGCTATCCCCACAGATAATATTGGACTATGTGGTCCATTTTGGCTTACATGGACTACTTACAACATGGTCCAATCTACTGTAATATGGACTATGTTATAAGAAATTAACATGCAGTGCTGCCAAAAACTGCATGATGTATACTTTTCTATAGTTTACAGTATTACACATTGGTAGCCCTGATGGTGTCCATTATTCATTGTGTATTTAAAAGTGAAAGTTTGTGAAATTTGTGAAAAAAGGTAAACAAATTTCAAAATACCAAGTAAATATATTTAAAAATAGCAATAATAGACTACAGGGCGCTCCATAAAAGGCGATTAGTGAAAAATGAAAAATGCTTAAACAACCGCTTTAGTGTACTCCATACTGTAATGACATGGAGTACTTTTAAAACTATCCCACTTTAGTACTCCATGGAGTAGTTTAGGGACTACTTCGGTGGGTTATATGGTCCCCTCCTAGGACATCGTAATGTTAAATGGACCGCCTTTTACCCATATATTTGAAGTAGTTTTGGAGTACTTCTACTCCTTTATGGACTACTCTTTACATGCATGTATGGACTAGTCTCGTTATCTCCAGGGATTTTATCATCTTTCTTATTGTTGTCCTTTTTTAAAGCGTCCAAAAATAGACTGTATGTGTTTTTTGTTGTTGGTCTTATATTTCACATAAAGAAGTGTTGCTTACGATCAAATAAAAAAATGCAAAAAAAACGACTACATTAAAAGGCGTTAAATATTTCATACAAAATTATGAAAACTTGAAACCAATAACGCGTATATTATATTTTTGAATATTTGTCAACATTTTTGTTTGTTAAAATAAAAATCAAACAAAAATATTAATTGAATCAGTAAAAAAATTTTTAGAAATTAAAAAAATTTTCAAACAAGCGTTTGTTTGAAAATAATTCAGCAATAATTTTTTCTGTGTACTTTCACTTACTTACTTATATGTTTTTTAAACCATAACTATCCCGCTTGAACTTATTGTAACATGCAATAAATGTCATGTATGTATCACTGATCATCTTTGATACAGAATTAGCATTAGATGAAGAAAAGAAGTTAAGTCCTCATCCGTATTATGAAACATTTGCTGCAAACACTTTCTTCAATTCTCTTTTGAAACTGCATTCGTGTCCATAGAAAAAAAATTTGTTTTACAACATTGAGTCATTTTCTATGCCTTCTGTCTTTCTTTCAATACCAAACTTACAATAACTGCTTGAACGTGAAACAAACTACAATTTTCAATTCGTCTTTCCCCTTTTGTCACAAACTCATATGTTTTGCAGCAAATCTTTCATAATTTGGATAGGGACTAATCAATCAATCAACCACTCAGCAAGTTGTTTTTATTAACCTAAGGGTTATTTGCTTTGTGTGAACAGATTTAGAGAGCTATTGGTTATACATCTAATCTGATAAAAACATTTAACAATCGCATCCGTGTTTCAAACAAGTGGATAGTGTGGGTAGAGCTCTGAAAACTTTCGACGTGCAACTTTTAAGCATAATGGACTACACTATCCCTGTCCCTTGAATTTAGAATATTTTTTTCAGATGTGGCACTTAAAAAAATTTCACTGCAATCGATAGTTTTTATGTAACTTTAGAAACTATCGAATGGGCCGACTATCGATTGTTTTGCAGCTCTATTACTCGATTTTAGTGTTTCATGTTATCAGCCATGTCACAGAGTACAATTCCGTTCGGAATGATTCCGTACGGAATCGAAGAAAACATATTTCTTTATTGATAGAAATAAAATTTTGATTATTTTTTGGCCTTTCAGATACAGAAAACTCGCATTCCGTTCATGAAAACATAAATGGTTTCATTCCAAAAAGTTTTTTCGTCGTTTTCTGAAGCACCAAAATACTGAATGAATTCCGTTTTCGAACGGAATTGTACTCTGTGACATGGCTGTATATCAGAGTTTTATATTTTAAAACATTCTATTTATTATTTCTAAAGTTAGCACGTAAACGAACCATATTTTTAAAACAATTTTAACATAAATAACTTTTTCTATTTTTTAACTATTCGGTGCGATCATAAATTTGTACTCAAAATAATTTTATTGAATATAAAAAATTATAAATTTGTGGCATCATTTGTTTAATCAAACAAATTAAATAATTAATTTAGAGATTGTGTTCTTTGCCCAAAAAAAAGGGTGAATAATTTCTACGAAAATAAGTCGCCACAGCTGTGGGTTCGTTTATGTGAACTAGAATTTTAGAGAAAAGAAAAAAAATTAAATGAAATCATTTAATAGCAATTTAGTAAATTAGAAAAAATTAAATACATATTGAAAACATCGGAATGCAAAAACGTCGACGAAATGTTATTAATAAAAATTATACAAAAAAAAAAAAACATTTATTTTGCATACGAGGCGTATGCGTAATTAAGATTACAAAAACAATTCAAAATCCACCAACAATTATGTTGGTATGTAAAAAAAGGAAATAAATTCAAATTAGAGAGCGTGTAACAAATTAATAGTTTAATTGTTTAATCATATAAAAAAACAAAATTCTACGACAAGAATAAAAAATTGCCAAATTATTAAACTTGAAAACTATAAAATAAATCAAGTTGAAAAAAATTACATACAAAAACCACAATTAAAAATCATCCAAAAAAAAAAAACAAATTGTCATTATATTGATGATTAAGATAGTTAGACCTTTTTGGCACAAGTTGTCGTAAAAGAAAAGATACTCTTGGGATCTTTTAGATATTTCCACTTGTTAGTTTAAATAGTTTTAAATTTTAATACGTTGCAATTTCGTTGGATCATTTTTGCCTTTGACAGGCCTTATACTATTAAAACAAATTAGATTCTTGTCATTTAAATCTTTAAAAAAATCGCAGATTGCATCTAATGCTAAATCGATTTAGAAATACTTAAATTTTTAGACTTACGGTTTCACTGAGTGGTTGATCAAAAAAATAAGAAAGACAAATGGTTCAAAACTATACAAAACATTGTTTTAAATTTTAAAATGAAATAATGCTTAGATCAAAGTAAAAAATATGCACAAGTTGTAAATGTCCCCTACAGCGACTCAATATAAAAGAATAAGCAAGATTTCCAATTACTTCTTAAATATTGAAAATCATTTATTATTATTCACATACAAATTGTGTGAACAGACTCGGCTAACAGTTCGTCCCAAAGCAGATACATCATGGGTTGATGCGCATAGCATGAGAAAAAAGACTATTTAAATACAAAATTAAAGAAAACTGCTTGTTTTATTGCCAAAAAGTAAACAAGTTTTCATCTTATCAATGTTTTACCGCCAAACAAGTGCAAGTGTGTTTTCTTTGTTTCATTCATGAATCACTTAAACATTTAACTTGAGAGTATGAAGATTTTTATGGGTGAATATTTTAATACATATCGATACCTTAATTCAGAATGGGCGTATCTACTCACATTTAGAAAATATATAAAGGACAAAACATTTTAATATAAGAACTACAAAACAGAACTACACAGTGCAACACGAACACCACTACGTGATAAAAGTCCAAAAAAAAAGACCCGTGTCTTGCAGTTTTGCCCAAAGTCATGCACCTTTTTTTATGGGCCCCGAAAGTGTAATTTTGTGTAATTTTTGCAAAAAAACTTCATCGACAAGATCAAAATCGCAAACAACTTTAAAAAATTTGATTTTTTTTTTTTACCTTTTTTCCCCTGTTTAGGTCCATAGGTAGTAGAGTTGTCAACCGATTAAGAATAATTCGATTAATCGATCAAACTAAACCAAACTCTTGTTCGAATAATTTTAAAACGGTGATTTTCGAATAACGAATAAATCGATTAATTAATGTCGATTAATCGAACAATTTTTTTTTATTTAAAAAAAAAATTAAATAAAAACTTAGAATTTGATTTATTCTCGAACGTTTGTAGTGATTTTATACAAAATGTAGGAAATTAAAAAATATTGTGGCCATAGCCCTGATTGTAATTAATCTCAATGTTTATTATGCAAAAACCCTGTTTCAAAAATGTATTTTATGTTCTTATAAAACTAATCTTTGAAAAACAATTTTATCAACTGATTTTTTTTTTAAATCAAATTTTCTAGAAAGGGGATTTTTCAATTTCAGGTGAAAAACTTAGAAATAAACAAGAAAGCTAAAAAAATAAAGAATTGATTTACATATCGATGGCTTATATAAAAAACGGCGTAACTCGGTTTTTTAAATAGCTTTTTTGTTTATTCTGATAGCTATTGCCACATTAATCTTGAACTTTTAAAGGGGCTGTAGTACAACATTTGTTGGATATTTTTATTAAAAATTGGATTATAACTTTTTATC
Source organism: Pollenia griseotomentosa (assembly GCA_963931875.1). Taxonomy (NCBI): domain Eukaryota; kingdom Metazoa; phylum Arthropoda; class Insecta; order Diptera; family Polleniidae; genus Pollenia; species Pollenia griseotomentosa. Next base: position 190,293,169 of record OZ007562.1, on the reverse strand, counting down.
TAAAATTTTACGGATTTTATTAAGTTTTTTTCTTCCCCTGTAAATAAACAATAAAATCGATAAATAAACAATAGAATAGATAAATCATATCATGATAGTAGAAAACGTTGTTATTGTATTATCCTTTTTTTAAACTATATATATTTTTACCATTTGCATAAGTGTCACAATATTACCATTGAAAAGGATGTAGTGGAAGATAATCCAACGCCATCAAAAAATGCCAAACATGGTCCAATGGAAAAATACATAAAGAGAGACAGCGGTTGTTCTATAGAAGAAATTGAAGGCAGAAGTTAAGCTGAAGGTAGAAGGTCTGCCAACGCAAAAGTAATAACGGATTATTAAGGATTTAATGGTCTTACGATGCCTTTAAGTAATAAAACGATATGGAGTTAAAATGAGAAGTTTAACGTATCATAAAAAGAAGAACTCATAGCGGATTTGAGAAAAAAATAAAGAAGAAAATGGAAGAATTTCCACAGTTGTAGATAAATGGACGGATAAATGGACTTATTTAAAATATGTAATTTTTTTGTAAAAATAATTTTTTTTGTTCGTAATCCTCATCGATTAATCGAAAAGTTTTATTGATTTAATCGTCGGATCGAACGAACAAAAACAATTATTTGAATTATTCGAACAAAGTTGAAATGCGAATAATTGACAACTCTAATAGGAAGGAAACCATTTAAAATTCAAGGAAGCAATCAACTACAAAAATGTACCTAAGATCTCAGTCAACAACTTTTTAAAACATATGAACTTCCTAGAAATGATTCTTAACAGCTTTAAGGTAGCGCTTAAGTAGCCGCAAAAGTGAAAAAATTTCGGGAAATAAGGCAAAAGAAAATCGAATTTTTTAAAGTTTTTTGCGATTTTGATCTTGACGATGAAGTTTTTTTTGATTTTATATTTTCTTAATTTTTGTTCTTTATGACATGAGCTACAACTTTGTGTCAGAGGGTAAATCAAAATACTGAACGGTTTACAAGATATGAGCCTGAGAAAATGATAATTTTTTTGCAAAAATGATACCGAGGCCCCAAATCTTTGGGGGCCCATAAAAAAATGGCATGACTTTGGGCAAAACTGGGAGACACTGGTCTTTTTTTTTGGCCTTTTATCACGTAGTGGTGTCCGTATATGATTATTTTTCCATTATTTAAAAAATTACACACAGAACTATTTAATATGTTGGCTGGATCTTTTGCTACATTTGTTATTGTTTTCAAACTACATGTACATTTCTATATATAAATCGGCTAAGGCAAAACAGTTAAGAACACTTTCCTCCTCTGTATGTCAACCGATTTGAAAAAAACACACACCATTTGAAAGATATTTACTTACAGAATTTCACAATATATATTTTATTAAAATCTGTTCAAGCGTTCAAATTCGCTACTAACACATATGTACAAAATACAAAATTTGTTTTTTTCAATTATCAAATAATAAAAAAATAGGTTGCTTGATTATTCGACATTTTTAAGAAACCGGTTTTCGAATATATCGACTATATAAATACGGGAAATTAAATTTCTTTATTTTACTTTTCCGTGCTGCATGTGGTGATTTATTTAACTTAGAACCATAATATTATAGGTGCAGGGTCCTGAGTGAATTAAAACCTATAAGATGAAAAATTAATAAGAACATGTAAAGGGGAGCTTTTTGGTACTTTTTCGTTCAACTTCTGGTTTTTTGATTAATTTTCGTTAATATTAGACAAAGAAAAAATAAATAAAATGCAATGTCCTGAGTGGAGTACAATTTACAAAGGAGATAGTTTTTTGTTTTTCAATTGATATTTTCTGATATTTTTTTTTATAGTAGAAGAAGGAATATGAACAAAAGGTTAGTCCCTTGCCAAATCGATCCACTAATTTGAAAAAAATTAATGCTCAAAACATGTGAATTCATTATACTTAGATGTAGTATCTTCATATGAACCTAAAAATGTTTGGTCGAATTTTGACCATTAGGCGAACACTCGTAAACATAGAAAAGCTTATACATACAGGCCTGTTCTGAAAATCACTTAATTCAAATCACGTGATTTCCTTTAAAAACCACACGTGTGACATTCTGCTGTTCCGTTTTTGTGTTTTTCAAAGCACACCGAGAAAAACAAAAACGTTTTGATTTCCAGAACAGTACAAAATCACACGTGTGATTTTAAAAGCACGTGATTTAAAATCAAGTGATTTTCAGAACAGGCCTGATAGTATATATTTTTACACCCTTCACCGAAGGTAAAAGGGTATGTATGTATAAGTTTGTCATTCCGTTTGTTATTTCTATAATATTGATCTTAGACCCTATAAAGTATGTATATTCTGGGTCCGTATGAGTCGCAAAGTAGATTTATTGAAGTCTACCTATCCGTCCATCTGTCCGTGTGTATGTTGAATGAGGTTTTCTATTGAAATTGAACCAGATCGGTCCATAAATTGGTGAGGAATGAGCAAAAAACCGCGACTGCCTCTAATTTTACTCAACGTCGTTGTGTTTTTTGTATTTCTTTTTTTTATATAGTATCTGCATAACGGCACGAGCCAAAGTTTCCAAATTAGGTACAAGCATCTTGGTTATCAATTAACAATCTCTTTTAAAAAATGGAAAAAGAGTGGGAGTGGCACATCCCATACAAATACATTTTATTTTTCTGAAGAACGACAAAAGCAACAACATCGGACATCATGTGGTCGTAATTAGATAAGTGGGCGTGCCATAAAATAGATTTATTGAATTCTAAAGAACAGTATTTACTTAACTTTCTGTTCTTAACGCACCATGGTGAAGGGTATATAAGATTCGGCATTGCCGAATACAACACTCATACTTTTTTTTTTTTTTTTTTTTTGTAAAATTTTATGTCTCAAACTTAAAACTCTTGTATACCTCTTGTAAATTCATGTAGCGATATACAAAATAATAAAGAAGCAATACAGTGTTTATTAAGAAGAATATGAATCAGAAGTGACAAAGTGTGCAAAAATTCCATAAGAATTTATAAATTCTTCTAACGTATTCAACTCACACTCGTAATTGTCACGAATTTAAAAGTTCTGTAGTCATTTGTGTGTCTGTCTTTACTAACTGCTATTCAATTTTTTTGATTTTCAACGCGGGAAGCAATTTTAACAATATATATTATTTAAGAATTAGAATGAAACATAAATCTAAACCACATTTAAGCATCATAATGAGAATGTTAAAAAGTACAATTAATAATTACAATTGGCAACACACCAACGGATGACTGATTGACTTCTGTCCATTGTTTTTGGTGAAATAGAGAATGCTGATTACGATGGCATCATTGGTTCTTTTCTAACAACTTAAGTTTTAAAGATATAGTGCCATTTAGTATTGGCATAATTTACGCCATTTTTTGTATTACACTACGTGACAGTTTTCTAACCAAATGTATCTGACACCAAATCTTTATGTAAAATTGTCCGCTGAATCCGAATTTGAAATCAAAAAAGTTTTCGAGATATTCCAAAATAACCGTTACTTTTATTTTTAAAAAAGATGATGTCACGCTATTAAAGTATTTTCGAAAATATACAATGGATTTCTTATTTTCTTTTTTCCTTGCCATAATAGATATCCTGATATATTTAATAATGCGACCCTACTCAAATGAATGAGATTTGTCTTAGATTATTAATCCAGAAAGTGTTTAAGATTGGTAGAACCGTTCGCGAAAAAAAACCCGAATAAAACAGAAAATGGTGTAAATTAATAAATGTCTAAGCCGGCTGATATTATTTCATAATGAGGTTGACTTACAATTAACAAATGTTGATAATTTATTTTCACTATGGCGCCCGGTAGTCAAAGTTGACATTTACATATACAGGTATGTACATTAGGGTGGTCCTTATTTTTTTTTTCGATTTTCCAAAAAAGTAGACCAGTTTTGTGTTAGGTTAGGGTAAAAAAAATTGGTAAAAATATGAGCTCGATCGATTGAAACACTCGCATTGAAGCCTGTGAGGATGGAATTCGGGCTAAATGGAGAGAAAAGCGCCCGTAACTACTGAGGAGTCACCCCTAGAGATGTAAAATGTATCAGCAATCCCCATTATTTTTACATCCCCAATATTTATCTTACACAAACTTATCCTCTATCTGCAACCCTTCATATGGTCCCCATACGAAAAATTGAATTTTCTCGAAAACCGGCTCTAGAACAGATGGACGGACAGCCAGACGGACATGAAGTCCAAGATTAAAAAAACGGAACCAATAAATTTATAATCTAATCCACTGAAAGCAAAACATTTTCAAATTGGTTCACAAATGGCGGACTTATGAGAGAACCACATTAAAAAAAGTGTTTCTGAAACATTAAAAATAAAACTTATGCAGAGAAACTAGACAAATTAACCTTTCCGACGGTATGTTACATACCCAACTATCATTTGATACCTTTCGATACTGTAATGCGCACGTAATACTAAATGTGATTTTTGTTGTCAAAATATCAGGTGCCACAGAGACAAGTTTTAAAATCAGGTAAAAATAGTAATACCTACATATGTAGGTACTCACACATGTCTCTATATGTCCTATATGAAATCGGATGATTTTTCCCGAAAAAATAAAAGTTTTGTAGGACTGCTTCTATTAAATTGGATGCAATATGAACTTTATCCCTTAGAAAATGAGATCATATGAGGAAAACGCTTTCACCATGATGTCGCTGTTTTTTTAAGACGCTTTTAAGGTAGATGGGATCCTGCTAAGCTCGTAGATAACTGTTAGAGCCTTTTTAGAGATACTCCTGATTCCTAATATAAAATAAAAGGCAGTCACTTTAAACAAACTCTAAACAAATGACCTTTTGAAAAAACAAAAATTATAAAATTAAGAAATAAATTTGTGGCTTAAAATATGGCTGTTTATCTTGAAACTGAGATTTTATCAATGGCAAGGAATAATAATAATCGCACTATGCGACCTCAAATCAAATCAAAAGTTTCAAGTTTGTTCAGTAGACAGACAGACTGTTTTTTTTTTTTTTTGAGTCAAGTTTATGTCAAAGTTATATTCAGCTGTGATAAAAATTAAATCTATCATTCATTTATTGAAACCTGCAGATTATCGAATTTTTGACAATGTTTCCTTTTGGTGTAAAATCAAACCACACAAATAACTTCAATATGTTTTTAATTTTAGTATTCGATTTAATAATAAATATAATTAATTCATTGAATTTTGTAAATCACCAACAAATTGAGGTTTATTGTATTTTTGCTGCTCATTTTTATTTATTCACATAATGAAAGGTTGAGTGAGTTAAATGAATGATGTTGGCTTATGTGGTCAATGAATAATTGAAGTGTAACCAAATTGTGGCCGGTGGTAAAAATTTTAAAGAAAAATGTTAAACAACAAAATTCAATTAAATTACAATAAAACAATTTTTTGTTTTTTTTTTTAATTAATTATTTGCAGTTTTATTTATTGAATTGGCCGAAATAACAACAGCAAATGCGTTGGCTTCGCATTTTAAATTTGCTTCAAACAATTGCATTGCATTTTTTTCAATTTGTCTTATCAGATTTTATTGTATTCAAATTAGAAATTTTATTGTATGAATTGCAATAATTGCAAAATAATTATCAATTTTTTTTGTTTTAATTTGAAGATTGCTGTCTTAACAATTAAACAAGCTCTCGCACTCACACACACTTGGAAATTTTTGTAATAAAGATCGTTATCGTTTGCGAACGTGTAAAGAAAAAATTGTTTAAATTTGCATGATTTGAGTTAAATGTTATTTCCGTTATAAATAACTAAGGGCGGACATTCATAGACATAGGATTGGAAAACATGCGCAAAATACATGCTTTAGCAAATTTAAGATTTGTGTTTTAAAAGAATAATGCCCAATTTTCAGGATAGTAATTAAATCTAAATTAAGTTAATTTTCACAAAAACTTAAATCGTATTTAAATACATATTTGGAGGATTCACAAGGTGTCATAAAGTCATATGTCTTAAAATAATAACATGAAAAAATACGACTGTTGTGAACAACCCTTCATAATTCAGTGTGCTATTTTGAATTTAAATCAGCTGATTTAACACAAATATAAAAAATAAATATTTACCTAAAATAAAAATGTTTTTTAATTCTAATCTATGAATTAATAATTTAAATTAGATCTTACCTGGCTATTTTCCATTTTTCAGACGAAAATCACAAATAAATTTTACTTTGTTTGTTTACCAAACAGCAGAGTCCTAAGCCGATCTAATTGGATTCCGCAAGTGATTTGTTGCAAAAATTGCTAGCAGCAGGTTAAATTCGGATGTTAGCCGAATAAAATTTTATCTGCAACGGCGACGGCTTACAACAACTAATGCGGCTCGGCTCTGCCGCTCAGCGCATGTCTGTTTTGATTAGTTACGACAGCACAATAAACATAACAAGCATAGTTCTATTAAATTAACACACTTTTTGATTACAAAGCAACAACAATATTTTTAAACCATTGTAAAATGTTAAAACATTATGACAATATAACATGATAGCACACCTTGTGAATACCCCAATTGATTTTTCGAGTTTTATTTTTAAAGTGTTATTTAAATAAGATAAAAGTATGGTAGCACTACTTAATACAAAAAAATATCATAAAAAAGTATAATTATTAACAAGGTGGTCTCAAAAAACAGCTGATTGTTATTGCTTTGCCTCTTGTTGTTGTATTGTCGTGATATTGAGGCCACCTTGCTAAAATATTACAATAGAAACTTAAGTTGAAATTAAGTGTACCACATCGGTGAATTAAGTTTGATTTAAGTTTTTAGTGAAGAAGATAATTTTGTATTTAAAACGATTTTAAACATAAATGTGTTTTAATATCAATCCTGAAAATTGGCCATAAAAGTTATTTATTAGTTATTAAAAGTTATATACATTGCGTCCCAAAAGTGTTTCTGGGAAGAATTTGTCTAACTGCAAGGACTTTGACGCCTTAGCGATTTTCGTTAAAGTGTTACAGATAAACAAAAAACCACCTAATAACTTAGTTTTAAAACGTTGAAGGAAAAAAAGTTAAAATGCTAAATTTAGCAGTGCCTAATCTTTGATATCTTCCGCTGATTTCGGGAGTAGGCTCTATATGGGATATACATATATGTAATGAACCAATCTTTATAAAAACTGAAAAATTTCATGATGTTTTTCTGGCCATATATATTTAAAATACAACAATATCTATATTTGCTACGGTTTCAGGCGTGTTAAATGATTTTCCTATGGAAAATTATGGACCGATCTTCACGATATTAGAGATCATATAATTTGTCTTATAAAATTTCATCAAAATATTGTATTTCTAAAGTGTTTTCCGAAAGTGGGCTTTATATGGGGCCTATAATAAATTTATCAATTTTTTTGGAGTTGTTGCTCCACATTTCGATTCACAACTCTTATTTTGCTGATTTTGCTGGGTTTCATCCCAGCAGCTAAAGAGAACTTGAAACAATTTGACAATTCTTCTTTTCTTTTGAGGCGTTCGAAAGTGAGCGTTATTTCAACAGACGGACAGACAGACTGACGGACATGGCTTAATCGACTTAGCATTGCTTAAGGATGCAGAATACATATAGATTTTATGGAGTCTTAGATGAATATTAAAAAAGTTTCTCACGGAATGACAAACTTAGCATACCCTCATTCATCTCTAGTGGTGGAGGGTATGCAAATAAGCATTTGCATATAAATGCGTCCCTATTTATAGTTTTTTTTATTGCAATTGCAGTTGTTGTTGGAAATTCATACGGCTGTGTAAGAGAGACAGTCTTTTAAAGGAATCAATTCTTGAGTTTTAGTTATGGAAAGAAACAGGAATTTATTAAAAGCGTAAAGTAATTCTATGTTCAGACATGCGCCTTAATTCCGTAATATGGAAATTTATGCAGTTCTGATTGCTTTCTAAATCTGACGGTTAGTTTCTAACCTCAATTTATTATACAAGAATTAAATTTATATATTCAGAGATAAGTACGTAATTGTTTTTAAAATTTACTAAGGTTTGGCATCATAATTTGATACAAAAAGCGTAGGAACTGTAGTTTACAGCACTTTTATAAATAGGGTGTTACAAGGACACCAGAAATATTCATTGGTAATGCAAGAAAAACCATGCAATTGCATATTTACGGTTTCCCTGATCATAAGTTTGTATATATGAGTACGCTTTTGTTTGTAGAATATGACAGGACATCTCAAAAATCATTACAGATCAAATTCAAGACAGCAAATCCCAATGTTTTGTATTATTATCTCTTTAGATTTAACTGATACATGTAAAAATTTGTATGTCTTATTTTTTTTTCAAACATCAAAGTTGTAAATAAATACGTGTAGTTACCTCACTGAGGTATTTAGACGTATTCGCTTAATTACCTCAATGAGGTAGTTTAGCGTATTCGTTTAAATGTGTTACCTGCGTAATTACCCAAAAATATTGAAATTTTTGGCGAGGTAATTATCGTGGAATACTGTATAAATAAAAAATTGGTCAGTACACTTGGAGAACCAAATTGTAGAAGGAACAACGTAAGTATGAAAAATTGCATGTTTAATATTTTAAATGGCACACAAACGGCAAAACAATTGGCGGCGTAATTTTACACAGACTTATGGAATGTTTAGTTTGTCGGCCAATTGAGAAAATAGAAAAAATAAAGGGAAAAAATTCCAAAATAAGGGTTTTTTAATATTTTTTTTTGCATAAAACTAAGAAACAAAGCGTTGAATTGTAAAGAGGAATATCAAAATTTTAAATATGTTTGTCATAAATGACTACGAAAAATTCGTTGAAAGATCTTAAGCCGTTTTTGTGCCATTTACGAAACGAACAAGGAAATTTTAGCAAAGAAATTCCAAAGAAATGTATGAAGTTATGACACAATGAAAAGATTATATGAATGATACATATTAATATTGTGATATTTTGACTTTGAAAGTTTTTTACTTAATTTCATATAGATATTGGTCTACCAACTATTTGCATTTCGGAAGATGGTTTGTACCACAAACAATAGCAAAATGCAAAGTTTTATTTGTTTACAACAATTTTGAAAAAACCAAAAATACTACAATTGCAAAAAGTGTTATTTTCGGTTTTTTATTTTAGGATTTTAAGTATTTTTTTTTAATTACCTACGGCAGAATATATACAAGGTATAGTCATTAGAAATTTTGATCTCAATTTCAAAACCCATATGACGTCAAACAAAAGAAAATATGGAAAAATTTAAAACAAGTGTCAAAAATCAAATAAATTAATTTGACATTACATGGGAAAATAATGAAAACTCTCCCTAACCCTGCGGCCACACGATCAAGTTGTTCTTGATGATAGTCTTTTACATATACTGGTTGTCAAAATTTATAAAAATTGAAAGCTGTGACGTAGGCTGCACCCAATTTGTAAGCAATTTACTTTCAAGATGTCATAAAAAAAAAACAATTTATAAAGACTAACATGTAATCAGCTGTTAAATTGATTGTAAAATTACCAAACAAATGGAGAGGTGAAATTGAAAGCAATCTCGTGGTCAATTTAAAAAGTGTGACTGTGTTAGTAAAAAAGTGAGAGTGTATTGTAAATTGAAAGGAATTGAAAGGCAAAACTTGATCGTGTGGCCACCAAGTAATGAACATACGTGGTACTTATTATACTATGATTACCTACATATATAATTAATATAAAAAAGGCGTAACTCGATTTTTTTTAAATAGCTTTTTTTATTATGGTAGCAAATGCCACATGTATTTTGATTTAAAAATTGTATTAAAATTTTTTTATCTTAATTTTTTCGGATTTTATTAAGTTTTTTCTTCCCCTGTCAAGAAACGAAAAAATCGCCTAATATGAATTCATTCTCTTACAGTTCCTTCTAATTCTACAATAATTGCTAATACCGTTACAAGTACAAAACTCGCACGATTATACAACAATCATACCAAAATAAACAATCGATATAAAATTGGTATAAACACATGATTACATATTTTTATTAGTCGAAACTATAAAACAGAAAACAGCAACAGCAAGCTCAAAGAAAAAAGTATTAGAGCCAGCGCTGCCACATTTCATTTTAAAGTTTGGCGTGTTTATATAGTTGCACTTTAAATTCAATCCAAACCAAAAGATGTGAAAATAGTTTGAGATTTTATAACATTTTTTCCCAAAAGTACCTATGACATATTTTCTTTTCATTCATTCAAAGTTGAATTTACTTCTACTTCAACAATATTTGTATAAAACTGTAAATTTACATTATCATTAATGATGTTTATAATAATTTGTATTATTTTTAAATATATATGTGTGTTAAAAATATGTATTCTTCGGGACAAAGCTTGCAAATGTTTTTTTTTTTTACTGAAAATGTGTGTTCTTTTAAAAGATAACTTTTGCTTTCATTGTGAACACCAAGTGAAATTGTGATTCTGGCTTAAGCTTTACAAATTTTATAAAAAAATATATAAAAGTTTTAAACTTAAAACAACTAAGAAAGTATAGTCGGACAAGACCGACCATACGATACCTTACACCAGAGTATTTAAAAATTTTTTTTAGAGTGTACCCCATTTGAGACCCGTGGGCAATCATGGACCCGACAGAAGAAATATATGTTATACAGTTAAAATTCAAATGAAGGGGTCCTTGTACCGAATGATAGTTATTTGCCCTTAAGACCCAAATTTACAGTCATTAGTTAATTTTTAGTAAACTAAAACTATAACTATTGGTTAACTAACATTTCATATTTACAGTAAATTGGTTGACTAAAACTATTTATCAGAGCAACAAATTGGTAACTCTATCAATATGCTAAATTTCAATGTTGGTAGCAATGTTTTTGTTTACATTTTTATTTTGTCCAAAATGTTATAGAAAACAAAAAAAGTGAAAGTGTTACTGCTAAACAAAAAAATGAATCGTGGCAGCGTCTGTGTACAATTTCTAATAATAATTTTCCGCAAAAAAAAAAAAAAAAAAAATCAATACATAATTTCCAACGCAACAGCTGTAATTAGTAGTTAACCAATAACATTTGATGGTTTAACTAATGGTTAACCAAAAGCTGTTAATAATATTTTATTGATTAAAACATTGTTATAAGCTAACTAGTGCCTGAAAATTTCGGCGTAAGTGATTTTAGGACTGGGGGTTTATACAACCTTTTGCCAAGACATAAAAAAATTTGGATCAAATTTTATCTTAATATCAACATTATAAAATGATTTATGGCCACAAAGACTCTATTTCGGAAAGAAGCTTGTATGAGGGGTGGTATGTGAAATTATAACCCGATTTTCACCATTTTCAACATGGTTGTTCCTTGTGTCAATTTAATCAAATTATATCCAACATTGCGACTTATAATATGCACACAAGGTTTACATGGACATCCAGCCGGCAGGACGGACATAGTCCGTCGAATAGTATACATACTCAAAAAAGGGTCTAGGACCAATGAATTAAGGTGTTACAAGCATCAGCACTAATCCATTATACCCTCTCCTCTATTGTGGTGTGAGTATATCATTCAGTTTATTCAATGTAGTTTTACTTTATCTACACAGAAAGAAAAACACTAGGGATAAATCGTGTTTTTTATGATTACTTTAAGTACGAGCCGTACTCAAAAATTCAAGTACGAATAACACTTAAACGTACTCAAAACAATCCTAAATGGGACTACTTTCGAAAATCAATCCCGGAATTCCTTGAAATAAGTATGAAATTCTTAACTCAAGTAAAAAAAAAGATTACACTTTTTGTTGTGTTTAACCCTCCGGCCTACGCATGTTTTAATTTTCTATACACATTGAAAAAAGATCTGGCCAGACTCATGTGCACCACTAAGGGTTAAAAAGTAAATTTGAACTCTTGACTCTCATTAAGTTTATATTTTTAGTTAAATATGCACATACGATTTCTGAAATAAAACCATATCGGGCATGATATCGGTGTTTTATCATTCTGTAAGGTGTAATACGGGTAAGTAAATCAATCATTATAACTTATTCTTTCTAATTTCTTGATAAAATCAACTTTATAATACTTGAATCAATCGCATTTTGAAATTGATTCAATCTTAGTTTTACTTAACTCAATCTCATTTTCGGATTATTTCAAGTACGAAACGGGATTAAAAATGGATAATTTAAGTATTTTGCGATTGAAAATCCGTACTTGAATCAATCTTTCTGTACTTGATTCAAGACAATTCGTACTCACCGCACTATTAATACCGCTTCGGATTGATTTAAGTACGGATGGATTGATTTTTCTTTTGAGTGTACTATTTTAGATATTGCAACACCCATATGTAGGGAATTTTGCCTACTTCTGGTAACATTGATCTGAAAATAAATATAGCACATGAAATCATTCATCTTTCATATTCAATTGTTGTTTTAAAATTGTGTTAAAAATTACGAATGTGATTTTTATTAATCATCAAAATCATTGCGACCATATTCGGCTTAAAATTAATGACGAAAAACTATTTGCATGTAATAAAGTCTTTTTAAGTTTTGTGACAGTAGTGTTTGTATGGAAGTGTGTGATTTAGTACGAAATTGCTCTTGAAATGACACATGCAAAAAAAGAACGGATTGTATTTAGAAAAATTTACTTTTGTGTGCATACAAATTCTAATGGCAAATAGAGAAATGTTTGTATAATATTTGTCTTAAAATTTTTTTATTACAGAAATCTTACTAAAAAACAACTTTTAAAATTCTTTCGTTTTGCGTTTGCGATTTTTAGAACTCCCCTGATTATTGATGGTCTGGGAGGTGCTATAGGAAATATATTTTTTTGACATTTTCAGTGAGCGGGGCACCCCTTATACAAAGACATTATAGATTTATGTTTATCTGTAGAACGACAAATTTGGTACGATTATCTTGGTTATCAGTACACAACATCTGACAAAATCTAGGCGGGATTGGAAAATTTTTTTAATAAAATTTTAGCTTATTTTAACAAAATATAAAATTCGAAAAGAGAATTTTGTTGTTAAAAACGGGAAGCTCGATTTTGATTTTAGATCCATGGTTTCTTGGGCAAACCATCTTAGAATTCGTCGTAGATTACGATTTTGACAACCGCTTGGTCGAGAAAAAAATTGACCCACTCTAATGTATACACACATGCATTAAAAACATTGTTGTTTTAAATGATAAATTTAAAACTATACAATTAAATAATTACACTAGCCAACAAGGTTTTGGACTGGAGCAACCAAATATATATCCTAGGGTAATTTGGTGGGCTGAATTCGAATCTGTAATTGATCAGGTTTTAGAGATACAAAAAAATGTTTTTACTCATTTCTTACAAAAAAATCACTTTATTTAAAAATCAATAAATATTTAAAAGTGAATGGCGTTATTTGAACGTCGTTTGTATTTTGTTGGTTCGGTTTCACGTATTAGAGTCCAGCAATGGTCTCCCACCATGCGTTTGTCTCCAAATCCTTGTTAAATTCTTTCAATTTTCATTAAATCTTGGTGAGCACGCTCCCCTTGTTCGTTCCAAGTTTCTGACTGAAAAACCAAAATAATGTAAATATGCATATTTTAATGATTCTGATATTGCATATCCTTTTTTCCAACCAAATATTACCACACACAAAGGAAAAATAGCTTGAATCAGTATCTCCCTGACATGCTTAAACGCTACTGTTTTAAACATTTAGAATATATGTGGACTTCTGTCAAATAAATAATTGTGTAATAAGGATTGCCAGCATGCGATAAAAAATGAACAAGACGTGATAGCCCAATTTTAATCCCAGTTTCGAATTCAGCGTACCCAGATTAGTTTAAAAACATGCTTCGTTTCTGCACTCAAATTTTTTTTCCAAATTTTAAGACCAGTGTTATAAACATCAACAATTTTAGTTCAACTCACAAGTTAAAGATCTAAAGCAAATGCATTTTTAAAAACTGACGCTTCGGCCCTACTTCCGGTTTTCATAAGAAAACTTTTTTTAGTATTTATTTAGCACGTTTCTTTGAATATAACGAATTAATTTATTAATAAACAAACTACTTAATGTTTATTGTTTTATTTATTAATTCTATTTTTTTATTACTTTTTTTCAATAATATTGTATGTGGCACTTCAATTATTGGCTGGCCTGTCGGTTCTGGTGCTGGGTCTTCAGAATATTTAATTCATTTGCATGTGTTTATGTTAAAGTATTAAATTAAAAATGTAATAAATGCCAATAATAACAATATTTTGGTGGTCCATTAGCAGCAACATTGTTTACATGGCATGCTGTATGTTCGTTTGGACAATTAAGCAGAACTAAAAAGAATTTCCTCTTCTAAGAAAACTTAATAATTTTCAGCAACAGCTCTTTGCATATTGTTGCATATTTTGGTGAAAATGCATTTTTTGCATATTTAGGTTTTAAATGCATATATTTGCATATTTTATAATGATCTGTTAAAGCCAGATATTTGGCCAGCTGATATTAAAATTCGACCGTTTGTAAATTTTCCCAGAAAAGATCCACCTCCAGTTCAAATATAATAAATTCCGAATCAAGCTTAAAATATATTATCAGAATTTGTCAGGAATGAGAACCAAATCTAAAACGATATATGATTTCTCATCCCAATATGTCTTTGATGTAATCGTGTTGGTTGAAACTTGGCTTAACAAAGTTTATTTTGATGCTGAATTTTTTGATACTAAGCTTTATAACATGTATCGTAAGGATAGAGATTTGCAATGTTCTGGTCATTATTTAGGCGGTGGTGTGTTAGTTGCCGTCAAGAGTAGCTTAAAATCTTATTTATGTACTATTAACTATGATGGCGGATTATTAAATCAATTAATTGTTTCTATTTCTGGCGATAATTTAAATTTGTTTTTTAATGTTTCCTATATTCCTCTTAGAAGTCCAGATCATTTGTATGATGCACATGTAAATAATATTGTGTCTATGGGTGAAAAATTAGCAGTAAATGATAAATTATGTGTTTTCGGTGATTTAAATTTTAGAAATCTGTTTTGGTCTAAATTTGCTGATAATGTATTTTTATCTACTCATAATGTTAATCAGACTCATGAAATAAAGTTTATTGACAGCTTAATGTCCTTAGATCTTGTTCAAGTCAATAATTTTGCTAATCAATTAAATCATTTTTTGGATCTAGTTTTCTTCCATATAATTGTAAATTTCAAATTAAAAAATCAATTATTTCTATTTCACCACCTAATGATCATCATATGTCCTTATTAATTGAAATTGGTAGTTATAAATTTTTTGATACTAGCAATGTTTTAATGAATCGTTGTAATTTTAATACGTGTTTGATGTGCTTAATTATATATTTAAATCCATAGACTGGATTGATTTTTTTTCTGAACTTAAAGTATCAGAATGTTATGAAATATTTTTTAAAAATGTTCTTGATGTATGTGCTAGTAAAATTCCAATTAAAAAATCTAAAGCTTATAAGCTTCCATGGTATACTAGTGGTCTAAAGAAACTTAAACATCTTCGGAATAAATATCATAAACGATTTTTAGATCTGGGTGATTCTGAATCAAAATATTTTTTTGTTTAATATCAGCGTGAATTAAATTTTTTTAATAAATATCTCTATAAGCTATTGCTGTTGGAAAAAGAGCAAGAAATTAAAGAGTACCTAAAAGCTTTCTGGAACTTCGTTACATCTAAAAGCCAGTCTTCAAATATTCCTCAAACAATGAAATATGGAACCAGTATTGCTTGTTCTTGCGTTGATTCTGCTAATATGTTTGCATTATATTTTTAATCTAACTCTGAAACTCTCAATCAAGTTAACAATAATAATACACCTAGTTCTGTTGATAAACTGAATATAGGGTCCATTGTCATTTGAAATGAAAAATTCTACTAAATTAGATATTGATGGATGGCATTTGTACTCATTTATTGAAAAAATGTATTGCGTCGTTGTCGTCAGTGCTTACCTACATTTTAAATGTGTCATTAAATTGATCGATGGACGGATGCGTGCATAACTCCAGTTTTTAAAGACGGTAATGATGGGATGATGTTACATGTTACAGACCTATATCTAAATTAACATCTGTTTCCAAATTATTTGAACGTATTATATACAAGAAATTATTTTTTCTTACTAAATCATGGATAATCCCTAACCAGCATGGTTTTTTTGCCGGCAGATCAACGATATCAAAAATATCAAAAAATACCAAGAATGCCACATGGCTAGATAAGTTAATTGGGACCTCCTGAACACGAAAAACGCTGTAATTTTTTTTTTCTAAGTACCGTTTTTTAGATAACGGTACTTTTGTGTTTTTCGGTGTATGGTCCCACTCAAACCCTTGTGGAGCCCAACCGAAAAGTCCGATCGAGATAAATGGCATATCGTTGGAAAGGTAATTGAATGCAAATTTTGCCTATTTTTTTACGTTTTTTTCAAAATTTTTCATTTATTTTCGTTTTTTTTTCTACGTTATAGTAAAGATCTGGAATGTTTTATTCTTTTACCAACATGAGCGTAATTTGAAAAAAAAACGGATGAAAAATAAAGTTTTTATTAAGGATTTTGTGGAACGACAATATTTTCATCTTCATTGCTCGCACACTATTCGGCGTAAATTCAAAATATTTAAATATAAATGACGAGCGTCTTGAGCTTTTACATTATTTTTCGGATGGATCTTCTCGAATGAGGAACCAACAATAATCCGCCATCATTTGTTCATCCCACCAGCCTTTGTAACGTCTCTCGATTTCTTCCATTTCCTGGTGAAATCTTGCACCTTGTTCATCACTTTCGGAGCCCAAGTTCGTGGGGGAAAAAACCAAATGACTGAAAAATTAAATTTTCCTTACGCTCACATACTGAATTCCAGTTTGCTCCTTATGAGTCTAAATGCCTCCTTCTTGGATTGAGAACCTTAGAATACCGTTGAAAATTAGAGTCTATTCTACTCATTTATGATATAATCAATTCAAGGTTTGATTGTCCTGAATTGTTATCTTTAATACCATTTTATATACCAGCTAGAAACTTGAGGAAAATTGACACATTTAAAGTGCCAGTTCATCGTACTAATAATGCTCTTATTGGCACTTTAACGAGAGCATTTCATTACATTAATAAATTAAATACAGGGTGGACCAAAAGTCGCGCCTGCGTGTAAAAATTGAATAACTTTTTTGTTTATTATTATTTTTTATTGATTTTTTTTTTAAATATAATATTATCTTTGTATGACCGAAATTTTAATTATGAAAAATAATGTCAGAGAGATGACCACCATTTTCATCGATGCACAATTGGGCTCTTAAACAGGCGTTTTGCATAACTGCACGCAAGGTTTCAGGCTCTATTGCCCTGATCTCAGCTTCAATGTTGTTCTTTAGCTGCTCTATAGTTTGAGGCTTGTTTACATACACTCGTTCTTTGAGATAACCCCATAGAAAATAATCAGGGGCAGTTAAATCCGGTGAACGTGCTGGCCAATTAAATTCTGAATTTTTCAAGATAATTCGGTCGTCAAAAATTTCATTTAAAAGCGTCATTGTGGCACGGGCCGTGTGTGCTGCTGCTCCATCCTGCTGAAACCACTTGTTGGCTGCCTCAGGGCGTACAAAATTATTAAGCATAGCGCGATATCTGTCCCCATTCATCGTTACTGTATTACCAACTTCATCCTCGAAGCCCATTGGAAAAGTAAAATTCTACCACTTCCGTTCGTTGCTCAGTCGTTAAATTTTGCATGGTGGTGTAACACGAATCGATGAATAAAATCTGAAAAAAAAAATAAAAAATATTAATAAACAAAAAAGTTATTCAATTTTTACACGCAGGCGTGACTTTTGGTCCACCCTGTATATGCCTTTAAAATAAATCTAAGTTGCATATTGAATTTTGCACATCAAAAGATGTTTTTAAGTTATTTCTATTGAGTATTTTATAAATTTTATAAGTACTATATGTATATATTCCAATTATAAACTTTTTTTACTTTGTAATATATTTTTCTATGTAAAGTTTAGTTGCATAGTCTGTAAGGAATTTTGTTTTCTATAGACTGAAATAAATAAATAAATAAATTTTGACATTTTTGAGTGATTTTTTTTAGTTTCCATATTATAAAAATAAGTTCTTAAAAAAATTTTAAAATACACAAAAAAAAAACTTGCTTTAAATATAAGAATTTCAAGATTTCGACAAAAGATCCTTCTATTTAAACCGATTCAGCTTTTTACATGGTTAAGGCTTCCAATGGGTTTAAAATATTTTATATAAAACCAATTCGATAATTTTACAATTTTTAATAAATGTATCCGTTTGGTTCCCCTTCCTAGGAATGATTCTAAACACCGTTTAGGTAGCTTCAGGGAAAAAAAGGTACAAAAATCGAATTTTCGGGCAATTTTTCACTTTTGCGGCTACCTAAACGGTGCTAAGAATCATTCTAAGGAAGTTCATATGTTCTAAAAAGTTGTTTACTAAGATGTTAGGTACATTTTTGTAGTCGATTGTTTACTTAAATGTTTAACGGTTTGCTACCTATGGGCCTGAACAGGGGAAAAAAGGTAAAATAATTGATTTTTTTAAAAGTTTTTTGCGATTTTGCTCTTGAAGATGAAATTTTTTTGATTTTATATGTTCTTTATGGCAAGAGCTATAACTTTGTCTCAGAGGGTAAATCAAAATTCCGAACGGTTTGCAAGATATGAGCCTGAGAAAATGATCACTTTTTTGCATAAATGACACCGAGGCCCCAAATCTTTGGGGGCCCATAAAAAAAGTGCATGACTTTGGGCAAAGCTGGGAGACACGGGTCTTTTTTTGATCTTTTATCAAGTAGTGGTGTCCGTATATGGTTATAGATAGAAAAGTAGCTAAATGTTCGGGAAATTTTTCACTTTTGCGGTTACCTAAGCGCTACCTATAAGTGAAGTAAAATTTTTTTTTAAATATGCGCCGCACAGTGGGAAATTTTACGAGAAGGCGGTCAAAATTCCATAACTTTTGACTGGATCGGTATTTTTTTATGCGATTTTTTTTGTTCGATAGGTGCGATGTTAGGCTTTAATTTGCGCTATAAAACGTAAAATTCGACTGATGGGACAAAAAGTTAAGGGGAGTTCAAAATGCATTTTCATTTTTTTGTTGAGTTTCGGTGTAAAAGTTGAATATTTCAAATATGATTTTTTTATAATTTATCATTATTTCTCTTGTATTTTACAACTGATACTTATTTTTTATTGTCGAACTTAGATCCTGTCAGAAAATGCCAATATTTGGCCCCTATAAATTTTTTAGTCCCAATATTCACAGGGGCCAAAGGTTGGCGTTTTTGGGAAAGACGAGTTGTTATAAGGATAAAACTGAAAAGGAATAATTTGAAAAATGCCCAAATAGCATTCTTGGCTATCGATAACATTTAAGGTAATTCAAATTTTATTTTTGGTTTGAGATGTATGTGTATTTTATTTTATTTTATTTTATTGGTTCGCTTTCGCTGTTCTGTATACTGATTTTTTGTCCGTTTTAAATCCAAAAATAGTGCAAATGCTTCTTCTGGAGTAAATTTCATTTCTTCAGTAGGTGTAGGCATACTTTTTTAAAATCCTCTTTGTGCGTTTAGGGCTCGCTTCCACTATTTTTTCAATTATTGCAATTTTTGTTTTCTTATTTTGCGTTGGTTGAATTTGATGCAGAAATGAATCCTTTATCATACTATGAGAAATTTCTTTATTGATATTTGCTAGCTTGCGTCTTCGTGATCATTCACTGCATTGACAATTTGTTTTGCGGGCCGACCCACTTTTCCAGTTTCCTTAGCAGTTATTGACAGCTTCTTAAAAATCAGATAATTTGTTAGCCATTTTTCGTTGCGTAAGTAAAACGTTTTCTTGTTTCTAGAACATTTAAGGTACCGTTTTCTTAATGTTAATGAAAAATTTTTAATTTTTATATTATGAAAGAATGGATTATTCATTATGTGTAACACAAAATCTTTTTCATCTTTCTGTTGAAAATATATATCTGCGAGAACTTTATAACTGAACTTAGCCATTGTTTAAACAATAATGAAGGTAAAATTATGAATGCATGCACTTTTATACTCTTGATAGAAGTTTTTTTAAATGATCTTTTGTTACTACTTCTTTAAAACATAAAAACCCTTTTTTAAATACAAATTTAATCTTTTATTAGCATTTCTTTGAAACATAAAAAACCCCTGTTTTCACACTTTTTAAAAGGATAACATACCGGCAATAAATTAACAGGTAACATGTAGGTAATTTTCACGTAAAATATAACTGCGTGCTAGTTTTTTGACCATTTACCTGTTCTTCCATTTTTTTTAAATTAATTTGCAATTTTCAGGTAATTAAACTATGTAGTTTATGTTGTGGCTATTTACTTATGTTTAACCTTTTAACTTACTCAGAAATCTAACGTGGTAGTCTATTTATGTCGCCTATTCGTTTTGCAGCATCCGTTCACCCACAATAAGTTCATAACAATGGCAATACCTTTACCTTCTCCAAATTAATTGATAACCTGACGTGCTAGATAATTTATGTGGCCTGAACTGCTTTATTTGTCGAAAATTCTTTAAGATTCACCTTCTTTAATTTCAGTAATTTTTCCTTGCAGGACTTATTTTTTGAACCGAATATCTTACCTTGGGTCACAGAAATTGCTGTAGTTCGCAAGGTCGTATCCAGACGTGCGTACAATGGGGTATAGAAATGTAGGTTAGATTCTGGACTACAAGAGAGTATAGGTTTTTTTTTGACGCATTTTGACGCTCAGGACTTATGCTCTATAAAGTAGGAAATTTCCGGGAAATTTTGACATAAAAAAAAAAAAAAAAATTAAAAAGTTCTAGAGGTCGCAGAGTTTAATGCTTTAAACCACGTATAGCTAATAAAATAAACTAATACACAAAACTTATTCTGTCAAAAAATCTTAAAAAACAAAAAAGTTATGAGCATTTCAACTTCAAAAATTGACTCAGAAATTCAAAACTATAACCAAATATTGAGAAAGTCCATTTCGGACCACCCTGTTCTCAATGAAATAGTTGAAATAGGGTTTTAATTTTTTGGCTCCCGAGGTTCACTAGTATTTACTTTCACATGAATAAAAAAATTTTAAAATCGGAGAACAAAAAAAAAAATAATTTTGGCCGCCTTCTCAAAATATGAACCAGTGTGCGCCGTCCTTTTGGAAACATAATTTTTTTTTGTTTGTTAAAAAATCATAAAAAATTGGAAAATGCAGCTATGATTTTAATTTTTTCTGAACATATAAAAAACGAAAATGCAAACAAAACAAGCCATAAATCACTTAAGTCTGCTTACAACTTTTGATTCTTTTCAAAAAAGACGAATTTTTTTTATTAATTTAAGAATTTCATAAAATGCAATATTTGTATGGAAGCCCCCCTAAAAATGTTAAGGACAAAAAACTAATTAAGTTCGGTCATCTATTAAAAATGAAGGAAAAATAAAGTGGGGTTGGTCATAGATTTGACCAATCTAGGGGCATCCCAGGCGCTGCAGGCAGTGTTTATAAGCACCTACCAACTAGATGCTTTTAGTTTTTGTTTTTGCCACTGCCACTGCCACTTTCATTGACATTTTCAATTTTTTTTTTTATCAATAGCCAATGTTTTGTTTTTCGTTTGTGCAAAAAAGCAAATCCCTTATTATGTATATTTTTATTTTTTGACAATTGCTTTTTTACCAGCTAGCGACAAGAAGTGCTAGCCACCTAAAAAGCAAAAGCTCTAAATGATTCTTTCGCCTTTTCCTTTTTTTACTTTGTCCTAAAAGAAGAGCTAGTTAAAAAATACAAAACTAAAAAATCTAAAAATCAAATTCTTCCCTGGCTGGTAATAATACTGATTCAAGAAAACACAGAGAACAAAAAAAAGCCGCACTTATAAGTGCTAATGCTGGGTACACACAATGCAATGCATTAACGCAATCTAGCAAAATAAATTCATTTCATGCATTTTTCATTCATTCCAGATTGCATCAACATCAAAACGTATTGATATTTTGAGATTGCATTGATGTAGATTGAACTGTGTGTACCCAGCAAAATAGCAGCCGAACTATGTGCTAGTAGGAAGTTACTAGGAACCGATGTACGTTTGAGTAGGAAATTATCAGCATTTCCTACTCAATGTGTCAATACCTAAATAAGTATGTAACTATGTATGTGCATACTTAAATTTTGTAAACAAATTATTTTAGGTTTTCATATAAAATGTAACAAGGCAATGCACAAAATTTTTGAAGTGGTTTTATTATTTAATTGTATAGAAAACAAAAACAAATTCTTGTTCTGATTAGCTGCGTTCGTTTACCCCAAAATTTGTACAAATTTGTACTGGATTTTACTGAAATGCGTTCGCGTACACATAAATTTGTGCAATTTTCATATTACTCACCCACTGGATTTTACTGGAAAAGTAAACGAACGCACATATTGTTTTGCATAAAAAATATCACTTGTCGTCTTCGAGTGTCTCTTAGCAATCATGTGCCTTTTAGCAACCTTTTGTGCTGCTATTATCTCCTGTTTTGCGGCTATTAGCATACACTGCTTTTTGATTTGGCGGCTCTTTGTTTCATTATTTTTCCTACAACATTAAAGTGATTGCCGTTGCTTTTTGAGTTCCATCAAAAAAGAAATTTTTGCCAAGGTTAAAAAAGCAAAAGTTGGCAGAAGCCAGTGCCCTTTAAAAAGTTACTTTTCAAAAACAGTTTGTTTATTTTGCTGCTGCTTTTGAAAAGTGTGGGCTATTTTAGCAGTGGAATTTGTCGGCTTTTTAATTTGGACTTTTATTTTAACTAGGAAATAGGCAAAATTTGCCTGTCGAGCATGTACTCTATTTGGGACCAATGAACAATCATGGACCGGCAAAACAATATTATGTTATGGGGTAAAGATTTAAGGCCCAGCTATAATATGCTGAAGTTGGCTTAAGCAATTGTGCGATTACATGTGATTCATATGTGTCGAACCATATTGAATTTAAGAAAACTTTTGGTTAAATTTAAGCAAAATTAAAAACAGATCGCACTTTCCGTAAGGAATCAAGTATTGTTTTGATTTTGTTTTTGTTTTCTTTAATTACTTTGAGAAACTTTTTGTTAATTTTTGACAGCAGCTTAAGCAAGTCTATGCATATTATAGTAGGGCTTTTATTTAAAAGTTCTTTGTGCGCAGAACTGTATTCGGCAGTTTTTTTTTAAGTGTTATTTTTTTTTTTAAATATTTGTTAAATGTGCCTTTTTAAAATATTGGTTTTTTATTTGGTGAGTTCCAAAACGTCAGTTAAAAAGCGAATATGCAACCATTCAGAATTGTATAATGTTATCTGTCTTATACTTTAAAAAGTACACCAAAAAAGTTTTTGATGCGTACATAAAAGCCAACTGTGCATCGTTCCACTAGAAGCAAAATTCTTAGTCATATTTAGTTTTACGACAAGAATTTGAATGATTTTTTCTAAATTGTTTCCCTTTTTATTCCAAAAGTTTAGTTAGTAAAAAAGGAACACCATGAGTACCAAAAGTACTGTGAACTAGCTCAGCATCCATTTCATATGATTTATTTCTTTTAAAACTCTGGCCTTAAAGTGTATCATATTAATATTTTGTTGATTTAAGTTTATAATTTTGTTTTTAAAATGTATGGAAATTATTTGGTTTTTTAGTTTCTTTGTTTCATTTTATACATATTGTTTATACTCTTTGAAGAGGATAGACACACATTTTTAGTACATTTGAGAAATTTGTTTATTTAACTCATATTTGTTGTCGCTTAAATATTTTTGAGAACGCGTGTGTTCGTGCGCTTAAGCAACTAAAAAAATTTAAATAATATTCCCGATATAAATGTTCAATAATTTTGGGTATTATTGCTTGTCTAAATTTTAATGCATCATCAGTTGTATAAATTAAACACCAAGTGAACATGTGTCAAAAATAATATTCATATACATAAAAAATTGGAATATGTATGTATGTATGTGTATTGTTGTATGTTTAAAATGCAGATGAAATAATATTTTTAATTGAAACGTACAATCTCGAATAACCATATGCTATAAATATTTATTGTATCAACATGTTGAGAGATTTAAAGCAACATGCTTAGAAACTTTGCTTAATTTGTTTATATGTAGTTGGTAAAGAAAATATTTTAATTAAGCAATTTAAATTCGAGTGTGCATGTGGGATTTCTTGTTGTTGTTGTAATACTTTATTGGTTCATTTAACTTGAACTTTTTCTTTACAAACTTGGACTTTTTTTATTAAAATTTCTTTCAAAAAACCAAGACCTTGAACTTTAATATCATATAACTAAAATCAAATTAGTTTTGTTATAATGATCTATTTATTAATTTTTTTTTTAATTAAATAACAACATTAAAAATAAAACAAGTAAAAGTAAATCTTTTATACCATTCTCTCTTTTAAATTGGAATGTAAAATTTTAGAGAAAAAATATGTTTTGTAAATAAAAAATAGTTTAAACTAAAAAACTAAATTTTGATAACAACTTTTAGGTTTTCGGCTAAAATTTAAAAATACATCTGATTGTTTTTTTATAACTCATAATTTTTTTTAGCGTATTTTTCCTTTAGTGTTCTATGAAAAAAACCCTTATAGACATCGATTTATTTAAACAATCGGTATTTTAGGAGGAAATTTGTAAGAATGCTAGGTAAAATAATGGACCTATTGGAACCATTGTAACACTCAATAAGAGTATTTCAATGGTAATTGCGAGAAAGAACTTATGAACAAGATTTAACATTCTAGTTCTCCTTTTCAAATCGTATTAGGCACAAGAACTCTTATTTAAGATAGGATATTTGAATGTGGACTAGGTGGATTCTTAGTCTATTTAGCTCAGTTTTAATACAATACAAAGCTTTTACTTGTTTGCTATAAACATTCGAGCTGCCTAGGATGATAATGTAATCTTAGGTAGTACGGCGCTATACTGCCAAAATTTCCAAATCCAAATTTCCGGAGCCCTTGTAAAAAATGGACTGATTTCGTTAATTTTCAGTATCAAAATACCTTATGCACAAAACATATTTTGGCCGAGTGTTGTCCTCCTAGCCAGTGTTGTCAGATTTTTTTGAGCATCATCGCCAAAGCGGATGTCAAAAATCGCAAAAATTAAAAAAGCTAGTATAAAATTGATGTAAAAAATCGTCAAAAACTGTAAAAACCAGTTTTCGAAAATAAACAGAACACTATTTACTCATAACTTTTAATGCCGTTCGTGACAATTTGTAAGAAAGAGCCGAACATTATATAGTGTTCTTTCTTCGTTAAAAAACAGAACAATTGTAGTGGTACTGTTGACAAACTAATATTTTAATGTTCTATAATGTTTCTTTTTTCATTGATAAAGAAATGAACAAACGAAAATTTAAGCAACGACCTCAGCACGAACTGCTTGTGTATGTATTGTGTATATGTTTTGTTTGTGTAAAATTATTTTGCTGGCTTTTTGTTTTTTTTCGCATGTGTATTTTGTTTTTGGAAAAATGTTTGGTTTTTTTTACCAGCCAAAAGCGAAGAACATGATTCAGCTGAACCGAACAAATGAAGTTTGTGGTTTAAAAAAAACCGAACGGAATTAAATGTTCTCATCTTTTGTTAAGTTTGATAAAAACCGTATTATTTTTGTGTTCGAAAGATGACTAACAGGGAAACGGTTTTTTTAATGATTTTCTACACAAACACTATTAGCGTTTGTGTTTTCCACAAATCTACTGAACCGAACACTAAGGAGCGATATTTAGTGTTTATTTTTGAACACTGGTAAAAACAAAAAAAAAATCGCCAACATCATATAAATCTTTAAAATATCTGTAGCAACAGTTAATTTAGCGTGTGATAATAAATTGCCGCACTTTATAACGAAAAAAGTTCGTAGACTTTAAAAACTTATACGACTCTCAATACAAATTCACAGCTCATCAAAAATAGTTAACAAAATCGCCAACTGTCGTCAAATGGATAATCAAGCCGCCAACCACATTTTAAAATCTGCACGCTTGTTGAGAAATCGCCACATCTGACAGCTTTGATCCTAGCTTACATGCTGTACACGCTATTGTTTTAAATCATTTATTACGGTAGGAAAATTGAGAATTTTTTTTCTTACTTAAGTTTAAAAGTAACTTGAGTTTTGAACGTATCGACCAAATAAAGTAACAAGAAATATACAGGGTTTTTTTATGTACATGAGAACTTAGAATTATAATTAGGGTTTCTAATTTCCCGGAATATTTCTATTCCCGGTAAACGAAACCGAAAAAATCTTATTCCCGGGAATCCCGGGATTTTTTTTAATACGACAATGATTCCAATTAATGAGCTCAAGACAAAAGTTTTTACTTTTTTAAAGGAATATATGTTCACATTTACAACAGTCTAAGAAATAAGCCTTGGTTATTCCACTGAAAACCAAAACCAAACCAAATAAATTGTTACATTCATATGTACATGCATATTATATATGTATCTATATATTTATGTATTTTTTTTTTTTTTTTTTTTGAGATCACGAATTATTTAAACTTATTAATATTTAGTAGTTTTTATTAATAGCAACTTTGTATAATTAATTTTATTTGAAGAAACATTTTTTAATTATTATTAAAGCATTTAAAAGCTCATCAGAGATTTTTTTTATAATCCTTGTTGATATGTATATTACCTGCTACCGAAAACGCGCTCTCGCTCTCTACAGAGGTTGGTTATATAGTAAGAAGCGGATCATAAAACGATTATAAATTTGTTGGCCTGTTGTCCGTGAATTCATAGACGTCATATTCTTTTTTTTTAAATTTTTTCAGGCTTTTGTATTTTCTTTACATTTTTTTTTTAGAATTTGTAGATGGTTCTGGTGTTGGTGTATAGTGTATAGTGTACATTTTCATTTTCTACTTCAAGAAGTTTTTTAGACATTTCATCAGCAATTAAAGTGACCCTTGATTTATTGGCGTAGGAAAAATAGTTCGATTTGTAGGTAGTTTTGAGAAATTTTAGTAAGGAATATATTTGTATTGCTCGTTTTTGATTTCAAAGATGCTAAAAACTTAAAATTTTAAAAAATTTAATTTAAAATTACCAAAAATTCTTGGAAAAAATTTCCCGGGATTATTTAAAAAAAAGTGTCCCGGGAATTCTTTCCCGCGTAGAAACTCTTATTACAATACATGGGAGAAATATAGTTGAAATTAATTTTTTTTATTATAATCTCGCATATAATTTCATTTCATATATTTTTTAAGTATTATTTCCGCGGCTACGGCTACGAGTTACACGGTCCATTCGTTCAGTTCAATTTCTGACTACTCTGGCCGTTTGGCGTCGATGGAGGCTTGAATATTGGCTTCCAATCTTAAAGAGTTGCTGGTTAACAAAGCCCCATAAAAAGTAATCCAGAGACGTTAAATTGCACGAACGAGAGACCAGCGAACAGGACTTCTTCTGGACAAGGTTATCACAAAATTTATTTTGCCATAAATCGAATGCTAAGCGCGCTGTATAGCTGTATTGCGACGTCTTGTGGGAACCAAATGTCTTTGATGTTTAGTTGATTAGGTTTTGTAAGTCTGAATTTACACGTTCCATCTTTTGATGCTCAACTTATTTTCAATTCCCTTTTAAAGATGCCAATATAATCACACGCAGCAATCGGTTTCAACTTTTTTCTGTTGAAAACAACAAATATTTTATTAACAGAGAATCAAAGAGAAAAAGAAAAGAAAAAAATTGCATGCAGCCATAGTTGTGCATATACCAACGAATAAAAACACAAAGCGTACTGACCGAGAACAGGCATCTCTGTACCAACCCCCTTTCTTCTTTCTTCTCTCACCTAAAAACATAAGAGTTGAGCATCAAAAGATGAAACGTGTGAAAGCAGACTAAACGAAAGTTGAGCATGGCTTGATAGCGCTCGGCAGTTCCTTGCTTATTTCGAAAGAGCGTGAAAATCACACCAAACAGTTAATTTTAATGGATGTAATAGTCATCCATTCTTAAACGACTTGCGGATTGTCTTTCCTCCAAATACAGCATTTTGCTCAATAACGTAGCCATTTTACCAGAAATGAGCTTCGTAAAATAGACGAACTGCTCTATGAGCTTCGCGAAAAGATTAATTTATTTTAAGATACATTTCCACAATTTGGAAGAGTTTTTCCTGCGTTAACGATGATTTATGACGACGTGCTAAACTTAACTGAACGGAAATGTCAACACAGTTTGACATTCTCAGCTGCGATTAAAAAAACACCCGTTACAATGTTGTTTTTTATGGTTGTAGTATTGCCGTCACCGGATACATATATTACCCTGTCTATTAAAATAGTTGGCCTGTTTAAATGCTGGGTTTTTTGTAAAAAAATCTTTTGTAATAAGTAAAAATAAAATAAATCCGATTCAACTAAATTCTTTTTACGACTTATATTGAATTTTTTAAATGGGTGTGAAATTTTTTAAAAAATTAAATGTATTTAAAAAAACTATTTGATTTTTTATCATAATAATTAATATTTATCTTTCAGTTAATACTGGTTATAATAATCGGAAAATTTTTTATTAAAAATATGTATTTTCTTTTATTATATTAAAAACAAAAAGCTGTGTGTGGTTTTCATAAAATTTTTATTTAGTTGATTAATTAAAATCCAGTAAAAATAGTTTAAATAATTTACAAAACACTTAAATTTAATGCATTGATTAATACAATTAATTAATTGTAACAATATTTCTAATACAAATTCAAGCAATTGATAGAAATAAACAGGAGAGATGAGATCATTGTTTAAATTAGTCTTTCTTAAACATAAAAAAATAAAATTAAAAAAATATGATGCATGAAAGCATATCAAGTATCACCAATCGACAATCAATATTAAATTCATTCATTTCTCTGTCACTCATTCATTAAGACAATAGTGATCACTTTAAAAATTGTATTGCAAAGTAAGAACTCAGCCATCAGTAATAATGAATGAAGATTTTTAACCCTAGAATGTTAAATGGGACATTTTTAATTGTTTTTTTTTTGCTGCTGGCTGATTTTTTTCTCTTTGCAGCGCGCCAAAATAGAATTGCAATGAATTTTTTATTAATGAATTTATTTATTTCTCGTTTTCATCATTTGTGTATTTTTGTATTTGCGAATAACGAGTAAATTTATTTTTTCACATTGTCTAGAAGCAAATGGTTGACATCATGTCTAATTAAGCAAAACAAAAAAAAAAAAAAAAAAAATTGTAAAAACGCCAGACAGAAATTAGGAATAACAGTGAATAACACAGTGCTACACAAGAAATATGCTCTCATAAGCCAATTATGTGTTGTTGGAGTCCTATGATTACGAAAACACCAAATTTTTCTTTCGATCACTTCGTTAAGTACTTTTTTTTTGTAAAATAACGGAAATATTACGGTTACCAATTCAAAAAATCATCGATTGGTTGGTATTAAAACAAATTTTTAAAATTCTTCTTTTTGATTTAATTGGATTTTATTTTATTTAAATTAACATTTTTTTTTTTTAAATCGGTTGAAAAATGGCTGCGTCTTTTTGAGCTTTAATTTGATCGTTAAGCAATAAGATATTTTTGTCTCATTCTCATTTTGTCTCATACAGCTTTCTAAAGCACCAAAATCGTTTAAAAAATAAATAAGTTTAAAAAAGTTTTATGACATGTGTAATTTTTAAAAAAATTCTTGTGCTTTTTGTTCGTTTTTTTTTTAATTCAATCCAACATGCAAAAGCATAAGAGGATGATTTAAAAATGCTAATCTATGAAGCTTTTTAAGCGATTACCTGGAATGAGAGTGGGATATGGCATTAAATACTCTACATCAGATCGGCTATTAAATACATGATTTTGCTTTACATAGCGTTGACACTTGAAAGTGTATTCATATTAGTTGTCAAAAACATTGCTAACTGTGAAAAGGTCTGAAAAAAGAAAAACTCTACTTGTATAGATACAGCAGTTCTATTTGTTTCTATTTTATTTTGTATTAAAAATCTAAAACTAAAAAACAAATTAACATATGAAAAAATATGCGCTTTTCTTATAAACATTTCATTTCGATTTTATATAAGCAAATTTTAAAAGTGTGTGATAAACTCGCGAAACGAATTGTTTAAATAAGAAATGATTTTTTTGATCATGAAAGGTTGAGAAATTAACATCAAAATGTTTTCACATAAACATAAAAAAAAATATAAATAAAAGAAATATCGTGGCACATTTAAACATACGTTTTAGACGTGCAAACATCTTCTAGTTGGTGATAACTTGTGAACAATAAACATAATTTGATCATCATTATCAGTAATCATCACTTACATTAACACATTATTTCTTTATTTTTTTCCTTATTACAATTTCCTTGCACTATCGGTGTCTGTAACAGTTCACTTTCCCTCCACTCAATTTAATTTTGATTGATAAAATATTACTGGGCTCTTTAGTTGGTGTCTTTCTTGTCTTTTTTTCTAAAAGACTTTAAGTGACAAGGCGTGACAGTCAGTGTTCGTGCATATTAATCGTAGCATCATCATCTTATTTTTTCTTGTTTAGAAAATGGAAAATTAATTTAATTTCCTCCCGGCTTGTGGCGTTTCGTTTTCATTTAAATGTGGATATGCAAATGCAGATACAGAATGCTGTGCAACACAGAGAATTCTTGGAATTTTCGTTCTTTTTTTGTGTTCAGTTTTATATTTTCTTAGTAAATTGTTGTTTATTTTTCTGGTTATTTTCATTTGCTGTCTTCTTTTTTGGTGTTATTTTATAAATGTCCCATTTAGTCACCGTATTGAGGTGTTTTTTATTTTATTATTATTTCTTTTTTTTCGAATAAGATGGCGTCATTTGCAAATTTAGTCAGCCTTTGAATGACATGAGGAGGGGGATGATGCATAGAATACAATCAAACACTTGTTGCCAATTTCTAAAGTCAATTAATTGTTGCTCTGTTGTTAAGTGGTAAATATAAATATTAGTATTTGCACACAGTTGAAGAAAATAAACTGTTTTAATTATTAAATATATAGAAAATAACACGGTGACACACAAGTCACACAGCGATTCTGGTAGCAAATTTTGACATTTGATATTGATCAAAATCATGAATCAAATAATTAAGATTTGGCATTTTCCAAGTGCGTTATTTTTACTAAAAGCTGTGAGAGTAAAATTGAGAGAAACAGTGACGTCATAGGTCCAAAATACTTTTATGTTTGTTTTGCTCGTAATAGTAAATAAAATAAAAAATTTAAATTACATAAAATAAATCAGTTTTAATTAATTTAATTAATTAATTTTTTTGATGTATATTAGAGTGGTTCGGTCCCCATACAAAAAAAAAGTTGAGCCAGTCACCCCCTAGGATTAACGATTAGTTGAAAAGGATTCCAAAAAAAATTTTTGCCACGCCTCTGCATACCGCCCTTTAAGTTTTTTGTATACTGCGTCGCCATTTAAAGTCTGATCATAACATAATGCATATCGTTAGTCAAGGCTCGTCTATGGCTTAATTTTTGCCTTTGGTGACATTTTAATCCGACATCAAATTCTGGGCGCCACTTATGCCATCTCGGAACGTACCACCCTAATGTCCGATTTTTTTCACTTGGCAAGAAAGCCCTTCTTAAACTGTGTACTTCTAGCTTTTAATGTACTCACTTTTATGCCACGCCCCAAAATTAGGCCGACTCTTCTTTACTTATATATATATAACATTGAACTTTTTGTTTTTTATATATAGCGTCGCCGTTTAAAGTCCAATTTAATTTTATCGCATATCCGTATTAATGGCCTCACTATGGCTTCATTAGAGTATAGTTTTAAAATAAAGGATATTTCAAGGGAATTACAAAAAAATATATATAAGTTATCAGCCATGTTATGGAAGCCGAACACATACGAGTGTAATTGGAATCAAACGAATTTAAAAAAAGGTCCTGTTCTAAAAGTTTATAAATAAATCCTTTGATATAGAGTTTACATTGAATTCTTATCCTTACCAGAACTTCTCTTAAAATCAGGAAAAAAGGGGTGATTTTTAAAAAAACTTAACGGAGAATCTCCATCGATTTCAATTTCAATCGATTTTAAGAAATAATTTATTGGTTTAAAAAGTTTTTCATAACTGGCTGACACCTCTCTTTTTCTGTTTATTAATAAATAAAAGTATGAGTTCAAATAGAGATGTTTGGTTTTTCCATTGGATAAAATTATTTGAATTCTTCGAGTTATTCGACTAATCGAACAATTTTAAAAATGAAAACTTGGTTGGAATTCTTCCAACATTAATTGTTGTTGTAAGCAGGTTAAAGGCCCAACAATAATATGCATAGCCATAATTACCTATTGTCAAAAATTAATAAAAATTCTCTCATATGCATTTAAAAAAACAAAATCAAAAAACAACGGAAAAACGGAATCTGCGATCAGTTTCGCACTTTGCTTAAGCAAATGACAGTTTCGTAAAACTTAACAAAATGTTTCCTTAAGTACAACACGGTTTGCCTCCTATGATTTACATGTATTCGCACATTTTCTTAAGCCAACTTAAGCACATTATGGTTGGGCCTTAAGAAAAAACCAAATTAAAACAAAAACAACTTGCTTTATTGTTCTCGCAAAAATAAAGCATCCTGCCAGAGCTTGGTTTTTTTAAGCCGTGCACTTCCCAGTTTTTTATGAAAGTAATTTTTGGGAATACAAAATTTTCAATTTACAAGATTTTGTTAGTCGTGCTTAATTCCCAATTTTTATTCGTAATAAAAACACTTTCAATAGTCACAAAAAGAGAGGAAATGGTTGTGGGCAGACATAAAAGAAAACATGGGATGTAAAAGACATAAAAGAAACAGAGTCAATCATAATATGTTTGTGGCTTAAAATAATATATTTCGTTGTCCCTTATAATCAGTGTTGCAAGTTTAGCATTTTTCATGCTAGATCTAGGATTTTTTAAAGTCATTTGGCATGGAAAAAAAACTGATTTAGCATTTTTTTTGGCATTTTTTAGTCCTTGTGATAATTTTAATATTTTCCATTTTTAATTTAATTTCCTAAGCTAATCCCGCGAAGCTCTATGCTGGTCTGCAGGAAAGAAACCAGAGTCTCTGGCGGGAATCGAACCCGCAACCTCGGCGTTGATAGACTAGCTCGCTACCAGCTAGCCTACCGAGGCACTTTTTTATTATGTCTAATATAAATGTAAAAAAACGGAAGATTCTAACATTGAATTAGATCTAAAAATTGCAAAAATGTAGATGCTCATTTACAGGGAAACTAGAAATACATATGCTCTAAAAAACACGTCTTATGCGCATTAAATATGCAGAAAAACTTGAAAATATGCCCTGAAAATTGTTAAAAATATGCCCCAAAAAATTTAAAAATTGCTAGTTTAAAAACAAAATATTCAACAATTAAATAACAGTTCCATTTAATAAAAACAATCCTAAAATTATAACCGATAAAGCCCAAACACTATAGTATTTAAAGACGAATTTTCGAGATTTGGAAACGATGAGCAGTCATCGGCTCAAAAAAAAAAAAACAAAGTTATGTTAAGAGGTTAAAATTTATATGAGAGTTATTTGTGCTGAATACTATCTAAATATTAACATCCATATGAGATTTTTTGTCTTAAAGGGATTTTAGGGACGGTCCCTAAATTGTTTATTAATGTTAACATTTAAAAGGAAGTTAAAGCTTTTTATATATGGGAGCTTTGGGAAAATGTGAACTGATTCGAAAATAATTTAATTTGCAGTAAAATATTTTTGGGCCGAATTTAATCTTAATACCAACATAACAAGATGGTTGCGGACACAATGAGTCTAATTTGAAAAGTAGTTTTTATTTGGAATATGTAAAGTTATAGACCGATTCTCACCATTTACTTAGACTTCGTTCTGAGAACAAGTGAAAAGTGTTTACCAATTTTTATCAAATTATCATCTACAAGATTGCAACTTGTCTATGCGCACAAAATTAACATTGACAGGCAACTAGCCAGACGGCCAAAATTTCGCAAAGAAAATTTTTTTTTGCTGCGAAAGCTTTTTGAAAAATTTTTTAAAATATGCCTCAAAAAGGCAAAATATGCGCTAAAAATGCTGCAAAAAAGCTCTGTTTCTGCCTTCATTGGTCGCACAAGGAAAAACATGCAATTGTATATTTTTGTTTCACTGAAATAAAAATCAAAAAAGGAGAAAATTCTAAAATATTCATAAAAGTTTTGCAAAGATTGGGGCAAGCACCTCAAGATAAAAGAATGGGAGAGAGAAACAGATGACTTCGAAAAAACCTTTGCAACTACTCCAAATGCGGTATTGGCCTGGAACAAAACGCAGAAAAGAGAAAGCACAAAAGTGTTACGGGCTTAAATAAAAACAATCCTATCCCTTTTTAATTTGTTTCAAAGTTCAGCAGAGGCGACATGTTTATGTGCTGTTCAAAGTTCGATTGCACCTGTCACTTGTCGTTGAACCTGAAGGACAATATGCAGCAAATTATAAAAAATTTATTGGCCCTTACTTTAATGAAGATCTGTCTATATTTTTCATATATATTTTTTTTAGCAATTATTCTAGCATTTATTAAGCATTTTTTTTAGCATTTTTTTAACAAAATCTAGCATTTTTTCTTCAATAAGTTTTGGCTACACTGATTATCATACGTTTGATTAGGAAGACCAAAATATTTTTGAATTTTCTGCAACCACAAAGAATGAGTTGTCCGTGATTATATTAAGGTTTTTTTTTTCTCTGTGTGCAAGGAATAGTTTTGACTCGATTATGTTATGCAATTGAATTGAACGCTACTGAAAGTTGTCAAATGGCAACGAAACTAAAAAAAAAAATATTGAATATATCGACAACCGAAAAAATGGAAACAATCGAGGTAAACAAATGAAAATTAGTAAATTTAATTAAAAAAATTGTTGTATCTTGGTAATTTTATACATGCTGTAAACCAAAATACGAAATAAAAAATTTCCAAAATTTGACTAAAAATCGTACTTATTTTAAGCTTTTGGCGCCTTTTCACCTACAAAATCTGCCCAGCAAACAAAGCATTACGAGCAGATTTTAAGCATAATTTTTTTTATAAAAATTCAGCAGATTTTTAGCACATTTTCTTTTTTTTGTACAAATTTAAACTATTTTTAGAAAATTAATTGTATTAAAAATTTTATGTTCTAATCTTAGCAGATTTTTAGCATATTTTCTTCAATTTAAGATTTGGCAGATTAGCGAAGATTTTTTTTAAGTTTTGGCATATTCCCATCAAACAGTTATGGCAACACTGAGTGCAGTTGCCATTCATAACCGACACATTAATTCAGAATAAAATAAAAATGTTTGTAAATCCCAACATTAATCCTCTATTTAAGATGAAATTTCCCATCGAAAAGTATTTAGTATTTGTGGCATTGAAAATACACAATTACTTTATATTTGCTGGGTCTATTAAACAAACGCTCTGATAACGAAAACTCTTTGTCGTGCCGTATTTGTCGAAACAAGTGTTTTGGCATGAGATGTGCTAATTTTTTTTAATGTTTTAATACAAATAAATATTTTAGCTAAAAAATAAAATCATTAACAAAATAATAAATTAATGTTAAGCAATTCATGCGCACGCCTTGTCATTTTTTTTGACATCCACTTAAGAAAGCGAACAAATTAAGAATAAAATGTGACCTAGTGAAATGGATAAATATTAAAACAAAATCATTAGATATTTAAAAATCAACAATGAATACCAAATTTTGTAATACCCTATACCAACATTTTTATACCCACACCACAATAGTGGAGAGGGTATTATGCATGTGTGCCTTAAAATAGTGGTCCTAGACCCACCTTAAAGTATACCGGCTGGCTGGCAGATTGGCTGGCTGTCCATGTAATCTTGTGCGCAAAGTACAGGTCGCAACTTTGGAGATACCTTGATAAAATTTGGATCATAGGTTCTTATTGGCACAAGGACCAAGTCTATTGAAAATGGGCCAAATCGTAGGACCACGAGGGAAGATAGGGGGAAATTTCTTCCTCTCAGAAACTATCAAACCGATTTTAATGAAAGTTAAAACATGGATAGATCCATATCTATATGGACACATAAGCTATACAGTTTTAAAAAAATAGGACCACAAGGGGAGAAAGGGACAATTTTTGCCTCTCAAACTGATTTTAATGAAATTTAAAATATAGGTAGATCCATATCTATATGGACACATAAGCTATACAGTTTTTCAAAAATAGGAACACAAGGGGATGTAGGGGGCAATTTCTGCCTCTCACAAACTTTCAAACCGATTTTAATGAAGTTTTTAAACATAGAGATATCCATATTTATATGGACACATAAGCATGATGTGTTTTTAAGTACTGTGGTGCTGGGCATCATATGGTCGGGCTTGACCGACTATAAAAGTAAAAAAGTGGTTTTATGAAACAACCTTTTTTTGTAAAATTAAATAAATAAAAAACAAACGTATGAAAAGTATCCAATTGGAAAATATTCTTTTTAACTTATTTTTTTTGAAAAAGTAAAAAGATTCTCTTTTTGTTTATTAAACTACTCGTGTTTATTAAATTTGGCATTCTGCCGACATTGTCGTAGGGCTGACGAGAAAGAAAACTAATCCATTGACAATGTCAAATATTTAACGTTGAGTGAGTGAATGAATAAAAAAAAAACTATAAAAATAAAACTGACACTTGTTGCTTGTGCTTTTTTTTTCTAAAAAAAGGCTAAACTTTTCTGGATTTTGTTTTAGTGCTTAAATATTTATAATTTGTTTTATAACAATAAGAACAAATCAATTTGTTTGTTTTTCATATATCTTCGTTATTCACTTATTAAATTCAAAAGTAAAATAAACTTTTAAGAAAGCATCTTGTTGTTTTAGCTGACTGCCCATAGTGCAAGAAACAACAGTTTTTTGTAGTCCATAAGGAGGGCAAGCTCTTCATGATTTTTGCATGTTTTGCCACTAAACAAAAATATTGTTTTCTACGTTCTACGACGAGGTGGGGTTCTCAAAGCATTACTGAGTACTGCTGCCGAAGTTGTTCCAAATACTTATTTTAAACGAATATTTTTAATATTTTGTCAAATTGTTGATAAAAAAAAGACCAAAAAGCACACTAAATAATCATCATATACTTTAATTCCAATTTTATTTTGACTATAATACCACAACTTACAAAAAACATTTTTTTGCTTTGTCTAGAAGTATAATAAGTTTATTTTGTGATATAAGGACCATGTTAAATCTCACAAATTTTTTGATAATTATGGTAATAGGTCGTAGTTTAATGACTGGTTGGTTGCCTAATCGTTACTCGCAGCATTAACTTGCACCAATTTATTAAGTACTTTCTCGTAATTCGCACAATTGGCAGAATTCTGTCCTCAAATTTAAATCTTAACTGAGGCAGTATGCTGTACATTTGTAGGGGGACCAAAATGAGCCTTTCACCCAAAACAAGTAAGAGTGCTATATTCGGTTGCGCCTTTGATACCCTCCTTCTTCTGTAAAACTATTTTTAAAGTGGGCTTTATATGGCACCTATGGTAAATTTTGGGACGATCTTCACAAAAGTTGACAGTGTCATTTTTAGTCTCATCAAACTTTATTCTAACATTATTATTCGTTTTTCGCGTACTAAAAGGTTTTCCGAGAGTAGTCATAGAAAACTGTGACAGACCAAAATTTATTACAGTAGCCTTATTCGTTACGGTTTTACGCGTACAAAACTGTTTTCAGAGAGTGGGCTTTACATGGAACCTATGGTAAATTATAAAGCGATCTTTACGATATTTTGTGGTATGATTTCTAGTCATATGGGACGAACTTGTGCAACATTTTATATCACTATTTGCATACCGGTACTATTCATGCTAGTTTTAATAAAAAAATTATTAATTTTTTTGGCCGGTTGTTCTAAATTTCGATTCATTACTTTTTTCCTACTGAGCCAATTTTGCTGGATTTCAATCCCAAACTGCCAAACTGAAAACTAAGACTATTTGACACCAAATTTTTCTTTTCTTTTGAGCCGTTCGAACGTAAGCGTGATTTCAACATACGGACAGACAGACAGACATGGCTAAATCGACTTAGAATTACTCAAGGACCCAGAATATGTACATATCCTTTATGTGGTCTTAGATAAATATTGAAAATGTTTCACACGAAATGACTTAGTGTGCCCTCTTTACAACTAGTTGTGAGGATGGGTATAAAAATAAGAAGTGAACAGGTTTTTACAATCTTATACGCAGGCAGGGCTGCCAGATAAATTTGTGAGGAAATCGTAAATTTCCTGAGAAAAAATAAAAAAATCGTCTTTTACGTTTCGAAAAATCGTCAAAAAAATCGGACAACTTCAAATTTATTTTTTTTTTTTTAACAATTTTTGTTCGATTTTTATAAAAAAAAACGTTGAAACAAAAATATAATTACTTCATACCCAGCTA
This sequence comes from Pollenia griseotomentosa, assembly GCA_963931875.1. Lineage (NCBI taxonomy): Eukaryota > Metazoa > Arthropoda > Insecta > Diptera > Polleniidae > Pollenia > Pollenia griseotomentosa. The sequence continues at coordinate 190,254,503 of OZ007562.1, read as the reverse complement.
TCATTTTCAATCGTGCTAGATACTGGGAGTCACATGAAGAGCTTCTTTGAATGTTGATGGCCGCATTTTTTAATCGTAGAAAATTCCGCACTCGGGAAAAACTGTAACACGACTGAGATCCGTTTATAGCACAGCGAAAGACGCTTCTTCAATCATTGTGGGAATCGTTTACGACTTGGGTAGAGATTATCTAAAGAGTCTTTCATGTCAAGAATCGCAAGAGACTCATGTAGACATTATTTTACAACTCGTGACATTTTCACCGTATAATTTTTACAAATTGCCGTTAATAATGCCAATTTAGCTATTTTTTGGCCAATCTAGCGTTTTTACCTCCATTTTTGTTTATAATTTGTGGTTTTTATTTAACAAGAAAGCTATCACTACTGTTCGTAGTACAACGTTGACGCTCTTGCTTTAGTATGGCATATCAGCGTAACAGCTAAGCGAAAGAAAACGTTCCGCCTTCCGCTCTTGTTAATGTACTGCTGTTTAGCATTCCAAGATGAAAACCGAATGTGTCAGAAAATTTAATGTTTTATTCAGACTTTGGAGCAGGGCTGTGGAGTCGTCCGAAAAAAGTACTAACTCCGACTCCGACTCCAAACGCTGAAATGTTTTAAGTGCGACTCCGACTCCGACTCACGACTCCGACTCCTGCTATAGTTTTGATGGGAAATGTATATGAGACTCAGTGATGTTAACTTTTATTTTTTCATTACCGTACGGCCTTCTAAAAATTACCGTTTTTAAGAAGAAATTGCCGTACGAAAACATTAATGTGCTGTTTCCAAATGGCAGGCGATTGATTATGTAGTAAAATTTATATGAAAAGCACTCAGTCCATTGCCTGTCATTTGGAAACAGCACTAAGAGCAGTATTCAAACACCATTTATTTAAGTTTTAAATGTGTTTTAAGAAAAAATTTGATTAGAAATATTTGTTTAAAATACATTTTGAATATGGCAAGTACAGAATGCTTGATTCAAATACGGATTATTCAAGTGCCAAACACTTAACTTTAGCTCCATTTAATCCCTGATCCGTACTTAAAATGATCCGAAAACTATAGTAAAATGTATTAGCTCACGGCTATTTGATATGTAAGTATGTTTAAATATTGTTGATTTTTAAACAAACAAAAAGTTTAATATAAAAGTAATAATAACTATTCAAGCATAATTTAAGTTTTCTTGATTGGAATTTATCGCTGTTACGAAAACATTTGCAAAAATATTATGTTCTTAATTTTTTGTTATAAAATTGATCTTTTTTTAAATTTAAAATCACTTTTCAAACCTTAAAATTATTAAACATATGGGGGATTTCATGTCAAGTGACCCAATTTTGAAATCGATGTCTTCCGATTTGGATGAAATTTGCACCAAGGTTAGTCCTATTGGATAGTAGTTTAGACACAAATTTTCAACAAGATCGGTCTAAAAGTTTCTGAGTTAGTGGGGGTCAAAATTTGACATTTTGGCCATACAGGTGTTCTTTCTTATCCATGTAACTTATTACCTATTGGTGTTAGCAAAATTTGTCCCAAGTAGCTTCGATAGCTATTTGATCCATCTTTTGAAAAAAATTTTTTTTGTTTTTTTAAAAAATTTTTTTTATTTTTTTTTTTAAATTTAAAACTTTTTTTTATTTTTTTTTTTAGCGGGTATGTTTTTTTTTTTTTTTTTTTTGTTCAAAAGAAAGCTTATGTCTTTTCCTTTAAGGTAGTTTTGGTCCCTTTTTGGGATGCGAGCGGCTTATGTATAAAAAAAAATAATTTCTAACTCTAGACAAGGGTTTTTCAATTTTTAGCATATGCAGTGTTCTTTCTCATCCATTTAACTTATAAGCCATTAGTGTTAGCAGAATTTGTCCCAAGTAGCTTCGATAGCTATTTGATCAATATTCTGAAAAATTTTTTTTTTCTTTTTTTAAAACTTTTTTTTTTAAATTTAAAATTTTTTTTTTAAATGTAAAATTTTTTTTTTATATTTTTTTTTATCCGGAATGTTTTTTTTTTTTTTTTTTTTTGTTCAAAAGAAAGCTTATGTCTTACCCTTTAAGGTAGTTTTGGTCCCTTTTTGGGATGCGAGCGGCTTATGTATAAAAAAAATAATTTCTAACTCTAGACAAGGGTTTTTCAATTTTTAGCATATGCAGTGTTCTTTCTCATCCATTTAACTTATAAGCTATTAGTGTTAGCAGAATTTGTCCCAAGTAGCTTCGATAGCTATTTGATCAATATTCTGAAAAATTTTTTTTTTGTTTTTTTAAAACTTTTTTTTTAAATTTAAAATTTTTTTTTTAAATGTAAAATTTTTTTTTTATATTTTTTTTTATCCGGAATGTTTTTTTTTTTTTTTTTTTTTGTTCAAAAGAAAGCTTATGTCTTACCCTTTAAGGTAGTTTTGGTCGCTTTTTGGGATGCGAGTGGCTTATGTATAAAAAAAATTATTTCTAACTCTAGACGAGGGTTTTTAAATTTTTAGCATATGCACTATTTTGAATTTTTTCCTATTTGTGTTTAAGTGTTTCTAAAGCCTTAAAAATAAAACGTTTGCAAAGAAACTAGACAAATTAACCTTTCCGACGGTATGTTACAAACCCAATTACTATTTTATACCTTCGATACTATAATGCCCACGATATGTTAATCCCAGGAATAAAATCACTTTTTTCTGTAGAAATGTTGACAAATAATTCTTTTTTTAATTTTTCCTACATAAATTTTATTAAATTTTTTTAATCCAAATTTTTAATAATTTTAATTAGGCTTAAGTTCATTAAATTTAATTTTCATTAAATTATTTTTATGAAGAAAGGAATTTTACAACATGAAAATTAATTAAAATTGTTATTGATAATCTTTCATTAATGAAAATTAAATTTAATGATCTTAAGCCTAATTAAAATTATTAAAAATTTGGATTAAAAACCATAAATAGTTCAACAAAATAACCACAATACTAATTATTTTATTAAATTATTTATCTTTATATTTTTATTATTATTATTAGAAATTATTATTATAATTATATATTAATTTAATTATTATTACAAATTAATAAAAAGAATTTAATTTGTCAACATTTCTACAGAAAAAAAGTGATTTTATTCCTGGGATTAACATATTGTGGGCATTATAGTATCGAAGGTATAAAATAGTAATTGGGTTTGTAACATACCGTCGGAAAGGTTAATTTGTCTAGTTTCTTTGCAAACGTTTTATTTTTAAGGCTTTAGAAACACTTAAACACAAATAGGAAAAAATTCAAAATAGTGCATATGCTAAAAATTTAAAAACCCTCGTCTAGAGTTAGAAATAATTTTTTTTATACATAAGCCACTCGCATCCCAAAAAGCGACCAAAACTACCTTAAAGGGTAAGACATAAGCTTTCTTTTGAACAAAAAAAAAAAAAAAAAAAACATTCCGGATAAAAAAAAATATAAAAAAAAATTTTACATTTAAAAAAAAAATTTTAAATTTAAAAAAAAAAGTTTTAAAAAAACAAAAAAAAAATTTTTCAGAATATTGATCAAATAGCTATCGAAGCTACTTGGGACAAATTCTGCTAACACTAATAGCTAATAAGTTAAATGGATGAGAAAGAACACTGCATATGCTAAAAATTGAAAAACCCTTGTCTAGAGTTAGAAATTATTTTTTTTTATACATAAGCCACTCGCATCCCAAAAAGGGACCAAAACTACCTTAAAGGAAAAGACATAAGCTTTCTTTTGAACAAAAAAAAAAAAAAAAAAAACATACCCGCTAAAAAAAAAAATAAAAAAAATTTTAAATTTAAAAAAAAAAAATAAAAAAAATTTTTTAAAAAAACAAAAAAAATTTTTTTCAAAAGATGGATCAAATAGCTATCGAAGCTACTTGGGACAAATTTTGCTAACACCAATAGGTAATAAGTTACATGGATAAGAAAGAACACCTGTATGGCCAAAATGTCAAATTTTGACCCCCACTAACTCAGAAACTTTTAGACCGATCTTGTTGAAAATTTGTGTCTAAACTACTATCCAATAGGACTAACCTTGGTGCAAATTTCATCCAAATCGGAAGACATCGATTTCAAAATTGGGTCACTTGACATGAAATCCCCCATATGTAAGCATGTGTATGTATACTAAAAGTCCAAAATTTCTTTAAATTACCGTTTTTTAAATAAATAAACCTTCCTACCTTTAGCGGCCCAAAATTACCATAAAAAGGTTAATTACCGTACGGAAGGAGGGTACACTAAGTTTGTCATTCCATGTGAAACTTTTTTATTATGCATCTTGTACCCCTAGTTTCTTGAGTAATTCTAAGTCGATTTAGCCATGTCTGTCCGTCTGTTCAAAATACGCTCACTTTCGAAAAATTTAAAACAAAAGTTCAGTTTTGGTGTCAAATGGCTTCTAGTTATCCTTAGCAGTTTGGGAGTGAAATCCAGCAAAATCCAACCAGTGGGATCATAGTTATCAATCAAAATGTAGAACCACCACCCTTAAAAAATGTTAAATTTTGTTATAAAAACTTACGTAAAAGGTGCCATAATGTACTTCTAAAACCGTAATATATATTGCTATCATATTTAAATGTGCTTTCGTTAAGGTTGGTCCATATTTTACCATAGGCCCCATATAAAGCCTACTCCCGGAAAACAGTTTAGTACGCATAAAAACGTAATAAATATCGCTATCATAATAAAATTTGGTACGTCACAGTTCTATAAGACACTGCAAAATTTCGTGAAGATCAGTCCACAATTTTCTATATAATGGCCCATGTAATGCTCACTCTAGGAAATTATTCAAATACACCTAAAACCGTAGCAGCTAAAGATATTGTAAAATTTGGTCCAATTTTGGTTCATATGGCTAGAAATAATACCATGCAGTTTTCTGATTATCGGTCCATATTTACCTTAGATCCCATATTAAGCAGCTTAATGAAAAGCACTTTAAGAGCTAAAATAAATTTTACTACTGTATTGAAATTTATTCCATTGAGATTTTTAATAACGGAAATCACTATACAGGATTTCGTGATGATCAGTCCATAATTTATTTTATTAAAAAAACCTCTTATTTCTGAAAAAAAAACTTTTTTTTACAAAAGTGCCAACATTTTTAAAAACAAAAACATGTTGTAAGGCTTTTTATATTATTGTTAAAGAATTAAAAGAAAAAAAGTATATAGAATTCATTTTATTTTAAAATATTGTTACGTTACTGCCTTTCAGTAACGTTTTGGTTTATTTCCTTTGTAATAAGCCGTTTCGAGTTCTTTATTGCAACTTTAATAAAATAAATAAAACACAAACACTTTAAACACTGTTTACGATTTACACAACTCTATTTAGTACTAAGTCTTTTTAACAACCGTAATTTATAGCTTTTATTCACAACCAACTATAATTTTCTCCGCGTTATTCGTTATTGGCAAAGTCTGAACTTAGAATGATCTCATTATGCTAGTCGCCGCTAGTATTTATACAGCAATTTGGTTGTCTAGATCATTCGAAATGTTTTTCTAAGGTTCGAGGCTTTACTATTCACCACTCTAATTTGATTTATGGCAGCACTTATGTTTACATGATTTCACCACTAAAGTTTTAACGGTCATTTCGAGGGCTTTCTGCATATTGGGATTGAAGTGTACTAAATTATAACAAAAAAGATGTAAACTAATAAAAATACTTATGAATACAAGATAACTAATAAATACAAGATTACTAGCAAATACAAGATAACTAATAATTACAACTAATTCTTAACCATTTATTACAACTAATTCTTAACTAAAGTTACTTTCGTAACAATATATAAAAATTAAATCTAAAAATAAAAATCAAATCTAAAATGTTGAATACGCCCTCGCGTATGCTCTTTCTATTAATTGTGTTCAAAAAAATTAAAGCCTAAGCTTTTCATTATTTACTTCTTCAATATCACTCAAATAGACAAAATTTGCCACAATAGCACATAATTGAGAAATACTCAATTAGTAACCTCTTATTACATAAAAAGGTGCAAGATCTTTGATGTGTTTAAGAAAGTCGTTATCAAAATCGAACTTTTCTAACAGACCATTAACAAGTGCAACATACAACTTTAAAGAATAAACTCCAAGATCTAAAACATTAACTTCAGACAACTTATATGAATCTAGTGCTAAAGATATTTCAGACTATAAAAAAAAAATTGCGATCTTTACGAAGAAGTTAACACAATTGACACGACCATTTAATAACATGAAAACATTACTTAATATTTGTATTATTATTAAAGTTAGTTCAAATTGCTAGAAAAAAAGCATAACACTTTCTGATTGTCGTACAATTGGTTTGAAACGGAACCAATTTTTATACTGACGTCCGTTTTATAAAGATTTTTTAATAATTTATAGCTCTCATATATTCTAACTGTCGGTGGATGGTGTCAAAGACTTGGTACGTCCGAATATAGCACTCTAACTTTTTTAATGCATAACCTTTTAAATGGTTAAATGTAGCATAAAAATGATTCTTAAAAAATTCAAATCGACATTTGAAATATTGCATCGTCAATTTCGAATAATTTTTATTTTGGAAAATTTTTTATGCCGAAAAACTTTGGAGTCGGAGTCGCAAGTTTTTATGGGTACTACGACTCCGACTCCGACTCCACAGCCCTGCTTTGGAGACTGAAAATATCGTCACTTTTTAAAAAAAAATCAGCAAATCGGCACTTTGCTAATTTTGGAACAAAAAATCGTCGAAATGACGATAAATCGTTAAATCTGGCAGCCCTGTACGAAGGCTTTCTAAGTAAGTAAAGCTTTTGCTGGCTGCTAATAAAATTTTAACTTAACTATACTAATTTTTCATCACTTACTTTCATTGGCTTAATTAACATTTGCAGCAAAATCAAAAAAATCGTTTTTGTTTTAAATGTTCAGCCGATTAATTTTTGTTCGATTAATCAAACAATTTTAGACGATTAATTATTCGAATTATTTAAAATTGCTAATTTCGGTTAAAGGATTAATCAAAGAATTTATACCGATTAATCGAATAATAACAATAAAAAATATTTCTGTTAAATGTATGTTTTTCAAAGTTTAAAGTCGAATAAGCAAACCAAATGTACGTGTACGTTGGAATAAAAAAAAACAGTCTTGTTAAGTGAGTAATTTATCTTATTTAACGACAAAGGTATGTTAACTCAAAGATTTATATTAATTTATCGGGTATGATCCAGAAATCGAATTGAAATAAAATTTAAATCGAACAATAATTTAAACTCAATTATTTACAAAATTACCGAAGTTATTCGTGGTTTTAAGTGTTGTTCTTGCAAATATAATAGATACTTATAGATTGAAGTAGATAAAATGGAATATTTTTATGAAATTTCATTACAGGGTCGTTTTAAAAATTTGGTCGATTTTAAGTCCCCTTCATTTCGATTTCGAGAACACGCCCGTTTTTTCTAACAATACAGTTTATGCGTTTCTCTCTTTAAAATGAGGTTGGTTTAAAAATACACAGTGACTAGTTCAATCAATAAATATTATAAACAAGATACTTCGATCGATTCTTTAGAGAAAATTATTTGCAGAAGGATGGAATGTCATCAAAAGCTTCAAAAAATCCAAAGTTTTATTAATTTGCAGAGGATGGAATGTCCATCAAAAGCTTAAAAATATCCAAAGTTATATTGACTCTTTAAAAATCTAAGTGCTTGGAAGTGAAGCAACAATTTGGAGCTACGTTGACAAGTTTTATTTTAAAAAGAATGTGTTTACTCAAGTATTAATTTTTTCTTAAATAATCGAAAATATTCTCGTAATTTATAAAATTTCTGGATTTAGAATTATTCGATTAATTTTAAAATTTTGTTCGTTTAATCGGATGAGTTAAAAATGCCAAATACCGATTGATCGTTTAATCGAACAATAATAAACCCCGATTAATTGAACACCCTATTTTAAAATAAACATTAAACGAATAAAATTTTCGTTCGAAATCGGTGAACAAGCAGTTATTAATGTTTTAAATTAAAATGTTTGTTCGTTTATTCTAAAAGTTTTTTTTAATGAACATCATAAATTAATTACACTGTGCTCGAAATTTACACTTTTTTTTACTCATTTTTTTTGCGGAATTTCGGGTTTTCTAGTATTTTCAATAAACTAAATCGTTTTTGAGTTACGCGAATATATGTTGTGCAACCTCCTCCATTTTTGAAATAACGGTATATCTCGGAAACAAGAGCTAACCTAAAAAGACGGTGGGCACCATTGGATTCATCGTACCCGAATTATGGTTAAACGCCATGTGCCCGGCTTGTCTAATTTTGCAACTAGCACAGTGTTTTTAATAAATTTTTTTGAAGAACAAAAACTCATTTAAATGTTTATCATCAATTAACTTATACACATTTAAAGCATTTAACACAATTTCAGTTTTAAATAAAGAAAATCATAGAAATTACGATTTTTTCGCATTGAAATTAATTTAAGTTTTTAGTCGTGATATTTAAGTGTTTTTAAGTCAAAAAACATTTTTTTTTTATATTTCTGAACAGTCGTTGAAAAAATTAAAGGGAAAATATCTAAGCAAACAGAAACTGTTTCATGTTCAAACTTCAAATTATGCCCAGCACGAGACGAAGAAACTTTCAGATATTTTTTTCTAATTTATTTTAAGTTAATGTTTTAGTAATTTTTTTTTGGTTTTTTTATAAACATTTATCATTAAATATTCATAGTTCAGTTTAAATACACACATGGAACACATGTGTTTGACTTTGTCCTTAAAGTTTTTAAAGTGTAAAAGTCGTTTTTATCATTCTGACACTCATTGAAAGGGTTTTTATAACCATCGAAATACTTTTGCCCAATAATGCATCTACTAAAATTAATTGATCACTTTTGATTTATTATATTATATCTTAATAACTATATATATTGTTACGTTACTGCCTTTCAATAACGTTTTGGTTTATAAACCGTTTCGAGTTCTTTATTGCAACTTTAATAAAATAAATAAAACACAAACACTTTTAACACTGTTTACAATTAATACAACTTTATTTAGTACAAAGTCTTTTTAACAACCGTAATTTATAGCTTTTATTCACAACCAACTATAATTTTCTCAGCGTTATACGTTATTGACAAAGTTTGAACTTAAAATGAACTTATTACGCTAGTCGCCGCTAGTATTTATACAGCAATTTGGTTGTCTAGAACATTCGAAATGTTTTTCGAAGGTTCGAGGCTTTACTATTCACCACACTTTAATTTGATTTATGGCAGCGCTAATGTTTACATAATTTTACCTCTTATACTGAAGCTTTTTTAACGGTCATTTCTAGGTCTTGAACTATTGAGATTGAAGTGTACTAAATTATAACAATTTTTAATAACAATGTAAACTAGTAAAATTACTTATGAATACAAGACAACTAATAAATACAAGACAACTAATATATACAAGATAACTTATAAATACAACTAATTCTTAACTAAAGCTACTTTCGTAACAATATATTGAATATATATTGTTACGAAAGTAACTTTAGTTAAGAATTAGTTGTAATTATTAGTTAAGAATAAGTTGAATTTATTAGTTATCTTGTATTTATTAGTAAACTTATATATATTAGTAATTTTATTAGTTTACATTATTATTAAAAATTGTTATAATTTAGTACACTTCAATCCCAATGTGCAGAAAGTCCCAGAAATGACCGTTAAAAAAGCTTCAGTATAAGAGGTAAAATTATGTAAACATAAGTGCTGCCTTAAATCAAATTATAAATGTTCGAGACAACCAAATTGCTGTATAAATACTAGCGTAATAAGATCATTCTAAGTTCAGACTTTGTCAATTATAGTATGTTCACATTTGGCTTCTTAAACGCGTTTAAGCAGTTCGAACGTGATTAAGCTCTAATCACTTCAAAATCGAGATGATTACCCTTACATTGAAGTGATTTGCTAATCACTTCAAATTGACATGATTACAACTAAATCACTTCATAAATCACATAGAATCCACTGTACATACCTCAAATGTAGAAACGCCAACATGATCGTGTACAACCGGCCAAGATTTCTGTTTAATGTTTTTATTTTTTTCCTTAAATAATTCATAAATTCTCACAATTTCATCATTAAAATGATTAAAATAATTTTCTAATAACTTTATAAAAGTGTTTTTATCCATTTCTAATACTTTAAAGAAAAACAATTTGTTTGTTGTGTTTTTTTCTTAATCATCTCAAATGTAATGTGAACGGCTTTGATTAGCTAAATCAACATTTTCCTTAAACGCGTTTAAAAACCTAAGTGTGAACTTAGCATAACGTATAACGCTGAGAACATTATAGTTGGTTGTGAATAAAAGCTATAAATTACGGTTGTTAAAAAGACTTAGTACTAAATAGAGTTGAGTAAATTAAAAATAGTGTTTAAAGTGTTTTTCTCACTAAACTGTGTCTGTAACTTTTTTTGGCGAGTACTAGCTGACACGTTAGGAAATTACTTGCCAATTTAGAGAAAAAGTGTGTCTGTAACATTTTTGTGAGAAAAGTTTCCGCTTTGAACTGTCAAATAAACTCACGAACAAAAATGGGGCGAGAAAAAATTTCAACACTAAAAAATATACGAATGTTTTAAAATCTCGTTTGCAAACAAGTAACATTAATGTCGCACTTTAGTTACAATTACAGAACATGTGTACAATTTTTACATCCATATGTGGCAGTGGGTCTAATTATAGGCTCTCAAGTATGTAAAGCTGGTAGCTCCCTCAAAAAAAAAAATCTCCGATTTTAATGTTTTATACAGTTTGTCTTTTTTCACTCGCTGTTATCACCTTTTTTATGTATTGGTACGATGATGTCCGTGCCCCAAGACGATGGAATCTTTCTTGCATTTATATGTTGAGAATCAGTTTGTGGAGTGCGTCGATATCGTCGTCGTGCATTGCTTTAAGGAGTTTAGCTGTGATTCCATCTTCTCCAAGCGACATGTTGGTTTTGCTTTCCTTTATTTCTCATTTTCTGAATGCGCACTTTATTCCTTCATATTTTCAAAGTTTTAGGCATAAACAATTTTGTTATGAAGAAATAACTACAAATATTTATTGTTTTCGTCCATTTAACATTTCACTTAAAGCCAATTAAATATAGAGTGTCTGACGGTCGTTATTACTTTCCAAATATTTTTTGATATTTTTTTTGTTACTATTTCCTTCCAGATTGTTTGTTTTATAACAATTTTCTCTTATTTTGAATTTTTCTATGTTGATACAGAAAAAAAAACTTCAAGCGAATAAAAAAAGCCAACCAAATAAACTGATAGATACAGCAAATTTGGATTTCTGTGTTAGAATGTAAATATATTTTTTTATTATGATTTTTGTGTTTTTTTTTTCAATATTTTTCGCACAAAAAAAAATATTGTCTAAATGTGTAAATTTTTGGGTCAAGCTACAATGCAAACATAAAATGTGGTTGCTGGTAAAAAAAATGTCTATTAAACAAAAAATATGCAAAAAAAAAAAAAAAAAAAACTATAGAAAAAAGTGAAATAAAGAAGAAAAACTACATAAAACAAGAAACATTGGGCGGGGGTGGGTTAAATATTTTTTTTTGTTTTTCACAAAAGTGGTTTTTAAGCAGAAAAATTATAAAGGAAAATTGTTTTCTTTTATAAAAGTGGTTTTTAGAAAACTCCTTGTTTTAAAGCATTTTATTTTTAACAGGTGGAGTTTTAGTTAAGTCAATAGAAAAATATTTGTTAAATACATATTTAATATTAAACAATATAAATGAATTTCTTTTAAGTTTCTGCAATCCGAAAGAAAACAATTATTTAAACATTATGCAAATTAATTTACAAAACGTTCAGTTAAATGTCAGCTCGAGTTACACACCGTTAATAAATCAATTTGTAACGCCTCAATTACAGCACAAAACAAAAATCTAATAGCAACATTTTGTATGCTGTTTACAAACACATGTAATAAATGATGGCTTCTATTAGGGTATTTCAAATTACTGCAACACACATTCTCTTTCAATTTAAGCAACTTGGAAGAGAATATCGTACGAATTAATTGTGCTTGGTTTACATATTTATAATTTCTGAAAAATTCTCTTTTTACGATAATTTTTTATTTGTATATTTTTAAACAAATTTTCCTAAACGTAACTAATTTTTATAAACTAAAAAACCAACTAAGTAAATACCACCCTAAGGTCCCACACACACACAGAACCTTTAGAGGAGGGTCCATTAATTATTTTTTTTTTTAGAACTACTTAAAATTGTATGTCATAATCGAATCAAGTCACACTTAATTGAAATAAACTAAAAATAATTCTGCGAAAAAAATTACAAAATAAAATAATAAAAGTTCAAGTTTTATTTGCGAATCAGAATGCCAGAAAAACAGACTTTAAATTTAAAAAAAAAGAAGAAATTTGTTTTTTTCTTTGGCAGTGTCAACAAATGTTAATTATTTCTTTTTTTTTCAATTAAAAAACAAAATAAATTCTTACTGATGAAAAAAATGTAGTCTTAGATTTTGAAATGTAGCCACCACTTTAGCAAATTTGTTTTGTACATTTTAAGATTTAAAGGATTATGTTTTTTAGATTGAACAGCTTTTTTTAGTTTTGAAGGATAGTTATTTTAAACTTTAAATTTAAACTTTAATTAAACCATCACTTCTCTTCGGTTATGGTTTTTTTTTATTAAGATCGGAAGGAAATTAAGGTGTTTATTCCCAATTTTATTGCACTTTAAAAAAAAATAACCTAACCTACTCATGGGTACTTTTAAACATGGAGATAACAAAGTTATAATAGTTATTAGTTAGAGTTAATCAAATTCACAATTAAAGTAAACATAATTTGGGCTTATTTTTAAAATATCCTATCTGCACATTTCTTAATAACAAGATTTAATGGCCAAATTCATCAGTGTTCAGCATTTATGTATATCGAAATCAATCAATCAAGTTTTGAAAAGAAATCCTAGCCCTAATTTTTTCACTTTTTCTATTTCAGCTTTCAACATCTTTCGAATAAAAACATGCCCATTTTGCAAAACCTCGTTTTTTGCAGATTTACACTATTTTTACTCTCAAGGCGAATTCATGTAAACGATGGTGGCGATACTACAACAAGTTCAACACCAAAAACACAACATTGTATTTTATTTGTGGTTTTCGTTAGTCGATATGTCAAAAACACAAGCAACTTTTGACATTCCTCTCTCTAAGTAAAAAAGTAGCTCAGCTGTGCTTTCAACGCTACCTGAAAAATTAGCTCACCTTGATTGCTCTCTTACACTGTTTAAACCAGTGTTCGAAAACAAACATTAACCGCCGTATTCATAAACGATTTTTAATATTAACATACGTTTATTAAGGGAAATTTTCATAGAATATTTGTTTTTAAACCTTTATTAAATTTAAAATATTCTTATGAATACGGGCATAGATATCGCTCCTTAGTGTTCAGTTCGGTAGATTTGTGGAAAACACAAAAAAAAGCAAAAAGCCAGCAAAAAAATGTTTACACAAACAAAACAACACACACACAAGCTATTCGTGCTGTGGTCGTTGTTGAAATTTTTTGTTTGTTAATTTCTTCACCAATGTAAAAAAGTAACATTTAGAACATTAAAATATAATGTTTGTCTACAGTACCACTACAATTGTTCTGTTTTTGAACAAAGAACAGAGCACTATATAATGTTCGGCTCTTTCTTGAAAATAGTTACGAGCGGTATTAAGGGTTGTGTTCGTCTACACAAACACTAAAAAAAAAATATCGTTCCTGGGTGTGTGAGCCAAACGCTAAATAATGTTCTGTTTATTTTTTAACACTGGTTTTAACTTAAAATCATCCAAAACTATGCACGACATCGCCGTTAAATGCAGTAAAAGTTAAAGAATATTGTAAGTTACATATGGAGGGCCCAGAGCTAAAGCGAACAAAGTAAAAAAAAAAAAATTAAAAAATATGTTAAGTTTGAGTAAGTGAACTGCCATTAATTTCTGGAGTCATTAACTTGGGTTTATTACCGTTACCTTTGGAACGAAACACTTTTCGAGTTAGTCCGTTACAGAACTAGATGCGGAGAATTGGGCACCAGTTTACACATATGTATGTATTAACGTCATGACTTGGTTCGGTTCAGCTCTGAACATTTTTCAATATGCTCACCTCTAAGAAAACTATTTTGAATATGAAATGTTTTAACATATTTAGGTTTATTTAACCATATTATTGTCATCAGGGACCATATAACAATTAAATTACTCCTCCTTAAAGCCTATTAAACATGTTGTGGTTGGAGTTGGACATATTGAAAAAGGGTTTTCCCTGCTTACTTACAAAATGATACGAAGGGAATTGTCGAAATTAATAAATAAGAAGAAGAGCTCATCAAGAAAATTGAAAACGCTTAAAAAAAATTAAACGTTGAAAAAAGTGGAAATGCATATATTGGCAGCTCCGACTAAGCAAGTTTTTAATTTTTACGTTTTTGAGTTAAGTATTGTTTAACTTAAAATCTATCAAATTTTGGTGTTAATCGGCTAATCCAATCTAAAGTAATGCACAAAAAGTTTTAAGCATACAACTGAATGTTGTATTGCTTGTAAGATTTAAGGGCTTCTCCTGCAAAGCTCACTTTTTCGACTTGGCATGTTTTGAAATGTCATTACTAGGGTTCGGACATTTATGCAGTTAATAAAATCGTCTACACAAACACTAAAAAAAATAGATATCGTTCCTGGGTGTGTGAGCCGAACGCTAAATAATGTTCAGTTTATTTTCGAACACTGTTTTAAATCCATCATTTTTTTAAAGCTTGTCAAGCTTGATTCGAATTTGTTTACTAAAGTTAACCCCCACAGCATACTTCTTACGCATAACACTATCAATTAACTTAATTTGCTCCCTCAATGGATTAGATTTATCATTTCACAGTAGTACCCACAATTTGAAGACACTAACATTATCTGGGCTTTTATAAAATTTAAAAATATGTTTATTGATACTGCGTCACCTTTATTGAATCCTTCCACCACATCTTCAAATTGGCAAAAATTTTCAGCATAATACATTATTGCTTTGAACCACGTTCCCCACCTGGTGTTTAACGGCTGTGGAGGAAGACATAAATTGCAATCTTGCTCTTTATATGTGGCAACCCGCGAATGTGCTGTACCAAATGTATTTTTCCATTAGAAATCTATGAATGAATATGATCGAAGTTGTCTCTTATCTCTTTTGCAACATGGTGCATGGCAAAAAATCAATTAAAACAAGTTTTTTTTCAAAATATGCAACATAAATATGCAATATTGTCGAAATATGCAAATACATGCATTCAAAGCAAAATATGCACTGACAAATCGATGCCATTTTACTGCAAATTTCTTGATTCGCAAAGATATTTAGTACACGATAATCTCAGACTGACGACAACAAATATGCATTTGCATAAAAATCCGGGCCCTGTTCATTACATATAAAGAAATACGAATAATAAGTATACAACGGCAGTTGTTTTTGCAATTTTTTCAATGATTATAAAAAAAGGATTTTTTTGAATTGGTACTCTTTATCTGAAATTTCCGTATTCCGATTAATTTAGCATTAAGGACAATCGAAGAAAAATGGGAACTTTTAGAGACACATACACATATACCAAAGGATTTGTTTATAGACATTTTGAGGTTTTGTATTAAGGAAAGTAGATATTTTATGTATGATGCCAAAATCTATGAACAAAGAAGAGAATGCCGATGGGCTCTCCAGCCTCACCAGTGATAGCTGACATTGTTATGGAACAACTTCTGGACATATCACTAGATAAAATGGACGAAAAACCGAGGATAATGATGAAATACGTAGATGACTTATTCGCAATATTAAAAAAGGACAGAATAAATGACACCATCAAAAAACTAAATTCATTTAATGAACAAATACAATTTACCATGAAGGAGGACAGCCATTACCAACTACCATACTTAGACGGTCGGGACGATTGATCAATTTTTATTCCAAGCACCCTAGAAGAATAATTATAAATACAGCATCAAATTTCATACGAAGAGTTTTGAATATTATAGCAAAAATAACTAATATATTAAGCATGAATGACTTCCCAATAAAGACAATTAAAAATCTTATAGAACATGCAAGAAACAACAGGCAGCAGGAGGAAAGAGAATCAAAAAGATATAAAAGCGTATCATATATTTCTGGACTTTCTGAAAGATGGAAAAACTCTGATATTTATGATGAAGAACATTTTGAACTAGCATTTAGAACGGAAACACTGTGTTTAGTAAGATATAATCGAAAATTAAAAAGGAAGAAAAGCCAAATGTGGTGTATAAAATTCCGTGTAGTGGTGACGGGCCCAATATATGCAATAAACTATACGTTGGGACGACAAAAACAAAACTTAAGACAAGAATATCTTCGCATAAATCTGAACAAAAAACTAGTGACAAGCCAATTGAGCAAAAAACAATTGCTTTTGTGAAGTTTTATTATTTTGTTAATTGTAATTAGTATTGTGGTTATTTTATCGAACTATTAATGGTTTCAATCCAAATTTTAATATTTTTAATCAGGCTTAAGTTCATCAAATTTAATTTTCCATTAAATTATTTTTATGAAGAAAGGAATTTTACAACATGAAAATTAATTAAAATTGTTACTGATAATCTTTCATTCGTGAACGTGGCCGGGGCTCGAACCCTGGCCGGCTGGTTACCCTGACATGTTTCGATCACAACCATTTGATCTCCTCAGAGGGATTTGCCGTCTTACACTCGCAGCCATCGATGGCTGCTGACGTCAATAGTCAAACATCAATCCTTAAACCAAATTGTTTTTTAACCTTGACCTTAAGCTTGAGTAATTTATTAAGAATAATATCTACCAAAGGTTAAAAAACAATTTGGTTTAAGGATTGATGTTTGACTATTGACGTCAGCAGTCATCGATGGCTGCGAGTGTAAGACGGCAAATCCCTCTGAGGAGATCAAGTGGTTGTGATCGAAACATGTCAGGGTAACCAGCCGCCTGGGTTCGAATCTCAGTCCAGCCGCCTGGATTCGAATCTCAGGTCAGTCAAGAAAGAAAAATTATCAATAACAATTTTAATTAATTTTCATGTTGTAAAATTCCTTTCTTCATAAAAATAATTTAATGGAAAACTAAATTTGATGAACTTAAGCCTGATTAAAAATATTAAAATATTTTTAATTGTTTATATGTAATTATCTTTGATAAATTATGTTTTGTTTTTTTTTGTTTAATATTAATAATAATTATTTTATGTATTTAAATATTTAGACCCCTGAAGATGGTTAGCGACGCTAACGGAAATATTGGGAATAAAAATAAAAATATAAAAACAAAAATCAGAAGTTTTTAATTTTTATTTGTTAACTTAAGCTACGGTCACACTTATTAAATATTTGATCAAATAAGCGTAACCCCTACTTTTGTTAATAGTTAGTGAGCTTTAAAAGGGTCTTAATATTACAAAATAAACTAATTGTACTACTAGACATAGCAAAAAAAACAGTTTTTTGTAAGATGTGGTATATTAATCAAAATAAATATTGATATTTAGCGAAATGATTTTTTGGTTGTTGGTCCCGTTTTTTTCGTCAAATATTTGATAAGTCTGACCGTAGCTTTAGACCTGCAGCCAAACAAAAACACTAATAATTAATCTGAAATTTATTACTTAATTTTAAAGTGCCTTTTTAGTTGTGCTAGTTTAACTAAAATTAACCTCATTAAAGAAAATCGTTATCACAGCTTAAAGTTTTTATTGAGAGACAACTAAAAATATCACAAAGAGGGATACAACGGTTTGTTTTTTGGCTAATGAGTAAAAAATATTATGTACCTTTGTAATTATGTACTTCATACACCCACAGTTTGTTGTTTACTTCCAAAAATTTAATTTTGTTAACTTACAGAAAGCTGTGCAATACTTCCCTTAACATTAACTTGGCTTGAACATTTTTTTTAATTCCCAAACCATCAAAAGAAATATCGGGTACAGAAAATATATATTTTTTTAACTCTTTTGCACACACCTTTCAAATGCTTTATCTTCTTCCTGTTTAGTAGACTGTGTGCATTGCTCACACGAGAAAAAGATTTTGTAAGTACAAAATTGTTTGAGTTAAAAAGTACAACAGGTGGATTTACTTTCTTTGCAAAAACGTTTGTATGATTCTTATAAACATTAAGAGTGGGTTTTTAACATCGAGTTTAATCTTAGCGGGAAACTATAATTAATTAATGTGAGAATAAATTTAATTGAGTAATAATTGTGTTTGCCGTTTTTAAGAGGTATTTTAAACTTCGCTTCATTGCCATACTGAATAACAACAAATGGCAACAACATATTTAAAAATGGCAACTTTTTATCAATCCACTTAGCATTTTATACAGAAGAAGAAGAATTTTCACCCTTTTAATTCTTATAAAAAGAAAATAAATTCTTATAATTATTTTATTTAGGTTTTCATATGTTTCTGAATCACTAAAGTCTTCATCTCTACTAGAATAATCCATTTTTGCTGCTTCTGTTATACATGTGTATGTGTTGATATTTGATGATTAAGTTTAAACCACCAACATTGACCGCTTACGCTGGCAAATAAAAGAAATTAATCCTCATCTTAAAAACTAAAAACACAGATTAAAGATGACTAAATCTATAATCTTCATGTTAAAAACCCACCCTTAAGGTATTCACTTGGGTTTCTTGTCGCCCACCGCTTTTCCATTGCCGGGATCGTATACAATTTTCCTGCCATTCTCGGTAATTTTTCTGCAAAAAATAATGTAAAAAAATAGATAAAATTTACGTTATTGTTGAAAACCAATTGTTTTTCAAGGAATAACATATCTTTAATTAGAAGAATACGAGTGCATTGCATTGTTAAAGATCTGTTTAGAAACTCAAGTTCTACAAAGATCGCTTCCTTTTTATATTGTTTTAAAATTGTGGCAACGTCTTGAATCTAAGAAGAAATTTCTGATTTTGAGAGACAGTAGAGCTTAAGGCCCAACCAGAATGTGCATAACGTTGCTTAAATAAAGGTGCGAATTCTTGTAAATCTTCTGTGCTAAACCATATTGAACTTAAAGAAACTTTTTGTTAAATTTCATTAAACTGTCATTTGCTTAAGTGAAGTGCGAAACTGGTCGCATATTCCGTACAAAACCGGAATGTTTTTTTATTTGGTTTTTGTTCTTTTATATGCATTTGAAAGGCTTTTCGTTGATTTTTGACAGTCGCTTAAGCTTGTTTATGCATATTCTGGTTGGACTTTTACATCATCCAGTATTTGATTGAAATAGAAAAATACTGCTTAAGTCTAGAAATTTTTAAACAATCCCTACTTTATTTGGAACCAACTTCACCAATTTATTTAAATATCAATTCATATTTAATCTCTTTTTTCATATAATTTTGTTTTTGTTTTACATGAAAAAGAAATTTTAAGCATAAATTGATATTTAAATAGAATTGGTGAAATTGGCCATAAGTCCAATATTACACCCAAAATCTTAAATTAAAGTCAAAGATTTCGCAGATAAATTCCGGTTATTTCCCGTATAGTTTCCAGAAAACTTAAAACTTATTTCAGCAGTGAATTTCCAAGGAATTTTTTAATGCATAAACCATTTATACGTTAAGTCTTTAAAATGGTAACTCAAATTTCTTATTTTTATTTTTATAAAATGGCTAACCCTACAAACATTTGATATAGTATATTTAATTAAGTGATTATCTTTATCAAGACAAGTCAGAGACAACAAACAAATGCAAAAGTACTTTTTTAGAATTTGTGTCTGCAACACCCGGAAACAAAATACTGTTGCTGTCTATTTTGGACAATGACCGACCGACAATCGTTTGGTGTTTGTTATGGCTCCTTATTGTTGCTATTTTTTGCAATTCTTTTTTTATCCTATTTTATTTTTACCCTTTTGTTGGTTGGTTCATTTACACAGACTTTGTAAAAAAAAAACAGAAAAAAATTGTGCGTTTTTCTTTAAATTTCCACATCTCATTGAGTGGCATAGACGACGACTCGCTGGTGTTCTAGTCAAGTGGCCCCAAAGAATTTCAAATTGCCATCGAGGCATTAGGTGTTGGATTATCTGTCCAAAAATTAAAACTTTTTCCGAAAAAGACTACAAAAACAATGAAGTAATCAAAGAACGAGAAGCCGAACTACATAGAAAAATAACAATCTGAAAACACCAAAGGAACGCTCAACTCATTACACTCACAGATAAAAAATCAAAACTCCTCGTATGTCAAAATATAAAAATAAATTTCGTTTTTTTTTTTTGAATTTACGAATGATTTTTGAAAAATACATAATTTGGAAATCATTTGATGGTTGCACGTTTCGTTCTTGCTGTTTCTTTTTTCGCATTTGGCATTAAGGAATTTGGCATAAATCTATGATGAACGAATTTGTTGAGTAACTGGCGGTATTTTAACAAAAAGTGCAAAAAATAAAATTCACTTATTGTTGAAAATGTTAGATATTTTATAAGTATGTACATATGTAGATATGTAAGTATGTATGCAGTATGTAAAAATAAGTGCACACATGCATAAATTTTACTGCACATGTGTCTGTGCGAATGTAATTAAATTGAACAAATTATTCGAACCAGCTCACATTGTTTAATCAAAATATTTTATTGATACGAATACTTAAATTACATTAAAAAAAGACAAGCAATTTTTAAAAAGAATTGCTTCGCAAAGATTTTTATTGCATTTAATTACTTAATTAATTTAAATATGTTATATCAAAAAAGTTTAAAACTTAGTATAAAAAGTGAACATTTTTTTATGGCCAATTTAAAAATTTTATTTCAGCAAGACCTCTAAAAGTTTGGCTTAAATGCGCTTCAGACCACACAGAAAAAAATCACTCCAATTTTTTTTTCAATTAAACCATTAATCAGAAATCAAATCAGTTTTAATAAAAAATTTTGTCAAGTGAATTAAACGTTTACATATATCAACAACAGTTCTGCAAAAAACGTTGTCTACTGGTGGAACTGTAATAAATTTTTTTATTAATATCACAAATTCTTTAGTTTAAATCAATTTCTTCTATTTTTTTCTGTGCAACAGCTTTAAAACGAGCTCAAGTTTTAAAATTTGTTATCGGTCCCGAAACAAGGTTGCATTTTTAAATGAATTAAAATTTTTATATACTGTAACTTCATTATTCGAATTAAATCAGTACCCTATATGACTCGTCAATAGTTCTGTTTAATCATAGCATGATCGTGAGCAACGACAACAAAGTTATTTTCAACATTGTTGTTAACATGGTTGTTTGAAGTAATATATGTTTGCTTCAAGAATAGTTGCACACAGAAAAAATAGTTTTTAGATAACGGACATATCACATATCACTTGATCAAGCAGAAGGTATTAACTCAAAGTTTTAATTTTTTGGAAAAACCGACACGTAATATTCATATCTACTCGCTGTAAAACTATCGTTCTACTCTGTCTACTTTCTGGAAATGAAATGGTTGGTTTAAAATATTTTTTCATGTGACTTCAATATTCAATCAAAACTTGTTTTTCTTTTAGTGAAAGTTTTTAAATTTCGAGTTAAAACCCTCTTGTTGATCAATTGCGATATTTATCTTTATATGTATTCTATAAATTTTAAATAAAAACAAAAGTTTCCGAATTCATAACACACTGTAGTAAACAATTAATTTAGTTTTTTATTATAAATGGTGTGTTTTGAAATGCAAATTTCAACATTCTAAGCGAAAATGATAAAATTTATGAAAGTTTCCGAAGAACTTCCAGAACATTATACAATTGTGACACATGGTTAGTTATCAGCTGTTGCTTTGTAGAAAGCTAAGGTCACCAGGTGTGAATTCGCAAAAGCTTGATAAAATCGAATAAAACAAAGTTTTACAAAAAACTCGTTTCATATCCCTTTTATAAACCTGTTTAACTTTTTATAACTAAGGCCGAAAGAAAATAAATATTTTCACTTTTTCAGCATTTTAAGAGATAAATTATATAAATGACTAACAAAAGATCTCATATATTTTAATAACTGTCCTGTAGTTTACACAAGTGTACTGTTATGACGACATGCAAAATATTTGTTATGACATCATTCTACAAACAATTAAAATGAAACTGAAATCTATAATTAAAATTTACAACAGCTACAAGTTACAAATAAAAAAAAATTATAAATAAATTTATAAGAATTGGCATTGACAGATAGAACTTTATTTAAGGAAAAAAAATATGTTTGTTTGTATGTGTCAATGTATGAATGAATATTCACAGAAATGAATGAGTAAATGAATTAATGACTAAATAAATGAACCCTGTAATGCCAAGTATTCTGGTGGCAAATCATTAATTTAAACACAACACTTTTGCAAATACTAATATTCTACATAAATAATTCTTTAAAAAATGTTTGTTCTAGAACTCAATACTCAAAAATATTAATTCATTTATATATTTATTTTTCATAAATTTATTTACATTTTCATTAATAATCATAGTTGGATTTGAATAACTTGTTGCACATGGAACAACCAACGAACCAACTAATGGCGTGATGCCATGCTGTTGCAGTTGCTACTTGCTGGCGTTGCAACTCAAGCCACCCCCGTCTGCAGTTTTCAAATGTGTCGGCCAGGGCTGCCAGAAATTTTCAGCAAAAAATCTTAATTTCACCAAAAAACAAATCTTATTTTGGAAAAAAAATCTTATTTTTGGAAAAAGGTGTTTTGTTTTTATTAAAATTAACTTTAAAACATATCAATATGTATATCCACTGTTGCCAACTTTTTTTGAAGATTTCCCGCCAAATCGGACTTCAAAATCGCTAGAAACCGCTAAATATATAATTTAGGTGGGTTTTTTTTAAAAATACCTCTAAAATCTAAACATTTTTAAAAGTTTATTTATATAAATCTAGATATACAGGGCTGCCATGGAAGTCGAAAACGTAAAACGAAAGAATTTTAAGAGTCGTTTTTCAATAAGATTTCTGTAATAAAACAATTTTATGACAATTATTATACAAATAATGCTCTATTAAACAGAATTTTTTAACAAAAATTGTAAAAATTAGATTAAAAGTTTAATAAAAAGAACTGCCAAATTCTTTCGTTTTACATTTTCGATTTCCATGACACCCCTGATAAGCTGCTTTTAGTCTGACTTGCAATATTTTCTGTTTTTGCAAAATAAAAAGCGCGCAAAACTTACACCTGATTAATCACCCTTGAAGGCCAAACAGAGCTTGCTTTTAAAAGGCCCAACCAAATATTCATAGCGTTGCTTAACCTACAGTCAAAACTTAACCAAAAGTCTCTCGAATGTATTAAAAAAAACAAAAATAAAACCAACAAACATTTGATTCCGTACGGAATGTGCGATCAGTTTCGCACTTTGCTTAAGCAAATGACAGTTTCATAAAATTTAACAAAAAGTTTCCTTAAGTTCAATATGGCTAGCCTCATATGATTAACATGTTTTTGTATATTTGCTTAAGCCAATTTAAGCACATTATGTTTGGGCCTTAAGTATTTTTTTTTTTTTTTGTCCAGTAAACCGCAAGGTTGCATTATTAAGTTTAAAAATTTTCAAATGGGAACAAAGAAGGTTTTTTTTAATTGAACCTCACCTTCGTCTAGACAAAACAAAAAATCTTGTTTTTGGGGAAAAAATCTTAAAATCTTTTTTCGGTTAAAAAATCTTAAAAAATAAGGTAAAATCTTACTTCTGGCAGCGCTGGTGTCGGCATTTGTTAAGCTTCTTAATTATTTGCCATCATTAAGTTGTTCGTTCAATCGTTTATGCCACCCCACCTGCTGTTTGATACTCAACTTTTTTAAATTAAATTGTTTCCAACAAGATGATCTTAATCAAACAACTAGCTACAAGTTAAACAAATTAAAAAAAAAACGCAACAAAATGATATCATTTGTTGTTATTTATTCAATATTGCAAAAACTGCAATTTAAATAGAGTAATAATAAAAATGCTTTTGTTTAGTTTCTAAACAGAGACAGAGTAATTTAATTATTCGCCGGTTAAGACAGAACAGCAATTAACATAAATACAAATTAAATGGTATTAATATTATTATTGTTATTATTTTAATACAAAATAATTGAAAATATTGTTGTAATTTACACTTCAATTGTGAATTGTCATCACTTGAAAAGTGTGAAAATTGTAATATTTTACAAATTACACAAATTAAATTAAAATTAAAAATAAATCAATAATAAACAATAATTAATTACAAGGTCGATACGTTAAATGTTGTTTAAAATAAAAGTAAAAATATTTAATATCAGAGAACTAGTGAAAAAACAACTTAAGCCGCTATAACAATAAACGATTCATAATGATTCTTTTGAAAGTTTACCAATTAACCAATTTTTTTTTTGCCTAATAACCATAGTTTTAAGGTGATTTATTTAAACATATTAACTTATGTTGAATTTTTATTGAGTTGTGCTTGGCAAAACAACCTCTTTTAACTAACCCAAGTCGAAATAAATGAAATTCTTACAGCCCGTTTACGTTACACAGAATATAATAGATTTGATTTGAAATCTTGCTCAAAATCTAGTACAATGTATTTTTTGAAGTTAGCGAGATTTTGTTTTCGTAGCAAAATCAGCTGACCGAAGCACATACAAACATATAAAGACTTCTTTTCAGATATGTCCA
Organism: Pollenia griseotomentosa; assembly: GCA_963931875.1. Taxonomy (NCBI): domain Eukaryota; kingdom Metazoa; phylum Arthropoda; class Insecta; order Diptera; family Polleniidae; genus Pollenia; species Pollenia griseotomentosa. The sequence goes on along the minus strand of OZ007562.1, from coordinate 190,229,665 downwards.
ACAAACAGGTTTGATTTGTTTGTAGGCGATCGCGTTAGAGCAGGAAGAGGGGCTGCCAAACAGACATGAAATAAGTTTTCATGTTTGTTTATGTTGCCAAATTAATTCGATGTCTTTTCAGACTTGTCTAACAAACATGTTTGTTTTTATTGCTTGCGATCAGGTTACAGAAGAAAGAGAAGAAATGAGTTTTCATGTTTGCTAATTTGTATGTATATTAGACAATTAGACATGAAAACAGACACGTTTGCACAGACGTCGTGAAAATGCAAAAGGTATAAACAGACATGAAAATACATCTATAGCTTTCAACAACCCAACGTACGCTAAAACTTAAAAGTGGCCCAGTTTTAGTACTGTGCGGTAACGTAGACGTACGATATGGAATACAACTCATGAGAATATCTATATTTCAACTTAGTTGTCAGTTAAAATGCGGCATACAAAGGATTCTATGTGACTCGGCCTCAGGTCGTTAATTTAACTTCTCTCCTCATAAGGACCCAAAATTGTAGAAATAACAAACGGAAGGACAAACTTATAACTACCCTAACTTTTTTTTTATTGATTTAAAAAAATTTTTTTAGCAAGATTTTTTTTGGATACAATTTGGAAGAACTTTTTTTTATAATTTGGAAATTTAAAAAATATATCACTCAAAAATGTTAAAATATGCAAAAATATGCATTTAAAACCAAAATATGCAACAATATGCAAAAACAAATCGATGCCATTTTAACGCAAATTTAATGATTCGGAAAGATACTTGGTCGACATCTTTGACTATCGACAAACAACATGCATTTGCATGAAAATCGCATCCCTAGTAATTAGGGTATTCATTCGGTTAACCGTTAATCGGATAACCGATTAATTACTACCCGATTAACTGATCGGTTACTTTAAAATTGGAAATTTTCGATTAACGATTAAACCGGTTAATTTCAGTCGATTAACCGATTAACCGATGTAACAAATAATTTTAGTTTTTTTGTAGTATTATAACATATTTTTTTGCATTTTTAATTATTTGTTTCGTCTCATATAAAAAAGGTATATGTGTGGGGAATATTTTTTTTCCTACAAAACATTTCCTTCGAGAAATACATTCTTAAAATACAGTACAAAAACAGAAACTAGGGGTTCGTATTTCATTTTTTTCGGTGCTGAGCTTTGCCAGGATGAGTCAGATGATGACCTGACAATAGAAAAAGCTCTCAATTGTAACACAAACAATCTTTAACAAAATTAGTCGAAATAATGGCATAATGGAAGATTTTATATGTTGGGAGAAATCATGGAAAAGAACAAAGAAACCAAGATATCGCATATAGCTTTTAAAAATGAAATGTTTCTGCTCATCTACGTCACATCAGCGTATAAGTACAGCTAAAATATAGAAACACAAGCAAACAAACATGTGTATAAAATGCTTAAGTGACGTCATATTAAACAGTTGAGTCTTGTAAACATGTGCAATGCGTAATCTTGTTCTTATCATTCTTGAATCTGTATTATGGGCTGCTTCCGATTTCTCAAACATCTTCGATAAGTGAAAGAATTGTTCCAAATCAAGTTTTATCAAAACTAAAGAAAAGAATCGCTTAAATTCTAAACTTTAAAACCAAATTATTTTTCCAAAAGATTATTTTATAAAATCTTAAACTATTGAAATAATTAATACAAAAATTTCACAGGTTTTTTTTTTAATAAAGACATACAAATATTATGTATAAATTATAAAATGTGTTTTTCATATATATGAATTACTTTTTTGTTTGCTCATTTTAGTTCAAGAATTGTTTTGTTCGTTATGTTATTGTTTTTTTTTTTTTACTAAAAGACTCCAATAATAAATAATTTTTGCATTTTTATTTATTGAAATTACTTAATTTATAACAAAACTTTAATAATCGGTTAATCGATCAATAACAAAATTAACCGATTATTAACCGATTAAACCAAAACCTCGGTTAATTAATCGAGCGATTAACCGATTAAAGCAAAAGCCCGATTAAATGAATACCCTACTAGTAATAAAATATGTTTTCAAAGTTATCTTTATTTAGTTCTTAGAAAATGATTATTTTTCAGTCAACAATACTCAAATTTATAATTGCGATAAACATTGAAATGTTAACAGTTACTATAATATTGTTGATATTAAATAATAATAGCAATTTTTTGTGTACGACAACAATATATTGTTACAATAAACATAGTGTAGTTTCCGTAACCATGCAAACCATATTTTTTCTCAGTGTGTTCGATATTATGGTTCTCATTAAAACAAATTAGAGTGCTTAGTCGGTTGTGCCGAATCTTTGATAGTGCCCACCGACGCACAGTGGGAAATTTTACGAGAAGGCGGTCAAAATTCCATAACTTTTGACTGGATCGGTATTTTTTTATGCGATTTTTTGTGTTCGATAGGTGCGATGTTAGGCTTTCATTTGCGCTATAAAACGTAAAATTCGACTGATAGGAGCAAAAGTTATGGGGAGTTCAAAATGCATTTTCAGTTTTTTGTTGAGTTTCGGTGTAAAAGTCGAATATTTCAAATATAATTTTTTTATAATTTATCATTATTTCTCTTGTATTTTACAACTGATACTTATTTTTTATTGTCGAACTTAGATCCTGTCAGAAAATGCCAATATTTGGCCCCTGCCCAATTTATTTTGCATTTATCTTTCTGCTACATGATATAACTTGTAAAATGATCTGGAATCGTCTTATTAATTCAAAATGTACTCCTGTGATAGATGCTGCAGTTTCTGGATCGGAAAAGAATCTCCTAGTAGTGTTTCCATCATTTGAATTTCCTTCTCCTTGTTTTGGCTGATCAATTATAAGGCCTAGGTGAAGGCATTTTTCTTGAATTTGTTTTTTGTTTGCTTCCTTTTTTCCACATTTTCGCGACGGCTAGATTTTTTACCATAGGCCCTTTATGGAGTGTTTTTCGTAAGGGTGCTTTATATGGGGCATATGGTAAATTATGGACCGATATTCACATAATTTTGTGGTATGATTTTATACAAAGAATTCTTTTTATCAACATGTGCATTTCGCCAATATTTAGTTTCTTTTAACAAAATTATTAATCTTTGAGGGTCGCCGAGGTGAGCTGTTTTGCTGGATTTCAATCCCTGCTTGAAATTTAAAACCAATATTGTTATTTTTTTAGAGTCGTATGGAACTGAGCGTGATTTTAACAGACAGACGGACATAGTTATATCGACTAATAATTACTCAAGGTCCCAGAATATATGTACTTTATGGGGTCTTAGATGAATATTAAAAAAGTTTGACACAGAAGGACCCTTATTCTCCAGTAGTGGCAGAGGGTATAAAAATAAAAGTCAATTCATTTATTGTTTTTTTTACAATGTAAGTAAAATTTTTGCTGGGATGTAGAGTTAAATGTGCTGATCACACCTTTTACTATCAGTTTTCTTCTATCACGTACAGACACAGTCATAATAATAATTGTGACGTATACATATATTTTTTCTTTTACATTTACATTATTTACCTAATGTCAATAAATAAATACTTAATCAAAAGTCTGTTTAATTTTCATCAAAAGTAAAATAAACGATGACTAATACAATTTAGATTTCTTAACATCATTGCAGAATTGTTTGTTCAATACAAAATACTAAAAATAAATATGAGATCTGCTGGAAATATACCGGCACTCGCATCGGCCTACTATCAATGTATGTATGTATAAAATACATTGTATATGTAAATTAGAAAAGTTTTTGCCAATCTCAGAAATGAACAAGTGTTTAGAGAGTAAAATGTTGTTAAAATAAAACAAATCATTTCATATTTATTAAAATATGAATCCAAAAATTAAAAAAGAATATTTGTATTATTTTCAAAATTTATTAAACTGCGTGTTTTTCAACATGAACAAGCGTGAGGTTTTTATATATTTTAATATTTTATTGGAAAATGTGTTGAATGTTGAACGTCTCATGTATTTTTGTGGATTTTAAATGCATAAATAAATAATTAATCAGATTTTTTTTGTATATAAATAATTTGCATACTTTTTTGAAATGAGAATAAAAATTTTACAGTTTTCAAATTATGTGCATTAATAATTTTTGGCTCGGTGTCGGTAAAAAATTGCCTTTTTCGTGATTTCCTTAATATCAAAAGGCATTAAGATTAAAAATAAAAATATACAAAAGTATATACTAAAGGCCTCCATAATTGCATTTGAAATTGAAACAGACACAAAACAAATCAACTGTGTGTACAAAACGTTTGCGTAAAACCGCAATGGCAAATGCTATGTGTTACTGTCCGGTACAAGAATTCAAAGAAAGTCACTCCTGACAGTACTTGTTTCGTCAAAAACCTTTCAATACAGTTAACATTTTTTTGTCTGTTCTCCTAGTTTTTGAAAATGACCGCATGTAGTCTGGGAAAAATTTTTGATGTTAACCTGTGTGTCGTATGTGGCGTAAGTTGTTGCAATACTATCAAAGAAATTAGCATACAAAGATATTAACATTTATGCTGAACTCACTCTTAAAATAAGTATGGAAACAAAGTCGGCCAAGCCCGACTGTATGATACCCTACAACACAGTATTTAAAACAAATTTTCGATTAAGTGGCCTATTTGGGGCCCATAGGCAATCATGGACCCGAGATTCATGTAAAAAGTCTTTAATCCGAATTTTATTTAGATATCTTCATCTATATGAGATTTGTTTGCCTTTAAGTGATTTTAGGATAGGGCTTTATATGGAACCAATGGGTAATTTTGGAACTACCAGCCAAACATTTTGCCATGACATAATTACTATCGTAAAAGCTATTGTAGCCTATTTCTATGTCAATACCAACATTTATAAAGAAGTTATGGCATTTAAAGGTATTTCCGGGAGTATTATAAAAAATACTGTGTGTATTTTTTATTCCCATTCTCATTGGTGCATGTATTTTTCATTTCCTTGTAAATTTGACTTCCAATATAGTGAATCATTAGCGTTTTACTTCCACACGTTCATACAGTATTTGTTTGTGACAGTGACACTACAGTATAGAGTTTGAACAATCTTCAATGATTTGAATGTGTTTTCAAATGGAGATGGTTCCATGGAGATGGAAATGATTATTTGTTTAATTTTACGGGAAAAATTTGTTTGGCTACACAACATATATGTTCTCCTTAACCTATAGCGCTCAATTTTTATTTTAAAGATTGTAAGCTATTTTCGAAAAATAAAATTTTATTTATTCTGTTTTTTTTTTCAATTATTATTTATTTAATTATTTGTGTATGTTCCCAAATGGGATCATTGGGCGGTAATGAGTTAAGGATGCAAAACATAACGTTATTAGTTACGTTATGTAACAAAAATAGGCATTTTTTGTTTTGTATATCAATAAAAATATTGTATCGAAAACTCTTTTTTTTTCACAATACCACTAAATAAGTCTTTTAAGGTCTTTGATTTAATTACCTTAACTTATTATCAATTTTGCTAAAAACTTTTATAATGTTTTTTTTTTTTTTTCTTTTAAAATGGTAGCTAAGCCCTTTTTCAAAAAAAAGTAAACACTCATAAGTATACTTATGTTTTAATTCATACACGAAATATTTTGCTTAGTTTTTTTTTCAGAGGCATATGGTCGAACTTCACTTTGGTTGCTGCTTTAGTTGTGCTTATAAACATCAGATCAAAATCAAAAATTGTTTGCAAAAAACCATAAATTTTTAAATAAAAAAAATTATAAAATACTCGAACGTGATTAATACCAGCAAAAACAAAAAAATTAAACAACACAAAAACCATTAACAATCTTACGAGGTCTTTATGATCCAAAGAACACATTGAGCATATACACAAAACAAATTTAAAAATAAAAAAATTATGGTCCTTTTATTATTGTACAAAAAAACAACAACAATAGCATAAAGTCAAGGGTGTAAATATTAAAGTTTTGTTTAAATTAATAAAGACAAACTTTTTGATGATGGAGCACTTGATGATTTACTTGTAGGGTTTTTTCCCGGGAATTCCCGGGACGGGTTATTTCCCGGGGTTATTTCGGGTTATTTCCCGTTTTCCCGGGATTTTTCTTGCGGGATCCCGGAAAATAAAAAATTCCTCATAATTTCAGAAAATAGCTATTTATACTTTGAAATTTAGTTTTCTATTCTCTAAAAATTAGCATCTGTGGATGGGTTGTGGATTAGATGAATTATGTATAAGAAGTGAGTACATGTATTTAAACCAATGTGTCCTGATGCAATAAATCTACTTAAAGCAGAATGGGCAGTGCAACAGTTGATAATTATTACATTTAGTGAAGTGAAGAGTTAATAAAGTACATTAATTCAAAATAAGACGCAGGCAGTAAAGTTTCATTGTCCATGAACAATTCTTAAAAATAAGAGATACCTTAACATATCACTCCTTTATTGCAACATAGTCATATCTACAAAAACAAAAAATTTGGCAAAGTGCGATTAAAGTTTTAAAAATGTACCGATTTAAAGATATATTTTGCTGTAACTTCGGTTCAGTTTGAGATATGACTATGATGAATGAAGGAGCGATATGTTTATTAGGTGATAAGCACAAATTTTCAATTTCAATTTGTGTTGGTTTATATACCCGTGAAGTGCGGGGAAACCGAAATAAAATAACATTTTGGAAACTCGTGTAAGATACTACAACAAACAACACATTGCCCCAAAGATTACAAATCGATCTATTGAAACGAAAAGGTTTGTAAGAAGCAGTCCGGTTGATCCTATTTTTGCATCAACCTTGACATACATTTGACTGATATAGACGTTGTTTATAAAAAAGAAAAAATTGCTTCTGATTGTGAATCCGAAGCATGCTACAACGGTGCACTTTTAACTATTTGTCCAACCGCCGTAAAAAATTAACGAAATTTTTCGGAAACATGATAGTTAGTAAATAAAATCAGGAATATACTTTTTGACGACTTACAAAGCGCTTTGAGTGTGTCAGAAAGTTATTTCCTAAGCCATTAAAAAATGTTATATATTTCTTTAAAGTATTTTATCTATTTTATTAATTAACTTTTTGATTTCATATCTTGAGTACCTCAATTTTTATTTTGTTTTTATTATTGTTTTATGAATTAAATTGTTATGTTTATGTTATCTTTTTATCTTGTATCCAGAGCATAATAATACTGAATAAAAGCATAATATGTAATAGGGAATAAAGGCGTGAGGTAATAATAATTCAAGTTCCTATTTCAATCTCCAATTATTTTTTTATTATTGAACCATTTCATTTACTTTCTTTGTAAACAAGTTCCCTTACGTTTTTTTATAAAAGTTTTTTTTCATTAATTAATACCAAAATTTACTTTGTATTATTTATATGGAGCGGGATCCCGGGATCCCGGGAAATTTAAAAAAATTTCCCGCTTTCCCGGGAATCGAAAAAGTCCGGGAAAAAAAAACTCTATTTACTTGATGTTTACAAAATTTAAAAAAAAAAAATGTGCTATTGATAAAAAAATAAAAAAAAAACAAATTAAAAAAGTAATGAAAAGGCGTAGTGTAATGTTGACGTAAGTAGAAACATAACGTAAATAATTTTAGTGTTTCTAAATATATGCAATATTGTTTTAATATTTTTATAAGAAAACAGTCTGATTACGGAAAAAACATGAAAGGACGTACGCATAGAGTCACAACGAAAGCGGACAGAAGAGCTATCTATAGAGCTTCCTCCAATTCGAGTGATTCTGCTGCAAAAATTAAACAAAAAACCGGCGTTACAGCAAGCGTGGCAGCGGTTAAACGTATTTTAGTTCCAAGCATTTAAAAAGATTAAAAATTAATAAAAGCCACCTCTAAATGCCACTCGTAAAGCAAAACGACTTCAGTTTGCCCGTGAACACATGTGCTATAAAAAGGAATGGTAACATATTGTTTTTTCTGGAAGGTCCTGATGGTTATAATTATTATTTCAATGATTTACGAAAAGAAGAACGTTACCTGAGTTGTCTGCATAGCTCTGAGGGTAGTGTAATGGTGTGGGGCGAATTCTTATAGAATATTTTTATACAATATTTTAAAAGTTTAAATTTCCATTCTAGAATAAGGCCTTTCAAAATCATCCTTATTGTACTTAATTGGGGGGGCCTAAGATGCCAGTTTGATGTGTCTAACAGACCATCAGATCGGTATCAAGTGCCTATATTCCGCCTCCACGTGGCGGCCCCCGATAACAATTAGATATTTCTAATTGGCAAAGGAATAAGGTTATAATATTATGAAACTATACTATTCTTCTCAGGAAGGATAGAAAAAATTCTTAGAGGATTGCAATTTACCTCTTTTGACATGATAGCTAATAATTAGAATGAAAAGTCCAAGGACTGCTAATATGTATATCAAAATGAATAATTTTTGGTGAATACATGGTGCATGGACGATAAGCAGGAGGAAGTCACGCCTGGGTTCCGCAAGGAATCGAATAGTGACGAACAAAATATCAAATGAACAGTATTATAGTGCTTGGGTATGAATTCACCCTTGACAAACTGCTAATGATTAGATCAAGTACGATTTGAGACATATATATAAATCTTTCCTTGTATATAATGAAATGAATTGTGAATAATTAAATGAATTATGTATTGGTAACAGTACGCTTACCATAGAGAAGCCGTTTGGTGATATCAGAAGAAAAGTATTTCTTTCCTGCAGTAGAACTGTTGCCATGGAGTCCTTTGGACTAAGAAATGGTAGTGGATCGAGGGGCATGGCTGGACTAGGTCTGTCGTGTTGATATCGTCATTTCGGACATTGAAAATCTATGGGAGCACTGTGGTCGATGCATGCCACTAGGATTCCAAAACGTCTGAAATGACAGGGCTCTTGAAGTTTTCGGATTTCTTGAGTCTGGGGTGTCTACCTAAGCACCCTTCGAAGTGTTATTTCAGGTGCCACGGGAAGTCATACAGCCCCCGGATTCACAACCCGGATGACTGTTTGGTGAGGACTCTGCTTGCAGGGTGCACGTGGTGGCTGATGGTAATTGATCTAAGGATCGTTGTGAACTCTCTAATTTTAAACTGCTTTGGATCAAACCTAGCAGCGGAGGACTAGATAGCTCCAACCCCTAAGCAAGGAGTGATATTAAGATTTTGGACTTATATCTAAATTGCAACCTGTGTGTGATTGAATGATCCTACACATACAGGGGCACTTGGTCTATGCATATATGAATGACCTTGTTGTTAAGATCCACCGTGCGAATTGCTCACTTAGAGGTATCCACGTAAATCTAAACCATTGTACTTAATTGGGAATGTGCATTATAGCATCATAGATGCAACCCCATATCAGTATGTGTATGAATTACTTCTCACATTTTTTACAATACTCAACTTCACACTATTAGCAACAACAATTATGCTGGAATAAATAAAGCTTAATTCTTACTTATTTCAAAATTAATTTCTAGAAACCTTCAAACTAGATGCAAAAATATAAGGCGTCTGTCTCCAATGACACGCCGTGTATATTAGAAATAAAGTTTGATTGCCGCTGGAAGGCTTTATGTCTGCAAAAAAACGTTTTGGAAGGTTTATTTAGTACTTCTTTTTTCCGCTGGATAAATGGTGTTTTTAACAAAAAAAAAAAAAAAAAAAAAAAAAAAAAAAACAACCATACAGACTTTAGCTGGTAAAAAAAATACGTACACAATTTATGTTTTTTTTTATTGAAATTAGTTAATTTATAAAAAAAAACTTTGTTAATCGGTTTACCGATCGATAACATAATTACCCGATTAAACCAAAACCTCGGTTTACTAATCGAACGATTAACCGATAAAAGCAAAAGAACGATTACATGAATACCCTAAATAATACGTATGACTATATTTTTTTATTATTCTTGATAAACTTTTTAATCACTTTTTTTAATTTCAATATTTTCATTTACCTGTCTTCATTACTCTTGTTTCATAACACAAATTACATGTACACAAAAAAATCGCCAAAATTCGCCAAATTTAATTTTCGTAAGATTTTTGCTAAGAAAAAATCCCCAAATGTGATTTTTTTTTGAAGAACCGGTCAAGTACTGAAAACTGAATTTTTTTTTTTTTTTTTTCATTATTTATTTATTGAATCTTCATATATTAAATATGAACTAACAATAATTAATCAAATCTTATCCTAATAATTTATTTTATGTCCTGCCAGTGCCAGACAAAAATTTTCTTCATACGGGTTCTGTTCACATATGTAGGTGTCTATCGCTCATCTTAATGGGTAAGTGCTGCAGTGTCTCTTCTTCTTAAGCGAGTGTGGCCACTATCATTTAAAATATTTCGAGCTAGTGGATTAGGGTGCAACTCTAGCCTTTTTAAATATTTTACCGCATACTTCGTAATAATAGTCCTTACCAGTGGCACATTGAGATCCTTGTGGATATTTGAGTTTTTAACATACCAAGGGGCAGCTGTGATTATTCGAAGAAGTTTATTTTGGCGCCTTTGAATTTTTTCGATATTTGAAGCCGAGGCAGTGCCCCAAAGTTGAATACCGTAGCACCATATTGGCTTTAAAATAGAGTTGTAAAGTAGTAGTTTGCAATCGAGACTAAGAACAGAATATCTTCCAATAAGCCAGTTAATTTGAATTGCTGTTAGTTTCATTTGGGTTAATTTTGCTTCTATATGGCATTTCCATGTTAAACGACGATCTAGATGAATACCGAGATATTTGACATGCGATTGTTGAGGCACTAGTTGATTATTGATTTTAATAGGGGGGCAAGTTTCCCGACGCAAGGTGAATGTTATATGTACGCATTTTTGCTCATTGACCTTTATTCTCCATTGTTTTAACCACAGTTCTAGTTGAAATATATGATCCTGCAGGTATCGAGATGCTTCTCGACTGTTCTCGTGTACGCTTAGAAATGCTGTATCATCAGCAAAAGTTGAGGTTAGGGTGTAATTATTTGTTGGCATGTCCGAGGTATATATAAGGTAAAAAAGTGGCCCCAGGATGCTTCCCTGAGGCACTCCAGCTTCAATTGGCTGAGGAGAACTTAAAAAATCACCTTCTTTAATAATAAATTTTCGACCGACCAAGTAGCTTTCTAGCAGCTTGTGTGTGTTAACCGGTAGGTTTAGCTTCAATTTATGTAACAAGCCTACATGCCAGACTTTATCAAAAGCTTGAGAAACATCGATGAAGAGAGCGGAGCAATATTTTCTTTCTTCAAAGGCTTTTCTTATGGCGTTTACTATTCGATGGGTTTGTTCAATTGTGCTATGTTCTCTTCTCAAGCCGAATTGATGGTTAGGTATACACCCATTATCATTTAGAATTTTGACGCTAAGAGCTTCTCAAATAGCTTTGATATATTAGACAATAAGCTAATAGGCCTATATGACTCAACTTTTGTGTGATCTTTTCCTGGCTTTGGTATCATCTTTACTAAGGAGACCTTCCATTCTTGAGGGTAGTATTCAAGGCGTAAAATAGCATTAAAAATATAAAGAATAATTTTCTTTGCTATGCGAGGTAGCTCCAAAAGCATTTTGTTGCTTATCTTATCAAAACCAGGGGCTTTCTTGGGGTTTAAGTTACAAATAGCCTTTTCGATTTCTCTCATCTCAAATCTTAGGGGAACAGCTGCTCTAGCAGCAACAGGTGGTAACTCGTCCGCTATGTCGTCAGATATGTTTTGGGGTAAATACGTTTTTCAAATGATTTACAAATAGGTTTCCTTTCTCATTATCATTTCTTGCCCAACTTCCATTCAGGTTTCTTAATGGTGGTTTCATGATAACTGGCCTTTTTAGATTTCTGGCTGCACGCCATAATGAGTATTCTGATTGTGGTGTTGCATCCAGGTCCTTAAGATATTTTTCCACGGAAGCCGTTTTCCGGGACTGCAGTAATTTTCTTAGCTTTTTTGTGCACTCTTTTAATAAGTTCTTAAGTTGGGGGGATCTGTGCAATTGCCACTCCCTTCTCACTCTCCTTTTTTCATTCAAGAGAAAACTGAATTAATGGTAATTTTTGAATTTTAAAATAAATTTAATTACGTTCTTAATTGATTGAATTAAAAAAAATATTTTTTTTAATTAAGCTCAATTTTAAGTAAATGTTTAATTGAATCAATCAACTCTGTTGTTTGAATTGAACACTTTGTTAAAATAATGCTAACACAAACAAAGTATAAAAACGCTTAGCAAAATGTAAAACATTTTTATATTATTGTGTAGAAATTACGTTTTATTTTCATATAAATAATAAACAATATAGTTATCATTGTATCGAATATCAACACAATTATTAAAATAATTAATTTTCTGTATTGTAATCAATCAGTAATCAGTAATTCATTTAATTAAAATATTAATTTTTTTTTTAATTACTTTGTTAATTCATTCAATTAAAAGATTGTTTAATATTAATAATTTTTTCAATTAATTTTGTAATTAAAACGTAAAAACTTTTTAATTGGAAAAAAATCCATGTTTTGCAATTTTTGCAATTTTGAGTAATTGGTATAATCATTTCGGTGATAGGTGCAAAATTAAACAACTGTTTGCTTGTTCCAATTATTTTGGTGATTAAAACCGTTTTTAATTTTTTTCTTTGTATGTGATAGTGGTCGTTTTAAAGGATTTCTAAAAAGGATGTACAGTAAATTTCTTTAAAGGAATATGAAAATATTAAAGAAAAGTAACTGTCTATGGCGTTTTATGAAATTCTTAAATTTTGAATTTTTGAAATTTTTAGTTAGGCTTGATGAGTTCATCAAATTTAATTTTCATTAAAATATTTTTACTGAAATTATTTTTCTGATGAAAGAATGTGGTGATTCTAGAAACATTTAAATTCAACCCGGGTTCGAGCCCCAGCTCAGCCAAGAAAATTCTCAATAAATTTTAATAAAATTTCATGTTGTAAAATTCCTTCCTTCAGTAAAAATAACACTACGTAACAGTTTTTTGACCAAATGAATTTGACACCTAATCTTTATGTAAAATTTTCCGACGAATCCGAATATGAAGCCAGAATTGTCAAAAGTAAAACAGTTTTTGAGATATTCCATATTTAGGAAAAAAGAGCAAAATGGAACAAAATCATAAAATTTTCAATGAAGCTTGAACTTTTGTCCCCTGTAACTCTGTCATTTCTTGACCAATCTTCACTAGCAATCCATGGTTTTTTTTTTGAAGATATTTACATTTCAGTCACATCATCTTTTTTAAAAACGCAAATAACGGTTATATTGGAATATCTCAAAAACTGTTCTGCTTTTGACAATTCTGACTTCAAATTCGGATTCAGCGGAAAATTTTACATAGCTGTCAGATTCATTTGGTCACGACTTTGTTGAAATTTTGTCACGTAGTGTAATTAATTGAAAATTAAATATGATGAACTCAAGCCTAACTAAAATTATCAAAAACTAAAAACCAGTTCAACTAAAAATCACAATTGTTTTTAAATTTAATTAAAATTTTTTTATCTTTTGTGAAGAAAATCAAAAGTTGTAGACAGATTTTAATCATTTATGGCTTTTGTTTGGAACTTTGTATAGAAATAATTAAAAGCAGAGCTGCAGTTTCCAATTTTTAATGAATTTAAAAAAAACTAAAATTTCAAAATGTTGCTAAAATATTATTTTTTTTTTGTCAAAAAAATATTATGTTTCTAAAACGACTGCGCATATTAGAAAAAAGTTTAGCTTTACTTAAAGATAATTTTATTGCGGATTTTCGGTTTTTTACTTTATTCAAGAAACAAAACCGTTACGCTAATATATGTTGTGCAACCTCCTCCATTTTCAAAATTACGGTATATCTCGAACCGCTTGTCTGTTTTTTCAACTAGCACAGTGTAATAAATGCATATTTTTTAATAATTCTTAAAGCCAATTTTATGTTTTATTGTATAAACACAACTGGGACGAACGACGAACTTCGCATAGTACGACGAATTCGTCGGCAAGAATTCGTTGCGTAAATTCGTCAAATGAGACACAATAAGTGCGTGAATTCCAGGTATTAATGTGACTTGAATTTTTTTTTAATTTATAAAAATAAATTCCTTGGACGCAAGATTATATAAACATTTTCATCCATTTTCATCTTTTTTAACTAGCAATAAATTTTATTAAAATTTCTTTGTAATTTTATCTTGTAACATTTATCAAATAATAGGTTGCCCATATTTAAAAAGAACAAAAAAATAAAACATAAAAAACTATTAATTGGGTGTGTTATAGAATCTGCATCCACTCGAAAGTGAATTACTTAAGCATTTTTAATGTTCTGCATTCCGATTTAGCAAATTTTGCAAATTTTTCGCGAATTTCAGCCATGTTCGCGATTTGTTCCTATACGTTTTCTGATTCTTTACAGCTTAAAAGATTTATAATACATAATAGACTTTGATATCATGCCGCTGTTAGCAAATTTTAGCGAATTTCCGCTAATTTAGCAATTTTTACCGAATTTTTGCCATTCGTTATTGTTTTAGGGACTTTTAATCGATTTTATGGCGTTTTTGATATATTAAAAATCTTCGCGAATTATTGCTCACATTTTCTTTCATTTAGCGATTTTAAATTAAATTAAAAGTTTGCAATTTTTTCGCGAATTTTAGCCAAGTTCGCAATAAAAGCGATTTGTCCCTGTGACTCTTTACAGATTTCACGATTTTTAATAAAAATAAGACTTTGCTATCATGCTGCGCTGTCCCTTTCCCAATTTGTTCGTCGTTCCTCTGCGTAAGAAATAGAAATAAACCTATCGCAGAGTGGTGGTGTCGAAACGGCGTTTGATTTTGACAGTTCGAGCTTATTTGTTTTGATTTGTTAGTGTTTTGCTAAGAACGGTTGACGTTTCGAGCTATAAGCACTAACAATGCAATGCAAAAACCCCTATGTTGTTCCTGTTATTTTTGGATTGTTGTAGTTCCGAAACCACCTGTAGCTGAATTCGCCTTGCACATGCATAACGAAACAGTCCGAACTTGCACAAAGTTACCCAAAAGCGTTTTGGTGCAATTAAGAGAGTAATTGAGAGAGTATTTTTTTTCATTTCCAGTACAAATTTTCACGAACTTTTTCTTTGGGTAATTGCGGACAAGAAAAAAAAATTTAGCTGTTTTTGTTTACATATGAAACTGATAAATAATTCAGAAAATTTACAAGCAAAAGAAGAAATTTAGTTTCAATTAAAAAACATATTAAAAAGCAAAATGTAAGCTTGTGAAAAATTAAATTGGTTAAAACGTTATTGCATACATATTTCCCTTAATCTTTAATATACATATACTCACAATATTCCAGGCGCGGATTCAGGGGGGGGGGGGGGAAAGGAAATTTCCCCCCCCCCCTAAATTATAAAAATATGTTTTGCTTATTTCGATAATACACGAATTTCCAATAATATTACATATTTTTTTTAAATGTACAAAATTTTTGGAAATCCCAGCATTTTTTTTTTTTTATCTGTATTGAAATTTAATATTTTTATTATTTTATTTTTAGTTATTTATTATATATTTCCAATGAAACTTCTAGTTTACTTCATCTGCCAAAAAGAAATGTGTTGCGAATAGTGACAGTAACATTACTCTAACTGCAAATACACAAGTTTCTGAAAATAACTACCGTGTTTATGGTGAGTTAACCAATACGAATATATGCATATAAACATTTATATGTATATCGATATTTTGCAAATTTATTTGTCTAAACAATTTTGGTCATTCATGAACATTTGCTTGTCTTTAGATCTACCTTCTACTTCTACTAATATAGCTACAGTAGACAATATTGGCAACAGTGATGATATTATTACAAATTGTTCTTCATCAAGTCTTGGCTTAAATAATTTAAATGGTAAGAATTTGTTTTAACATTAAAGCAAAAGTCTGCATGTATAAAAAGTTACACTTACACTTTTTAGATGAACAAACAACAATTTCCTTAGACATTGGAAATTATATAGGCAAAAAAATAGATGATGCTATTAAAAAAAGGTTATTAACAGAACATTGGGCTCCTTCTAAAGACTACAGTTTCCCGTTTTCTATAAGAAAAGTTTCAGGAAAAGATATAAAACATTATGTTGGTTTTAAACATTTGGAGATGTATAATGAGTGGCTCGTTTTATCGGATGCCAAAAAGGGTCTTTTTTGTAAATATTGTACATTATTTGTAACGCGAAACGAAGAAGGACATCATAGAAATATAAGCTTAAAAGCATTGGTAACATCACCTCTTACTAATTTTAAAAACCTAGTCGGGATTCAGAGTGATTTAGAGAATCACTCCAAATGCCTTTACCATAAAAATAGTGTTTCTTCTGGAAAACTGTTTTTTAAGACACACGAAGACTTTCGTCTCGAGGTAGTTAATCAAGTTTATACATCTGCCCTTCAACAAAAAATTTAAAACCGAGAACGTTTACTCTCAATTATAAAAACCATAATTTTTCTTGGAAGGCATAACATACCTCTCCGTGGACATCGAGATGATGGTCCTTTGTTATCTTCCGAAAATAGAAACTCTGAAGGTATTTTCCGAGCGCTTTTGCGATTTCGTATAGAGGCCGGAGATAAAATTTTAGATAACCACCTGAAAATATCTCCTTTAAATGCAACGTATATATCAAAAACTACACAAAATAACATAATTAAATGTTGTAATAGTTTAATATTAGAAACAATCCTCGGAAATATATATGAATCAAAATTCTATTCGATAATTTTCGACGAAAGCACGGATTTGTCGGGGAAAAGTCAGTTTTCCTTATCTTTAAGATATTTCAACATTCAACAAAAAGTTGTTTGGGAAGAATTTATTGGCTTTGTTGACGCATTTCAAGAGGCCTCCAAGGATGTTGATAATGACGCTGAAGTGTCAATTGATGCGAAAGCACTATCATCAATAGTCCTTAAAGCTTTGACAAATTTTGGTCTTGACCTAAAAAATTGTGTAGGAGTTGGAACAGATGGGTGTCCTCTGATGTCAGCAGAAAATGGAGCTGTTGAAAAAATTCTGGAAACCGCGACAAATGCAAAACAAACGCCTTGCTATTCCCATAAATTAAACAACTCAATTTCTAAAAGCAACAAAGTGCCATTAATACAAAAAGTTGTGTCATTTGTTAAAGAAACGACAAAATTTTTTAAATATAATCATCCCAAACGAAACGCAATTTTAGCAAAGTATTTGGGAGCCAAACTCTCTACATTATGCGAGACAAGATGGGTGGACCGACACGACTCAATTTTACACTTTGCAACAAGTGTACGTCATATAATAGAAGCTTTGGAAAAAATATCTGAGTGGAAAGATAGAGATACTTCATCAAAAGCCTTATTATTAAGGAACTCACTTAGTACTTTTGAATTTATTTGCGGAATATACATTTTAAGTGAGATACTTGTTGCAACACAGCCGCTTAGTATCATTCTACAAAAGCAGGATATAGATCTTCAAAAAGGATCAAGCCTTATCAAAACTTTAATTATGTGCCTTGAAGAGAAAAAAAAAAAAAGCCGAAGAACAATTTAAAGCAGTTTTTGAAAAAGTTAAAGTTATTTGCGTTCAAATCGAAGTTCCAATTGAAAAGCCAAGATTTGAACGAAATAATCGCATCCAAAATGTTGAAGATTACTACCGAGTTGTAGGTTACATTCCTTTAATTGAATTTATTTTAAAAGATCTCAAAACACGTTTCCCAATAGATATCCTAAATGTATTAAACATACCTAAACTTTTACCTCAAATTGTAATCAAGTCATATACAGATACAAAACTTTTAATACCACAACTAGCTGATGAGCTGATTAAGTTTGATAATATAGATAAACAACTACTAACATCTAAACTTGAGGCTGAACTGTTACATTGGCAACAAACATGGAAAATATCTGAAAATCTATCCGATAACGTTGTAGATGCTTTAATAAACTGTGATGAAGATATCTACCCAAATCTAAAAAAAATTTTTCAAATTTTCGTTTCAATGCCTGTCAGTAATGCTGCGAGCGAGAGGTCATTTTCTACCCTTCGTCGGATAAAAACATGGCTCAGATCAACAATGACAGAAGATAGACTGAATGGTTTAGCCATGATGCACATTCATCATGAAATTGAAATTGATCCTAATCTTGTACTATCTAAATTTGCTTCACAAGGAAAGCATCAATTGAAGCACAGCCGCGAATAACGTTTTAAGTTACAAAATAATTATTTTTCAGGAGAGCAAAAAAACGTTTTTAACAGGCAAGGTTATTAATTTTTTATTTTTTTTCTTTAGATTATTAAAAATAATGGCAATAAGAACTTTTATTTAAAATATCAAAAAATTTAAAATTTAAATTACATGCGAATTTACAGTTTATAACCTTTTTTTAGTGGAAAAACGTGGAAAAACGTGGAAAAACGTTTCATATCCACAATCGCGATGTCATTTAAAACGTTATTCCACGTTTCAAAACCATTTACTTTGTATCATTTTGTAAGTAACTTACAACGTTCTTCCACTAGTTGATTCTTTGTATGTCACTTTGAAGGCGTTAGGGTGCATAATTTTGGGTGATTTAAGGTTTAAACAGTCTAAAAGGGTAATGTTAACGGTTATCTGCAAAAAAACAGTTTTTGCAAAAAGTGGCTTTTACAACGTTATTCGCGGCTGTGCTTCAATTGCTTATTTAAAAAGATTAATTTATTTTAATTTATATTGAACTGATCTTATATTTTATTTTACCTTATTGTTGAGTTTTTTTTTAATATAATATATACATACATATCGTTTTTAATAAACTTTTAAAAACAAATTTTTTACTTTTTTTGTATCATAAAAAATTTCCCCCCCCTAAGGCTCAAGCTAGATCCGCGCCTGCAATATTCTGTACGTAAAATTAACTGAAATTGTAATATAAAATAAATGAAAGTTCAATTAAAAACCAGTCTACATATTTTTCATTTATTTTTAACAAAAAGTTCATTTAATTTTTACTGTCAAAAATTCAACACCATATTCCGTAAAATCAAATAAATATTCAGTTATTTTGTAAAATGAAAATTAAATTTAATGAACTTAAGCCTA
Organism: Pollenia griseotomentosa; assembly: GCA_963931875.1. Classification (NCBI taxonomy): domain Eukaryota; kingdom Metazoa; phylum Arthropoda; class Insecta; order Diptera; family Polleniidae; genus Pollenia; species Pollenia griseotomentosa. Next base: position 190,210,533 of record OZ007562.1, on the reverse strand, counting down.
ATTGAAAATATTAAAAATTTGGATTAAAAACCATAAATAGTTCAACAAAATAACCACAATACTAATTATTTTGTAAAATTTTACTGCCAAAAATTCAACACCATATTCAGTAAAAACGATTAAATATTCAGTTATTTATTAAAATTTTACTGTCCAAAAATTGACCCCATATTCAGTAAAAACAATTAAATATTCAGTTATTTTATTAAATTTTCGTTTACTCCACAAAAGAGCCGAATTTCTAAAAAATACCAGACAGACACCTGCCCGCTTGTTTTTTTTATAAGCGAGAAAGGGAGAATATTTTTATTTACTTACCCAGTTACACACGTTTGTTTTACTTTTGTTGTACTGACCACAGCAGCATAACCGATATGGCTTCGCAATTATTTTACTTTTAAAATTCGATGTATTTAACTTAATTATTTTAACAAATAGAAAATGGGAATTGCTTACACAAAACAAGCAATTCATTTTCTATAGATAAGTAAAAATTAATTTTTGGTAGTAAAATTATATAAAATAACTGAATATTTAATTGTTTTTACTGAATATGGTGTTGAATTTTTGACAGTAAAATTTTATAAAATAACTGCATATTTATTTGTTTTTACGGAATATGTAGTTAATTTTTTGACAATTAATTTATATAAGATAACTGAATATTGATTTGTTTTTACGGAATTCGCGGTTGAATTTTTGACAGTAAAATTTAAATGAACTTTTGTTTGCTTTAAATTACATTTTTATTTACTTTAACATAAAGAAGAATTTAACTCAATCAACGGACAATATTAACTGCAACTGAAAATCCGTATTAATATGCACTTAGTTTTTTGAATAACTGTTAGAATCAGTTAAAAATAAATTTGCTTGGAATTTTAAATGTTTATTTATTTAAAAATGACTGAACGGAATATTTCTTAAATAAACTACAGTCCGTTACTGTAATAATATTGTGAGTGTATACAAAACAAAATATAAAAAAATACAATGATGCAAAAGTTCTGTGTTCATAATGTTATGACTTTTAAGCGTCTAAAATCACTTAAATAGATCTGAATTTGAAAAGTAAGCAGCATTAGTATTTGAAGAAGTGCAAAAATGGTTCCAGCGTTCCAGCAATTTTGGGTAGTTTCGACAAACTTAGAGAGTAATTTTCATATTGCTTTCATTAGTCCAAACTTGCCCGAGATCTTCTGGAACACACCTAATATTGTCACCCCCTAGTTGATATTTTTATACCCTTCACCACAGGTGGAAAAGGGTATATATAAGTTTGTCATTCCGTTTGCAATTTCTACAATATTGATCTTAGTGATTTAAAAGCATACACAATTTAAGCAATTGAATGGTATGTTTATGTTGTATTGCTGATACATAAAAATAGGTTTGAGACTTTTATTAACCAAAACGACAGTTTACGTTTAAAAATGTTTAATGGTAACCCTGTAAAATTGTTGTGTGTTGTTTTTTTTTTCATTTAAAATATTTGCGGTGAACTTCTTTTTATACCCTCCACCACAATTAGTTGTGAAGAGGGTATACTAAGTTTGTCATTCCGTGTGAAACTTTTTTATTATTCATCTTAGACCCCATAAAGTATATATATTCTGGCTGCTTGAGTAATTCTAAGTCGATTTAGCCATGTCCGTCTGTCTGTCTGTCTGTCCGTCTGTTGAAAACACGCTCACTTTCGAAAAACTCAAAAGAAATAAACAAACTAGGTGTCAAATTGCTTGTAGTTATCCTAAGCAGTTTGGGATTGAATTTCAGCAAAATCGGTTCAGTAGGACCAGAGCTATGAATCAAAATGTGGAACCACCACCTTCAAAAACTTGATAATTTTGTTACAAAAACTGACATAAATGATGCAAAAATGCACGGAATGACATAAGATTTTGCACAAGACCGTTTTATTCGACTAGAAATTACACTGTAAAATTTCGCGAAGGTCGGTCCATAATTTACCCTAAGCCCCATATAAACACTACTCCCGGAAAACAGTTTAGTACGCCTAAAACCGTAAAAAATAATGCAATCATAACAAATTTTTGCTCGTCACAATTTTATAGGACTATTAATGATACTGTGAAATTTCGTGAAGATCGGTACATAATTTACCCTAGGCCCCATGTATGCCCTACTCCCGGAAAACAGTTTAGTCTCCTAAAACCATTATTAATAACAAATCGTCACAGTTTAAGATAATAATAATAAAAAGACATCATACAGATATTACTCCTAAAACATTCGAACTGTCGGTGGAGGGTATCAAAGATTCGGCACAGCCGAATATAGCACTCTAACTTGTTGTAATTAATTTTGTTTTAATAATACCGTTTCATATCTTTAAGATCAGAACAAATTTACTTAATTTCTTATTTAAATAGGTACCTATTCAATATTCAAATACCTATTCAAAGAATTGCATATGTAACAATTTATATTAAAGATGTTTTAATCGTTTGCTGTAGGTTTCTTCTTTTTATTTTAAAGATGTCATCACGAAAACATTTTATGAAGGCAAATCGTCGTGCCAAAGTTATCTTGACGTAGGTTTATCATAAAAAATATTTTGGGAAATTGAATATGTATTTACAATATCGGTTTTTACCCTTTATTAAACTTTTTGTTCTTATCTCACCATGGTGAAGGGTATATAAGATTCGGCATAGCCGAATATAGCACTCTTACTTGCTTTAATTAATTAAGTTTTATCTTGTGTTAAATTCTTATTTTAACTAACTTTATGCATACGAGATCTGAAAAAAAATTATCAATAAGTCATTTAAACAATACATTTAAAAGAATCTTAAGTTCGCTTCATTGCGGAATAAAATTTAACATTGTTTTCATTTCATTAATTGTTGTCACTTCATCCTTTTGTCATTTATCTTTATATGATTCTCTTCTTAAAGCAACAAAAAAGTGACAATCATTATTTTGTTTTTCTGCTCGTAATTGCGAACTTAAAAACAAACAACTTCGGTTTACAGCTCATCTCATTTTATATCGGCTCCTATTTCAAATACACAAAGATTCACAAATTTTTTAAATATGTAACAGAAATTGCATTATCATTGTTTATGTTAGAAAACATTAAGAAAACGTCAGATATGCAAAAAACATTATTTTTTTTCTTGATGAAACAGAAGATATAAATGACAGACAAAACCAGACTTCGTTGAGTTTCTTTTTGGCAAATTGACATTTTTATGAAATTTACATAATAAAACGATAAATAAACATTAGTATGTAAATTCATACATAAGTATTTACATATGCATTCACATTCGTACATACATACTTTCTTTACAATACTTTTGTTTAAGAAATGTTTATTTTAATGTAATAATAAAGTGATTGTATTGAATATTGTAAGAAGTTGGCCAAAAACGTGCCATTAATGGAAATTAAGAAACACTTTTCATTTAATTTTTAAAAAAATATTTGTATGTTAAAACATTTTATTAGAGTTTTTTAAATAAGCCATTGTTTAACTTTAATGTGTAATGACACCAAAAGGAATTGGAATAACCTTTGTGGTAAAGTTTGAGGTAGTAACGCCAAATTAACGTCTAGAAGAAAATAAAGTAAAAAAAGCAAATTTCGATCTACCAAAGGTTAATATACTATTTGGTTTAAGGATTGATGTTTGACTATTGACGTCAGCAGTCATCGATGGCTGCGAGTGTAAGACGGCAAATCCATCTGAGGAGATCGAGTGGTTGCGATCAAAACATGTCATGGTAACCTGCCGGCCAGGGTTCGAGCCCCGGCCACGTTCAAGAATGAAAGATTATCAGTAACAATTTTAATTAATTCTTATGTTGTAAAATTCCTTTCTTCATAATAATAATTTAATGAAAATTAAAATTGATGAACTTAAGCCTAATTAAAAATATTAAAAATTGGGCGTAAACTTTTGTTTCGATTTTTTAATTGTTTAAGAAATGTCTTAAGATTAGGATTTTGCTGCGATTAAAATGTCACAAGTTTTTTTTCTTCTAAACAATAATCTGGCGAGATTTCCAACTTCTTTCTTTTGGCGTTTAACACATATTTACATATCTTTGTGAAAATAACACAAAAGAATGTAAAATAATGAATAAATGCAGAATATTACTCAGAAAAGAAAACGCCATTAAAGCAACGTTCTTAAAGATATTTTTCATTCTGGCAATTCGATGAAAATTTGATGAATTGTTCTTTTCTTGTTGTGAATATTGGGAGATCAAGAATTTAAGCAACTTATTTAAATATCAAACTTTATAAAACAAATAATAACAGAATTGATTAAGACAAATTGTTAAATTTTACATTAGTACAAAATCTACTTTCATTAAAAAACAATAAATTGTTTAATGACGTACGACATGTACTTACATATGTATGTATATGTGCGTTCGTTTACTTTTCCAGTAAAATCCCAGTAAAACCAGTAGGTGAGTAATATGAAAATTTTACAAATTTATGTGTACGCGAACGCATTTCAGTAAAATCCAGTACAAATTTGTACAAATTTTGGGGTAAACAAACGCAGCTTATGTATATATGTATTTATGAAAATAACAATTTTAATAAAATTCAGGGACACCCCAAAAGATCTTAATAACAGGAGACGTGTCAAAAGTATAATACTAGAGATAGCAAATTTTTGTTTAATACCAACAGACTTTAACTCAGTTTGTTTATTTGAATGTAAAATTCCACAAATCATTTAGATTTTTAAAATAGCATTGTTTTCTTCAACTATAATGCACGATGTTAAATATAAGTCGCACCTTAACGTCAAGTTTTTTTGCGCAACTTAATTTGACATTTCTTTGTTTCTGTGTTTGACAAATTCAACCATGTATAGGGGTACACAATTGAGCAGCGCGTAAATATTTTTAAAGCCTTTTACGAAAATGGGCGTGCAAATCAAAATGCATTTCTTGCACTTCGTGATTTTTTTGGTCAGCATTATGGATTTGTTAACAAGCAGAATTGCCGCATTTGGGCAAATGAGAGTCCACGAGAGATTGTTGAAACCCGATGCATCCACAAAGAGTGACTGTTTCGTGCGGTACTTCTTCGAAAATAAGTTCGACCAAGTAGTTACCGTAAATGGTATTCGCTATCGCGAGATGATAACGGACTTCTTGTGGCCAGAAATTGAGGACAATTTGTGGTTGAAACAGAATGGTGCCACTTGCCACACAGCCAACGAAACAATGTCTCTTTTGCATAAGAAATTGAATAGCCGTATTATCTCACGCCGCACATAGGAGTTTTTTGCAAATCTAGCCGGACATTAGGCAAAAAATTAAATTTAAGAAATGGAAAAATTTAAGTACGCAGCTCGACAGACAACAATCAATAGTATAGTGAATTTTCAAGTCTTTTGCTTGAGATTTGTGGTTTTGGGACACTGTTAAAGTCAGGAAAGTTGATTAAATTGCATGCGTGTTCATTGACTTTTTACGGTTGTGGGAGGTTTACAATATATTTTTTTGTGGGTAAACGAATAAAGATTTTACATTGATTGTTTCTGTGAAAGACTAAATAAACAGGCACTTATAAAAATTTTATTAGAAATGTTTATGATAAAACAATTCGTTCGAAATTAAAAAAAACAATTTTTGTTCACTTTTTTGTAAAAAAAAATGTAAAAGGTTTTTGAAGGTGAAGCCAGTTGAGTTCTTAAAAATGTTATACATCACGATAAAATTTAAAATCTCTGCTTTTAAATTAAAAAAAAAACGTTGCGCGTTGTTACGCCATTTCTTTTTATGATTTTTTGAAAATTTCACCTTCTTCTGTTTTTGCTCATCTTGCATAGGTACATATGTTTTGGTTGTACGTAGATGTTTTTTATTTAAATTATTACATCTAAGACTAATATTACCTGTGTAAAAAAGGGATGTGCGAAACAGTAAGTCACGGGTTTTAACCACCTGTGCGGCAGCTAATGACGTTATTTTATGGAGCAAAATAAATGTACCTGTTTTGCATAACTTTTAAAATTATTAACAACAAAAATAATATATAATAAATCCTGAATTAGCTGCAGAAACAACTGGAATTGAACTGGATTTCATCTACCGAATCAAAGTTATTATTATTATCTGGCATCCTATGACACCTAAAATGCACAAGATTTTGTTACATGGCGCAACTGTAATGAGTGAGGCATTGTTGCCTATCGGGCTATTATTAGAAGAAGCGTCTGAGGCAAAAAATAAACATTTTCGGCTTTACAGGCAGAATTTTGCTAGAAAGTTTTTGAGGGTTCAGTGTAACAAAGATATTTTAAATATACTTTTGCTCAGTTCTGACCCACTGATTACTAGCATAAGACCAACTCCAAAAAAAGTCATTATCCTTTACGAAAGAAGCAATTTCTTGTATGCTTCCACCTGTACTTGGCTCTGAAGAGAATTCAGATTCATAAGAAGATTTTGAAGAAACAGTCGAAGAAGAACCATGGCACACTCATCATTATCTTAGTGCAAAAGAGAAGACATTTTAAATAAATTAGTTGTTATTATTTTAAATAAAATTTGTTGTTACTATTATAAATAAGTTATAATTACGAATATATTAATTATTTTCAGATAAATTAAATACTATGAAATCAATAAAAGTCACGTAAAATCTTAAAAATGATTTTTTTTTGGAAATTAGCAAAAAAAAAATTTTTTTTTACGGGGTCGTTCCTGGTGGCGGGTTTGAAGGGATACCTTTCCCTACCCATAAAAGATTAAAAATTTAATTTTTTTAGTATTAAGGGGTTAGTAATCTATTTCTTTTAATATTTACATTTTTTTTTTTAATATTATTTTATGTAACCGCCCTCAAAAGGGGGCGGGGGCGAAAAGTGTAAAGTGTTACGATCTCATGGGTCCAATTTAAGGTTTTTTAACTTTCGCCGACGTTAAAAGTTGCATTTGCCAAACAAAAGTATGGGAAAACTTTAAAAAAATTGCATTTTTCAGAGGCTGGATTAGTTTTTCTAGGGGGAACTTTTTCCTCCTTGGTCTGATTTTATTTATTTTTAACACATATTTCTGCCAAGTTTCATCGATCTAGGGGCACTCAATAACTTTTAAGAAGCAATATAAGCTAAAACAAAAAGCAATGTCCGGCTAGATTGGCAAAAAACCCCTATGTGCGTCGTGGCGATGTTAATTGGCCGCCACGATCATGTGATTTGACACCTTTGGACTTCTTTATATGATGATATTTAAAAGAAAAATGTACGTCAATAAACTAAGAACAATTCAGAACCTAAGGGATGAGATAATTCGGCACATTAACGACATTGTTCCTTAATTATGTCCGAGAGTCAATGAAAATATGGATCATCGGATAGAGCATTTGCCCGATAATTTGTTTCACAGATAATTGTCATAGATTCATCTACCATAATAAAAAAATATTAAGATTATTCCCTAAACATTTTGTTTTATTTACAATTAACATCGTGCGTTATGGTTGGACCACCTTTTATTAAACAGGCATTTTAAAAACACAAACCATAGAGAAATTAACACTTTTAAACGTGTTTGATGGACATGGAAAGTTATTTTTAAATGAATTTGACCATTAAATACCAAGAACAACAAACAAATACAATTGTTTATGGAAAAAAAAGAAAATGAAATCTATTTGTTTAAGTGAAACTGTATACTTTGTTGTCAAAGAAATCAATCTTTAAGAAATATTTGAAATACTTTTAATGATTAACTGGGTTTTCTTTAACAAATAAAAACAAAAACTTCTCACTTATCCAGATGTGACTGTTGACTACAAAACTTTGTTTGTTTTAAAATTTTAAAAACTTTTCCTTACAATTCTATCATGTTTATAAACATTGTCAAGCTGAAAAAATACACTTGTTTTACCTTTTCCACTGGAGAGACAACAGCAAATGAGAAATTTACAAAATAAGAAGAGAGAACAAACAATTTGTTTGTAATAAAGCTTTTAAATATTGTGCAAATTACATCTCTGTTTACAAAACAAATCTATTGAGAAGCCAAATTACCGGCCTTTTTGTTCTGCGTACGTGTGTGTGTGTAGTTGTGATGTACTCACCTTGATTCCCATTTTAAGAACTGTCAACTGTTAACACTGGGCGCCAAAATCATCAATTATACGAAAAGGTATTGCTTTGTTTTCTTACATAGCGTTTACATTTGACAGTATGTACTGGCAAGACAGTAAGAAAATACATATTAGTTGCCAAAAACACTGCTAACTGTCTCCGTGACGTAGGCGTCCAGACAGTAGTTAAGACAGTTCACTTTGAAATATATGTCAAACGTGAATGTTGCAGTTAAAGTGCAGCTAAACGTGTTTTATATGAACCAAACAAACTTAAAAACTGCCTAAAATAACTATATTTTGTAAAAAAAAACATAACACTTAACTAAAACATAAAAAATCAAAGCAAAGTATATTTATTTTTTTTACGATTTTTTTCCTTTTGCTAATAAAACTTCAGATTACCATTAGAAAATGACAAATCACTGTCCAATTTTACTGTCTGCAAAATTTGCTAGACAGTAGACAAGACAGTTGGAAAAGTGTGCATTTTTTAGTAAAAAAGTTTGCATGTATTGCTACTGTCATGCCAGTACTGGCAAATGTAAACGCCAGGTTAATTCAATTTGTTGTAGTCAATTTACTAGGAAAGGGTAAAATTATTTTAAGGCTTGTACTGCTACCGTTCTGCGATATTTATTGATCCAATTGAACCTCTTTTTTGACAGGCGTTGTGTTTATTAAGAACTCTATATTTGCCGTTGTATGGGAGGTACCGTTCTCCAGATAAATGAACACAAATATATTTTGTGCTGCGCCCACTTCTTTACGAAAACCTATAATGTCTTTGTATGGGTGGTGCTACGCCAACTTTTCCAATAACCCCCACTTTTTGAAGGATTTTGTGTATTTATAGCTCAGCTATGTGTACCAAATTTGGAAATTTTTTTTCTACCCTTCTACAGATACATATAAAGAAATCTATATTGTGCTACGCCCACTTTTCCAATCTCGCCCACTTTATGCCAGATATCATGCATTCATATCGAAGCTATTTTTTTTTTACCAAATTTTGCAACATTTAATGTTACGATTTTCCAGATTTATATAGAAATCTATTTTGTATTTGTATGGAAGGTGTCACTCCCACTTATCCAATCCCGTCCAAGCTGTCAGATGTTGTGTTTTGATGTCTAAAATGCTTGTACCGGATTTGGAAACTTTGGCTCTTGCCATTCTCATTTTTTTTTAACTTTTTTTATAATTTTGCTATCAATTTAAAGTTTCTAAAAAGACATTAATGCTGTTAAAGGCCGTTCTACATTATCGCACAAATCTTAAGTATTTTGACAAAAATGCTTACCTGATAAAAAGAAAATTTTCAGAAAAAAATAACAACTTATCATGACAGGGCTGTATTTTCCTCAAAACACGTAAAACGTGTGGGATAGAGTAAAGTACACTTAAAACCGTCAACAAATTATTAAATAAATCCTTTAATAGTTGTTTAAAAAAGGTGAAGTCGTAAAGCATGAAACAATTAACTAAAATAAAACTATATAATATCAAAAATTAAAAAAAAAACTATGTATTTTTGTCGCGATAAACCCATAAATGTTTTGTGTTGAAAGTATGTAATGCTAAGCAACATCTTTAGAAACTATTAATTCATACTACAACCATCAAATTCCATTATAATTCGATTAACATTTATAACATTAATTTACTCTAGTTACTTGGTTTCATGAAAAAAATTACTGCAACATTTTAAAGTTTAATAATTACAAAATTTAGACTGCAACATGTTGCTGCATTTCAGTTCATTGCAATCGGTCGTACATACAAAAACACATTTGTTGGCTTAATTTTTGGATTCATTTCCAATTTTTTTTGCACATTTGTCATTTTTGTAAAATACTTTGTATTGTTTTTCGTTATCTATTTTAATTTTTTTAACACTTTAAAACAAAAAATTAAGTATCAATGGCGCCTTTAAATGCATTTAATTAATTTATGGTTGTTGAAAATTGGTATTTTAAATATGAATTGTATAAAGAATCAAAATAAATTTATAACCAGGAAATAAATACATTCATTTGGGTATTAGAATTTGTAATATTGATTGGCAACGTTGAAAATAAAAAATAAAATATTTTGTTTTTGTTGCTCTGAATCAAGACATAACAAATAAAGCGAAATGTAATAATTAATAGTCGCCTGAAACGCATGTAAGTTACCAAATATTTTTGATGTATCAAATAAATTATTTTATTGAAATACTCCAGCGTTTCTAAGGACTTTAAAAATATTACCATAAAATATAAGAAAAATGTAATTTTATTCGCTACTGTTCTTTCTTTCTTTTAACTGGAAACCCTAAAAAACAAGAATAGTTTACTTTTTATTTTGAGAATTATTTAATTAAGAGCTAATTTTTCTTTTAAATATATACTCGTGTTAATTTAATTAAAATATGCCCTCTTTCCCGAAAATTGCAAAAATTTAAATCTCAGGTACGGAAAAACTAATGCGATGATCAACAAATTCGGAAATTTGTATTGTATTTCGTTTGTTTAACTTTTAATTGCTAAAGGTATAATTTAATGGCAAAATTTTTGCAACAACTGAAAAAAAAATTAGTTGTTCTCCTTGTAAATGTACCTTCAAACTCTCCCGATATGTGACCAGCCTAAATTTTAACGAAACATAGTTTTTTGATGGGAAGAACATTTCTAGTGAAAGTTTCAGTACAATTTCGCAAATATGAAAAATAAGGCTCTCCCTTATATGCATACAATTTACTATTTCAAACTAAATCGTCTTTTTTCTTTATACATACATATTAACAAAAAAATAAAAAAAATACCATAAACATAAACAAGTACTTCACTATTATATAACAAAAAAAAAAGAACTAAAACTAAATTAACGTTTTTTTTTTTTGTTATTCAAAGTATAGCAGAGTTAAAATTGGTAATGTTTAACAAAGATAAAAATAGTACAGCCTTGACATCAAAATAGTGGATATATTTTGTGTTAATCCTTTTGCAGATCAAAGAGTGTTTATGTTATTATTGATTTAGCGGGTCAACTGCTTCTCTTTGGACAAGTTGTTAATTTCATTAACAACAAATGTAAGAAATGCAACATTCGGCACATCAGTCGAAAGCTTTTTTGTAAGAACTTTAATCAGCTTGTTGGAACTTTCTCGAATTTCTTGCAAATTATCTTCATCAATTTTTCTTTTTTTACGGGAAATATTTGTCGGCTTTCCACCATATTTTGAGGACGAACTGGTAGAAGGATGTTGTGACAATTCACGTTGTATTTCACTTTCGGTGGTAGAATCATTAAGATTGTCATAGTCCGTTAAAATTTCCATATCGGTGTACAATTCCTATAATTATATAAAATATAATTTTGTTAAAACGTTACGTTACAAAAAGTAGACTTTTCGCTGGAACTGCCCATATGTACATACATATCCATATGTACGTGATTAGTAAACAATACTAACATCTAGATTTTTCTTGTCAAAATTATTAACTGAAGGAGTTGCTTCATTAGCAGGAACTAGGAACTCCATAGATTGGCTGTACTTCCAGAAGGTTGTTATATTTTCTGATATTTCGGCGCTCTCTCCACTTTTTTAGCTTTTATGGCTTTAATGTGTTCCGAATTGAAGTAAGTTTTTAAATTATTCCACTTTTTACTAACATCATCTAAAAGAATGTAAAAATAATATAAATTTATTAGCGGTCATGTGATAATGTGGATATCAACAGCGGCATTCTTTTTACATTTTTTTTTTGTCATAATATACTTCTATCAGCCGCTTTTTCTCTAAATAAAGGCCCGACAAATAAAAATGTAATTAGAAAGGGGACATTGATTAATTAGACATTATGACATGCCTGACTAGAACTTACTACAATCGTATGGAATATTTGGACAAAACCTTGCATTAAATTTTATAGTTAACTCTTCCCAAAGCTGGATTTTTTCCAATTTATTTTTGTATGCTGCAGATTTCACGTCCCATATAAAAGGCACTAGCTTCATCGCATCAATCAAAAAGAAAACAATATTTTCTGAGCAAGCTTTTGCCATTTTTGTGTATAAATTATATTAAATTTTACAAAAATTTTATTAAATTTAACAATACGGTCTTATTTTATCAACGTCTTCTTCGAAATGTCAGATTAAAAAAATATTTGTTTATGTTTTTGGTATTTGTCTCCTCTAACCATGCATTTCACTCTTTCAATCTTAGATTAAAAAGAGATAAAAAAAGTAGGTGTCATTAGGGCTTTAATTAAATATTTAAAATCGAAAACAACACTGATTGTAAAATGTTTTCTTTGCACGCTACACAGTGGGAGATTTTGGGGAATTAAAATGGGAATAACTCTGTATTGTGTAAACGGTTGGTCCGACTGGAATAAAATTTCGGGTTCTAATGAAGGGGTATTTTTGAGTTTAACCGCCAATTCCACGATGTCACACGTTAACGTTCGCATAGAAAATAACATTTAAAACAAAAACAAATTTTAGAAATTGTTTTTGTTTTTAATGTAATTTTCTATGCGAACGTTGACGTGTGACATCGTGGGATTGACTGTATGTTTTAAAGTAGGGCACCTTTGGTGTTACAGAAATTAAAAATGATTCAGAATAATTTTAGCCCGATAGAGCTCTAAAGGAAAATTAGCGAAATCAATATTCTGCAAAAAAAATTATGAAACATTTTTGGATTTGTGTTTGGAGATGTATTATTATTTTTTTTGGTTTTTTAATTTCTACTTTGTGCCATATTTTCTCATTTTTTCAAAACTAGTACCACGAGGGAAGTTTGCCTCTCCCAAGCAATCTAACAGATTTTAATGAAATTTAAAACATATGTAGATAGATCTCTTTTTATATGGACACATTAGCTATGCAATTTTTAAGAAATAGGGCCACGAGAGAAGGTAGGGGACACTTTCCTCCTCTCCCTATTTTTGTAGACAGCTATCAATTTTTTCAAAACTGGGACTACGAGAAGGGGAAACGTGGTAGCACACGCCGGGTATCTGCTAGTCTTCAATGAAATTCAGGTTGGTTTGAATTAAGCATTAAAAAATTTCTTAAACAAATTAAATTATAAACGTTTTAATTGCATGAATAAATTTATATTGTGAACAAAATCATAACAGAACCATTTTTCGCACTTTTTTGCAAAATGTTTTAAATGAGTTTTACAATTGTGCAATTTCCTACACATTGATGTAAAAAATGGGTATCTAATCTATTTGTTGGTAATGCAAACCAAAATATTTCAAAAAACCCGGGACAAAGTCGGTCAAAAGAAGCTAATTTAAGTTTTTAAAGTCGAATGTATTTTAAACTGTTAGAGATAAACAAATGAATTTGTGGTTATATGTTGACTGAAAAGCCTTTTGACTGTCACTCAAATTCCATACCCACTCTACTGTTAACAAAATCCAAAAAAAAATTTTATTCCGAAGTCTATAGGCCCAACTATAATATGCTTAAGCTCCTTTTAAAAAAATAACAAAAATCTTATCAAATGCATTTAAAAACACAAAACAAAACCAAAAAACATTTGATTCCGTACGGAAAGTGCAATTTATTTCGCACCTTGCTTAAGCAAATGACGGATTCATAAAATTAACCAAAAAGTTTTCTTAAGTTCAATTTGGTTCGACACATATGAGTCACATGTTTTCGCACAATTGCTTAAGCTTACTTAGGCATATTAAAGTTGTGCCTTTTATTTTATAAATATGAACGTAAAAAAGTAAAAAGTCTATCTAAATAAAAAGTGTATGGAAATTTTTTTTGGTTGTAGTGAAAAAAGGGATTTTTTTAGACACGTAGGAATTTTTTGAAATCTCTCCTGGCATCACTACACTCAACAATCGTATACCATTTATAAAGCTTTCTATTCTAAGATTAGTGAAATGTATATGTACTATGTATAAATGTTGGTTCTTTGTTAAATATTATACTACTTTTGTAACTGTTATATCGATGATATTTTGAGAAAACTGCATATTTTTTTTAATTTTTCGAATTAATTCCTAACGGGTTTATTATTAAACAAATTTTCTACACCATTTAAAAGATAGTTTAAAGCACTTTAAAATTATATATACATACTTTAAATACGAACCTAAACATGGAAGATGTTACATAATTAATTGATTTTCAATATTTTGTATGCCCAGAAACAATGATGCATGTTAGAAACAGTCGCCGCACTTAGAGACAAATTTATTTACTTCATTTGGATTCAATAAATTTTGGGTCTGATGTCAGCTTTTAAAAATTCAAAATGGCGGACAATTTTTAAACAATTGATCGAATTGGCTTTAAACTTTTTACACGGGATTTTTGGGGTCGCTGACAATGAATCTGATGTAAGCTTTTAAAAATTCAAAATGGCGGATCCAACATGACGTACGATTTTTAAAAAATTGGTCGGATTCGCTTAAAACTTATTACATGTCAGTTGATGTCAGTTTTTAAAAATTCAAATTTCAAAACATTAGGCCTAATTTAAAACTTAAACGAGAATACTTATAAAAAGAGGAATTAATAATAATATGTATTTTTTAAAAGTTTTTATTTAAATTTGATCAACTGGTGATGATACAACTTAAAATAATAAGCATTATAATTAATTGTTTTACATTTTTTTTTTTTGAATTATCTAGATTGCATACGGGGGGTTCATAATATTAATTAAAATTTTATACTAGATTAACATCTTCATATTCTTGGGCGTCATCAAACTCCTGCTTATAATTCTCTTCTTCGTTGCTTTAGCATATTTAATAGTTTCATTAAATTTAGTTTTACCTTTTTCTAATTCATACATATATTTTCGTGCACACAAGTGTTTTGTGAGAAGACTGCACTAAATGAAGAATTAAGCTTTTGCGGTTCTGTTAGTTACAATTTAGTTACGGAATTCCCCTTTTTTTATTTTATCTTAGCAGTTTAAGTATACGTCAGTGGTACACACAAGTATTTTATAAGGAGACTGCACAGAATGAAAAATTTGGTGAATTAAAAAAATGTAATTTGCATGTGGGATTTTCAGAATATTTCAGAAAAATATGCTATTGAAAGGGGAAACGGGGGGACCTCCACTTGACTTTTTTACACTTATTAGTAGTTGTTTTCTTAATTTATAAGGTAAAGTCATGGAACTGTTTGGAACTTTTTTTATAGCTCTCGCTAAAATAAATTTTTCAAGTTATTTCATAATAATAACAGTATACTATATCTACACAACAGATAATTGTTATTTTATAATAACTGCAAATTAAATTATATACCTGATACTTAAAAATATATTTAAAAAACTTTAAACTGTAAATTTTTGTCGTCCTAATTCGGTTATTTGTCCCTGTGTGCGCCGTTGGAAAACGCTGATAAAATACTTTATTGCTTAAAACTAGAATGTTAATAAAAGATGTGGACTAAATCTTTTTTTTAAATAAAAAAATCATCTCCAAATTATCGAATTCTTTTTGGTTCCAAAATCACCAAAATATGATAAAATCTTCATTCTGGCAACGTTGCATGCAAACTTACATAAATTGTGTATACATACATATTTAAACAATTTTCTATCGAAAACTTAAATCCTAAATATTTTTTCAATTAAAAAAAAAAAAAACAATAAAATATAAAAAGCTGAAATGAAAATTAAACCGTCCCAAGTTGCTGCCACTGCATTTATGGTGGGTTACACATTATTTGGTGTTATCTGTGTAAATCTGGTCTACACCCGCAAAAATTGCAACAGTGCATTTTATTTTACTGCGGACTATGTATCAACAACAACAACAACGACAACAACAACAACAGAGGATCCTTTCCTAAAACATTGGATGCCAGAAAAGTATTTTCCACCACATGCTCTTTTCGAAGACCGATATTGTGCCGGGAGTCTACATGGATTTTACAGCAGCTTGTCAATGTTTGTTTTCGGTTTTGGTAAGTGTCAGTAAATGCATACATCCATACATACATACATACATATTTGTATGGCAAAGTTTAAGCCAAGGTACATTTACACAAGGTAGACTCATTAGCGGGCAGGCATAAGCCCCAATTGTCAAATTCGTGTGCATGATCCAAAATTTGTACATGTGTGCGTTAAATTGTTTTTGTTCTATATGAAGACAATTATGACAAGTCGGGTATTTTTATGGAGCAGCATGTCTACACTCCCAAATGAGTCTACCATGTGCTAATGTACCTTCGTTCAAGCTAGATCTAATCTAATCTTATCTAATCTAATCGGGTTTTAATTAATAGCTGTTGTTATTTATCGCGTTTTGAATGGTCTTCGCACTCGACTTGTTAAATTCATACATTTGGGCCTTCACATGTTGGCTTTGTCCCTCTTCGTTGTGGGATGTTATTTTCTTTTTGTTAAGGAGTATAATGTGACATACGATGTATATAGATTCCATGCATATTCAGCAATGTTTGTTGGTGCAATGTATTTAATGCAGGTAAGGCAGTCAACGCTACGAGTACATATGGCTCATTTGCTGTAACATCTTTATAACTCGAAAAAAAAAACTCATTTCAAAATAAACGTTTTAAAAGTTTTTAATTTGCTTTTACAACTAAGAAAAAAACAACGAAACATTCTCGTCAAACGGGGAAAGTATAAAATATGGATTTTATACACAATATAAAGAAAAACATAGCGAACAATTCCGCATCACTAACTCCAAAATTCAATTTTTTGAATTGTGACGACGTTGCAGCAAATTAGCGATATGAAAATAAATTGAGTTGAAGTTTTTATTTTTTCCAAAAATCTTTTTATTTGCACATGATTACATATGTATATATTTTGTTTTAAAGCTTTTCGTTGGTCTTAGCATGTTTATTTTCCAAAGAAATCAGCGGTTACGTCTAATGTTTGCCCCGTTTCACGATATTTTCGGCATTTGGTTAATTGTAGGCCTAGTGGCTTGTACTTTATCTGGTAAACGTTTTGCCCAATCCGACTATAAAATGAACAATCAATTGGCCTTTTATTGTCTGACATTTGTATCGTACTCCTTTGTCTTAATAGTTGTGCTAAATCCATATTTTGAATGGAACTTGGTGAGAAAATTAAGAAAGCTTTTTTATTACTACAATTGACATTTAACGTTTGTCTTTTTTAATTTTAAATAGGTCGGTCGTATATAAAGTATGTCTTATTTTTGCTTTTACAATTTAAGTTTTTGTGTAATTTCAAATAAATTTTGTTTTTGTTCATAAAATTTTGTAACAAGCAATATCTCTCAACTTTAAGAGAAATTTTTAATTTGATTTAAATCATTTTAATATCTTTAATAAAAACAAATAAAAAAACTAAGCAAATATACTTTGCGATTTTCTGTTAAAGAAAAAACGATTTTTTTTTGTGAAAATATAAAATTGTTTTCTTGAAAACATGTCGCTCATTTGGTGCAACGTCATAACTCAAAAAGATAATAAATTTTGAAATAAACCTTTTTAAAGTTTTTAATTGGCTCGCACCAAATAACGTAAAATTCTATTCAAACGGGGAAAGTATAAAAGATATAAAGATGAATTTTATACACAATTGGGCTATTCACAAGGTATATCAAATCATATCGTCATAATGTCCTAAATAATATTTTACAATTGCTTAAAAAAAATATTGTTGTGTTTGAAACAAAATACAAATTTTAATGCTGTGTTCATTATTTCGTCGTAACTGTACATAAGAAATCTAAATTATAAGCGCTTGCCCACAGCAGTCATATATATTTCTTGTAATTATTTTAAGACATATGACTATACAACTTTATGACTAGCTTGTGAATAGCCCAAATATAAACAAAAACATAGCGAACCATTATGCATCATTAACTTTAAAATTTAATTTTTTTTAATTTGGACGACGACGTTGCAGAAAATGAGCGGTTTGTGCATTTAACCCCATATGTGATGAAAATCGATCAATTTTCAAACAATAATTTTTAGAACAAAAATCGCTCTTCTATGATCCTTATGAGATTTGCTTTTAGAAACTAATACCCTGCCTGTTTCGAAAATACATTAAAATGTTATTATTAATATTAACTTACATACCGCTGGTCTCATGTAAAAAGGCCCTAACTTAGACAATTGCAAATTTACAGGAGAAAGTAAAAACATAATAGAAACGGTATGTATTAGAATGTAAAATTCCTTGTACAATTGCTTGTAAATACTTTATATTTGATACTATTGTATTACATTTTTGTGACGACGTGTATTTGTGTAAAATATATTGGAAGCACTAAAACACTAAAAAAGTCGAGTAAAGGGTTTCTACGTTAGATTAACGCTACACTTACTTATATTTATAAAGCCTGGGGGCAAATTACGGCATTCGATATCGATCGAAATTTCCATTAAAATTGTATTGTAAATTAATTTTTCTGACAAAAAAAAACCGACTAGTGGCCATATTACAGTAACTGTCAGTATATTTTAAACGGTTTTAGATCGAATTTTTTTTAATTCAACAAAAAACCAAAGGTATATTTACACAAGGTACACTCGTTTGTTTGTCAGCTGTTTACCCCAGTTGGAACCCAAACGTCAAATTTCGTGTATATGAGCCAAAATTTGTACATGTGTGCGTTAAATTGTTTTTGTTTTATATGAAGACAATTTTGACAACTCGGTTTTTTTTATAGAGCAGCATGTCTACACTCCCAAATGAGTCTACCTTGTGTTAATGTACCTTGCAAAAAACTATAAAAGAAAAATTTTAAATAACTTCGAATTGTATAACGAAAGACATTCTAGGAAATAATTCGTATGGTGTAATTCTATTCAGCATTTTTTAAAAATTGTTGACAATTAAAACTGTCCAATTAATGCTTTTAAAGAAATGTTTTAAACTTATCATTTAAGGTTCTTTCGAGCCAATACGCGATTATAACCACAACAATTTTATTTTTCTTCCTCTAAATTTCGTTATCCATTTTGCTTTAAATATTTTTTTTCGTACAATTCAGAAAAACGCGAATAAAATATTTGCATGTGTTTGTAAACAGTTGTAAACATCTCCCAATTAAACATGTTTTATATGTTTTGTTGCTCATTTAATTAAAGCTACCAACAGTTTCAGCAACACTTTGTCTCTCTCAACATAATTGTTGCTCTGTTAGCTCTGTAAACATGTTTCGGATCAATGCTGTAGATACTTCAATATATTGTACGTTGATTTGTGTGCGTTTTTTTTTGTATCTACAGTGGGGAGCAGAGGTGAGTACATGTTTGTATATCTTGCACTTCTAAGGGAATAAGAAAAACAATAATAAAGCTATTTAAAAATTTTTTTTTGTATTTTATTTCTTTTTTAATTCTTAGCAAAATTCAATTTAAAACAAAATAAGAAAGCAACAAGTTCATAGGTAAACATAAACAAAACTTTAATAACTCTCATGTACTCAATTTTGCACCTTCCTACTACAATTAATATTGATTACATTTTTAGTATTTAGTACATAGTCCTTTATTATTTAAAACACTTATTATGCGTTTAGGCATACTTTCTACCAAGTTCTGAATAATTTCATCAGGAATGCGCTGCCACTCCAGCTGCACACGGGGCCATAGCTCGTTTAAGTTCGATGAAGCTTATTGATACTGTCCCAACCGTCTTTTCACGATTGACCACAAATTTTCAATTGGATTGAAGTCGGGACTTTGCGGTGGCCACTGCATTAACTGAAAATTTTGCCCAGTCAACCATTCCTTAACGATTTTGGAGGTGTGCTTTGGGTCGCCATCCTGTTGAAATATGACTTCTTCCTCAGGATATGCGCTCATATCCACAAAACCGGGAAGATGGGTCTCTAAAATTTTCAAATAATCCTCTTTTTCACATGATACCAACAATTTTTTGCAGTGGTCCAATATGCCACCAAGTAAAGCAGCCCCATACCATAACGCTTCCTCCACCATGTTTAACAGTTTGTTTAACATGGTGTCTTTGTATGGTCTTCCCAGGGCGGCGCCAGCAATACTGCTTACCATCTGACTGAAATCGGTTGAATTTGGATTCATCTGACCAGAATACTCGTTTCCAATCATCGGCAGTCCTATTCTTGTGTTCCAATGCGAACTTTAATCGTGCTGCAACCTTTTTCTTTCATAATCGGGTTTAGGTTTCTTAAAAGCCGATATGTAGCCAATGTTGTGCAGCGCTCTTCTTGCTGTCCATCGGCTTACAATTTTATTTATTGCTAGGGAAGCTTCCTTTGGCGTGAAAGATTGAATTGCCTTCATCTTTCTCATCATTAAACGTGCGTCGCCATCCGTTAAAAGTCTTCGGCGACCCAGAACTTGCGCTTGGGAAGTAATATTTCGCCTTTTCCGGACTCTTATCACCACTGACTGACTAACTTGAATTTCTTTGGCTATTACTCTCGATGAGAAGCCATTTTCTGTCATGGTTAAAATACTATTTTCCACGGTTCGCGATAGCTTTCTCATAATTTTAAATATTTTGGAATTTGTATTTTATATTTGAAATGCACCTTTTATTTACATTACGCAGTTTATCAAACACGACGTTAAACTAAAATTTATATTAACAGAAACTTAATAACACCAATCAAATCATAAACCAAATCAAAATTAACGGTAAATTTTGAATGTTTCTAAGAATATGGTTGAAAACACGCGGGTGCAAAATTGAGTACATGGGAGTTATTTAAGTTTTGTTTATGTTTACCTATGAACTTGTTGTTTTCTTATTTTGTTTTAAATTGAATTTTGCTAAGAATTAAAAAAGAAATAAAATACAAAAAAAAAATTTTAAATAGCTTTATTATTGTTTTTCTTATTCCCTTAGAAGTGCAAGATATACAAACATGTACTCACCTTTGCTCCCCACTGTATGTGCCAGCGGATGTTGTTGGTGTTTTTGCTAATATTTATGTTTGTAGCAAGTGAATTAGTGTGAGTTTTTGGTAGTGAGTGCGAGAAGATTGTTTTTTGTCCAAAAGGCTTGCGGCATTTACGATGGCGAACACTTTTTCGTATTTTTATTCAGTTGCGATTTAACATTCGATTTGATAAAACGTGTTTTGTTGTTGTAACGCGAATATTTTTTTGCTTTTAGATATTTTTGAAATAAAAAAATATAGGAAATATTATTGTGTCAAAACAAAAACGTACCCGGTGTGTGATTCGACTAAATATTTTGTTTAAAAGCTATTTTGGAAATTGACCAACTTTCAGCGGTGCTAAAAAACAATAGTAAAAAATTAATTAAATAGAATTAACAATAAAAATTGTTTATGGAAAATCGGTTAATCATAGAAAGCATCAAGTGAAATTCCATTTTTTATGACAAGAAAAGTGAGAATTTTGGAAAATATAAAAATAATATTCATAAAAAAAAAAATTATGGTAATAAAAGTGTTAACAATTTTTTAAAAATAAAAATTGTCCCTGTTAAAAAAGTAAACTTCTGTCATTGTGTTAAAAATTTAAAGGTGGGTGCAACTGATGATTAAAAATATTTTTGTCATGAACTGTTTTGATTTTTATAAGATTTGTAATATTTTATCTTTAGGATTTTTTGCAACATGTCAGTTCTCCCAAAACTGAAGCACAACATTAAAATTTTAACATTAACCCGTAATTGTTTTAGAGGGTAAAATTGGAGCACAATACTTTTGAAAAAGTAATCAAAGTGTTTATGATACATTGGATTTTTTTTACTAATTGAATAATATTGATTTCACAATGGGAAGAAATATGTGGGTGCATTCTAATTAAAATTTGGGTTTCTAATTTTGCTTTTTAGATCATTCTGATAAATTCTTTAACATTTTTATCTACAACGTTTAGAATTAATTCTAAAAGAGTTGCAATTTATTTACAATATTTTTAAATGATATGAAAAAATTTTATATTTTTAACGTTTGTTTTAAACGTTATTGATAAAAAGCCTTAAGTTATTTTTTTCTTTTAAAACTGTTTTTTTAATTTACTTAACGTTTTGTCCGGAGAAAATATTTCTGATAAGTGTTTTTTGCAAAACATCTACGATTTCTTGAAGAAAATCAAAATCATATTTAAAGCATGTATGTATGTGCGTAAGCAAATTTAATTTACAAGATGGTAACAGCAACAGCTGATTTCGACCTATTTCACACTATGCGACATGTCGCACCGAAACAATGTAACGCAACATGTAAGATCTTCCTCTGTTATCTTTCTCTTTAATACAGATGTTTCATATAAATCTTAAAAATTTCATATTTAAATTATAATTTAATAGCTAAACGTCAATTGTACGTCTGACCGTGTACTTCTTATCGAAGGACACTACAAGAAAATATGAATATTGTTGCAGGGTGATGTCGCTTAATCTGAAACAGGTATCTTTAGTTTTTTTCGTAAAATGTTTGCCAGAATGACTGTCACTTTTTATTCACT
The DNA here is from genome assembly GCA_963931875.1 of Pollenia griseotomentosa. NCBI lineage: Eukaryota > Metazoa > Arthropoda > Insecta > Diptera > Polleniidae > Pollenia > Pollenia griseotomentosa. The sequence continues at coordinate 190,188,003 of OZ007562.1, read as the reverse complement.
TAAAAAACACTATTTTGGAAAAAGTTGTCAGAACTAATCATTTTTGTTTCTCACAGATAAACTTAAAACAAAGAAATTCGTGAATTTATCGTAATAATATATTATTTTGCGTAATTGAATTTAATCATGTTTAGCTATGAAACACAGAATTGAGTCATTTTTAAAATAAAAATGTAATTAAGACTTTAAAAGAAGAATGAGGGAAATATGCCAATTAAATCGATTATTTTAACTTTTAATTATATAAAAATTTTCCGAATAAACTTTATTAACAACAAAAAAATCCTTATTGGCAATTTTTTTGTACAAAAATAAAATGGTTTTATAAACACTTTTTCCCCAAGACTTATAGGTCGATTACAAATGACGACAGAACTGAAGTTGAGTTGCCAGCAGCGAAATCAGTTAACGATTCTCAAGTTTAAATATAAAAAAATTGTTTTGTACAAAGCCTCTCATGCTTAATAATAAAAAAAGTGTTTTTGTATATTTTAACAAAAGCGGCAACTACTGGCAACTCAACTTCAGTTGTGTTGCTATCAGTCATAGACCCAATAGGTTTTTTTAATTGCGAAGAGCTGGCAACACTGTTTTCAAAACTAATTTTAAGCCGTTTACGTTCAGTTATTCTTGCTTGCTGACTGATAATGTTATCACCTAAAAAGTTAAAAACAAGTTTTTTTGCGCATTAAATATGCAGTAAAAACTTAAAAATGTGCATTAAAAAAATTGTTTAAATTATGCAAAAAAAAAAAAAAACAAAAATTATTAAAGCCGAAAACTGTTTACCATAAAAAGTAAACTGTTTTTCCCTCGAAATTTAGTTTTTCCTCATAAATTTTATATTGAAAAGGGACGAGTTGCAAGGGAAATTTAATTCACAAGAATTGGGTCAATATAATAATACTTGCATACAATAAGCAGGATAAACAACCACCCTGGCGGACGGACGGACAGCATTATATATTTATTTATTTCTCTATCCACTTATAGTGGTTTGGTTTTATATATAGAGAAGCTATCTATTATTTAGAATTTAAGACAATCTTTTTTTGTTTCGCGGGGAAAGATCCAATTAGCATTAAATAAACAAAAAAAATCCAAAATATGCTCCAAAAAGTTAGAATATGCTCTATAAACTTGAAAAATGCAGCAAAAATGATGTTTTGAATTAAATATGGGAAAAAAATTCTGCAAAGGCTAAAATATGCAAAAAAGCACTAAAAAATTGATGCCACAATTCATAAAAAGCTCTAATACGGATCAATATGTTGTTTCTGCCTTCATTGGTCGCACAAGGAATTATATGCAATCGCATCTTTCCGGTTTTCCTGCTACCAATAATTGTCAGCCTTTCCAAAATTATTTCAGAGCTAACCAGTGTTGCCAATTTAGCCATTTAGTGGCTAGATTTAGCCATTTTCACCCTGTTTAGCCATTCAAAAATGAGTTTAGCCATTAGCCATTTTTCAAATTGTTTAGCCATAAAATTTTATTTTTCGTTTTTCTTTTAAAAGAATAATTTTTATTTTATTATAAAAGTAAAACAAACATTTTTAACAATTTAAACTACAAAGTTGCTCTCTCTTCCATGGTCTAATGCTGAATTAGAGAGGGTATTTTGCAAAGTAAACATCGTTAAAAGTAGTTTAAGAAATAGGTTACATTTAGCAACCGTTAATTCGATTTTTTTAATTAGATAAATATTTTTACCGTAACAATAAAATGTTTTTACCAACACCACAATAGTAGAGAGGGTACTATGCGTTTGTGGTGATGTTTGTAACACCTTAAAATATTGATACTTAGCCAACCTTTACGTATACCGATTGGCTCAGAATCACTTTCTGAGTCGAATTAACGGTGTTTGTCTGGCTGGCTGGCTGTCCGTGTACACCTTGTGCGCAAAGTACAGGTCGCAAATTTGCAGATAATTTAATAAAATTTGGTACATAGGTTATAATGTGGTGTAGGGTATCATCTAGTCGGGGTTGTAGATCTGGACTCAAAAGTTTGGGTTACTGTTGTTGTCGTGATTATGATTTTCTTTCAAGTCATTTAAAACTAATAGATTGAATTTTTTAAATATCTATCAAATTATTAATTTACGTTTATTCTTATTTAATTGATCTTAACTTACAATTTCATCCTTAACAACTTTAGCCCATTTTTAGCCATTTTTTCCGTAAATTTAGTCATTTTTGGTAACCAAATTTTGGCAACACTAAAGCTAACTAATCATAGTAAAACAATTTTATATGAAAAGAGCTGAGGTTAAATTTATCAACTACTCGACATTTCAAAAAAACTATTTTCGAATAAAAACCGGGTTTCGTTTTTTTCTATAAAAATCCGGTTCAAATCCGGTTGCTCTGAAACCGAATCTGTACTCAAAATTTCTCCATCACATCAGGTTTACAAAGATTTAATCAATATTATATAAAAAAAATTAAAAACAATGTCGAAAATATCATTAATGTAGCGAAAAATCGGATTTTTTCCAATTTCAGGTTAAGATATCTTAGAGAAGAAACAAGATTTTACAAAGGCTAGACATTTTAAAGATATTGGTAGGACTTTCAGATGACATATCAGTTTTTATAAATAAAGAATAATTCGCGCTGTTATAACGTCTCGCATAGAGCGAAAAGCATGGTGTTTTAAACCTTAAGCGAAAACCCGATGTGGGGGAGAAATTCCCGCAAATCTTTGGGGGCCCAAAAAAATAATGCTTGACTTTGAGCAAAACTGGGAGACACGGGTCTTTTTTTTTTGATCTTTAATCACGTAGTGGTGTCTGTATATGGTTATTTTTCCATGACTTAAAAAATTACACACAGTGTAATTCAAGTCAAAAAAAAATCGTGCTTTTTGAAAAACCATTTTAAAAAACCTGAAAATTCGAAAAGCCCGTTTTTTCGGATAATTCGAAAACCGGTTGAAGAACTCTAGGTGAGGCCAACATTTCGTTATCCTTTAAAACAAAATTGGTCCACTTTCATTTTCAGTTCAGTTCGTTATTTAAGCCAAATAAAAATAAACTGCAATATCATTGTTACATTTTGTGTATGTGATATTCGAAGTTGACACAATATATTGGCGACAATCAAAAGACTGTTGATTTTTAAAGTAATTTTTGGGAATACATAATTTTAAATTAATAAGATTTTGTTTTTATTTTGATTTTAATTGCACAACGAGAAGAAGTGTAATATACTGTGCAATGTGTTGGCAAAATTGTAGATTGTTGTTGTGCTTAAAGGTTGTATTTGGTTTTTTAATGAAAATTACGCCATTTAAAATGAAACCATTGTGCCACTTATTGCATTGTATGTGGCAAAATGGAAATAATATACAAACATATTGTTAAATAGATGGGAATTGTATTTAAAATATTACATTTAAATCTGTTACATTATCCGGAAAATATACGGTCCAATTAGAGATAAAAACGAAGGCTTTTTTATGAAGAGTAATCAAGAGATTGATGGCATAATCGAAGGCAAATATGTTGTAAAACTTAGATTAAGCTGGGCAGGCCATGTAGCAAGAATATCCCAGAACAGAAATGCGATGCCCTACAGAACAAGAGCGAGAGGATAGCCTAGAACGAGATGGCTCGAAGGTGTAGAAAAAGATAGATAGTGCAAGATAGACCTGTATGGAAGAAAATAGTGAACGAGGAAAAGGCCCACGCTGTGGTGTTGCACTAAAAGAAGATGATGATAATCTGTTACATTCAATTTGAATAATTTTAATAAAAAAAAACAAATAACAAGATTTCTGTATGACGTGCTAAATTCCCAATTTTTTATATATTTGATAAATACACTGAAATTTATTGCTAAGGGAAAGCTAGCTTCTATGCGCATTTCACTGTTGGCTTAGGCCAGATCATCAGGAAACCTTTTCAAAAGATTTTAGAAAAGCCTAAAATATTATACAAATAAAACTTAAACCGAATAAGAACTAGAAACACTCAAAGTCTTACTTGTAACAATATTAACGATTAAACAAAACACCAACAATAAACAGTGGGTGTATCTTTTCTTACATTCTCCTACAATTGGTTGACTTTCTTCCGACTCGAATTGTTGTAAGTGGGTAAAAAGAAAAAACAAAATTAAAAAATAAATATAGTTATATTTAATTTGTAAATTCGCTCTAGAAAAGAACGAATTCTTTTGAATAAAGCCATTAAATGATTTAAAGGAAAATTCACAATATTTAAATTAGTTCAGCCCAATTGCATAAATATTTTAAAGTTCTGACCGAATATTGAAGATCAATTTTGAATTGGATGCAGTTCCGATTATTCCGCTATTTACATTTTTTAAGAAAGTTCTTAAGGGCACACAAAATACTAGCTCTGATTAAATTACAGCCGCATAAAAATGCCTTTAGCTCTAGTTCCTGCTCGACTGACCACAATAATTTCTTACCCACTTCAGCAAATCAGCAATTTGTTTATATTTTTAAGATTAACGATTATTTAAAACAATTATAATTTTCATTTAGATTAACAGTAAAACAAATTTTCAAAACGGATTATCATTAAACGTTAATAGGAGTTTGCTGACTGATATGACGTCACTCATAGCTTGTTTGATTATTTTTTATTTTAATAAAAGATTTGAAGAAAAAAAAAATCGTGGCCAACCACAACATTTTTCGTTTGTTTGTTTTATTTTTGTTTTTGTTCTTTTTTATTTTAAATTAATAATGCTAAAAGTGTTATTTCAATAACTTTTCATTATAAATATAACAATAAGATTTAACAAAAATAATTGTTATAGCGCCTGTGAAAATGTTGTGACTAAATGCGACAGAAGTTTTTTTATTTGTTTGTTGATCTGTTGGTGTGTGTGTTGTGTCTGTCTATTTCGTTGTTAAAGCCATTGTAATTTAGTTTTTATTAATTAAATATTTTAATAGATTTTTCTTTTGTACATAAAATAAATATTTTTTGATGACTTTTTTTTGGCAATAAAATTTTTAATTAATTAATAATTACGATTGTATTGTGCAATAGTTTAATTTTAAATTTAAACTATTGCGAGAGTGGATCATATATATGACCTTGTTAAAGGGTAAACATTTAAAAAAAAAGTTCTAATAAGCAAGTAAGAAAGAACAGTCGGTCAAGTCCACCATTTTTAACAGAAAGTTTAAGCGAGTGTACCCTTTTTAGGAACCACGGCCAATCATAGACCCGGTAAAACAAGAGTATGCAATGAGGTTACGCTTCATATAAGAGTTCTTGTGCTGAATATTATTTAAATATCAAAACCTACCAATTTTAAACCTAGCAGTTCAAAATAAGATTATTTTGTATTTAAAATCAGTCAAATCGACCTATTTTTACACCAAGCGCCAATACAAAACGACTGAGGGCATAAATGCTTCAATGTTGCAATGAATGCGGTTTTTTGGCTCTGACAAATAACAAATTTCCAATAATTTATTTAATTAATTTTTTAATTAATCTATTTTTTAATTGCATTATCAGAATTCTGATTAATCAGAAATTTTATTTCATCGATAATTCAACATTTTGATTAGCCGATTAATTTCTTTTACATTTAAGCAAAAAACACCCAAAAGTTTTTATAAAAATTAAATTTTTGGGTCTTAAATATGACTTACAGATCATGTGTGCGGTCTGTTTTTTAAAGACATCAATTTTCTATAAATGCGCAGAGATTTGTTAATTAACATTGTCTCGCGGCTCCTTACACACCTACACACATCTGTTAGTTTTAATTTATTTGTAGCCTTTCTCATATTACCAGCAACAATATTCATATTTTTGTAACAGTTAAGCTGTTAGTTAAAGTGTTGACTTTTCTACTCGAAATTTTCCTTGAATTTGAATTATGCACCTGCTCTTGAAAATAAAACTGACATTTGCATTTTCAATGGAAAACTAAAGCAATTCAACAACAATGAAAAAATCACAAACAAAAACAAATAAACGTCATGCAAGGTAGATTAGCAGTTGTCAGTCATTGAGATGTGGAACAGACTGCTCTCACATAAACAGTAAAAATAGATTTGTTTATCTTATCAGTTGCAGTTGAATGTTGGGTGTTCACTCAAGGAGGGGGTGGGGACTTACAACAAGGAAAACGACTAGAAAAGAAACTCTCCCAAAATAATAAGAAGAAATTGTTCTAAAAATTTCGTATGTGTAAAGTTGCAAGAACAAAAATAAACATCTCAACTTTAAAATCTTCCGACTTTATCTGACTCATTCTTAGAGACTTCGTTTATATTTCTGTCAGACATTCGATCGATTTCGCATGGATATATCGGGGGGAATTTATGTCCCGATATGTGCAATAGATTTCTGACGGAACTCATACAGATGTGTCTACCGAGACTTTTTTGTGAAATTAATGACAATTGTTTTTTAGTTAAAAATAATTTTAATTTTATTGTATTGTTTAAATAAAAAAAAAGATTGTACATGTTAAATTTTTAGTTTTTTAAGCTTCGTTCACAATCAAAAAAACATTTTCACTTGGTGTTCATAATAGAGCAACAATTTCTTTTGCAACCACACACATTTTGCATTAAAAAACCGTTTGCAAATTTTAGCCACAACAATATTATGCATTTATTATAATTTTTTACAACATTTCGTTGAAATTTTATTCAAAACTAAATAAAATAATTTTAAACATCAGAAACAATTTCATACAAATTGTTGCTGGAAGTTCTAGTTGACTCAACTTTAGTTACATTTTCATGTCATGTCTGCCAGATTTCTTGTCGACCACTTCATACATTTTAGGGTCAGAAATCTGACAGAATTCGTATACGATTCTGACTTTTTGGTCGAAGTTTTGCTGGGATATGCGTAATTCCATAGTGTTGAACGTGACGGTCGTACGCATCATAAATGCAATAATTTTTTAAACAACAAATATTTTTTACCGCTTTTTAACCCTTAAACTATAGCACTAAAAAAGCACTGTTATCTATGCTAAAGTTTATGGAGGGCGCGATTCTAGGCCAAAGATAATGGCAAAAAAAGTAGCGGTTCGAACGTGAAAAAAATAGAATTATTTTTTGTGGCCATGTATAAAAGGGAGTAGTCCAACGAAACCTGGCACAATTTTTTATTCAAACTACTTTACGTGACATTTCGAAAGTGAACTTTTTTCCATAATAATTTAACTAAATAATTATTAAAACAAAATAAAAATTTACCGTTTATCCGAATTTATAAAATTAGTAAAATCTAAATATTTCTCTATAAAAATTCAGATATGTGCTTTTAATAACTTTTAAATTTTCGGTCACGGTGGACCTTTAGAAAGAAATGCCATATCTGAGAATTGTCGGAATATTTTATTGGCTTGGATATTCGTTGCTAACACAATCACAGAGTTAGGTTCTTTCCCTCTCCCTATTTCTGTTCTAGTCATTTTCTATGACTTACAAGTTTTTTAGTTTAAGTAAATATCTTTTCTAGCATCACAAATTTGAACAGATGACAGCGTATTTGGAATCAATAATAATGAATGTGCCCTGTAAATATTTCTTTGAATTACAAGCAAATGTATGAAAATAAGATTTATCAGGCAAATAAATTGGTTTTTGTCAGTATATTTCTTCGTTCAATTCAATAACACTGGTTTACAGCCAAAAAATACCAAGAACGCCACATGCCTAGATAAGTTAATTGGGACCTCCTAAACACGAAAAACGCTGAAATTTTTTTTTCTAAGTACCGTTTTTTAGATAACGGTACTTTTGTGTTTTTCGGTGTATGGTCCCACTCAAACCCTTGTGAAGCCCAACCGATCAAGATAAATGGCATATCGTTGGAAAGGTAATTGAATGCCTTTTCCGTTGATATGCCGCAAATTTCTATCTGATAAGAAGTGGCTGAGATATGGCACCTCAAAATTTGCCTATTTTTTACGTTTTTTTCAAAATTTTTCATTTTTATTTCCTTTTTTTTTCTACGTTATAGTAAAGATCTGGAATGTTTTATTCTTTTATCAAATAGTTTTTAGTTACCAACATTTAAAGGGTGATTTGAATAAAATCAGATGAAAAAAAAGTTTTTATTAAGGATTTTGTGGAACGACAATATTTTGATCTTCATTGTAATTTAGGTCCATCAAATATACCAGCTTTAATTTTGCTCGCTGTGGCTCTCGGAAATTTTTGTTAAAGGTAATTCATGGCAAGACTGTCTTTTGGCAACTTTTTCACAATATTTGTAAATAACCCAAGCTTAATATGTAATGGAGGAAGTATTATCTTCTCTTGAGAAATGAGTGGGTTATTTTTAATATTGTACTCTCCGTGCGTACGTCCACTTCGCTTGGGCCAAACTTTTAGGGTGTAGTGCCATATCGCAGCCACTTCTTATCAGATAGAAATTTGCGGCATATCGACGGAAAAGGCATGATCGCACTTTTCGGTTGGGCTTCACAAGGGTACTTAGAAAAAAAAACCAAAAAAAAAATAAAGCGTTTTTTGTGTTCAGGAGGTCCCTATTAACTTATCTAGGCATATGGAGTTCTTGGTATTTTTCCAAATTAAAAATTTGTAAAGCAGTGTAATGAAGCGAAATACAAAATTCAAATCTGTTAACCTGAGAATGTTTACAGATTCGAAATACTAAAGAATTTCATCACAGAACTGCTGCGTACAAAGACTTTAATAACTCAAAAAAATATTGATTGACTTTTTAGGAAAATTTTTTAGTAAATTGGAAAACAGTGCATGCCACAGTCCAAAATATTGTAATGCTCCAAAAAAGTTGCGACATAATTCATTACGTTTCAAAAAAAGCTCGTCATACAGAAATCGTATTAATGAAAAGAAATTTCAGTTTGCACTACACAAATTGTAAAACACAAAAATAAACATTTAATTGTACTGAAACCAAAAACAAACACCCAGAAAAAGAAATTTAGAAAATGAAAAAACAAACTAAGCAAAATATATCTACTAATGTTTTTTGTTTTTTAAATTTACGAACAACAAATGTGTACTCGTTTTATATTTAGAAGTTTAAAAAAAAATAAACAAATATTTTTTGCATTAATAAAAAAATGTTAAAGAATAAACAAACTGTCGTTTAAGAACGACTAAATGAAACGCTACTAGGCAATTCAAAAAGTGTTCTATTGGGTCATATTGGTTGAATTTACTGTATTTTAGTTAATGTCGTATTCATAAAATTATATCATTTACAATGAATATGACACCAAAAAAAATTTTGTGAATTGCATTTAGATTTTTTAAAAGGCCAGGCAATTGGGACCCCACATGGATGACGGACAAACTCTGTCTCTACTATCGATGACCACAAGGAACGTAACACTTTTGGTTCCTGTTGTCACGGTCCCCTGTCTTACAGGTAGGCATGTACAGCGCTTGGAAGCCTGACGCTATGATTACTGCCCGCAGCTGCAATAACGATAATAAGGAGGAGGACGTAGAACATACTCTGTTACTGTGCAGCACTGGCGTAAAGGCAACCGGCTGAAATAGGGTCAGCCATCTTTGACGGATTGTATGATATCTCTGGCGTTGAACCAGAGCGCATTTTTAACTTTGGGTTGATATTATGGTGAGAGTTCTGTTTAATGCCACTCCGTGGTATCGCAATGGATCATAGAGACTAAGTATGTCAGATGAATACAAACTGCCATTTATACACTGACAAGAAAAATCAATCCTTCCGTATTTAAACAAATCCGAAGCGGTGTCAATATGGAGTATGTGTAGCACAGATCTCCTTTAGTTAAGTACACAATGTTTGATTTAAGTACTTTAAGAATCCCAAAAGGGGATGGACTTAAGTAAAACTGAGATAAAATTGAATCTCAAACTGTGCTTGATTTAAGAATTTTTAAGTTGGTTCAATTCCGTTGGTATAATAATTCGAAATCATTTACCCCAGAGAACCAGAGATACAGAGAATATTATTATTTACTTACCCGTTACACATGTTTATTTCACATTTTGTATAAGACACCAGCAGCCCGGTGTGGTTTTTGATATCTTTTACCTTGAAAATTTTACTTAAGCCCTTATGACACTACATTTTTAATGCATTGTTCAAGTTTTGGTGAGCAGTACAAATATAATGCAATACAAAAATTTAACAAGTGCAAAGTGTTAAGCTGTATTAAGATAAATGGCAAACCGTCAAAAATTTTACTAAAGTTATCGATAAAAAATGAAGTTATGTCAAAAAAAATGTAAAATTGTTTAACTTAAAATTGACATTTCCAGCTTGAAATATTAAAAGTGTTGCTGAATCAGCGGTTTATGGGCAAATTCAGCGATTTACCGCTTTCTGTTTTTAGGTTTCTCATAAACAAAAAGTTGGCAACATTTAATAAAATAAACAAAACAGGGATGGCTAAGTTATTTCAATTGTACTTTTTTGTTGATACTTTTTAAACTAAGATTTATAATACCTTTTTTTGGTGTTTTTTATGAACATAAATAAAATTAATTTCAACTAAAAAAAATCTTTTAGTACAATTAGGGTAAAAAAGTAAAAGTTTTAAAGGTTGTTGGTACAATTTTAAAAATTCTTAACGCCATCCCTGAAACAAAACCATAACAAGAGAAAAAAAAAACAAAAATCTTTATTTACATTATGTATAGTTAGCTCTTTCTAACATTTACTGTTTCTTTCTATCAATTCTATACCAATAAATGAATAAAAAATGTAGTGTCATAAAGCCCTTAATAATTTTAACAAATAGAATTTGGGAATTTTTGCTTGTTATTTTATTTCTTAAAAAATGAAAGTAATGTATGTTTTTTCTTTTTGTAGTGTTTTTGTTGTTTTTAGACAAAACAAGCTAACTCTTTACCTTTTTGTTTAGTGTTGTTGTTGTTGTTTATACATCAAACTTTTACAAACAAACGCGTATGCAAACAAATTGGTTTTCGAAAGTTATCCAATTTGGAATTGTTTTAAGAACTTTCTAGTGGTTTTTGTAGTTGTATTTTGAAGTCAGACTCGTACTCAAAGTAAATAGAAAATACTTAAATTTAATACGAGTTTTTTCTTTCTGTGTACTTACCTAACTAGTGCCTGGAATTATATGGTAATGCATGCTTTTTCCTTCCAACTAAGATATTTGGATATTTATTGGAATTTTTATTGCATAAATTTCAACAATTTGTGCAGTCATATTTTCAGAACTTTAATCCGATTTCATAGTGCTATTCGATTAAAAGTACCGAATAAGATAAAGCTTTTATAATGCGTTACAAACTTTTCACGCAATTTTAATGTATTTCCTGAAGTGACTACAGTGATGACGCTGGCCATTATGATGACAAGGATGGTGAGGATGATCCACTGTGTAAAAATATACACCAACAAATGATCACAAAAACAAAAAGACGGCACATAAAATTATTTTTGGGTAGAATAATAAAAACAAAAAACAAAATAAATAATCCAAAAAAAGACCAAAAACTACAAAACACACATTTTTTTAAAGCACAGAAATGAAGCAAAAAATAAACAAATGAAGCAACAAGAGGAAAAAAATACTCACAAAATATAAAAAAAAGAACAGAAAAAATTATAAAATAAAAAATAAAAGTAACCACAAAACAAAATGCATGCCAAGGATACTTTCAATAGACACAAATATACCGAAAATAAAAAATGAAAAAATATATTGAAACCACATTTTATGTTCTATTAAAGTCATGAAAGCGAAATGGCAGCCGTAAAAAAAATACTTAAGATGCGGAATGAGGACTTTTTACTTGTTACTCCATAATCATCATCCTCATCATCAACGTTGTAAGCAACAGAACCAGCACCAGAAGGTATTGTTAAGCACGAGCAAAAAGGTCAACCTTTTATAAAGAATCAACAAAAGTTCACAAAAATGCTGGAAAGGAAATTTTAAAAAAGTTAAAAGACTGGAATTAAGAGTGTTTTTGTTCATTTGAAAGGAGTAGCGAAAATGTCGGCTTAAACTAGAGTTTGCTAAAAACCATAAAAATGTGAAACCGCGGTTTCGGTTCGGTTTTCGGTTTTGAAAATATCCAAGTCAAACTACATACTAACTTATTAATTGTTTTGTATGTAATACAATTTTTTTTATTTATTTTAATTCAGTTACTTTTATTAAAAAAGAAACATTTGTTCTTTTCAGTACTTATTTTATATTTAAAGAATTTTGAAATACCTTCCCATTGTTCCAGGCTGTTATGTATAAAGTTTTTTTAAATGAAGTACGAGTATTATGTATAATTTCCAATTGCTTTTGGCATAAATATATACCTATAAAAGCTAAAAGCGCGGTTTTTTGTTCGGTTTTCGGTTTCGGTTTTCAGGCATTAAAACCGCGGTTTCGATTTCGGTTAAAGTTTAAACATTAGCTTTTGGAATCGTTTTCATAAAAGCGATTAAGAAATATTGCAAACAGCAGTGGACCGAAACTGACCTAAAAGCGTTTGCAATATCGACAACAAAATGAATCATTTAGATTTCTAAAAACAATGATTCGTTGAAATTACTTTAAGGCCTAACTATGTACAATATGCATGAGCTGACTTAAGCTACTGTCAAAAATTAACGAAAAGCCTGTCAAATCTATATTATATATAGTGTACATTTGATATACAAATTCCAACAAAATGCCCTCCATTTTAAACTTCTCCGAAACGGCTTGACCGATTTTTATGAAATTTGGTGGTATAAGAAAATGTCGTACAGTATATTTCATATAGCTAGAAAAGAGCAAGAGGGGCAAAAGCTCCCCCTCCCAATATCTTCTTAACTAATCGTCCGATTTTCTTGAAATTTGGCAGGCAATTAGTGCAACATTTAGAAAGAGCTTTAGTCTATAGTTTTTGTAATCTGCTTAACTCAGCAACCGGTTTTCTTAGAATTGGGCATGCAGACACTCTACCATCTGAAAGAAATAAGTTATATGTCAAAACAACGTTTGCCGGGTCGGCTAGTGCGTTTATAAAAACAAAATCAAACAACATCCGACTTCGTACAGAATGTGCGATCAGTTTCGCACTTCGCTTAAGAAAATGATGGTTTCATAAAACTTAACAAAATGTCTCCTTACCGTGCGTGGTACCTCGAACGGTAATCGAATAACTAGATAACAGTGATGCATTTTTGTGCTTTTCATCGATAGCAATACCATTTTTGAAGACCGCCTTATTTGCTACTCGAATACGCCAATCGTTATCAGGCTGTAAGATTCAATGAATAAATTTGAAAAAAAAAATCTTTTTAATATTTCCCAAGCAATTATAAACGGTCCCATTGTGCATTCGTTATTATTTATTTACAAAACATTATTCAGTCGTTGTTGTTACGCTGTTGTTATTTATTTGTTTTATGAATAGTTTGCAAAATTTTTTATCTGTAAATTTGCACTATTTGGGGTTGTTTTTGTTGTGTTTTTTAGTTCTTTTTATCTTCTCCATTTGTTTTCATAAAAAATTTGTACGATCTCGTGATAAAAATTCAAATTTAGTTAGAACTTTATCTTATCACTTGTGAAATACATAATTATAATAATTAATGCAAACGACATTCTCTTTTACAAAAACAACAATAAAAAAACAGAATGAACGAGATTACGTACGTGGATACTCTGCAGAAAGAATTAATGGATGGGTTCTGAAATTGGAATGGTGGTGCATGACCTAAATACAAGTAAATGTTAGTTTTTTATTTTTATTTCTCCTTTTCGTTCTCTCATACAAATTTTTTAGACAAATAAGGAAAAGAATGTTGTTGGTATGCAAATATTTTTGTGGTAAATGAAAAATGACATGGAAAAATAATATTTATCTGATGATTAATTTTGTTTATGTGAATCAAGTAGCGGAAAATGCATTATATACCCAGTTGGAAAATTGGTTATCTTGGGCGAAAAATAATAAATTACAGGAATATATTTGCAATGTTTTCATGTCATTTTACGTTGACAAACTATTTTTTTTTATATAATTTAACTTTTGAACTTCCGATTTTTTTGCGAATTTTATTTTACCTGTACCATAATAGTGAGGTAGGTTTGGAACGCCTTTAAATATTGGTTCTAGACCCACGTTTTAGTACACCGATCTTAAGATATCCGTCCGTTCGGCTGGAAGGCTCTCAATGTAAACCTTGTGATCAAACTGCAGGTCGCAATTATGGAGATCATTTGTCGCAATTTGGTACAAAATTCCTGGTTGAAAATGGTGACAATCGGTCCATAATTTCACATATCCCCCAATTAAGCTTCTGTTCGGAATATAGTCTTTGTGATCACAAACCATCTTATTGTTTTAGTATTTAGATTAAATTTAGTCTAAAATTGTTTTATTGCAGTCAAATGGGTCGATTATGGATAGCAAAAAGTTAACTAAAAAGATAACTAAAGTTGAGTTGCCAGCAGCGAATTTAGTCAACGCCGCTCATGTTAAAACATACACATTTTTTTTTATATTTTAATATGAGCGGCGTTGCGATTTCGCTGCTGGCAACTCAACTTCAGTTCAGTCGTCGTCCGTAATCGACCCATAAATCTTGCTAAATTTTCTTGAAATCGGTCTATAGCTTTTAATTTAGGTACTGAACCATAATTTTTTTATGGGTCCAAAATAGGGTTCACTTTTGAAAATTTTTCCCAAAATTTTGTTGTGTAGCGTATCATATGGTTGGGCTTTACCGACTATACTTTCTTCTGTTTTTTAATTGCGAAACTCCTACAATTTTTTCTCTTCTTGTCTTTTCTTCTTCTGGTATTGCACGAATAATTAATAAATTTGTTTAAAATTCAAGCAGCCCTCTTTTGCATAATTTGCAGTTTTTATTTTCATGCGACTTAACACAAGCTGCCGGACGGTGTTTTCTTTAAGAATATTAAATTAATTTAATTCAAGTATTTTCAGGGTATTCGTTTTTTTTGCATTTATTATTTGTGTTTGACATAGTCAATCTAAAGTAATTTAATATTTAAAGCATTGAATTGTTGTTGAACTTTAGTAGAAATGTATATTTTACAAAGATAGTAAAAGGATCATGTTATGGACAAGGGGTGTAGGAAGGATTTTTGTGTCTTGTTTATTAGGGCGATCCATGATGTTGTAACGCATAAGTTTAGAAAAACGCTTCCGAAATAGAGATCCGTTACAAATTAAAAGAAAGCCCGCGAAAGAGTATTGTTTTGCTTTATATTAACTTGAAAACATATTCGACTTTTTTATTATTTAGTCTTGACCGAACGTAGAAAATTCACTGGTTTGATCGAATATTTACCCGTAATTTTTACAATTAGGAGGGGGGGGGGAGGAGGGTGTTCCACAAATATAACAATAATTCCTTAGGGGATTTGTTTAGCAAAAATCGGTAAAACTTGTTATAGATAGTTATTGAAAACTCGCTAAGAGATTTTTTATATTTTTATTTGTTTTGTTTAAATTTATTAATGACTGAAAATTGTTTTAATATTTTACTGAACCCTCTTAACAAAATTGTTTTTGTTTTAGGTTTTTTGTTTACTTTCAAAATTTTGTAATATTCTCAAATTACATAAAATACAAAGTTCAATTAAAAATAAAAGAAATCATTAAAAAAAAACTAAAACCCTCAACTGTTCACGGTATATAATTGAAACTAAAAACTTTTTAAATGGATTTTTTATAAAAACTAATTTCAAGTTGAAATTAAAAGTATCAATGACAATTTCTTCGAAATTAAAACCAAATAGTTGTGCGTTTAAGGGTTAATAAATTTTCAAACAAATCCCTCGCATTTTTCGTTATTAAAAAAAATTTGATACATTTCATGTACAAAATTGTGTACTCTTATGTCCATATAAAAAAATAAACAAACATTTAGAATTTAATAAATAAAAGGACTGAAATTAAAAACTTATGTACCGTTTACCTTTGTAACTGAACTTTTTAATACCTGTTGCGAAAAGAGGGGTTAATAACTTCTTAAAGCTGTAAAAATAGTAATAATTATATTAAAAAAATAAAATGCTTTACAACAACAGTATAATTAATAATTTGCAGAGGAATTTCATCCTTCGAAGACGTATTCTGAAAATAAATATTCTTAAAGATAAAACTGACATTTTTGCCAGATCTTGATTTTTTATTTATAACCATCTTGTTTATAATTAATTAAATTCCTTAATTTTCGTTAAAAGTTCTTATTTAGTTTTATTTTCTATTTATTTTAAGCTTTTAAAAAAACAAAATATTGGTTTTTATTATTAACTAGCTGAACCCGTCCCTCGTTGCCAGGCAATTTTTGTTTAAAAAATATATTTTGTGAATTTCACCCAGATCGTACCATAAATTAAAAAATTTAAATATAACGACAACAGTGCCACCTTTCGGGATTAAACATTAGAGAAACCTGGTTATAGACAAAACTAATTTATTGACTAATTTCACCAATTTATTTAAATATCAATTTATGTTTAAAGTTCCTTTTTCATGTCAAATAAAAATAAAATTATATGAACAACTATATTTAAATATCAAATGATATTTAAATAGAATTGGTGAAATTGGCCATAAGTTTGGTGTCAATCGGTCCAGCAGTTCCCAGAACAAACGTTTTTATATATCGTTAGCTAACATGCAAAACGGTGTAACTAACAAAAAATTCAAAAGCGAGTTTCTGATTGATTATTATGAATGCCAATAAACTAAATGTTGCGACAAAATTTTACACTTCTGCGATAAAAAATTACAAAAAATTTGATAAATGCCAAACGACGTAATTACACATATTTACAAAATAAAATTAAATGCTTTTCTTTGAAAATTGTTTGACAAGTTTATAGTTTTCATTATACAAAGTATCTTGCTTCTCCTGTAAAACTCTATTTTCATTACGTCTTTTTCATTTTAGATAAAATATTCTAAAAATAAATTTTTTTCAGAAAATAATAACTCTTATTTTCTAAGCGAAATTAAGAAATAATAATTAAAAATAAATTTTTAAAATTAAACTCTTACCCCCCCATTCATAAAAAAATGTTTGGTTTATAAAAGGTTTATTAAACAGATTTTTAAAGAAAATTCGTTTTATAATTTTTTTTATGCTAAGCCCTTTAGCCTGATATGTTTCTTTAATTTTAGATTTCAAAATAGTTGAAATTACAACTCAAAAACAATTTGAACTTTAATTCATGATATGGAAAATAATTGTCAAATTGCTGGTGCTGTTCAGACTTTTGGGGAAACAAAAGCCAGCATTAAAGCTACATGGAAGCGTATCGAAGATAAACTGAATAAATTTGGCATCGAGTGTGGTTACATTTAAAGGCAAAATAAAAGAAAAAATGTCATACAATAAACATATGAATACACTACCGGCTGTAGTCGAGCGTCTGCAGATGGAGCTGATAGTAAGTCCTTAAGGAGATGTCTTTGATGCAAACTTAACTGAAGTTTTGGATGTCACTATTACCGCCTTCTCTTTTTCCGCTTTTTAATTTTAATTTTATTTAACTTTCAATTCTTTTTGAAACACACTTTTGTCCGTTTTTTAAATGCTTTTCTTCAGCTTCACTTCGGAAAATCAAATCTTGTAACGTTAATTTAACCGCCTTTTACTCATAGCAAATGAATGAAACTTTGCAGGCATTCATACTACCGATGACAATACACGAATACATGGGCGTAGCCAGGATGAAATTTAGGGGGGGGGGGCAAAATTTTTTTTGGTAAAATGCTTTTTTGACTGCCTTCTACTCAATGCAAATGGATAAAACTTTGCAGGCATTCATACTGCCGATGTCATTCAAACTCCCCCCTAGATTTCATCCTGGCTACGCCCATGTATTCGTGTGTTGTCATCTGGAGCATGAATACCTGCAAAGTTTCATCCATTTGCGTTGAATAAAAGATGGTTAAAAAAAGCATTTTTAAAAAAAAAATTCTGCCTGATTTCTGATTTCATCCTGGCTAAAAAAAATTTTAAAAAAATTTTCTAAAGAATTCCGTACTTACTGCAGTTTTTACCTTTTAATATTAAAAAACATGTAAAAAAATTTTCTTATTTAGCATGGAAATTGTAATAAAATAAATTTAAAAAAAATTTTTTTAAAAATCTCACACATCCCTTAAAGAAAAGCGTGGGGCGCCCATAACAACCTGAACTTAAAAAAACACGACTGCCGTGAGTACATTTTAATATTTCAGACCGAAAGAAATACAACCAATCATGTTTAAAGCTACGAATTTTCAATAATTGAGCATTTTGTGTCATAACAACGCGCCCCACGCTTTTTTTTAAGGGATGTGTGAGATTTTTTCCATTTTGATTTAAAAGTTTATGTTGTTTGAAATGTTCTCATTTTTTGACTTTTAGTCGATTTTTTTAGTATTCATATCCATTTTGTGTTCACAACTAAAAATTATATTAAGGTAAAGAAAAGCGGTTCTTAAAATTTTTTTTTATTTATTTTTTTATTTGTTATAAGTATTTATCAAACTATCAAAATAGCATTATCGATAACTTTTTTATTACTAAATAATGTCCGTAATCGACCCATTAATCTTAAATACAAATATTTTCATAAGTTGCAGCATAAGCTGATTATCGAATTTGTGTTACCACATATAAATAATAATCTTTTTTGAAATTATAAAAGTTAAATAATTTATTAATTTCTTCTATAAACTTATTGTTACTTCGATAGTTTTTATTTCTTATCTTATCACAAAAACATGTTTATTTATTTATTTTTTTTACGGTGTACATAGTTGTTTTAAAACTGTGTCAATTAAAAAAAGCAGCAACAACAAAATTATTGCAAAAAAATTGCAAAATAAAAAAATAAAGGTATTGAAAAATGAGTATTTTAGGGTTTACGTTTTTTTTTTTTTATTTCGATATGACAAAAAAACTACAAAGCGGTTTTAACACTCGGCAAGTAACTTGCGCAAGTCTCTTGCGCAGCTCTTGGTTTGTAGAAGTCAGCGGTACGGTCGAGGTAAGGAAAATAAATTTTGTACAGACTTTGTTGTACTCGGCAAGTTACTTGCGCAACTAACTTGCCGAGTCGGAAAGAAACTGACTGTACAACTGGATCATTGATAAAACATGTTAGGGGTAATAAAAAAAAAATATGTGTTTTTACACTTTCTTACTGTCGCCTAGACTTCATCAAATAGTACAATTTAGTTGTTATGCCACGATCGACTGCCCGGCTGACATCGAAAATGGAGACATTTATTAGGGCAAGTTTTTCATGTTATTTTGCATGAAAAATATGCTTTTGTATTTTTGACATATTCTGCATAAATTTGCATATTCCGCAGGTTGACAGCCGTTTTTGACAAAAGAATTACTTTTGAGTCAATCTGTTGCAATTACCAACTAAAACTTAAGATCTCCCTTTTTCAATATGCATTTTTGTATACTGAAATTTTTAGCAAGAACTAAAAACTAGAAGAAATTACTTACTTTGGAAAATCGACATGTAATATTGATATCTACCCCCTGTAAACATATCGTGCTCTTGTTTTGCTTCTACTGAAAATTTTTTAATTTTGAGTTAATACTTTCTTTATGATCAAGTGTGATATATTTTAATCAAAGTGAAACCGATGAATGTATTGACACACTATCTCCAGTAGCATCAACTGATGTTGAACGTACATATCGCACTGCTTGCTCTAAAGAGAGTCAACTCAAAATTATTCAATTTTCACTTTTGCAAGAAATCGATGTACCTTGTTCATATTTACGCACTCTAAAAATCTAAGATCAGTTTGTTTAGTATTTTGCGAAAAAAAATAGGAAGAAAACAGTTTTTATACTGAAAATGTATAAATTTTGAGTTAACCCCCTTTAGAGGAAGCAGTGCAATATATTTTGAACATTTTCTATGGTTTTGAATGTCAATCGAAGATCATTTGAATTTGACAAGAAATTGATTATATAAAGTTAACATTATTAATTTGCATGTATATTTTAAACATTTGTGTGCATATTTAAACTTGCCCTGATTATTACTAATACCAAATGTTATCAACGAAAAGTTCTTAAAAAAGATCTTGGTTGGTCATTTCTAAAAACAGAGACTAGACATAGACTAGACAAATAGATAGACTAGACAAATAGATAGACATCTAGACTAGCGTTTAGACTAAACTTTCTCCCAGACATAAACTGGTCCAAGAAAGTTTTTAAATTTGTATCTACTTGATCCTATAAAAAGTAATACTCAATATAGAAAAAATTGTTGTTAGAAAATTTAAAAAAAGTGTTTATAAAAATTCTCTGAACAGAAGGTGAAGCGGATTTGAAAAGTAAGCCCCTTAATGTTTTAATATATGTAATTAAAGGTCTTACATTTCTTGTGCAAAATAATAATAAAATGTCATGAACAAACAATGTGACCTAAAAAAGTAGTCACATACTTTTTACTGTTAAGTGTAGGAACTTTAATCTTCACACGCACAGGGTGACACCATCATCTAAATATTCTGTTGGAAAATTTTTTTTAGACAAGATAATTGTTTTAATAAAAATGACTCTTGAATGTTACAATTTCACAACTTGAACACAAGAAATAATGAAAATAAAAAAAATTTAATTTTCCTCAAAAAACATTTATTGCTAATTTAGTTATTGACAGTTATCAGCCTGTAGATACTGACTTCAGCTAATGGATACTAACAACTTATTCTAGCATAAAAGTCAGATAAGAAGGTGGATACAGATGGCAAATGTTAAACTTTATAGAGTATTTTAAAAATAAGAAATTATTTCTAAAATAAGTTATTCGTCCGACATGCCCTCAGTCTGTCTATTGTATTGATTGCGTTATCATGTACAATGAACAAATTCGTTTTCGTTAGAAGTTTTATATTTTCCCAGTCGTTTTTACGGTTTTTATTTTCTATTTAACTATAAATAAAATATAAGAAATAATAGAGAAATATGTACTACGTAAAAGAATGGACAAACATTGTACATATTGTATTACAAACAGAAGGAGCTTAAACAAACCACAAAATTTTATAACATCAGTGCTGCAAAAGACCATAAAGAATCTAGTGTTTAAGCATAAAAAAGAAATAAAAGGCAGCGACTTAATCAGCAACAGTAGGACTGAAGGCGATAGCGACTGTGAAAAGAGACAAAAAATAATGTCACTCACTCACTTTCGTTAACCTTGACCAAGAATAATCTGGTTATTGTATACACGTAGATGAGGTAATATCTACATGCCACATTAGGGCTCAATATCTTTTTAAATAAAAGAAAGCACTTTGAAAATAGTGACTTTTGGGTTGTGCGTGCCTACTGAATACAAGGAAAATTCTCTTCTTTAGAAAAATAAGAGAAACATTTTCTTAAGAACAATAAAGATTCTTTAAATTATAAACGTCTAAATATTGATAAAAAAAAATTGATGGTAATGGTAATTAAAAATTTAATTAAATTTGCACCAGTAAACAAGTCACTAGAATAAATAACAACATTTTCTGCAGTAATGTTGTTGATGTAAGTAAACGCGTAATTGATAAAAATTTTATTAAAATTGATTTTATTTTTGATTAATGGTTTAATTAAAAAAAAAAAAAAAAAAATTGGAGAGAGTTTTTTCTGTGTCTGAATACTATAGAAATCATTGTGAGCGCCGTTCCACGATTCGCATTCATATGAGTATACATTCAACAGATTGTTCTACAATTAGTCTGAGACTGTTGAAAGCGGCCTGTTCTTGTCTTAAATCCTTCACTTAACGATGTAGAGAATGATATTAGCTATAACTTTGTATACCATACTTAACAGAGTTATTCCCCTCAACTTTACGTCTTTGGGAGTTTCCCTATTTCGGAAATTTTAAGATAATTCCAGCTTTTATTTCTACTGGTAGTTGACCGGCATCACAGAATGCGCGTATGATTGGCAGTAGTATTTGCGAACTCTGGTTTAGCGAAGTTTTTAGCCAATCCAGTGGCATAGTGTCCTTGCCGGGAGCTTGTTTTATATCTTGCATAAATGGTCGACAGAATATCGGCATATAATTTTGTCCAAATATCAAACCGGTTTTTTCTGTAAGCGGTGATGCTCCCATCGGACGTCTTGAGTGGCTTCTTGGTGCTTTTTCGCTTGTTCGCTAGCTTTTTTGTCGCATTGCGTTTAACCTTACGGCTTTTGGCTTATAAATTAGTGAATTCTTGAATTTATATGCAGCTTAAACTCAGCAACTGTAAATCGGTGTCACATGTATTATATAGAGTTAAAAAAATAACATAAATCAGAGCCAGTTAAACTCTTTTTTTTTAGCTTAAAATGTGTTTAAACCAACAAACCATATAAACCATCTTTAGACGCATAAAATTGGACGTTTAAACCACCAATTAAGACCTTATGATTTATTGGCAACTCCTTAATAAATCTTGTCAAATTCATAAGGTCTTAATTGGTGGTTTAAACGTCCAATTTTATGCGTCTAAAGATGGTTTATATGGTTTGTTGGTTTAAACACATTTTAAGCTAAAAAAAAGAGTTTAACTGGCTCTGATTTATCAGCCCTTAGAGTGGTATGCCGTTGTTGTAGTTTTTGTTTCGCATTACGAGTTCTAGCGGACTTGATTTGTTTCTTTACGACATTAACGCTCAGACCACTCTTTTGGCCTATTAGTGACATTATTGTCCCTTAATTACAAAATTTTGTATAATAATTGCGATACCAAAAATTATGGCAGTTTAATTAATTTGCGAGTCAATAATGGACTTATCGCCACGAAAGGTTTATATAAAATTTTCATTTACATTTATTAACTTTCATATAAATTCAAACCGGAGACCGTATTTTAATACTTTTAAAACCTTTTTTTTGTTTTTTTTTTTTCTTTTTTTTCGAAAAAAAAAATAAATAAAAATCGTTTATGATATTTATCACAAAAGTTGAAAATTATTTTCATTTTTTTTATTGGGATTCTGCTATAATTTACTAATTTTAGTTGCTTTATATAAGAATTTTTTGTTTAGAAAAAATTTTTAATTTAAACTTAAAAAAATTTAAGGAAAATAATAAATTTTTGAAAAATTTTTTGTGATATTCATCGTTAAAGGATTTTAATTTTTTTAATCATGATGGATATTTATTTTTAAAAATATGTAATTATCAATCCTTGAGTTTTTTTCAATAAATGAAAATGAATTTTAATCAACAAAGATAATTATATGATATGGAAATAAAAAAAAGGTTTCGGGTCTCTGGTTCAAACATTACTTTTAAAGTTGTGGCATAAAAGTAATTTTTAAAAATGAAACTAAGTTTTTAGCGATCGGAACAGACATAAATGGGACGTATACAGCTCAATTATGAATAAAAATTCCCTGGGAGTTTTCTCCCTTTTCCCATTTTCCCTATGTTAATTCAATTGTAAAAATGGGAAAAGGGAAAAACTCCCGGGGAATTTTTATTTATATTTGGGCTGATAGTGAAGCAACGGAAATGAAACGCCTCACAACGAGATACCCGGAATTGCAGGGGTTGAGGGGTTTAGCGCTTTTAAAGAATACTGCGTATTTTTTGACTAAATTTAATCGCCAATAGCAGCTTTTAAATCGAAATGGAACAATGGCTTGTTGCAGCTGACATAAAGAGTCGAAAGTGGATCGGCCACTTTCTACGCCCAAAACGACATCACCGGAAATTCCATCAAACGTGTTTTGTGGCAAAGTTTTAATTTTCATAATAGTTATTCGTGTCCAATCTTATTTCGATATCGATATTTATACAAAAGCAAAAGATATTTACATCAAATAAAATGATTTCCTGAAGTAGCACTTACTTATATCAGAGGAACATTCTAACCCTCCGAATATTTTTTTATGGGTTTTGACCCATATGGAAACTTTATCGTGTTTAGGACTTTTTAAATTGCTGAACATTCATACACACTCATTTTTTCAAAAAAGCGCCTGAGTTAAAATCTTGTACAGGGCACAGGCCGGAAAGTTGACCCTCTTATAGCTTTCTGGTCAACTGCAAACGAGTTCCACCCTAATATTTCCTTATTTTTTGTAACATTTTATTAGAGAACTTCTGCAAGAAGCTAAAACGTTGATAGAAATATCTAATAAACCAAAGAATAAATCAAAGAAAACATCGTTTAAAAAAAATTTTAACTGAATTAAATATGCATATAAATTATAAATTTACCTTTCAATGGAAATTTTAATTTTTTATGACCAACATTAAATCTAGTGTATCAAGATGTTATTTTATAAACTTTTACATTTTCAAACAGAGGTGGTCACCTCTGGTGTGAAAGCAATGTTTAAAAACAATCTATTTCGTTAATGCGGTCTGATTTTGCGGTAAGTGAAATTTATAAACTTCATCCAATTATTATTGGATGAATATTTATTCCGATTTAAAAATAATAAATAAAATAAATTTCTCCTTAATTAACCCATCAAGGTGTCGCTATATTTCGTGTTTTATCAATTGCATCAGAATTATATTTGTCTTATTGTCTCTGATTAACAGTTTTTTCAGTTTTTTTAATTTTTCACTCACTTTAAAGTGTTCATGTTTAATTAATTCTGTATTTACCATTTTATATTGACATTTTAATTTAAATAATGTCAGGCAGTGTTTTTCTGGATTTCGCTATAAATTTCTTATAATTAAAACTTTAATCCTTTGGCAAGTCAATCAAATATTTAAATTAAAAAATTACTTTTAAGGCTTTTAATGAATTCGAATTTATGCACCATTTTCGAAACGACCACAACAAAAAATTTAATTTCATCAGTTTGCAACACAAGCAGTATGAGAGTGTGCAACTCCTTTTATAAGCAGCGTGTTCGGTGAAGGTCATGTCTTGAAAAAAAAAAAAACTGAATATAACTTTATACAATACTTTTGTTAAAAAAGAAAATTGAAAGGAAAATGCTCGCATTAATCCAGCATAAATTTACACATCCTGGAGAAAAAAATAAATTTTAAACGGCATTATCGCCTCTGAAAAGTGCAGAAGACTGAAAGTCCTTAACAGGGAAAAACAAACAAAAAAAATTAAAGAACAATTAAGTGACGGTATAAAGGAAAGAAACAGTTGTTAAGGATTAAAGAAATTTTTGTTCTTTTTTTTGTGAAAATTGCTTAGCATTAAAATGAATTTTCAGCTATTACAAGTATTTTATATAAAATGAGAATGCTGGAGGATAAAAAAAATGAATTTGCATTTTAAGTTAAGAATATTAATTTATAAGACAAATTATTTTACTAGAGACAATTTAAAGAACTTATATGTAAATAGCTGATCTTTGAAGGTGGCTTAAATTTTTTAGGTCTTTTAAGGCCTTTTTGCAATTTTTAAGGAAATTGTTTTGGAACTTTTTTTTTATGTTTTTTTTTTGGTTTGTCAACGCAAATAAAATAAAATTTAACAGGAGAACATAGTTTTAACGCACAATTACCAGAAACATTTCCACAAAAAAATCTTGCCACCTCCCCTTTCAACTTTAGTTTAAAATTTCATTTATGTAAACATTAAACTATTTCTAAAACGTTTTAACAATACACAAACACACACGGTGAAACCCTCTAAAATGGCAACATTCTTTAGTAAAAAATAAACTGGAAAAAATTTCAATAAACTCTAAAGGAATATTGTTTTTCTTTGTTTCTATGCCATAAAAATAAGCGGAAAAATGCCAAAGCAATTTAAAGTCCTTTTCAAAAACACAACAACAGCCTGAAATGGAAAATAGAAGAAAAAAAGTTTGTAATTTATTGAAAGTTTAGTTTTCTAATAGTTTTCGGTACCCAACTCTTAAGTAAATCAAGATTTTGTCCATTTTGAAACAAAAATATACAAAGTTTGATATATTTGCAACTCTTTGTTGTATTGATCAATCTAACATTGTCTCGATAGCTTGTCTAGAAATTTAATCGTTTAATAATGATAAGTAATACAAGTACAGTGAATTATTCTCCCTTAACAAACACTACCTTTGAGAGAACAATTGTGTTCTTCGGAAACTGTTGCCAGCCTGGTCTAGGCAGCGTTCCGATGGCAAGCATTAGTGGTCAAGTTTCAGGATTGATATTAAAACACATTTATGTTTAAAATCATTTTAAATACAAAACTCATTAGATTTCTATCTCACAAAGTATTATGGAATACGTGAGACTTGTGAGATAGTGTAAACTAGCCTTTAATATAGCCCACAAATAATAATAACTGATTACTTATCGTTATCATAAATTAACAGCTTTTGCATTTTCAGAAATAATTACAACTGCCGTGGCAGCAAAGGTGACTTTTACTCTGTAAAGATGTATTTGGGTAGTTGCACTGCACATACTAATTTGAACTATAACGTGTGACCTTAAGTTGATTTTTTTAGATTGTCATTTAAAACGGCACGTGTTTACAAAGTTAAAGCTTAAAACTATTTACGTTCAACATAATTAACTTTGTTAACAAACTTTCCGACTTTAGACTTTCTTTTAAAAACAAACAATAAAAATACTTGCAAAAATTAAAAAGCCTCCTTCAAATAGAGTAGGGCAGGCATAAGTACTACATTTCCTTTAATGTTTACCTGAGCAAATAAATACTCTCTTACAAAAAATTATATCCATACATATACACGAATATATCATGTATATGTTTAGATGTATACCCAGCGGGAAAACTCAGAAGACCTTCTTTAAGGCCTTTTTAAAGGCCTGCTTAAAAGATTTTTTGATTCAATTACTATTCTTATCTAACTGCTAAAGAAGGCCTCAAGAAAGCCTCGGCTCTTTGGTATAAAAGGTAAGATACACCTTCCACACTCGCTTCTGTGAGAAGGGAGTAGAGAAGGAGTAACATTTTTTGTATTGTTTTTTTGCACAAGCAAAAGCAAAATCAATTTTTTTTGGTCCCGTTGCCCTTTTTACGTGTGTAAAAAAGATATGAGTATGGAATGGAGCAAGAAGGCCTTGTACATCCAAAAGAAGGGGTACAGAGGCCTTCTAGAAGGCCTCCCTACTCCTTCTTTTTCCCGCTGGGTATGAACCAACACATACACTTGTAAACACTTATTCATACATATGCATATTATATGTATACAGCTTGCACCTGTAATGTTTGCTGTAGTTTTCGAGCTAAACAAATACAGGCAAAGTGGAAAAATGGAAAAATATAAACTTTTTTTCTAGTACATCATGAATTATTTAGGAGTTTTTTCTATTTTTTTTTTTTTTTTGTTTGTTCATTGCAACCTTTCATCCATTTATTCATTCACTCACTCATTCTTACTTTCTTTCCTTTTTAACAAAACAGAACAATTTCGCTGTTGAAGAGAAAACTAACAACAAAAATATAAGCAGAATTAGTTTTGAACAACAACAACAACTGAAAAATAAAAAAAACAAATACATACATACTAATGAAAATATTTAATAAGGTCATAAAAAGCAGGATACCAGTGCCACTCATACACGCTTGTTACAACTTGTTGTGCAAATAAATTTATACAGTTGTATTATTAAGTTTTTCTTGTTCAGCGATAATTCTGATAAAGTCGTTATAAAAATCTCTTACGATACTGTTGTAGTGGTTACACACCAAAGAAAAAAATCCTTGAACTCTTATCTGACGACTTTGCTTCAATAAAGCAAACAGAAACGAAATAAACCCGAAAGAGTCACACAAAAATATTAATCCCTGTTGATTTAAGTCCTTGGGTTTATTAAAATATATGCCTACAAAGAAGAAAATACTGTACGTTCATAAACTATAATGTGTTTCTTGACCAAAAAAAAAAAAAAAAAATGAGGTAAAGGTAAAATAAAAGAACCAAATCGTCCATTAAAAAAGGTTGGCTAAGTTCACAAGAATTTGTGATATGCAGCAGACTGAAAGTAGTAAATCTGAATTTAGGTCCCAATCAGCAGGATCTAATTGCATTCTAAGTAAATTTCAGACAGACTTAAGTTGACAAATCTTAAGAGATTTGTACGATCTCTTGCGATCGCGGCTGACCAAAGATCCTATTTAGTAGCAAGGGAGTCAGAAGCCGCTCGTGGTATATACTATACTTCTTGTGGGAAATGCTGTCGTCTTTCAAGGAGTTTGTCTTTGCGGAAATTTTACTAGACTGTTAATTAGTACTAATTCCAAAGTTACACTTTTACAAATGGAGTGCAGCGGATAGATGTTTTTTCAGGTGGTTGTTGTGGTTTAGACCAGGGGTGTAACGAAACGATACCTATACTAAAAAAGAAATATCGTCGATACCGATACGAGTATTAGATTTAAATTCAAGGTAAAATTAACAAAACTCATGTAAAGTAATTTTTTTATTATACAAAATTACAGCAAATGAGATTATTAATATTAAAATTTAAAAACTTAAGTATTTCTACGCCATGTTCTTTATTTTGGGTTTAACATTTTATTGCGCCAGTAAGCGCGGATATGCGTCTCTTTAAAAATTAGAAGATCTAAGGTGTCTCTAGACTTCTTTTTTAGCTGAACCACAGCTCCAAATTTTCTTGTAAGATTTTCATAAATGATCCAAAGGTCATTTCTTGTAGACTTATCAAAACTTTTACTAGGTGTAGGGGTGGTTTAATCAATTATCGTATTTTCTAATAATGTTCGAAGACTTTTAACTAGCTGAGCAGTATGTGATGGGAATGGCGGCCAGGAGTATTCTTAGACTGAGGGAATCAGGACTGATGGGGAATGTCACTCAGGGTCACTCACGGATCCTGAGTGAGATTGAGGCGTGTGGCTATTGCCTGGGACCTCCCGGATCCACAGATTATGTGGGCACTAGGGTGGATTTTGGGCGGCTGCCGGAGGTAATAGTTCCTTCTAGGGAGAGCTGGTCAGGTAGGGGCAGATTATTTAGTGGATTTGCTATTTTCACTATGGCTCGAAGATGAGGGGCACGGGTGCGGGGGTCTACATTGAGGATCTGAACATCAGAAGGTCATATAGGCTTCCTGACGACTGCAGTGTCTTTCAGGCGGAGGTTCTGGGGGTCATGAGGGCCGTGTAACTGATAAGGGACAACATTGATAGGGGCTCGGAGGTCACTATATATGTGGACAGCCAGGCGGCTCTTATGGCCGTAAGGGGCTGTTATGTGAACTCCAAGCTGGTTGATGATTGTAGGAAGGCTCTTGGAGCAGTCTTAGGGGAGTATTTGCTAAGGTTGTGCTGGGTGCCGGGTCACTGCGACATAGTCGGCAATGAGGTTGCTGATGTTGGCGAGACAGGGCTCGGAGATGGAGGATCCTAACTGTTTGGAGGCGGTTAGGCCTCCAATGGCATTCTATTTTGGAAGAATCAGGGAATGGACTGTGGGCGCGACCAATCGGGCCAGGGGGAACCGAACGGACTGTCGGGTATCACGGACGCTGTGGCCGGTGCTTAGTAGGTCCGATTCGGTTTTGCTGATGGGCAGGAGTAGGGTCTGCGTTAGGACCATGATAGGAATGATCACGGGCCACTGTATGATAGGCAGGATGGCGGTGAGGATGGGATCCGGATTGTCGGATATGTGCAGGTTGTGTGAGGACCCTGAGGAGTTGGAGACGGTGGAGCACATTCTGTGCCACTGTCCCAGGTTGCAGGGCAGCAGGCGGAGGTGGCTGGGCAGTAGATTCCTGGGCGAATTAGGGGATGTCTCGGGTTGCGGACTCGAGAATCTGATAGGATTCGTAATGGGGATGGCCTGGCTGCGCGAGAGTAGGCTGGGTGCTGGACGCACGTAGGGCGTATTTGGTTGAGTAGGATTTCTCTCGGGTTTGGTCCGGAACCTTCTTTCTTTCTTTCTTATTTATCCTATGCTTTCTCTGTTTATTTCACTAACTTTCTATCTCTCTAGGGCTATCTCTGAATAAGGCATCACAATGGACCATATTGGTCTCTGGGTGAGGGTGTGAAGGAGACTTCACACCGGCCTTTCTACCTACCTACCTTTAACTAGCGGAATAGCGTCAGGCAGTGGCTTCGCTTATGGATTTTGTGGTGTGTTAGAAGTAACCCAGCATTTGTAGTGAAGTTATTTCTCACAAAAATCATTAAAAACAAGCAGAGAAATCTTAAAACGTACAAATACATATAAGATTTATCATTGATAGATCATTTTACTACTATGGATCTAAAGAAAAAACGGCTAAAGCTGCAGGTCCATACCAAGCGTTCAATGCGCTTATGCATCTTCAAAAAGCAGTAGTAGGATTCCATTCTAATTTAGCATGCGTTTTGAAAAAAGGTCAAAAAAAAAGAAATGTTATGCTCTGCTATTGAATAAAAAAAGTATCGCCAGTAAAATATCGCCGATACAGATGTATCGGCAAACTCGAAGTATCGTCGCTATAATGGTATCGGTAGTCGTTAAATTCCTGGTTTATAGCCGAAGTCGCGGAAAGGCATATCCCAAAACTTCTCCTAAAGGGCTGATTTTTCTCCACTTGTAGGAAAGTTCAGACTGAAGAGGAACTATCCTTAGATGCTGTTGCAACTCAACAAATAATGCTAGAATTTTTCCAAAAGCAGCGGAGGTTCGATATCTTCAGTACCTAAACAAGGAGGGAGTGTATAATCTTTCCCTCACAAACCGGAAGGTTATTAAGCACATTGTTTGTCATCTAGTGGATAAGTTCTATCCGCTATCCAAAAGATTTGCGGCAGACTTGGGCCAAATATAGCACCACAGAGGCACCACGGTATGCTTGAGGTAATTTAATCGAGTTAGTGGCTGATTTATATCTTCGTCATGTCGGCTAACTACAAATTTAGTTTAGTATCTTAACTTGTAGTGTATGTTGCTTGCACCAACAATAATTTATATACTTTTGCCATTTTTATATTGAGCAATAAGACTGAAACCTTGAAGATGTTATGCTCTAAGGAATATCTATATAGGAAACGATTTTACAATGTTTCTTACAACAATTTTCGACCAAGAACACAGAATTCACGGCATTTTGTAAAGGCCTACACAATTATTTTATTATATTTATTTTTTTTTAAATTGTCAACAAAGGTCCATTGATTTTTACGCCAAGTTCTGGAAATCGAATTAGAGTAAAACTGAAATAGAACACATTTTTTTTTATCATGTGTTCATTAAAATATTTTGTTTGGTGTACCTCAAACTTTGAGTACCACTTACTACTCTTAAAATCAGAAAATGCTGCGTTCATTCAAAAAAAACATGAAATTTAAAATCTCTATCAATTTCATATCTAAATCAAGCCACAAAATGGCTTAATTAGCAACACTGTGCTCAATGGGATTTTATAAAATTTTAAAACAAAATACCAGAATATTTTTGTATTTAGCAATTCGGTTTATTTTATTGTATTTGTTAAACAAAAAAAATATTGCTTGTTTAGAATACGTTTCCGTTTTATTTTCGTATTCCAAAAAAAATAAAAATTTACATTGACACACACACACATACTTACATTAAAATACACCTGTATTTATTTAAGTATTGTCTACAAACACACAAATTATTCGACCCAGTCAGTATTTGATAACATTATTAATCATATTTGAGTCTGTTTTTACTCCTCTGAATGAGTCATTAGTAAGATAATTTTCTGAATATTAAAAAATACTTTTGTCAGAACTTTTGCGCTTTTTAAAAGTAATTTATTAAGGCAAATATCAACGCAAGTTTTCTGAGTGTCACATTCATAAAATTAAAGCAACTATTTACAACACATATGACACAATAGAACACTTTGTGAATTGCCAAATTAAAGTGACTAGACTTTTGAGTCGAGTTTCTAATCGTTTACGAGTCATTTTTGGGTCGTATTTGAAAACATTCATAAGTCTTTAACGATTAATATGATCAGATCATATGTAATAGCTTGAAAATCTTTTAGAAGTAATTTTTCAGAAGTGTTTTCAATCGTTAATGAGTCAGTTTCAGTCCATTCTGTCGTTTTTGTCGCTTAAAAGTCTTTTTCTTGCAATATTTTGCAGCTTTTCATCGTTATTTTTGCTTTGCTGTTTTTTCCTTAAAACTTACAACAGGATTCTACTTGAATCAAATCCAAAAATTCTAAATTTGCTACCATTTGACACTTTCTTCAAAACTAAGCAAAATATTGTCTTGTAAAAATCAAAAACAGGACCAGCATTACATTAATCACTCCAACAAACATTTAAAGCACTGGCATTTCGAAAACATGTTTCATATTTAAATCGTTTATTTATGAAAGGCCTTAAGTCCATTTTTTTTAGCGAGGACCGTTTATTACGAAAATCGGTAGGGCATATGATAATACGTCAGTTTTTTTTTTAAAAAAAGTTTATTTTTGTGACAAGAGGCTGTTCATAAACAATCGATTGATTTTTGCAACTGATGAACATTTTGTCAAAAACCAAATCATAATAATCAGTTTTTTATAGTTCAACTAAGCGAAATATTAAAAAAAAAAACTTTTTAAAAAGGTTACATTTCAAGCCCCTGCATGATCTTTTTCTGATCGTTGTACATGTTGTTTTGTGTTTTTGTCAATTAATTAATTTTTATGCGTAAGCAGAAATACTTTTTTTTAAACTTTTTTCAAACGCGCAAGTTAATTAATTATATAATCAGTTTTAAGTCATCTAAAGTACTCACAAAGACTCATTTCAGTGATTTGTTACAAAAATACTCATATGGATGTGTCCCAAAAGATACACAATTTGTGAATCCTTCCTGTCAATGGAATGCTGCCTGTGCTAGTAAATATGTATGTAAATGTTTGCATGTGTGAGTTCATTTGCAACTTGTTACCAACAACAAACTCCACTAACATTTAATTGTATACGTTGTTTACTTATTTGCATTGTTATTGTTGTTTATTTTGTTGCTATTTGTTTTAACATTTCGACAATAAAACCGATATGCGGTTGTTTGTTCTGTTTGTTGCTGGAACCCTTTAGGTCATTGATTATATTTATGTTAAATAAAACTTTCATTAATATTAAAATACTTGAAATGCTATTTCTTAAATCGGCAACAACAACATCAGCTAAAACACTAACGGTAAATAGTAGCAGCAGTTGCTGGTAATAGCTACAAAAAATATCGGGAAACGGAAATTGAAATTAATACGTGTACAAGGAGAGTCTACTCCAACATTGTGTTTGTATGATTGTGTTAACGTAAGCCAGTGAGTGTGTGTATGTGTTGCACATATACAACTACATTAGTTTATTTTTAGGTGCTGTAGAACTAAATAAAAACAAAATTTGCAGAATATTTTAAAATATTAAATGGTTTTATTTCTACCTTTAGGTGACACACTGATGGAAATAATAACCGGGGTCGTTTTAAGCCTTTAAAGGGGAATAAATATTTTATTATTGTGCTTAAAAGGCTTTAGCAGTATTTTATTAAAATTGCTTAAGAGTTTTTTGATAAGTTAACCAAATAAACTCTTATTTATATATCTTAAAAAAAATATCCTTTAAAAAATTACCATGATAAAAAAAACATATAAGAAAGTAAAGTCGATCAAGCTCGACCATATTTTTCCCTACACTACAGTATTTAGGTGAATCCTATTTGGGGCCCATGGGCATCCATGGACCCGCCAGAATAAAATTATGTTATGAGGTAAAAATTCAAAAAAGTGTTCTTTGTACAGAATATTATCAAGATATCAACATGAGATTTTTTTCTTCTTAAAGCGATTTTTGCAACAAATTGCATTAAATTATCTCCCTGTACTTTGCGCACAAAGTTAATAAGATGGATGGACGGACAGTATTAGCTTGATATAAAAAGTGATTCTGAGTCGATCGGTATACGAAAAAGGTTGGTCTAGTGGGACCAATATTTTAAGGTTTTACACACTTCAGCACAAACGCATATTACACTCTCCATAATATCTAATTATGAGTATTTTAAAACAATAATTACACTGTGCTCGATTTTGACAATTTTTTTTAAAAGCTGGACACCCTACCCGTCAAGCTACTTAAAATACGCTGATTTGAATGGTGGTAGTCATTTTTCGAATAAAGCGTTCGTATTCGCGATTAAAAATTTCAATAATAAAGTGCCATAAGATGATTATCATTTAAGCTTTTGGGATCACTTTTTAATTTAAATCAACACAATTCTGTTAAATGCAATTTTTCGTTATTTTTTTTCTTTCAAATTTGATTGCCGTAATTGTTTTATGCTTAACGAATTTATGTTAATAAATTTTTTTTAATTGTTTAAAATTCGAAGAATAACTAAAACATAAAGATTCAAGTATTTGGAGATATCTATTTAATTATTTTATAACATTTTTATGACAAAACCGTGATTAAAATTTTTAATTCATTTTATAAAATTAGAAAGGCATTTTGTAACTTTAATTTAAAACAGTTCAAATACATACATCATTAACATCTAAATAAAAATAAATTAAAATTTGGCACATTCTTTAAGGTTCTGCTTGAGACGCCTAAAAAATTTAACAAATTTTCGAGTCATAAAAAATTTAAAGTGATTGATTTTGAATGTAAAACTGCAAAAGCTATAAAAAACTTAAGATCAAGAAATTTAAGCAACAAAATTTTAAAAAAACAACAATAACAACAACAAAAACTGACTTAACCAACTTGTCTTTTCAATTTTGGGCCCAGTTTTTTATTGTCAGTAAAAAATGAGAAAAAACACATTTTTTAGATTCCTTTAATAAATTAAAGCCAAAATTAAAGAAATATTTTTACTGAAAGCAATTCCCCTGCAAAAAATGTTGAATAGCCTTAAAATATTTATTTGGGGATTTTCAAGGTATGATATAATGATTTACAGGGTATGTTTTTAAAGCGTTTTATTTTAAAAAAAAGTGTTGCACATTTCGCAAGATTTTTTTCAGAAAACAAAACTTTTATTTCTTAAAGCGCATGCTTTTCAATTTAATAATCGATTTCTCATCCAAAATATAATTTATTTCGATTAACGATTGCAACAGGATCATCGGAGTCGAATACTATTGTCCACTTTTCTTTTACTAAAGCTACGGTCACACTTATTAAATATTTGATCAAATAAGCGTAACCCCTACTTTTGTTAATAGTAAGTGAGATTTAAAATGGTCTTAATATTACAAAATAAACTAATTATACTACTAGACGTAGCAAAAAACAGTTTTTTGTAAGATGTGGTATTTTAATCAAAATAAATATTGAAATTATGCGAAATGATTTTTTAGCTTGGTTGTTGGTCCCGTTTTTTTTCGTCAAATATTTGATAAGTCTGACCGTAGCTTAAGAATATTAAGTGATTGTTTTTATATCGCCACCTACAATCCAAAAGGCCGTAGGCGTCAAAAATTCCAAATCGATTTTTTGATTGATTATGAAGTATTTTGGTAAAAAAATTTTTTTCTGTTAGCAAACTCACTTAACCAAATACCAATAATAATAAAAAAGCATATTTATGCTTTTTTTGCATATTCATTTGTTTTTTTTATTAGCCTGACATATAAAAACTTTCCCTAAGGATTTATTATCCACTTGAATAATGAATGGATGATTGTTTTTTTGTTCTTGTATTTTTTTTTTTCGAATGAAACCCATACATACAAAAAGATTAAATTTAAGGTTTCTTAAGGGATTTTCTAATATTCTTCGGGATTTAAACACGCTACAATAAGCACACCAGCTTTAAGGAAACCTATCAAAAATATTCTTAACTTAGGTATTACGGAAAACGAAAATAGTTTTTCAAAGCTTATAATTCAAAAACTGGCAACCCAATTTTCACAAATATTTAACGATTTCGAATTTTAGCTTGCATATCTTAAGTTGCATTTTTAATTGTATTTTAAATTGCATACAGTTAACAAAGCAATAAATTACTTTTTAAGGTCGCTTTTGCTCTTAGAACTTCTGCAAGTGTGTGCTCACTTTAAAATTTTTTTTAAATATCGAATTTCAAATTCTGTGGGTTCTTTTTCACAGACATCTACAAGAAATTAAAACAAAAAAAAAAAAAAAAAAAAAAAAAAATAAACAACAAAATCTGTATAAAATATGTTAAGCCCGTTTAAATTGTTTTTGTTTTTGTCTGGTTTCTTGCTGCTTTGAATTTAAATCATCATTCATGAACGACTTTTGTGCGTTGAGTGTGTCGACGTCCGTTAAAAGATAATTCTGCTTTTTATATAAAACAAGTGTTACCCGTTTTGCTCCGCCGGGTCTTTTTAATTTTATATTGCATAGCTGCATCCAACAACAATATATTTTGTTTTAATTTTTCTTTTAATTATGATTTGATCCTTATTTTTCTTTTTAATGATGTCCTTAAAGTTAAGAAGCTTCACACAGAAAAAAAAACACTCGGGATAAATCAAGTTTTTTCTGATTATTTTAAGTACGAGTCGTACTCAAATATTTAAGTACGAATAACACTAAAACGTACTTAAAACAATCCTAAATGGGATTACTTTTGAAAATCAATCCCGGAATTTCTTGAAATAAGTATAAAATTCTTAAATCAAGTAAAAAAATATTAAACTTTTCCTTGTGTTAACCGGCTTACGCATGTTTTGATTTTCTATACACATTGAAAAAAGGTCTAGCCAGACTCATATGTACCTCGAAGGGTTAAAGAGTAAATTTGAACTATTGCTTCTCATTTAGTTTATATTTTTGGTTAAATATGTAGATAAGATTTCTAAAGTAAAAACTATATCGGTCCCCGGTAGGCTAGCTAGTAGTGAGCTAGTCTTTCCGCCCCGGGGTTGCGGGTTCGATTCCCGCCAGAGACTCTGGTTCCTGCAGACAAGCGTAAAGCTTCGCGGGATTAGCTTAGGGAATTAATAAAAAAAAAAAATAAATAAATTAAAAAAAAAATTAAGTCTTCATTAAAATAGTGATAAAAATATTTTTTTCAATAAAATTGTGTCATTAAAATCTTGTTTATTTATCATCAAATTAATGAATATTTTCATGAATATTATGAAATAAAATTATTGAATCTAATAAAAATATATTTATTCATCCAGTGAATAACATTCATAGATCTAATGTAATGTTTCATTAAATACATTTTAATGAAACCGGTTTCATTGATCCAACGAAGCGATGCATAGGTTCCTTCTAATGCCATTTTTTAAGGGATTAATCTCAAAATTCATTAGTATTGTGAAGAAAATTCTTTCAGTGTATAGATACTTTAAAGTTTAAATGTTTAGGGTTTACTGTTACACTTATTTAGATAAGATTGAGTTGTGGTTCTCATTTCTATCCCATCCCGCCCAATGTTTATTTTTCACTTAACTTTGGAACGACAAAAAAACTTTTTTTCAGCGTGTAGTTTAAAAAAAAAATTATAAAAAAAATATTTTCAGACTTCTAAGATGAGTCACATTCTAGACTTAAACTTTAGCTAAATGCGATAATATGTATTTACCTTGTATGGGGGATACTTCCCTTGGATATAACATTTACCTATTGCGCCAATTTTGAACATGCTTATTGAAATTAATCCTCTATTAATGCTTTAAAAAGTTTGAATGCTCCAGATATAATAGAATATAAGTTTTTACTATAATCGGGGAAAAACTTTCACCCTGCCCTTATCGAAGCAGTTTTAATTCAGATTTTTTCGCTATTGATACTAAGAAAATTTAAAATTGTATGCTATTATAGTTTTCTTAATAAGCGATAATAAATATTAACCTTGCATTAGGTATTTATTTCCCCCTTTCCTTTTGTGGCATTTTTTGAAATTTTTAGATCTAAGTACGCCCTTTTTCTAGGGTTCAGCTTTCCTTCTTCTCCTACCAAGACAACTTTAAGCCTGGTAAGGCAGAATAATGCTCTATTAAAGCATTAAAAGTTCAAGTTTTTATAGCATTCTAAAAATGCGATAATAATGAATCACTTTTTATGGGGGACTTCTTTCCTCCCTCCTACTAAGGCAATAATTAATCTAGTAATGATTCTAAGAAAGTTTGAAAGCTCAGGTTTGTATAGATTTCTAAAAAGCAAGAATAATAATAACTTTCCTCCCTGCTTCTAAAGAGGCGATATTTAACCTTCAGTTCTTAGAAAGCTTTACATTATACAAATTTTTTTTTTTTTTTTTTTTTGAGAACAATAAGTGATTACTTTGATAGGAGGAACCTTTCCTTCTGCCCATATCTAGATAATTTACAACGTTATATTTCAGTTTAAACTATAAAAGTGCTCATATATGATTACAAATTCCAAAGTTAATACTTTGCTGTCAAAATTTCTTAAAAATTGGTCCAGCGCTTAACAACAAACAAACAAACATACATTAATTTTTCTATATACATATTGAGGTAAAAGAAATAATAAAATCAAAACTTTTTAGATTTGTTTTAATGTTAAAGTATTTTATATTTTTTTTTTTTTCATTAAGTTTAAAGAAAAAACAACTAAAAACGAAAAAATTTGTTTTCTTCAATAAAAATGCCGCATTTTGGGTGTTGCGGTTTAAAGACATATTTATGGTTTTGTGTGTTTTTTTATTTTTTTCAGATTAACGCTGCCTCCCTCTATTGATCAGTTTTATTTTGGTCGATGTTTGCTATTGTATGCAAAATTTCTGTTTCTGTTTTTTGTTCAGTAGTTGTTTCCTCTTCTGCTTAAGCGAAAAATAAAATATATAATTTCTTGCATTTGTGTTATTTTTATTATTATTAAACGGGAAGGATATTGGTAGAAATAAATATATTATTATGCATTAAATTGAAAACTTTCATAGAAATGTTCGTTTTGTTGATTTGTTCGTTATTTTAACCATTAAATGCGGTTTGCAATATTTTATGGTTGTGTTTTATATTCAAATGGTTAAAACAACATTGGCTATTTTCTAATGAAAGTATTGCAAACAGAAAACCAAACATTTGTAAGGCCTTACCCTTTTTGAATTGATAATAAACTATATATATTGTATATAAAAATGAAGTTTTTAAAGCTTTTTAACAAATGTTTTTTTTTTATTTTCAGGTAAATTTAAACAAATTGGTAATGAAGACAATTTCCAATTTACATGCTTAACAAGTAAGAAAATTGTATTTTTAATGTCTAAACTTATTTAAGACATTGTGCAAACAATTATCTTATTTAAGACTGAATGAACTCGTTAAAAAAACCTATTTTTCATATGATTTCTTTGTCATTCTTCTATCCCACTGGAGCATAATATTTTTAACACACATTCATTTGAGGTTCAATATTATGGTTGTCTCCAATTATCCTATGGTTAATATTAATATGCCAACAAATAATAATTGCATGGTCGTTTATCAACAATAACTTTTGTATTTGTATTTTTTTTTTGGTGCCTTTCTAATACAACAAGATACAGTATTTTATAAATTACAGTATTATTGGGTGATTTCTTAAGAGCTATAGGAAAGTTCAAAAAAAAACACATAAAATTCAGAAAAATGCATGAAATCTTTTTTTGAATCGATAGTACGGTCCATATAATTTAATGTTTGAAGATTATTTCATGCAAATGTTGACCGTGACTGCGCCTCAAATGATCCATCCGCTTAGTTCAATTTTGGCATACTCCTTCCAACATTTCGGCCGGTATCTCATGAATAAATGCTTCAATGTTGTCTTCCAATGCGTAAATTGAGCTTTAACATAGCCCCACAAAAAATAGTCTAATGCCGTTTAGTCGCACGATCTAGGCGGCCAATTGACCGGTCCCGAACGTGAAATAAAATGTTCACCGAACTCGCCTCTCGATAAGTCCATTGTTAAGCGTTCTGAGTGGCATCTGACACCGTCTTGTTGAAACTACATGTCATGCAAGTCAAGCTCTTGCATTTTAGGCAAAAAAAAGTTGGATATCATCTCACGGTAGCGCTCACCATTCACAGTTACGTTACGATTTGCATCATCTTTGAAGAAGTACGGTCCAATGATGCCACCAGCGCATAAACCGCACCAAACTGTGACTTTTTCTGAATGCATTGGTAGCTCTTGCAATCCTTCTGGCTGATCTTCACTCCAAAATCGACAATTCTGCTTATTAACGTACCCATTGAGCCAAAAATGAGCTTCGTCGCTGAACACAATTTTTTGGATAAATTTTTTGATAATTTTTGATAATTAAATTCAATAATTTGCAAGCGTTGTTCGTTTGTAAGACGATTCATGGTTAAATTATAGACCAAACTGAAGATGTATGACAGTGAAACAAAACACGAAACGTGCGTCAGCTGTTTAAACCAGTGTTGCCAAAAATATAATTTCTAAAAAATCACCCGATAGAATCCGATTAGTTATTAAATATTAATGAACATTTTACACAAAGTATGGACTTAAACCTAAATACATATTAGAAAGATCAAACATATAAAACAGTAATAATTTTAGAACTTTTTACTCTTTTAGCCATATTTTAGGAGTAACATGTCCCGGCTGATAAGCAACCATACAATTTTTTTTCAACGGCAATATGGACTCATATCAGATTTGTTTCAAAATGTTTCAAAATCCTTCAAAATTTATTACAAAGCAACTTGCTATCAATTCCAATTTTTCAGAATCAGCCAGGATATTAGCCAGCTTTTTTATTTGTAACCAGTGATGTCAACTCTTCACTACTAAAAAAAGAGATTTTATTACAAACAAAAAATAACAAAATTTATTTACTACACTGAAATTGCGAAAGATTATTTTATTTGCATTATAACATTTTATACAATCTTTGATCAACAAAAACTCAAATAATCGATAAAATAAACTTTTTGTTTTATTGTAAAAGCCATTTTCGTTAACTAATTAGAAAAATTCCAACGTTACAAGACAACCAATGCAGTATTTATAAAATTTTTTGGTCAAAAACTATATGATTTTTTCATGGCTAAATGACATGAAAAATGGCTAAATCTATCCACCAAATGGTTAAACTGGCAACACAGTTTGTTTCTAGTAGAAAAGTACATTTGCAATAACTTGATGAAATTAAAACGTACCAAATACGAATCTAAAATGTTTTGAAAACGCTGTAAAAGGCACATGGTCTACACAAAAAGGATAAAAATTTTGGTTTAAAGCTTTTACGTTCACTGGACGTTCCAAAAGGTGCCGAAAATTATTTCTCGGATAGAAACAAATATGTCTATATTCATAAGTCAACCAAATAAACGTTAAAACTTACCTTCTAGTATTTCAAGTAGATATTATCTACTTGTCAAAAGAAAACCCCCCAAAATATGTTTTCAATAAAAGTTTTATCAAAAAAAAAAATAAAAGTTTTATATTCGGCGAATCTTATGCACCCTTCACATTTGTATGAGGTCTAGGTGAAACAACAGGCCGATTTATATGTATAAAAATTTCTGAGCAATATTGAGCTTTTCTACTTCATATGGTATGGGCGCTAATGTGCCGACGGCTTTATATCGCGGAAAGGTAACTATTGGGGGATTCACAAGGTTTGCTATTAAGTCATATCGTCATAATGTCCTAAATAATAGTTTACAACTGTTAAAAAAAATACTGTTGTGTTTCAAACAAAATAAAAATTTTAATGCTGTGTTCATTGATTCGTCATAACTGTACAGTAGAAACCTAAATTATAAGCGGTTGCCCACAGCAGTCATATATATTTTTTGTGATTATTATAAGACATATGACTATACAACTTTATGACTACCTTGCGAATCCCGCATATTTGTCTATAACTCGGTTATATATGCAAAAATGCATTTCAAGTAAATTTAAAATGCAAGAAAAAGTTGCCCCATTTTTAAATCCTTAATTCATTCCACTTTAGAGCATATGGCTTCTGTGAGCGATTTATATATAATTTTAGCAGTTCATTTCATACCGATCTACTTCAGGTATTTAGTGCTCGTCCGCGACGTCTGCTACCGGGATGGTTCCTTTCTAGTGCTGCCTTTGTGATACTATTTCTTAGTCTGCGCAATGTATGACGCATCAGTGTCCATTTTTTCTGGCTATTTGGATGGTTATTGGCTCCTAATTTGATATTCTCCACAGCTCTTAGTTTTATATTGTATTGGGCAAAAACATTCTTTTAGTATGTTATTTGACATCTGCCAGGTTTCGGTTCCGTACAGGAGTGTAGACTTCACACAAGCGTTAAAAAATGTGATTTCTATATGAGACCGCCATGTTTGACAAAGAAGTCAAAATGCAACTCTGGCTTTTTTAAATCTTTTGAGACAGATCTTCCTTGACACCACCGTTAGCGGACATTAAAGGCCTGCACCATATTTGCCCCATATGCGCACAAATTATTTTTCC
Organism: Pollenia griseotomentosa; assembly: GCA_963931875.1. Lineage (NCBI taxonomy): Eukaryota > Metazoa > Arthropoda > Insecta > Diptera > Polleniidae > Pollenia > Pollenia griseotomentosa. The sequence continues at coordinate 190,145,748 of OZ007562.1, read as the reverse complement.
AAACTTGATGCTTCATGCTGATAAGGACCAAATCACTCAACATGAGCTGTATACACCTTCAGGTTTGTTTCTACCTTTCTCATATAAGATTATAAAAAAACCAATTTCTTTTAATTAAACAAGAAAAAAAAAGACATCGGGCGAGTTCACTCACGGTTGTTGATATAAAAAAACATTACTTAACATTCTTCGTGGACCCATTGTGCTTTAAATTCATATTTTGGCAAAGACCTATAAACACTTAAAAACTTTCTAATTCGCTATTGTCTTTCTTAAGTAGACTAAAATAAAAACAATTTCTTATATTTTTTTAAAATCATTTAAAACCAAAAAAAAAAAAGATATTTAACATGTCAAGAAAATTTGTATTCCTCGGGTGTTTTGTAACACTTTTAAGTGTTAAAGAAACGAAAAGAGAAGAAAAAATGTCTGTATTAATCTTTTGTTGACAACCGATATAAATCGCTGTTGTTTTACAAACTTTTGCTTAAATTGAATTTTAAATTTGCATTTTAACGACACAAACAGTTTGTTTTGTGGTTTTTTTTGCTTGGAATTCCGTTATTTGTTAAAACTATTTATTTATCATTAATACGATTTCTGTATGACGTGCTAAACTCCCAATTTTCAATATTTGATAAATACACTGAAATTTATTGTTGAGGGAAAGCTAGCTTCTATGCGCATTTCACTGGTTGCTTAGGCCAGCTCATCAGGAAACGTTTTCCTAAGATTTTAGAAAAGCTAGAAATATCATACGAATAAAACCCTAAAGCGAATAAGAATTTTAAACACTCAAAGTTTTACTCGTAAGTAACAATATCAAAGCTTAAACAAAACACCAACAATAAACAGTGAGTTTATCTTTTCTTACATCCCTCTACAATTGGTTGGGTTCCTTCCCACTCGAATTGTAGTTATAAGTGGGTAAAAAGAAAAAACAAAATTAAAAAACAAATTGTTTGTTATGTTTTTGGCTACCGGTTTGTTTAAATTTAATAAATTTTTTGTTTTTATTTTACTAAAAGCAATTTATCCAACATTAAAATTTTTATTCTTACCAAAAAAACTAATTGATTTAAACAACATGATTATAAACATTTTAGTGTAAATATTAGAGATATCATACATTAATAAAGAGTTAATTAATTGAAATTAGTGTGTTAAATTGTATGTAAAAACTGTTAATAACCATTAGTGAATCCCTGCTCAATTCTCTTTCCTGAACAATAAACAAAAGAAACACAATTATCCCAAAAAAAAAAGAAAATAATAATCTTTCCAAATTAGTGTTTTTGTGTGGGCGTTTCTTCTCAGTTTATTTGAAAATTAGTTAGAAAAAGTTGTAAAAACACAGAAAGAAATAAGAAGAAAAACTTTTAGCCAGCTGTAGAGAAAAAACGTCAGGAAAAAAGACATTTTCCCTTGAGGCAAACAGAAACAAAAACAACAACCAACACAACCGAACCGACCGCCATTTAAAGAATTTCCCAGAAAATAGATGAAAAAAATTGAATAAAATCATTAATAATGTTTAAGAACTGAACAAAATCATTGTTCAAAATCAATTTTTATGAAGTATGAGAAAATTTCTGAAAGAATGGAAAAAAGAGCTGAAAGTTAAAAGCCTCAGCAATAAATTAAGTCACAAAGTTTACAATGGATTTGTTGTAACTTTTCTTTTTAAGAAACAGGATGAAAATGAATAGGAAACGGAAATGACGTTTGTGTTTTGAATTGTATGGCTGTGTAAGTGGTGGCAAACCCTGCAAATAATAGGAATAGTCCAAACACGCGTGTAAAATGTAGCCCACAAGAGACTAGGACTAGTCCAAAAGTATGGAAAAACATGGTCTATTTAACATTACGATGTCCTAGGGCAGGACCATATAACCCATCTTTGGACTACAAAGGAATAGTCTTAAAACTACTCCATGGTATACTCAAGAGGATTAGTTTTGAAGTCGTTTAAAGACGAAAACATGTCGTTAAAAAACGAAGACATGTCGTCTCACTACAAACACTTTTTAACAATGACATGGTCCATGCTTGCATTACATCGGGCCAGTCCATGGAGTAGTCCATTTTATCAAAATGGATCAGGTAGTCGAATATTATTTACAGGGAAGGAGTTAAAAACGCAAACTACCCAATAATTAAACAGCGGGAGATTTTCGGGAAAGGGGCAATAAATTTTTAGTTTTTCAGCGAGCAAATGTCAGGTCGAGTTTGTTTTAAATTAAAAGATTTGTGAATAAATAATAAAAAAAACCTTAAAAAAAAAATTTATAAAAAAATGTTTACATTAATGGCGGATTTCACCAACGGTATAATAAGAATTATGATTGTAGTCACCATATTACGATTATTATTAAATTATATTATGAACAAACATATTCGTAATATTACATCATAATATTTTTCCTTAATCATATTATTGTCATGTTAATTATAATAAGTTAAGAAGTACCCTGCAACTAATAGGACTAGTCCAAACACGCGTGTAAAGTGTAGCCCATAAGGGTCTAGGACTAGTCCAAAAGTAACCCAAACGTATGGAAAAAACATGGTCTATTTAACATTACGATGTCCTAGGGCAGGACATCGTTAAAACGAAAACATGTCGTCTCACTACAAACACTTTTGAACATTGACATGATCCATGCTTGCATTACATTGGACCAGTCCATGGAGTAGTCCATTTTATCAAAATGGATCAGGTAGTCCAATATTATTTGCAGGGTAAACCAATTGTAGTGGGGAATGTAAGAAGAGATAAACTCACTGTTTATTGTTCATGTTTTTGTTTAAACTTTGATATTGTTACAAGTAGAGCTGTTGCTTATGATTCTTATACGCTTTACAGTTTTATTTGGTTTAATATCTTTAGTTTTTCTAAAATCTTTATGGATGAAGTTTCCTGACGATCTGGCCCAAAAAAAAAAAAAAAAAAAAAAAAAAAAAAAAAAAAAAAAAAAAAAAAAAAATTAAGCACGAATATCAAAATCTTTTAAAATAAAAAAAAAACTTTAAAAAAAATTTATAAAAAAATGTTTACATTAATGGCCGATTTCACCAATGGTTCGCTAAGAATTATGATTGTAGTCACCATATTACGATTATTATTAAATCATAATATGCCCATATATATTCGTAATATTACATCATAATATTTTTCCTTAATCATATTATTGTCATGTTAATTATAATAAGTTAAGAAGTATATTTTTATCATGTTAATCATAATAACTTTAGAAGTAGTCATATTATGATACAGCACTACTTTCACAACAATAAAAAAAAAAATTTAATTTTTTTGCATCGATTTTTTATTTTGTTGCACTTTGCAATTATTTTTAAAATACAATTTCTCTATTTTTTTTTTTTAATGGGTATCTATCTACTCATTAACAAATACATACATAGTTCGATAAGCATATTCAAAACAAACGACACAAATATTATTGGAGTAAAGATATTTTGATTGCATCTTTAACATATTAAGAGTACACGTATAGAAAGTTATCATGTAATGTCTATCAAATATCATGAAATGGTTGAGAATATGTTTTCAAAGTTATCATTATTGAGTTCTTAGAAAAAAAATTACTTTGATCCATACTCAAAATACTCTGACCCCCTATGTTCTCCGTGAACATTTTATTTAAATATTTTATTTTACATTTTTTTTTTGTATTCATATTATTTTTTTAGATAAATAAAGGACATATATATATATATATATATATACTCAAAATTGTAATTGCGATAAACATTCATACGTTTGCAGTAACTATAATATTGCTTATTTTTAATAAAAAATAAAAATTTTTTGTGTACCACAAGAATATATTTTTACAATAAACATAGTGTAGTTGCCGTTACCATGCCCAACCATATATTTTCTCTGCGTGTAGATATAAGGAAAAAAAAACCAAGGGACTTATGGATTAAATTAGTGGCAGTCGTGGTTTCTGCTCATATCTCAGGCATTTTTGGACCGATCAGGCTGAATTTCAATAACAAAATTTAAGGAAGCATATTTCTGGGGTCTAGACATACAAGGGTCTAAGTTCAAAATTGTACGAATTACAAACGGAATGATAAACTTATATAAACTCTTTCCACCTGTGGTAAAGTGTATAAATATGTATGTATTTTAATATTAAATGGTGAAAATAGTCTGGGTTCACACTATGAAAGTTTTCTTTCAGAAATTATAAGTTTAATGGTGAAAGGGGTAGAGGACATGCTATTCTTCTCTCTCCTTTCACCAATAAGCTCAGACTTTCTGAAAAACTTTCATAGTGTGAACACATACGTGTACTTTACACACTGACTAGTAGCTATGACATTTCGCATGCACTTTCTAATTGCACCAAAATTTAGGAAGTAACAAAGATCGTGGTCCGATCATGTACCAAATAAGTTTTGTTATTTTGCCGTAGCAAATCTAGAAACAGGACATTTAGCACTGGTTTACAAACTCGAGAATTTTTAGAATGTGCAACGTTGAAGTTAGTCAAATAACAGATCGTCAGCCCAGAATTGGTTTGGCGCAAATTAAGGTAATTTAACCATGATATGCGTTAAACCAATTCTGAGCTGACGAGATGACATTTTTCATTACGAGGAGAGTCATTTATAATAATTTTTAACTGATGATTTAATTTTTTTTGCGATTTTCTATGCCCTTTCTCGTATTAATATCAATTTTTCATCCTTAAATTTTATTTATCAAAAATAAATATTATTGTCACATGTAACTAAAGCCTAAATCACGGTTGTTTATTTAAACTTTTCCTTTTATTTCAGTAAAAATGTTTGTTAAACAAAAAAAATCTTAATAAATGTGTGTCTAGTTCAATTTATCGTCAGAAATTTCAATTGCAAATTAACAAAATATTTTAAATAAAATCAATCGATGATTTTTTTATATTTATTATTTTTTTTAAGTACATTTTATTAAATATCAATTATAAAATATTCAATTGACAGTGACAGTAAATATGAGGTAACAAAAATGAGTGGAAATAAATATTAAAAAAATACTCTCACCTTTAATGGCCTTTCCATTAAAATCAACAGCACAATATTTTAAAGTATTAAGTAAAACAAAAAAAATTTATGAAAATGGAAAATAACAAATCGAGTTAAATTTAATATTGATAAACTGTCAGTCAGTCAGTTTGTCAAGGGAGAGAGTTCGTATATGAAGTATCTTGGTAAGTGACAAACTGTTAAACCTTTTATTATTTCATGCAGACACTCAACCACTTACACAAATACATTCGCTCACACAGTCACTCGGTTGGACAGGGTTCAGAGTATACAGAACCACTCATACAAATATCAAAACAAGAGTGTTAAATTGCTTAATCGAAATAGCTGTTTTAATTTTTTTTTCGCATTCTTATTATTTTTAAGAGAGAAAAGGACTTATAGTTTAAAAAATGTTGACCAAACACATCCATTATATTTGATTACAGTTAATTAAAGTTAAATTTATATATAAATAATGTGTGTAACACGTACAAATATTATTATCGTGCTTTTTAGTATACCGATCAACTCAGAATCACTTTATGAGTCGAGCTAACGATGTCTGACTTTTCGTCAAGTCACAATTTTGTCATAGAAGTCTGTTGAAAATGTTGAGAATCGGTCCCTCATTGACGATGTCCTTACATCAGAATTGTGACAAAAGTGTTATTACAAATGGCATCAAGGAGGCAAAGAGTGGCATCAATCCAATGACGAATGCCATCATAAAATTCTTTCGTATTTTATGCGTCATCTATACCATGACTATGTTAATTATGTTAACCCGCTATATTGCTGTTGGTTGATTAATAAAAATACCAAAATTTAAAACATGTGTACATGTAAAATGTCTGAACTGCACAGCAACTTATTCAAGTTAATTAAAAATAAATATTAATATTTCGAAAGTGCATGCCTAAAATTTACTCAGATTATCTTTCTAGGGTTAAAAAGTAAAATAAGAAGCAAAAATTCTCATTTTCTATTTGTTTAAATTATTTAATTAAATACATCAAATTTTCCAAGTAGAATGATTGCGGGAATGCTACTGGTGTCTTTTAATTGAAAGTATTTCTGTAAACAAAGGGCGGAATACAACAACAGTGTAATAATAATATTCTCTCACTTTGCCTTAAGTCAATCCAATGACAGTTTGACATTATATTGAGCCTAATGAGTCCTTTCTCTGATGTTACTGAGTCATCGTACTGATGACATTTTTTATTAAACTGATTTTGATTCGTCATTTCAAAAACAACACTTGTCATAGTACTGATGTCAATATACAGGTATATCAGCGTTATTACGCCTTCTATATCAGTTTACAAACTTTTTTTGGAACAGAGTCTTTGGGTCTAAAACCCATCAAATTATGTCGGTATTTATATTGAATTATACCTAATTTTATGGAAATCGGTACATATTTGCGCATATCTCTCGTACAAATATCACTTTCTATATTAGTTTTAAAAGCCTTAACTTTCTTATAAATATTGGTTATGATATAAAATAAAGCGACGATAACTTTTATAATAGCTACAATAATATGCCAAGATATTGTGATAGTAAGTCCAAAATCTACTAGAAGTTCCATTTAAGCACCGTCCCAAAAATTACTTAAAGAAAGAACAATTTTTATAGATGCTGATATCTGGATAATATTTTGTTATGATGGATACTTGGCTTCCCATGGATCGCAAATAGGGAACACTTTCAAAATTAACTTATAAATACTGTAATGTAGGGTATTACATGGTCGGACTAGACTTTATTACTAGCTTTTTAAGATTTTTTAATATAAGTGATGCAAAAAGTTATATATATTTATATAACTTTATCAGTAAATAATAGTTTTATGATTTAAAAATTTAAATTGCGTAATTATAGTACCCTGCATTTGTTTTATTTTTTTCAAAAAAATTGTTTTTACACATCCTCCCAATGTCAGTGTATGCAACTACGAAAAAAAATTAGCAAGAAAGAAAATTAAAAAAGTAAATAAAATCATCAGTAGTATCAAAGTTATGGAAACAAGAGAAGGTGCCTGTCTAGTTGCATGAATGACGATGGCGATGAGCATTCGAATAACGACCACTACACATGCATGGCACCTGGTCAATTAGCATAAAAATAACCCAAACGAACCAAATTAAATGGGTCAAATTACACGGACACACTCGCATTCATCGAATATAAAAATAAAAAATTAACAAAACATCAACTCGAAAAAAATGACCGATGACCACTGAGTGTTTGAGATGGGCAGGATTTTTCATTAAATCCCTCTTTGACGTTTTCCTGCATGACTTTATCTTTCCAACAGTCAATGCAATTTGATACAAAATACAGTTTCTTTTTTTTTGCATTTTTTAGAAGTTAATCTTGGTTAGACCTGGTTGGGCATCTACATCATATAACATTATTTTTGGTGACATTAAACAGCTGCAGTGGAATGTAAATTGAACGTACTCTAAAAGAAACATGCGTTTGAAATGCTTTTGTTAAGATTATGAGAAGGATTCATATTAAAAATAAATATTTGAGGTTTTAAAGGGGTTTATAAAATGTTTTTTAAGTTATCAGTGTAGACATATGCATAACACCAGGGATCTGCATGTTTTCATATTATATGGCTCAGAACATACTTTTAACACGAATATCAAAAAAATTTTCCTATACGATAATTACTTGTCCTCATTCCTATTTGTCCTATTTCCTAGTTCCACATCATGAAATGCATGAGTAGGGATCATCCCCTGAAAAAAATAAATAATATTCTTTTTTCGATAAGCAAAGGCAAGGACCTGCTTTTAAAATTCCGCTAAGATGTATTATCATTTGCTGCGGCCGAAAAGTTTATTTCTTTCAGTGCATTCCACACGTCCATTTAATGTCTCCAATCTTAGACTTAGATAGAAAACTTTAGGAAGACGTTTCTGAAATTTCCCGTTAAGAAATTTTCAAGAACGTTAAGATTTTGTTCTCAGGAACGACTACAAACGACTTAAACCTACACTTAATTTAGTAAATTAACGCTGTTGGCTCTAACAAATCAACTGATTTGGCTTTTTTAAAATGTCCTGTTAACTTTCAGTAAAGAAGTACAATTTGTTTGTAAAAGTTTTAGTTTGTTTGCACGAAGAGAAACGAGGCCTGTCTTACACAAAAAAACATTACTCTTATTGCAAACCAACTAACAGTCATACCTAAACAAGGGCGGAAGGCTGAAGAGCATTAACATTGTGTAACGAACTTTGTTAATTAATAAAACCCACATAATAGAAATAAGAAAAGGAGAAAAAATCGCTAGATTGATAAAAATAAACGCTTAATTGCCATGATTACTAAACAATAGCGGCCAATTTCACTATTAAACGCGCTGTCAAAATCGGATTTTCCAATAGCAAAACGTTGACGCCGCGCTATTTGGGTATGCTTCATACAATTGCATGGGAATGAGCATTTTTGACAGCTAGAAAACGCTTCCCTCTCTTGTTTTGGTACAGCTGTAACACGCTTACAAATAAATTATTTTGTCTTCTTGGGGTGCATTAATTACAAATATACCCTTATATGCTTTTTACACTGATCAACATTTTACATGAATTAGCGAAGATGTTGGCATCTTCCCATAAGAAATACATAGGACTTAAAATCAACATATTTACAAGATCTCATCTCATTTTATTCAATTCTACATCTTTCGATTATTTTAGTGCCATCACTACAAAAGTGGCAATAAGTTCCTTTATTATTGTGGCATCACTGGCAAAAAGACGTTTGTTTTGAAAGCAGCGCTACCATTTGTCAAGTTTTTTCTTTCATTGCAATGTTCTGGTGTCAAATAATTTTTTTTTTAAATTTCGACACTTTTGCTGAAACAAATTTTTTTTTTTATGGTAGATATTAGATGTTAGCAATGTTAAAGAGTGTTTAAAAGTGTTAAAAAGTCTATAAACTTCATTGTTCCCTTTTATTTGTCAGGGACTAATTCGGAGCACAAAAAACCACCAGGCTTTAGGATTTTTTGAAAAGCGAACAAATAAACTTCATATCTATAGAATACGAGAAACTGTTCTATTTTTAATTTTGTTAGAAGCTGTATTTAATTTGATAATTTATTTTGTATTTTTGGAGGCCAATGTTAAATAATTTATTTAAATATGTTTTTTTTTTGCTACCAAAAAAAAGAACAAAAATTTGATAATCAAATTATTGCAAATTCAATGTCAACTGTCTATCGATCAGTGTCTCAATGTTTTCAGAAGTTTTAATATTCATTTTAATTAATTATAAAATAAAAATGTTTGTTTATACACACATTTTTTAAGCTTTTTTTATGCCATAAATGGATGAAATTTTAAATGCAAATATAAATCAATTTGCTCGCTCATGGACTTTAATTGGACAATTTAATATTTTCGTTGATGCATTTTACAAGTTTAAATTAATTTTGTGACATTTGTCACAGTCAATTAACATTTTTAATATTTATGCGTTCAAAGATTTGTGCGATTCAAATGTTGACTTTACAGTTTTCAAAAAATAAAGAGATTTAATCTGAAATATTTGTAATTAACAGAGAAACCGGAAATATGCTCTATAAAAATATTTTATGCGCATTAAATATGCAGTCAAAAAACTAAAAGATATAAAATCCTGAATACCCCGAACGTTAGAATTCCGTATTTTGAAAACCCTAAATTTATAAATCCCGATATCAGATTTTACTTATTAAAATGTTTTACCGAATTACTAAGCTTTAGGACGTTGCGACACATTTGAAACACCCAAAAGGTGGCATGTCATAACGTCCAGTAACACAGTGTCCATGGATGTTATGACGCTCAAAAAAGTGTCATACCGTGACCTGCCACCTAATAAACAAGGAAAAAAATATAGTCGATCAAGCCTGCCATATAATACCTTACATTACAGCTTTAACTGACAAATTTTTGAGATTGTACTCTACTTGAGGCCCATGGGACAACATAGACCCACCAGAACAAAAGTATGTTATTAAGAATCGAATAATGTTAGGTTAGGTAAGGTGGCCGGCCATTAAGACCCCGCATAGACGTTTTTGGTCCCTAGCTTTACCACGTTGTACGCCAATCCTCTTGGCGAACGTTAGGAGCCTCAATAGTTAAATACTAGAGATTTCCTCTAGATCTTGGAAGTAATGATCTCTTGTTACAATAAAAGTTATTGACACAAATACCAACAGTTATAACGAAGTTATGGCACTTAAAGCTATTTTCGGGAGCGGTATTTGTATGGGACGGACTTAAAAAAATTTTGTAAGACCTTTTTTGTGACAATAAGATATTTTTGGACCAAATTTTTTCTAAATACATACACACATAATAAGATGCTTAAAAGGTACAAAGACTCTATTTCGGAAAGAAGTTATGGACTCAATCTCACCAATTTTAATAGGCTTCGTTCTTATGACAATAAAAACTTATATACCAAATTAAATCCAATTTTATTCAAAATTACGACCTGTACTTTGCGCAGAAATTTAAAATGATAGTTATTCTTATTCAATCGGAATATAAGGAGGTGTCTAGAACCAATATGTGTATATGTTACACTCATCTTCCCTCGGGTGGGTATTTCAGGGTATTTCACCTTTTGGTGTTAAATCCTCTTGGGCAAATCAGGCACAGCCAATACCTGCGATTCTGCCAAAATCATAAATTGACAGATCACATGAGATCTTCGCGATATCCTGCTATTGCGGCTGACCGAGATCATATATGGTACCACGGGAGTCAGTAGCCCCCGGTAGACCTGCACCGGACTGACTAGTGGTTGAGGCCTCCGTTAGTTTACTTTTTGCGTGAAGTGCTGTATTTCAGAAAGATTGTTTTTGCGAAAGTTTCGCTTGTTCATTAAGAAGATACTTTCGGGACTCACGCTGTGGTTGTGGCTTAAACTCAAAGTCGCGGAAGGGATATTCCTGAAAATCTAACTAAAGGGCTGATTTTGCACCAGTTGTGGGTAAGTTTGGCCTTAGGAAGGATGCTGGCATTTTTCCAGAAGCAGTAGATGTTAGATATCTACAGCTCCTTATTAAGGGGCAAGTGTATAATTTTGCTAATTATACACTAGAATTGCTACCTGTTTGTTTGTGCCTCTCACTTACGGGGACGTTTGGTAAACGCATAGTTTTCACCCAGTAATTAGGTTCCGCACAAACATATAATACGCTCTTCACCTATCGTGGTTTGGGTATAATGATATGTTGATGGCGATTTTAAAGCAGCCCGTTTGGTATTTGTATAAATATTAAAACAAGCATCTGTTAACCAGATTATCTTTTTGTTCGTTTTGAAAGCATCATTAAAAAACTCAACTGGTATCAAAACATGCCTTAAAGGAGTTGAATATGCGAAATTTTTCAAAAAAATCTTTGGACAAAAATATTTCAAAATATGCTGCAAAGCGTAAAATATGCGGTAACAAATCGATGGAAGAATCCATAAGAAGCTCTTAAATTGATAAATATATGGGTAATTCCATGTCAAATCGACCAAGAGTAGGATCCGACCCCTTTTGATTTTAATGAAATTTGGTGAGAAGGTTCGTTTTATCCTATAAAATGACATTAAAATCATCTTCGTGTTCCTTATAGGATAAAAGGAACCTTATCTCCCAATTTCATTAAAATCCAAAGGGGTCGGGTTCCACTCTTGGTCGATTTGATATGGAATTACCCATAGGGTTTCCGGCGCCGTAAGTCGCACAACGAAAAACATGCAATTGCATATTTACGGTTTCCCTGGTAATTAAATCTTCTTCCTTGAAGCATGAATGTAACAATTTTTATCGTCGCTACATTTTAAATCATATATTTTATTTAATTGTTTTAAAACAATTAAATTATTGTTTCATTGAAATAAAAATATAATTAATTTGCCGACTAGCATAATTTTCCAATAAAAATAATTTTTTTAAACAAACATTTAATTTAATTGAAACCAGCTGTGTGTTAATTCTTTTCTCTTGATTAATTTTATGAAAATTATTTAATTTCATCTGTATTTTTCTCTACACTTCGTTTGACATTTTAATTTAAATAAATTTAAGTTTATCAGTGACATATTTCCCCTCTTTCCTCTCGCACTTTAGAGAATTCCTTGACATTCTAGCAAACCGATTTAATTTCCATTAAACAAACACCAACCAACATAAAAAAGGAAGAAAATTACTTGAAAGCTTTTATTATTTTCATTAATAATTTCTCTTCCTTAAAATATCCTTCTTGTATTACAAAAAGGCGTTAGCAAAGGAATAAATCGAAAAAATAAAACGGAAACGAAATGTATAGAAGCAAAATTTGTTTTTCTAAAAAACTTTTACCAAAAAAGAAAAATAAATGAGATAAAAAATGAGGAAGGGAAATACATTTAAAAAGACAATCATTGGAGCGGAGGTAAAGAGGAGCTTGTTGACTTAAATTAAAATTAAAAAAAGAGAAGAAAAAACAAACATTTACTCACACAGAAGATAAAATGGCAAAATCTGTTTACGTGGGTGTGAACACAAATGACAGCAACAGCAGCTGCTGGATTAGAACTGCTTAAAAGAGTTGAAGGGTAAAAAGTCTGTCAAATCCCCATTAAACACAGCCAATATTCGTTCAAAAGTCTTTCTTTTCCATTTAAGAGGTAGGGATATCCTTTTAATGCTGTTCGTCACATAAATTTTCCGTTACAGTAGAGTTGCATAAGGAGTTTGCTTCAATAAAAGAAAAATTAATAAAGAAATCGAATTTGTTTAAAATTTTTAATAAAAGTTAATTTTCGTTGAAACTTCTCTCCTTTATCAGATGTTTTTATTGAGCTATAATTTTTTAGTTTAATAAAAGGAGATAAAATTAGCGTTTAAAAAACTGCAGTCCAAATAGAAAAACTGCCATTTCTTCCACTTCTTTATTTGTCATTGGCCAGAAAAAAAACTGTTGCTTTTACTTCTAAATCATTAAATGTAAGCAGTCGCTATCAAACCAACTCAAAAAGCTAAAAGTTGTGCACAAATTTTAGTTTTATTGTTCGACAGTTTTTGGTTTCGACTGCAGTTTTTTAAACCCTGGATAAAACCGCTAGATTGACTAAAAAAGAGCTAAAATGCCTTTACTTTTTAACAAAAGCAATCAACTTCACAAATAAAGGGGCTGTCAAAATCGGATTGCAAAGCGTTGACGCCGCGCTATTTGGTTTGCCTGATAGAATATGCTTTGCCAAAGTGTACACTTCTTTTTATATATATAGATTAATAAAGGAGTTTTTATTTTCGGAAAATAACAATAACGTAAATCTTAAAGAAATTTTTCCAATGTTAAATTTCCAATTCAAAAAGTCCTTAAACTTTTAGGAATTTAAAAAAATCCGTCTGATCCGTCTGATTTTCCCTGCGCTATTATTTTGCTCCCATCTTCTGCCAACCAACACTTATTTGCATTAAAATCAAAGAACTCATTTACATGAGCATCGATTTTTGTAAATTAGTTTTTTTTTTATTTCTGTTTTACCACAACTAAGTAGGTAGATTGGCAATTAGCTAAAATTATTTAGTATCTAATATTAAAATACTAAAAATCGCATAAATATGGAAGTAAATTATTGCCTTTTGCTACGTAATTCACTTTCTTTGACATCAAACAAACCAACATATTTTGGCAAATAGAAATCTTGTGTGTTATAACTGAAAACTGTTTGTCTAGCTGGAGCTTTAACTCTCAGAGTTGTTTAAATATGCACGTTCCTTTTAAGTTGACAACCAATTTTCTTTGATTAAAAAATAAATAAATAGGAAAAGCAAATGCTTTCCACAAGACTTCTCACGTCTTACGATACAAAGCACGTAAAAAACTTAAAATTTGGTAAGAGAAATTTTAAAAATTATTGTTTTTGCTTAAAATGTGTTTATTTATTTCTTGTTATTTAAAAACCTTTAAAATTTGTTTAGGTTTTAAAAAACGCTAAAGAAACCCAATCATTAAGTTTTCAAATGTTAACAGAGCGCGCTGTTTTGTAGTTCCAGTCATAAATATACTGCGTAGATAGAAAAATTATGAAATTTAATTAAATAAAAACCAAAAAAGCGTTTTTCCATTACCAATAAAAAATTTTATATGATTTTAGTAAAATTATTTTTTATTGGTAATTATCAATGCAAACAAAAAAGATACAAGCAAAATTTTAATTTTTATAAGTTAAGTTTGAGTCCGGTTTTAATTTAGCTTAAGTTCAGTTCTACTATGTTCCAGTTGTAGTTCAGTTTTAGTTCAGTTCTAGTTCAGTTCTAATTCAGGTCTAGTTAAGATCTAGTTCAGTTCAAGTTCAGTTCTAGTTCAGTTTTAGTTCAGTTCTAGTTCAGTACCAGTTCAGTTCTAGTTCAGGTCTAGTTAAGATCTAGTTCAGTTCCAGTTCAGTTCCAGTTCAGTTCTAGTTCAGTTTTAGTTCGGTTCTAGTTCAGTTCTAATTCAGTGCTAATGCAGTTCTAGTTCAGTTCTAGTTTAGCTTTAGTTCAGTTCTAGTTCAGTTTTAGTTCAGTTCTAATTCAGTTCTATTTCAGTTCTAGTTCAGTTCTAATTCAGTGCTAGTTCAGTTCTAGTTCAGTTTTAGTTCTGTTCTAGTTCAGTTCTAGTTAAGATCAAGTTCAGTTCTAGTTCAGTTCTAGTTCAGTTCTAATTCAGTGCTAGTTCAGTTCTAGTACAGTTCTAGTTCAGTTCTAGTTCAGTTCTAGTTCAGTTCTAGTTCAGTTCTAGTTCAGTTCTAGTTCAGTTCTAGTTCAGTTCCAGTTCAGTTCCAGTTCAGTTCTAGTTCAGTTCTAGTTTAGTTCTAGTTCAGTTCTTATTCAGTGCTAGTTCAGTTCTAGTACAGTTTTAGTTAGCCTGATTCAAGACTCTTCAGGGATATGTGTATACATAGCTAAAACCAACTTTTCGTTCTTTTGGTCGATTTAAACCTTTAACTGTAAGAAATGTTTGAATATTATGTTTTCTGTATGAAAAAACTGTTCTGCCATCCTGTAACATTTCCAAATCATTTAAAATCTTCCGCCCTTTGACATGTATTATTAATACCCGTATAAATTTTGACATTTATGTTAAAAATTTATCTTTAATGTTTAGTTTATAAACAAAAAAAAAAACATATGAAGCAAAACATTTAATAAAAACATGATCAGATTTGCATATTCGAAACATTGAATTGCTGAAAGGCATGCGAGCATATGCACACACTTACGCAAACTGTTAAGGAGGGTTGTTTAAATAAATCCCGGATGTGTCAATAAAACAGATTTAAATATGATTTCAAACAAACTCATACACACTCACATTTGTGTGTGTGTTTATGCAAAAAAGAACAAAGTGTAAATATTTTTTAGGCGTCGGATTATAATTTTAAAGTTGAACGTTGACATAAAACATGAGAATTTAACAGATACGTTAATAAATCGAAAGGGAAAAATAAATGTAATATTTAGTTGATAAAAACATGCTTTATTTATTTCATAAATTTTATGGTTTTAGCAACAATAACTTAAATTGTTTGAAATTAGGCCCTAAGTTATCATTCAAAAGGATTTTTATTTTTTTAATTTTTCTGCAACTTATGATTAAGTTAAATCTTTCTTTATTTACAGAATTTAAAAGATTTTTCACTTTCTTTAACTTTGAAGCAAATTTGAATTGTTTTGAAAATTTATTTAAGTTCAAAATTCTTTGTAACGTTCTTAACAATTACTTTTTATTTCTTTTTTTTTGCCAATATATATTGTCGTAAAATTAATGTTTAGGCAAATCTTTTTATTTCTATTTATTTATTTATTTATTTATACTTTGTTTTTTATTAAATTTGCATACAAATTTATTGGTTTAAAGAACAGAATCACTAAAAGAAATAAACAAATAAATCTAGAATTTTAAGGAATACATTCACTGTAGTAAATCCATTTTAAATCTTTCTGAGTCTTTGGAAAAAACATTCTATTTGTGATTTAACTACAATGGAAAAAAAGTTCAAAATATCACAAGGACTAAATTGAAATTGTGCCTCTTTCATTTGTAAATCAATTGAACAGTAATAATTTTTATCCGTTTCATTCAGTTAAGTAAAGGGGATTAAAGAATGAAAATCCTTTTCAGCAGAAAGAAAGAAAATTGATTTAACTTTAATTTTAGGCGAATTAAAAGCAAATCCTCTGAAGCCAAAAGTAACTCAATGGAAATGAAGAACAAAAAATTTAAAAAATTTAAAAAAAACGCCAGCTAAATTTAAAAATAGAATTATAAATAAGCAACTAGATCGCCGTTCGCCATTTTAACTTTTTCTTGTTGAATAAACAGGGGGAAATGTCGGCACAAATTTAAAATAGTCGTAAAAAATTATTAGATGAGTTGAAACAAATCTCGCAAAATTGTCAGTCCGCCTTGCAGCTTAAGTCGATTACAATTTGAGTAAGTTTTTATGACTTAATCAATTTCAAATAGTCTTTAAATACAGATTTGAAAATTGGCCATGACGTTTGAATTAAAACAGATTTTCTTTGCTCTAAAAATACAAATTCAAAAACCTGATTAATTATAACTCAAATACGTTTTAAGGATATTTAAGAGCCAACCATATTATAAGCAACTAAATTTTTTTGTACCACATTTACACTTTGACTTCTCAATTCTATTTGCTGGCTGTAATACCAAACCAAAAACATTTGATTATTGATATTCTGGCACGATGCTTTTAAGCTGGATGTTCACAACACGCGTTTTCGCCTCCATGTATATCATAACTTTCTTGCGTTTTACGGGAGTGACCCGGTGGGCTAGCTGGTAGTGAGCTAGTCTATCAGCGCCGAGGTTGCGGGTTCGATTCCCGCCAGAGACTCTGGTTTCTTTCCTGCATACAAGCGAAAAAATTTAAAATTTAAGATTTTTAAAATTTAAAATCACCACAAGTAAACATAAAACTTTATTTGTCAAAATCCGCCAATTTGTTCGAACGCTTCGCATTCAACTCCTCAAGGCATCCAACGCTTTTATGCACGTAACTTGCTACGTAAAGCAACACAGATTCTACTTTTTGAGAGCTGCGTATGTAGCTATAAAGCGGTGAATCCATGGTGTGGACCGCTAGCTTTAAGTTGTGAGAAACATTTAAGTGATTAAGGCAATAAGTACGAGATTGTGGCACTTTAAGATCTATGTAACTGATTCAGTCATAATATTGTTGTAGTAAACATACAGAAACAAACTTTTATATTATTGTAACATGGTCTTCATTATGTTTTTTTTTGTTATATGAAAGGTTTGTCATAAGTCCCATTGTGCGTTTGAGATATGGTTCAGCTAACCAAATTCTTAAACAAATTATGGTTAATCTAACTATGTAATTGCCACCTGCAATTATTAAATGGTTAAATTAGATGGAACTACCATACGACATTATTAGTGAAGAGGACACACAAAACAAATTATTTTGCCCAAATTTCTTAATATTTGGATAACTATAGTTCTGGTAAATATGAATGTGTGTGCCAAATATTTTTTTATGATGTTTATTTGTCGAGTTATGAGGTGCTAAAGTATTGCCGATTTTTAAAAAATGGTTTTTTTAAATAAACGTTTTGAACTAGCAAAAATTAAGCGTAACACAGTAAAGAGTGGTATATTCGGATATGTAGAATCTCATTTACCCTTTACCATGGTGCAAAAATAACAGAAAGTACTTTGTGCCACGCCTGCTTCTCCAATCCTGCCCACATTTTGTCGGATATTGTGAATTGATAACCAAGGTGCTCGTACTAAATTGGGAACCATTGGCTCTTGCCGTTCTCCAGATATATAGAAACCGTTGATGTGTTTGTATGGAAAGTGTCACGCCCACTTTTGGAATCTTAAATAAATATACAAGTTTTTTATGTACAAATATAAGGATTTCCATAACAACTATATTTGTATGGGGACCCCTAAGGGATGGAAATAAGGGGCAAGTAAGATTTGAGAAAATCGTACATTTTACTTCCCTAAGGGGGATTGGCTATGTAGTTATGGAACTTTTTCTTCAATATATTTCTAGTCTGTATTTCAAATTTTGTATTGAAGCTCCCTTAAGGAATGGAGATAGCTGGTAGGCAAGTTAAAAACAAATGTTCGGAATGAATTATAAAGTTGCGTGGGTCATAAATTTTACCCGGCTAGTATCATCCTAGGCGCCGCAGGGCCATTAAAAAGTTCATTAAGCCGGCATATTTGTCTGGGAGCCCCTTAGGAGTGAAAATAAAGGGCTAAATGAATGTTTAAAGAAAATGTTAAGAACGAAAAACGAATAGAGGTAGTTCATATATTTTATAACCTAGGGGGAGGTTTTTTCAATATATTCTTCTTATATATTGTCAAATATATTATTTCAAATTTAACAATTCTGTATTTAGAAACAAGAAATCAAATCCTGAAGAAGATTTTAAAGGAAATTCGAAATATCGATAATAAACTAATATTTTATTTATATAAAGACCGAAGAGTCCTTAAACTCGATAAATTATTTAAGAATAAATATATTTTTTTAAAAAAAGGTCGAAGAAATAAGAAAAAATTACTTAAGTCAATAAAAACATAAATATGTTTACCATAAATAACGATAACAACAAAGACAATTACCTTTTTTAAACATATTTTGCAAGAAACATATTATCGTTGATAAACAACCATAATCGAATTATTTGTGGTAAACATCCTACTTTAATTTTAAACCATAACGTAATCGGAGGCTATCATAATATGTCAATGGCTTTTTAATGAAAGGATTAATTTAACCATAATATGGTTGTCCGTTACAATAATATGGTTATGTTTCATTTTTAAGCGGTGAAAATATGGAAGAATTAGTTTTTTTACGTGTCAAAGCTTTGTCAATTCTCACCCAAACCTGTTCTTTCAACAACAGAATAAACTTCGTGACACAATTCAAATATATTTAGCGATACTTAAACGTGAGAGTCTTAGTTTGTTTGTTAATGGTATAAAATGGAATAATAAATAATAAATTTACCGATAACATAAAATTAAAGAATTAATACAAAATTTAAAAAATAATTTTTTGTAAGTAAAACCGAATTTTAATAAATATTTAAATTTAATTTTTTTTATTGAATATTAATGTAAATATTTGTTTGGCTGTTTTTTGCAGGTTCGTATTAATTTGATATCGTAACAATTAAGCTTTTAAGGCAAACGTCGCAGATTCTACAATCCAAAAAAGGTATTTTTTTTTTAATTTATAAGTTATTTTATTGATTTATTTCATATTATTTAAAAATATTTTATTTTCATTAATGAACTTTTTAAAACTAGTTTAACAAACAAAATTTTATACAATATGGAAATTTGGCATTATTTAATATTGGCAATTTGCATAATGAATTCCAATTTTGTTTTTAATCTTAGAATGAAATATAAAAACTACTTAAAAAAATTGTTAAGGCCGGTCTCTACACAATCATTCGATTCGATTCGTTCACACACAATTCTGACAGAATTCTAAGCGATATAAAACAAATATTTGCAAAATCTGTTGTCAATGCCACAAGGCTTGTCAGACGAGACGGTCTTGTTTTTTCTTAATTTACAAAAATGTTCAGTGCTCGTCAATAATCAACAAAAAATACGTTTTGTCAAGATTTTTAAAAGCACGCTATTATTTAGTAAATTTTCTTACAGTTTTCCTTAAACAAAGCAGTGTAAAAAAGAAGAAATAAATATTTCATCGTTTTATTTTATTGTATTTTCTTAAAAATCTGTACATATTCAACACTTAATAAAGCTGATTTGAAATAGAAACCCGTATCAACACTTGAATGTATTTCCCTCTATAATGAGCACTAAAAGTTAAGGGTTTAAAAAGCAAAAGGGTTCAAGTGACAAAATAAAATTTCTAACTTATTCAGATGCCAGTAGAAATTTCAAAAAATCCCTACGTGTCTAAGAAAAAAACCCTTTTTTCCCTACAACCAAACAATTTTTCCCTACACTATTCCCTACGTTGAAAATTAATTGTTTTTAGCAACAGGCTAACAAATATGTACCTATTTTATTAACAGTTTCTAAATATTGCAATAAAAGCGTTTATTAACAACAAGAAAAACCCAAAATAAATATGTAAATGCCATACACGCAAATATAAAAATTCAATTTCAAAATAATAAATATACATTTTTTTCTTTTTGGCAGAAATGCCACTATATATCCTTTAGTATAAAGACGAAAAATAGTCAAACTTCGTCTTTGATTTTTTATTTCCTCGCCTTTTGTCCGTTTTGAAGAGCTTAATCTTTTTCAAAAATAATTATTTTAGTAAACTTGGTACCAAATAAAAGGGAGGACTCTGTAAAATTTCAATAAAATATTTTCTTCAGTTCCTCTGAACTAAAATATAATAAAAATGTTCTTTTAAAAATATATCCTTCCTTATCCTTAAAAGTTTTCATTAGACATTATTTGAAAATTCAAAATTTTATTATTTTATTTCTTTAGTTTAGAAGCTGTTTTTTTACAAATTAATATCTATGTAGAAATTTCATTCATTAGATATTCGCTTTTAATATTCGCATACGTTTTAGCGATTGTTAGAATAGTTGGCAATTGTTGTAGACTGCCAGGCTGTAAGGACTCATAGCATAGGGTTTCTGTTAAAAAATACTACATTTGTACTTTAGTGCTATTGTATATGAAAAATGTTAATTTCTAAATAAAAATAAGACAAATATTTACGTATTTTTAGTCAATATATTGAAAATGAGATAATACATATTTTCAAAATTCCCTAAATTTGCCTTAAAATAAAATATCTGTCCTTTTTCCCCTACGCTTGAAATTATCCGAAAAAATCCCTACAAAAAGGGAAAATTCCCTACTATTGGCATCACTGAACTAATTAAGCTTTAAATTTTTCTTGTTATTGTTTTAATATAGTAGTTCCTCAAAAGGAAAAACAAGATTTTAAAGATTTCAATTAAAAAATTCAGATTTATATTTAATTCAATTAAAAGATATACTACAAAATTAGCGTGGCTTTATAATGACAGTCAGAAAAAAGAAAAAAAAAGAAGGCGGACATCAAAAACTTTTTTTCTTTTTTTTTCAATAAAATGCCAAAGTTTTAAATTGATAAATGTTACCATATTTTATTCTTTTTTTTTTATTTTTTTGTAAAACGTTTTTAATTAAAGTAAAAAACACAAGAATGAAAAAATTTTTTTTTTTTAAATATCGAAAATATTGTCCGTCCTACAAATAGGACGCTGGGTCTTAAAGGTATCATAGGTGATATATTTTTAGAATACAAACTGTATAAGTGACAAAAAAACATGATTTTTTTAATGTCCAATAAATAGGACGCTGGCCTATAATGGGTTAAGAAAGCGTTATATTCAACAGTTATATTTGTATGTATCGGTATAGCGCAGTTTATACAGTTAGATAAATATAAGTAGTAAGTGTTGATTGCTGCATCTAACTCAATTTTGTTTGTGTTGGCAACTGTAACCCTTTGCTCTTTAGGCCCACACTAAAAGCGTTTAGCAGTTGACTCAAGACAGAAATTGTTGGTGCATACAGTGAGTTCGTTTGCTTGTATTTTTTACTTTTTACTGATTTTAAGAATTTTGTTACTTTACCAAAAAATTATTTTAGAAAGTTTTTAATTATTAAGATTATTTTCATAATCAAGATTTTTTTAATAAATTTCAAGAATTATGCAAATCTGAATCTGGCAAGCCTAATGCCATATTATCACACAAAAAAGATGCAAAATCATATGCAACTCTGATCGCATAGAATGTATTATTTTAAGAAAATTTTCATAAACTAAATAAATCACTCAATTTCATTTTTAAGGCCACACTACCATACTTTATGAGCAGATACGATATTTTTGACAAATCGTACGATTACTTGTAATCAAGGCTGTTGAGTCTGAGTTGAGGATTTTGTACCGGAGTCGGAGTCGAAGTACCCACAAAAACTCGTGATTCCGACTTCAAAATTTTTCGGCATAAAATATTTAAAAAAATTTGGTTATATTTTCCAAACTAAAAATTCTTTGAAATAAGCATTGCATCGCTTTAAAATTTGTGCAGATTACTTTTCATGCTATGTTTAACTAAGGTTAAAAAACTGCAGTTGAAACCAAAAACTGTCGAACAAAAAACGAAGATTTGTGTACAACTTTTCGCTTTTTGAGTTGGATTGACAGCGACTGTTTCCATTGAATGAATTCGGAGTAAAAGCAACAGTTTCTTTTTTGCCAATGACACATAAAGAAGTGGAAGAAATGGCAGTTTTTCTACTTTCACTGCAGTTTTTTAAGCGCTGTATTTAACCCTTTAGAAGGTACTGCATTAAAAAAAAAAGAGTTTAAAGTTAAATAAGGACCAGGTCTCATATACATTTAGTATCAATGTAATAGTATGTTCACATTTGGCTTCTTAAACGCGTTTAAGCAGTTCGAACGTGATTAAGCTCTATTCACTTCAAAATCGAGATGATTACCCATACATTGAAGTGATTTGTTAATTACTTCAAATTGACATGATTACAACTAAATCACTTCATAAATCACATAGAATCCACCGAACATACCTCAAATGTAGAATCGCCAACATAATCGTGTAAAACCGGCCAAGATTTCTGCTCAATGTTATTTTTTTCTTCCTTAAATAATTCATAAATTTTCACAATTTCATCATTAAAATGATTAAAATAATCTTCTGATAACTTTATAAAAATATTTTTATCCATTTTTAATATTTTAAAGAAAAATTTGTTTGTTGTTTTTTTGTGTGTTTGTTGTGTGGTTTTTTTCTTAATCATCTGTCATCTTAATCATCTTACATGTAATGTGAACGGCTTTGATTAGCTTAATCAACATTTTGCTTAAACGCGTTTAAAAACCTAAGTGTGAACTTAGCATAAGAGTAGGAGTCGGCGTTGGATTCGGAGTTAGAAAGACTCCACAGCCATGCTTGTAATATGGATTTTTGACCTGAAAGGCTTAATACTACATAAGTTATTAAATAAATAAAAAGCAAAAAGGGTAGTTAATCACTGGCTTTAGAGATATAAATAAAGAGAAATACAAATATCATTTAAAAAAATTTCTTAAAATAACAAACGAACTTTATGAACATGGATCTTTTCCCGGAGGACATTTGTATTGGGAGCAGGTAAAATCATGCTTTTTTGCATGATTTCTCGGTAAAATTATCTTTGAAACTGCAAACTGTACTTTGTACACCAGGCCAGACAGACATTCTATTAACCAACTCATCCACTCAGAAATTGATTCTAAGTAGATCAGTATTTTGCAAGGTGGGACTGGGTCTAAAATTTTTATGCGTTACAAACTTCAACTCAAAAGTTGCATACCCTCTTTTCCTAAGTATTTAAGTATAGGGTATTAAAATTGGGACAAATCTTCTTGGCCAAAATAAATTGCAAAAAACTATTCTCAAAAGAATACGTATTAATTTTTCAAAATAGTTTAGTCACCACTCGTTAAATTATAATTATACATAATAGATTCATCTCCAATGCTGATTTATTGTAGTTTCAAATGTTACTGAAAAGTGCCAAAATATTTTCGAAGATATTTCTAAGGTAATTTTTCATCGCTATTGTATGTTAGATTTAATTTAAATGATTTATAAGATCTTAAAAGTCTACATAATGGACAGAGTCTAAATATTTAAAAAAACAACAAACGCCAATTTTTTATATTTCTTATTTATTTTTTAAGAATTATTATTTTTTTTTTCTTTTCAAAAAAAAAATGTAGGTGTTCATACTTATTTTTTTAAATTTAAAATTTAATGTTAAAATATTAAAATTTTATAATTAAATTTTGAATGGTTTCCAAAATGATTTAAAATATGTGTATTTATGTATGTGTTTATAGTTTATTTATCATGTCTTCTAATACAAAAAATATTTTTGGGTCCACGAAAGCCCACATACATACAATAGTTTCACTTTCTTAAGTAACATTAGTTTGAAAGCTTTATTCGACAGAATGTTCTCTGTGAAAGATTATTTCTTAAGTCGTCGTCCAGACTTGCAATTTTTTAAAATCTTGCTTTAACATGGCATTAATGGGTACTAATGCAGGCAGATTTTTTTTTTTTTCTTGACACTCTAGTCTCGAAATTTTTGTAGTTTTATTTTTTCTGATTTCTTTTCCTTTTCACCTACAGCCGCCTTCAAGTTGAAATTACAAAAAAACACACTTGCAGAGCTCATGAAACTGTGTAACCCTCTCCAATCTTCTCACTTAAAAACTCAAGACTTGCTGTAACAAAAATTGCAATTCTGGACAGGTACCAAGAAAAGTTACAATTCAGTGTTTGGCAGTGTTGCCAGAAAAGTTTTAGCTCATGTCCTGAGTTTAAAGTTTGATGTCCCCAAAATGAACCATGTCAAAATCTAGGTCCCAATTTCGTCACATTAACACATTAGTTTTAAACTTCGAATTAAATTTATAAACTTTTCTTTAAGAATAAGCCAAGAAAAAATTTCTAAATTCGGCTGTGCCATATCTTTGATACCCTCCACCGAGAGTTAAAATGTTAGTTATTTTTTTTTTTTGAATGATAAAGAAAATGTTTAAGGTATCCTTAATTTTTGCAAATCTTACGGAAAGTCTGTAGTGGTATTCAGTGTTTGGTGCATTTAAGATTGCAATTGTTTGTTATTGCAACAATTTCGTCATTGAGCGGTATTTGAAGACACTTTGCAATGCTAGATGCATGTTAAGTAATGGCTGGTATAAAAAACTTTTGCTCGTCAAAATTTACAAAAAGGTGTTTTATTTCAAATAATTTTCTAAATTATTGTTTACAAATGTCAGTTGTTCGAGTATCAGGGATGCAAACGCAAAACACATAGTAAAGAAATCTATTCTCTTCTTTGGTATTTCGCAAAAACAATAATGCGACAATTGCAATTCTGTGTATTTTGTTGTTGGATTGCAATCAAAAGCTACAATATTTTGCATTTGTACTTTCGCAAGACCATTTGCATCAAACACTAACATCAAACTTCGCTAATAAAAATTTAAAAGATACTTTTTCAATAAGGTAATTTTTGCAAACAGAGTACTTTAATGTTCTTTATCGTTTTGAAAGTACTTTTTTAATAGAATAATATTACACTTTTTAGAGAACCATTTTATTCATGTGACTTAATTCTGTGATTCTTTTTTAAAGTGTAAAACTGCTATAAAATGCAATGATCTTTAAATTTTAATATTAAAAACTGTTTATAAAATAAAACAATATTTTAGTTTATCTGTCATAACTGTTGTCGAGCGTATTTAAGTTGGCTTTTTTTGTCTGCATTAAATATTTTAACAATAAACATTTTTATGGCAGACAAACATAATGACAATTACAGTCAAAAACAAAGGTAATGTTACACTAACAAAATTGAATATCAACTAGAATTTTCGTAGCAGTTTTAAGACTTGTATTTGGATTTTTTTCTAAAAGTAACACGTTAATTTAACACTTTTTTAAAGAAACGAAAATTTTTTTTTTTTTTTTTTCTCATTATTTTTTATTGAATCTTCATATTTTAAATATGAACTAACAATAATTAATCAAATCTTAACCTAATACGTTATTTTACGTCCTGCCAGTGCCAGACAAAAATTTTCTTCATCACGGGTTCTGTTCACTTATATAGGTGTTTATCGCTCATCTAATTAAGTAAGTGCTGCAGTGTCTCTTCTTCTTAAGCGAGTGTGGCCGCCATGGTTTAAAATATTTCGAGCTAGTGGATTTGGGTGTTGTTCAAGCCTTTTTAAATATTTTACTGCATATTTTGTAATCATAGTTTTTACTAAAGGAACATTGAGATCCTTGTGAATATTTGAGTTTTTAACATACCAAGGGGCAGCTGTGATTATTCGAAGAAGTTTATTTTGGCGCCTTTGAATTTTTTCGATATAAGAGGCCGAGGCAGTGCCCCATAGTTGAATACCGTAGCACCAGATTGGCTTTAAGATGGAGTTGAAAAGTAAAAGTTTGCAGTCGAGACTTAGGACAGAGTTTCTTCCAATAAGCCAATGAATTTGGATGGCTTTTAGTTTCATTTGAGATAATTTTGCCTCTATATGGCTTTTCCACGTTAAACGGCGATCTAGATGAATACCGAGGTATTTTACATGCGAATTTTGAGGCACTAAATGATTATTGATTTTAATAGGGGGGCATGTTTCCCGACGCAAGGTAAATGTTACATGTACGCATTTTTGCTCATTGACCTTTATCCTCCATTGCTTCAGCCACAGTTCGAGTTGAAATATATGATCCTGTAGGTATCGAGATGCTTCTTGACTGTTTTCGTGCACGCTTAGAAAAGCTGTGTCATCAGCAAATGTTGAAGTTTGGGTGTAGTTGTTTATTGGCATATCCGAAGTATATATTAAGTATAAAAGTGGGCCTAGGATGCTTCCCTGAGGGACTCCAGCTTCAATTGGTTGAGGAGAGCTTAAATAATCACCTTCTTTAATAATAAACTTTCGACCGACTAAGTAGCTTTCTAACAGCTTGTGTGTGTTTACTGGTAAGTTTAGCTTCAATTTATGTAATAAGCCTTCATGCCAGACTTTGTCAAAAGCTTGAGAAACATCGATGAAGAGAGCGGAACAATATTTTCTTTCTTCAAAGGCTTTTCTTATTGCGTTTACTATACGATGGGTTTGCTCAATTGTGCTGTGTTCTCTTCTAAAGCCGAATTGGTGGTTAGGAATACATCTGTTTTCATTTAGAATTGGGGTTAATTTAGACGCTAACAGCTTCTCAAACAGCTTTGATATATTTGAAAGTAAACTTATAGGCCTATATGACTCAACTTTTGTGTGATCCTTTCCTGGCTTAGGTATCATGATGACTAAGGAAACCTTCCACTTTTGAGGATAGTATTCCAGGCGTAAAATAGCATTAAAAATTAAAAGAATAATTCTCCTTGCTATGCTGGGTAGCTCCAAAAGCATTTTGTTGCTGATCTTATCAAAACCAGGAGCCTTCTTGGGGTTTAAATCACAAATAGCCTTTTCGATTTCTCTTATCTCAAATCTTAGGGGAACAGCTGCTCTAGCAGCAACAGGTGGTAACTCGACCGCCATATCGTGAGATATGTTAGGGGTAAATACGTGTTTTAAATGATTATCAAACAGATTTCCTTTTTCAACATCATTTCTTGCCCAACTTCCATTCAAGTTTCTTAATGGCGGATTAGCGACAACTGGCCTTTTGAGGTTTCTAGCTGCACGCCATAATGAGTAGTCTGATTGTGGAGTTGCATCAAGTTCCTTAAGATATTTTTCCAGAGAAGCCGTTTTCTGAGTCTGCAGTAACTTTCTCAGCCTTTTTGTACAGTCTTTTAGTAAGTTCTTAAGTTGAGGAGATCTGTGCAATTGCCACTCTCTACGAGAAACGAAAATTAAACAGAATATTCATTCAATTTGTTTCTAAGCAGGTTTTTCGTTTATGATCAGAACTTTCTTAGAATTAATTATAATGTTAATGTGCAAATTATCAATTTCTTGAACAATGCTTTAATTTCGATTCAATTAAGTTAATGTTTGCATAATTTTGCAAGAGCCTGTATAATTTGCTGTGCACATAAACTGGAATGCAAATTATGAATTTGAGAACGTGTATGAAATTGACATTTAAAGTCAATTAAGCAAATTAAAATCTGGACATTATTTAAATTATTATTGGCCAAAATGTTGAATTTCGTAGCCGAAGGATTTTAAATGCAAAACAAATTCTGTTTAAATTGAAGTTCCATCAACAAGATAAGTACACAAATAGGAAAAATTATTTAAAAAAAAATGTTTAATTATTTTTTGTAAATAAACTTTATTAAAAACACAAAAACAAAAAGCTTTTTCATAAAATAACAAATCCTTTGAACTTTAAAGGGCGCTTTGTTTAAAAAGCTAATTAAAACAAAATCAAGCGAGTTGTTGAAAAGTTTTTTAACATTTAATAAAATAAAAAAAATTAATAAAAGAAATTTAATGAATGAAAAAATTAAGCAGCAAAAATTGTTTATAAAAATTTTTGAAAATGCTGGTGAAGAGGTAAGACAATTAATACTAGAAGATTTAATTAAAGCAATGAAAATGTTGGAAAAGTATGATGAAATTATTGACATTAAATTCACAGTGGACCAGAGACCAAAGGGGCCAATAAAATGTCTCATTATAAGGGAATGCCCCCTCAAGAGCTTTCTATGCTTATCATATAAAACGCTGCCGGTGCCAGGCAACAGTTTCCGTCGTAAGGGGGCCTTAAGGAACGAGTGTGTCCCTTAAGGGAGTTTACACCGTAAAATAAAAATATTTTTTAGGATGTTAGAGTATTCACCTGGTTTCGAAAAGTTTATATTTTTAAATAAACTGAGTACCAGTTCTTTGAGTCCGTTTACAGTTATTCTCTACTTTTTAAAATTCTTGCAATTAAATAATTTTTACTTTTGGAAACTGCAATTATAGAATTATCAAAGTATTCAGGGACTCTAATAAAAGTAGAAGCAATTCGTAAGTTTCTATTTGAAAATTTATGGGGAATAACAAATATGACATTGAAAACCTTTGGTATGCTGAAATTCGTTTGGAGCTCGCGAATTCGATTAGGAGAAATAAAGCTTTAAATAATTAAAACAAACAAGAAATCAATTCCTTCCTATGAGTGTGAAACATGAAACGCTGCACAGCGAGATATTCAAAAGTTGCAAGTGCTTGTGAACCGGGGCCTCCGTAGAATAATTCGATTTCTTTGGCCAAATCTCGGTCACATTTTACGAAGACCGGAAAACGACATCACCAGAAATGCCATCAACTGAAATCCTCAGGGTTACCGAAGAGCTTTTGATATCAAAAGTGCTACCTTGAACAAACACTAGGAAGAAATAAAATTCCTTGTGCACGATAAATCAAGTTGTAATATAATAACTCTTGAAGAGCAATTTTAATTTTGTTGGATACATTTTTGCACAGTTTTCTTTTTTGCAAACCATGCTTGAATCAATATTTTTTTTTAAACAATTACAATAAAATTGAATTAGATTATGATGCATAATGCAAAGAAGCAAAATTCTTTTATAAAACACAATTTCGGATATTTTAAATCTGTAGAGTTCTCTCTACTGGAGACTTACTGGCCCTGTAATCGGAAAAATGGTGCCGTTCCATTCAAAATTTTGGTAAAAGTAACGTCCTTCCCATAACAAATTGTTCTAGTTCCAACACAATGCAATGCATTAGTAGAGCTCAATCTCTAAGTGCTGTCTGTTCCTTACAAAAAAAAAAAAAAAAAATGTCAAGCTAAAATTGTAAAGAAGGACGATTCAATAATGATATACAAATTGCAGTGGTGACAATAATTATTCTTACGCATCGTACTGTATCTGTTATTATATTGAATAATATTTTGTAATATTAAGCTCTCTAACATTTCCCACAGAACACATACAAGTATTTTTTACTACAAACCTAAAAAAAAGATTTTATTATTAAATCACTATTCATTAAATTCCAAACCCAAAGAAAAATCTACTTAAATAAATCAAACCAGCCGTTATTAAGTTCTTATTTTCCTGCTACAAAGTGACTTGTAAAAATCGGAGCAGTAAAACGATTTTCTTTCTATTTCAGAGCGGGTGGGCAAGAAATCAATACTTGAATAAAATAAAACAAAAATAGTTCAAGACACAAAATAACTGCTACAGAAGCAGAAAATGCAAAATTATGTTATGTTTACACACATTCATTTGGTTATATACACATATTTATATACTCTGTGCATTATAATGTGTAATAAGTTTATTATTGTTATTGGCCAATAAAAATAATATTTACATATGCATAGACATTAACGTTCTTATTTACATAATGATTCCCTCGGAGAAAAAACCAAACGAAAAAATAAGAAATATTTATAAAAAGAAAAAGCCGAAACAAAGGAAAAGGAAATTAAAAAAAATAAAAAAAACTCTTTATAAGTGGGAATATTTTTAGGAAAATTTTCCGGAAGTTATAAACTTTTATGCTTGTTGTATTTTTTTCTCGGTTTAGAAGTTAATACGTAATAAGGAAAAGTTTTATCATTATTACACAAGTTTTAGAAAAAGTTGTTCGTTGAAATTAGGGTTTGCAAAACCAAACTCAAAAATTCCGAATTCGTCGAAACTAGAAAGTTTTTTTTTCTTAAATTCAAAATACCGGTATTTCATAGATTTATTTTTGTCCATAAAATACTATTAAAAAAAATCAGTTTCTAAAATGTTCACCATGTTTTCTAAATGAATTCAAATTGCTGCCTTGAAAAAGGGGTTTCCCTCAATTTCTTCATCTTTCTTTGAAGGTTTTAGCGTGAATTTATTAAAATCATTTAGCCACGTTTACATATTCAGAGCAAACTTCATGAAGAATATGGATTTTCTTTACTTGTGTTTATGTTGTGTAGCAAAAGACAACTTTATACACGCTAAATAAATATAACAATATCCTCACGCACGCATTTACATATTTACATGAACACGAATACTCCCAGCAAGCATTTTTTTTAACACTAAAAAGAGTATTTTTAAGAACTTTTGAAGAGTTAAAAAAATGCTCTTCCGAAAATGATTCACGCT
The DNA here is from genome assembly GCA_963931875.1 of Pollenia griseotomentosa. Taxonomy (NCBI): domain Eukaryota; kingdom Metazoa; phylum Arthropoda; class Insecta; order Diptera; family Polleniidae; genus Pollenia; species Pollenia griseotomentosa. Next base: position 190,114,988 of record OZ007562.1, on the reverse strand, counting down.
TCTACGCAGAAAAAAAATAGGGTTGGATGTAACCATATTCTAAGAACAGCCAACCATAGTATGGATTTTAGCAACGTAAATTATGGTTAAACAAGAGCATAATTGTGTTAAAATAATTATTAACCATAGTCTGGTCAAAATTACCCATATTATGGTCAAAGTTAACAATAATAAACCATAATATGGTAAAAATTTGAATTACTTAGTCAAAGGTAACCATCATATGGTCACAATAGTATGGTCAATGTGAGCCATACTATGGATATTTATTTCAGATTTTGTTTCAATTTGCTAACTTATTGAGTCAAGTTGAAACCGAATTTCCTTGTTACAAATCGTTTTAAAATATTACACTCAAAATATTATGTAGTTAAATTCAAACGAAAATTCATTTTAAACTAATTAAAATTCATTTGAAAAACGGATCACTTACATTTCATTTAAAACAAATGATTTTTACATTCATTTTTAAATTTTTTATTTTTCAAACTGCATTTTCCTTTAAATTAAATAGTTTTTACTTTTAAAAAATATATTTTTACCGACAAAAATCCAACTACATAACAAAATAAATACGGAAAAACATTATTTTTTGGTAGTTTGTTTTTTGAATGACAAACACAAATGTTAAAACATAAAATTAGTCGTAAAATAACTACAATCAGTTACTGTAATAATTTTATAAGTGTATGTATTTCCTTTTTTTATATTGCTTAACCTTCGCTCTGCCCACCTGGGTGACCATTTCGGTTTTATTTCTTTTATAATTTTTCTAAATTTGCATCAGTTTAATGGAACTTTTTACTCCCTAAACAGAATTTAAGTTCTTAAAAAAAACGAAAAAACCTTTATGACATATGTGTAGTACCACCCCAGCCGGGTGGTGTTGTTAATCGATGTAAATACATACGTTAAAACCTTTGGTAAGGCGAAGGTAAAGCGTCTATTTCATTTGTATTTTCGTAAGCAAAGAATAAAGATGGCTTGGTTAGAGTGCGCATTAAAAGGAGTTTATTGAAGTATATGAAATTACGGCAGATAAAAAGTGATACTAACCACAATTAACAAATTAAGCCAATATTTAAAAAACAATTTAAAAAATTCATTGCGCAATCATAAACACAAACATCACCATTCAGTGTTTGCTTGTTTTTCTGTTTTACTGGTTTCTATTACTCCCTAAAATTATGTATTTAATACAATAATTAAAAGAAAAAGAATGTGAGAATTTTCAGCAAACCAAGCAAGTCATTGAAAAGCATTCAGCATTCATAATTTTGTTACTTTTAAACATATTATTTTAAATTTAAAATTATAATACAAAAAAATATTATAATATCAAACATATTATTATTATTAACCATAACATGTTCGGAGACCACTATAAACTAGTTGTGGCTTTTGGATGGAGGGGTTTTAACATGATTAAAGTAACCATAATCTGTTTAAGTTTATGGTTGTAGCGTATTTGCATAAAAATTGATAATTGAAAAAAAAATATCAAAGTGTACAACAATCGCAAATAGATAATGTGGGTCTTTTAGTAACATTTATTATATTGAAAAACTGATTAGTGTGATGACTTTTTGTTTTTTTTTTTTTAACTAAACAAAGTAAATTTTCAGCAGTCGCAAAACGTAATGCAGGTTTTTAAAATGTGACTTTATTAATGTTTTTTAGAGTGATTATTTCGGACAATTGTCTGCTTGGTTTTGAAGAAAGTATCGAATGTTTGCATACTAAGAAGTTGTGTGGTGTTAAGTTCATAAATTTAAACTACAAAACTTTTTGCAAAAGCCAAGTCAAAAATGAAAAAATTTAATATTAATAAAAAGACAGTTAAACAATAAAAAAGTGGAAAACTAATGCAAACAACTACAAAGCCGACTAAAAAAAACAGGCAAAATATGTTTAAAGATAAAAAAATAAAAAATAAGATAAAAAAATTATTTTTAGAAAAAGACTTGCAAATATTTTTAAGGACTTTTTAAAAATAACGATTATAAACTCAACTCAAAAATTAAACAAAACTGCTTAGAAAATAAGTCTGTGTCCATTTTTTCGAGTTTAAGATGTTCGCCTTTAACACTCCTGAGACTAGCCCTCTTGTCAACGGCCACTTCAGCTGATTACCTTCAGTATGTCGCTTACTGAAGGTAATCAGCTGAAATGTCCATTGACAAAGATGAATCAATTCCGATTGTTTAATATTTTAAAGTTCAAAAAGGGCTTTATCTAGCCCATAGTTTGATCAAGAAAAAATTTGATTTAAGACATACGCGGGAATGACTATTTTAAAAGGACCGATTTTCTTCCGACAGTTTTAGCTAGTTTAGTCATACAGAGGAGTCATAAATGAAAATTGATAAAATGTTGACTGGGATCACACTAATAAATTATAAATACACACATACAAACGAATAAAGAACGTAATTGATTTGCTGATGTGACGTGTATAAAACTCGACATTTGGAACCACTCTGTTAGTCATGTTTTCCTTTTCACTTTCATTTTGTCCTTTACATACAATTTAATCTACTTGGTCTCCCTTTAGCGTCTATAAAAATACTATCCCGCCTCTTGCTTCATTTAAGCTCTTTTCTATATTTTTTTCTATAGTGTTACTCTTGTTGTTGTTGCTTTTGTGAATGATAAAGAAAATTGGCCGTATTAAATGTACAAGATATTATTACAGGGTTGTAAAATATAAACTATAAACAACTTTGGAAGAAATAACGAGAAATGAATGCACCGAAAACGTCGAAAATGTTTGACAGTGGTTAAATTTGTAGAACATAACAATTTTTAAATATACTATGGTTGCTACCAGAGGGACCAGTAGCTCCCAGGCTGAAAAATAAGCCTCGAACTGTATTTTAATGATGTCCTTACGGTGATGAAGTGGTGGCTGTAGTTTATACCCAAATCGGTGGTAGAGAGAACGTCCCGGGTCAAAAGCGATAGTGGGGTTGTGTCGAAAAGCATCTCGTCACACTTATCTAAATAATTTCTGTCAAGTGAACTCGTGACAAGCAAAAATCTAAAAAATATGAAATTTAAAGACAAACAAATGAAGATTCTAAAAACCATACCAGACCGTGGCATTGCCCGGATGTTAGGAGCAATTAAGCCGGACTGCTTCTTTTCTTTAGGGCTACTTTTAATAATATTATGATCATTTGACCGATTTAAAGACCATGTTATTTTTAAATTAGCCATTTTTCCCAAAAATCCACGATCACTTTATTATTTTCATAACCTCTCATATGTCTATGCATAACAAATACTTATTAAACTGAAGTTCCTCTTAAACGCTTGAAAACCTTTAAATGATACATTTAAAGAGCAAATCTGCTAAAGTCGCAGAGGTCATAACAACGATCGAAGTGATCATAATATGTATAATCAAATTGTCTCTAGATGTCTGTTACCATAATGAACTTGTAAATTGTTAGGCCAAACATACAGAAAACGTTCACCCATAAATCTACCCATAAATTACATTCTCCAGCCCTGGCAGTAATAATGAAATTGTGTCCTGATGGGAAGTGAGTGTGAGTATTTATTTCTGTATTTTGTGGCATTTATAACATGTATTTATTTATAATAAATTTCAAAATTGATTTTTATAATATCTAAGATTTTGCATTAGTTAATTAAAGCTTATCTTTTAATATATACTAGTTTTTGTAAAATAAATAAGTTTTTATGAAAATTTGTTTCAAATAGAAAGGCAATATTAACTAGAAATTGAATAAATTTGTTTATTTTTAATACATTTGTATGTATTTTTTTTTAAGAATTTTTAGTCTTTAATCCTTTATCGGCAAAACAAATTATTTGTACCAAAATCACAACATGTTAAATCAATATTGAAACCAAAACTTGTTTTAAACTTAACTAAAAATGTCATAACACTCACAAAATATTTCTAGCAACATTTATCTCATACTTGTCTTAACAAACTTATTTGGTTTAAATTTCCCCTTCTGGACAGCTGTTCACGACTGACCATTTAGATTTATTCATAAACATCCCAAATATGGATAAATATACATAACGGGTTAAACATTTCGTAATACTGAGAATAAATTAAAATAAATTTTAATTTCTAAAAATTAAATAACGAGAAAAAGAACGTCATGAAATTATAAATGATTTTTGTTATTATTTATATAAATATTGATATTGATAAAATTAAATTTAATTTTAAATTCGATTCTGGATTAGTTTTAAATACAAACAAAAAATATTTTATAATGTTTATATTAAATACAAACAATCCGACAGACATCTTAAAAGATAATTTATTCAATATAACGAATTATTGTTGTCAATTGAATTGAATTTCAAAATCATTCTTTTTTAAATGGTCAATGAGAATAAACTTCAACCATCTTGATGTTTTTTCTCTGTTTGCTGTGTTTGATTTTTAAAAGGCGTCCAAAATTTTGAAAGAAATAGGAAATCCGTGTTTTAGTCATTGCCTTTCTTTTTAAAATTATTAATTTTATTGTTTTGACTTTTTTAGGTGGGATATTTTTTTTTTTTTTTTTGTAATAAAAATTATTTAGTCGAAGTTTTTCTAGAAGAAAAAGTATGATGCATAATAGTATGGCCAGCAGTCGACCCAATCCCTCACAATCAATAAATAATGAATTTGATTAGTGTATGCCAGCCAGCCAGACGGACGGACATCGTAAGGGTCAATTCTTGAGGATAATGAAATAAGTTCTCAATAATATAAGCTTCCGAATTAATTTGCCTAAGCTATTTTTACACTTGCTAAATATTTGACCACTAGTTTTATTAAAAAATCATCATTTCTAACAGTTTCTATTTTATATTGAAACAAGTAAGAGTGCTATTTTCGGCTATGCCGAATCTTATATACCCTTCACCATGATGAGGTAAGAACAAAAAGCTATATACATAAATATCGTTCTTTAGATAGGTATAAATAAATATTAATTGAGCCACGCCAACTTTTCATTTCGCCATGCCGAAGAATATAAAAAAAAACAAAAATTTTTTATATGTACCTAAGCCCGTTTCCTTTTTTGCCAAAGTTGATGTGAAAATGAAAAAAAATCGAATCAGTCTCAGGAGAGAACTTAACAACTCGGCTACGAATGCTTTTACTGAAGAAGCGTTAAATTAAAATATATTGAGTCTATGAGTTTGTTTCTTTATTTGAGCGGCATATCATATACATGCTTTAAACAACAACAAAAAACCACATTACCAACACTGTGTTACCATAGCCACTGTATGACCGTAGAAACCAAAATTGAATTGGTTTGTATGGTATGTTTATGTCGTTTTGGTAATACGGTGTTGGTATGGTAATGTCATGTCTAATTGGACCTTAAAAGGAAAAAATGTGAGGCAGTCGTGGTTTTTTACTCATATCTCAGCCATTTGTCGACCGATCCTGCTGAATTTCAAAAGCAAACAATTCCGGACCATATGTGACATAAATGTATAATAACCTGGCCCCCATCATATATGGTTTCTTCGGAAAATCCATTTCAACGGACAGACGGACATCGTTAAATCAACTTCGCTCCTCAAAAGGACCCAGATCAATATTAACATCAATATTATAGAAATTACAAACGGAATGACAAACTTATTTATACCCTATTCACCACCAGTGGTGAAGGGTATAAAAATGCTTAAAGCTTAATTAACTGGTCACGCTTTTTTGGATTTTTTCATCAAGTGCTTGCTTGGTCCTTTAGGTGTATTAGGGCTTATTTCATTTAAAAAAGAATGAAACTTTTTGGGATTTATTTTATTTTCGTTGGGAATTACGTATTAAATTTTACAAATGAAAGTAAATGGAATAAAATTTTAAATTATCCAGAGGAGTAACTATGACGAAAAGCGTCTTCGTTTACAACAGCTGCTTTGAGTGCCCCTCGGACGGGCACAAAAGCTTATTCCTTTGAGTGCGAGTAAACGCACAATAGTCTTTTTCCATATCCGGACCTAAAACGTTTTCTCCTCTAGATTTCAGAAATTACGGCTTTGCTTACTAAAGTTTTTTTTTTAATAAAAGGCTTTCAGCTTTTTTCTGGATATGATTAAAAAAGGGATTCGCTTTTCGCAGATCTATATTAAGATTTAGAAACAATTTTACAGGAGAAAATTCTACCACCAGGTAATAAGTCGGTTATGCAAAAATTTTAGATTTTTAGCAGCAAACCATTACGGCATGCAATAATTTTTATTCTTTCCAATGCAATAAATATACCTCCTTAAATGGCAGAAATTATGTTTAATAAATGTTCTTTCATCTGAATTTTAATAAGATTAATAATGTGTTGCTTGACACATATTTCCATATTTCATTTATAATTTTGTGTAGCCTCTGGTCTGTAAACTGTTTTTCTTGACACAGTAATTGTTAGTGTTTGCCAGTTCTTTCTTAGCTTCAAACTTATTAATAATACAATTTATCTGCAGTTAGTTCATATTTGCATTATTCGGTAATGGATGTGTGACCATATTCAGCTCATTACCAACACTTAATTGACTTGCAAGGTCTGATATGCAAAATTTAATTATTAATGAAGACATGCAATTCAATGTTTAACAAATTTGAAATGCAATAAACATATCGAAAACTATCCATAAGTTAAAAAAAAAAAAAAACCATTGATTCCATTTATTCATACGAAGGTAGCAACAAAATTAATAAAAGCGGCTTTTGTTACATTTTTATACTGATTAAGATAAAATTAAATTTTTTGAATGGAATTTATATCCATTTATTTGCACATAGAATTTTAACTAAATAAAAAAAATAAATTTTATGAGTAGACGTCTAAACGCTTACCGAATCGATCTAGCAAGTTTTCTTTTTTTTTATAGATAAAACTTAAAAGTATAAGTGCACACAAGTGCGTTTACCAGAAAACCGTTTTTGGATTGCACATTATCTTCTAATATGTGCCAATTGGCTAGAAAATATGATTCACAAAGTTTCAGCCCAATCTAATAATATTAACACGTGTCTCAACAGACAATACCTATGCAGCGGACTGATTCTGGCAGTCGTGGTACTTTCTCGATTCGAAAGCAATTTAATATCTAACTATTTTAGTCAATACTGACCGAATCGGAATTATTTTTTTAGTGTTGTAAAGCATTAAGTTGAGTTTCACAATACTGCAAAAATAATTGCGATTCGTTCAGTATCGACTGAAAGAACTAGATATAAAATTGCTTTCAAATCGAGAAAGTACTCGATCACGACTGCCAGAATTAGGCCCCAGAAGTAAGCTGGATGGGAGAAGTGGGCTAGAGATCGGTTGTAGTAAAAGTTTTTAAATATGGTGCAAATAGCTGGGCTATTAGTATACAACATCTGTCAAAAAGTAGGCTCAATAGGAAAAGTGGGGACCATAGCATATAACTATTTCGCAATATGCGTACAAAATTTTTCACATAATTTTTTTTATTGCCAAAAGAAATATAGCAACAATCAGCATGCTTATTATTTCAGCTGGCATTCATGTAAATATCTCTCCGATAAGGTTAATTTTTCTAAAAACAATTCATGTAAAATTCTATACATCAACGTTTAAGGTAAACTTAAATCATATTACGTATGTATCGCATTCACAAACACGAAAGAATTAGCCATCATAATTCACTTATGGAATGAAGGCACACTTTTCTGTTTTAATGGTATTTTTGCATTTCTCCAGTTTATTGAACGGTTTATACGAATTCCCAAATTGCAAGAAAATATTGAATCTTTTCTTCAAAACAGCAAGAAATACAAGACTTCTTGTTCGTCCCTCGTTTTCTTCCTAATTTTAACATTTGCAAAATTTATTATTTCAACGCCAAAAATTTTAAATAAAATTTACTAAAATTGTGACTCATGCTGCTTTGATTTTAATAATTCTTGTCGGTTTCGTGTTCTTAAATTAAATGAACACACACTTAATCTGAAAATGCGATAATTTTTATTTGATTTCTTTTTAGAAGAATTGACACACTTTTTACTTAAGTATTAAAACCAAGTATTAATGACATCGATGCAAGCAGAAAATGACGTCATTTTGAATTTTGAAATATTTTTTATTTATTTATTTAAAGGCAATTTGGCAAACATTTTAACTTTTATTAAAAAAAGTTTGTTTTTTGCATATTAAATTATAAAAAAAAAATCATAAAAATGTTTCAAAGTCAAATTTTATGTTTTGAATTTTTTTTTTTTATAAGTCAAAATTTTTCAATACCCCTTTGAAATGACGGGCGAGTGTTTTTTTAATGGTCTGTCATAAATTAAAGCCAACAATTTTTTTCCCAGAATATTTTTGTTCAGTGCAAAGTTAATTTTATGTTTTAAGTCATAAATAATTTTGTAATTAAACTTTTAATTTATTTTGCACATGGTGACATTTGTTTCATTTATTTGAACAGCGATTTTTGTTTAAAATATATTTCTAACTATTTTATTAATTGGAAAAAAGTGGCTGTTTTTCTGCTCTGACTGTTGCTAGAAGCTGAAAGTGCAATAAAAATATTTAACATAATTTCAATAATTATTAAAATGCCCTAAAAATTATATTATTTTTGAATATTCTTTTGAATATTTCCTTTCTGGCAAATTATTTAATGTTTATATTATCTATTATATTCATACTCATATGAGCCAAAAAAAAACAAACATTTAAACAATATTTATTTGTTGCATTTGGCCAAAAATATTCATGTTTATATTTATAAAAGTTTTTCTGTTTAGTAGTTTTGCCAAATTAACTAGACACTTTTCCTGAAGCCAATTTTTATTTTGTCGCTTGCGGCCGGCAGTCTGGCAGGCGCTTAAACAATAAAATATAAAATTTATTTAATTACAAAAAATAAAAAAAAAAAAAAACAAATAATTAGAAATTATGTCTGTTATTAACAAACAACAACAACTGAAGTGAGTATGGACACTAGTTTTGGTTGTATTGATTTAAAAACCTTTTTTAAAAAATTAAAATAGTTAATTATTTACACAGGAAACTTAATTATAGTTAAATGTTGAAAAAATTTGATTTTTTTTATAGATAGGCAAACGCTTATCGGATTGTAGTTAATTTTTTACTCAGTTACGAGGGTCATATTCAACGTTTGTACAACACAATATTTTGGGGCAGATTAGATATTACAAATTTTTTATAAATTTATCTAAATTTCTTAATAATTTCTTAACATTTCCAAAAAAGAATAAAAACTGGGAATTAAGCACGAATAACAAAATCTTTTAAATTAAAATTTTGTATTCCCAAAAATTACTTCTGATAATTGCCAAAAACTAAAAGAGAACAAAAATTTTACGGATATACAGGGCTGTGCTGGAAATCGAAATCGTAAAACGCAAGAATTTTAAAAGTCGTTTTTTGATAAGATTTCTGTAATAAAAAAATTATAAAAATTAGATTAAAAGTGTATTAAAAACAACTTCAAAGTTCAAAATTTCTCATGTGAAGACACAATATTCAACAATTTAATAACAAAATTTAAATAAAAACCAAAAAATATTATCGTTTAAGCCCATATTAGGTTAAAGTCCATATAAGAGTTGTTTGCGCCGAATATTATCTAGATATTAACATACATATGGGATTTTGTATTAAAGGGATTTTATGTACGGTTGCTAAAGTTTAAGCTATTTAAGGATGGGAGCTTTGGGCAAATGTGAACCGATTCGAAAATAATTTAATTTGCAGTGAAATATTTTTGGGGCGAATTTAATTAGATAGCTTGCGGACACAAATAACCTAATTTGGATGTGAAATTATAGACCGATTCTCACCATTTGCATAGACTTCATCCATATTTGCTCAAATTATCTACAAAATTGGAACTTATACTTTGCGCACAAGGCTAACATGGACAGACAACCAGCCAGATGGACGGATGGACATCATTAGATCACTTTCAAAAGTTATTCTGAGTCGATCGGTATACTAAAATATTGGTCTAGACATACATCGCATAACATTAATCCTTAACGACAACCTGCTTTGCTTTACAATTTTAGAATATAAATTAAATGTAGATGTCGAAATTGAAGCAACAAAAAAAAAAAAATATATATTATTTGCAGTGAAAGCTTTGTAGGCATCTAAAAAAATTGAATATGTATCAAGATATGCCTCAAAAAGGCAAAATATGCGCTAGAAACTTAAAAAATGCTGCAAAGAAGCTCGTTAAACTAAATTATGCCAAAAAGATGCTGCAAACGGTAAAATATGCACTAATAATTCGATGCCAAAATTCATAAAAAGCTCTAAAACGGATAAATATTTTGTTTCTGCCTTCATTGGTCGCACATTGAAAAACATGCAATTGCATATTTATGTTTCTCTTTTTATTCCTTTTTTTGTTTTATATTTTTTTGAGCAAAAATAAAAGTAATTTTTTGATTATTATTTTTTCGAGCAAAAATTAAAGTCATTTTTTAAAGAAATGTACGTATTATAATAATTTAGTTAACTTTATGATCACACATGATGATCACACAATAAAATAAATAAAAATAAAAAATAACTTTTTTTTGCTCAAAAAATAAAAATCAAAATCGAAATACTGACCAAAAAATACAAAAATGGTGTAAATTAGCAAATAACTATATTTTTGAACTAGAGCTGGTAGGGAAAAACTAATGCCACCATCGCCAACACCAGGTGAAAATTCAAAACGTACAAAATAAATTTCACTCTTACTTTGCTTCATTGTCGAAGGAAAAACAGCTAGTTAAAGCGAAAGCAAAATACAATGTCAACAACAGCACAAAAAGCTACTTTTTAGAAATAAATTTAGAAAAGTGGTGTATGTGGCACGAAACAATAATTTCATTTTCAATAAAAACTATTAACTTCTAAGTACGTCAATGAACGTTCACAAAAACTTACGGTTTTCTTGAAAACATATGCCAAGCTCAAACTGTCCTTTCTTACATTTTGCGGGAGAAACAAAAACAATTGAAAATGAAAAATTGCATTAAACTGTTAATACCTTTTTTTTGCAAAACCCACCAGCTGTTTTGACAATGTTGCATATTATGCAAACCGTTGGGTCTTCTAACGATTATTGTATAGTTTTTTTGTAGGTAGGGTCGTTTGTTTTTTGTTAATAAAATCGCTCATTTTATTCTAAAGATTTCAAAATTTTTGACGGATATTTGTGTTGATGCAAAATATCACAATCAATAAAAACATCGATTTTTAATTTCGGGTAACTAAGGGCTTTTCGCACTTTGGGCAACGAAATGTACTTTACCTATTTTCCAAATTACTCTACTGTAATGTGGGCTTTTCCCATGTCTGTTTAAAGAAGTTTTAAGGTCAAATGTATTTTTTCCAACTTCAAAACAAACATTTTCTTTTCATACTATTAACTGGTCGTAATAACTTTTCTGTGTTTCAACGTAAAAAATTTAAATGTAAAAGTTTGTAAAACAAAATGCAAAAGAAACTTATGAGAATGCTAAATTCAGCTGTACCGAATCTATGATACCCAACACCATTAGTTCAAATAAAATTAAGTAAAACTGTATTCAAACCACACAAACAGAGAATATAAAATATTTTTAATAACTAAATGTTTGTTATTGTTAAAATTTGAAATAAAAGGAATAAAATCTTAATTATGTTTAATGTAGCGATGTGGCCCATTTTCAATACCAAAAGAATCTGTCTTCTGCAAATTATTTTTACCAAATCCCATCTTCCTTAAGCGGCCCATACACTTGCCATATAATTGTTCAATTTATCGTATTGTACAATTATATCGCCAATGTGTATGTGATATTCGAAGGTGGCATAATATATTGGTAACAATCAAAACACTTTTGATTTTCTTGGCACAATGAAAAGATAATGAAATGTGATGGCAACATTGTGCAATGTGACCAGTAAAAACTTCGCTTACTTTTTAAAAATGAATAGCTTCTTTCACTCATTATTTAGTAGCTTTCTTCTTTAACTAATTCTACCACAACTTCTATAACTGCTTTTTTCTGGATGTATGTAATTAAAAAAATAATGACTTACTTTTGAATGCGTTTATTTTGGGACATCCCTTGTAAAATACATTGGTTCTTTCAGTAGAATTGTAAGTAGTGATTTTCTGATTACTCAACACATTATTTTGTAGGCGATGTTTTTACTGGGTGGCTTATGTTTTTCCTATAGGTAACGTCTACCTTTTTATTGAATTAAACCATTGTACCACTTATTGCATTATATAGGGAAAATTGGAAATAATATGGCGAATAGCATATACAATAATATTCACCCCTATCGTGAATAACAAGTGGAATTTTTGTTCCCATGAAATTTTCATTCCCCTCGAAGAGAAAAAAGCAATCGTGAATCTCATGTGAAAAATTGTTCATGCTATCAGTTCCAGTGAATGTAAAAAAGAAGAAAATTAAAAAGAATTGAAATTTTTGTTTAAAAATATACACGTATATATTTTAAAGGAAAGTTAAAATAATAAATCTTATTAATTTGTATTGGAGGGATAGATTGATTCCAACGTAAGTTTTTTGCACTTTTTAAATTTTATGTAGTAAAATATTTTCCAAAATTCTGCCACCACGTCTTTCACAAATCCGGCGGCAATCAACCTGTTGTTTTGCATTTTGTTGAACAATATATTGGTTTGTGCCTTATTAACGGATCTAGCCCTTAATATTCGATTTATAGGAGGAACTACTAACATAGACTTTCTATTCTCTAGCAAAGATAAAGTGAAAAAATCTAAGGGTAATGTGAACAAATTACGAGGGAAAACACTTTTCACGATAAGGGGAATTTATTCCCGTGAACATTTTTTCACGTTATTATTCTCCTTTGAATAACATTTTTTTCATGGGAGCTGTTCATGATCGCAAATATTTGAAAAGGGGAAAAATTACGAGGGAAAAATTATTCACGATAGGGGTGATTAAATAATGGATGGGGCGCTTTAAGGTCTCGTTGCTATTGCGTTAAATTATACGTTGTGTATTAGCTGTTTCGTTTTCCATACAAAGCTTATGTATAAATATGTAGGTACTCTTACTTTCATCGACACACACGACTTTTTTTTCCTATTTTTACACAAATAACAAAAGCTTACATTTATAAATTATATATATTTGGACAAAATTTCTGTTTTCTTTTTAAAACATTTCAACACGTTTACGTATTTTTCGTTACTACCAACTACTGAAGTTGACTGCAAAGTTAACGTGTTCGCAAAAATTATGTATGAGTAACGAGATTTTAAGCTCAAATTAGTCGTGACATAACCAAAAACCACACAAAACAGCTGTTCGAACCAACCAATGGGCAACACTGTATTTGATTATATGTGACTTACCATAAAGACATAACAATACTAACCAATTAAATTTTGTCATCGTTACGGCTATGGCATTATGTTTATATTACGTCTAATTGGACCTTTGCAATAATAGACTATTGCAACCTGTGTCGTGCTTTCAACAGACGCACGGACATGGTTAAAGCGTCTTAGAACTTTACAACGATTCAGAATATATTTCGATGTGTTACAAACGGACTGATAATATCAATATACTCCCCAACTAAAGATAAAGTCAAATAATGTGTACCTATTTAATGCAAATAAAATGTTGGTGTAATGATGTTGATCATGGTGATGAAGATGTTGATTATACTATGAATGTGCATGAATACGAACAAAAACGTCTATGCGATTTGCTTTTCGTTAATGTATCTCTTGGCTTTTTTTTGTTATTGTTATTCCCTCGTTTAAATTATTATTTATTTTAGCTTAAAAAGTTTTCAAGTAAACTTTTTTTTAATGTTGTTACTGTTGTTGTCATTGCACACCTCGCATGTTGTCAAAGTTACACTTGTTGTTGAAGTACAAGTTGGATGGCATTGTCGTTGTTGACAAGATTGAGATAGATACAGCCACAGATACAGTTATATACACTTGTACATTACAGAGAACAGAGTGCGTATTTATTTAAAATTTCAATTGTGTTTAACTTTTTCTTAGTTTATTTTACTTTTTTTGTTTTGTTTGTTTTCTTCCTTGTTCGTATCTGTTTTGTTTGTCTTCTAATATTTAAACAAGTGTTTTTTATTACAAACTGTACGACTGAGTTTTTGTATACAGTTTAACATTTTATTTGCCTTTTGTATTTATTTTTTTATTTAAGTTTTTTTTCTATTTTGTTGTTTAAATCCATGATTCCTCGTGCTCTTGAAAATGTTTTTCTTAGATACTTTTTTTGCCTTTCTATGCTTTTGTTGGCACTTAATGTAAGTTACATGAGCAAATACATTAAACGCTGCGAAAACGAGTATAATTTTTATTTAATTTATGACAAAATGTTAAAAAAAATGTATAAAAATCCCAAAGACAGTGTAGCTTATATGGGGCATTACATTTCAATTGAAACTAGAAGCAGACAATTTAAGAAAGTTTGTAAAATTTTACTCCTGAGTTTCTATTTGAAAAATTTTTTTATTAAAGCCAGTAAAATGTTTTGGAATCAGAGTCTAAACACAATGTTTGTGGTGCGGTGCGATTTCTCGTTGCGGGAGAGAAAAATAAACATAATACAACGGAAGACGGCGACGGAAATAGTTGTCATTTTTTGTTTAAATTTTTATTAATTTATTTGTGCATACATTTTTATCATGTTGTTTGTTTTCAATAATGTTGTGAACAAAGCCAATTATTCAAAAACTATGGCAACATCAAAATGAGAACGAGTATCAAAAATTGAGAGACAAGGCGAATCCCAGCGGGAAAAGGTAATCAACAGGAATCGAGAAAGTAATACATATCTTGTATAATATTTGATTCCAGAACTCATTATTCTTAACACAGACCATGTCCTAGGATTGTAATAAATTATTTATATGTATCCTGCGACTGAATTAAATAATTCATCCTTGATAACAAAAATTAGTAGACGAGATAAAAACAGCAAAAAATAACGTATTTTTATTTAGAATATATGTAATAGAAAAACACGAATAAAACTCACGAACGGAAACAATTGATTCCATGTTCTGCAAATGTGGGAATATACGTGGTAATCAATTCATAATTATTTTGTCTGATAAAATTACCTTCTCGATTCCAATGAAAGCATTATTATTCTTTTAAAAATAGTACATTATTTTTTTAATTATTTATGTAATCAATTCCTCATTTTCCCGCTGGGATTAAATTCGCTTTGTTGAGAGAGAAAGAAAGTCAGCAATGAAAATAAAATAGATTTTAATTTTATGCCGTTCCGCACTGCGTTTTTTTACTTCAAAATAGTATGAAAAATCGCACCGCAGTAAATTATCGTTACATTGTGTTTAGACTCTCATAAAAAAAGACACACATTTAAAATTAAAATCTTTATATGTCGGTAATACTTTTATTAATTTTTCTTCTTTTTATACCTACGAAGTCTTATCCGAAAAGCCTTCACCTTATTAATTAAAAATATTTCAGTTAAATAAACTGTTTATTAAACAAATTGTCATAGAAAGCTCAACATTTATAAACCTTTTTAAAAACTGAAATATTTTTTATGAACAAGCCCGTACAACTTTTGGAAATATCCTAAATGATCATAAAAATATTATTGTAATTACCAGCAACATGCTGCTAGATAATTAACTGTCAACATTTTTCTAATTAAAAAATGTTTACTTACTCTTACAAATAATATTCTAAAATTTTTTTACTTCACTTCTTTTTTTGTATTTTTTTTCTCTGCCTAATTCTACAAGCAACAACAACATATTATTTACATTATTTTTCAGAACAACAAAGCTACGAAAGCAACTTTTCTACATAATTTATTAGCTGAGGTCGTGGTCTTGGGTCGCCAACACCACAGCACAATGTCTACGACCGCGTTGACAATACGACACACTTTTGAACATCAATCAGCGAAATTGTAACACAAAATGAGCGACAGCTTTTGTGTGTGTGTCAGGAATGGCAGAGGAAGTGTTAAAGTAAAATCGTATTAACTTGGACGTTTCCCAGCCAAATTGTACCAAACAAACATCGTTTTTATATACATAGTATTTTGTCGTCTTTTTTGATAGAAAAAAACATTTGCACATCTCGTCTTGACAACTTTGTATGAAAGAAAAAAAATTAAGTCATTTCGGAAACCTCGTTAGCGCCATACAAAATGATTTTATGGGATTCAAAGCTCCATCCCTGCTCCTAACAGAAGCTCCCATACAAACAGTAAAATGTATGGAAAAACATAAAAATTTTCGAATTTGAGTTGCTTTTGAAATTTTTCAAAAACAAATATTCATACGAAGTTAGTAAAGAGTTATAATTTTAGGTATATAGAAATTGGGGTACCTGATTTAGTTTTAAGCAAAAAAAAAAAAAAAATTAAATAAAAATTTAATTTAATTTGAAAATTTAACGTTGCTGTTTGTGCCAAAACAAGTAAGCAACATATTTAACTACAGTAACTTTAAAGTAACAAATTTTTTTAAAAAGTATTTATACACCCGCCAGAGAGTCGCAAAGCCATGTTTTGTATTAACAATTTTGTTTTTAAACCCATATTTAGAAAGTTATTAAGGGTTTTTCGTTTCCTGAAAAATTTATTGTTAGCGCTTAAGTGGTTTAAGAAGAATCGTGACGATTAGTAATATAAATGTATGGGCCGTTTTTATAATACCTGTTTATCAGAATCTTTAACAGAAGAAATACTGCAGGGAGTTTTGTTTTTCTTTTGATTATCTATGATTACCTTATACCCCAGAACATACAAAGACCCAACGTATGTTTCCACCGCCTTTCCTAAAATATTCCAAATGGTCGTGGTACATCCAACACATCCACAGATACTGTGCTATAAAATTTTATAACGCATATTGTTGTGCCTTTTGCAATTTTCGCAGAACTTCTAGCCCATAGATAAACCCCAGACACCTTCCTTGAGATTGACTCAATTGTCATCTGGACCATTGCCTGGAAGTGAGGTTAATTTTATTAGGCAGAGTTTTTTTAGTCATCAAATAGTACAAAAAAAAAGAACAATTGTATCAACTTTACCAACCCTGGTGTGAGTTTAACTTGTAATAGTATCGTTAAAACGGCGTCTAAAATGTTGTTGCTTAAGAAGTTTACTGATATATAGTTATTACATATAATATAGTATGTATACGTGTTTATATTAAAAGTGCTTTTACCAGAAACAATTTCCCTCTCAATAATATGTGCGTAGTGTATTGATTTTTGAAATTTGTTCTGTCTGTCCGTCCGAACAAACATTTACCAGTTTTAGTGGAGTTAATTATTTATTTCGATTTTGTTGGTATTGTTTAAATATGTATACGAACATTAGGAGAGTGTTTTATTTTTGGGTACACACAAGAGCTGCTCCCACAAAAACCCATAAATATTTATTGTATTTTAAAGCTGAAAAAAAGTTAACATAAAGTAATATTTACAAGAATAACATATCATCGACAGCAACTGAAAACACAAATTTAAATCAATAGAAATTTATTACGCGCAAAAATTGATATTCGTATTTCCAGCAATCTTACACTCAGAGAAGTAAATAAGTTGACGTAGGATGACCTTGCTGTCAATTATGAAGAATCCAATTGTTAAATTTTTGAACGGTTAATCGGACTTTAAAAAATTTCAAATTTCTACAGATGGGAATTAGTAGGATTTAGATTTAGAGCTAATATATGTTTATTTTATGGTATTTTTAGTCTGCTTCGACTTGTATAGTTTGGTGTATGTAGTCCTCTGTGTCATTAATCGTATCGTATCTGTTCTGTACGGTTCTATTATTTAAATTAGAATGATACAGATATGTATGCGCAGCGTCAGCCAATAAACCCAGAAAATCATGACGTGATGTTGAAATCATCATTATTATTGTTTTTGCTATGTTCGTAGTTGTTATTCTTTTTGGTGCTTTTGTATTAATAGGAATTCCAAATATACAAGAAATGTGTGTAACAACATAAAACACCACACAAGTAATCGGTAGATATTGTGGCGAATATTTAGTATGCCACCTATGGCACCTTCCCATCACCACTGGCGTCTGTGCCATCAACACTATTCATCAAAAAAGCGCCAATGAACTCAAAAGCACGTACAATTGACGATAATGATCCTAATAATGATGATGTTCGTAGTGTTCGAGGTTGGCGGTTGTGGTGTCGGCGGTGCCGGTGTAATAAATTTAAAATCTTCCCATTGTTGTGGCATGACAAACACTTGGCAAACACACCACCAGTTTAAGTAGGAAGGAAGACACAAACGCACACAGGCAAATTGTAATCGAGATAATGATGCTGATGTTGGCATTTTATGGCTCGTACTACAAATGTAAGAAACATTCATACCTCAATCGCTTTTAACTTGAGCCCTACATTCCTGTCTCCTTTGGTTTTTATCTACAAAATACTTTCAAGTATCTGTGCCCATCTACAGTTAGATAAAAACAAATTGTACATTGAAAACGTTTCACTGTCATTTAACGTGTGGCCTATTGCAACAAAATATGTTGGTTTTGTTCAATTTAGTCAATCTTTTTGTTAAAAAAAAAAAACAAAAATTTCCGCAAACAAATTGTATTTATTTTTGTTGTATCTGGTATGTTTTTTTGTATTATTTTCTTAATTTAATGGGACAAGCGTCAAAAAAAAAAAAAAATAATAATAATAAATTTATGGTTTTTTAACGTTTCTTTTTATCGATATTGAAGTACTTAAACATTGTTAGCATTAACGTAGTTTCTTTCTTAGTTTTGAACAAAAAGTTTAATTTTAGATTTTGAAGAACTTAAGCATGGTAAACATTCACATGGTTTTTTCTTTTGGGTTTATAACAAAAAGTTTAATTAAATTTTTCAAAAGCGACAAATATTTACGTCTACTGATGATTAGGTTTAAACTAACAATTAAAAAAACCAAATTGGATAGACTTAGTCTATTAACTGTGAAAAAACTTTATCAATATAATAAATGTTAAGCAAAATCGTATGGATTTCCTTTTATTCTGATTCATTTCAATCATAATACCAATTACACTATGCAACAAGCAAAAATTTCCTGAAACACCACTATATTTTTTTGATCCGCTGTAGTCACCTAACTGCAAAAACATAATTTTTTAAAATTCTATGGTAAGGTTTTTTTTTAAAAATTTTTTTTCTAAAATTTGAGATTTTTGAAGAGGCTGCTCCATACATCTTATCATAACTTTGGAACGACGAACCCGATTTTGTTATGCAATCCGTCAAAACATTTTAAATTACGCCAGATTTAAGTTTATTTCATATCATTTTTTAATTAAGCCATTATTTTTTGAGTTATTGAGGCCGAAGTGGCAAAAAAATTATTTTTTTTTTTTGTTTTTTTTTATAAAATTATTGAATTCAAAAAATTCATAAAAAATTGGAATCATCTAATACTTACCAGTTTTAGTACTTAAGCTCAAAGCTGCATGTGTTAGAAGTAAAATAAATTTTATTTCATGGAAATCCATTGACAAATTCCTGTTTTATTCCCGATATACTGAAAGTACCTAGTTTTGACCTTTTTTATCGCAAATTTGTGCAGAGCTAAAAATCACAAAGTTTTACCTTATTATTACACAATATTTTTTTTATCCTTTTCTTTAATTATTTTTCATAAAGCTGCTTATAATAGAAATAAAATAAATTTTGTTTCATGAAAATCCATGGATAAATTCGTTTTTTATTCCCGATTAAGTGAAAGTACCTAGTTTTAAAATTTTTTATCGCAAATTTGTGTAGAGCAACATGTTTATTTTATGTTTGCAGCATGTTGCTGGAGCTGGCAAACAATCGATAGTTCTATCGATAGTTCTCTTTCCATTGGACTATTGATAGTTTATTTTCGATAGCGATACTATCGTTGAAATGTTTTTTTAAGAAAATTATCAATAATTTTTTGATTCTATCTGGCAGCAACAAGCCAGCCGCCGTTGCCGTCCAGCTTAGCCAGCAGCGGCAGTTATCTAGTCGGCTTAAGAACCAACCAAATTTGTATAACCTTGCTTATCCTAATGTCGAAGCAAAACATTTTACAAATGTATTTTTCACCTGAAACGCCAAATATAATATCAAAAATCGCCAACATTTAATATTTTTAGGTTTTAGGTAAAAAAGATTGCCAAATACGAGTTAATATAATAAATTTTTCGTTTAGAAATTTATGTATGTACATATTTTGACAGAAAAAAACAAAGTTGAGTTGTTTTATTGTTGTTTCAGTATATTTTCCCAAGCGAAATTTTTTATTTTATTTTGAAAAAACAGGCAGTTAGCCTTATTCTAATATTGTTTTAATATTATAGTATTTTTAACGTTTTAAAATAAATATCTTTTAACTAAGAACTTGCGAGATCTGTAAATTGAAAATATTAATTTAACCAGTATGCAAAATGAGTAGAATTTGATTTTAAACTTTTTAAAAGCATGATTTACTATGTATGTATGTGAAAATTTTTTTACCCGAACTTTTGCATACTGTGTGTATATTTTTAATACATATATGAAAAAAATTATAGTTTGTAATAAGAAAAATTCCTGAAATTCTATGAAAGATTAAACTTTATTTCAAATTTGGAAAATTGGTTTTCTTTAAATTGCTACATGGAAACATACGGTAATTTCTTACAAATTAAATTAAAGAATTCTACAAAGAACGAATAGTTTGTATCGATAGTTTGTCAACAAACTATCGAAAATATCGAATGTTGCGACTATCGATAGTTTGCCAGCTCTACATGTTGCTCGACACAAATTTGCGATAAAAAAATGTCAAAACTAGGTACTTTCACTACAGCAGATCAAAAAAATATAGTGGTTATTCAGGTAAAAAAAAACTTCACATTTGTTGCATAGTGTTATTAATAATTTTGAAAAGAACTTGACTAAATAACTCGAACAATAACAACGACTTCTGAAGTTTGTTCTTTTTTTATTAAATAATTTTTAATTTTTGTAATGGGGAGTTGTTTCATAATAAAAAGTCCCCAAATATTGTAAATGAAATAAAACCCAATTGACATTTTTAGGACTTATTTCGTATATCATTCAAACGGCTTTTGACATTTTAATTTTTGGAAATTAAATAAGACTACAATGTCATTGCGTCACCTAAAAGGCCCTATCTAACATTCTGAAAAAACTATTTAAAATGATAAATTAATAAATTTTCTTAGATCTGCAAAGAAAAGATGATTTATTTCTCTATTTTAATAATATTTTGAGTTTCCATTTCATTTAAATCATTGTGAAACAAGATTACATTTATGGAACTTAAGTTAATTTTGGATGTTATGGTTACTTTATATTTTTAGGATTTGTTACATTTTCATAGTAGTGCACCCTAAAGGCTGGTTCACCCACAAGTTTCTGAAACATTTTTGGTTCGCACAAAATTTTTTTTATATGTAGTTTGACGTTTCTCTCAGAGAGCGAGAGAAATTATTTTGTGCGAACGACTCTCAGTGTGAATTAAATTAATTTTAAATTTGGTCCGAACCATTTTAGAAAAGGTTGCCACACCATGTGAAATTTGTACAAGAGACATGCCATATTGTTTGGAATTTGTATTAAAAATTCAGTATGGTAAACTAAAAAATATAAACAAAAAGCAAAAAAGAAATAAACATATAAAGAAAAAGAGGTATTGGCGGCAAAAATAAAAAACTTGGAAAAACAATTTAAAATTGAAAAATATTATATTAGGTAAGTTGTAATATTAAAGCAATTTAGTTAATAATTTCTAAATTTTCTTTGTCCTTTAGATACAAATTTAAGATGGAGTTGTCAGAAGATGTTGTCTAAAATTTAATTTATGAAATAAAAAAGCCAGGAAGGGAATGTTTGTATGATTTGAGCAACAGCTCTTATAAGAACAATCATATCAAACAAAATAATATATCCATCGCAGAAAAAGATGTTTTTATTCTTACCAAATAATTCACCACAAATGCTGTTTTTTTTTTTTTTGTTATAAATATTAATTTTTTTATTTCATTATTTTGACACAAATATAATTAGTTTTCTTAAATTTATGCACATATGTATTTACGTAATTTCAATTATATATGGCAGCACTGTTTTTACGAACCAAGTTTCTGAAATGGGTGAACCATGGTGTAGAAAACTCTCAGTAAACAATAAATTTCTCCGAACCAAAAATGTTTCAGAAACTTGTGGATGAACCAGCCTTAAGAATGCATCATGTTTGTGTTATCATTCGTTATTTCGAATATAAACTTCCTAAGCCGATTCAAATATATTCCCTTCATATACTTTTGAGAGAATTGGAAAAGCAAACAAAATGAATTGCGTACATTTGTGAACACCCCTGTTACTTGAATATTGATTTCTTAAATATTTAAGACCCACTTAAAGTTAAATGTAAGCTCTTTTTATTATCTTTATCTTGTGCTTCTTCTTATCAATCCTCTTTACACAATACAGTACCCATGTTCTGTAACTTTAGTAAGACCTTCTCGCATCGAAAAGATGTGAAACAAAATATTGCATGAGAACGCCAGTCACGCATATTGCTGGCGGCGACCAAAATTACCTAAAATTTTAACATTTTCAACGACGGCGACGAAAATACAACCCTTTCCGACTTTAACGTTTGTTGTTTGCAAACGAGCTTTAAAAACATTCGTATCAGTTATTTCCGCTTAATTGAGTTTCTAAAAATCTACGACTTTTGACGCAATTAAACGGTAACTCAATTAAGCAGTACTCGGTTAATTGAATCGCCGACGCAATTAAAACGAAAAACTCATTTCTTAATTTATTTTATATAACATTTATTAATATAACAGAAACATGACTTTCTTGCCGCAAAACAATTTTTTTACGTTTGTGGAGCAAAAACACATTAAGTAGACGAAAACAATTAACCGAAACATTTGCTCTTGTTTTTCGCAATGCGGTCTTATTTTGCCAAATAATTAAGCGGGTGACGCAATTAAACGGAACTCAACGAAACGGGTATTTTTACATCGACAGTTATACTGAATGATTTCGTTCCATGATTTTTAGTGCAATAAAAAGGGAAACTCAATTAAGCGGGGCTCAATAAACCAAAAACAACTGTATTTTATAAAAATGGTAAAAGCAAAATAATAAAACAATGGAAAAATGTGCCAAAAACAAAATATTTGGATTATTATTCTTTGCATTTTTAATATGATTTTTAGTGTTAACATTTTTTCTCGCCCCATTTTTATTCGTGAGTTTATTTGACAGTTCAAAGCGGGAACTTTCTCACAGAAATTTTACAGACACACTTTTTCTGTAAATTGGCGAGTAATTTCCTTACGTGACAGCTATAACCCGTCAAAGCAGTTGTGTGAGAAAAACAGTTGTTTTTTTCAATTTGTGGCATTTTTGTTTCATTTCTCACATTTCAATCGAAAAGTTTCTCGACGCGATTGTTACAGAACATGGGCACTGAAAATAAAAAACAATTAAAATTTCTATATTCGGCTTTTTCGAAATTTTCTTAAATTTTCTTAATTTTGCCTTCCAAAATGTATATGTGATCCTTTTATTCCTTTAAGGAGCATAGAGACGAAATCTAGTCGCCTTTATGATATCAGAGTGCGGTTTCCAATCAATAAGAGCCCCATTTGCCTGCTTTGAAAGTAAAACTCCAAAACCACGGGATATGTCGTTCGATGGTTCCGGAATATAGGAAAGTAAGAATACTGGTTGTTCTATATTCGCCAGATTCACACCATCTAACTTCACAGAGGCCAACAATTTATTTGCACAGTTGAGCAAGTCTGGATGTTTCCAAAAGTGTTCGGACGTTACATGGTCCAATTCTTGTCCTTGTTTTCATACCAAATGTTACTTGCTTCGGTTTCGACAAATGACTTAATGAGCGATATCCTTCTGTTGCGGCTGCCAACATCGCCGCCAGGCATGCAGCGTTGTGTAGAATTTTAAATCCATGCCTATAAAAGGGTTATGCCGCCCACGGTCGGTTTTTAGAGCCTCGTTCACGTGACAGGGGATACCAAGCCCAGCGGACACTGGGTCAGGTTGACATTTGGAAGGGATTGGCATTATGTACGAATAAATGAATTGTACACGCTTCTCTTTCCCATAAATCACACTACGCCACAAAAAAATGAACCTTAAAAATTACATATTTTTTAAGCTGAATTGGGAAGCTAATAAATTGTTTCTCTTTGGAGCACTGGACACAACATTCGCGAATATCTCGAAAACGCTGCGTGAGAGAAATAAATAAGTGCAATATTCGTGTTCAGCCGCCCCGATTTACATTTGAAGACGAGTCATTTTTTAGGTTATGGGAAAATGTTTAAAATTTGTGAACCAGTGTTATAAAGACTTTAAAAAGTTAAGCTTCTTGTTCATATCTCAGCCTTATGTGGGTCTGTCTGGCTGAATTCATAATAACGAATAGCAAAATTTTCCGGATTTTCCTATTTCAGACAGAAGAATATCGATCAATAAATCACAAGCATCCAGAATAAATATTATTTGCAGAATCTTAGATCAATATTGTAGAAATTACAAACGGAATGATAAACTTATGTTATTAAACCCTTTCCACCTCTGATGAAGGGTATAAAAAAGAGAACTTGTAGATTGATAAATGGGTTATAAACTCTTTCCTTAGAGCATGAGAAACCCCATGTACTTACAAAGATTATAGCGCAGATGGAATGAGAAAAAAAATAATAAACATTATTTTTACAACATTGATGGCAATTTATCTTTGAGCTGCTTCGACCTGACCCATGACTTTTTTTTATTTCTGCTCCCGATTGAAAATAAATGACTAAAATTATATTGGTGGCTTTAGTTATAGCACACCAATAAAAAAAAAACTTAAAAATGGTTGGTTGAACGTTTCATCAGTCTTTCAGAGAATTGGTTTTAAGACAAACAAATAAATCACAAAGTATTGATGTTAATGGAATATAAAGCAGGGTTGCAGGAGAAAATTAATGTAAAAGATTTTTGTTGTGTTTTTTTTTATCAGTTTAATAAAGAAATGGTTTCAATTTAAATGTTTAATGCAACTTTTTTTTAGCTATAAAAATTTTATCAGTTACGTATTTGGCGCCAATCTTTTTTAATTCAACAAATACTTTCATTATTACTTTTATTGCATTTTCGCCAACCGTCATGACATATTGGCGAACTAAAAATTGCGGTCATCAACAATAACAACAGTACAGAAAACCTAACAACCAAGCAATTTGGCTGTTTGTTTTCCATGTCTGTCATTTTGTTTGTAACAACAAACATTTTTCTTTTTTAATTCAAAAAGTGAAGGCAAATATATTTGACATTATTTTTTACGTTTCTTTAACGAACAATAACAACAATCTGTACTGAAACTTTCAAAAACAAATTTTCAGATTTACTACGCTTAAATACACCTTTCAAACTTAAATAGCAACGAAAAAATCTAATCTAATGAGAAACGATTGACTCGAAAAGAATTTTAAACGACCATTGAAAAATAAAGACATGATTTTCAATTTATTATGCTACTTAAGTTTAAGATCTAGACAAAAAATAAATTTAAGCGATATTATTATTTTTAAATTGCGATTGCACAAAGAGAAAGAACGTAGAGTCAAAAAGTTGAAAATGTTATTTATAAAAACGGCAAAAGAAGACTTTTAAAAGCACAACCGAGGAACACTGGTGACGTTGAAAAATATTTAACAGTTTAATTATATTTTTTTAAGTTATTCAGAACCTAAGTCTGGGTTTACACTTTGAGAAAGTTTTCTTTCAGAAAGTCTGAGTTTATTGGTGAGACGGGAAGATAACATGCTATTCTTTACTTCTGTCTCACCAATAAACTTAGACCTTCTGAAAGAAAACTCTCATGGTGTGAACCTAGTCTAAAGGGTAAAGTGGTAACTATATAATGGTAACCATATTATGGCTAAATATTACCGTAATAAGTTTAAAATTAAAAATAACTTGGTCAATATTAACCATAACTTGGCCGAAATTAACCAAACCATGGT
Source organism: Pollenia griseotomentosa (assembly GCA_963931875.1). Classification (NCBI taxonomy): domain Eukaryota; kingdom Metazoa; phylum Arthropoda; class Insecta; order Diptera; family Polleniidae; genus Pollenia; species Pollenia griseotomentosa. The sequence continues at coordinate 190,088,897 of OZ007562.1, read as the reverse complement.
TAACATTAACCGTCATATGTTCAATATTAATCATAAATGGGTAAAATTAACCTAATCATAGACAAAATGAACAATAGTATGAACAATATTAACCAAATTATGGTATTTAGTTCAGACTTTTTAATGTGCTTTTTGGTAGTTGAAGTATTATTTCGTTTATTTTACATTTCTAACCTGTCTGTTATGTTTTACTTTTATGAGCTTTTCTTTATTTGATAGGGAAAATTAACTAGATCTTATTAATTTTCCAGCCCGCATTTTTCGATTTTTACTGGTTTGTACTTTTGCGTAAATTTTATGTCTTTTAATTAAAATTTAAAGAGAAAAGAATTTGAGAATTTTAAGCAAACAAAACTTTCAACTACTGCAGAGAACAAAACAACCATAATTTTGTAACTTTCAACCAGTGTTCGTAAATAAACATTATATAGTGGTTTTTAGTATTCGGTTCGGTAGAAATGTAGAAAACACAAACGCTAAAAGTGTTTGTGTAGTAAATCATTAAAAGAAACCAACGTTTCTCTGTTTGTGATCTTTGAACACAAAAATAATAGTGTAAAAGATGAGAACATTTTATTGCGTTCTGTTCTGTTTTTTTTTTCGTTTCAGTTGTGCTTAGCGCCCTTTTGGCTGGTAAAGGAAGCCAAAAATGTTTTACAAAAACAAAATGCATAAAGCAAAAAAATTTTACACGAACAAAAGATTAACACAATACATACAAAAGCTGTTCGTGCTGTGGCCGTTGCTAAAAGTTTTTGGTTTTTCATTTCTTCATCAATGTAAAAAAGAAACATTTAAATATAATTGTTTTGTTTTATAACGAAGAAAAGAGCACTATATAATGTTTGTTACTTTCTTGAAAGTAGTTATGAACGGTATTAAGGGTTGTGGTTTAATACACACACACTAAAAAAATAAATATCGTTTCTGGGTGCATGAGCCGTACGCTAAATAATGTTCTGTTTATTTCGAACACTGCTTTCAAATATATTATACTTAAAACTGAACATGCTATGGAAACAAATACATATAAAATTGAAGTGTTCGTTAAACAAAAAATTTTTTTGGGAATCCGGTTTTAACGAACACTTTAAGTTCACATCAAGGCCGACAATGCTTAAAAATATTATATTATGGTTGTATATTATAACACCAGCTATATTTTGTTTAAATATTATATCCTTAAATCTTACCATATTTAAGGCTTCAAGGGAGGAAAACATTAAGTAGTTGAATACCAGAGAAGGCCAAAAAGTTATATTTTTAATACTTCTAACCTATTCATACTCCACCGAGCACGAGTACAGACAGGTATGAATACCAATAAGTATGAACATAAATAAGTTTGTATAGCAACCGGTATGAGTATGATTAAACAGGCATGCGTATGGATATTAGTATGAATGCGTATGAGTATAGGCATGTATCGATGAGTATCGACAAGTAACTTCAACAACTCGTATGGTTATTGTAAAGCAAGCAGTGTAGCCAGGACCTAAAAATGTTTGATGCAGAAAAGATATTTATATTTTAAGTATTTTCCAAAACCAGCAAAACAAATATAGCACTGATTAAATAAGAATTAATTAATTTATGTGAAAGCAAAATTAAAACATAAATATTTTCTAATATTATATAATTATGCTTCTATTTACAATAATAAAATATATTTTCTACGAAAGGGGTCTTTTATAAAAAAAATTTAAAAACAGAAGGCTATCAACTATTTTGGAATCTATTTTGTTTCTTTTTTCATGTTTCTAGCTAAAGAGAAAACACGTTTTTATGCTGCGATTGCAGAAATTTACATGATTCTTGATTTTTATAAAGATAACCATGAGTATCTTGTGGAGTTGTTTTTCCACCATAGCGTGCTGTTGTAGTCTTCTGTAAGGCTAACATTTTCGTTGGCATACTGATCGACTTCAGCCTTTAAATTTTAAACGTCTTAAAAATGCAACTGCCAACAGATAAACATCTCAAAGTCATACTATGTATGAATGAATTTACCTGTGATATCTCATTTCTTAATTCCGAATATTAGATTTATATTTTTTTTTTGGTATTCGGCAACTTTTTGTGTTTTTATTAAGAACGATTCAAGTAAAACGAAGTATTTTAATTTGCATCCATTTTGTCATTTTTTCGGATTTTCTAAAAAATAGTTTTTTCTATTTATATAAGAACGCAGATCTTTATTTTCCGAAGATTTTTGTAAAGTCAGAAATAACAAAAAAAATTCTGGCAACACTAATGAAAAAAAATTAATAAATAAAAAATGTTTGAAGTCAATGATATACCTATGGGTGTATGTGGTTATGTGCGAGTATGAAATACAATAAGTATGATAACATACATGAATGAAATCAAATGCGCAGGGATATACACAAGTATGAGAATAAATAGATACGAGTACGCACAGGTATTGAAAATTTTCGATATGTGCTAGAGTACTTTAATTTTTTTATACCCATTGTCTTTCTCTGTTGAATACATTGCCATTTCGGAGATCATAATATTATTATTTTCCACATACTTCCACCAGGTTTTTTTTCTGCGTACAGTATTGGGACTTTGAGGTTTTACCTACATTTTTTTTGTCTATTTTTCTATATAATAAATACTTAAAATTATGCTAATGCAAATAGCAGTTGAACTTTTTATTCGCTTTCATTAAAATAATATAAATAAACGAGATTAAATCTTTAAGACAACTTTCCTATGAGGCAGATTCTTATTTTAACTAAAATAAAAATATCGTCTAGCAGTTTAATAATATTTCCTACATTTTATAACTCATAAACACACATACGAAATATTAGCTATATGAACGAATTAATGAGCGGGGGAACGAATGAATTCAGCTCCACAGATAAACTCTGTCTTGCCAAGAACACAATAACAGCGTATAAAACACAATAAGGAAGAACTGTTTAAAATACAATCAAAAAATAAACCGTAACTCCATTGTAGGTACGTATATACTTCTATATTAACGTAATGATCTCCAGAAAAAGATTAAAATACTTAAAAGTAAGACAAACAACGCCAACACAATGTCTATAAAAAAGTTCCTCTTTTTAAGTCTAATAAAAAATAAAAATAATATTTTTGTTAGTTTTATTGTTATAAAGTCAAAATACCGTAAAAAGAACAAGAAATGCTAGCAAACACAGCCGAAACACTCATAAAATTATTGCTAGTAATTGAAAAAGATTTAAGTTTAAAAATAGTCCAATATTAAGGTTGGTCGACAGACATTTGGTTCCACAACTGTTTTCCTACTAAACCAATTTTGCTAAGTTTCAATCCCAAAGTGCTCTTTTATGTTGAGTCGTTCTTAAATGACCGGGATTTCAACAGGCAGGCAATGCTAAAACGACTTAGAAAAATTAAAATTTACAAGGACGGGTCAAAAAGTCCGTGACTATTTAAAAAAAAAACACAGGCTTGTGAATAAAAATTCATTTTACTATTCAACTTGTTCTCCTTTAAGCATCAGACGTAGAAAAAAATGGTTGGAGGTAACCATATTATTAGAGCAACATACTATAGTTGGATTTAACAATGTTTGCAGGTTACCATATTATGGTTAAATATGACCATAATATAGTTAACATTAACAAACATTTTCCCGGAATCAACCATAAAATGGTCAAAATTAACCATAATTTGTTTAAAAATAACCATATTTTGTTCAATATTAACCATAATAATGGTCAAAACTGATCATATTATAGTTAATTTTCATAATTCGGACAAAAGTTACCATATTATGGTCAGCATTAACAATACTTTGGTCAAAGTTAACCATATTATGGTTATTTTTTTCATCCATTTTTTAAATTTTTTATTAAGTGTCAAGTTATAATTATAAGCAATCCCACTTAAATTATTTTCCAGCCTTTGACGACCTTCATTAGCACTCATTCTGTATCACTAGTTCATAATACTAAATTTGTGTATTTTAATCAATAATTAAAATAAAATGAATGAGAATTTGAAGCACACCAAGCAAGTATGTAATTGAAAGGCATTCAACATATTATTTTCAATTTAAACGTAAACATACAATGTTTTAAAATATTTTGATTTAAAACATATTATTGTTATAACATATTAACCATAACTTGTTGGGAGACAACCATAATATTGTTATGGCTTTTGAATGAATGCATTTAACCATAAAATGGTTGCCGGTGACAATAATATGGTTAAAGTAACCATATTAAAATTTTGATATTTTTATTAGGCTAAAGTTCTTCAAATTTAATGTTCATTAAATTATTTTTATGAAGAAAGGAATTTCACAACATGAAATTAATTAAAAATTTTTTTTATAATTTTTCATTCTTGACTGCCGCCGGGCTCGAACCCAGTCTTTTAGACAAGTTACCCTTACATGTTTCATTTGCAACCACTCAATCTCTTCAGAGGGTTCTGCCGTTTAACACTAACAGCCATTGACGATTGCTGGCGGTCGATATTCAAAGTTAAATCTTTAAACCAAATTGTATTTAACCCTTTGGTAGATCGAAATTTGCTTTGAAGGATTACCTATTTTTTGTTTTTAATTTTTTGTCTTTATGTTTCTTGTTTTTAAAAATTTTAAATAATTTTGTGTTCTAAAATTCCTTTCTTCATAACAGACTCAAAATTGTGATATATCAAAAAAGTTTTTTTTTTTTTTGTTTGTGGCCTTAACCTGCTCTAAGGTAATGTCAATAACGGATAAAAATTTTGTGCTGTTTTCCAAATTTCAAAAAATATTCTTCAATAAAATCGAAAAATATTAGATTTGCACATCAGGGTCTTGTTTAAAACATATAAGAGAACCAAAACAAAGAATTTAAAAAATATACCGCGCTGCACTTGGGTATGGTAACGATTTGAGTTTTACGGATTTCGAGGAAAATGCATTTTTTGCACAAAATTATCGAATAGAGTAAAGTTCATCTATTTTTATTAAGTTCCAAATTAATGATATGCTGAGTTTAGTGGAACTAATGTTGAGTGGAACAAATGTTGAAAATTATAAATCCAACTCATTTGCCAAAAATTGTACTCTATAAATATTTTCCTTTTTTCAACAACCAAATGCACTTTATTTACTTTATCCCCTGGAATCGTATTTTTCCAATTTTTACTAACATTTTTTTACAGTCTCTTCTCTTATCTTTAACAACGAATTGAATACAAAAGAAATATTTTTTCGTCATACTGGTACAATACGGTATTAAAACACTTAAAGGTCTGCTTAGAGTGTTGCAAATTTACGATTGTTATTTTAGTTGCTGCTACTGCTGTTGATGTGTAAGTCAAGCTTTCAAGTACAAGTAGTACGAGCAGTAAGTAGTGTTGCTTCCAGTAGCCAAGAAGTTGTTGCTTCTACATACTAACTGAAGTGTTTACTTGGGTGTGTATGAATTTTAAGCTGATATGACAGTAATTTTTGTAATACAATCTGATAGATACTTATCTTGATAGTTGTCTAAGTACAAGTAAAAATGTATGTGTTCATTTTTTATTTTCTCAGTTTCTCTTTTACCAAACAATATTGTCCATTTAAAATTCTTCAAGTAGCTGAATACTTAAGAATCATGGTAATTTAAAGAAAGCTGCACAAAATGAAGAGAATGCAAAAGTTATCATTGTGAAGTTTAAATATATAAAATTATTATAAAGATCTGGTGAAATATCTAAATGCTGTGGTAATCACGACTTAAACTAGGATTTGAACATCAATAAAGCAAAACATTTCAAATATAATTAAACAAATAAAATTACTTTATGGTTGTTTAAAAACCTTAAATATTTATATAGAATCCCATAAACGTAACCATATTGATATCATAAGAAACAGGCCGTGCTGTTAGTTTAATAATTTCTATGATTGATGACTTCTTATCATGTCTATTAAGTATTACAAGGACATGTATGTAATTATTTAAGGATTTACTTTTGATTTCGAATGTATGTTAATCCCTCCCACAGTTCACAAATTAAAATTTATTTAAAGTAAAGTTAAATCTACCTTTAAACTTTTTCTTGTGTAGTGTATTTCCAAAATTCTTTTCGACATCATTCTCAAGTGAATTTTTGCCTTTGGTGTTGAATTGTGGCATTAAAAGGTCGTTTTTAGATGATCTGAAGAGGTGCTAATGACAATGAAAAGCTTTTAACTTTTCCAATGACAAAACTTTAAACAGTAAAATAAACAGTTAGTTTCTAACACCAGATGTTAAATAGATACGAAGGGAGAATATTTATTTTCAATTTTCTTTTCTAAACGTCAATGAACACAAACAAATTAACACAAATTTTAATAGTCTGGAAAATAGTTATAAGGTGTTTAAATTATTAAACTTAAGTGGCCGATACGCTCTAGTACTTTTAAAGTAAATGTTTCGCAAAAGAAAATATGTGATACATTTTTCATAGTCTTTAATTTAAATTTTAAATGGTTAAGCTTAAAAGTTTTTAGAAGAAGATTCTTTCATTGCACCCGTTACCGAAGTTCAAAGGTTTATACATATCTGGAGTACGGCACGAGCCAAAATTTCCAAAAAAGGTACAAGTATCTTGGTTATAAATACACAATATCCGACAAAGTGTAGCCGAAAGGGGAGAAGTAGGCGTGGCACAAAATAGATTTATTTATATCTCAAGAACGGTAAGAGAAAAATTTGGTGCATATGTATAGCTGGGTTAACACTACAAAATCTCTCTAAAAATAAAGGCAGTACTGGAGAAGTAGGCGTGGCACCTTCCATACAAAGACATCATAGATTTCTGCATATCCGGAGAACGACAAGGCAAAGTTATTCAATTATGTGCAGTCATATTGGTTATAAATGCACAGCGTCCGAAAAAATGTGGGCGGGTTAAGAGAAGTAGGCGCGGCTCAAAATTAAATTATTTATATCTTAAAAACCGTAAGAGAAGTGCGCAATTTCGGTACACATAGCTGGTTAATACACACAACTGGCCGGAATCAGAAAGTGGGCGTGGCACCTCCCATACAAAGGCATTTTAGATTTCTGTAGAACGGCAAATGCCAAAGTTTCCAAATTAGGTACAAGCATTTTTGTTATGAATACAATGTGGGCGGGATTGGAGAGGTGGGCATGGCACAAAATAAATATGTTTATATTAAAAGAACGGTATGTTTATACGTTTCAGTTCTTACCCCACCATGGTGAAGGTTATATACCCGGCATATCGAAATAAAGCAGTCTTATTGATTTTTTTTTTAATTTCATTTATCTAGAACACAAGTCTCGCACTGAAAATTAATAAGGAGAAATATTAATTCGTTCCCCCCTTACAATCGAGGCAATCAGTATTTCAGTCTCTCTCTCTTCTCGAAATTCTCCTAGAACTTTGTAATTAAAAAGTAATTTAATAATCAAGTCGAAAGCAAAGTGAAAATTTTAGAAAAACTTAATTTACCTGAACTACGAAAATGAAAATGAAATTGTAATTTTTCATTTCTCTTTTCCTTGCAGAAACATTAATACTACGAGTACATTTCCAAATAGAGAGGAGGTTCACGTTTCTCATTAAGATTAACAACATCTACGTTGAAGTTCCTTTTTTGCTACACCATTTTTATCTCGTTGACGCTCGTTGGAACATTAGAAGCTATTAAAAGATAAAGGCCTGTAAAATACGCCACTACCGAGCCAAACGCATTTATAATTAGAATATAACAAGCAGAACGGAATACAAGAACATCATTAACATTCGTTTGCCAACATTTTTTCGTTTCTTATTCTCTCATTTCTACGCTTGAGGACATAGGGAAGGGAAGGAAGCTAAAGGAAACCATCTACAACCCACAACCCATTTAACAACCAAGCCAAGAAACCAACCGACACCATAAGCTTCGTTTAGCTGGAGACACTCATACACTCGTACCGATATCTATTTTCAAATACACTTAAGAAAACAAAAACAAAAGAACAAATTTGCATAATTGCATAATTGAAGTGTGTGTTTGTGTTTGAGAAATAAACGAAGAAATATTTTGTAAGAAAAAAGGCAAAATTTTAAAGCAGTTTGCACAGAGGAGAAGGTAAGTTAAATACAAATTTATTACTTGTTTTCTAAACTTGCAATTAGCTTGTAATTTTCCTAAAAACCCTGTGAATTTTCTCTTTTGAAATACGTTTTAATTTATGAAGTTCATTTTTCCAAATTAACGTTAATGAAAAATTTAACTTCCTGATTTGAATAATGTGTATTTATGAACTTTAACCGTAATTTAGAGGTATATTAGTTACGGCGTAAATTGAAACTCAATCCCTGAAGAAGTTGGAAAGAATACCAACGAAACGTCGGTTATTATTGAGAATGAAATAAATAATCTTTTATTTACATTAAATTAATGACCTTGAAAGCCTGCATATAGGAATTTATATAAACTATTTAGAGTAATCAAAAAAGGTCGATCAACACTTATAATTAAAAATATTAAGTTGACCATATTTGTCTTGAATGTTTAGAAGGTCTATTGAAGAAGTACATTTAAAAATATGTAACTAACTACTACCTGGGGCCAAATTACGGCCACCGATATTGATCGAAATTTCCAATTAAATTGAATTTTGGATTGATATCGCCTGCCGTTAATTCTTAAATCTTCGAAGAGAACAATTCTTTTTATTATTCATCAAAAATTTATGATAGAAAACTTGATTTTCTATCATGTCTCTCATCATTTCCTTAACACCAACGTGAAAAATATGATAATTCGCTCATTCATTTCTTGTGGGGTTTACGGTACTCAGTGATGTCAGATTGGGGGACTTGAACCCAAACCAGGCTTTTTATTATGAAACAAAATTCCAGATCTGATATATAGTCCCTTTTATATTTTTCGCTCCTCAGGCTGATGTCAGAGAGGCTGTGAGATATAGCACGTAGAAGCTCTTCTTTCAAGATCCGAAATATGCTGCTTTCAAGCTTTGAAAACCGCCATGATTTACTTGAATAAAGTAAGAGAAAAAAAAATAAGCATTGGAAAAAGTGTTATTTCTGCGTTTAGAAAACATTTTATAAACCTGAAATGTTTTTTATTTAATTGTTGTAAAATTTAGTTAAAATTTTATATTTTTTATCAAAAAAAAAAATATTTTCACTGTTTAACTGAAGAAGTGAAAAATATGCTCTCAAAAAGGAATGAACAACGATTCTTTTCTAGTATTTAGCACCGCAATTAAAAACTTAAGGATTATATGTAGGGTTTCTAATTTCCCGGACATTTTCTATTCCCGGGAAACGAAATAAAAAAATCTTATTCCCGGGAATCCCGGGATTTTTAGAATAAAACAATGATTTCATTAAATGAGCTCAAGACACAGGTTTTACTTTTTTAAAGAATATTTATATATATGTATATACAACAGTCTAAACAAATTACTTTAATTAGAACTACAGAAAACCAAAACAAAATTAAATAAATTGTAACATTCATATTTACATATGTACATATTATATATGTATGTAGCAACTAGGTAAAATTAATTTTCTTTGAGGAAAAAATATTTTAGTATTATTAAAGCATTTAAAAGCTCATCAGAGATCCTATTTCTAATCCTTGTTGGTCAGCGCATCATACAAAGATTTTAAATTTGCTGGCCCGTGACTTCTAGACGTCAAATTCTTTTTTAAAATATTTTCATGCTTTTGTATTTTCTTTACATTTATTTTTAGAATTTAATATAGCCTTTTCAAGGTGTTCTTTAAAGATAGTAGATGGTTCATCTAGTGTTAGTGATGGTGTATCGTGTACATTTTCATTTTCTACTTCAAGAAGCTTTTTAGACATTTCATCAGCAATTAAAGAGACCGTTGATTTATTGGCGTAGGAAAAATAGTCCGATTTGTAGGTAGTTTTTGGTAATTTAACGATGATAACAAATAAAAATTAAATTTTAAATTCCCGAAAATTCCCGAAAAAAATTTCCCGGGATTAGTTTTAAAAATATGTCTTGGGATTCCCGGGAATTCTTTCCCGCGTAGAAACTCTAATTGTATGTCTTATCCAGTGTTGCCAATTTATCATTTTCAAGCTAGACCTACTAGCATTTTTCAAAGTCATTTGGCATGAAAAAAAAAACTGATTTAGCAGCTAGCATATTTTCTAGCATTATTTATTTTTAATATTTTACATTAATGTTTTAATTTAATACAAATATTAAAGAAAACAACCAAAGATGTAAATTCCCATTAATGTGTATAGACTGGAAGAGGGTAAATATAAAATTGGGTAAGAATTTGTTAATACACTGGTATTTTCCCAAAGGGTGGGTATAGACGTTTTGTACAAAATTTTATAAAAATTTATAATTTTTTTTAATCAATATTAGCTTCACTAATAAACACATACCTTATTCACAATTTTAGTTTAACAAGGATTGGCTAAAGCACCTAAAGTTAAAAGAACAGGTGAAAGAAACAGACAAATAAACCATTTGAAATTACTACAAATGTGATATGATTTCTAAATTTAGTGGCCTTGAGCAACATTCAGAAACAAGAAAGCACAAAAAATGCTACGGGCATAACTAAAAATCCTCCAATCCCTTTTAAAAGAATTTTGTGCAACTTTCAGCAGAGGCGGTATTTAGTTAATGTGCTGTGCACAATTCAATTGCACCAGTTGACCTTTGTAAAAGCCAATTTGCCACCTCGTCGCGAAAGCTGAAGGACAAAATGCAGTTTATTAGAGAAAATGTGCTTGGCCCTTACTTTAATGAAGATTTTTTTCTTAATTTTTATATAAATTTTTTTAGCATTTATTCTGCATTTTTTTTTAACAAAATCTAACATTTTTCCTCAATAAGTTTTGGCAACACTAATTTTTAGAAGCCAAAAAAAAATAGTTGTTGCTTACTTCTGTCAGTGCTCCATGCGAGCTGAATGAGTCTGCAGTTCCGTGTGATCCGTTAAAACATTAACCCTTTTGCAATATTGTATCCATATGGATACACTCAACTTTGGAGGCTCTGACAATCTCCAGGTCAAAGAATTGGCTTAGATATCGGCATGTTAATGTTTTTTTAGATCTTATGAATCATTTTTAATGAAAAACGCGTAATAAACTGTATTCCGGGAGTTTGGCTTATATGGGTCTAAAAGTAAATTATGGTCCAATCTTCACTAAATTTTACAGTGTGATTTCCGCTCGAATAGAACGAATTTTTCCAAAATCTTATAGCACTCCGTGAATTATTCCACTATTTATGTTAGTTTTTTTTAACAAAATTTCTTTACCATAACCGAAATATGTACCCATATGGATACAGTCCAAAAAACACATTTAGGGTACATTTTTTTTAAAAGTGAGTATTGATTGTTGTTGTTCGGGCCAATTATAATAAAAATCAAAAAAATTGGATTTTTTTAGTAACCCAGTAAAAACTTGTAGCGAAAGGGTTAACAAGTCTTCTAGATGTTGGCCTTTGGCTTGATTTGGTTTTCCCCATAGAACTTGGGTTAACCTGCCTTCAGAAGTATCCTGCCAACATGTTCGTCCAATGCCCATTCTTTGAGGTGACATTTGAACGTTATAAAATGTCCAGTTTCCCCTAGAATTACGGAAGTCAGGCATATCACCATTGTGAATTGCCTGTCCGCCTCTTTAAGGCATTGGGGGCTTTGGGCTCATATTATCTCCAAACTTACGCATTCACAGAAGGAGTTTATCACTTCTTTGCATCTGATTACACGGAAAAAAAAACTATTTTTAACGAAAAATGTTTAAACATATTATGGTTACCATATTATGGTTAAATGAGACCTTATTCAAGAAGACACAACCATATTATGTCTACCTCCAAACATTTAATGGTTAATAAAAACAATAATATGCTTTTGGACACTAACTCTTTTATTTTTTGTAGTTGCTAAAATTAAAGAATAACAATTTTTTTTAAAGTTTTTCTCGTTTCTATTCTTTTATGTTTTTTATTTTATTTTTATACCAAACCCAAATTTTGTAAAATAATTAATGGATCAAATCGATAACAATTTATTAAGAAAAAGACTCGCTACGGAGAGGATTTATAATGGGGACTATGTGAACTGATGTTAACGCATCAGAAACAACGCAGGTTATAACTACGTTTCTTCGCTCGAAAACTTTTCCAAAGATTGTCAACTAAGCAACAATCGTTGCAACAATCATTCAATGATTTTTAAGCTTAAGCCTGCGATAAAAACTCTACTTGTGTTTGATAAGTGAGAGTTTTATCCAGCAACGCACGAAATAAAAACTGAAGCAAACACAGAGCTAAACTAGCAGTGCGGCCGGCTATCAATTCCTTGTACAAAAAAAAATTTTGCTAAAACTGTATCGAATACATCAACTATAAGTTCTCACTTATAAATTCTGATGTAAAAAAACAGTGTTGTCAATTTTCTGCCTATTACACAATATGGTTGACGGTAATCAAATCGTGCCATATTTTTTATATCGTCAGCTTAAATGCAAACGGACGTAACTACATTTCTATTTTTTTTACAGGAGAAGCAAAACACTTTACCCAATCAATAACAACAAGGTGTTCTTGTCGTTTAAATTTCTTATAAAAAGTCACCATTTTGAATCGCAGGGTTCAAAAAATTTTGTGAACATGAAGTTAAAAAAAATCAACAAAAATTTATCAAAAACACAATATTGGATTTTTGTGTTGTTACGTCTGTTTTCATTTCAGGTAACGGTATGTATTATTGTTTGTGAAAGTGTGAATGTTTGGGTGTATTAGTGAAAGTAGAAAATCCTTATCTTAGTGATCCGATTTTAATATGAATGTCAATTGCCAGTTCATCACTAAAAAAAGAACACTGAAAAAAATATTTTTCACAAATAAATTTTTTTTTTTTTTAAATTGTCAAAAAATATATTTTTTATAGAAAGAGATTTTTAAACATTTTAGTAAATAAAAACTGTTATTAAATATGCAGAAATTTTGATAAATTTCATAACAAAAACAATTTTTTTGTCTGTGTTTTCGTTACCTCTTTATTAAGTATGTTAATGTATTCGTTAATTCTACTTTTATTTAACAACGACTCCAAAGGATTTTTATTTGTATTCATTGTTCAAAAAGTTCCAATGACAACAGCACCAACCACAACGGCAACATGTCGAAATAACGAACCGCATTTTTTTTTTTTTTTTTTTTGTGAATATTTGATGTCAATTTTGAAAATCGATTGTACCAAATGACATTTTTGGAGGTGGAAGATTTAAATTGCAAAATCTACAGCAAAAAAAAGCATTTAAAATAAATTTCAACGAAATAATTTAAAAAAACTTAAGAAACATTTTGTCTTTTTTTTTTACTAAAAGTTATGTAATTAAACATTAAACAAAATGTTTTTATTATGAACAATCGTAAGTTTAGCTTTTGTTGCTAGTTGAACTCAAACTTCATTTAAAAGTCTGAGAAAAGCAAAAAAAGTTTAAAAAAAACTTACTGAATAATTCTCTTAAGACCATTGTAATTTCTGAGTTATTTAATGTGTATGTAATGCCAAGGATTCTTTATGGCTTCTGAAGAAGTGGAATATCCGGTGAGTTTTACGGAGATGAAAGAAAAAAAACAAAAGATTGTTTACATTTAATTTAACTTTTTTTTTTTGTTTTAGGTATAAAAATTTAAGGTTGCACAGACTTATTTTGATCCTTTGTGTTTCTTTTTGAATAATACTTTTTTCGAAATTTAAAGGTTTAAAGTCCTTTGAACTCACATTCTTTCAGTTCAAAATTCGTTATTCAGTAAAAAAAATAGTTTCTAATAAAAATTCTTAAGTACAACAAACAGAACTAAGTTAGATTAAATTTGTTGTTAAAAAATATAAGTTTAATTAAATTCAATTTGTGTACAAAATTTATCTAAAACAGGAACCTGCAAATTACCTAAGAAACTTTTTATTTCATTTTAAATTTTGCTAGTTACGACCTCTTAAAACACCACTTTGACTACCATGAGTTTAGGGTATAATTGGATCGTGTTTAGCCAACCATAATTTATTACATTTTACCCACAGTCATCTTCTTTTTCAGTCGACTGCACAATTTTTATAAAGTCGTAATATAAAACATTTTAAAACATGGTTTAATATACTGCAACAGCATTTGATGATATCAGTTGACTACGTTACACTCACGAAAAAAAATGTAATCGACTAAAGACTCAGCAGTAGATTTTAAGCACTTTAGACAATGAAAGTACTTGGAATAACTTAAAGCATATTAGGACGCTCGAAAAGAAACAAGTGTTTGTACAAAATGAGAATTGAAGATAATTTTGGTAACATTAGCCCATTCATCGTTTAGAAAAGAATTATGGAAATAATATCTTAAATTTTTGCAACATTTACCAAGAAGAATGACTATTGTATTGTTCAGGAGTTTAAAGGATACTTTTTCAAAAAACTTATCTTCTTCAATGAACATATGTAAATCGGTTTTTCTTTAATTAACTCTTTAACTTTCAATAAACCAACATTTTTTCCTCGACTGCAATACAATAAACGTCAGCTCTTAAACTCCTAAAAAAATTTTTCGAAAACTGTAGGAAAAACTTTTCACACCATCACAAATGAAACCACCACCCACCGACACCGACATCAGGCGCACCACTTCAACTCATCTACTGAGTTACAACCATTCCAGGGGTAGAAAACAAGTTAATAAATTGTTTAATAAATAAAAGAGAAGGAAAACACAAAACAAGCGAAAAAGTATAAAAATAAAATCCCTAAAAAAGAAATCAAAGCAATAAAAAAAATAGAACTGTTGGAAAAAAGTACATTAAAATTATAGCAACTATGCAACATGTAAGGCAGGTGAACTTATATTAAAATAGAAATGAAATAAAATTTCCTGCAAAGGAGAGTTTTTGGGCAAACTAGCCCAAGAATATAATTCAATTCATGAAACATTCAAAATCTTAGATGGTCGTAAATAAAGTAACGAAAAATGAATTTTAAATAGTGATAAAGAAAGAAATAGAGAGAAATATAAATTAAAGGCACGCGAATGAAAATACATAAAATTCACTTTGAAAAATATTTTTGAATAAACCAAGGCGAATTCATTTTTCAGGTGGCGTTAAAAGCACAGCTGTGCTACTTTTTTTCTAATTTAGAGAGAGGAATGTCAAAATTTAAGCCACCACCGTCTACATAAATTCGCCTTGAGCCCAACCTAAATCAAACGTTTTTTATATCTCAAAAAAGTTGTATTTCTATTTTGTGTGTTTTATTCTGTTTGTATTTTTTCGTTGTATTAAAAACCTTTTGGAATACAATGAAAACGATTTAGTAAAAGCGTTCGCTACTGTGAAATGGGCTGAAATTGAAAAAGTATTCTTGAAACGTAATGTTAAACGCACTCTTAAGATAAAATTCAAGGGATAAAAAATAAACATGCGTCCATACAATGAAGGCTACTGAAAAATGTAAACAACAAAACTGTCAATGATGGCATACCCAGACGACATTGTCCTTCTGGCAGATTCAGCCGAGAATCTACAACAAACCCGAAATATTATACTAACGGAAATGACCAAAAGAGGACTGAGAATAAACTTTAGGAAAACTAAGACAATGGTTATAAGTTGAGAAATAAAATACCTACGTAGAGTAGCAGGAAAATCGGAGAGGATACAATAAAAAACAAAACATATTTGGCACATATAGAAGCATGATATCACTTGAAATCAAACCCATTCTGAAACGTTAGAAAATAGTAAGATTATCTTTTGATGAATCTCAAAAATAAGAGGAATTTTTTCTTAATTTCTCAAAAATATTTAAGTTCATATTGAAACGCACTATTTTCTAAAAGTTAAAGTAAGTATTCGAAAATAACCATTAAATTTTGTTTTTATGTTTGATCTTGGAACACAAAAATAATACTGTACTTATCCAACTCAATAAAAAGATGAGAACATTTTATTGCATTCTGTTTTTTCTTATAAACCACAAACTTCGTTGTGTTCGGTTCAGCACTTTACTGTTTGCTTGTTTCAGTTGTGCTAAGCACCCTTTTGGTTAATAAAAGAAGGCAAACATTTTTTAGAAAAACAAAATTATTATACGAAAAAAAAACAAGAAGACAGCAAAAAAGTTTTACGCAAAAAACATGTGCACAATATACAGACAAGCTATATGTGCTATGGTCGTTGGTAAAATTTTTTGTTTGCCTGTAAAACAAAATGTAAAAAATAAACACTATAGAGCATTAAAATATTATGTATGTCTACACAACCACTACAATTGTTCTGTTTAATAACGAAAAACAGAATACTATATAATGTTCTCTACTTTCTTAAAAATAGTTAAGAACGGTATTAAGGGTTGTGTTCGTATACACAAACACTTAAAAATAGATATCGCTTCTGGTCATGTGAGCCGTACGCTAAATAATGTTCTATTTATTTTCGAACACTGGTTAAATTTTTGTTTGCTGGGCATTACCGCGTATACTTTATGTTTTGATATTATTTACCAGTGCTGCCAGAAACAGGGAAATTCTTGAAATTGTGGGTGCCATTTTGAAAATAGATGCGTTGTTCACAGTTATCAGGTTTTATAGTTACATATTTAATTACATTAACAACAACAAAATACATTTATTTTATTTACATAACCATATAACCTGATAGTCCGCCTTCCGCAAATAAACAAAGAGTTTTTTGTACTTAAAATGTACAATATTTTTATAAATATCACCGATAACAAGTTGTTTTTTCTAAAAAAAATTTTGGGCTTAAATTGGAGGAACATTTCGAGTGCATGATCAGATGTCTAAGTTCACCTCTTTTAGATTTGTACAAAAATGTGTAGGCAAAATCTTTTTTCGCATAAAGGCAAAAAATTGGAAAGATTTAATGAAAATACTGCATCGTAGTGTTGCCATAAATTAAATTTTTACTTTACTTTACGAAGGCGTATTTATTGAACAATAACAGTTTATCAGCCATGTCACAGAGTACAATTCCGTTCGGAAAAGGAATTCATTCCGTATTTTGGTGCTTCAGATAATGACGAAAAATGAAAATAAAAATTAATGAGAATAAAACTATTTTAGTTTTCATGAACGGAATGGAAGTTGTCTGTATCTGAAAGGCCAAAAAAAAAACTATCAAAATACACTTTCTATCAATAAAAAAAGGTTTTCTTTGGTACCAAACGGAATCATTCCGAACACAATTGTACTCTGTGACATGGCTGTATTTATATTTATGTATGTAAGAAATCACTTTAGAACACATTATTATTATTATTTCTTTTTATTTTTTTGTTAAATGTTTAATGAATTCTATGTTAAGTAAATTTTAGAAGTCATAACATTTTCTTTAAATATAAAGCTTTTTCATTTTATCGTTTACTCTATTAAACTCTTTTTTACCTTTTGCTCCATTAAACTCTTTCTAGTTTATAAATCAAAATCTCTTTGATCATTAAACATTTTTATTGTCATAAAACAAACTTAAATGTTGAATGTCATTTATAAAACAAAGTAAAACAAAAATTATAATAATAATAAATTTACGAATAAAATAAAAATTCTTGTTACTGCTGCTTGAAGTCAAACACCTTCAAGTATGAAACTCAGAGAATAACAGCAGCAGCAAAACAAAAGTGTACTCCTTAACAAAAACAAAATACATTTATTCGTTCATTTTATTCATGATATACCATTTTTTTGTCTTCTGTTTTATTTCATAAAGATGACAAATGAAAAATATTAAATAAAATAATGCCAAAGTTTTGATTTACACATGTATGCACAAGCTCACACTCACATACATAAATACATCTGTACTGGTACCTACACCCAGAAAAAAACATGTTTCTATATGGTCACCTTCAACAAAACTATTTTTAACAACAATTCTTAAACACATGTATGTATTATGGTTAATTTAACCATATTATGGTTAAATAAGTTATATTCTTGTTACCTCCGAACATATTATGGTTAATAAAAGAAAGGTGTTTCTTTTTAATATGGTATTGGGAAAACAAAAACAAACTATTTTTAACTTTAAACCAAGCAATATAAGTGTTTAGCAAATAATTGTCATTTACAACCGTAAAACGTTTAAAGGAGTATGGTTAAGGCTCCTTACTGGCGGTCTGACTTAACCTTAATATGACAATAACATGGTTAAGTTAACCACAAAATATTAAAATTTTTTGTTAAAAACAATTTTGTTTGAGGTGACCACATTGAAACATTTTTTTTCTCTGTGTGTACACTTACACACATAAATCTTAAATATTTAATGATTTGGTACGTGTGTCTAGATCAAGTATTTGTGTTCTTGTTATCATTTTTACAAATACAGGGTGACGATGTATTAGGTATTTTTATATGCTTCAGCAACGAGGTTTCAAAATATTACATTTTCTGCGAGGAGCATATCGAAATCTCTCATTAACTGGAATTCAGCTACTTAATTAGAATTTAATTCTGCTGGAGCAAAAAGAAAAAATTACGAAGTTCTTAACGTCCTTTTTTAATATCTCCTTCCTGTAGAAATTTTGCTGTTTCCATAAGATATTCCAAAAGATATTTTTCTTCGTAGTTAAAAACTTTAAGCTTTTTCACCAAAAAATATGCAATGCTACAGAAAGTCGCTAAAATTGTTACTTTTTGAGGCGCGAACACGCTGTAGATTTCTGTAAAAAAAATTTCCTAGATCAAGTTTCATAAAATACATTTTGATGCAACTGCGGCAGAACTTTTTAACTCGTTGGATATTTTTGACAAGTAATCAGCTGACAATAAAAATTTAAGCAAATTTGTGAATCATTGACAACAACTTTGATCATTGAGGAAAAACTTATTGAAGAGGTTAAAAAACCTGCAGTATAGTATAAAAAAGGAAGACAAGACTACAAAAACCAAAACACGAGCCCAAGCTTGGAGTTCTATAGTTAAAGTGTTAAACATTCCAGAATGAAAAGGCGTGTTGGGTTGTCTAACCTGTTATTTTTCATGCTCTTTAGTTTTTAGTCGAACGATACCCGGCGACGAACTAACGCTTTTTGTGTACTTCTACTTTTAAGGACACCCGATATTGAATTTCCCTTTAGCCAAGAATAATTCAAGAATTTCAATCATTACAACCCAAAAAGCAAAAGTAATGATAAAATAAAATGAACATAAGACAATGAACAATAAGAATAAAAAAATCGCACGCTCGAATTATCTTCTTTTAAGAAAGAAAACACGTTCGTTATTTCAAATTTTTTGATGAACCAACTCTGCTTGTCATAAAAATTATTACAACAGACAATATTTTTTTTTTTCTTTTCTTTTTAAAATTGCATTACGATATAAATAAAACAGCAGAATTTTTTTTGTGAGGTATTTCAGGAGACAACTGTGAAATGTAAGCAATTTAATTATTTCACCAACAAGTGAAAAACTAAAATAAAAGGATTTCCATTTGTGATTGAAAAAAAATCAGATATTATAAAGAATACTGTTCACATAATTTTCTAGCGATCAACTAACAAATATTGAATTTGGGAAATCCTTCGCAAAGTTTCTACAATCTTTTTTTAGGAAACACTGCAAACAATTTTAAGTAGCATCCCAATAAGAAATTGTGCTTCGAGCGAAGCAGGTTTGTAAGAGTTTTGCTTACCATCTCGCTTACGGAAGGCATGAGTTTTATACGGTGAGTTTCCACTTTGAATCGATACATTTTTGACATAAAAAGCGCTTTATGCAGCGCAAAAAAAAGTGGTGAGTGTAGCTGTTGTTTACCAACTGAATGTTTTTTACAGTTATTTTTATTTTTTAGCATTCTGCCTTACAATCCTGCCTCGTAGTAACTAGTTAAGAGATACTTACTTTACTGCTTCTCTATATGTCTTATTGCGCTTATTTTTTTAAATGTACCAAAATGATAAAATTTTTATTGGGATATGAAAAGGATGGGCAAATTTTAGGTTAGGTAGAAAAGTTTAATTGTTACCAGTTTAAAGTGGAAATATGACAATTTTTAATGAATTATGATGTCAATGCAGGAATTCATTTTCCAAAGCATTGATTTGTTTACGTAAGCCCGGACTTTCAAAAGGCCAAAGAGAAAATAGTCCAGCGGCGTCAAAACATAAGAACGAGGCGGAAATGACAGTGCCAGACATTTCTCACGCAATAACTGAATTGTTTGGCTGGCTCTGTGTCTCGTGACGCCGTCTTGCTAAAACCACAGGTCAATGACCTCAACATTAGCCAACTACGAACACAACAAATCAATTTAAGATTGAGCAAGATTATGAGGAAGCTGCTCGAAATTACAAAGTAATACAGTTAAATTTTCACCAATTTGATTGTAAATTTTCACAATTAAAATTCGTTGATCAAAAGTGTAGCGTCCTTAAAAAGTGCAAAAGGATGACAGCTTATTTTTTGCCATTTCATCTTTGACAGCCTACTTGCTAGCCAATTTGAAATTGACCCACTCTTTATTTGCGAAATTTAATTTTACAAAGAATTTCGAATTGTTTTATTAGTGTTTTAAAATTGGCTGGATCTGTTAGAAGCATAATTTATTTTACAATTACCTCGATTTTTAGTTTTAGTTCAGAGAAGTTTATTTAAAGAAGTTTTGTTAAAATATGCTTTAAGTAAATTTGTTAACTTTTTATATTTGAGTTGGTAACTAATTTAAACTTAAAATTAGTTTTAATTTTTCATCCTGTTAAATATCTAATTTTCATGACTCAATTCCCGTTCCTTAAAAAATGTATGAAGCTTTTCTTTTTTCATTTAACTTAATATTTTCTGTTATCTGACATTTAAAATAATATTGACCACACATTCATTTATTCCTTCATTCAGCTCAGTTCAAAAATTAAACACCAGAAGACCATGATTGTTTAGGAAGTCATACAAAGAAATTAAATTAAATAAAACTTTTTTTCCTTTTTCCAAAGCTGTTGCCATTTTAAAAGAAATAATGGGGGAAAGGGACTAAAAACTTTCTTCATGACTTGGTAATTGTTCCCTTAAGCTCATTTAAACTTTTTAACTAAAATTAATTACAAATTCAATTAAAAAGGCAACGCCAAAAGAAATAAAAACCTTGCGATTAGTTTACAATATCGTGATGCAATAGGAAACGGAAATAACGCATTCAAATGGAAAATTATTAATACGAGTAAAATATTCAGCCAGTCAAACGCAAGAAACGAAGCAAAATAAATAAAACGTTATTGGAATTAAAATTAAAAACTAACACAAGCCAAAGAAAAAAAATAGGAAGGAAAAGTTTCCCTGTACGTTTAATACGTACATATTTCAATTTTAATGAGGTGGGTTTGGGGTGGGGGGGGGGGGGTTTATAATTCAGAAATAATATTGAGTTGTGTCATCCAACTACATGGAAACTTAATTAACTCTAGTTTTAGATAACGAAGCGTTTGATTGATATGGAATTTTTGCAAAATGTTTTAATCAGGCGTGTAGGCGGTTCGAATGATGTTTTCAATTAAAACAAAAATAATTAAAACCATCCTCGTGACAGTGAAAAATTTGTTGAACATTTAAATATTTTTGTGTAATTAGAATATGTTTTTCTCGGTAAATGTAAGAAGGGAGAGTTTGAAAGACTAGTTTCTGAGGAAATTGTTTTAAATAAAACGTATGATGAATATTTAATTGAAACTTATAACAAAGATAATATAATAATCATACGCCTACTTCTTCGGGGAATGATTTAAAGTTAATCATACGCATTAATGTTCAAAAAATGAACAAATAAGTAAAGTTACGGTCAGTCACACTTGGCAAATATTTGACAAAAAAAAAACGTAAACAGCAAAACTAATATATTTTTTCCTTAGATTTCAGTACATATTTTGACTGTCAAACCACATCTTAAAAAAACAAAATTTGAATCTTTGGCACTTTGACAAGACATCTTAAGTCAAATTTAAAAAGTTGAAAAAAATGTTGTTAATCATACAAATTTTCATTGAAAAAATATTTTTGTTTACGTTTTTAAAATTTAGTGTTAAGCCTAGTACTCTGTTCAAATTTGTGAAAAATGTTGAGCAACATTAATTATTTCACACGAACATTTTGACATGTATCAATGTTACCTATTATGAGAGTTTGTACAATTTGACGTTTTTATTCCTGCAAAGTATGCAACATTGTTTTGTGTATGTAAACAAACCCCACATGTATTTTATAAAAATTATTTTTTTTAATAAAAAATTTAATAAAAAATAAAGTAAATATAGATAAAAAACGGTTACCGGTTGTGTTGTTTGAATTTTCTATTTTTAAATTAAGAATCAGTTCATACTTTTTAGCTTTTCCATAAAATTCCACGTGAAAAAAGTGCAGCTTACATTGTTTCGCAGTTGTGAAAAAATGTTGCCAGAAACATTTCAGAACTTTTTCACAAAATGAACAGAGTACAACTCTATCAACATTATTTCATAGATATTCCGCACAAGTTTTTTTCATATGCGTTTTGACAGCATTTCACGTGAAATGTTGAACAGAGTACCAGGTTTTATAAACGAAAATTTTCTTTAGTTTTGGTTTATTTTATTATATGATAATAATGATTTTATCTCCGTGTTTTTTTTTAAACTTTTTTTGCCATCTTATCTCGACTTAAGATGTTTTGTCCAAAAGCCACAGAAATGTCTAGCATAGCATAAAGACCATGTTTAATCACACTGTTAACAAAATTAAAGGTTACGCTTATTTGGTCATATATTTCACAAGTGTGACCATAGCTTTAGAGACCTAAAATATTTAATAAATACTAAATGAATGTTGTTTATTAAACCAGAAAAATAGGGAAATCAAAGATGTATTTTTAAATTTTCCAAATAAATTTATTTCACAAATTTTGAAAATTAAAAATATCTTTCCTTTAGTCAATTGAAGCACACAGAAATAATCTTGAACATAAAAAATATGAATCGTAGTATTTATTAAACATTCTTTAAATGACACAACAAAATTACTTTTAAAATATTCAAGAAAGGTAAAAATTCCAATTTAATGTTCTTTCAATTTTTTTTTTTTTTTTTTTTTTTTTTTTTTTTTTTTTGGAGAGTTAAAAAATCCGAATGGGTCTATCTGTTTTCAAAAATTTTTAGAACCATGTAAAGAGCGCTTAAAATTAAGCAATATGGCATCAACATTTCAAAATCGAAAAAATGGACATACGCGGTTGCCCATGAAAACCACAGATATGTGTGGTTGTGGGACAAAGCGGTAGCTAGCAAGAATCAAGACAGCTTGAAAATATTCCTAAAGAATAAGAAGAAATAAAAAAGACACAATTTTAAACAAATGAGAATATTTTGCAAATAAGAAAAACTTTCCGCTGTAATTATCCAAATGTTACAAAAAAATATTAATTTTTTAAAAACAATAATTTTCCAGGACGACAGAATTAATTTCGCAACAGTGAACAGAAATTGCAACCGTCAATATGGCTTTCAAACAACGATTCGACTCGTAAAACTTTTTACTTTAAAATAAAATAAATTAAAAAACATCAGTAAAAAAATGAAATTTAAAAGATTTAAAAGAATGGTGTCGCAAGTTGTCAATTCGCCTTAGGGCAGCATCATCATTCAAAATAGAACCCAGGAATGGGAAAGCTGCTACCTTCGGTTTAGACGTAAACAGTTACTGTTTAACAAATAAATAAGTTTAAGCCAAACACAAAAAGCTTTCTATTTAAATAGATCAAAAATGCACAGTTAAATTTTTATAAAAAAAAATATGCCACACATAAAAATTATTTTGCTAAAAAAAAGTCAGGGGCCTATTTCTGGCAGTCGTGATCGAGTACTTTCTCGATTCAAAAGCAAATTTATTTCTTACTCTTTCAGTCGATACTGAGCGAATCGAAATTATTTTTTCAGTATTGTGAAACTCAAATTAATGCTTTACAACACTGAAAAAATAACTCCGATTCGTTCAGTTATTGACTGAAATAATTATTAATATCTTATTTCGAATTTAGAAAGTACTCGACTCGACTGCCAGAATCAGGCATCAGGTTTGATTTTTTTAAGCAATTATTTTTTTTTTAAATATCCTTCTATTTAAAGTATATGTTCGGATTTTTAACTGAATGATAAATAATAAAACGTAATTGCTTTGTATTAAAGAAATATTAATGTTTTTTTTTAAATCATGTTATTCTTTTTCTATATTTTGAACCAGCGCTTGTGTTAGAGCTGGAAAATTTGTTGAAGCAAAAATAAAATAAAACAGTGCAAAAAGTGTTAACGTTATTTTTATTTTACTTCGAAAGCAAGAGAAACGCATTTTTTACACTTGTAGACACAAGACATTAAAAAACGAAATTTCTCTGTAGTGATTTGTACCATACGCGGGATCAACAAATACAAATTTAGACTAGATAAAAAAATGTGTGTGTAATCATGCAATACCGAGTCTATAAGCACGACTCTATTCTCAGATTTGCCTCATCTTCAATGGGCTAGGTATAAGTTAAATGTGAATAAAAGATGAAGCTGTCATCTGTAAGAGAATCTTGGCAGAGTACATTTAGCAAGATCATTAATAGAGAGGAAGAAAAAACATTGCTTTGTAGGATCTCTATATAAAGCTCGAATTTGTTTCATGAAGTTTCATCCAAAACACCTCTTGTAGTCAGATAAATTGGGAGAAGTAGTAAGAACGCATCATACTAATCTTCTTGAAAGTATGATGAATTTACTTTCAGAGCAACCTGTTCAGAGAAACCTTTTCACTTAACATAACTGGTATGCAATATAAAAAAATTATTATTTTTAGTTAATTTGAACCGATCTCTATGACAATTTAAAAAAGCTTAACAGAAAATCAAAGTTCATTGTATTATATAAAACTATACCACACAGCTGCTACGCATTTTATTCCTTCCTCATCACAATGTCTTTCTATTGTCTGGCCAAAATCTACACAAAACATCACAGACCCTCGAACTGAAATATAAAAATCATTCGCTGAAATTTCTTTGTTTATTTGTTTAATTAATTAAAAACAAACTAATATTGTTTATTTACAACAATATTGTTGTTAATACAAACAACACAAAAGTACTTCAGATTTATTGAGAAGCTTTTGTTTATTTATTATCCACCACTTGTGAGTGCTGGAACTGAAACCAAACAAAACGACTCTAGCGGAATGAATTAACTCTTCATGGATTAACAATAGCAATTATATAAAATATGAGGCAAAGTGTAATTAAATAAAATGAACTTAATAAATCTCTATGAAATTTAAAAACAATAGGGAAACTCGTTTGGCAAAGGAGGGAGGGTCAAAAGGTAGAATTTATCTTAATAGAATTTTTTATATAAAAATCATTATTAAAAATTTATTTTGTGAAATATTAACAATTAGATAGTTAGAGATCAGAAATTTTACATTTATATATATTTTCTTATAAGTGTTCAAACAGAAAACTGCTTCGAGACCAAGTTTTGCATACAATTTGGCATAAAAATGTTTCGTAGTAAGCCGTTGAGTAATAAAATTTATTTTATTTTAAGAACGTTTTTCCTTATGCTTACACTCTTACACACCGTGCAGACTATCTATTGTAATGTAGGCACAAGAACCAAACGTCGGCAGAATAATTTACTCAAGTTCATTGGTATGGGGAAAACGTATGGCACGACAATCCATATTAAAAGCAACAATTACAATCAAGAGGACGTTTACTTATATGGCAACACTGCAGTGATGTCAGAAAACATTGTGCAAACAATTGTTTTAACAACGCTGTGTTTTAACAAGCACAACACATTAACAACAGCAGTCCTCACGATTCAGATTCATGTGTGCACAAGAAATGGTTTGTTGCTTTAATATAGCGATAGCTGATGTAGACCAAGAGTGATATTAACGCATGGCGCATGTTTACAAAATTCAACTGTTTAATATGACGTCACATTAGCGTATTATACAAATGTTTGTTTGTTTGTCTTTCTATATTTTAGCTGTGCTAATACGCTGATGTGACGTAGATGCGCAGAAACTTGAATGCGTTATCTGAATTTCTTTGTATCATGAATGTAGACGGTATGTTAAAAATGCTATCATGCTTTTAATAAATTTCACATAATTTGTAAACAAAAAAAAAAAAAAAAAAAAAAAAATTGGCACAAAAAACAAAAATAATAAAATAAAAGAAAATTTGAACTTACTGACGACGATTTAATTTGTATTGGCTTTTGGATTTTTGCTGAAGTTAAAGACTCAATTCTGTTTGAACACTTGTGCTTTAAAAAGATTTTTGGATTAGATCAAGGTGCATTTACACAAGGTAGACGCATTAGCGAACAGACATAAGCCCCAATTGTACAATTTCGTATGTATGAGCCAAAATATTTGCGTTTAATTGTTTTTATTTTTTAATATCACTGCTGGCTTATGGAAAATCGTTTTTTTTAATCATCTGTTTGAATCTTTTTTGAGTACTTTTGGTGATTAAAAACTGATTAACCCTTCGTGGTTCACATTTTTCCAATGCATTTTGTATGGAAAATCAAACATGTGTAACACGGAGGGTAAATCACTTACACGCTTAAAAATTGATACAAAAATTATTCATGCTTTAGAATCGAAGGTGTTTGTTTTCAAATTCTATAACAAATACTTTAAAAAAAAGAGTCGAAAATGTCTCTTAACTAATAAAAAAAAATTAATCATAAATGACTCATCAAGAAGTGTCGCAGGTACGGTACCATTTTATCCCGACAAAAGTACCATTTATGATCAGAAAATTAGTGCATATTCTGGTTTTTAATAGCGCTGAAGAGTAAAAACGATGCGAATATGATTAAAAATTTAAAAAAAAAAATGCTAGATGGGTATGGAGACAATACTTTATAGTCGTATATTCTTGGAATGCTCTCCCAAATGAGTCTAGCTTGTGTAAATGTACATTGAATTAGACGACTTAGACGAAAATATCCTAAATTCAATTTTTTTCTGTGTACACTAGTGTTTTTCATACGGGAATTCCAGGGATCCTGCACATTTTTCGGGAAATAAATCCCGGGAAATTTATGCGGGAATTCCCGGGATTTTTTAATATAATTATGGCAACTTTAAGCCGTTAGGCAAAAAGGTCTTAGGGCAAAAAAACTCATTTTGATTTTTTGATTGGCTTAAATTCAATCTTTTTAATTCTCCTTTGTTTGGTTTAAATCACTTTAGTATATCACAACTCCTTCTAATCGTTATCATCTGCTCTTAGGAAAAAAGTCAATATAATACACCAAATAAATATTTTTCAATATAACATAACGAAAAACTACAGTTTTTGAATTAAGACAGTTTTGCCAAACGCCAAAGAGATGTCAATTCATAACTGATAAGTAAGGCAATGTTTAATGCTCTGAAATTTCGAAAGAAGAAGAGTAAAAATGCACAGAATTTTTAATTTGTTCTAAGACCCAGATTCATTTTATTAAATCGAAAAAATGTTGCACCCACTTGCATCTGCATTAAAGATTTTTCGAATTAGATTCTGTAAGAAATTATGACAAAAGTTATTAATAGAGAAAACGTTTATTCGATTCAAAGAAAACAATTTTTTTAAAAAAAGAATTACAAGTTTTGAAGGAAGTGCTAAGAAAACTGAAAGTGTCTAGAGGTTATATAATGTTCCTTCGACTATAAAGGCAAACATCCGTAGAAGGGAAACGTGTTTTCTAATTGAAATTGTCTTGATAAAAATTGGAAATAGGCTTTCAAACGATTCTGTAAATGCTTATTGTGAACTTAAATCCTTTTTTCAAAAAATTAATTTGTTTAAATAATTTAACTCTTTTGGTTTTATATAAATGCAAATGAATTAATTTTGCGGCAATAAGTGCTTAAGTGTATTTGTTAAGTTTTTTAGGAGAACAATTTAAGACTTAAAAGGTTTTTGGAAATTTTATCCGAATTTAGTATAATCATGTGTTCTCTGCGGTTATAGTTTTTTAAGCTTTTATTCCTTAACACTACTAATCCTACAAAATAATTGTAATTTTGCCCATGAAGATCTTAAGGTGCCATTAGGCACTTTTTCTTTTTTGCCACAGCATTTTGAGAAAGTTGAATGCATTTATAAACTTATTTAATTGATATCAGGAAATGGTTTTTGTTAAAATAAATTAAATCAAATAATATTTTGCATCGATTTGAAATTGAAATTGAAATTTAAAAATTAATTCCGCTTTCCCGGGAAATGAAAAAGTCCGGGAAAAGAAAGACTCTAGTGTACACAGAAAAAATTAAAAATTCTCTCTAATCACCAAATCCATAGAATCAAGCAAACAATTTGTCGATTTTGCACCTATTACCAAAATGATTATAAAGATTATTAAAGATTGTAAAAATTTTAAATTTTTCTATTTTAAACGAAAAACCCCATTAAGATTTTTTGTTATTTAATTAATATCTTAATTCAAAATGTATTTCAAAACAACTTAAATTTGAATAAAATCAAAATTATATTTTTAATTTTTATTCTAAAAAAAAAATAATTGATTCAATTATCACATTAATTAAATTGAATTATTTTTGAAAATTTTTTTTTAACTGATAAAAAACTACTGATAATTTTTTCAGTGTATTTAATTTTGATCACATAAACATTTTCAAAACTTTCTTTTTAACAAAGAAAGAGTTCCTTAACCAATTTGCTGTTGTCTTTAGGCATCTTTATGAAGTATTATGCTTGCATTGTCAACAAATTGCAAGTAAAAAAGTCAGTTACTGTCGTAAAGTCTAATCCTTTTATGGCCACGACCAAAAAACACACAAAGATTGAATGAAAAACAAACACTAAACTGAACCAAAAATGTAGTCAAGTGTGAAAAATGCCATTTATGACTTTCGTTTTTGTATATTCATTCCATTTTGCATGAAAAAAGTACATTCTTCCAACAAAAACCTCAAGATTACAAAATATCGAGAGAAATAAAGATGTACCAAAGAACTCACAGATACACATACATACATATACACAGCAACTAGAACGAATGTGTGTGTTATATTTTATGCCATGTGTGTAATATTTTAGCCAGCCAGCCAACCAGCCAACAAGCATGTTAGCAATCATACATGCATGAAGTTATTTAAACTAAGCAGTTTTTGTTCTATATTGTTCTTGTTATTTAAATCATAAAATAGAAAATGTTTCGTATTTTACAATTTTTCTTTCTGGTTTTTCTTTTGTTATGGACAATTTTCCTTTCCATTTTAAGATTTATTATAAATTTAAATGAAAAACATGCAACAAGTACTCGAACTTTCATGTGTAAAATGTGGAGTATGAAATTTTTTGATTTTTATATTGTGTGAAAATTTTATTACGAAATTCGTACATAAAATGTTATAAATGTTATCATGTCAGAAGTTTTGTATGCAAAACTTTAATTGAAGTGATGTTACTCTCTAATCCTTTTTTTTAATAAATATCTTGTTTAAAATTTCTATTTTAAGAATCATTATTAAATAATGATTTTTTTTTTAAAGTAATTTGCATTTATTTTAATTTGTAATTTTATTTTATTGATCAGGGTATTGTATTTAGTTACACAATTACATGTAATTGTAAATCAAATTTATCTGGTAAAATTACATTTTTTATTGCAATTGCTAGACATTGAAAATTCTAACTAAAAAATAATGGTTGTTTGTTAAAAATTATTTTAATAACAATAATTAAGACATTTTTAATAATTATTTGTAATTTGTTAATTAACATATGCAATTACAATTATGAGTGATCTGTAATGGAATAAAAATAATCTTGTTTAAAATTGTTCAGAACTCGCCATTAAAATGTTATAATTTTCATTTAATGTTATATTTTACACTGAACGTAATTTACATATACATACATTTATCAGACTAAGCGACATTATCCTGCACCAATATTTGTATTTTACGTGTCCTTTGAAAATTCGTACACGTTCAGACGTCACGTTTTTGCCATTAGCTTAAAATTTAAATAACAAATTTCAAAAATGTATTCGAAACATATTAAAGAGAAACATTAAATTGTTGCTTAATTTTACATTTCGTGCTACATTGTTTACCACGTAGGGATGCTAATCCCGATCCCGAAAAATTTCGGGATTTAGCAAATCCCGAATTCCGGGATTAAAATTTTAAATCCCTGGAATCTCGGGATCTATTAACTTAATTTTTTGTTTTACCTTTTCTTAAAAAAAAACAAATTCATCATGACATTCCGCCTTGAGAGGACCACAATATTGATCTGTAATAACAAAAACAAAACAATTGACGAAACTCTATCTCTCTCTTTCTCTCACTCAGCAGAAAATTTTCCTTAATAAACGTTTGTTGAATTTAATAACAGTTAATGAATAACGGGGTAAGAGTATGTGTGAAGACCATTATTTTACCATTGCTCAACATTCTCAATTTTAGGAAAATGGATAATCATTCAAAAAAGAAAATTTCGATCTACCAAGGTTAAAATACAATTTGGTTTAAGGATTGATGTTTGACTATTGACGTCAGCAGTCGTCGATGGCTGCGAGTGTAATACGGCAAATCCATCTGAGGATATCGAGTGGTTGCGATCGAAACATGTCATGGTAACCTGCCGGCCGCGGTTCGAATCCCGGCCACGGTCAAGAATGAAAGATTATCAATAACAATTTTAATTAATTTTCATGTTGTAAAATTCCTTTCTTCATAAAAATAATTTAATAAAAATTAAATTAAATGAACTTAACTGAACTTAAGAAATATTAAAAATTTGGATTTTTAAAAATATATTAAATTTTAAAGAAGATTAATGGCCATTCTAAGCGAATACGGAATTGCACTTGTATTACACCATACAGTTAGTAAGAGAAGACTAAGCATTCCTTAAAAAAATTCCGACAGTCGTCTTTCTGAATTTTTGAATTTCTGAAAATTAATTTTTAAAATTTTTTTTATTTCAGAGTTCTAGAAAATATCAATAACCTTTCTTATATGTACTGAAGAAGACTTCCATAAAAACAGTCTTCGGTTATGAAAGTACATCCACTGGATAGTTGCCTTGGTGTTCAATCTTCAACCATAATTTTTTCTATGCGTACAAATATAATATTTTAAAACAACAGACCACATTTAAGAATGCCCTTAAGCAGTACTTTTCTAAAGGGTACTTTTCCAAAATGAAATTTTTTTTTAAAGTACTTTTTCAAAAGTTACTTTTCCAAAAGATACTTTTGCATACAATATTATTGTAACAAAATATATTTTAAAAAAATCGAAATATTTTATTTAAGGTGACAATTTTAATTGTCAAAACGTGATATTTTAACAAAATATTCAACAACAAAATAATTAGAAATATTTGGCCACAAACAGAAAAAAAACTACTTAAAAACTGCTGAACAATTTGTGTAACCAGAAACTGAATAATGTTTTCAACCGCATGCCAGAGTTTGTACACTAAAAACTAGAAATCAGCAGAAACACATTCAAAAAAATAAAAAGCTGATTTAACAAATAAACCTTTAAAAGAATGGATTCTATTTAGAACTAATTTGCTGATAAATTTAATTCGGATTTAAATATTCTTTTTAATAAAATAGACCAAAACCATTCTTTGTTTAGCCACTCCTCTTAGTAGCTGGTGAAATTTACTCATAATATTTGCCCAAGGGCATGAATGACGTATAATATTTGCCCAAGGGCATGAATGATGTATTTGAAAATATTCGAACCGAAATATTTAGTTCCCAGCTTAATTCATTTAATCCATTCAATTCCCAGCTTAACTCATTAGTTTTAAATTCCTTTAAATGATTTAAATTTTTTAACCATTTAAGCCCTATTTGAGTAAAACGCAGCGAATCGCCAAAAATTTTATTGAAAGCAAAAACAAAGTCAAAAATATTTTATAATTTTGTTGTTGGTTTTTACAAAAATTCATATTGAATTTTTAAATTTCAAACGCCAAAATTATAAAACATTTTTGACTTTGTTTTTGCTTTAAATATAATTTTTGGCGTTGCGTTTTACACATTGAGGGCCTAATCATTCAAAGGAATTCAACGCTCTAAAAGACTGAAGTTATCTGGGAATTAATTCTTTTAGACGGCAAGCTTAAAGAATTAAGCGAAAAAATAATTCTATAAAATTTGAACTTTGCTACATACAGTCAAATCCCGATAAATCGTTATTCCCGATAATTCGGAATAAACTTGTTACATGAATAATTAAAAAATGTCAATTGTTTTTGATCTTTTTTTTTATCGTTTAAGTAAATAAATTGAAAAACCCCGTTAATTCGTATTTATTTTATTTTAACCCCTTTAAATCGAAACCCCTATAATTCGTAAAAAATAGCCGGTCCCTTGTGATTGCGAGTTATCGGGAGTCCACTGTATATTTCTAGAGAACTAAAGAATTCATTTATTCGAACGACTGTTAAAATAAATTTGGTTCCTAATACTTTTTGTATTGTACAGGTTCCTTTTAACTCGTACCAATGATTTATTAGTAACAGGCATGAACGGTTGTCGGTTTTGTCATAATGACAACATGATTTTTATCAAATTTATTACGTAATTGTAGCATTTAAAAAAAAACTTCTAATAAATACATGATTTTATGTTTAATTTTATTAAGTCATTGGTTACATTTTTATAATATTGTTGTAACAATTAATTCGCTGCTCAAGTAATTTTTTTTTTTTTGCAGTTCATTCAGTTTAATTTAAATTGTTGCGTGCTTTGGTGTGACAATTTTTAAATTAACAACCAAAAACAAAGAGCCAAAAAATTAAATCAGTTCCAAACAATCAAAAGCCCAGAAAATGATTTAAGCAGTTTTGCAAAATAATTTTATTAAAGTGATACAGAGCCAATCAGCCAGTAAGTCGTTTAGTTATTTTCTTGGTTGTCGACAGATGTCTGCCAATTGAAGTCAAAAAGTATAAAAAAGAAATACAAAATAAATTAAATGATAAATAAAATACTGATTATTTCTTTAAATTTTTTTTTTTTTTATTTTGTTGATTTGACTTGAGTCACACTTTTAATGTTGTTTATGTCAAGACAAATTTGTGGCTGTAAAATTTTAACCCATTTATGGCTTACCGTAATGATATTTGACTTGATAAGGCAATTGGTTTTTTGCAGGTGCTTGACATTTAAGTACGTAAATGGTTTGTTTTATGAAAAATAAATGCTAAGCAAGCAATTGTTTAAATTCGTCCTGGGAGAAATTGTGCAATATGCAAAATAACGCATAAATAACGTTATGATCGCCAAAAATTTCGCGCAAGAGAGTCAGTTGGATATGCTGTGTGAGTTGTGGCTCCATCTTCTTAGATCCACAATTCTGGGTTGTTCTCTACCTCGGGTCCTAAAAATTTTTTAATCATTGTCCGATATTCAATGTCATTGACGTTAACCGCAACTTGCTCGTCGTTTTCGAAAAAACATGGTCCAAAAAAATGTGTATATCTAATTGGTAGCATTTGATGTTCAACAATTATTCCGATTTTGGGTGCCCCATTTTCTGCAATTTTGTTTTTTCTCGAGACCATTAAGGTGAAAATATGGAACATCGTTCATTATTCGATATGATGTTTATTTCTAAATAAGCGAATGCTGAATTTTAAAATAGAATTTAACAACGTTGGTTTCTATTATAAATTTCCCACCTTTTTAAAAGTCAATTCTGGTAAAAAAAAAACAAAACAAACAAATAATTTATTCACTTAGTAAATCATAACGTCACTTATGCGCCACCTTGTACATAATTATATTGGTCATAATTATACCGCAACAGTTTTACAGCTAGTTTTTTATTTTTAATTCTTTAGCACAGAAATTTTCAGAATCTTATACTGAAAAATATTAAACCCAGGAAAAAAACATGTTTTAATATGGTCACCTCCAATAAAACTATGTTTAAAGAAATTTACCAAATCATGTTTAATTTAACAATATTACTGTCACCGTCAACCATATTATGGTTAGATTTGTCTTACATTAAGAGCCACAACCATATTATGGTTTAAAAATAGTTTTATTGGAGGTGACCATATTGAAACATATTTTTTCTCTGCGTGTAGGCAAGCAAGCAACCTCCGATAATGCTGGAGGAACAAAATCATTTTATTTAGGATAGGGATGCCCCTTTACCTAAAACCCTCCTTCTTTGTCTGGGCTAGGGACCGGCATGCTTAGTCAGGCGGAGTTGTTGTTTTTTATAAAAAAAAATTATAATTACATTTTTAATTTTTGGACCTTACAATCAAAGATTTTCTGGTGTTTTAGAAAGAATTTTTTTATATTGCTTATCTTTAGCCACAGTAAAAAATATTTATACCGGAATTAGGTTTGTGCATTACAATGTTTGCTGGGCTATGTTTTGGGAATTAAAAAAAATCAAAATAATGTTTTAACTTTATTTTGATGTTAGAGCTCTTTTAAGAATATACCAAATCTTAACTAATCTTATCAAAACTTTTTACAATTCTCGACTTAATCTCATTTGCTTGTTCATTTTTCCACAAACTGCTACTTTACGAATAAATTTCATCTTAATGTCTTCCACCCATCATAATTCAAAGTAGAGAAGCAAACGAAAAACTAACGAAATCACGAAAAATAAGAAACCAACAAAAACTTATGGAAATGGAGTTTAGGTTAGTGTGTCAAGTTAAGAAAAGTTCACATAAAAAGCCAAAATAAAAATATGAAAAGAAAACTTTAAACACCAAGCGGAAGCCCTTAATGCAACAACAACAGCAACAACACACAAGAAAAAGAAAAACTTTAACCAAATACAACAATTATTTTAAAAAGAAAAGCCGAAGAAATTTTCTAGACTTTTAACCCGCAAAAAAAAAAGAAAAGTAGAAACAACTTTGTCCTCCATAACTCAGTTAGTGAAACAATTTATTTCCTTTTTTGCCTCAAACAAACAAATTTACAATATTCGAAGGCGTTCCTTCGAACCAGTAAACAACGGCATACACATTCACATGATGCATGCGGTGTTACAGAGCGGGATGCTCGCCCATGGTAAGATAAAGACAAAAACATGATTGTTTTTTTAGATTTGTTTTTTTTTATCTGCAAACTGTGAGAGAAGAACAATAATCAGCAAAAATACTGAACATCTGTTGAAGAGTCATGAAGAAAAATTTATTTAAATAAACTGGGTTTAGCAATTTTTAAAGATTAAGTAGGTAGGCTTAAAGGTTTATTACACCAAAGCGTTTCCCAAAAAGTCTCGGTTTTTTGTATGTCAGCAATGAGTTTTTTTCCAAAAGCTTTGATTGTCAATTGATTTGCCCCATATGAAATGAAACCTGTGGCCGTATTCTGTAATTCGCTAAATCTCTATCGCTAAAAATCTATAAAGTTGATTTAGTAATTTTTGGATACGAATGAAATACTATAACGTGCATTGCTAAATTTGGCAATGCCATACAAATTTAATTCGCCGCAATTTTAGCTAAAATTTAACGTAGTCGCTAAAATTTTTAAATTTTATATTCTCTAAGGCAGTTTAGCGATCGAGATTTAGCTTTAGCTAAGCAAATTACAGAATACGGCTGCTGGATTTCGATTTTATATCCAGGCTGATGCCAGCCGTTGCCAGATTTGACTGTTTGAAATTGCATTGAGAAATTGATAATCATACCAGAATAGTAGTTTGTCTTTTTGAGAAGATGATTTTGAACTATTGCGGTTACCTGTTGCTTTAGTCTTGCTTCTTGAACTAACAATTTTGCTGGGTTTTTAAAGAGGATGATACATCGTGTATTTCTGTATCGCTTTAGTCTCAAATAGTATCTGTCATTGTAGCGAGCTTCTCAAAACGGTCTTCACTGCGAGACAGAATGTCTTTCATTTGAAATATCTTCAGAGAATTTACCTTGAGTTAAAGAATGCATTTGACTTAATAAGTCTGACGGGCTATTATCAGAAAGTGATACCTCAGCCAAAAGTTTCTTCAGGCTTTTCCTCCTAAGGGTCTGAGAACGAGAATATAAGTTTGGGTTTAAAATTTATACGTATTCGATGACTACAAAAACGCAGTTTTGCAAAAGAATAAGTGAAAACAAATGCGTTGACAAAGCATCATAAATAACAACAATGCCCAAACTTTGCAACGGTTGTGAAGTGAATACACTTACCATGCAATAATGAACGATAGGAATTCAGCCTTATTGTGTTAGGCGTTGTCGTTAACGCCTAAGTCGCTTTTTGTAAAAGATTAAGAAACACAACTTGCGTGTTACTTTAATCTATTACAAAAAACGACACAGACGTTAAAACGACAGCGCCAAACAAAAAAAGGTGTCTAAAGAAAACTTGTGGAGTTTATGAAGCTATTCCTTTCAGTGTTGCACTGTAACACTGCGTTTATGAAGTCAGCTGATGTCTTGAACCTTTTCAAGTTAATTGCTCTCTATTGGAGCCACAATAGTGTGAAATTTGTTCCCATCTTGCACAAGCCACTATGAATTGCGACTCCACTTGCTTTAACCAAAGTAATGGATTTGAACGCCAAAATGGTGTTGCTTAAAATTTTCATGTGAGAAGCGTTTGATGATAGAAATTAAAAATCTCCTTCCGTTGTAGACATATTTCAAATTCAATAAAATTATGTCAAAAATTGTTCGAAAAAATGAAAATAAAGCCCACAATTGTACTTTTTACAAGCATACAAAAAATGTGGGCGGGAGTGGATAAGTAGGCGTGGCACAAAATTAATTTATTTTTATCTAAAGAACGGTTAGAGAAAAATTGTTTAAATTCGGTAACA
Organism: Pollenia griseotomentosa; assembly: GCA_963931875.1. NCBI lineage: Eukaryota > Metazoa > Arthropoda > Insecta > Diptera > Polleniidae > Pollenia > Pollenia griseotomentosa. Next base: position 190,052,044 of record OZ007562.1, on the reverse strand, counting down.
AATAGCTGGGTTATCAATACACAACCTCTCTAAAAATATGGGTGGGATTAGAGATGTGGGCTAAGCAGCTCGCGTTTAAAGACATTTTAGATTTCTGTATGTCTAAGGAATATGAAGAACCAAAGTTTCCAAATTAGTCTGGGTTCACACTATGAAAGTTGTCTTTCAGAAAGTTTGAATTTATTGGTGAGAGGAGAAGAGAACATGCTTTTCTTTTCTCCGCTCTCACCCATAAACTCAGACTTTCTGAAAGGAAACTTTCATAGTGTGAACCCAGAATTATGTACAAGCACCTTGGTCATCAATACACTGCATCCGGCAAAATATGGGCGAGATTGGAGAAGTGGGCGTGCCACAAAATAGATTAATTTATATCTAAAAAGCGATATTTTTCTAACTTTCTGTTCTTATCGCAACATGGAGAAGGGTATATAAGATTCGGCATAGCCAAATATAGCGCTATATCTGGGGATCCAAAATTTACTGATATTTAAAATAACATCAATATCCAGAATTTTGCAAAGAATCCCTTCAACTTTCTCTGTCTCAACTTAATTAAAAGATTTGACAAGAAAAAGTTTAGCCAATTAGAGGTACCGACAATTTCAAAAGCAAATCTGTAGGAAATATTGAAAAAAAACTAAAATAAAGGTTAACAATGTTTTAAATTTTTTTTTCTGTCAAATAGAAAGATCTTAAAATTGTCTATAGCAGATGCAAGTTCTCTTGGTTTTGTGCCTCTTGCAAATGAGAATCAGTGAAAAACATTGTTGTGGATAAAAAAAATGAAAAAAGTGTGTCACTATTGTCAGAGTTCCAGCAGCCAGTCAGCCATCCAACCAGCCACACTGTCTGCAATTAAGTTTTTTTCTCGGGTTGGCTTTTTTCAATCCAAATTCTATGTTTCACTTTAAAAACGATGTATGCAACAGCAGCAAAAAGAGAATCAAAAAAAAAATATGGACTATCTTTCACATCTTTGTTCCAGAATAGAAATGCAACAAGATTTAAACAATAAATGAATGAATTGAATTGAATTGAATTGAAAAGAATAACTGTGTTCGTCCGTCTGCCTGTTTCAGATAGATTTTAAAGCTCTACAGACAAGAAAAATAAAACTGTGCTGGAGCGTGCAAATAAATGTACGAACGAACTTTAATCTATTCAATTTTTTATTTGCAATCTTTTGTGGCTTTTTTATTTTTTTGTTGTTGTCTGTTGTGTGTAGTTGTTTATAATTAATACACCACATATTCCGCCTTCATTTTGATCTCTGATGTTTTGATTGGACTTTATTTTGCTTTTCGTTAAAGTTTTAAAATTTTATTTTTTTTGACGCGATATCATCATCGTCCTCATCCCCATGAACACATGTACTCGTATGTTACAAGTTGTAATGCCTGAATGATTTGACTTTACTGCTGCAGCAACTGCTGACTACAACTCTGACTTCAATTAAGTGGCTGTCAGTCTAACGATGTGCCCGTCTGACTTCTCCAGCAACTTCTCTGGTAGAATACAGAGATGATTGGTTGTGTATTGATAGTTGGTGGTTCATCGATGAGTTTGATTGTTGTCTTGTTTGTTTAAATTGATGTTGATGTTGCTGTTCAGCTATTCAGCTTCTGTTGTTGCTGTTTACATTTCACTATTTATTATGATTATGAATGAGCATTTGTTGCTAACAAAATAATTGCATGCAATGTTTTTTTTTCCATTTTACTTTCTTTGGAAAATCTATGGCCAAATGTTAGTAATTCGTGAACCAAACAGCAATCCATTTACAAAACTGATACACAAAACCATGAGTTGTCTGTCTGTCTGTCTGTCGGCTGCACCCAGTTTTCAATTGCAAAGGAGGCTCTTTTATTCTTCAATTTGCTCTGTCGGTTTATTTTTTGTTTTATTTTCGGGTAACTTAAGTGGAAAAGTTAAGTGGTTGGAAAAATAAACCTTTCATCTTTTATGTTGTGGATAACAATACAGGAAAATTGTGCATAAATAAAATAATTTACTGTTTATTGTATTAATTATAATGGAGAACTATTACTTATTATGATTCCTATAGAATGAATAGAGTGGTAGATATGTATGTCGACATATTGCTAATACTACATATATTTATGAATTATGAAGCTTACACTTATATATGTAAATATACAGAAAAACTATATACATATATATATATATATTTACATATGTATAGCTTAATATTCCAATGTATATAAAATACTAGTTGTCTATGATACTACTGGTAGTTTTTAAAGTAGTGCATTTAGGCAAAATTCTGTCTTAAAGCATGAATTTTCTACAACTGCTGCACTTTCTGTTTTAAGTTATTAGTGAAGTGTTTTTTTTTCTTCTTTTCTTAAAACGAATTAAACATACAAATATTTAAATTATCCATTCAATGAAGGCTTCTTTACTTACAAAAATAAGCTGCAAAAGCTAATGTCAATTAGGCAGTATTTGTTTTGTGATTGTACGCAATGTGCCAAAAATACTGACCTTTAGTTTAGATAAAAAAAAAAAAACTCAAAGATTTTTGTTTGTTTTCTTGTGTTTATGCAAATACTTTGGGAAATTAGCACCAACGTGTTAAGTACCAATGGAAACGTAAAATTAAAAAGTACTTTTTATGCTTGAGTGTCCCCAAAACCCACTGTCTTAAATAAAGTGTGAAATTTTATTTGAGATAAAATTAAAGAAGAAAAGTTCAAATTAAAGTGTTTAACAAAATAAATAAATAATTTTGAGTAATCAAGTACAAATAAAATGTTTAACCCTCGGTCTTACACATGTTTTTATTTTCACATTCGTAGACTCATGCGTTACGAATGTGAAAGCCACCCCCAACCAACTTTTGAATAAATAAAAAAAAAAATTATCAATTAAATGTTATATTATACACATTGATAATTTAAATAAAATATGTAATTCATTATATGAAATTATATGCGTACATATTCATATTATTTTTATTTATAATATACAAATTAACCTATTTTGACCAAAACATTTCTAAGAACTGAAATATAAGATCGTTTTATTTCATAAAATGTATATAACATGTTTATAATATGCAATACAATTTATTTGTAATAAAAAAGAGAAATAAAATAAATGTACAAGCTTTATGGATTTCATTAGCAACTGAAACATGTAATTTTAATTTTAGAATGTTGCTGACAATCTGCACACTTTGAACCAAACATTTTTTGAAGTATATGAATATTCATTCCGTTTTCAATATTAAATAGAACCAATTCGTTTACAAATTTTCAAACATCGTTCCTTTTCAAGCAAATACAATAGATCTTTTGGTGGATAGTTTTGTTGGTAATATCAGTTGACTACCATCAAAATTCTGAGTTAGTACATAGCTAATTTTTCATACCATTTTGTTTAAGTTATGATTACCCTGCAAATAATGTTGGACCACCTGATCTATTTTGATAAAATGGACAACTCCATGGACTGGTCCGATGTAATGCAAGCATGGACCATGTCACTGTTTGTAGTGGGACGACATGTCTTCGTTTTTAAACGACGTGCTTTAGTTTTTGAACGACTTCAAAACTCATCCTCTTGAGTATACCATGGAGTAGTTTTAAAACTACTCCTTTGTAGTACAAAGATGGGTTATATGGCCCTGCCCTAGGACATCGTAATGTTAAATAGACCATGTTTTTTCCATACGTTTGGGTTACTTTTGGACTAGTCATAGTCCCTTGTGGACTACTCTTTACACGCCTGTTTGGACTGGTCCAATTATTTGCAGGGATAGAACACTTACTAGAAATATTTACAATTATATTAGGAACTGTCCAAAACGAAAAAATCCATTTTTCGAAATACAAAAATTATTTAAAATTAAACAAAAAAAAAAAATTCTTTCCCCATCACAAATTGGTTAAATTCGCATTGCGTTTTTATGATTTCGATTTGCGTCGCTACATACGATTGGATTTTTTCACTGAAGTCATAATCACATGTGAAGAATTTTTCTATTTGCGTGTAAAAAGGCGAATTACCATTTGATTTTATTAGGTAAGTAATTCTTAGTATAGTTGCGTGTTAGAAAGTAAGAAGTAAGTTCTTAATAAGAAGTTGTGTAGAAAAATGAGTGCAAAGAGAAGAAAATGCATTAAGTAATAAAACGTTTCAAGTCGGGTTAAAAGGCTGTTGATATAGACAGAACCCTTGGTTTAGCACATTCAACAGTAAAAACCATTTGCAATATTGATAGCGCTAAAAATTAATCATTTAAAGATAGTTCTAGTTAATAGCAAATGAGATTTTCTTTCTTATTTAATGTTTTTGTGAATATGGATAAGTGAAATAAATAAATTTTTGTTATGTTTTGATGAAAATATATATTTTCTTATGTATTTCTTTGCAAATGATAAATATATTTCAGCCCACTTGCTCAAATAAATAGAATAAGCTTAACCATATCACTTTCTTTATCATAAATAGAATTTCTTGCTAAAAATTTATATTTTTAAACCAATTAATGCAATAAATTGTATCTGATTTGTAAAATTTAAATATTTGAAGATTTGTTGACGATTTTGTTAAATGCCTAACAACCCTGGAGATGTGTGCAGCAAAATATTCGAATAAGTTTCTTATATATTCTTTCCAGGATATCTTTTTTCAGCTGTTTATAGTAAACTAAATTCTAGAAGGGTACCTGAAACTTCATGTCTCTACCTGAGTTATAAATATATTAAAATAACATTTAAAATTGAAAAAATTCTGGCCAGACTCATGAGCAACACGAAGAGTTAAAGAGTAATAAGGGGAAATTTACTATTTATAGGAAATTTTTCGTTAAATTTGCTATTTTAAAAAGAAATTTTTTAACAATGTTTAATTCATTAAAAACTTTTCTCTTTCGAAAAATGGCTGTTTATAGTAAATTTTACAAAAATTTGCATTTTGTAGTAAATTTTTCAAAAATTTGCTTTTTATAGTAAATTTTTCAAAAATTTGCTTTTTATAGTAAATTTTTCAAAAATTTGCTTTTTATAGTAAATTTTTCAAAAATTTGCTTTTTATAGTAAATTTTTCAAAAATTTGCTTTTTATAGTAAATTTTTCAAAAATTTGCTTTTTATAGTAAATTTTTCAAAAATTTGCTTTTTATAGTAAATTTTTCAAAAATTTGCTTTTTATAGTAAATTTTTCAAAAATTTGCTTTTTATAGTAAATTTTTCAAAAATTTGCTTTTTATAGTAAATTTTTCAAAAATTTGCTTTTTATAGTAAATTTTTCAAAAATTTGCTTTTTATAGTAAATTTTTCAAAAATTTGCTTTTTATAGTAAATTTTTCAAAAATTTGCTTTTTATAGTAAATTTTTCAAAAATTTGCTTTTTATAGTAAATTTTTCAAAAATTTGCTTTTTATAGTAAATTTTTCAAAAATTTGCTTTTTATAGTAAATTTTTCAAAAATTTGCTTTTTATAGTAAATTTTTCAAAAATTTGCTTTTTATAGTAAATTTTTCAAAAACTTGCTACTTATAGGAAATTTTTCGAAAAATTGCTACTTATAGGAAATTTTTCGAAAAATTGCTACTTATAGTAAAATTTGGAAATTTTATAATATTTTTGGGAACTTTGGAAAATTTTCTATTTATAAAAAATTTTTCGAAAAATGTGTATTAAATTTTTGGGAAAATTTGCTATTTTATAGTTGTTTTACGAAAAACTTCCTGTTTTTGACCTTTATAAGGATTTTTGATAATTTTAGAATTTGCCAACCCTTAAAGTTTTTGTGCTTGTATGTGCATCTATAAAAATGTTTTATTAAACACTTAAGTGATTCATTAATTTTTTTTATCAACACATATTTCCCCATTCTTTTTAACTTTTATTAAAACAAATCAAATACTTTCTTTCTTTTTAGTTCTTAATTGACCAAAGACAAATATTTAGGGCAAATATTCTTTTAAAAAACAATGTATGTATGTATATCGTTTCCCAGCTGTGTTGAATCTACTAAAGAAAACAAGAGAATGATTAAGTTTTAATAAAGGACAAAATTCAGTTTAAATTGAAATTGATTAAAAAAAATAAAACAGAATGTGTTTAATTTTTTTGCCATGTGACCTAAAGAAAATGTGTAAAATACACCCACTTTTTATTCGTACAAATTGGAGGAGAGAGAAAAAAATATTCTCGTAAAATAGAACATTTTACAATAATCAATGATTTTATTACTCTAAACATTGTAACGACATTGTTGCGTTTTTGATTTATTGGTTTGAAAATTTTATAATTCTTTAGTTTATGTCTGACTTCCTTGACTTTTAGAACAACAGAAAAATAATTTGAAACAAGATTAGAAATGGGATAGATTTGTTTTGTAAGGGAAACATTTCGGATCCTGAAATTTACATAAAATATAATTCCATTGTCAGCAGCAATGGCCAAAAGAGTTATAGTTACGATTAAAGAGTAAGTCATTTAAAAGTTATTCATAAGGTAAAAGGTTGTCATTACCCAACACAAAAAGTGTTTATTCAAGATACTCTTATCCTTTAAATTACTGTAGAAACATAATCTTTTATATATAAATAAATGTCCACAAGCTGAATTTGCTTATTTTATTTTATTTTATTTCCAATCATAATCACACATTTAAAATAGAAATACATAAATTTATTTATTATGTATTTGTTTTTATTTATATTATTTAAATTGTACTTTTGTAAACATTTCCATGGATTCTTATTTATTATCGATAGAAATTAATAGAACATTCCATTCCAAATGGTAGAGAGAGAATTACAACAAACAGAATTTAACAAACTGTAATAAATGATGCCATTTAGCTCAATAAAGATTTATTTATGTGAATTTTTTTATGTTCTTAATACTAAATCATGATAATATTGCAACAAACAGTAAACAAATGCATTTGTTACTTGTTGCAACATAAAAGAATCGTAAAAGTAAAATTATAATGTTTTTTTTCTTGTTTAGATGGAAGATTAAATTCTAATTTGCATTGAAAATTATGTTGTTTTCTCTTTCTTGCATTGAAATGTTAATATGTATATTTAAAATTACAACAAAACTTTGCTATAAACATGAAATATTCGGAAAAAAATAATATTGACCGACTTATCTGAAAAAAAGAAAAATAATTAAGAACTTACATCTTTTTTGCAATATTCAAAAATTAACCAAAAATTAAAAATTTTGTTTTTGCTTTTCGTGCAAAATATAATTTTACGAAAATTTTGCTATTCTCATAAGAAATTTTCTAAAGGTTATAGAAACTGAAAATGTTTCCGGATAATCTAGCCTAAGCAACCAGAGAAATGCGCTTAGAAAGCAGCTTATCCTCCAATAATAAATCTTATTAATGAAAAATTATGTATTCCGAAGCAGGGTTGTCAGATTTTTTTAACACCATCGCCAAACGGGATGGCAGAAATCGCCAAATGTCAATTTTGTTCAGTTTTCGTAACATTTTATTATTTTTTTTAAACTAAATTTTGCATACAAAAAAACTAGTATAATATTTCAGTCAAAAATCGCCAAAAAAAATACATAAAAGTCGCCGAAAGTAAATTTTGTTTAGTTTCAGTTAGTTTTTTTTTTAATAACATAAAATGAAGATTATATTTTTATTTTCTTGTTACATTTTACCTTAGCTATCCTTTGGATAGCAATGAAGTATATTGTATGTACAGAAAAATTTACAATTATTAGACACCAGCAGAATGTAATGTATTTAACTCAACTATTTTAACAAATAGAAACTGGGAATTTAACTCATAGAATAAATTCGAAAAATAAAAAAATGTTGAATATAATATAAAGTAACCTGCGAAAGGAAATAATTCCCAGTTTCTATTTGTTAAAATAGTTGAGTTAAATACATTCAATTTATAAAGTATCACTATCCAGTGTGACACAAAGAATGCTGACGAAGGCCGTAGCGGGCCAGAAAATGCATTACATTCTGCTGGTGTCTAATAATTGTAAATTTTTCTGTACATACAATATACTTCATTGCTATCCAAAGGATAGCTAAGGTAGATTATATTTTTAGTTAAAAAAAAAAATAAAATTAAGTACGCAAGTCTATAAGATCGTACACTTCAGCCTCATCGATTCCATTACTAGTGTTTTGACCTGCATACATACCAGTAGAATTAATTAGTGAGTGAATAATTAATTCACTTAAAATGATAACAGAACAAAATTCATGTGAAAAGAAGTTGCCAGATTTTTTTTTATTAGTAATGATATCAAAAAATGCAAACTGTTAAAAAAAATCGCTTAACTAATATAAGTGGTAAAAATAGCCAAGTAAATCGCCAGTTACATCCAAAATCGCCAAAAAAAAGGAGTCGGACAAGCCTGATTATATGATACAAAACAGTATATGGGAACCAATTTTTGCAAGTATAACCTGTTTGGGACACAGGGGCAATCATGGACCCGCCAGAACAATATTATGTAATTGAGGTTAAGGTTCATATAAAAGTTGTTTGTGCCGAATATTATTTAGATATCTCCATCATTATGAAATTTGCTTGCTTTTAAGTGATTTAGGAAGGGGAAGGGGAAGGGGAACCAATGGTTTATTTTGGACCCCCCAGCAGAACATTTTGTCATGACATAGTAGCTATCGTAAAAGTCTTTGTCGCCAATTTGTAGGTAAATTCTTACATTCATAAGAAAGTTGTGGCATTAAAAGCTATTTTCGGGAGAAGTATTTTTGCTTGGGAGCTATGGTAAAATATGGAACGATTCTAATAAAATTTGGTAAGATGATTAAGATTATAATAAAATAAGTTTGGACTAAAGTGAAACTATATGCCAACATAATAAATAAGATGGTTTAAGGGTAAAATAACTTCATTCGGGGAATAAAATTGTATGGTTGCTATTTGAAATTATGGACCGTTTGACACCATTTATTAAAGGTTTGGTTCTTGTTGCAATTAGATAATATGTTCCCAATTTCATGAAATTGTCTTTTAAATTGCGACATGTTCCTTGCGCACAAAGTTACATGGACAGACAACCAGCGAACCCGCTCGACAGACGAATGGATATTAAATTTATTTAATAAGTGATTCTAAGTGGGTCTAGCTAGGACTTCCATTATAAGGTGTTATACACTTCAGCAAAAACGCATAATACTGTCTTTACTATTATGGCGTGGGTATAAAAAGTGTTCGATATGCGTATAAATGACTTCCCTGGCATATTTTTAAGCATATTTCTAGGTTTTTTTCTTTGCATATTTCAAAAAATTATCCGAACAAAAAAAACTTGGCCTACTGGTTAGTTATGCATCTTTTGCATTTCAACAATAACTCTGACACTTTGCCAAGAAGTTCGAAAGAATCTTGAAAGCCGTTGATCAATACAAAAATTTCCTTAAACGCAGTTTCAAAAAACAAAAAAAACCTCCGTCAGAGAACGAACGTGCATGAGAATAAGCATGAGTGAATGAAATATTTCCATTTTAAAAATATTGTTAAACATCAAATTTATCTCAGAAAGACTGATGATGTATCTGCTGTTACTACTGCCACTTTTTTTGTAATTTTTTTTAGAATTTTTCATATTTTATCTTTTTATTTGACTTGTTTCCATTCGAAAAATGCACATTTAAAAAAAGTCATAAAAATAATGCATAAATAAGCATTTTTAATGTTGCCTGTAGAGTCAGAAATCGTAAATTCTATGGATGTATAGGATAAACCCAAATACACGAGCGCACAGACACATTAATAGTAAGTATTTGGGTATAAATTTTGTACTATTTAACTTTAACCCTTCGACAACCACTTTAATGCAAAAAAGAAATCTTGGAAAATGAAAAATTATAACTTTTGTTTCAACTGGTTTGCCATACAAACATTCTTATGTAATTTTTATAATTTGGTTATTCTTTTTACCTGACAGTTGAGTTTAAAGGGTTAAGCCAAAAAAAAAAAAAAAAAAAACAACAAAGTAATCTTCAAACAGCAAAAATATTTTGATGTGGTTTAAGTTTTCTTTTTATTTTTTTGCATCATTCTCTGGGAATGAATTTATACTTAAAAGATACAAAAAACTCATAATTATCATAAAAAAACTCTACATATTTTAAAATTCTTTTTTTTCTCTATTTATTTTTGTGAAAAGTTTTTATTTTTTTAATAAATGAATACAAGCGAATATCGAGAATTGGCGGCATTGTTGTGTGGGGAACCCACAACAAACAGTAGAAATAAGTGCAAAATTATTATTCGATGTCAGACATTCTCTGACATCTAACCCAGTTTTGTTTTGGAGATACAAAAAATTTTTAGAATAAACGGAATCTAATTGTTTAAATTAAAATTGCAAATAAAAATATTTCATGATTTGAAATTTCGATTTATTAGTGAAGTAAATCTCATAAATCAAATTTAAAAAAATGTTGGAATTCTTAGAGAAAAAATGTAGAACACTTACAAAGAAAGTCTATAAATTTTTTAGTTAAAACGAATTGAATATTAATTAAGATCAATTTTTTAACACTTTTAATGTATTTGAAGTTTTAGATTAGAAACATTTCAATTTTTTAAATTGGTCGAAAGAAGTTAGAGCTGGAGGCAAACGAATATATTGCTAACTCGAATTGTACTGGAAAAAAAAATTAATTATTTTTAAATATTTCAATGTTTCAATATGTGTGTTGTTCGACCTTTTGTTGTAATTTTAATGTGAATAATTAGTGGAGCTCAAGGTCAGTTTTTTTTTTATTTTTTTTATTTATTTAAAAAATGTTTCCAATATTTCGAGATCCACTGGATCTCATCTTCAGGGTACTACAATTATAGTTAACAAAAATATAAAAAAATAAAAACATAATTTTAACATTAAATGAATACATATTGTCCCACTGTGTCATAACAACATATAAACAGAAATAAGCACACAAAAATGAAGAACTTACAAGAGGAACAATAATAAAAAACACGTCTCACACGGTTTTACATTTAAAACTGCACTAATTCTTTATTCTATTTTTGTTTATTATATGTCTATATTGTTTTGCTGAGCTCGTCTCTAAATCGCTCTTAAAGTTCATTCGGTACTCTTTGCTTGTGTTTATTATATTTAACATTTCTAGTGTATAGCGTCTATGGTATTTTTCCTCTCTTTGTAATATCTCCACATTATCAAAGTTTGGTGTGTGCCCTTTTTCTGCACAATGGGCTAGAAGTGCGGTTTTTTGTGTAGAAGTTTTATTTATATTTTTCAGGTCAGATTTATGTCCTGCTAATCTTGTCTTAAGTTTGTTTTTTGTTGTACCAACATATATCTTTTTACATACATTGGTTTCGTCACCATTAAAATTTATTTTGTAAATCAAATTAGATTTTTCCATTTTGTCCAGCTTACTTTTGGTGTTTGAAAAAAGTTGTCGTAAAGTGTTTTCCGATCTAGGTGCTATTTTATAGTTTTCCTTATCATAAATGTCAGATTTTTCAATCCTCTCGGATATTCTTGGCACATATGTCATTGATTTATACCATTTTTGGTTTCCATCTATTTCTTTGGTTTGTTTGTTTTCTACTTGTAAGAGTCTTTTAATAATATTGTCTGGGAATGCATTTTTCTTCAATATGTCTTTTATTTTCTTTATATTATCCTGGTGAAAAAGTTCATCACTTATAGTTAAAACTCTTTTTATTAAGTTGTTAGCGGTGTTCATAATAATGTTCTTTGGCTGGCACGAATAAAAGTTTATTATTCTACCTGACGATGTAGGTTTTTGATACCAGTCTATTTTCAGTTTGTTACCCGATCTAATTACCAGGGTATCAAGGTATGGTAATTGTCCATTTGTTTCTTGTTCCAACGTGAATTTTATTTGTATATGGAAGCGGTTCAATTCCTCTAGCATCTCATTTATGGCGTTGGTTTTTACAATACCAAAAAGATCATCCACATATTTAGTTATAATTTTCGGTTTACAGTCCAATCTTTGAATGCAAGTCTCCAAAAGTTTCTCCATCACGATATCGGCCACGATAGGGGACGCCGGTGATCCCATAGGCAACCCCTTCCTTTGTGTGTAGATTTTGTCTTTATATTTAAAATAACGATTTTCCTTAATACAAAATTGTAATATTTTAAAAAATAAATCTTTGGGTATTGTTGTCAATTTCTCGATCTCCTCCCACTTATCTTTGATCACGTCAATTGCAAAATCAACCGGTATGCTCGGAAAAAGCGATATTACGTCAAACGAAACTAATTTTTCATCATCTTCTATTGCACAGTTATTTACCTTACTCCTAAATTGCACCGCATCCCTTACATTAAACTCTGAATCAACTGTTAGTTTCTTCAAGATATTCATTAAAAGCTTACATAATTCACTAGATGGTGAGTTTACTGATGCACAGATTGGTCTAAGTGGGAATCCTTCCTTATGGATCTTGGGTAATCCATAAATTCTTGGTGCAAAAGCCGCGTCATGTTTAAGTCTTCGTTTCTCTATCACAGATATTATATTTAGATTGTAAAGTTTATCCACCAATTCATTATTTTTCCTTTGTAAAGATGATGTGGGATCTTTATCAATTCTTCTATAGGTCATCATATCGCTTAAAATGTCATTCATTCTCGATTCATAATCTTGTTTATCCATTGCGACGGTAACGTTTATAATTTACCCACTTTCAATTCTTCCTGTGGAGCACTTACCGCTTAGTGTTGTACTCTTGGGAGAGGTAAGCTTGTCAGGGCGGTCCCCAGTCATTCCCGGGGTTTAAGATAAGATATGGTATGGTCATTGTTGAGTATCCTTTGGTAATCACAAGCTGGTTAAAAATACTCTGGGATCTTTTTCCATAACTAAAGATGAACTGTCGCTTTGCAACAGCAGCTGACTTGCAGTGAAGGCAAGATAGCTCCAGTTCTTAAGGAAACCATGAGGATAGGTCCACTAACCACGTGCTCACTTTAATCTAAAACACATCAAAAGATACGTGAAATTTACTTAGTGGCTAGATCCGTTTTGAAAAAGCTGGTCAAAAAATGGTGATATTGGGCCCCAAAGCTTGTTTTGTCTATCTCTTTAGAATTCAATATCTCCTTATTTTGACTTGAGCTTTAAAAACGAAGTACTAATGTCACTAGACCCAAAATAAAATTTACATATCTGGTCGATTTTCCGTATAATGTTTACAAACTTACAGATATGTTTTAGATTAAATAAAAACCTATTTATACCTTACAGTGTCATTTAAAAAATAATTTGATTATTGCAAACTAAATACCATTTCTTATAAATGGGTCTTTCCGAATCTGTTATTTTGCAGACACATATCAGAAGTAGCCTAAGAATATTTCTTAACTGGAGGTCCACACTACGCGGTCATACAATCTGTCAAAAAAGTAGATTCAGTGAGAAATTGTTTTGACAAGTCGCACAGCATTCACACAGCACTAATTCTCAAATTTCGAATGTATGCAACAAATAATGTACATGTGTGCGTTAAATTGTTTTTGTTTTATATGGAAACAATTTTGACAAGTCGGGTATTTTTTGTAATGCTCTCCCAAATGAGTCTAAATTGTGTTATTGTACCTTGGAACCTTAATAGTGAAATTTTCTCGCACTGCTAAATCATCCCAGCGGGAAAATGTAATCAATAGGTAACGAGAATGTAATACATATATTGATTAATATTTGATTCCAGAACTCATTACTCTTAACACAGAACATGTCCTAGGATTGTAATAAATTATTTAAATGTATACTGGGAATGACTTAAATACTTCTAAAAAATACGATTAAATGTCACGAACAGAAGAAAAAAACACAAATAATTGTTACGAACAGAAACAATACCTTCCTTGTTTTGCAAATGTGAGAATATACGTGGTAATCAATTCATAATTATTGTGTCAATAAAATTACCTTCTCGGTTCCCATTAATGCAATATTATTCTTTCGAAAATAATACATTATTTTTTTAATTATTTATGTAATCAATTCCTTATTTTCCCGCTGGGATGTATGTATTTGTTAGTTAAAAGATTTTTCTGCGTGTTTCCATTTTTTGTGAGACTAAAAATCCTTTTGCTGAAAATTTTTGGTAACTTCGAAAATGCTACAAAATCCATTAGCTAAGCCACTACTACATTATCTGACGCTATTTCGCTAGTTAACAGACTAAAAGTTTGCGACTAAGTTAGCATAAGCTCTGAATGAAAGAGTTGAGCGTTTAGAGAATAATGAAACCCATAGTTTATCTACAATTCTTGACCCTCGATACAAAGTTAAAAAACTTTAAAGACAATCGAATTTAATTGTATCGAAAAAACGTCTTATTGAGCTACTTAACATGACTCTTAATTCTGAAAGTATTGAAGACACGGTCACACCTGCACCTATTAAGAGCTCTGACAAATCTACGATAATTGTTATTGGGATCATTTGGACGAGTCCTTTCTAAGCTGTGGTTCTTTTAAAGAAAAAGTCGAGAGATTCCTTAAATCTCCTTTTATTTCTAGGGATGCATATTCGCCTGTTTACTGGCGCAATGTCATCTTAAGTCCTTAATTGAAGAAAATACTTCAAAAAATTCAAATTTTTAAATGTGTTCTGTCGTATCTGATACTACATTTACACCTACGCAAAATCTAGTACTTACGAGATTTCGAGCCAAATCTAGTTGTTTTTGACTAGATTTCCCATACAAAACAAAATCTACTTCGTGACAAGATTTCGACGAAATCTACTCAAAATCTAGTAGTACTTAATGATGCAACTATGGTTTTTACAATATAGCACTAAAAAATATTTCCCTGCACAACAAAAAATGACATTTAAAAAAAAACAAAACAAAAATTTTTAAAAAAAATATTAAAAATTTTTATAAAAATTGTAAAAAAATTAAAAACACGAATAATATTGATAAAATAAATATCGTTGATTATTTAAAAAAAGGTAATGCAAATTTTTTAATGTATATTTCTTTTTGTGTTTGTGTGTGTAACGAAAAAACTTTAAGTCAGCTGTTGTGTTATAAAAACAAAATCTCGCTAATGTCAAAAAAGTACAATGTAAACGCACTAGATTTCGAAGAAGATTTTAAATCAAATCTACAAGATTTCGGCCTAATGTAAATGTAGTATGAGAGAATATTTTCCACTGCAGTGCTGGGCCAAACGGATTTGCGAAATCGTCTATATCTGCAAAAGCTTAGCATACTTTGTTTTTTAAACATAAATCTTATCAATATCAATTTTAAATATTAATAATCTTTTACACAATAGTGGAGAAGGTATAATGCGTGTGTGTTAATTTTTGTAACATATTGGTCCTAGAGCCACCTTAAAGTACACCGATCGACTTAGCATCAGTTTCTAAGTCGATCTAACGATGTCTGTCTGGCTGGTGGTCTATGTTAACCTTATGCGCAAAGTACAGGTCGAAATTTTGGAAATAAT
Source organism: Pollenia griseotomentosa (assembly GCA_963931875.1). Lineage (NCBI taxonomy): Eukaryota > Metazoa > Arthropoda > Insecta > Diptera > Polleniidae > Pollenia > Pollenia griseotomentosa. The sequence goes on along the minus strand of OZ007562.1, from coordinate 190,036,572 downwards.
TTGATGAAATTTGGTACATAGGTTCTTTTTGCCACAAGACCAAGTCTTTTGAAAACGGTGACAATCGATCCATAATTTTCCATAGTCTCCATACAACCTTCATTCTGGAATAAGGTCTTTGTGCCCATTAACCATCTTATTATGTTGGTATTTAGAATAAATTTGGTCCAAACTTATTTTATTGCAACCTTAATCATTTTGCCAAATTTTATTGATTAGTATTGACATAAAAATTGAGAACAATGACTTTTAAGACAGCTACTATGCCATGATCAAATGTGTTGCTGGTGGATCCAAAATTAACAATATGTCCCATATAAACACCCATCCTAACACAGCGTTTACATTTGACAGTACTGGCAAGACAGTAAGAAAATACATATTAGTTGCCAAAAACACTACTAACTGTCTTCGTGACGTAGGTGTCCAGACAGTAGTTAAGACATATCACTTTTAAAAATATGTCAAACGTGAATGTTGCAGTGCAAGTCAAGCTAAACGTGTTTTATATGAACTAAACAAATTTAAAAATAGCTTAAAATAACTATATTGTGTGAACAAATACAAAACTTAACTTAAACATAAAAAATAAAGGCAGAATATATTAATTTTTTTTTTTTTACTTTTTGATTTTTTCTGCCTTTTGCGAACAAAACTTCAAATTACTGTAAGCAAATGTCAAATCACTGTCCAATTTTACTGTCTGCAAAATTTGCAGACAAAACAGTTGGAAAAGTGTGCATGTATTAGTAAAAAAGTTTGCATGTATTGCTACTGTCTTGCCAGTACTGGCAAATGTAAACGCTATGTAAAATCTCACATAGATGAAAATATCTAAATAATATTCGGCACAAAGAACTTTAACATGAATCTAAACCTCATACCATAATTTAAGGCGGCCCTCTGGTCTCAAATAGGGTACACTAGCAAAAATAGTTTTTATATACTGTGGTGTAGGGTATTATACGGTTGGGCTTAACCGACTATACTTTCTTGGTTGTGTTAGCTTGAATTAAAATTCAATATGCGTATCGGTATCGTCGATATTTCCTTTTGAGTATCGGTATCGAATCGGAAAAGTATCGTTACATTCTAAGCTTTAATGGTTTTGTAACTTTAAAGAAAAATGAATGATATAGACAGCTCAATTTCAAAACATGCTAAGTCAACTTAGCATACTTTTGCGTTTGTTATTTTAACATTGTTCAACTGAAATTCTTTCAAATTTTGGTGTCGATCGGCTTATCCACTTCAAAGTTATGCACAACAAAGTACTTGTCGTTTTACCGAATGTTGTATCGCCCCCGTTAACTTTAAGAGCTTACCCTGCAAAACTCACTTTTACGACTTAGCATTTTTTGAAATTGAGCTATCGATATGGCGAACACAAAAACTTTAAAAATCAATAGAATTTGTCACCCCGACAAGCCGTCAATTGAAAAACCAACACTGATCACAAAAACCGCAAAAATAACAAAAAAAAAACATATTTACAAAATAATTAATATTTATTAAACAACTCGTAGAGATTATTATTTTTATGACACTTTTTTATAAATAGAACTATTGACTTTAATTCACACCTCTTTTTGGATTTGGACAAAAAAAAAAACCTAAATTAATTAGCAACATTTATTCATTCATTGTTTAAACAATTTTCGCTTTAAAAAAAACAGATAAAATTATTACGAAAAAAAACAAACAAATTAAAACTTAATAAATACAAACAACGCTGTAAATGTGTCAGCATATTTTAAAGTTTTATAGGACCAGAATACGAGTGAGTACTTGCGTCAACTTAATTCTACTTTGGAGTACTTTTTATTCATTTTACTTCTATACAATATTTTGGCGCTATTGACGCCATTAAGTGCTTTTTAAGGTATTGAACTTTTAAATTGTTAGTGTAATAAAAAAAAAAAAATGTTTACAATGGATATTTTTTGTAATCTACATTTTGGACATTTTACTTGTTTAGTTTTTCAAGTGATTTGAAAGTTGTCACATTTGACTAAGAAAATTTAAGCAAAGCAACGTTTTTGTAGGAGGGGTGTCGATTGGAATCGTTAAAAGAAACGACAATTATTAAACACCAGCATAATGATGGTCATTAGTTATTTATAGACGTTATTTTGAAAGATATTTTTTATTTAATGAATCTTTTCGAATTTTTAAGGCGTAGCCTTTTGGGATTTTCTGGCGTATTTTTCGCTTTTGCAATCAAATATCAAATGAATAATTTATTTCGAGTAATTAAAGGTAATAAAACTAATTTTTTGTTTATTTTTTATTTTGCAGATTTTCACATGAATAGTTATTGGAATCAATATTAAAATAAAAAAAAAGGTAAGACTAAATTCAAATATACACCAGAAATATTTTGAATGTAAAATTGTGACTGGAATACAGGAAGTCGAATGAAGAGCGAAGCCTTTAGTTAATTTAAAATACTAAAATAAATTGAACCAATATTTCGAGTGTTCTAAAAATGTGAAAGTATTTGGAAAAAACCAAACAGAGTTTCGAGAAAGAATACATTTGAAATTTAATCAATACAGATAGACAGCAGTGCGTTAATTTTATAATTTTAATTTTATAACTATTTGATTTTTTCATTTCCCGGGAAAGCAGGAATTTCCGCTCGACTAAAATCGATGCAAAATAGTATTTTATTTATTTGAACAAACAACATTTCCTGAGATCAATTAAATAAGTTTATACATGCATTCAACTTTTTTTTTTGGACAAAAGGGAGAAGTGCTTAATGGCACCTTAAGATCTTCATGTTCAAAAGTACACACGGGCAAAATTTTATGTAGAATTTTTGAGAAAGCAAAACTACTTTTTGGTTATCTTTTTTTTAACGAGCAATAACATTTGGAGTAATAAAAACTTCCGATCTGTGATTTTAGAAAACTGATGATTATATTAAATTCGGAGTTAAGTTCAAAAAGCAACCTTTAAAGTTTTAAATTTTTCTCTCATAAAACTAAACAAATAGATTTAAGCACTTATTGCCAGAGAATAAATTCAAAGCCAACAGCATTTATATAAAAACAAAAATAGTTAAATTATTTATACAAAATATTTCTTTTAAAACAGGATTTTAATTCAGAATAAGCCTTTATAGAATCGTTTGAAAGCCTATTTCTAATTTTTATCAAGAAGATTTCAATGAGAAAACACGTTTCCTTTTCAATTTCTAGACACTTTCAGTTAGCACTTCCTTCAAAACTTGTAATTCCTTTTAAAAAAAAAAAAATATTTTCTTCGAATCGAATAAACGTTTTCTTTATCAATAACTTTTGTCATCTTCTCTTACAGAATCTAATTCGAGAAATCTTTAATGCAGCTGCTCTCTTACGCTCTATACGGTTTATATATTCTGGGTACCTGGGAGTAGCAAAGTTGATTTAACTATGCCCGTCTGTCCGTTAAAATGGCTTTTCTGAAGACCCCAGAAATAGTGTGGACTGGGATGTTATATATTTCTGTTACATATTCTCGGTTTAATTTTGTTATTTAAATTTTTCGAGATCGGTCCATCAATGACTAAGATATGAGCAAAACCAAAATTGCCTCTAATTAAATTTAAAAATAATAAAAACCCGCACAGAAAAAATTAAGAACCAACTTCAATTAACATATTAGTTAGAAATTTGTACTATTAATTAAATTTCGTACTGATATTCCGCCTGCAAACAAATTTATCAATTAACATATTTGTAGGTTTGAGCTTTTCTTGCTGTTGAGTTTCAATCAATAGGTTGAATTGAAATGTGATCACCAGCAAAAGAGACTATATTAAATGTAAACACAAATCAACATATTTTTTTCAGTCAACACAGTTAATTGAAACAATTAAAAAATTGTTTGAAACTTTCAAATATTTTAAAGTTCTTGTGTATATTTTCATATTTGCAAAAATACACCCAAACATTATAATTTTTATTTTCAATTAAGGCAAATTAATTAAAACCATTAAAAAAATTGTTTGAAACAGCATTATTTTTTTTTTTTTTGCTTTATTTTACATATAAATACATACATGATTTGCCTTTGAAATAGAAAAATTTGTTTTAAACGAAAAAATGCACTCAACATATTTAATTTATTTTTTTTTAATTCCGATTGAATGTGTGTTAGTGGGTTAGAGGTCTAAGACGTTGCATTACGTTAGGTGAAATGAATTAAAGATATGGCACAGCAGAATTGAGCACTCTTACTTGTTTTTTAATGCTTTATCCTGCCTTATTAAATGCCCGAAGAAAAATAGTAGTGTATATAGGGGTTTCCACAAAATAGTCTACTTTTTGTGAAGACATTTAAGCTTGTATGTATTTGCGACCCATGTTGTTTAAATTTTATACCTCTATCACTAAATATACACTTTTCTTTTAATTGCTTGCTGGCGTAACGTGCCAAAAGTAGACTTTTTTGTTTAATCGCCCATATTCTTGTTGTTGAAAGGTACGTACAGAGACAAAATTCTCCAAAATGTTTTACTAATAAAAGAATTAATGAAAAATAAAATCAGTTTCAATAACAAATTTAATCAAATGAATTAAACGTTTAATCAATTGAATGAAACGTTTAATCAAGTGAATTAACCATTTAATTGGTACTATTAATTTGTTTACTGGTGCATATTTAATTAATTTTTAATTAATATCACGAATTTTTTAATTAAAGATTTTTGTTTTTTTCTGCGTACATGTCTTTTCCGACATAATTTGGAAGAAAAGATTTTTTTTGTTTTTTTTTTTTTTTTTTTTGTCTTAAGAAATTGTTTAACCAAACATTGGCCAATTGAATAAAAATATGTATACGTTAAAAGTGATAGCTTGAAATATAAATACCCAAAAAATAGTTGATAGTTATGGTCAGTGTTACTAATTTCGCCATTTAGTGGCTTTATTTAGCCATTATTCGCTTCAGATTTAGCCATTTTTGGTGATGAAGAAATGGCAACAGAGCTTCGACTCTTTTATCTATCAACTTTTGCTTAAATTTATTATGTTCGTAGTGTAATTTACACCCCGCTAATGGGATGATTTTCTTTAATGTACAATTAATGGAGAGTGTAAGCTGATAAAGTAGTTTTAAAATATTTTTTCTTAATAAAATGTTCATTAAAAACGCTTTATATTTAAAAGTAAACTCAAGTGAAAAGATTTTTAAAAATAACCCTCTATTATACCGTATTATCCTCGTTCTTTAATAAAAGACTCACTGCCACTGCAGGATTTCTATTGCATGTTTCGTTTCTTGATTTCACTTGTACTCTATTAATTCTATTTACTTTGATTATGAACAGAAAACTACCTAAGTTGTATTTAATGTTTCCATTTCATTTTCCATCTAAAATTTCTCTAAGAGTTTATTTTCTAGGTAATGGAAAGAGGCAAGAGTCAATTTACAAAAATAAATGAAGCTGCAATTGTTTACAAGTTGAAGTAAATAATTTTAATGAGGCAAATACAAAGGCAGACATTCTTAGAAAAGAGTCCTTTAGAATTTGAGAACTTTCCTGGCTTTAACGTTTTAGAAAGAGGATGAAACTTAAATTCTTGATACTAAAAGTATTCGGAATTAAACAAAATTTTTGTTAAACAAAGCAACAAAAAGTTATTAAAAGAAAATGTTTTGCTTATTTAAAGTCAATAGTTTTTGTACAGGAAGCTTAGAAACTTGAAAGTTAAAGCTAAGAAAAATAAAATAATATTTTGCTTTAAATGCAATAATTTATTTAACAACTTGGGTTGGAAGTAAACTTTTTTAAATAAAATGTTTCAAGTTTTAAATAATACAAGTTACTAATGAGAAAATAATTTTTACTTTAAGGAATTTACGCAGAAAGTTTTCAATGTGTAATCACCTCAGGGATTTCTCCATTTCCATTTGACTTTTAGAAAGGAAAATTTTTTGAAGCCATTTGATGACCTAGAGCTAAAATTTGGCAAACTTAATGCACTTTCTCTGCGAAAGATCGTAACGGAGCCGAATTTTTATTTTCGGTCTGTGAGCGGACTTTTGATCCTTTTTGTAAACACGTTTTTTATAGTTTTGCGTAAACTTGAAATATATGTTCTTCAACATAAAGACAGCAAACAAAATTTGTACTTTTGGTACTTTTTGTAAACAAGTTTTTTTTTTTAATGTTCTGTAACACAAAGGCAGCAAGCAAATAAAGTTTTTTTAAGGGGCGAATTAGGGTTAAGATTCGTACTTTTAGTACATTGTGTTAACAAATATTGTTTATAAATAATTTTGCACAAACTTGAGACCTTTTTTCTTTAACAGAAATACTCCAAACAAATAAAGTACTTTTGTACAAAATAGGGTTGAAATTTGTTCTTTTTTAAAACGTTTTTTTTTTAATAATTTGGCGCAAACCTAAAACCAGAAAGCTACTTTTCAGGGATAAGACATGATAGAAATTCATACTCTGTTCCTTTTTGTAAACACATTTTTCGATTGGAAAGAGAGAAAGAGAGGCGGAAGTAATATAACTGGAGGTTTGTATACTGTTAGTGTAGCTGAAGGTGAAAGGTTCTACCTAAGGTTGCTGTTGGTTCATATTTCATGTGCGCAACAATTCAACGATTTAAAAACAGTAAACGAAACAAATACTCCAGCTTTATGCTAGGAACACAACAGAGACGAACGACGAATTTTTGGCGCCGAATATTCGTCGCCAGAAATAAAACATTGTGTAGCATTAAAGAAGCACTAGTCTTTGTTCTATTACAGTTCGTTTCTATTTTGGACTTAACTCTTGAAAAAGCAATAGAAATGAGCTGCCAACTGCAGTCAGACAACTTTTTGCTTAAATCTGTGTCTATGGAAGTCCGAAAGCTTTGGGATAAATAAATTCAATATTTTGTAGAAGACTTAGTACGCCGTCACAAATTTCAACTACAGAGCTGCGATACTTGGCATACAACAAGTGCAAAATTCTTTTTTTACATGGAAAACCATGCGCAGATTTCGGCCTAAAAAAACGTGCAGTAAATGTTCCGAAGGACATACAAGATGTTTTTAATAAAACACAAGAAAAAATAGAAAGATCCACGCTAGAATCTTTATAAGTATTGAGCAAAAAAGTGCATTTAAAATGGACGTTATGGACGCAATAACCATTCGACAATATAGTTCGAACTGTTTCTCTCTTGATAGACCGGGTGGAAGTGGGAAAACCTGTCTGTACAAAACTTTGCTAAGTGGGGTCAGAGAAAACGGTGATATAGCTTACCCAGTCTGTTGGAGAAACCCGTTCTACATTTCTGAGCAACGACACGTAAGAGTCATGCTTTTGCGTAATTCAAATTCAAGGCAAGGAAAGGGCTATGCCATGGCTCATGGCTGCAAGTGACAAAATATCATAAAACCAAAAAATCTTAAAACTAACAAAAAAAAAAAAAATCCAATCAGCATCCTATTGTAAATTCAATTTTGCTCTCCTTACACGACTGTCACACAAAATTTCCAATAAAATTCTGTCATTTTTATAAAATATTTAAATTTCAATTCTGTAACAACAGCAATTGTTTTGTATGTAAATGTTTTTGATTTGTCAGAACATAAAAAAAAAAATTGCAAAAACAATGCCCCTTAGCTGTAAACATGTGTACGAAAAAGTTAAGTTGTTGTTGTGTGATGCAACTGAAAATGTTTCCAAATTTTATTTTAAACAGCAGCAAAACAGAAATACATGTGTTAATGAAAACAACCAAAAATATTAAAAGGTATATAGAGATTTTAGAAGGCTCTACAGTAAAAAATTAAATTTATATCAGAAACTACATGCTGACCATTTTAAATACTTAATTATAAAAAATATTATGGTCACTTGAATCACACTGATTAATACAGCAACCATATAATGGCTAAGACACACCCTCACATTTATTCGAAGTCATATTATAATGGCCCTAACTATACAGGTTTTTTGTCATGACCATTTATAAAATTATGAAAGTTAAAGAGCGGCATACAAATATTTGTGGCAAACAAAAAGTGGACGTCTTTTACAAGTATATGATTGTGGTTGCCATATTCAGGGCCTATTCTACCATATTATAGTTTCGGTAACAATAATATGGTTAAAATGATAAGAATAAATTTGCTTATAAAATAGAAGAGATATACACATACAGAACAGATTTTACCATTTTATGGTTGTGCTCAAAATAATATGGTTAAATTTCCTCGAAATTTGATCCTTTCTTCCTAAAAAATTTATAAGAAAAAGTAAAACTTCGGGGAAAAAGTTTTCACTTTCTTTCTATTCACGATAAATTTTCAATGAAATAGCAGAGTTACCCTTTCTTTTACAAATTTTTTTTTTCGTGCGTGTAGACAGAAAACGAGTTTTTATTAATACATATGTAGATATGAAGAAATCATTCAACGATTTCTAAGAGTGTCTATTAACTGAAATTTCTGATTTTATGGCGATACGGAAAAATCATTAGAGAATTTTGACATGTTTTCTACTAATTTATCCTGCACCCATAAAAAAATGCATCTTCATATTGATGATGTCCTTACATTAGAATTGTGACATCAATTAAAAAGTAAAATAAGAAGAAAAAATTCCCATATTCTATTTGTTTAAATTATTTAGTTAAATACATCAAATTTTTAAAGTAGAATGTTTACAAATACCATATCGGGCATGCTGCTGGTGTCTTATAATTGAAAGTTATTCTGTTAACAAAGGGCGGAACACAACCAAAGTTAAAACAAGTAAGAGTTCTATATTCGGCTATGCCGAATCTTATATACCCTTCACCATGGTGAGATAAGAACAAAAAGTTATATAAATAACGTTCTTTAGATATAAATAAATATTAATTGAGCAAAGCCAAGTTTTTATTTCGTCATGCCGAAGAATATGACAAAATCAAAAAATTTATAAACCTAAGTCAGTTTCCTCTTTTGCCAAAGTTGATGCTTGAAATTCGTTTCATAATCTTAAAAACTTATATTAGAACATAAAAACATTAAATAAAAATAAAAAAATTTCCTTTTGAGACTCGAACTGCCAACCTCATCAGTTTCAGGTGAGAAATTAGACAACTTGGCTACGAACGCTTTTACTGAAGAAGCGTTAAATTAAAATATATTGAGTCTACGAGTTTGTTTCTTTATTTGAGCGGCATATCATGTACATACATAAATGAGTATGTGTATGCGTAAAATTTAACACATTAAACTAAAATCCACCACTTGTGGTGAAAAGTATAAAAAAACAACAAAAAAACACAGCCAAGAAAAATGCAAGAAGAGATCAAACGTACCCTACAGATAATATTGGACTACGTGGTCCATTGTGGCTTAAATGGACTGCTTACAACATCGTCCAATCTACTGTAATATGGACCATGTTATAAGAAATTAACATGCAATGCTGCCAACAACTGCATGATGTATACTTTTCTATAGTTTACAGTATTACACATTGGTAGCCCTGATGGTGTCCATTATTAATTGCTTATTTAAAAGTGAAAGTTTGTGAAATTTGTGAAAAAAAGGTAAACAAATAAAAAATACCAAGTAAATATATTTAATAATAGCAATATAGACTACAGGGCACGCCATAAAAGGCGATTAGTAAAAAATGAAAAATGCTTAAACTAGTGTACTCCAACTGTATTGGTATGGAGTACTTTTAAAACTAACCCACTTTAGTACTCCATGGAGGGACAGTAGGGACTACTTCGGTGGGTTATATAGTCCCCTCCTAGGACATCGTAATGTTAAATGGACCACCTTTTACCCATCTATTTGGAGTAGTTTTGGAGTACTCCTACTCCTTTATGGACTACTCTTTACATGCATGTATGGACTAGACTCGTTATCTGCAGGGTAGCAACAGCTTCCAAAACGAAACACAACAACAACAATTACTAAAGCACTCCTAAAGCAATAAGAGATAAAAGTAGAAACACGCTCCATTTCTAAAACGAAACACAACAACAACAATTACTAAAGCAATGCCTGCATACATAAATGTGTATGGGTTTGTATGTATGCGTAAAATTAAACAACAACCATAAGGGATTTTTTTGGAAAAATTATAGGCAGTCGTGGTTTTTTGGTCATATCTCAGCCATTTGTCTGGAGTCTCCGGAAAACACATATCAAACGTAAGACGAACAGACGGACGGATATCGTTAAATCAACTTCTCTCCTCATAAGGACCCAGAATATATATTATAGGGTCTAAGATCAACATTGTAGAAATTGCAAACGGAATGACAAACTTATATCGACAGGAGAGAGTTTTTTTATTTTATTTCATATAAATTTTGTATGAAATTTGTCGCTTACGATAAAATTGTTCTTGCTATAAAATCGTAACGGTACCTTATGTGACCATAATATTTTAGGAAATGATGCAAGTGTTGCCAATAAAGTCATTTATTAGAAAAAAAACCAAAATTGAAAATTATGTAGCTTACGTTATTTTCGCGCTTAGGGCTCGATATATACCCTTTTCCACCTGCGGTGAAGGGTATAGAAACATGTTTAACGGTTAAATAAATAAAAATATTCTCTCACTTTGACTTAAGTTAATCCCAATGACTCAATTAAATGAAAGTTTGTCATTCAATTGAGCCTAATGAGTCCTTTCTCCAATGTAACGGAGTCATCGCACTGATGACATTTTTTATTAGAATTTAAATTTTTAAGGTAAAGGCTGACTGAAGTGTCAAGGGGTCAAAAACGAAGTCTTTTGTCATAGTACTGATGTCAAAATACATCAGCGTTATGACGCCTTTTCTAACAGTGTGAAACTAAGACAAAGATATACCCTACTTAGAAGGAAATACAGCTTGAATGTAAAATTTTAAAATGGGTGGAAACCTTAAGACTAGATTATACTTTTCTATGGGTTTGAGTTGCGCTGATTTCGAATATTTACTCAGAATTTTTAACATGTGGTTTCAAAAATCGAAGTTTTCGCTATATTTTTATAGTGTTTTCGCTATTTATTTTTTAAATTTTTATATTATTTTGTGATTTTTTTGTAATTTTGACTTTATCTTCAATAAGTAAACGAATAATTAAGCTCAAGGTCTTAGTTTTTTAATAAATTTTATTTATTTATTTTAATAGTCAAATTTTCAGGATAAAAATATAGAAATTTTTATTAAAACGAGTAACAATAGACGTTCATTAAACGACTGCCCGCTAATCCGATCTTTATTGTACATTATTAAAAAACAAAGGCCTTGAGCTTAATTATTCGTTTACTTATTGAAGTTGAAACAAAAAGGTCGAAAAAACATACGTAATAATTTTGACTTTATTTTAATATTTTTTTTAAAATTTTTTTATTAACATGTCTTTTTTTTATTATATAAAGTATATCGTCATTTAAATTTTAAAAGGCTGTAAGCGACAAATAACTCAAAGATGACTTTTTCGTCGCTAACGGGATTTTGAATTTTAGGTGACGATATGTTTATTATGGATTACGAATTAAATTCTTACATATCTGATGTTGCCAACTTTTAATCGACCAACTTTATGTTGAACCACGAAGTATTTTTTTTTTTTTTTTTATGGTTCAATAAAACCAACTGGAAATTCAAATTAACGGAAATTCACCAGAGTCCTTTAACAGAGTCATTTAAACACACTGAAGTAAACAGAAATGAAATTAAAATAAAAATAATTTAAAAAAAAAATTTTTTTTTAACTAAAAAAAAAAACAAAAGTTTCAGTGCGTTTGTGGCAGAAGTAGAAAAAACTTTTGTTTTTACCGTTTATTACTTTTGTTGCGAATTAACAGCCACAACGAGCAACATTAAAGGGAAAAGGTAACTGTGCGATTAGTAAATGGAGGTATTTAAAATAAATTTAATATTGTGGAAAAATATGCACATATTTAATCATAAAAATATAGGAGTTTTGGAAAAAAAAGAATAACTAATTGCTTCTTTGAACTAATTCGTCCGACAATATTCGTTTCATTAAAGAACTTTTGTTTACTTAAAGACATTTGATGCTTTTGAAACTAAAAATGTTTTCATTTCTTTTACTGATTAAATGACTAAAAATTCAAATTTGGTTATCAATCATTTCTTAAAAACAAGTAAGAGTTAACACTCTTCAGCTATGCTGAATCGGAATGTTAAGTGGAAATACAAAATATTTGAATTTCGAGCCAGTAGAAAACGTGTCTCACGCAGCATCCTAGACCATTATGGCACTTAAGCATATTGCTACCTACGGACCGATCTCGCTGAAAAAAGTTAAAAGTAGATCAATTGAGTGGTCATATTTTTTTCGGGATTTTTCGTCAAATATTTGTTAAGTGTAAACATAACTCAAGCATAAAGCAAACATTTCGCTTGTTACTGTCACTCAAATGGAGAAATCTTTAAATTATTTCTTTAAATTTAACATCAAGCAGCAAAAATTATTAAATTTATTACTATTTTCACTTTTAAAGAACTTTATTTATAATTTATGTGATATGTATGCATGTTTGTATGTGTGTAAGGCGAATAATAAATTATTTAAATTTATGACAATTTTAATCATATTTCTAAATATACTCTACCAATTAGATTTTAATCCTCAAATCTTAACACAAAGTTGTTATTCAGACATCGATCATTTAAATGTCGACATTTATATTTTTAAAAAAATGTGTTACTGTTTTTGTTTTTAGTCCATGATTAGAATGAATCATTTTTTCTCAACAATTTTTGTTTGTGAACATTTTTTTAAATCATTTGCATGCAGCATGTAACAAACTTAGAAATTTGTATGAATTTTTTTTAAATTTATATGCAAAAGATCGAACAAGAATATTGAAAAAAAAATAACTTAAAAATTATTATTGATGAATTTAACAGACTATAAACGCCATAAAACTCTTTGTTAGACGACACATAACTGACAAATTTAAATTTAAACAAATTTCCCATTAATAATTAAAATGTTATAGAAGATACATTTAGAAGACAAAAGACATTTACATAAATGTTTGTGCTGCTTAGTGTGTGATAGCTATAGACGCTGTTACTACAATTATTCAAAAAGCCAGTTGGGGTGAGGTGAATAAAAAAACAATAGAATTAAAAAATCATAATGTTTTCAAATAAGGAAAAACGGTTTTAATTTTTTAAGTTCTGATAAAACAAAAAAATGTGGTGTTTTGAAAAAAGAGGAAATAAATCGGAAGTTTTTAAATAAAAAAAAAAAAAAATGTTTAAGTTTTGAATTTGATATATGTACATATAAATCTGGCGTTTAAAAAATTGGTGTATTTAAGATCTTAACCCTTTATAGCTCAAGATAAAAAAAAACAAAAACATATTTTTCAGAATTTAAAAAAAAAAATTCTCTATTTTATTCAGATTTTTGGGGATTGTGACATTTCTGTTACATTGAGTGAAACGTTCAAAAAAAATCCTAAATGGTATGAAATAATTTAAAACAATTATTGTGTTTGTTGTAACACAACGCTGTACCGCATTTTTCGCAAATAGTTTGTGACACGCCAGTACATTGGGGAAACTTGTACCGTATTCTCTTTTCAACCCAAATCGGCCAATGACCTATTTGATCCTGCCGTACTGCCATAGGCGAAACAAGTTGTGCCGATCCTTATGTTTCCTTGCTTGAAGAATATTTTGAAAAGAGCTCCTTTTCTTTACATTGGGTGTAAATCCAAACTTGCATAGGGTCTCTCCTATCTCAAGTCGGAAATCTGCTGAAACATTTGTTTACCTTCAATGTTTTTTGAGGTCCTTGCTCTACGATACAGTAGCCAACAATTTGCCATGGTGAGGTCCAATAAATGGTAGATCATTCGAACTTGCCATCTTTTGCTCCGTACCTCTATTTTGTATCTTCCCAGAATACTATCTATTAAATCGACGCCTCCCATGCGACTATTGTACTCCCAAACAACAAAAGGACGATCGATTTCAATGTATTTTTTATTTGATTTATCGTATCACCAGCAAAAGTTGACAAGGAAAAGTTGACAGCTTTATTGTCTTTCCATATGACATTTGAAATATCAATACCATTCACATCAGCAACATATTCAGTAGAATATCCTCTTTCCTTTCTTTGCACCTCCTTATCAGTACGCGTTTTGCCATCAGGAATTCGACTGCGTCGAACCGTTCCAAGACTTAATATACCCTCTTTAGCTAAATACTCAAGCAAATACTCAGAATCGTTCCAAGACATCAAAATTATAAAATATACTTTGACAATTATTTTACTTCATTGCCGTTCACAGAAAAAAAATTTTGCGCCAGTAAAAGAGTTAATCAAAAATAAAATCAGTTTTAATTAAATATTTAATCAGGTGAATTAAACTTTTAATCAAGTGAATTAAACGTTTAATTGAAATATTGTCAATTAAACATTTAATACACTTGATTAAAAGTTTAATTCACCTGATTAAATATTTAATTAAAACTGATTTTATTTTTGATTTTTTTACTGGCGAAAAATTTTTTTCTGTGAACGGCAATGAAGTAAAATAATTGTCAAAGTATATTTTATAATTTTGATGTCTTGGAACGATTCCGGACATTCTCATTACCACGTTTGCTGATGCCCCCAAATTTGGCTCATTCATATGAACAATGTTTTCAGCTCCTGTTGCTGGTTCTATTTTATAGGCAAATCCTGAAACTCCACTTAGAACATATATCTTATAGCCCCATTTATGAGGTTTCTGTGGATTATATCTTTTTAAACTATTCCTTGCCTTAGTAGAGCAAATTTGCTTACCAACGCAAAGATATTCTTCCATTGGAACTCCACTAAAAGTTTCATATAATTTTTCAACTACAGTAGTGGGATTCAGTAACTTTTAACAATAACAACAGTTGTTATAATTGTCAACCTGTTTTGTTGTTTGCACTAACGATTATGTGATTCTGTAAATTGTTGTTAACAACATAGATAAAAATTAACGTCAAGTGGCATCACTGTCAAAAAAATGGCCAAATAACGAAAAACACAAAGAGGAATACAATAAAAACAAATAAAATTATTAAAACTAAACAGAATTTTTTTTAGTTTTTTGTTTTTTTTTTAAAGAAGATAAGCAAAACATTTTACTATTAAATTAAATGCAAATTATTTAGTGGCCATTTTTAAGTTCTTTAAACTTAATTTTTTTATTTTTTCGACATTTAACAATAAATAAACAACACTAAAGGCTCAGTTAGCCGGGAGTAACAGTAACCTTACCGTAAAAAAGTAAGACCAATCTATTTCTTACAGATTGAGACGTAAAATCTTACTTAACTTTAATCGTTCTAATTGCTTTACATACAACAAAATGAATCAGCTGATTTGCAACGTTACTGTTACTGCCCGCTAACTGAGCCTTAAAAAAGTTGTCGTTTACTTAACACAAACAGCTGACTTTACGATAACAAGTGTTGTTTAAAATGTTACAGAATAGCAAAATCGTTAATTTGCTTGTTAAATTTTTTAACAATGACAACTATTGTTAAAATTAATTACAGAATCGCACTACAGGTCTTATTTTGTAAAGCTTATCAGCATGATGAGCATCACGTGGTGGTAGATTAGATTTGTCATTGAAATGAATGAACTCTCTTATTTTTTCAAATTTTTGTCTTGGCATTATCTCTTGTATCATGGGTATATATACTAATTGATGAGGTCCAGTGGTTAGTTACACTTGGTAGTTTTATCAACGACATTATGTATATTATTCCAATAAATTGCTGAATATCGGTATCAGTTATTTGTAATAATTGATTTGGATTTCTCTGAGTTGCGTAGAGAATTGTTTGCTCTGCTATAAAACTTATCAGCTCTTTGGGAAAAAAATTAATAAAATATTGTATAGGCGTTTCGAGATCCAATAAGTTTGATGGTAGTGCATTGTTTCGCGTAAACTCTAATTGTTGCTGGTTTACTACAAAGATCTTTTTCTTCCATCTTAGCTGCGAAATTCTTTGTTTTGGTATTGTCGAAGCTAATCTTGTTAGTTCTATAGAAGGATCTGAAGTTGAGAAACCTGGATCAGGATTGGATGAAGAACCTGGATCAGGACTAGTGCTTTCGATATCCAAGGCTGATTATGGATCATTTACGACGTCTTCATGATCTGGCGTTGGTTGGTAGTCGGGGTCAGCAATGCTATCATCATCGTTATCAAGACCATCTTCACTGTCGTATTGGCAAAGTATTTCCTATATTTCACTATCACGGAGTACTTGCGACGTCATTCTGAAATAAAATTACACAATTATCAACGTACACTCCTTTGTATTTCTTGCCACTTTATAATTTTTTTTTACTCATTAACTCATTGTAACAGATATGTTACAAACATAAATATTTGCTTTTTGTTATAATAGTAGTACTTTTGCGTGTTGCAAACAATAGAATACTAAAATGATACACCTACCAAAACTTTTTTTACTTTTGAGATAGTTTTACGAAATTTTCAATTTGCTTAACAGGGGATTTTTAAAATTTTAAGTTGGCCAAACTTTGAAGCGATTTAATTTATAAGTGGCGCCGTCCAAAAGGCTTATTGTGAATGAAAATCTTAATTAGTGTGTTGCCATAGGGTTACAATTATTTAAATCAACAAAACGTTGTTATTACTTAATTTGGAGACATTTTTTTGGTTTGTTACAGATATGTCACACTGGGTTATAAAGGGTTAAAAGATGTCAAATTCCAATTATTAACTCGATTTTAAAGTTCTTACTATATACGGACTATTGCCCAAACTCTTGGCGTAGCACTCACGGCACAATTAGAACTCTGAACACGGCAGAATTCAAATTGAAAGAAATTCGTTCATGGCTATCTAGAGTTCTTATCTGGTACTAAGGGAAAAATACAGCTTTAAAGGTTGATTATCCTCCTTTGTAGGAAAGTTCGGCTTGCTGGCGGATCTCCATAGCTGCTGTTGCTTTAGCAGAAGGAGCTGTACTTTAGCAGCGGAGGTTAAATAGCTACAGCGCCTAAGTAAGGACGAGTGTACTGGTACTTGGTACACTTAAAGAACCTTCTATGCGTATTGTAATGATCAGTACTCTTAAGCATAGGGACGCAGGTGTACACATTGTGTCCATACTGTGGGATGTGGATAGATGTCTCGAGTAGTTCGAGAGAGTTCATTGCACTCGTTGCAATCTAAGTGTATATGCAGTTAATATCTAAACCCTGTCTGGGTCTTGAAATTCGCAGATCTTTAAAAGGCCTCGACTGATCATAGTCCTAACTGTTGCCATTAGAGCCAATGGCCCTTATAGTTTTTGGTAAAGGTCCCTTGGGGCAGTTCTGATTTAAATACAAATCGCGAGGATGCAGATTTTAAAAAGACTGATTTTTCACCTAACTTCAAAATCTTTCTCAGTTTTACTTTCAAGCTTTTGTTCAAAATACAGTTTAATTAACATAATTTTTATAATAAAATTAAAAGGCTATAGACAGGAAAAAGGAGAAAATCTATTAGAAGTAAATTTTTAAAGATCCCTAAAACGATATTATTGGGTTTGAGTCTTTTTGTTTTCAAAATCATTTTTCATCACATACTTGATTAAGAAAATGACTGACAAATTTTACATCAAGTTAAAATAGTTAATTTTATCGAAGCCCAATCTTTCAATCAAACTGATTTATTAAAAAGATTTTCTGATTTAACTAATTTTGTTGACGAGCTCGCCTAACTAGAGTTTTTTTTTCCCGGACTTTTTCGATTCCAGGGAAAGCGGGAATTTTTTTTAAATTTCCCGGGATCCCGGGATCCCGCTCCATATAAATAATACAAAGTAAATTTTGTTATTAATTAATGAAAAAAACTTTTATAAAATAAAGTAAGGGAACTTGTTTACAAAGAAAGTAAAGGAAATGGTTCAATACTAAAAAAATTAATTGAAGATTATAATAGGAACTTGTATTATTAATACCTCACGCCTTTATTGCCTATTATTATGCTTTTATTCAGTATTATTATGCTCTGGATAATTCATAAAACAATAATAAAAACAAAATAAAAATTAAGATACTCAAGATATGAAATCAAAAAGTTAATTAATAAAATATATAAAATATTTTAAAGATATATATAACATTTTGTAACGGCTTAGGAAATAACTTTCTGACACACTCAAAGCGCTTAGTAAGTCGTCAAAAAGTATATTCCTGATTTTATTTACTAATTATCATTTTTCCGAAAAATTTCGTTAATTTTTTACCGAGGTTGGACAAATAGTTCAAAGTGCACCGTTGTAGCATGCTTCGGATTCACAATCAGAAGCAATTTTTTCTTTTTTATAAACAACGTCTATATCAGTCAAATGTATGTCAATGTTTATGCAAAAAAGCATCAACCGGACTGCTTCTTACAAACCTTTTCATTTCAATAACTCCATTTATAATCTTTAGGACAATGGGTTTTTCAAGTTGTATGTTGTAGTATCTTACACGAGTTTCCAAAATGTTATTTTATTTCGGTTTCCCCGCACTTCACGGGTATATAAACCAACACAAATTGAAATTGAAAATGAAAATTTGTGTTTATCACCTAATAAACATATCGCTCCTTCATTGCATCATATTCATATCTCAAAATTTTAAGTAACTTTAGCAAAGTTTTCCTTCATACCTTCTCGTATTATATCTTAAGCTGAACCGAAGTTATAGCAAAATATATCTTTAAATCGGTACATTTTGAAAACTTTAATCGCATTTTGCCAAGATCGTTTGTTTTTGTGGATATGACTATGTTGCAATAAAGGAGCGGCGATATGTTTAGGTATCTCCTATTTTTAAGACTTGTTCATGGACAATGAAACTTTATTGCCTGCATCTTATTTTTAATTAATGTACTTTATTAACTCTTCACTTCACTAAATGTAATAATTATCAACTGTTGCACTGCCCATTCTGCTTTTAGTAGATTTATTGCATCAGGAGACATTGATTTAAATACATGTACACACTTCTTGTAATTGATCTAATCCACAACCCATCCACAGATGCTAATTTTTAGAGAATAGAAAACTAAATTTCAAAGTATAAATAGCTATTTTCTGAAATTATGAGGAATTTTTTATTTCCCGGGATCCCGCAAGAAAAATCCCGGGAAAACGGGAAATAAAATAATTGAAATTCCCGGGAATTCCCGGGAAAAAGCCCTACGCCTAACACACTTCTCAACTACGAAACATAGGGGCTGAGTCCTGATTTAAACGCTTTAAAAGGTTATTCAATTCTCTTTTGTTATTTGATTCTCGTTATGACCTCATGTAAAAGAAATTTAACCCAGACTGTCTGAGTGTAAACAATCGACCAGTTTTAAAAGAGAATTGAAGCGACTTGCTTCAAGAAAAATTTATGTGTGTAAAATCAGACTAAGCGAACTGAAACTTATATAGACTAAACACCGCTTACTCATATATAAAGATATAAATACATATATATTCTAAGTTATGTTTTTTTTTTTTCAATAAATTAATTTGTTATCTTGTTATTATCACTGAAATATGAAATATATATTTTATATTAATCATATAAACTTATTATTTATTCAAGGAATATTTCAAAAGTCTGTGTTCATACGGCTCTTTTCTTATTGAAAAGGTTGCTACTTTATAGGCTAGAGGGGCGAGGGGAAAAGAAACGAGTACACAAATGCCTGTACTGTCTTTACGTTTTGCTTTTTCATTCGTTTTTTAATTTTGTTATTGTTTTCAATATCAAAAAAGCACACATGCAAACGCACGACTATACATAATAAAAAACATGGCGTAAACATGAAATGAATAATTTGAACGCCAATTCATGTTCAAAGAAGAAAAAGGAAGAATCTTTTCAATAAGAAAAGAGCCGTATGAACTTAGAGAAATATAACTTTTGATGAAAAAAACGTAACTTTTTGAAAGAAAACTGTAACTTTTTTATTCTTCCCCTGGCAACACTGATATGGACACTGGTAGTCGAAATATTTGACTATTTTATAATAAAACCAAAATATTTTATTCTGCAGAAAAAAATATAAGCCTTAACTTGGAAAATATTAATTATTTATTATATCTTAATAATTAGGTTAAGTCTTTGATTGTTATACATATATTTAAATATATTATACGTGTTGGCTTTGCACTTAAACATTTCAAATTGTATTTGTCTATAATAAATCTATTTACCTGTGAGAGAATCTAACGACATACGAGTATTTTAAATATTTTGATTATTTCATATAGACTCTTTCTGCTCTTCATCTATCACTTACATTTTACTCTATTCATATTAAATGCATTCATAGGCAAAATAAAGTTTAAGCATCTTCAATAAAATGAGTAAATATGAAAACTATTTTCTATTTGTCTTTCTATAAGTTGAATTTATTTTATTAGAAAACAGCATTCGTAAGTCATGTTATGAAACCACAATCTAAATAATAAAATTATTTTCATATTCTGCCACAGAAAACTATAAATTAATAGTTTAATTTTCAGTTTTTAATGCCTGCACATTTCAATTTAAATATTTACATTTCAGATAATTCCATACAAAACAATAAAAAAAAATAGTTAAATACTTTGTAAACACAGACAAGAAATATTTTTGTATTAAATAAAAAAATGAGATAAAAAATAAAATTCTAGCAATTTGTGGTACTTTCATACAAAACAAAACGTTTAAATAGAATGAAATAAATATCTTTTGGATGAAAGTAAATATTTCCTGCATACAAAATGCACGTTTTACATGTGCCAGCAACAACAGCTTTTGGCAACAACTCCTAAAGTTTAAGAGACAACAGGATGAGCGTAATATTTCCTTTCATATATATGAATGCAAATGAATCCTGTATAAATCCTGTAACATGTTTGTTGTACTTATTTTTCTAGTTTGTTCTTTGTTTGATGTTGGTTTTTTATGTTTTCGTCTAAAATGTCTACTTGAAGCCAAGCAAATCTTTTGTTAAATAAACATGTCTCTCTGCATTTGCAACCAGACGTTTTCAAACTGTTACATTTTGGATTTTTATTTTTTTGTATTCTTTTCTGTTTCCTTTTCAAATCCTTTTTTATTTTTGCTCAATTCACAAAACGCAAATGTACGAATTGTGCACACAATTTAATTTAATAAAAATGAAAATTTATGTATGACTATTATGGTTTTCTTTTCTTTTCTGTGTGTTTAAAAATGTTTTATGGTGTTCAAACAGATAGTTGTGCAAGCATCCAGAGGGAAAACTCTGGAGTTAAATCAACAAAAAAAAAAAGGTTAAAAAGAAGGCTCATGATTTCATAATTTGTACGCTACAGCTGGTTGCAAGACTAAAATTATAACATAAAGGGCAAAATCTTGATTTTCTTTAACTTTAATTTGCCTCTTTTCTTAAGAAACAAGTTTAATGCTCAAACAGTTTTAAGTATTTAACTTCAGGCAAAAATACAAGATGTATGAAATGAATCGCGCTTTCTTTTCTGAATAATATTCTGCCTTTTACATTTCTTTATGTTGTTTTATGAAAAATATGTGTTATTTTATAAGTGTAACGCGTTCATTTCTCATGATGTTCCCCTTAAACAGAAAAAAATGCTACATGTTCAGCAATCATTTATGGCGTTTTCTTTTCTAAAAAAAAGTGTTGCATAAGTGTTACATGTGACTTGGCAGCATTTTTAAATGCATCCCTAATTTTTAAGAAGTGTTTCATATTAAACAATAAAGTACAAATACCGCAAGGTAAATTCAATCACAGGTGGTGGCAAGACTTAAACAATCCAAAGCCAACAGAAGCAACAGATGTTTTTTGTATTGCAATGTTAGTGTTAGTACTGAATTCGCCTAGATCTAGTGCTGCACTCATGTCCTTTTAATTAAAATGAGTGTTGAACATGTAGCATTTTTTTTTATTTTAAAGGGAACATCATCAGAAAAGAACGCTTTAAACTTTTAAAATAACACATGTTTTTCAGAAAAGAACCTTTAAAAAAATGTAAAAGGCAGAATAAATACAGAATTTTACTCAGAAAAGAAAACGCCATTAATTAAAAGTTCGTCTCTCGTAGTTTTTTTAATTAGAAATTAGCGGTATAAAAAGGGCTTCAAATTTTTTATGATAATTGAACTTTATTGTTTTATACGGAAACCTGTGTTTTTTGAGAGTATTAATATCTTAATGTTGAGAGCGTTTTTTTTATTTTTGCTCTCACATTAAGATATTTATACTCTCAGCAGTTCTACCATAAAAGATTCTATTTCACGCATCTTTCTACGGCAAATGATTTTGTTAAACTGCATGAAGATGTGAACACTAAAGCCTCCAGATGGGTTACAAGGGGAACACTTACATTCATTTTCTTTCATTTCATGGGATTCTGGGGAATTTTAATTTTTTCTGAACTAATTTCTCTTTTAGAAAAAAAGTTAAAGATATGTTTATATGAAGCGATTTTGTTTTAGAAGACTTTTGAATTAATATCGCTTATTTGAAGTCAATAGTTCTATCGAAATTCGGTCAAACAATAATTAAATACGGGAAGTAACTCGAAAAAATTCCTTAAAATTTTTTTAAAAAACACAACCAACTGATTTCACAAGTTTTAAAACAAAATAGGTCTGGAACTAGCCTTAGAAATTATCATATAAGACTTCAATTTAAGTGTTTTCAAAATTCGGTGATTACACAGTACAACAGCCAATCTGGGGGGTGAGAAATTCCAAGTCAGGGTGATGGTACTAGGTCAGTATAGTAAAACCCTCAAAGGGTTTGGCGTTCGTATGTGTCAGTTTTTTTTTATGACATTTTAAATTTTTTCCTTATCTTGATGTTTTTTTGTTTAACATAACTCGAGAACCACTTGTCCGATTTTGCTAAAACAAACTCAAAAAAATTTAGAATTACAATTTCTTTAATCCGTTCATATAACGTTTTTTTATAATCAACAGTTTTGACGGTAAAAATAAATTTGTGGAGAAAAAAAATATTTTTTTGCCTAAAAATAGGCAATATTTATTAAAATAAATTTTAATTTTTAGGCAAAAAAATATTTTTTTTTCTCCACAAATTTATTTTTACCGGCAAAACTGTTGATTATAAAGAAAAACGTTATATGAACGGATTAAAGAAATTGTAATTCTAAATTTTTTTGAGTTTGTTTTAGCAAAATCGGACAAGTGGTTCTCGAGTTATGTTAAACAAAAAAACATCAAGATAAGGAAAAAATTTAAAATGTCATAAAAAAAAACTGACACATACGAACGCCAAACCCTTTGAGGGTTTTACTATACTGACCTAGTACCATCACCCTGACTTGGAATTTTTCACCCCCCAGACAATAATCCCAAAAATGTTCCATAGTGTTATCACCACAATCAAGTTCCGTTTAAAACCCATAAGAATAATTTCACAAAAGAAGTTGAAAACCCCCTAACAACTGCAATTTTGAAATTTGTTTTTGTCAAGAGTTCATTTTTTGTAACATTAAAATGTCATATAATAAACTGAAAAGTTCTGTTTTGAATAGAGAGTGACGCATTTAGTGGAGGAACAAACAAAATCTCGTAAAAAAAAGTACCAAGACAATTTTGTTGATGACATCTATTTAGTTTAGATTTTATTTTGACACATTCGTTATTTTTGTATTTCAAGTAAAAAATTATTGCATTCTCTTAATTATTTAAGTATTTTGTAACTACTCTACCATCACTTACTATACTTTATTCATTTACTTGGAGTCTCTTCATGATTTTAAAGTACTTAAAGTCTTGGGATGTTTGTAGAATTTCATTTCATTTTTTTTTTTTTTTTTGTAGATGAGTGTTGTAATTTGTGTTATTAAATGCTTAAAAACTTAAAAGGATTTCTTTTCATAAAAACTTCATAAATTATTATTTTTATTTAATAATTTTTTTCTACTGTTTTTTGTAATTATACGTAATTAAAGTGCATGAAAGGCCAAATGTGAATAAAAGGGTGTTTTTGTTTTACATGTACGAAATTTGTTAATAATCACTACAAATGTTTCCTTGGGAGGGAGCAGAACATAAACAAAATAAACTTATGCCATTAAATTATGGAATTAAGAGACATAAACATTCGTATGTAGATGATTTCAAAAATTTTAAGTAAAAATTCCCGCAAATTTTTAATAACACAGTTCATTTCACAATTTAAATTTTATACACATAAGTATGTATGAATGTAAACAACGATATCTGTATCACATTTGATTTATTGGCAAAAAAAAAACGCCTAAGTACTTCGAGTTTTTATTGAAGAACCCTAAAACCATTAATTTTTTTAATTAAAATCTTGCGATACATCTTAAGAGAGAGGAAAGAGAGATTGTTTTTTAAACTTTTAAAGAAATTGATTTATTAGGTTATTTTGATGCACAGAATTTTCTTTATCTTCTTTTATGTTTTTTAAATGGGATTTAAACAAATTTATTTTAAAGAACATTAACACTGTTTCCCGATAAATCATGGAACTTGTAGTTAATAATGCAAATCGGTTGGGGCTCTAGCTAAAATGATTTTAATAATATTGAAGGAATTATGTCTCAAGTTCTGCTTTTTCATTTTAATGCTTTTTTCTAACAAATGACCATTTGTGTTAAGGTGAATTCACCCATTTTTTCCACAGCAAATAATTTAGTTCTACTTTTTATCTACACGAAATTCTGCGAATGTAACGCTTTCTATATAAACAATTCTTATACACTGAAGCTAACGGTTCACACCACGAATATTAGGCAGCTGTTAAAAAAGTTAAATCAGCTGATTTTGAAAAATAAAATTTTATTTTTAATAACCATTAAAAGCGCTGCATGAAACTTGAAGAGTAGAGCGCAATTAAGGTATAAAAAAATGCAATTCGAAAACTCTTGGTTTAAGCATGCCCCTAAGTTTAAGTCTATTGGATAACAATTGTGATGTTCATTGAACTGCTGATTTTTAATTGATGTTTTTTAATATTTAAATTAGGCTTAAGTTCATCAAATTTAATTTTCATTAAATTAGGTTTAGTGAAGGAAGGAATTTACAACATTAATAGTTCAATTATGAATAAAAATTTCTCGGGAGTTTTCTCCCTTCTCCCTTCTCCCATTGTTCCTATGTTATTTCAATTGTAAAAATGGGAAAAGGGAAAAAACTACCGGGGAATTCGTATTCATAATTTGGCAGAAAATTAATTAAAAATGTTTTTGATACATTTATTCTTGACTGAACACGGGCTCGAACTCGAATCGACTTTATATGTTTCGAAAATAACCACATTCCTATTACCAGAAATCTTTGCCGTTCTATCGTTTCGAAATTTGTTGTAATTGATTATAAATTTTCAATTTTATTTACATGTTTCTTTCTAACTTCTGTTATTCTTAAGGCCCAACCATAATGTGCTTAAGTTGGCTTAAGCAAATGTTCGAATATATGTAAATCACATGAGGCAAATCATATTGAACTTAAAAAAACTCTAAGTTTTATAAAACTGTCATTTGCTTAAGGAAAGTGCGAAACAGATCGCACATTCCGTACGGAATCAAATGTTTTTTTAATTTTGTTTTTGTTTTTTTTTTAATGAATTTGAGAGAATTTTTGTTTGTTTTTGACAGTAGGTTGAGCACTAAGCACGGCTATGCATATTATGGTTGAGCCTTTAATGGGATATAAAATTGATTTGTTTATGAAGTTTTATAGTTTTTTATTTTCAAGTATATTTCAAAATCTAAAAACTTTATTCGTAATAAATGTTAAATTTTCGGAAGGTCAATAAAGCGCCTTTAATAAATAAAAAATATTATGAATATGGCCTTTTACGTAGATATTTAAAATTATCTCAAAGCAATTAAGTGTTTCAACAATTTAAATAAATAGAACAAAGTACTCATTATTTATAGCGTAAGTTATAAAACTGCCAAAAGCTACCAATTCAAATAGAAAATTTGCATTAAAAATATTAAAACATTTTGCTGCTCTCTGCCCACATCTATGAAAACTGCAACAGCAGCAGCTGTGATGTTCAAAAATGCAATGAATAAAAAGAAATATGAGAACAAAAATGAGAAAATCTTTTTGCTGCTAAAAAAAAAGTCGAAACATATTTAATTGCAAACCTTCAATATTGATTAATCGACAAAATATTTATCATAAAAAATTAGCAAAACAAATAAAAAAACGTTAAAATTTATTTAAATGACAGACATTTAAATGAGCTCGTTTACACTTACACACGAAGAGCGGGAGACAGGTTGGGCCAATTAAGAGTAAAAAATGCAGCCATATTTAAATAAAAATTATTTTAATTGTTTTTCTAGTGCAGGCGGCAAACTAGTAGGAATGAGAAGTGCCAAGAGGGGAGAATGAAAACAAATAAAATAAACATAAATTAATTCAACACCACCCCAACAAAACCATGTCAGTGGGTAAATGTGCGTTAAATAAACAATAAAAAAAACATTGTGAATCTGTTATACGCACATTTTGTTTGGACATTTTTATGTCAGTTTTGAAAATTATTAACAACAACTTGTACAAAATGTAAATAAATAATTAGAAAAATAAATATTCAAATGAAAATAAGCACATTAATTATATAAAAGTAAATAGTGCAGAAATGAAAGCGAAAAAACAGAGAAAAACTCGTAAAAAATAAATTAAAAAATAATTGAAACTTTTTTATACACATAAAATGATGATAGAAAAGAATAATAAAAAGTTCGCCGTATTAAGTTCTATGTAACACAATTCACTGCAGTAACATCATCAGTAATAATATTTTGAGAAAGTATTAAAAATTTGCTGTTTTAGTAACAACTGAAAATTTCCTATAGGAAGCCTGTCCTAAGTCATCACTGTTATCAACTACTTTGGCGAAGTTTTTCTGACACTGTCAACAGAGCATCAACTTTGGCCTTTACCTTTAATGTATACACGGAAATAACTTTATTTTCTAAAGTAATCTAAAGTAAAGTTGCAATTGGTCCATATGGGCCTACAAAAACTTCCTAGTAAATAATAGCGATGCGATTTCCATGCAAATGCATGTTTTTTGTCGATAGTCTAAAAACGATGTCGTATGCAATGTGAGAACTGAAACAAAAATACCATAAATTGAAACAAACATGTTTTTCTCACTTAACTGTTACTTAAACATTTTTGGCGAGTAATTTCCTTACGTTACAGCTATTACACACCAAAAATGATACAGTAACAGTTTAGTGAGAAAAACATGTTTGTTTCAATTTATGGTATTTTTGTTTCAGTTCTCACATTTCAATCGAAAAGTTTTTCAACGCGGGAGTTACAGAATATGAGCACAGAATACCAAAGTTGCCAAAAACGGAGAAAATTTCGATCCGAATCGAAACGCAGAATAGGGGTCATTAAAAAAACTTGCAGCTTATGCAAAATTAAAAAAGTAAAAGAAATATTAAATTTAAATAACATCGAAAGTCGTTTATCATTCGTATTTTCCAACTACGGATATATTGGTGAAACAATAACTAAATTAGGGATTAAGTTCAGCTCAAATAACCAATGTGGAAGAAAGAATTGCCCAAGAAATTAAAAAAAAAACCAAAATGTTTTGCAAAAAAATATAGGATTTCAAAAAATAAAACAAAGTTCAACTATTTTTGATCTTGAAACAAATGTGAGATCTGAATTAGAGAATGAATATTCTACAAATGAATTTACATCCTTCAAGTATGCTCCTATAAAAAATTTGTTTGCGTCCGAACAGACAAAGGTTTACTTTTGATATAAAACAGTATTTATTTGTTTTTGCAAACAAAAATTTAAAATAGTTATTTAAATTAAGTTTTAAAAAATATTGTACCTTTGAATAACAATAGACTGAATTTTTAATTAAAACCTTTTCTTTAGCTTCACTTCGGAAAATCAAATCTTGTAACGTTAATTTAACCGCCTTATACTCAATGCAAATGGATGAAACTTTGCAGGCATACGTATTCCCGATGACAATAGTACACGAATACATGGGCGTAGCCAGGATAAAATCTAGGGGGGGCAAAATTTTTTTTTTTAGTAAAATGCTTTTTTGACAGCCTTTTACTCAAAGCAAATGGATAAAACTTTGCAGGCATACATATTCCCGATAACAATACACGAATTCATGGGCGTAGCCAGGATAAAATCAAGGGGGGCCACAATTTTTTTAAATGCTTTTTATTAGCTTCACTTTGGAAAATCAAATCTTGTAACGTTAATTTAACTGCCTTTTACTCAATGCAGATGGATGAAACTTTGCACGCATACATATTCCCGATGACAATACATGAATCCATGGGCGTAGCCAGGATAAAATCTAGGGGAGGGGGGTTAAAACCGTTTCTTTAGCTTCACTTCGGAAAATCAAATCTTGTAACGTTAATTTAACCGCCTTTTACTAAATGCAGATGGATGAAACTTTCCAGACATACATATTCCCGATGACAATACATGAATACATGGGCGTAGCCAGGATAAAATCTAGGGGGGGGGGCAAAGTTTTTTTTTTGGTAAAATGCTTTTTTGACTGCCTTCTACTCAATGCAAATGGATAAAACTTTGCAGGCATTCACCAGGATAAAGTCTAGGGGGGGGGGGGGGGGGGCAAAATTTTTTTTTTGTTAAAATGCTTTTTTGACTGCCTTCTACTCAATGCAAATGCATAAAACTTTGCAGGCATTCATACTCCCGATGGTAATACACGAATACATGGGCGTACCCAGGAAAAAATCTAGGGGGGGCAAAAAATTTTTTTTTTTTTAAATGTTTTTTTGACTGCCTTCTACTCAATGCAAATGGATGAAACTTTGCAGGCATACATATTTCCGATGACAATACACGAATACATGAGCGTAAAGAAATGCTTTTCTTTACATTCACTTCGCAGCATCAAATCTTGCATCCATTTGCGTTAAGTAAAAGGCGGCTAAAAAAAGCATTTTACAAAAAAAATTCTGCCCTCCGTAGATTTCATCCTGGCTAAAAAAAAATGTTCTAATGAATTCCTTACTTACTGCAGTTTTTACCCCTAAATATTAAAAATATTTTCATTGTAATGTATTAATTAAAGCTATTCGTTACTAAAAAGTAAAAAATAAAAAAAAAAAAATTTTAAGAAAAGCTTTTCTTTACCCTAATATATTGATCAGTTGTGAACACAGAATAAATATGAATACCAAAAAAATCGACTAAAAGTCAAAAAATAACAACATTTCAAACAACATAAACTTTTAAATCAAAATGGAAAACAACTCACACATCCCTTAAAGAAAAGCGTGGGGCGCCCATACCAACCTAAACTTAAAAAAAAAACATGACTGCCGTGAGTACATTTTAATATTTCAGACCGAAAGAAATACAACCAATCATGTTTAAAGCTACCAATTTTCAATAATTGAGCATTTTGTTTCATAACAACGCGCCCCACGCTTTTCTTTAAGGGATGTGTGAGTTGTTTTCCATTTTGATTTAAAAGTTTATGTTGTTTGAAATGTTGTTATTTTTTGACTTTTAGTCGATTTTTTTGGTATTCATATTTATTCTGTGTTCACAACTGATCAATATATTAGGGTAAAGAAAAGCGTTTCTTAAAAATTTTTTTTTTTTTATTTATTTATTTTGTTTTAAATAAAATTTAAAAAAAAAACTTTTTTTATTGAAAATGTTTGAGTTTTTAGTGTTTTTAGTGCATATTTTATGCGCATATTTTTGATTTCCGATTTTTATTGCATGAAAATCTCATCCCTATTAATAACAAACACAAGTTAAATGTCTAAAGCACAAAGCATTGTCTGGTCTACAGAAGGTCAGTATTTTACTGGTGACAAAATCAATAATGAATCAGTACATTTTCACTATTTATATTCGCTTCAGGGTTTTAAAGACCTCCCAATAAATTGATATTTATTTAAATGCTTGTATTAAAAAACCTGCGAATTTAGTTTTCAAATTCTAAAATTCGTTGCATTTTTGTAAACGATTGTATGTGTGTCTCTCTATTTCAAAAAGATTTTATGGGGTTCGTGGCAGAAAGTGACTGACACTGAACTTGTTCATTAAGTATTCATTCGTATGTTTTTAACAAGCGAATTTATAAAAGGTAACCGGAGTGAAGAACTAATAAAAAAGCGAATTTAACACGTCAAAAACAAGTACAAAGTAACTAAACGAATTTGTTATTTGTTTGCAGTTTAAGTAAACAATTGCGGAATGTTCAAAGTTATTTGCAAATGTTTGGATGAGGTATTATTTGTCTCAATATCAAATCAAGGTGAAATAAAGTTATTTTTCCCACTTCTTCCCAATTTACACTTAAAAAAATTTGACAGGAATCCTGCTTTAAACTTTAGGGAAAGCGATAATTAAAAGCAAATTTAATTTTCTTTGAAACCTAGAAAATTATTGTGTCAAATGATCGCTTAACCTTGAAAACTAAAAAAGTTTATAGGCTATCATTTTTGTATAATTTTTTTGGCTTTCAATACCTTAAAACTTATTTGTCTTAAAAAAAAAACATTAAAAAAAAATTAAATTCTCCAGTTTATTATATGTTCATTGTAGGTATTGATTTATATTTAGGTTGTTCACCGAAGGCGGATTATCAGGTTATGTAGTTATATTAACAGCAACAAAATATATATACTAAAATTTAAATAAACGTATTTTGTTGTTGTTAATATAATTAAATTACAAAAAACAGGCTTCCGTGAACAACCCAATTTTATATTATTATAGGTGTGTTGGAATTATTTTGTATCCAAAGGCTGAAATATAAATTTTAAATGTTGCACAGCCATCATAAAATTTTGTAAATTTGGTGAGTTTTCCTTTTTTCCGTTTCTTGCGAGCAAAAACATCACATCCGAAATCGGTACAAAGTATTTCGAAAAGCAAAAAACATAAAATAAGCAACACGATGTTGTTTTTTTATTCTTTATCAAACACAAAAACTATAAATTAAAATAAAAAAACTTAAAAAAAAGAATAAATAGTCATAAAAATCTTGGTTGGTCTCATGTTGAAAGGCCCTAACTCAGAAAATTGCAACTTTACAGTAGCGGGAAAAAAACGTAGTAGAAACTGTATGTATTTAATGCTTGTAAAGCCGTTTTTTCGATACTTTTGCATTAATTACTAAAAATCTCAAAAAAAATCAAGTTAAGGCTTTTCTACATGAGGCCAACAACTTGTACTTGAATTTCTTGCTGCTGACTTCTTTCAATTCATATTTATTTGCTTGTCTCTACTAAATAAGCAATTTTAAAAATAAAATAGTAAATAACTTTATTTTAGAATACAAAAACAGCAATATGTTTTATATGACATCACTTAGATAAATGTAGAACCAGCAACAACAAAAACGATAAAAACAAATACATTTTATAAATGTCTAGCAGCAGACAGATAGACGAACAGACAAACAGATAGAGCACAGGGTGAACAGAAAATACACTGACATAAAAATTAATTTCAATGCAAAAATGTAAAAAAAAAGTTTAAGCACTGTAAAGCTGCCTTAAGATGTATTTGTATGTAAATAACAAAAAAAAAATAATAAAAATATTGTACTACAAAAAAAAACAACAAAAAAAGGTTATTTTTGAAACCATACACCGACAATGTCAACTAGACAGCACAAATGACGTAATTGGTGACAGCATCTGGTTCTAGAAATAACTGAGTCATATATTCTTCTTGTTTTTGTTGTATTGTTGAAAACCGTCGAAAATTTCTTGTAAATTTTAATTTTTTTTCTGGTTTGTTTTTTTTTTTTTTTGATTAATTACACATACAAAAGATTCTCCTCTCACTCAAGTTTGCATGTTTTTTTGTGTACAAAATTTTTGGGTTAAAAAATTTTATATAAAAAAATATTTTTTTTATTTTTTATATAAACATAAACATTTATTTATAGTTTGTTTGTTTTGACGAGTCTCACTGATGTGCTTTGGTTACAACATCTTATGTGTTATAAAATTATTTATAACTTTTTTTTATTATTAAATGACATTGAAAACTTTACTTTAAATAAAATGCTTTTAAAGGTTTAAGAATATTTTTTGTTTTCTAAGTAAAATGATGCTACACAGGAAATATGGAGGATTTGTCATACAGCAATTTGGTTTTGTCAGATGCTACAGATTACAGAAATACGAATAATTTTTGTTATCAATTTAATTAATAATTTTTGCTGTTGTTGGCAAATAACGGTGATATTGAAGTTACAAATTTAAAAAATCATAAATCTGTTATTTTGAAACATATTTAAAGAATTCTTTTAACACCCACACCATGTAGATGAATCGACTTAGAACTACTTTCTGAATCGATCTTACGATATCCGTTTGTCCAGCTGGCTGGCAGTCTATGTAGACCTTGTGCGTAAATAACAGGTCGCAATTTTGGATACAATTTTGTACAAGGACAAAACCTATTGAGGTTGGTAAAAAGTTTTCCGTATGACGTGCTAAATTCCCAATTTTTTCATATTTGATAAATACACTGAAATTTATTGTTGAGGGAAAGCTAGCTTCTATACGTATTTCACTAGTTGTTTAGGCCAACTCATCAGGAAACCAAAGATTTAAGAAAAGCCAAAAATATTATGCAAATAAAACTCTAAAGCGAATAAGAATTTTAAGCACTTAAAGTCTTACTTGTAACAATATCAAAGCTTAAACAAAACACTCGAATTGTAGTTGTAAGCACTGTTGCCAATTTGACGGTTTTACCGCGATTCTAGCTGTTTTTATGTGCCCATCGAGGCAAAATTTCCGTTTTGACGGTTAGCGGGTAATCTAGCGGTTTTTTTAATATCAAAAGAATATAAAATTTTTGTTCTAGGTATTTGAAAATTTAAAATTTTTTCATAAAAAGAGATTTCAAGTATGTATTTTTTTTAATTGAAATTATATAGTTAGAAGAAAAAAAAATGGTTTTTTTCGAAATTTAACTCGCTTCTGCTATAAAAACATTTTGCAACATTTTTTTTTTATTAATTTTTTGATGAGGATTAACTGGAATTCTGTCAAATTATGTTCAGTTAACAAAAATAATTCGAAGTTTTATAGTTGATTATGCTAATTACACCGGTCGGAAAAATAAAAAAGGCGGGAGCAAGATCCGTGCTGAATTCAAATCTGTTCACTGTTCTATTACGACTAGTTTTTATGTGCTTGACCAATATTTCGTCCAAATCGGACAAATCCGGCGAAATATTAATACATTTCTGAAAACAAAAAATAGTACTATTGAGATTTTAGCGATATTTTAAAACATTTTACGCTAAGTAAAAAATTTAGCGGCTTCTAGCGGTTTTTGAAGTACGATTTGACGGTAAGTCTCCAAAAAAAGTTGGCAACAATGGTTGTAAGTGGGTAAAAAGAAGAAAAAACAATTTTATTGTCTTCGTAAGAAAACAACAACAACAAAAAAAAATTAAAAATAACTTATATTCGACAAATTGCATGCTTCAAGAAATGTTGTTTATAAAAATATAGTTGGGGTCGGTCGTTGAATTTAACCCTCTATGGACACGTGTCAGGATCTACAAATCGAATGTCGGGCCAAAACAGTTTTTTTGCAGAGAAGCCATGTTTAGATTTTGAGATAGAGCTTTGGTATACTGGAGAAAAAGTTGTATTTTATTAAAATAATGGGAGCTTGAAAAGCATTTGTGCTGAATCGGTAATATAGTTTTTGCGTTACTCGACAAAAAGTGTCGTTTTTACTGAAGTTACTGATTTTGAGGGCCTGGCGCCACACCAAAAATGTTACGATTGATCTGAAATTTTCCATATTTTTTTACATAAATTAACTTAACTTTAACATTTCCAACTTTAAACATAAAAACCATTTTTTTGCACGCAAATGACATTTTGTATGGCGCTTACGAGGTTTTTCGAAATGGCTTTAATTTTTTTTTTTCATACAAATCTTTCAAAATGAGTATGCAGTTGGGTGGAAATGTTTTTTTCTATCATAAAATCAAAAAAGTCAATTCCGAAAAATGCTGCTTTACGTGGTTAAGAAAGAAACGCGACAATAGGGATGTAGATATTTAGAAAACATTTAAAGAACTTTTATATAAATCTTATGCGCCCATTACGGTTTACAACTCAATTCAGTTGAGTTGAAACTTAACAAATTAATACCATGTTCACACGGACAGCAATATTCGTGTTTCGCTCTCTTATTCCTGTTTCGCGCCCCAAACATGATTGAAACGACTTGTTTCCCCATACAAAATTTTGGAAGCGAGACGGGTCGTTTCATTTGAAACTGGCTGCGAAACAGGAAAAATATACTATCATCTCCAATTTTGATAACATTTATCGTTAGTTTATCTGAACTAGCTGTCAAAAAAAAATCAAAACAAAGAAAAAAACAAAATAAAAATTGATGTTTAATAAAATAAATTAATAATTATAGCATAATAATTTTGATATTTTTTTGTTAGGCTTGAGTTCATTAAATTAAATTTTCATTAAATTATTTTTACTGAAGGAAGGAAATTTACAACATGAAATTTTATTAAAATTCAAAAAGTCTTCGAGCCCCAGCTCAGCCAAGAAAATTATCAATGAATTTTAATTAAATTTCATGTTGTAAAATTCCTTCCTTCAGTAAAAATAATTTAATAAAAATTTAATTTGGAACTCAAGCCTAACTAAAAAATATCAAAATTAAAATTAACAGTTCAACTAAAAATCACAATTGTTCTTATAACATAATAATATTAGTAAAAGTATTAAATAATATATTATTAAGTTTTATTTACTTTTTTATCTATTTAAAAAAAAAATCACACTAACAACACAAAAAAAAATGTCAAAATGAAGCAAGAATGAATCGTATGAACAGCATGTTTGGCAAACTAGTTTCAGAGAGCGAAACGAGTGGTTTATATCGTCCTATGAACATAGCATAACTTTGCAACTGCTAGGGATGAGTTGTAAATGTTTGGTGTTTTGTTAATATCATCAACACAGGGTAAACAATATTAGAACACTGCAAAATTTCAACTGAACTAGAGTTGAGTAGTAAACCGTAATATGGGCATTAATATTATAAGATAATTTTCTTTTGGCGGGTTAATGATTGCCAAATAGCCAACACTTTTAAAAAGTATGCGGTAACACTTTGGCGTAGGATATCACATGGAAAATCTTGACCGTCTATACTTTCTTAAAATGGATGTGTTAAGATTATTTTAGTTAAAAACATACGTACTTTTTAAAACAATTTTTTATACTCGTTAAGCTTTAGTTGGCCATTAGACACGTTTTCTCACTTTTTTAAAAAAGACTCAAAACATATACAGACATACATATGTAATCGGTTTAAAATTTAATTAGTTGTGATAAGTTTTGTGTTTTTTTTTAACTTATTTAGTAAAAACTTTGTATACATATATATATATATATATATATATATATATATATATATATTCTCATCGATCCTATAACGAGCATCTCCACAATGCATTGATTGAAAGTATTCACGTCTTGTGCTAATGTTATCACTTCGCTCCATCTTTAAGCCATTCTATATATTGCACTTGATATTCCACTTGCCTTGAGGATTACATACACACTATGGCATTTCTTGTTATGTCCTTCCATGACCTTCGTAGAGTGTAGCCAATCCACCGCCATTTATTTCTGTGCGTTGCGTTTTTAAGCCTCAACGGTCGTAATACAACCATCAAATTTTTTTTTATAATATATTATAATTATAATAGGAAAAACTTAATGTATCAAATAGAGAAAGAATTTTAAAATTTATGATTTTTAAGTCTGTAATTTTATGTTTACCGCTTTTTCACGGTTGTTTCGTAATCTATAAAGACCAACAAAGAAAAACCCCCGGCTTTTTAGTTTCCTTTGCTGTTGTATTATTGTGTTTTAAATTAAGGTATGTGCTAACAACCAGAGTTGCATTTATTTAACG
Source organism: Pollenia griseotomentosa (assembly GCA_963931875.1). NCBI lineage: Eukaryota > Metazoa > Arthropoda > Insecta > Diptera > Polleniidae > Pollenia > Pollenia griseotomentosa. The sequence continues at coordinate 190,000,599 of OZ007562.1, read as the reverse complement.
TGAGCAACCTATTTTGTTTAATAAGGCACCTTCCATTTTACAATATGCTTAGAGGCATGCACTTGCGATACTTTTAAAGTTATTTTATAATAAAATTGATCCGTGAGAATTCCCAAAATAATTAATTTTATTTAATAATTAATCGAATCTTAAACTTATCTACCTCAAAATTTCTAGTTTCAGACAAGTAGTCCAGTATTTTTATTATTTCTACTTCTTTCCACTTTTTAGATTTTAATTGTTTTATTATCTTCATACACTATTTATAAGGCCCAACTAAATTATGCATAAGCTGGCTTAAGCTACTGTCAAATATTTACAAAAAGCCTCTCGAAGGCATTTAAAAAAAAAAACAAAAATAAAATCAAAAAATATTTTGTTCCGTACGGGAAGTGCGATCTGTTTCGCACTTTGCTTAAGCAAATGTCAGTTTTATAAAATTAACCAAAAAGTTTTCTTAAGTTCAATATGGTTTGGTACATATGAACCACATGTATTCGCACAATTGCTTATGCCAACTTAAGCATATTATTAGTTGGGCCTTTATCATTTTCATTCAAGAAATAAAATGTACGTTAAAAAGGTATTCCTGATTTGTGTTTAAGTGTAGACCCAACAAACACGAAGTCAAACCTTTTATATGAAATGACTTTATCATTTGACATCAAACACAATTCTCAAACGCTTTTCAAATGTTTGATTTTTACATTTAAATTCAAATTAATAATGATTTGAAAATAAACATTTGACAACAAATTTTTTATCAATTTGATGTCAAATTGGTATCAAATGTTAAATTCAAATCAAATCTAAACTTGGTAATACTAAAGCGAAAAATAAATGTAAACATTAAAATGGCGATTGAAGTTAAATTTTTCCTTCGTGGTTAAATGTGTTTTACAAGTGAACGATTTATTAAGTGTGAAAAATATAAATTATTTGTGAGTAATTACAATGATTAAAAATACGAATTAAAAAAATAAAATGGGAAAGTGAAGAAATTATAAGTTTGTTGTATGATCGCGGTGCTACAATCCTCGAAATAAAAGGGTGCCAATTATTTCGTCTTTGCAAGAATTAGAGGACGGAAAGAAAAGTATGTGTTTCATATATTAGCTATGGAGCCGAATGTTATCTCACAGTTAATTTAAATAAATAAAGAATTTAAATTGAAAAAATAAAATATTTTTATTTATGTTCCACATTGTGTTATAATTAGGGTATTCATTTAATCGGGTTTTTACTTTAATCGGTTAATCGCTCGGTTAATTAATCGAGGTTTTGGTTTAATCGGTTAATTTTGTTATTGATCGGTTAACCGATTAATAAAGTTTTTTTATAAATAAGGTAATTTCTATGAATAAAAATTAAAAATTAGTTATTACTTGGAGTTTAGTAGTAAAAAAAAACAGTAACAAATCTTGAAATAAAACGAGCAAAAAAAAATAATTCATATGTAATACATATTTTTTAATTCATACATATTCGGCCACGTTCTGTAAATCGAAATCGTGACATTAAAATCGATGGAGATTTTAAGTTCAATTTTTAAAAAAAAAACGTAGCTTTTCCTGATTTCAAAATTAGTTTTGGTAAAGATATGTGGTCCTCAAAGTATGAGGTAATGAAAAAAAAAAATATTTTTATCAATTTTAAACACAGGATAGAATTAAAAATTTGTTCGATTTCAATTTCACGTGATTTTGATTTCGAGAACAAGACCGATTATGTATTTATAAAAATATAAACTGTGAGATCATTTTATTAGTAATTTAAATAGTTTAAGAAAATCTTATAAAATAATCCTTTAGATAAATAATTTGGTTAAAATGTTTCGGATTTAAGCGACTCCTTTCTCTAGTTTTGATAAATTTTGACTTGGAAAAAATTCTTTCACTTATCGTAGATTTTGGAGAAATCGAAAGCAACCCATAATACAGAATATCTAAATTCTCAGTCTTTTTTCTGGATTTCTCTAAACATATAAAATCTTCCATTATGCCATTTAAATCCTGCTTTATTTTTTTAAATTTTTAACACTTCTAATTGTTTGGGTTAATTCTGTTGTTGCGTTACTATCGTAAGTTTCTTCTGTTGTCAGGTCATCATCTAACTCATCCTGGCAAAGCTCAGCACCGAACATTCTGCAAAAAAGTTCATTTCCGAATTCCTTAATTTCTGTTTTTGTACTGTATTTTAAAAATGTATTTATAGAAGGAAATATATTGTATAAAAAATAGTTCTAAGAACAACTTTTTTGGTGCACTTTGGTAACTTTTTTGGTGAATTTTGGTACGGATAACGTTGTAAAATTGTTCATGGTTGCACTGTAGAATGTATTTAAAAAAGCGAGTTGCTTTGCAACCGAAGTTTTGCAACTCACCCACAATTAAAAACAAAAAAAATATGTTTTAATACTACAAAAATTTATAATTTTTGTTACAACGGTTAATCGGTTAATCGACTGAAATTAACTGGTTTAATCGTTAATCGAAAAAAGCCAATTTTAAAATAACCGATCAGTTAATCGGGTAGTAATTAATCGGTTAACCGATTAACGGTTAACCGAATGAATACCCTAGTTATAATCCACATTTGAAAAACGTTTGAGAATAATTTGAAATCAAATTTTTTCCAATTTGAAATCAAACCTCCGTGTTTGTTGGGGAGTTGATTTAATGAGTAGAACCAGACAATTTTTCATAATTTGTGCGAAATACTCGTCTATGTAATTGTATCGGGTGATTTTTTAGCTATTATCTTTTTGGCATTCGTTTCGTGTTTTGTTTCACTGTCACACATCTTCAGTTTGGTCTCTAATTTAACCATGAATCGTCTTACAAACGAACAACGCTTGCAAATTATTGAATTTAATTATCGAAAATTATCAAAAAATGATCAAAAAATTTATCGAAAAATTGTGTTCAGCGACGAAGCTCGTTTTTGGCTCAATGGGTACGTTAATAAGCAGAATTGTCGATTTTGGAGTGAAGATCAGCCGGAAGCATTGCAAGAGCTACCAATGCATCCAGAAAAAGTCACAGTTTGGTGCGGTTTATGGGCTGGTGGCATCATTGGACCGTACTTCTTCAAAGATGATGCGAATCGTAACGTAACTGTGAATGGTGAGCGCTACCGTGAGATGATATCCAACTTTTTTTCCCAAAATGCGAGAGCTTGTCTTGCATGACATGTGGTTTCAACAAGACGGTGCCACATGCCGCACAGCACGCTTAACAATGGACTTATTGAGAGGCGAGTTCGGTGAACATTTTATTTCACGTTCGGGACCGGTCAATTGGCCGCCTAGATCGTGCGATTTAACGCCTTTAGACTATTTGTTGTGGGGCTATGTTAAAGCTCATATCTATACACACATGCCCGCTTCAATTGACGCATTGGAAGACAACATTGAAGCATTTATTCATGAGATACCGGCCGAAATGTTGGAAAGAGTATGCCAAAATTGGACTAAGCGGATAGACCATTTGAGGCGCAGTCACAGTCAACATTTGCATGAAATAATCTTCATTAAATTATATGGACCGTACTATCGATTCAAATAAAGATTTCATGCATTTTTCTGAATTTTATGTGTTTTTTTTTAACTTTACTATAGCTTTTAAAAAATCACCCAATGGTTAGCTTTTGCATTTGTTTCTTTTTCGCAAGAATGCAACTATTGACGTGAGTACCTTAAATGAATTCTTCTTTTATTGAAAAAAAAAAAATAACATCGAAACTAATTTTCCAAAAAATATTTAATCTTTTTATTAAAGTGTTATGAATCTCCTTAAAATATGATAAATTATTTAATATTAAGCACCCTTTGATTTAGTTACTAACTAACGGCCTTAATCATAAAAAATAAAACAGGTTAATAAAAGGTTTATGAAACCAATCTTGTATGAAAATTTGTTTAATGAACTTTTTTAAACCTGTTTTATTTTTTATAAATATGGGGTAAGAATTTTAATTTACAATTTGTTTTTATTTTAAAATAAATTATTTTTTGGAATTAAATTTGAGTTGAATACCAGTTTTTCTTTACTCTTTATTTACGGACTTTGGAGGTAAAATTCGGATAAATTTCTAGCACAAGAGATTTAAACGATATATCGATCGATTACAAAGAAAAACACGCAGTGAAAGCACATTTTTCGATTGTACCTACATACATATAACAAAACTTGTTTAGCACCAGCAAACATATTATGGTTAAATAAGGCCTCCATCAAGAGGCCACAACAATATTATGGTTGCCTCCAAATATGTTATAGTTAATAAAATTAACATGTTTACCACTTAAACTAGTATAGTTGTTTATTAACCATAACACGTTGCTCTTGGCAAAGGGAAAATGTTATTATTAATTTAAAAACCTACAATTGTTAGTGGCAAGCAAATTATTTATATTATAAATTATAACATTTTAAAAGACAACCATATTATTGTTAACGCTCCTTGATGGAGAACTAATTAAACCATATGTTTGCCGGTGACAAAAATGAAGCATAATATGTTTCAAAATGTTTCTTTTAAAATAGTTTTGTTGAGGTCACCATATCAAAAATGCGTTCACTCTCCGTTTAGTAAATAATTCAAGCAATTACTATATTATTATACCATCACGATCGGTTAATAAACATCTATTGCGATGTTTTTCTTTTTTTATTTTACAATTAAAGCCAGGCCCTCAAAACAATTATAAGAGGTCGCAACAAAATCGAACTAATTCCTATTTTAATATTTGCACATAAATTTACATTTATGAAAGACAACTAATTAGAAAAGGCGTAAACATCTCAATTCAAACTAGTTTCTTGAAATATTCTTTGTAGAACCCTCTTCATATTATGCGAAAAAAATTAAAATACACCCAAAAACATTCAAACAAAACGTCAATTAAACGCGCAATGTTCAACAATAAAATGTCAATAATTTATGTTTTTTTGTTGCTATTTTTTCTCAATTTTGTGAAAATATTTGTACAAAATTTATATGTTCCTTTACATACAAAATTACAAAAAATAAAAGTTTTTATTACTTGAAAGAAAATAAAAATGAAAAAATCAAGTTTGGCAACTTCGCCAGACATATTGGCAAATGAAATGAATTCAAAATTAAATTTAAAATTATGCCAATGAATGAAAAATATTCACACGAATTTACAAATATTTGAACACACAGACCTGACACTTGTTTATAGGAAATTCTTATTTTTACAATGTAAAATCAACTAGATTTATTTTAAAAAAGGAGTGGGTTGAAACGATTAAAACTGGATATTTCCTGTGTTGAATTGAGAAATAAGGAAAAAATAAGACATCTAAGCGAACACCTTGAAATCTAAAATCTACCATACAAGTTAAGTGTTACTAACAGTGTTGTCAATTTAGTGATTTTATGGCTAGATTTAAAAATTTTTCATAATTTTTGGCCATGAAAAAATCATTTTTTTTAATATTAAAAAAAAAGTAATCGCTTTTTTCAAAATTTTTATACACCAAAGAAATCTTTGATGAAAAAAATAATTTTGCAGAAGATTTGCATTTTAAGTTAATAAAAAACTTTGACTTCTGTTAACAGGAAATATCCTCGTGTTTGCAGTTTATTAAAAAATAAATTATTTTTATCAACTCTTCGTTTTATATTTTTTTCGTTCTTATAAAGAATCTTGATTTTTTTAACCAGCCTTTAGGTAGGTAGGTAGGTCGAAAGGCTGGTGTGAAGTTTCCTTCACACCTTCACCCAGAGAATAGAAAGGTGAAAAAAAAATAAAAGATGAAAAAGAGAATGACAGCCCGAGAATCAGAAAATAGATAGAGAAATAAGTAAAGACCAAACCAAAATTCACCCTACGCGCGGACAGCGCCCCGTCTCCTCTCGCGCAGCCAGGTCATCCCCATTACGAATCCTATAAGACCCTCGAGTCCACACCCCGAGACGTCCCCTAACTCGCCCAGGAATCTACTGCCCAGCCACCTCAGCCTGCTGTTCTGGAGCCTGGGACAGTGGCACAGAACATGCTCAACCGTCTCCAGCTCCTCCGGGTCCTCACACAACCCGCACACATCCGACAAGTCGGATCCCATTCTCACCGCCATCCTGCCTATCATACAGTGGCCCGTGATAACCCCTATCAAGGTCCTAACACAGACCCTACTCTTGCCCAGCAGCAATTTCGAATCGGACTTCCTAAGCACCGGCCATAATGCCCTTGACACCCGGCAGTCCATTCGGCCCCCCCAGGCCCGGTTGGTCGCACCCAGAATCCATTCCGTGATCCTTCCAAAGAGGAAGCCAATTGGAGGCCTAACTGCCTCCACACGGTCAGGATCCTCCATCTCCGCGCCCTGTCTCGCCAACTCTTCAGCCACCTCATTGCCGATTATGTTGGAGTGACCCGGCACCCAGCATAGTCTCAACGCATATTCCCCTAAGACTCCCCCTAGAGCCCTCCTACAATCATCAACCAGCCTGGATTTCACATAACAGCCCCTTACAGCCATAAGAGCTGTCTGGCTATCCACATATATAGTGACCTCCGAGCCCCTGTCAATGTTGTCCCTCATCAGTCCCACGGCCCTCAAGACCCCCAGAACCTCCGCCTGAAAAACACTGCAGTCGTCGGGAAGCCTATATGACATTCTGATGTTCAGATCCTCAATGTAGACTATAGCAAATCCACCAAATAATCTGCTCCTACCTGACCAGCTCTCCCTAGTAGGCATTATTACCTCCGGCACCCGCCCAAAATCCTACCTAGTGCTCACGTAATCAGTAGAGCCGGGCGATCCCAGGCAGTAGCCCCCAGCCTCAATCTCCCCAAGGATCCGTGCGTGACCCTGTGTGACATTCCCCATCAATCCTAACTCCCTCAGCCTAAGAAGGCTCCTGGCTGCCATTCCCATCACATAATGCTCAATAGGCAGAAGATGCAGAATGACATCCAGGGCCGCCTGAGGAGTACTTCTCATGGCACCTGTCATGCCAATTGAAGCACACCTCTGAGCCTTAGACAAAAGGTTCCTTCGACTAGTCAATCTCAATGACTCCCACCAAACACAGCATCCATACGTAAGAATGGGTCTAACCACCGAAGTGTACAGCCATCCCACTACTGACGGCCGGAGTCCCCAACTCTTACCTATTGATGACCTGCAAGCATAGTAGGCATTGAGACCCCTCTTTAGTCTCTCCTGAGCATTCCTTCCCCAAGACAGCTTTTTGTCCAGAGATACTCCCAAGTACTTAGCACTATCGGATAGTCCAAGCTCCACACCTCCCAGTACTGGTAGCCTAAAATTCTTCACCTCGTACCTCCTAGTAAAAAGAACCAGCTCCGTCTTCTCCGGATTAACTCCCAGTCCCTTATCACTCGCCCATGCCGACAGTTCGCCCAGCGCCCCTTGCATGACTTCGCTTATTGTCGGCAGAAACTTGCCCGACACCAATAAAACTACATCATCCGCGTAGGCAACGACTTTCCGACCCATTCTGTCAAAAAGTCCCAGAACGACGTTGACGGCCAAGAGCCACAATAAGGGAGAGAGAACTCCCCCCTGTGGGGTCCCCCTAGTCACCAGTCTCCTTACGCGTTCCCTTCCCCAGTCCGAGTGAATAACCCTACTACCAAGCATCCTGGTTATCCATTCGACCAAGAACAGCGGAACCCCCAGATCGACCAGTGCCTGCCTAATAGCCTCTATCCTCAAATTGTTAAAGGCGCCCTCTATATCCAGGAATGCCGCCAAGGTGTATTCCTTGTTTCGCAATCCTCGCTCCACATAACCCACCACATCATGAAGCGCACTCTCAACTGATCTACCCTTAAGATAGGCGTGTTGAGCGCCGCTGATGATGCCGGCGTCAATCTTTGTCCTCAGATATAGATCAATCAGTCTTTCCAGCGTCTTCAGAAGAAAAGACGTTAAGCTGATTGGTCTAAAGTCCTTGGGTTTAGAGTGACCGGTTTTACCCGCCTTGGGTATAAAAACTACCCTGACCTCCCTCCACCCTCTAGGAATGTACCCATTCAGCACACATACCCTAAACAGTTCCACCAACAATATTTCTCCAGCCTTTGTTCTCTATTAATTTACCCATTTTTCCCCCCATCAAGAGTTAGTTGACAGCACTGGTGGCCAATAAAAAAAAGAATTGCATTCATGCATGTGAGTATTTAAATCAGTCGGCCAACGCCAAATATCTTTTCATATATGCAACTAAAAATAGTTTTTTTTAAGCATTTAGTTGTAGGAAAACTTTATATCTACTTTAACTCTTAGTGCATGTCATAATTTATGACAACAAAGGCAAACATGCCTTGAACTGAGAGTATCTGTATGAAGTGGGACTTACTCTGGCAGACATTAAGACTAAATAAAATTTATGAGTGATGTAGAGATGTAAAGGAAAAGTCAATATATTTTAATAATACAATACATGTAGGTAAATTTCATATGTAAAATGTTGTTTCCATCAGTTTTAAAGAATTTTGTAGTCTAAAAAGATGCATAAGAGTTACAAGAAAATATTAAATTAAATATTTTGGCGAATTAATTAAATACTTTAGCACGAAACTTTTTTCTTTACAAATAAATAATAAAATAAGTGAATCTAGTTTCTTAAAAAAATCTAAATAAGGACAAGTTCATAAAAATGTTTTTGAAATTCCAGGGAAAGTTCATGATTTATTTCTGCATTAAGTTTTTGATTAAGATTTTACGGGTTTAAATAGTGTTGCCAGCAGTTCGAAAGCACCCTACATGTAGGTCGTTCTTCACTAAAATAGTAGCGTAGAAAAAATCGGTCAGGTTTTTAAAACTCTTAAAATTGCAAGTACTTTTTTGTTTTTTTATTTTAGTAAGATGCTTTAAAATAGACATTACAACTTTTTATTTTCAACATGTCATTTCCAAAGTCAAGTCTTTAGAAAACGATAAATTTCTTCGATCTAAACCCATTTCAAGTTTTAAAGAAAAATTGCAATTTTAAATAATTTATGAAAGAAAAATTTTATTAAAACTGATTCAAAATGATTGATAGTATGTTTGATTACTTCGTTGATTTACTAAGCATTTAGTAAAAGTTAACACAAAAACCTTTAAATTTCTTAAGTTGTTAGTAAAACATATTTTTCAACCGAAGTACACGGTTATCCCTGTGCTGCCGAAAATATCGTTTCTTTTAGTGAAAGTGTGGCGGATAATCCGAATTTGTCGATTCTACGGCGTTCTCAGCTATGGCCGTATGATAACCGACTTTTTTGGCAATTGAAAATTATGAACTGGACGATATGTGGTTTCAAACAGACGGTATCACGAGCAACACAACACGACCGATTTTGGCTTTATTGAATGGGAAGTTTTCAGAACGATAAGATCATGCGATTTGACGCCGTTAGACTTTTTTGTGGGGCTACTTCAAAGACCGTTCTACCCGGATAAGCCCTTAACATTAGAGCCTTTGAATACCAACATTAGTCCAGTTTTCGCCTGAAATGTGCGAAAAATTGGTCAAAAACTGCCTCAAAAGGATCGACTGCTGCAACCAATTTAGAGGCGGTCCTTTAAATGCCCACCTCTTGCTTTATGTGTGTTTGATTTAACTTTACTTTTGGAACCGAAAAATTTTTTTGTGCAATCCACTTATTGTACAGCTCTGCAATACTTTTTTTAAAAAGCAGAAATTTTATTATAAACAAAATCGTTTGGTATCTTAAGAACCAAAAACAAAATCGATCGGAATTGAAAATACCGAATCAAAACTATTCCGATCGGAATGTGTGACATGACTGTTTAATTTATTGCTCAAAATCAAAAATCTAATAAATTTTTTTTAATGACTATTTACGTTTTTTCTAATTTTCAACACTGGATTAAAGGTTTCTGCAGTCAGTTTATCAGTGTCCAATAAAATGAATAAGAACTTTATTCGATCGGAACAAATGTTAGCGCATCTTTGGAAAGTCTGAGAAGCTTTTTTGGAAAAATTTTCATATTTTATGCCATTTTTCAGCAATATACGCCGAACGAATGAAACCCGTCTTATTTTGGGGAAAATATAAGAACTATCACTTTGTTTTTTTTTTAATAAAGAGATTTGACAACAATGCGCTTCCGGAAATGTCCGCGAATTTAGGAGCCCATATACTGTGTCTTAAGAAGTTATTATATGTATGTATGTATATATATATTTATTATATATATATATATATATATATTTTTAGACGCAAATATTAGCAATCATTTACAAACACAATAATTTTTTGTAAAATGTCCAAATTTTTTATTTTTGTCATCCATCACTCTAACTGCGGCGAATTAGATTTAAACTTTTCTATTTAACTTAAAATTTAAATAATTATTATTAATACATTTTTTTTATAAGCTAAACTGCCACGCCTTTTTATTAATCAAATACTGATAAATTTAAATTTTTTACAACAAATTTAAAAATATATAAATTTTTATTTCTATAAAAAAAAATATTTAATTGTAACTGTCTCTTTAGCATGCGATCATTGACGGCGCCTGAACAGGCAGACAATATAATCGAAATAAAAACATAATTTTAATTTACACTAATGCCCAGTTTAACAATACAAAAAAAGATGGACTTTTATTATTAATTTTTATCACAAATTTTTACTTAATATGCACAGTAAAGCTCAAGTTAGACGTGACATAACCATAATGCCACAGCCGTAACGGCGAATTTAGAAACCAAAATTTAATTGGTTTGTATGGTATGCAGTGTTGCCAGTGGATTTTTCGGAAAAATACCTACACATGCTAAGAAAAATCCGACTTTTCCCTACACGTTGGAAAGATTTCCCCTACAAAAATCCCTACGCATTATTGTCATTAAATTAGAAGGAAAAACATAGATTGAAAAATTAAATTTTATTCGAATATGTAGATAAAACCTTTGACAAAAAATAAATACAAAAAAAATATAATACATATGTACATTAATGTTATAACCAAATTTCGGCCCCAGTACCAAAAATGTAAAACAGTTACTGCCCTAATGTACATATGTACGTACTTTTAATTAAATTTAATTAAATCTTTTAACATTGAATGATATCTTAGAAAAAACATATACATTCATACATATTGGTGTCACCAACTTTTTAAGATTCAACAACTCTGGCAACACGAGTATATTTTAATGCGATTTAGTAAAAAAAAATTCAACCTTTTTAGACAAGAAAATATCACTAAAACAACATTTTTTTCTTCATTTATTTCATAAATATTGCGATATGACGAAAAATCCCTACATTTTGTAGATTATAAAAAATCTGTCCGATTTTCCCTACGCTGCTATTTTAGTATCAAAAATACCTACATGTAGGGATCTTCCTCTACTTCTGGCAACACTGACGGTATGTTTATGTCGTTTTGGTAATACAGTGGCGATGTTAATACAGTTTTGCTATGGTTATGTCACGTCTAATTGGACCTTAAGTCAGGTGTTTAATGAAGTGGTAATTATTTTATATGGATAAAGTGTCAACTCAACTCTTGAGAGAATAAAAAATTTTTGATTTTCCATTATGTTGTGTGTAAATTTCTGTAAAACAAATAGTTTTGAGTTATGGTGATGTTGCAGCAAATGAGCGAAATTATTAAAATCAAAATTTTTCTCAAAGATTAAGAATTTTTTTCTCAGTTTTTTGTTGTTGTTTCAAAGAAACCCTGATCTGATTGCTAGAATCTATGACCAGTCGTCTTATTGCAACAGCGTGTCATTAGTCACAGGTGTAATAATTGTAAAAATATACTTAAACATAAATAAATATTTGCCACACACATTCACAGATACAAACTACAAAATACCATGTACATTTATTTATATTGTATATTTAACTGACATCGAACTTGAACTTGACTGATAGAAATTTAAAATAGTTGGGACAGTGTAATTTTATTTCTTTACGTCAGTCTTGTCATATTTTTTTTGTATAAATTAAAAAAAAAAATAAAAAACTAGAAAATAATTAAACAAAAACCAGAGAAAAAAAACTGATTTGCTTTTACTCATGTTATACTAAATAAAAACAAAATTGAATTGAATATTTTTATTGTTAATTTATCTGTATCTACGATTATCAACAAGTATCGAATACGTATTAAACAAAATCAAGTATATAATTAACTAATTAAAGCAGACAATCTTATATTTATTATAAAACCATTCAAATGGAAGTTTTATTTGTTTATCGCTTAAAGCAAAAAAGAAAATGGTGAAATGGTAAAATGGCCACACTTAACAAACATTTGACGCCCTACACGTAACCAATATTTTTATTAAGGCCCATCATATGAAAGTATCATTTCTGAAATTTTCTTTAATTGGCTTTCAAACTTTCATCGTGTCGGCACATCGAATTTTTTTTTATTGAAATTCTATTTTTTATTAACTTTAAAATATTTTTTGTTTTAAGCATTTCTAAACATAAAATAAACTGGGCACGGCGAATTCATAAAAGGTGGCCTTGACAACTGATGTGATTATATTTTTCTCCTAGCATATAATTGCACTAAATTGTGCCAAATTTTTAAATAGATTAAATAATATTTTTCAAAACTGATTTTGATATCCAATGAAGGCATTTTCTACAACGAATTGAGGCGAGTCTACCTGTTATGAATTTGCCGAAATAATGAATGTAAATAAAATGAAAAAAAAAAGTTTAAAGGCACAGCCAGCGAATTAAAAAACATTAAAGAATTTCCAAGCACGTAAAAGTCTGTACGCCATGTTATTCAACCCTCCCCTCTTTAATAAAGTTAAAAAAATCAAAACAAAAATTCTTAAAAATAATGTAAATGGCTGATTAATTTAGTAGTTACGCTTTTTCGAATTGGTGCGTCAAATATTCGTTAAGCGTGAACACACCTTCAGATAAGAAACACGCTAAATTTAATTATAATTTTAATTGACTTTGAAAAATAATAAAAATCCAAATAAATATTCGTAGCTTAATAAAAGATTTATGTAGAAGAAAGTGAACTAAAAAAGAAGGAAACAAGAAAACAAAAATTAATACAATTAAATTAATTAAAATGGAGAAATTGTGATCAATTAATACTGAATAATAAATACCGTAAAATCATTTTGTAGCTGACAGAATACAGATGCCAGCTGGTAGAAAATACATGTATGTGAAAGTTAAATATTTAAAAAATATAACATATCGAAAACAATAATAGTGATAGTAACTAAAAGTGATGAAATAAAATAAAAGATTCAGTGCCATATACATTTTATTTAATTCAATAATTAGTAATTAGTTTATTTAATTTCAATAATTAGTACAGTAGAATCTCATAAATTCGAACCGTCACAAATTCGAACCGTCCAGAAATTAGAACCGGTCATTTCAATGTATTGGAAGTGTTTTTTTTTTTTTTTTTTTGTTTTTATTTCTACTAGGTAAACTTTTTTTATGATTTTGAGCTAAATAGGCGAAAAACCAAATTAAACGCTCTAAAATTAGAACAGGGGTTCTAATTTTTGGATTTTTGATTTTTTTGTATTTTCACTACAAATAATTTTTTTTCGCTCATGAAAATAACAATAAAACGGGGAATCACCGAGTTATTGGTGTTGGTACAATTCGGTCATTTGCGTATGAAATTTGATACGCTTGTACAAATTTGGGTCAGTTGATAACTGAAGGTCAAAGTGTGAAATATAGAAAAAAATGACAAACAAACGTAAAAAATACCTTATCTGTAGATACTAAGGTTAAAATATTGAAAAGACTTAATTAAGGCGTGAGTGGAAATCAAAAAAAAAAAAAAAAAAAAAAAAAAAAAAAAACAAACAAACAAGTATCACTGATTTAATGTTAAAGGCCAATTAAGTACCTAATAATTAAAAAAGTTTTTCTATGAATTTAATATGTTCAATTAATTTAATGTTATTAAATAAAAACTAAAAAAGCTTACACAACTATTAATTATCAATCAATATTTCATTAAAATTTTATCATTTTCTGTAAAAAAAAATGTCCAGAAATTTTAACTTTTCAGAAAATCGAACTGGCCGGTGCACAAAATGGTTCTAATTTGTGAGATTCTACTGTATTGTGGTTATTTTGTTGAACTATTTATGGTTTTTAATCCAAATTTTTAATATTTTTAATTAATTAACCAAAATTAAATTTAATGAACTTAAGCCTAATTAAAAATATTAAAAATTTGGATTAAAAATTTAATTTCTTTTAAATACATATGGGCATTTCCTGGGGTCACGAACGTACGTTCGTACGTTTTGGTATGAAAAAAATATAGAAAACAAAACTTTTCCTAAAATTTTTTTTGCGATTCGATAGCATTTGGGTAGCTCTATGTTTAGTGCAAAAGATGGGTTTCATCGAGTTTAAGTTTTTATAATGATAGTTGTAAACATGTGGTCACGAACGTACGCAAAATAGAAGTCAACTTTGGATGACAGTAGTGAAATGTAAAAATCTGCGTAATGGAACGGAATATTCAAAAGTGGTTAATTTATTTTGAAAGTGTATTAATGTAGGTCTCCATCCAGCATTTACAAAATAAAATATCTCTCTTGGTTTTTGTTAAATTGGCTTATGTACCGGTCGCGAACGTACGGGTCGCGAACGTACGATTTTTCCATATGTTTTTTATTATTATTACCATGCATTTTCCCATAAATATCCTTAAATTTCCTTAAGAAAAAAACTTAATACTCCTTTTATAACTGATTGTAATGGAGAGATTATGAAGAAAGAGTGTAAACATAACATATTTTTTGCATTTAAAATAAGTATATAAAAATGTCTTTAGAAGTAGAAAATATAAGAATATATAAAATTTTCCAGTTTCCAGTGCAATTTCCTCAAGTAAAACAGCTGAGATATGCTATGAAACCATTCTTTTATAACAACATAGACTTTTTTTATAATAATAAACAATAAAAGACAAAGATTATCCACATTTTATTTTTTCATCCTGGTAGACCATTCTGGGGAAATGCCCATATACGTCCTATCTGTATAAGCAATATTATTTTTTTTCTTTATTACCTTTGCGAGCATACGGCCTCCACAAAGCATCTCGATCTTACATGATTTGTTGCAAATGTTCGAAATCGGAGTCTTGAATTCTTAGTAGAAAATTTCACACAGTAACTGTCACCACTCACAGCATTATTATGACCAAATAGTTCTTCATAAAGATTTAGACCCCTTTCGCACATGGCAAAGTTTTGAGTTCGAAGGAGAAAAGGCAAAAAAGGGAGTACAGACTTTGAGGTACTCGCAAAAATTGCTTTGTTCTTCGATCGTCGATTATACATACACATGTTGTATTTGGCTGCATGTTTAATTTGACAAAAAAGATATAAAAGTAGGCTTTCTTCACTCCAAATTCGGCAATTAGCTTTTTGACACATTTTACGTTAAACGCTGATTTTTCTACTGAACTATTTTAAAACATTTCGCACAACTCACGCAATATTTATATAAGAAAATTATGTACCTCATAATAAATCACCCAATACAAGCGAATGCTTTTTTTAGATTCTTGCAAAAATTGTTCTCTTTTTGTCTTCAACTTCTACTTTGAAGACTTTTTATTTCTACACACATATTGATATGTTTTTAAAATTGCTTAATTTGTTTTGATTAAAACTAATTATTTGTTTATATTATTTTTTTAATAACAAAATTAAAAACACGTTTTCTTTTCTTATTAGCAAATACAGAAATTATTTAACTTTTGCTTTTACAAAAATTAACACACAAAACAAATTAAGTGAAGTGAGTTTAACGACCAATTGAAACAAAAATGAAAATAAAAGTAAAAGTAAAAAATATTTTTTTTACAAAAGCAAACAAAAAGGTTGTTTTTGTTAAATTTTTGAGAAAAAAAAAACAAATAAAAAAAGAATAATCATTAATCAAAAGAAGACCATTTTAATGTATTTTAAGAAATAAGGCCAAAACAAAAAAATCTAAATTTTAAATCGTTTAAATCGCAGTTACATTAGGCAATTGTTATCGCAGCAACTTTTTCTGTGCGACCGAATTTAAATAACGAATGAGCAAACAAAACAAGTCGAAGAGTACACTCGCTTGTGTACCGGTTTTAATTCCTCTCTCCCCTCTCGCCTATAAACTAAGAAGCGCAGCGACAAAAATCGCACAATGTAAAAGGGCACTTAGTTATCCAAATACATTTCACACAAATACACCTCATAATGCAATATTATCAAAAATAAAGCTTTTACAAGCAATTTTGCATATTGATACATTTGATTTGATACATTTTTTACCTTTTCCTGTAAAGTTGCAATTATGTGAGTTAGGGCTTTTTTCATTAAGCTAACGAAATATTTTGCACGGGAGTATTTCTTAAATCCGATTACATCTTTATTTATAATCGCGACAGGCAGAAACATTGAGAAATTGATAACCTTGAATGTGCAACATGATGATGATGTTGCTGCTTCTGTCAGAGAAGAGATGATTCTATGACAATTATTTATTTAACTTTAAGACGTTTGCTTTTGATAAATTTAAGATGGTCTTAAATCTAAATTTTTGTGCTAAGAAAAACCTCTAATGACTGCTTTGTTTTCTTGGTCATTAATACGATTATAGTATTTTTTAATATTCAAAATTAAGTTAATAATCTTTTCGATGTGCGAAATAAAGAAATAAGAAAACTTCTTAGAAACGGCATTTTAATTTGGTTAATTTTAAACAAAAACTCAAGAGTTAAGTTTATATTTTTTTTTTTATTTTTATTTATTTACGCAATAAATTTGTGGACTTTTGCTTTTGAAATTTAAGCTAATAAAATAAATCAAATTGAATTTTAATTTATTTGAAGGTTGTTAAAAATAAAATCTAATTCGGCGTAAAACCTTAAAAATGAAAAAGCCTCTTAAATAATAATATTCATCTCAGATATTGATGATTAATTCCTAGAACTTGGAGAAACCATTAAAACTAAGCAACAAAAATGGCTCATCAAATTTTGTATAATCTATGACGTTTAGTTTTTATATTCTTTTGGTTGAATGGTCAAGACAAATGACATCCCCACCCTTTTTAAGTTCTAGCAACTTTAAAATAAGTATAGTCGGTCAAGCCCGAAAGCTGTGAAAAAGATTTACATTTACTAGACTAGGGCCTACTCCAGGTGGATATTTGCCACTGGGTGACAAACAATGCGTTTAGCAACCGCACCCGAGTGTGAGAGCAACCAACACACACAGGTAGCAATTTTAGTGCATAGTTCGGCCAGATTGTACACTCGACTTTGTTTATTTAAGCTGTAGCGTTAACTGTTAAGGAAAAACAGCACCTAGGAATTCTCCCACACGCCGAACTTTGCCACAAGTGGGATGTCAGAACCCTACGTGTCCTTGTTTGAAAACGAAGTTTTTGGTTTTTGTCGTTAAATAGTACACCTCCATCCGATGGTCCAAATTTTCGATGACGCTGAGGCATAATTGAGGTTATATGCCGTTAATGTGCCGAATTATATCATTTTGGGTTTGGAAAAAATACGACCCGAAGATGCCGTAAGCCCATAAACCGCACCAAACAGTCCTTCTTTGCGGGTGCATTGGTTTTTCGCCCAAATGTGACAATTCTGCATATTGACATATCCACTGAGGTGAAAACGTGCCTCATCACTGAAGATGATTTTTTTCGAAAATTTTCATAATAAGCCTGAATAACTTTAACGCGTTGCTCGATTGTGTATCTTTCCATGGTTCAAATTGAGTTAGTCTGAAATTGAGAAATGTCAAATGAAATGCAGAAAAAAACTTGACGTTTAGGTGTGGTTCACATTCAACATCGGCATTTAAAATGTAACCACCCTTTATTAAACATTGAATTCTTATCTTTAACAGAATTTCTCTTAAAATCAGGAAAAACGGCGGTGATTTTTAAAAAAATGTAACGGAGAATCTCCATTGATCTCAATTTCACTCGATTTTAAGAAATAATAAATTGGCTTAAAATGTTTTTCATAACTGGCTGGCACCTCTCACCTCTCTTTTTCTTTTTATTAATAAAATAAAAGTATGAGTTCAAATAGAGATATTTTATTTTTTTTTCCATTGGATAAAATTATTTAAGCTCTTCGAGTAATTCGAACAATTTAAAAACTTTATTCGATTAATCGAGCAATTTTAAAATTCAAAAACCGATTAATTCCTTACTCGAACAAACCCAAAAGTCGAATAATTGGATACTCTACTAGATAAATCAATGTATCTCATATACATTCTTAAAGGGATTTTATGGAGAGGTTTTTAGGGAACCTACGAACAGTGCTAGATTATAAAATTTATCGCCGCCAAGTTTTATGACAATACTAAAATTTATCAGGAAGTTATGGCACTAAAATCTATTTTCAGAAGTGGTATTTGTATGGGCGCTTTGGTCAATCCCGCAAAGAAAACACATTTTTAATGTGGTCCCTATTATCTATAACATTTTTGGAGGCAACCCTTCATGACGACTAATTTTGAAACTAATCAGGGGTTGCATTCTTGACATTAGAAGACGGTGCTTTATGTTTTTTTCTTGTGAATAATGGGGGCTTATTCTGGCAGTCGTGATCGAATACTTTTGCGATTCAAAGACAATTTTATTTCTAATTCTTTCAGTCGATACGAATCGAAAATATTTCACAGCACTGAAAAAATAATTCCGAAATTAAATTTCTTTCGAATCGGAAATGTATTCGGTGACGACTGCCCAGTATTTGAGATTTTACCTTACTAAGTTTTGCAAAAAATAAATTACTTTAGTTTAAATATGTTATTGCAAGCGCAATTTAAATTTATCAGGGCTGGTGCTGCAAATCGAAAACTAAAACGCAAGAATTTTAGAAGTCGTTTTTTAATAAGATTGCTGTAATAAAAGAATTTTATGACAAATATTTCTCTATTAAACAGAATTTTATAACAAAAATTATAAATATTAGAATAAAAGTGCATAATTTATTCATCGCTGAATTGATAAAATTTTGTTTCCACAAAATATTTTTTTTTTTATTTCTCAAGTTATGAAAAGGTTTTGCAATTTTTTTAAATTATAACAATACAAATACATTTAAGACTAATTTAGCAATATTTTTTCTTTTTCGGTTACTTCTAGGGGAAGTTATTAATTACGTTGCGGTGATCTTTTGAGAGTGATCATGAAACAAATATTTTATACGGTCAGCACACATCAATCAAATTTATTTTATTGTTAAATTAAAACAAAACCAACAACACAACAAGGAATTAATTAGAAATTCTAAGGAAAAAGTAATCAACAGCAAAGCAAACTCACCGAATCAAACCATAATTAAAGGAACACAAGCAATATGAGGTTTTTAATATTTTTATTTTTAGCTTTAGGTAAGTTTAGTAAACTGACAAAAAACTGATCATCTTAAATAAATTTAAATAAATCTCTATCCCTTAGTCCTACATTTAGCGTGTGGTCAATACCATTCTTCCAGCGCTACGGCCGGAGTTAGTTTCGAAAATATTTCCCCAAACCACGCAGGCGGCGGTGCGTTGGCCGAATCGCAAAGTGATAACAGACCGCGTCAACGACGCATGTATGCCATGTGTCCGCCTAACTTTCAACGCATTGGCCAAGAGTGCTTTACGTATCCCCAGCAGCACAGCAGCTGGTTAGAGGCTCACTTCTTTTGCAAAGATAAAAATGCCCGTCTAGCAGAACCGGAAAAGTATTCAGATCGAAAATTAAGGGATTTTTTGGTTAAATATGATGCGGCATCGGGAGGTATGTTTTGTAGGACAAGTTTAAGCATTTTTCATTTATAATTTGTTTTTTAGACAAAGATCCCATTTGGATTGGTGCCACTTACGATTATATGAACAACGTGTGGCAATGGAGTATTTCCGGACGTAACTTGACGTATAATGCTTTTAGTAAAAAGTATTACGAGTAAGTAATTTCTTAAGTAGTCAATTACACTGCTTTACAAATTTTTAATTTGGAAAAATACCAAGAACGCCACATGCGTAATTTTTTTTTCTAAGCATTGTTTTTTTTTAGATAACGGTACTTTTGTGTTTTTTGGTGTATGGTCCCACCTTGTGGAGTCCAACCGAAAAGCCCGATCAAGATAAATAGCATATCGTTGGAAAGGTAATTGAATGCCTTTTCAGTCGATATGCTACAAATTTATATTTGAAAAGAAGTGGCTGAGTTATAGCACCTTCAAAATTTGAGTATTTTTTACGTTTTGCTCAAAATTTACGTTATAGTAAAGATCTGGGATGTTGTATTTTTTTTTCGGTGCCCAAGTTCGTGCGGAAAATATCCAAATGACTGAATAATGTATGACTGAGGTTCTATAACTCAGCCACTTCTTATCAGATAGAAATTTGCAGCATATCGACTGAAAAGGCATTCAATTACCTTTTCAACGATATGCTATTATCTCGATCGGACTTTTCGGTTGGGCTCCAAAAGGGTTTAAGTGGGCCCATACACCGAAAAACACAAATTTTTCGTGTTCAGGAGGTCCCAATTAACTTATCTAGGCATGTGGCGTTCTTGGTATTTTTTGGCTGTAAACCAGTGTTATTGATTAATCAGTAATTTATTAGTCCAAAAAATTTCAATTCGGTTTTTTGTTAATCATGGCCTACTTTGCTCCCACATTTATAAAAAACGCTACAAATGAGCTTTACAAAACACCGAATTGTATAAAATACGAGTTAAGGTATGTTCACTTTTAACAAATATTGACGAAATAAATCCGAAAAAAGCATTGCCACTAAATGTATTTACTTTTTTAGTGTTCGAAAATAAAAAGTACATTATTTAGCGTTCGGCTTACACACCCAAGAACGATATACATATATTTTTTTTATTGATTGTGTAGACGAACACAGCCCTTAATACCGCTCATTACTATTTTCAAGAAAGAGCCGGACATTATATAGTGTTCTGTTCTTCGTTAAAAAGCAGTACAATTGTAGTGATACTGTAGACAAACATTACATTTTAATGTTCTAAAATGTTTCTTTTTTTACATTGATAAAGAAATGAGCAAGCAAAAAATTTTAGCTACGACCGCACCACGAACAGCTTGTGTGTGTATTGTGTATATGTTTGTGTAAAATTATTTTGCTGGCTTTTTGGTTTTTTTTCGTATGTGTATATTGTTTTTGTAAAAAATGTTTGGTTTTTTTACCAGCCAAAAAGACGAACATTAATGAGCCGAACCGAACACAATGAAGTTTGAGGATTTAAAAATAAAAGAATGGAATTAAATGTTCTCATCTTTTGTTGAGTTTGATAAAAACAGTAATTTTTTTGTGTTCGAATAATGACTAACAGGAGAGGAACACGTTATTTTTTTTAATGGTTTACTACACAAGCACTATTAGCGTTTGTGTTTTCCAAAAATCTACCGAACCTAACACTAAGAAGCGTTCTTTAGTGTTTTTTTTTTTGAACACTGCTTTTTTTAAATTTCTTTATAATTAATAATTGTTGGTTTTTTTATATTGTACGAGAATGAAATTAATAAACTTTTAAATGTTTTTGAATCTTGTAACCGTTATAAAAAATTAAACCAACGTGTGAAACGTCAGATTTTTGTTAAGTGAGACCATAGCAAAAGAAATCAATGTGTCGATGCCTAGTTTTGTGATAACAGCAAAAATAATTATTTACACGATTTGGAGTTTGGAGGAAAATGTACAGCCATGTTCTAAAAATCGAATTCAAGTGAAATTGAAATCGACGGAGATTTTCGGTTATTTTTTTTTTAATTACCGTAGTTTTTTTTTAAATTACCGTAGATATCCAGATCAAAGTTTAACGAGTATAAAAATTTGCTGAAAAAAAAAATCTATTCTTCTTGCAAACTAAAATCTTTTAAACAAAAAAAAAAATTTTTTGAAATCTGGGGGCAAATCGTCGCATTCGTGATCGAATAAGGTTTCGTATCGAACATGTTGTTGCCTAAATCCGGTTTGATATCGTTTAAATCGAAATTTGCTTAAAAATGCATTGCTTTGAAGTAGAATAAAAACCTATGATTCTTTTAAAATGTTAACAAAACAAGTAAGAGTGCATATGAAACATAATTGATCGACAATCAGAAAGTTTTATGCTTTTATTTCTAGTCATATAAAACTTAATTTGTACAAATTTGAGTAAAGTATCAGGTTAAGTAACAGTTTTAGCTAAACTAAAATTATTTTCGAGAGAGAACTTTATATTGGACCCATTTTAAATTATGGACCAGTCATCACAAAACTCTGTAGAGTGATCTTCACAAAATTTGACAGTATGATTTCTATTCCTGTAACTGTGACGTACTGTGACGTACCACGGCGTACTAAACTGTTTTCCGAGAGTAGGCTTTGGGCATGTGGTAATGCTTGGACCGATCTTCACGAAATTAAGCAGTATGAGTTCTAGTCACGAGTTTTAGAACGAATTTGTGCATTTATGTTAGTTTTTTTTTTAACAAAATAATCAATTTGTTAGGGTGGTGGTTCCACAATCTTATTTCATAACTCTTATCCCACTAAACCGATTTTGTTGGAATTCAATCCCAAACTGCTTAGGATAACTTAAAGCAATTTGACACCAATGTTGGTTTTTTCTTTTGAGTTGCTAGAAAGTGAGCGTGTTTTCTACAAACGGACAGACAGGCGCAAATGGCTAAATCGACTTAGAATTACTCAAGGAGCGAGAATATATGTACTGTATGGGGTCTGAGACGAATAACAAAAAAGTTTAACACAGAATGAAACACTTAGTATACCCTGTTGGAACCGGAAAACTCAAATGAATGTACCAATACATTCATGGAAAATATAGGATTTTAATTAATCACAATAATCCAAAATGCAATTTTTGTTTTGTTTAAAAAAACTTTTAAGTATGTTTACAACAGCTGCTAACCTATCGATGTCGAGTACGGCGATCTCACGATCACGAATGCGACGATTTTGCCCTTATTTTAAAAAAATAATATTATATTTTTCTTAATTGTGAATGTCCCTAATACGGTTTACATAAACAACTCAACTTTAAAACAGTTGGTGGTGAGTTACAAGTTACCATTAAGCTAAAAAGTGTTTGATAAGCTAACAGCGGGTTTATTATCATGGTAACTTTACAAGTGGACTTTAAGAATTTGAAGCTGGCATATTTTCTGCTGAAGATATGGTAACTTCAATAACAGTTTTATGACAAATTAAATTAAGCAAACTTTTTTCAAAAAATACAATTTAACACACAGAAAACCATTTACCATTAAAACCAAAATAAAGAACAAAAAAATTTACTTCTGCTTTCAGTTAAAGAAAAAACAAAAATAAGTCTCTGCCACTGCGTATTTTAAACAACCAAAAGTACTCGTAGATACCGAGTACTTTTAGTTGTCGCAGTATGTATATAAATTACACTTTTCATTTTATCGGAGAGTTGTAATAATGGAGAAAACTTAATAGTCACTTTATCGTTCACGTTAACTATCAGGAACTTTATCAGTAGGGATTGTAAAAATGGCTCTGAAAGAAAAAGGCTTAACAAAAAACGATTTACAAATATCTTGTTGCATGTGATATCCGCATTTGATAAAATAAATAAATAAATAAAGACAGATCTACGAGAACATCTACCATTATTTTTCTAAAACATTGGTTAATCATATATTACAAATTTGAAATATTGTTTCCCTTTGAAACTAGAACAGTCAAAATTTTTTAAAATAAACTCTTTTTTCTTTATAGACATAATCCAAATATGGATAATCAATGTGCCGTTTATGATCCTCAATTGAGATACAGGTAATTTTCATTATTAAAAATTATTTATTTACTTAAATAAATTGTAATTACAGAATTAAAAAAAATCAAATTAAATTTTTAATTCTAAAAAAGTTGATTATGCACGGAAAAACTACACCCTTGATTAAACCCCACCTTAATTTGTTTCCAGTTTAACTTAAAGTCTCTGAGTGGAGACAAACAGGTCGTTCTTGTTTGTCTGCTTTTCGTGCGTTTTGCGTTGTCACCCCGCATTGGTTAGTGGTTCGGCGTCGTATAACTGTACCGAGTTACAGTTTTTGCGGTTTCCACATTAACTATATGCAATCGTGTTTACCCTCAATGTTTTAATGTGTTGTCTGGTGGAGAACCAAAAATAACTCAACGTGACTGGTGGAGAACCATATAAAACTCAGACGTTTTACTGGTGGAGTACCAAGGAAATAACTCAGACGTTTACTGGTGGAGGCCAAAATACTCTGGAGCGGATTCTGGAAGCTCTCGCCTTCCTATACGAAGGTTTAGGTCGAACAAGTACTTCTGGTTGAAGCTCCAAAAACTGTGTGATACCCTGGCAATATTACTCAAGAGAGTTGGCCAAAAAAATTTTTAAATGAAAAAAAAAAGTCTGTTCACTACCTTAAGAAAAAAATATTCTAAAAAATGTATGATTAATTCTGTATAATTAGTGTTCTTAATACACTGTTTGCTAAATCAGAGTTTTCGAAATTAATCGAAGTGTTAATATTTAATTAAATATAAGTTTTAATAATTAGTATTGTGGTTATTTTGTTGAACTATTTATGGTTTTTAATCCAAATTTTCAATAATTTTAATTAGGCTTAAGTTCATTAAATTTAATTTTCATTAAATTATTTTTATGAAGAAAGGAATTTTACAACATGAAAATTAATTAAAATTGTTATTGATAATCTTTCATTCTTGACCGTGGCCGGGGCTCGAACCCGGGCCGGCAGGTTACCATGACATGTTTCGATCGCAACCACTCGATCTCCTCAGATGGATTTGCCGTTTTACACTCGCAGCCATCGACGACTGCTGACGTCAATAGTCAAACATCAATCCTTAAACCAAATTGTATTTTAACCCTTTGGTAGATCGAAGTTTGCTTTTTGAATGATTATCCATTTCAATTGATTTTACATGTTCCTCCTTACTTAAGTTTTAATAATACATATTATTGTTTTGCCTGAACTTTGTGAAGAATAAAACACACATTAATCTTCATAATATGTATCCTACAAAAAGGCAAATTGATGACATATAAAACTTTTAAAAAGCAAGAATTATTTTGCAAAAATGTTAACATTCACTTTGAAACAATATTGAGTAACCCAGAAAATATTTGCAAAAATAAAAATTTTGCTCATTTTACTAATTTAAAAAACTGCAATAACAATAAATATTGTAAAAAAATCGCATATTAAGCAAATATTTTGTACGTGTTAATGTCAACTGGTAACAATTTGTAGTTAAATTAAGGTGTACGTATAATTGACAACGTAAACAAGAAAATTTTATTAAATATTTCTACAATATGTAAATAGAAAGTTACACTTTGACAATTATTACATGTTCATGTAATCATTTACATATTTTCTTACTTACAAATTACAAGAAGAACAATTGAATTGTTTTATAATCTTCGTACGTTGTTGCACTTATTGCAATATCTACAAAACATTCGCAAATTAAAACAAATCAAAACAATTAATCAACTAATTTTATTATTTATAATTTTTATTTTTTTATTTTAACGATTAAGATGGTCGTCACGTACCTGCGTGGATAAACATCGTTTTATTTGCCAACACAAAATGCCTAAGGTTAGTGAAAATAATCGTCATAAGGTCTACCATCGTTGGAATGCTACCTATCCCAATCAATATGCCAATGAGGTGGTTTTGGAAGTCATCGATCACAGAGGAAAAGGAAGGTAAGAAGACATAAAGAAAATTCGTAAATTTTTTTTAATTTTTGCCGGTTGGATAAGGTGGAAAAATTTTTAATTTTGTTAAACGCTCCTTAAAACCCAGTTCTATGTTTGCTTTTCTAAGCTATAAATAAGGAAATACCTAAAGAATATATAAGTTTAGTATCTATAAAAACGTTGTATGTCTTCTTAACTAAAAAGACAATTTTGGATTGTTTAAAATACAAAACATAAGAGAAAACCTCTTCTGAACCATAGTTGGGGGTAGTGCACTAAATATTGATTTAAATCAGCAGTTCACTATCACTAAATAAATAAGCAAGGAATATTAAACGAAATGAAATTTTGTATAACGGTATAATTATTGGCATTAATCATCAAAAAATAAGTTTTTGATTTTAAATTTAGTGCAACAATCAAATGAGTGAAGAAAAAATAAACAGAGGATTGCATTTTTTTTTTTTTTTTTTTTTTTTTTTTTTTTTTTTGTTGTGCAAAATTTTTTAACATCACTATCACTCATGTTTGGTGAGGCTGCAAATTTTCAATTCATCACTCAACATCAACAGAATGATTGCAATATTTTTGCACTATCTGAAACTGCAAAATGAGTGCACTACCCCCATCTATGTTCTGAACGAATATAAATATACATTTTCTGTATTTATTCTTAATAACATTTTAAACAAAATTATTTTTCTTAAAAACACAATTTATGTTGAGAACTGATTCCTGTTTATTTTAATTCAAGTACAAGTATTTTTAATGAACTGTCCACAGTTTAAAAAACTTTTAGAAGTCTGTCTGTTTTTAATTTAAGTCCTCAGCTTCAGTACTTTCCTCAGTATTAGATTTCTCTACAGTATTTTGGTTTTTATCATTATTCGGTTTTGTAGAGACCGCGAGTGCATCTTCCTTAATGTTTTCTTCAGTTTCTAAATATTGATCCCATTTATTTAAACGTTTTTGTATTTCCTGTTCGGTTTCTTCGATTCTGAAAAATTTTAAAATCATTTTAGAAATCTACAAGATTTTGAAAACCCAAAACTCACTTGTATTTAGTTTTGCCATCCCAATGTTCTGCGGTAAGTTGACGTTTTCCAAAAAATCTTCCTTGCATCATTTGTATCACCAAATCGGCTTCTTCTGGGGTAGACATATTAACCTGTGCTACACCTTCCGAGTGACGCTGTAGGACAGATGTTTTGGAACGAATCGTTTTAACATTTTTACAAAGTACTCACATCATAGATTACAACTTTTCTAACTGTGCCACATTTGCTGCACTCCTCCCTAATATCATTTTGATACTCCAGTATCAGCTGCACTTCTTTTTCAAATAAATCTGGATGGAAGAGGTTTTTAATAATGACCGTCTTCTCGTGTTTTGATCTTTCACCGCGCATTTTTTCTGGACGCCAATCGAAAAGTCTGCAAAATTTTACGTTTATAAAAAGCTTCCGTTAAACTTAACGTACTTACTTTTCCTTGATCTTAGCCATTTTCTCTTTGTCCTTCTTTTTTCGTTTGGGTTTCAGAGCCGGATTGTATTCGCCTCTCATTTGAAATTGTGCTTTCTGCACTCGTATCTTTTGGCCTCTTAGATCATATTCGTCGAGGATTTTCAAAGCCAAGTCAACTGATTCGACCTTAAAGATTATTTATTTCGTTAAACATGAGTTAGATTTTATATTTTTTACAAAATAGTAAGACGTGCAGCAAAAAGGCGATAAATAATATTGCAGGCATAATGAACAGAAAAATGTTGATGATAATGTTAATTAAAAAAAAAAACAATGATGGTATAGTTTTATTAGTAATGCACATAAAACATTTTACAAGCTTTTAGTGTTAAGCGATGCCAACAGTACCACATTTAAGAAATTGAATTTTCCCTCTTTTTTTATTTAAAAATTTTGTATGTTCTCTAGCTTTTTTAAGCTCTTTACCACAGCCAAATCGATGACTTTATTATTTTTAGTTTTCTTTTTTTATATTTTAATGTGTATATTGCTTAATTGTTGTTCTTCGAATTTTATTCATTAATTCTTTCATTTCTATTTTCCATGAAAAAACATCTCATAACAAGTCACTCTCTTTGCTTAAGGCATACCATTTTTGCACTCACCTTAAGGTAAATTGTCATTATCTGATATTTAACATTTCACTGCAAAAGCAGTTACTTGGAAACTGAAAAAATATACTTTAAAATCTTAATATATTTCTCTAAATGTTTAAAAAAAAAAGTTAAACCCAATTTATATTAAAATACGTATTCCCTAACACTGCTTTCGATTACTCTTGGAATTTGTTCAATTATCAACACTTCTTTACACATTTTTTTATTATATATTTTTAAGCACTTTTTTATACTCCTTAAAATGATCAGCGGTTTCGATATCTTAACTCCCACTTTTGCAAGTCGTTTCATTCTTGTTTTGCCAATTTATTCCTATTTTTTCCATAGGAGGAATTTTTAACTCTCATATTCTCATTTCTATTTTTAGATACAATCGTCGTGTCATAGCCGAGGGCAGCAATGAAGAAATGATAGTTCCTTCAAGGCCACGTAACCGTCAAAACTCCCGTCGACGCCAACGACCCACATCAGCTAGTCTACCACAAGAAAATGATATCAACTACCAACCCCAACCAAGTGCCCACCCCAACGACATTCAACAGAATTTCACACCTACGAAGCATCCAAAATTTCCCATCACAACTTTTGGGTCTGCCTCTTCGACAAACAGTAATGACAATGAAATTCCAGCTCCTAAAGAATTTGTTAACACCGGGCCGGATAATATGGACAAGAAGTCCCGAAGACGCACTATGCTTGATCGTAAATTGCAAAGGCAAAGGGAGAAGGAATTGAAACGTTTGCAACGCAAAAAGGAAAGACAAGAAAAAATGAGACGTGAAAAGGAAGAACGTATAAAAAGAATGCGTTTGGAAAGGGAACAACAAAGACGCAAAATAAAAGAGGAGAAGCAAAGACAACGTGTCCAACAGCAAAAAGAGTTGGAAGAGTTGCGTCAAAAAGAAAGCGATCAGACTGTAGAAAGACAACAGAGAGAAAAACAACATCAACAGGCAAGACAACAAGAAATTGAAGATTTACGTCGCCAGAAAGATTCTGAGGAGAAGCAGCGTCTGGAAGATCAAGAAGAGGAGCGCAGAAGACAAGCTTATTTACTTACGCTTAAAGAAAAAGAAGAACAGGAAAGAGCCAGAAAAGAAGAAATAAAAAGACTAGATAGGGAGCGTCAAGATAAAGAAGAACAGCGACTAAGAGATGAACGTAAAATTTTAGAAGAACGAAAGCGCAAGGAGTATGAACAGAGATTGAAGCAGGCAGAAGACGAAAGAGCTAGACAACTCGCCGAAGAGCAGGAACGCAAGCGTTTACAAGATGAAGAATATCGCAAAAGACTCGAGGAAGACGAAAAACAAAGACAAGCCGAATTAAGAAGACAGTTAGAAGAGGAGGAAGAACGTTCAAGACTAAAACGTTTGGAGGAAGTGAGAATTGCTGAGGAAAAGGAATTAGCCCGACTAAGAGAAGAACAAAGAAAACGAGCTGAAATACAACGCAAGCGCGAAGAGGAAATAGCTCGACTAGAAGCCGAACAAAGACGTATCGAAGATGAAGAGGCACGTATTAAAGAAGAATTAGAAGATGCTGAACGCCAGGCGAAATTGCAGCACGAAGCTGAAATCAGAAAGGCCGAGGAAGAGGCACGTGCCAAAGAGGAGGAAAGCAAACGTGCTGAAGAACAAGAAGAACGCGAACGACAAGAAAAATTGAGGCAAGCCAAAATTATTGAAGAATCTAGAAATCACGAAAACAAAGAAAATATGACAACGAATCTTAAAAACAGATTGGCGTCACTTTCGCCAGAGTTGCGCAAAGAATTTTTGGAAAAACGCAAACAAAGAAAACGGGAAAAATTGCTAAAAGAAAAAATGCTAAGACAACAACAAGCAGAAAGAACGAATAACGAAGCTTAATTTAATTAAACACGAACTAACTCTTTCGTTTATTTTATATCTATCTCTCTCTCTCAAATTTACACTCTCGCTTATACCAAAAGCAGCAGCTTAGGCAGCAGAAAAAGAGCAAATTTTTTTAATTTGTATACTCTCTTAATTAAGCGACTCTTAAGAGAGCTTTGAAAACAAATATTTTATTATTTCATTAAGAAATAAAATACACTTTCAAAGAAAAACCATAAAAGCAAAATTATATACTCATTGTTTAAAATTTTAATGAAATTTTTAAAGAATTTCTTTTTTAAGTGCACTAGTATTAACACGCCCAAAAAACAACAATAAAAAATAAATGAAAACATGAAAAACATTTTTAGCACTAAGCAATTTTGATAAACAAAATACATAAACTAAATTAAATAAAAGTTAATAAATGAAAAAGATATTCGTTTTACATGGTAACACATTACAGAGGAAACAATCATAAACTAAATGCCAAAATAATTGAGTGTTCTACCAAACACAAATTTACTGTAAATAAACAAACATATCCCTTTTTATTTATTATTAGAAGCAAATAGACAAAAATGCACAGTTATTCAAATGAATAATTAAAATTTCCAAAACCACCAAATACATAAAGAAATCAAATAAAACTGCAGTATAAAACTGAAACGAATATTAACATCTTGAAAACTTTGGGTTTTTTTAACACATCGGCTATGAAAAACTCTTAAGTAGCCATAAATAAAAATAATTATTAAAATATATTGTAATTGCACAAAAAAAACCTTTTTTTTTTGAAAAGAAAAACAATTTTCGCATTAAATTTACGATTTTTATATTGTATTTTATCTGTTTGCATTGACGCCACCAAGTCGTTGATGTTGTCCGCCTATTTTTCGTATTTGTATTTTTTATATTATTTAATTTAAATGAAATCAAATGAAATAAGAAAAAAACCAAGTTACTGTTACAGTTTAAGCTTTAAATATTTTAAATATGTGAGTTAAATTTTTTTATTACCTCAAAATGTAAGTTATTTTTTTATTATTATTATTATTCTAAAATATACTTTTGACCAATTTTGGTTTTTTTAATAAAAAATTCAAAATCTACAAAACATATATAATAGGTTTGTTCCCGTACTTAAAGTTGGGATCCCCATGTTACACAGAGTTACACAATTTTCGAGTACGAAAACGCTTTTTGGGAACAATGGGATCCCAATTTTGAGGACGGGAACAGGCCTATTGTGAAATAATAAATAATTTTTAAATATACATATTAAATAAACTATACAGAAAAAAACCACACTAACTCTAAAATAATATCGAAATAGTCAAAAGAAATCTACTTTTTAAGTACTATTATATACAGTTAAGTAAATAAAAACTAAAACAAAAAAACTAAAAATAATAAAAGATGTTTTACTTTTGGGTTAATTTCTACAGTGACAGCAGTTTTTTTTTTTTTTTTGCAAAAACTTACTGGATGAAAGTTTTTTTTTCGTCGCATTGCAGGTTAACCTTCTATTTAATCACTGTAAATGAAAGTTTTTTTTCCTATTCGAGCCATTTAGTTTACTTAAATATTTAAATGTTTACGCCAATTTCGGGCGAAACGAGTGTTTTTACGAAAGGGAGCCCGATATAAATTATGTAATTATTTGTTAAATTCAATTAAATTAATAATAAAAATATATGGAAAAAAAATGTCTTAATAATCGTTATTAAAAGCTCAATTAATTTGCACAACAATTAATAATAAAACCCAACAATTCCTAAAAAATTCTAAAACACATTATGACATTTAAACGATATTTGAACATCATAGAGTGAATTCCAAAACGTCATTTACAATGCTACCGAACAAAAGTCATGCATTCCTTAACGCAACTATTTAAACATTGACAATGGCATACGTCCCTAAACAACAGTAATCGATGAGCAAACAAATAGGTAATTGTGATTCAATAATTTTGTTGATGCTTTGTTGTCATTTCTTTCACAAAATAAACAAAACAGCACTTTACTTTGTATCGAGCAGTATCACAACCGCATCACTGCATTGTGTTCTGATGTTTTGAAATTCACCCATACTAGCCTAAGTATCACAATATTCCAAGAGATTAAAGAATCAGTCAAAATTTTCAAAACTAACAAAGCAATGCAGCACCAATCACATCCTTAAACTATTTCAAGATAACACTTGATAAAGTTTAGTCTTGTAAGAATCAGGGGATAAATTAAAAGTCCTCAAAAAGCTAGGCAACCAATTTAATAGTCGTGCTACCCTAACACAAAAATATCGATTTAATACTGATGTCAGTCTTGGGATTATATGACCTTTAAAATTCAATAAAGTTCTTAATTTAATTAAATCTTCAAAAGAAAAGCCTAGAAACATACGAAAAAACTTACTGGCATAATCTAAGAGAACACAAAAATCGTACGTATAACCCTACTGAATACTATTCTAACTTTAACTTTCTTTAAAACATATCCGTAGATGCCTGAGTATACCTCTAAGCCACAAAGATATAATGGCATAATGAGATCATGAACAACCTGCTTCTTAACAAAAAAAAGTAATATTAAATTTAAGCGATAACTCATTTATGGGAGCTCAATATGAGTCATATAATTGAGCTTCATATTAACTAAATGTGCTGTTTTCACAACACAAGTGACTGAACTTGTAGTAAAATTTTATTGGAAAACACTAAAAAAAACTGAGTGCTTTTCATATATATTTTACCACACGTTCAGTCACTTCTGTTGTGAAAATAGCACATAAAATAAATTTTAAAAGTAAAATTATAACTTAAAATTAATTAATCTATACTAATATTATAAAGCTGAAAAATTTGTATGTTTGTAAGAGGTAATCTCCGGAACTGCCAGTCCGATTTTAAAAATTTATTCAACAAAATGAACGGACATAGGCTATATAAGGTTCCATTAAAGTGCTTAGATTAGGGTGCAGGGGCGCTAAACCTTCTATTCTAACCTCACTCATATCTCCAAAACAAAGACAGAAAAAATGTAATACTTATCGTTGTTCTTTAGAAAAAAAAGCGGATAGGTGTCTGGTACTTTTTTTAAATTCGTCCCTTTTAGAGAGTTAACGAGTAAAACCTGAATTTTGGTACTTTTTTGTCACCACGTCTTATCTTTTAAACCAATGAACGTAAAAATAAACATTAAATCACGTTCGAAACTTATCTAAAAAATACAAATTCGTTACTTTTTAGAAATTCGAACGTTTAAGAGGTGTAATTCGTAACTATTGTTGGTACTTTTTTTTACAAAGTATTTTCTCCATTCTTTGGCTTATACGTATTAAATGGGCACCCACTACAATATTGAAATTTTTGATACTTCAATGGGGAGAAGAACGTACCCAAAAAGAGGAAATGCGGAAAATTTTATTTCTTTCTTTAGCTTTTTGGTGCAACAACTAGTACTTTTTTTAATCACCGTTAATATTGGACCTAGAAATATAAAATTTATCATGCAATATCCTGAGTGACAAGACTCTATCGGGGGAACTTTTTTGGACTTTAGCTGTTACTTTTTCAATTTTCTGTAACAGTGCTTTTTTGTACTTATTTCTTCTTTAACTGGTACTTTTTTTAATTGCCATTAGTATTGGACCTAGAAACATAAAATTAAACATACAATGTCCTGAGTGAATGAGAATCTGTAAGACGGACTTTTTCCTTTTTTTGTTTTTTTACTGGTACTTATTGAATTTCCGTTAAATTAAACTTGCAATGTCCTGAGTACATACGAATCTGCAAGAAGGGCTTTCTGGTGCTTTTTGCCATTTAACTGGTACTTTTTGAATATCCGTTAATATTTGACCTAGAAACATCAAATTAATCATGCAAGAATCTGAAAAACTTTGTATTTCTCTAACAGGTACTAACTTTCCATAGGGTTCAGGGCCGCTAAACTTCCTATATACAGAATATATTAATTATCGTTTTAAAAGTGATCTATTAAAGCAAAAGTTTTTTTTTTTGTGTCTATTTGTTGGACTTTTAAATACTTCCTTTGTCAACAACGACGTCAAAAACCGACGACAGTACCTGAAAAATCTTTATTAAACTCTCGTGGCTCCCTATTTAAGAGGCAGATTCGAGACACCTCCCTTGCAGGCCTTAATTAAGGAAAAAATTTAAAATAAAATACCTAATCAAAAAGAATCCCTAGAAAATGTTGTCAAAGGATCAAAAGAGCGTAGAATTTGTCATCTCTGTCCCTATAACAAGCTCAGAATGACGAGAAGTACATGGTATATATGCCCGAAAAGCATCTGTTGTGGACATAAAATTGAACTTTGTGTCTCATGCGAAAAAATGGCTAATAACTAAATATTTTTTTTCTTTTGTATTATTTGACTGATTATTTTAAAGGGCTGAAAAAGAAAAAAGTAATTTATGTTTTTCCCTTTTTAGTTTTTGTGGTTTTAAAAAGTTAATTAATTTGAAAAACAAAAAAAGATGTTTATATTCGTATCGAATTTTAGAGAGAAAAAGAATTTTTTTTTTTATTTTTTAATAAAACGCTTAACTAAATCAGATTTTTGTATAGTTTTTACTTTAAAAATCGTTCCGCTAGAATTTATTTTTTAAAAAGTTCGTCGATTCGACGAAGAGTCACCTAAATGTACTAAAATGAAGAGTAACCTTTCAGGGTTAAACCATCCGTATGGAAAGCACATTGTGTATTTTTAATAAAAAAAGAAATAAATATTTTTTTAACTTTTCTGAAAGGTAACGATTTGTTGTTTGTGGTTATTGAACATTTTAGGTGCTAAATTTGTATGTTTTTATATTAATTTTATCAAATGTATTCTGCAAAAAAGTTAACAGTATTTTTTAATTTGTCAGAAGAAATGTCTTCAAAAACTTTAAAAACAGAATATTTGTAGAGCTCTTTTTAGTACCTAGAAGATTTTTATTAGAACCTGATTTAGTATGTAAATTTCTCCCTAAATTTTCTTTTATCAGTATTTCTAAGTCCGGTATACCAACAGCGATGATTAAAGCACTTATACATATATTTACAACGTTAAAAATAGTATTTATACAGGCTTTTTATTTTACTTACAGCCAATTTCACCAAGTTCAGGTAAAACTAACTATTACTTTTACTTGCATTTAACAATATGTTGTTTGACAGTTATAACTGATAGTTAATTATAACTGAACTTGGTAAAATTGGCCGTTACAAGAAAATTAAATTTTGAAAAGTTAGAAAAATATCAACACTAATTAAACCAAACCAAATAAACAAATTAATGAATGACTACCAAGTAATGAGAGTAAGTGAATAAATAAACAATTCATGTGATAAGGCAAATAAAAAAAAAATATTTTAAAATTCGGCCATGTTCTGGAAATCGAAATCGAGTAAAATTGAAATTGGAGGATTTTTTTAGTTAATTTTTTTTTTTTAATGACCTTAGTTTTTCATGATTTTAAGATTAATTCTAGTTAATTTAAGTGGTACTCAAAATATGAAGGGTATAAAACGCAATAATTTTATGTACCTTTAAAAAAGGATCGTTTTGAATATTTGTTCGATTTCAATTTAACTTAAATTCGATTTACAGAACATGGCTGATAACAACATTGATTAAGAAATATGTCAAACATACCTTGATGTAATCACATAAGCCGTCGCCTTTTATTTGACCATCTGATTCGGTATACAATTTTAATTTGTATTTTTGAGTCTGAGGATCACGCATAATCATGCCGCATTTGCCCATAACATCAGCAAATTCATCTAACGTTATGTCCAAAGGTAAATTTGAGACATAAACTTTTGTATTGTGCTCAGGATCTATTTCGAACCATTCTTAAATTGAGAAATAAAATTACAAATTATTAAATATTTTGGGACATTAATGACACACAAGGTTCTTGAAACTTACTTGGTGGCTCTTGTGGTTGTTTACGTTTGAGACCTTGATTGCCACTATCTTTCGAGGCTTCTTCATTTGCCTTGGCCTCCTCTACCATTTCGGCCAATTCCTTTTCTTTTTGCATAGCCGCTTCTTTCTCACGTTTCTCCTTTTCCCTTTCACTTTCACTGGTATTGTCAATGAAACCGTAGCTCATTTGATAGCGAGCCATAAAATCATCATCAATTTTAGGAAACCAGGCATTCTTTTGGACATCCCAGAAGAAAACTGTACCATCTTTGTCTGTGTAAGTGCGTTGGCCATCCTCATCAACGTCATACACAATTTCTTCGAGATTTGCTTGGTCTGTCTTTGCGGGTTCTTTAACTTTTGCAACCCATTCATTTTTTTCTGCATCCCACTTGTAGTGTTCGGTTTCGGTCACTTGTGTCTGTTTGGGTATCCATTTTTGGGTTTTAGTGCACCATTTATAGTGTTCGTTTTCATAAGGATTTGATAAGGTAGTTGCGTCATTTGGTATCCAATTATTTTCTTTAGTACACCATTTGTATTGATAGTTAGTTTTAGGATCAGTGTAAATAGCTGTACCATCTTCGGAGTAGGTTACATGTTCGGCATGTTCATCTTTGGAAAGCTCGTAATTACCTTCCTTCTTCGTTTTGCCTGTAACAATATTTTTATCTTTGGAAACATGCGGTTTTAACTCAACAATTTCTTTTCTTGTTGCTGTTGCCTGTTCAGAGGAGCAAGCGTTATTCTCTTTATCCTTGTCTGCATTGCTATTTTTTACATCAACTGTAGCTTTAGAGGTATGTGAAGAATCTATTTTTTTTGGATTTTCAATTTGTTTCTCTACGGGCTGGTTAATTTTCTGTGTTTCTGTATCAATTTTGGTCTCCATGCTTTCTTCTTCAGTTACAAGAGATTTTTCTTGAACATTTTCTTCTGGCTTTGAAATATCGACACAAAAAGAATCGATTTCATCATCCTTAACTTCTTTAGAAGTTACACCTTTATCCTCTGCTTCATTTGTTATGGATATCTGTTCAACAGATCTTAATTCATCCGCAGGACTTTCGCTCATTTCAAAGACAAAACCTGCGAATAAAGTTAATTAAAAATTAATTTAACAAATATATATTCAAAATATTCCTAATATGGACAGAAAAGAACTAGTGCTATAGGATAATAGCCAAATATGTTTGCAGAGAATTAATAGAATAATATCATTACAGTTTTTGGTTTCGCATCAAGTTGTTAAATCTTCGTGCTTCCTTATTATTTTGAATTGAACTTTTTTGATCTTAAATTGTTGGCTTTCGTATTGAAACAAAAACGATGTGAAAAAGTGTAACACGGCTTAATGACTGAACTATTATTTTTTATGTTGCATAATTTGCAATTTTTAGGTAATAACAACATAATTGACAATTAAAAGTATTAGAGGGTGATGTATAAATTGTAAATTGGCGTGTGTTCACTAAATCATAAATTGCGATTTGTATATGAACGTACATAAGTGTAAACTGTACAAAAAAAGATGAAAAACGTATGTACTTTATAAATTTGACACTTGGCCATGGTGTTGGAGTGCGGAAATCAAACATTTTTCTTTATTATAGTTTAGAAATTCAACTATTTTTCTTATTTTTTGCTTTTGTCCTAAATTTTTTATTCCCTGAAATGAGAAAAATATAGAACAGAACAAGTAAATAAAAATAAATGTGTAAATAAAGGAAACCAAGCCAACGCGAATTATACTTTTTCAATAAGTCAGCAGCAAGAAAGGGAAATAAAAATTGGGTTTAAAAAAATACGTAAAGTGTCATAAAACTCTATTCTGGTATGTTTTATTTTTGGGTTTGAATGCGGAAATGAAAGTCAATTACGGACAAATAAATTACAACTAGAAAAGTTGAAGGTCATTAAAAGCCAACTTATTACACACCGCCAGCGCACAGGCAACAATAAAAAAATTTATATGTATTCTTACTTTTATTTTGTTAAAAGATATTAATCGTTGTTGAATACTAAAATTCATTTCTTTGGGGGTATTAAAATAGTTTGTGATAGCAATTGATACTTTTGTTTTTTTTTTTGCTTCTTTTTTTGTTAGAATTTTTGGTAGAAAAAAGAAATGAGGTTATGATGAATAAATACAGTCATAACTTTCAGATTTTATTTGTTTTTTTAAAGTTCATTGGGTTAATAATTGTCATATTAGGTACTTAAAATAATTGAAGATTAATAAAATAGCAACAAAATTTCAAAAATTTAAATTTTGAATTAGACATTAGAATTTTACACAAATTGGCAGACCAAAGTCGAATTGAACTCGAGAAAATGCAGAACATTCAATTGAATATTTAAAAAATATATAAAAATTTTGTTTGGCAAAAAAATATTGGAAATTTTGGTTTTTTTCTGTGCAAACTTGGTAAAATTTTACAGTGTTTAAAAAAGTTCGTCCCTAACCAAGTTCGTTCTTCTTTCTACCTAACCTACTTTTCGTTTTCTTAAGTAAAGAAAATGTTTATTTCAGCTTGTAAAGTAAATGCTTTGCAGTAATTTATTCATATTTTATTGACTATTAGCACAAAGGAATATACAAACAATAAATAAAACAGTAGTTCAAAAAACTTTGTTCCACTTCCAACCAAACCAATAATGTGCGACCGAACGCACTTTTTCACACCGAACACAAACTTCGGAGATTTTTAAGACCGAACCCGAACTCAAAACCGAAGTTTTTTTATTGAATAGAAAAAAATTCTAGCTTTTGTGATGTGATATTAATAAAAATAAAGAAAAACTTCAAAAAAGTGATGTGATTTTTCTGCATTAATGCCTTGTAAATTGCTTCTTCGGTCGGAATAAAGTTATCCAGCAGCACTAAATAGCTACTAGTGATGCCAAA
Organism: Pollenia griseotomentosa; assembly: GCA_963931875.1. Classification (NCBI taxonomy): domain Eukaryota; kingdom Metazoa; phylum Arthropoda; class Insecta; order Diptera; family Polleniidae; genus Pollenia; species Pollenia griseotomentosa. The sequence continues at coordinate 189,961,969 of OZ007562.1, read as the reverse complement.
CGGGATCGATTTTAACAAATCCCGGGATTCGGGATTTTGGAAATCCCGATCCCGAAATCCCGGGATTTTCGGTATTTCGGGATTCCGGGATTTTCCGGGATTGCGGGATCAATTTGTTTTTTTAAAAAAACAACAACACTTTATTTATTTATGTTTGAATTTTTAAAAAAGAAAACTTAACAAAACAATTCATAAGCAACTTTTTCTTATAAACAAAAGTTAATATTTATATATACATATATATGTATATATATCACTCATTTGCTGCAAGACCGGCATAACTCAAAAAATGAAATTTTGGAGTTAGAGATGCAGAATTGTTCGCTTTATTTTCTTTATATTGTGTATTAAATTCATCTTTATATCTTTTATACTTTTCCAATTTAAAGAGAATGTGTCTTAATTTTTTCTAAGTAGTTAAAGCAAATCAAAAACATTAAATGCGTTTATCTCGAAATGGATTTTTTTTAGTTATGCCGGTCTTGCAGCAAATGAGCGATATATATTTTTTTATTTTTAAAAAAGAAAACTGAACAAAACAATTCATTTTATATAAAAATTTTATTATTTCGATATTTCTTTTTGTGCGACAATAACAATTTTACGCTTAGAGCGTTTAAAACAAAATATTATTTAAGATACATGTTAAAAAAAAATTTTTTATTGCATACTGGAGCGAATTAAAAATGTGAATTTTGAAAAAACATAAAAAAATCACATTGTTTTCAAGTAGCTCAGTTAATCTTTATCCGACCGACACGGTATAGATATGTGCTAAAAGAGATATCTATGCAAAATGTTAAATCTTGTACAATTCAGTTAAACAGTTCTCGAGATTTTTCGAAATACCTAAAACAACTGCAGAAAAATACGATTTTCGCGTATATCTCGAAAACGCTGCTGGGGAAAATAAATGAATGCCATATTCGTGTTCAGCAGCACCAATTTAGCTTAGAAAATATCTCATTTTTGAGGTTCATTTTTTTTTGTGGCATAGTGTAATTGGCAGATGAGTGCTTTGGTTGGCTTTGCGACAGAATAGAAAACAAATGAGACATTGAGAAAACCGAATTTCTTTAATGTGCAGTTTTTCGTTGGGAAAAAAGAAAATCGGGTAATGAGACAACGGCCATCAAACAATGAATAATTAGAATGTATAAAAATTCAATTAAACGAATATTTTTATACATATACAAATTTTTGATACACAAAAGTTGTTAAATTGAAAAATTTGTCAGTCCCGAAAAAACCCCGGATTTCGGGATTCGGGATTTCCCGTTTGGCATCCCTAATAGCTACCCACTAGTAACGCTCCTCGGTGGTACATTTTGGCTACTGCTTGGAACTGTAAAAATGGACTACTATCCCAGTATTCGTGTACATACATTTGAGTTTCTAGAACTTAAAGCGTCTGTCAAAAAAATACTAATTTCTTTATCAATAACATTTTTATGCTCTTCTTTCTGTACACTCAAAATATTATGTAGTTAAATTCAAACGAAAATTCATTTTATATAACTTAAAATTCATTTAAAAAACGGATCATTTACATTTCATTTAAAACAAATGATTTTTACATTCATTTTTAAATTTTTTATTAATTAAACATCACATTCCTTAAAATTGAATAGTTTTTACTTTTAAAAATATATTTAAACTGACAAAAATCAAACTACATAACAAAATAAATACGGAAAAACATTATTTTTTGGTAGTTTGTTTTTTGAACAACAAACATAAATGTTAAAAAATAAAAGTATTCGTAAAATAACTATATTTTTATTCAATTTTATTAGTACGGAAAACGAATTTAATAACCCACAATCAGTTACTGTAATAATTTTATGAGTGTATCTTCTAAATGTTCTTGTTCTTTCCATTAAGATAAATGTTTTGTGCTTTTTGGTTTATTTGTACAATTTTCTATCTCTTTATTGTGTTTCCAAAGCAATGGAGTTATCATTAAGAAATTGTATACCATGCGGCAAACAGTTACCACCGTGGTCATCCACGATGTGGTTTTGTTCGTCGAAAATTTTATTGAACTCCAAAATTTAACCGAATATAGCTTTTCACCGAACGTTCTTTCGAACCCTACAAACCATTATAATATCACAATTCGTGTTGTCTAGAATTGAAATTTTTTTTTATACATTTTTTGACACATTAGATTTACATATGTAAATCGAAAACCAATCTGTAAATTTACTTGTTGACAACGACAACAAAAGCGGGAAGTAATTGTCAAATAACAATTCTTAAGTAAAATTTCAAAAGGTTAATTGAACTTTTGTATACCAAATTCAAAGTAAAGAAAACGAACACTTAAGAAAATTTAAATGTATTGCAAAATGGAAAAAATATTTATGAGGGTCTCTGGGTGCGTGTAAGTAATATTTAAAAGTAGAAATTATTCATACGTCCTACTGGACACAACTGCGATTATGTAATCATATTTATTTCCAAAACGGAATTATTTAAAAGTAAAAATCTAAAACAAGTTTTACTTTTAGTTCAGTTTTACAGACCAATCTAATAGTAATGAAGTTTAACATTTTTTACTTTATTTGATTTTGTAATTTGCATTAGTTTAAAATTACATTAAACTTAAAGAATTATTTACTAAATATGACTTGAACCAAGAAAATTTTGCATCATTCTCGTCCGAGCCAAAAATTACTTGATTTAAGCAAAATTTTTCATAATTTAAGAAAAAATTTATTTAATACGAACGAAACAAGAGTTTAAAATCAAGAAATTATTTTGGACTTCTCGTTTTAAGAAAATTTCTTCCGTGTATGCCCGAAATAATTTTTAAAAGTGTATTAATCTTTCAAATAAAAAATCTTTTGATTAATTTATAATGTTTTGTTATTTTTACAATTTCCAATTCAATCGGGCTTGGAATGTAAAAATTGGCTTCATTTTAAAAGTTTGGGTAACTCTGTTTCTATTTTTAAAGCCTGTGAAATGTTTCAGATTTTCTATTTGAAAATTTAAACTTTAAAAATATGTCGTTTATTTTTATTTCTTTTTGTTACGTTTGCAACGACACTACAAAAAAAAATGTAACTAAAATTGTTAAAAAAAAAGAAACAAATGAAGAATAATGTCAACTTAGCAAAACAAAAGCAACAACCAAATCAAAGGAATAATAGACCACTTACTAGGTCAGTAGACCCATTAAACAAAATACAAAAATTGCAACGATAATAGAAAAATAATTTTAAATTTATACCAAAATGGAAAATAAAAACAAAAATACACACACAGCATAGAGAGTAATAAGTTCGTTAAGAGAAATTTGCATTTACTTAAGGCTACTTTAAACTATCACACAGGTCTTACGTGTTTAGAGGAAAATACAACACTGTCATGATAAGTTGTTATTGTTTTTGAAAATAATAATTTGATCAGGGAAGCATTTTCGTCAAAATACGTAGGACTTGTGTGATAGTGTAAGTCACCCTTTAATATGTATTTTGTTTATTGTTATTGTTGTACTTTTGCTTTGTATGTATTTTAAATTCAAGTTGTTGCACTTGATGACTGAACGAAAAAAATATTAAAAAAAGCCGATTGCAAAAACCTTAAAACAACAAGAGTTAAAAGTAATATTTGCAAAGTGGTAAAGTATGGGTTAAATCGGCCCACCACAACCAAAAACCATGAAATGTTGTTGTAGTTGTATGATATTTGTAGTGGTAATTGAAGTTGTATCAGTATAACAAAAATGCAAAATTTGTAGGACAATGTCCTGTAAATAAGACTAAGCAAAAACTTTTTATTTGCATACAAAAATTTATGAGACCACAAAAGAAAGAAAACACACATACCGACAAATATACAGAATATTTTAAATACACACACAAAGTTAAAGTGTTATAAATTAAGATAGTTTTCTTGATTTTAGTTTGTGTGTGTATGTCTAATTAAAACGTGATACGAGTACCTTTTTGCTACCTTTGCTTGAAATATTTTGGGATATTGAATAGCAAACATTCGAGGATTTAATATTTTGTATTAACTAATTTAAATTTTTCCAATTGTCTGTAAGAAAAAATGTTCTACAGATATAAACAAATAAACTTAACATTTAAGTATTAAAATTATAGAATTATTTAAGAATTTAAATTTTAAACGATTTTTTTTTTTTTGTTTCTGTGCTTTAAACTAAGATGAACACAAATGTTCTGGATAAACATGATTACCACATGCCATTTGGCCTGACCTCACGGTAATCTTAAAACAGGGGGAGACAACAACTCCTACATAAAGGTGGCAATTTGAGTACATGGCGGTTACGAGCAAAAATCAACCTAGAATTTTTAAGACATCTCTGCCCGCGATTTGAGCTTAAGCCCCAAATGATCCATTGGAGAACCATTTTTCCCAAGAGTGCAACGCAGCCGTAAAACGTTTCTAGGGGGGACGGACTAAGATGTGCACTCATTAGAGTTGTGTCGTTCCGGAACGACCTAGTTCCATTGAACGATTCCCTAAAAGGAACGGTGCGGACTTTTTCAACAGTTCCTTTTTTATCGTTCCTCGTTCCGCAATTGCAATCCGTTGAATCACCACATGTATTTCTGTAGGTTAATTTTTTGTGTGTTGATTAGTGTTGCCGACTTTTGTGTATTTAGATCGTGACACATAAAAGATTTCTTATTAAATCAATTACTGATGTGATTCAAAGCAATATATTTTAGCAATATACCACTCGTTCACCACCAGCTACGGCATTACGCGCAGATTAAAACCGGATTAAAACAGTTGTTATTTTTTACAAACATTTAAGAAATTATATAATTATTATTAATGTACTCGTTACGCCACAACATGACAACAAACAATAACAAATATATATTTAATAACGTTTTTACGAACGACAAAGAAGTTTTATCGTTCCTCGTTCATTCATTGTTCAAAGTAAAAAACAGGAACGATGAACGAAAGGAACGACCTAGTTCCTTTGATCTAACGGATCGGTCGGAACGATTCCACAAAAGGAACGATTTTGCCCAACTCTAGCACTCATATTAATAATACTATTTCGAAAAGATATATAAAATTTGCTTTAAAAAAACATAATTAAGTTCTGCAAAAAGCCTTTTTAGTTTGAAACATGACTTAAGTTTAAACGGAGCGCCTTTAAGGAGTTCCATAATTGCCATCACCGTTAAAATTACAATATTTGCAATTTTGTTATAGCATAGCATTAGGCGTACTTTTCCTGATTAGGCGTACTTTTCTTTAAATTGATGAAAGCTAGAGCACCAATAATGTGAAATAATTTATTTAATAACCCTCGTTTTATCATAAGCCGATTATCTTTTTTCCCAACGAAAAACTGCAGGTTTTCTCAATGTCGCATTTGCTTCTATTTTTTTGCCAAGCTAACCCGCCCTCATTTGCAAATTATTTAGTAGCCGTTCAACCAGCTGCCTTCCAACTTTTACATGTACATATTTCGAGAGGTGTTGCCAACTGAAAATAATGTTTTTGTCGGTATATTGAGAAAAGCAAAATTGGTAACGGACAAGTCTAAAATGTATGCCGATACTAAGTAAAAGGGAGTTTGTCGATACATTGAGTAAACGGCCATTATAATTACCCAACAAACACGAAGTTAAATCTTTGATATGAAATGAATTTATCATTTGACATCAAACACAATTCTCAAATGTTTTTCAAATGTTTGATTTTAACATTTAAATTCAAATTGATAATGATTTGAAAATTAACATTCGACATCAATCGTTTTATCAATTTAATGTCAAATTAGTATCAAATGTTAAATTAAAATCAAAACTAAACTTGGTCATACTAAAGCGATAAATAAATGTAAGCATTAAAAATTACGATTTAATTTAAATTTTTACTTCGTGGTTAAATGTGTTTTACAAGTGAACGATTTATTTCTTGTTAAAAATAAATATTGATTTAAGTAATTACAATGATAAAGAATACGAATTTGAAAAAATAAAACGGGAAGTGAAGAAATTATAAGTTTATTGTACGATCGCGGTGATCCTCCTAAAAATAAAAGCGAGCCAATTATTTCGACTTTGGAAGATTTAGAGGACGGAAAAAACGCTATTTCATCTTTTTGCTGTGGTGCCGAATGTTTATCTCACAATTTATTTAAATAAATAATGAATTTAAATTAAAAAAATTAAAATCTTTTTATTTATGTTCCACATTTGAGAATTACGTTTGAAAGCAAGTTGAAAATAAAGTTATTTTTCAATTTAAAAATAATTTCCCCTTTTGGTTGAGAATGCTATGATTTTTAAATGATTTTCAAATCATTATCAAACGTTTGTCGTTTGAGAAAACGTTTGATTTCAAATCATTATCAATTTGAAATCAAACCTCCGTGTTTGTTGGGTATAAACAAAACTCAATATTGTTAAAATATTCTCATATTTCTTTCAATTTAATTAATCGCCATTAATACAAGTTTTAATTTTCGAGTAACTTGGTGGCCACACGATCAAGTTTTGCCTTTCAATTCCTTTCAATTCCTTTCAATTTGGAATACACTCTCACTTTTTTACTAACACACACACACTTTTTAAATTAACCACGATATTGCTTTCAATTTCACCTCTTCATTGCTTGGCAATTTTACTTTCAATGTAAAAGACTATCAAGAACAACCTGATCGTGTGGCCGCAGGGTAAAGCAAAGCATTAAATTGGAAAAAAAACGCTAAAATTAAAACGGTTAAACATTAATTTTTATTTTAAGTTTACAAAAATTTCTAAAAACGATGAAGCCATATGGGATGTCAAATTTGTTACTGTATTATTAGTCATTTCTATAACACACTGCATTCACACTATCGCACTTTAACGTATTGCTTGAGGTTTTTGACGAGTCTTAATACAAATTCTTTTATTCTGAGACGTCCTTTAGTACTGAAACTACTAGTACAGGGCGGCGCAGTATGAGCTATATGGTTTAAATTTTTTATAACTTTCTAATTACTATTTTTTCTTTGTTTCTTGTTTCAGCATGTTGTTAAGAATACTTGGGAATTCATTATGAAAAACTATACAATCATACGCAAAAAAATTAGACCCGAAGTTTTGCAAGGCAGAAAATGGACTTCAATTACACAATATCATTTTTCAAAGCTAATGGAAAAAAATTCCGCAATAATATATTGTATTTAAAAAAGTAATAATAATCGCATAAAATTAAAAAAGTAATAATAATCGTATAAATATAAAAACCATTTAAGCAATATATGGGCATTTCCACAGAAATGTCAACCGCAGCCAAATAATTCAAAGTCTATAAAAGTATGTTGTTTTAACATATTTTTATAGGGAATCTATCAACTCTCAATTATTTAAACAAATTTTACATTTATTCATAACACACTTTGAAATATTCAAATGCAAAGTCGAACAAGTGAAAAAGTTCTGTTTTGAACATTTCTATTGCACGTTTTGTTTTGCTAAATGATCTTAATGAGAAACATTATGCATTGACAATTGCTTTTTAAATCTCAGTTTATATTCAAACAATAAAGAAAAAATGTAAACGGAAGGATGCGATTGCCAGTTACGGCAAATTTTTTCTTTGCTTTACCGTATATTTCGATGTAGCGTGCGACATTGAAAAATAACATTTGTTATCAGTGCGTCGAGGGTATTTGGACAATGCGTTTCAAATATTAGTAACAAACAGAAATTTTTATTGCAAATTTAATTAAAAGAATTTTGCTGGAAAATAATCAGTGCTTTTTTCTTGGTACTTATTTTAAGTTTGTAGCGTGCGACATCGTAAGTGTAAAATGCATAAATTCAAAAAATTTGTTTCCCTAAAATATCTTTATTTGCGATGGCCAACAACTACAAGCATCAAGGACAGCTTATTCCATTAAAAAAAACTTCATGTGAGACTAGCAATACTATTTTCAGTTAAGATAGTTTTTGTTCTATATTTGTATTTTTCAATAATTAGTATTGTGGTTATTAATTTTCATGTTGTAAAATTCCTTTCATAAAAATAATTTAATGAAAATTAAGTTTGATGAACTTAAGCCTAATTAAAAATATTAAAAATTGGGATTTGTATCTTTCTTTATAATTTTATAACTTTTGTTGAGAAAATGAATATATTGAATGAATTTAAAATAATGTAGAGTCATCTTACGCATGCCTAATTACATAAAAAGTAAAAACATAAACATAAAAGTATGATGGAGCAAAATGTCGCATGCAACATGTAGCGTGCGACAGTGATTATAATTAAATAAAAAATAAACTACACAATATTTTTGAATTAAATAAAAACCATTATTAAGATACATCAATGCATAATATTTTAAAATTAGTCGCATTAAAATATTTTATCAGGTTTCGCTGAAATCAGTGTTTGAACTGTTTGCCGTAAAAGCAACTTCTGTTTTTGTCGCATGCAAATGCCTTGGGTTTTTTTAATTTTCTTGAAAACGAACAATTGCTCAAAATCAACCTAAGCACAAATTATAGTGCTAATCAAAAGCTATAAGTTTCGCATTTTGACAAAATAAAATTAATGTTTTGGTACATGTTTTTTTTCACTTTTAAGGCGTACGAATGTCGCATTCGACATTGGAGAAATGCCCATATGTTGCTCATTCCGCGCCACCCTGTATTTTGGTAAAATTAAAATAAGCAGTATGTTGTGGTAGATTCGAATATGTATTTGTTGAACTATTTTTAATTATTTAAGGGGGTTTTTCGCAGAGTTTTTTACTTTATGGGAAAGCGACAATAAAAATAACAAAATAATTTTTAAGTTTTCTTTTTTAAATATTAAAGAGTTTTGGTAACCTAAAATTATATTTTAAATTTAAAATTTGTCTTTGATCTACTAGAACGCACGCATGTCCAGAAATGTTAGAAAATTTTGTAAAAAGTATATATATATTTCATTAAATTATTAATTATTACCAGGGCAAGTTTTTTATGGCATATGCAATTTTTTGCCATTTTTGACAATTCTTCAATTATTTCGTTAAAAAGCCATTTTTTGTCCAGCTTGCCATAAAAACTTAATAAAATAAATGTTTCTTAAATAAAAACATGTTTCTTTTTGCCATTTTGTGAAATTTTTTTACTTTTTGGTGCCATTTTACCAGCAATTTATAACCATTCTTCGTGCCATTTTAAACTTGCCCTGATTTTTACAATAAAGAGCCCACAATGCAGCGTTTCGAGTTAACATAATTTTCTGAGTAATTGAAATAATTAAGTCAAAGGCCCGTTTTCACAACATACCAATAGCTAAAAGTAGACTTTAACCGGCCTTATAAAAAGTGTTCCAATATTAAAACTTTACTTTAACCTAAAGTGAGTTATAAAGTTAATTAAGGTTAATCCTACCTGGAAGGTTAAAGTAAAGTTGTAGTAATGGAAAACTTTTTATACGGCCGATAAATTCCTACCTTTAGCTATCGGTAAGTTGTAAAAACGGGCCTAAATATATTGAAAATTAAAATTTTTTGTAAAATTTTACAATTTAAATACAAATTAGGCAAAACGATTTACTAAAAAAAATCTATCGGGGAATAACGCATTTATTTCATAAAAAAGTTAAAAACGATTGCATTTCCCGGGAATCCCAAGCAGGGTTGTCAGATTGATTTTGACCTTTTTCGCCAAATTCAATGTCAAAAATCGCCAAAGTTTTTGACAATAAAATACATATTTTTAGAATTATTAAAAATATTTTTTTATAAATTCTAAAAAAAAAAAATTGTTCAGTATCACTAAAATACGCCAAAAATTTTAAACAAAGTCGCCATAATATATGTTTTGTTTAATATTTATTTAGAACACAGTAAAAATAGTTAGTGAACACAAAAGAGGTACAATGTTTACTATAAAATAGTTTATAGTAGTCTACTTAAAGCAACAAAAAAAGAATTTTTGCAGTTAGTATTAAACAAATATTGGATATACATTTGTATATATGTAAGTTGCAGTTATCTAAAACGCTTCACTGGCAAGACTCCCTGTTTGTCTCTTTTTCGGAATACATTGTAAGAGAATTATATTTATTAAATGAAGGTACAAAAGAAGTGCAACCCTGCAAACAAATGGAAGATATCCCCTAAGGCAATAGCTTAGCAATATCCCCAAATTTTCATCTAAAAGAAAATAATCAAAGTAATTTTTTATTTTCTAAGCAAAAAATTTTATAATATATTTGTACGTCATAAATACAAAATTTTAAATTATAAAATCTAAAATATTCTGCAAAAGGTAAATATGTACAAATATAAAATAAAATAAATCTGTTAAATATAAATCTTTTTCCTTTTTAACTTAATCAAGATATTACTCCACCCTCATAATGGATGCAATTTTAAAGGAATTGGTTGGAACATATGGTGGAAACTACATAATTATTTCAGTTTTCTTAATTTAATTATAAAATATATTTTTTGTAAGCATAATTTATATATATTTTTTTTTTATTTAAGTAATTAAAAATATGATATTCAATAAAAAGCTGTTCTTATTTTTACAAAAGTAATTTTTTTTTTAAATGCAAACTCTTCTTTTTATCATTCCAATGATATTTTGGCGATATCTTTCTATTTTCTTATTAGTGCTTATCTGGCAATATTGCTTGCTTATCATCTAGAAGAATCGCTTTCGTATTGCTTAGGAGTATTGCTATCGAGACACGTTTCTTCCCGAAGGAAGTATCTTCCGCAATACGAAATCGATTATTGCCGCAATAATATTTTTCATCCAGGCAATACGTTTGGCAATACATATGGAGTATTTCTGTGTTTGCTGGGAATATATACTATTCACATTCTTATAATTTAAACCTAACGCGCCTAGAAGTTCGTAATGCATTCTACTTCGAAGGCGAGTTTTTGTAGAGTTCATAATTTCAACACAGGCAATACTTGTTGCAATTACCAGCATATAAAGTACAGCCAAAGCAAGTTCCTTTAAATGAACGTACCTGCCTTATCCATGTAGCTATAAAATTTTGGGCTAAACCTTTATATACATATATATATTAGATGAAATATCGTTTTTAAAACCCTCTTTACAATTAACAAACGCTAATTTTTTCGAGTTTGTTTCGTAAACATCAAAATGCACGTTAGAATTCATAAAAATCTTAAACAACAACGTTTTTTATCTATGGTAATAAATTGCCACATACATATAATGGAAAATGTTCATAGACTTTAAATATTGTCATGTTCTAAGGCATTATATTTATGGATTCTTTCAAGAGCACTTTTAAAAACGACAAACAATTTTCTCGAAGATTTTTATTATCTTCGTCATCCATTTGAATGCCTAAAATTTCATACATAAAAATTCTGGAATAAAAGTAAAATTTTTTCTTCTTATTGATTATTACGAATTTTAAAAAAAATATCTAGCTCATCAAAAATAGCCAACAAAATCGCCAACTATTTGTTTAAATCGCCAAAAAGTCGCCATGTCGCCAAATCAAAAATTAGGTCGCCAAACAAGTTTGAAAATCGCCACGTTTGGCGAGAAATCGCCACATCTGACAACCCTGATCCCAAGGTGGTAATGCCGGGAAAACAAACTCTAGTTATTAACTCATTTCGTAGTTTGTATTTTTCAAATTAATTTCTTTAAGTTTGTTAAATTCTTTGAAGAGTGTTTTCTTTTTTTGGTTTTGGTGACATAAAGTCATGAATAAAAAAATGTGTTTGTTTTTAGTTGGCGGAATATATTAAATATGCAAATTTCAAAGGAAATCGTGCAAAGTAAAAATTGTGCGTTTTCGTTTTTTATTAGTATTGTATTTTATTTAAAATGTTTTTTTCTATTATATTAGGAACTAAAGCATAGCATTAAAACTATTTGTATTACAACTTTGGAAAGAAAAAGTTAATTTTAATATACACATTCGAGACTAGATTCTTGTTAAGGGATTAGATTTTGTATGTATGTACTGGTATTATCAAATGTCAAAAAATAATGAAATTAACATACAAATCTTTGCATTTATAAAAGTCATATTCACTCATTGTTATTCCTTATAATCCTTATAAGAAATTCAGAGAAATTGGAAAATAAAAAGAAAATCTAGAATTGAATTTGCACATGTCATTAATTAAGTGGCACACATTAAAATTTTGTCAAAATCTTGTTTGGTGGTATAACTTACAAATGCGAGATTCACAACTTTTATTACATTTTAATTAGTAAACACAAGTGTTGATTTTGGCATGAAAGGTAAAGGCCGCTTAGGTCAGCCACGACGATTGTTGTCAAATTCAAGAAAATTGCAAAATCTGTAGGGGCCAATCAAATCATTAGGCCACAATTTAAAACCATTTTATGGAAATTTACAGACACACAAGGACATGGTACTTTGATTCAAAGAGTAGACTCTACTACAAGCAGGCATCAGAAATTAAGAATCGAAAACTTAAAATTTAAGTTTTTCATTCGAAAAATTCAAAACTCATGCGTACAAAATAATTTTTTTTTTCTATCAGTTAAAAAAAAATTAAGAAACAAAAAAAAAGATATTTATTTTTGAAGTACAATATGCATTTTGTACATGAAAAAATATTTATCATTGGTGTTCAAAATATATTTTCATCTGTACAAAAAAAAAAAAAAAAATATTTTGTTTGAATTGTTCTTTAGAGTTAAAAAACAATAAAGTTTTAAAAAAAACGTTTTAAAGAAAAATATTTTTTTTTTGTTTTTAGAAACTTACATTGAGAACTCAAATTTTGTAGTTTAAATTGTGATTTTTAATTAAATTTATAATCACACCTATTATGAAAATGCAAATTTAAAAGAAGTTATGGGCACAAACTTTATTAGTAAATTAAACGTCGCAAAAATTCGCAAAAGTTTGCTAAAATAGCGAAAATGTTTAATTTGCGACGGTTGCCTCAAAGAGCAGCAAAGCTATGCAAATATTGCAAAAATTCGTAAAAGTTTGCAAAAATAGCGAAAATTTGCGAAAATTTTTATTATTTCAAACTATACATAAAATTGATTGGAAGTCCTTAAAACTATAAGGAATGGCAAAAATGCGGTAAAAATTGCAAAATTAGCGGAAATTCGCAAAAATTTGCTAACAGCAGCATGATAGCAGAGTCTACTATTTATTATAAATCGTTAAAGCTGTAAAGAACCAGAAACTTACAGGAAAAAATCGCTTCTATCGCGAACATGGCAAAAATTCACGAAAAAAATTAACATCAGAAACAAACTCTAAAATTTATTTGAAATCGCTAAATCGGTTTAAAAAAAACAATAAAAATAGCTTAACAGCGCAAAAAAATAATATACATATCTTTATAATCTTATCTCATAATTTTTACCTTTGTCATATTCAATTTTCAACGAAACATTTAAAATTTAAAATCACTTATTGGTTTTCTAATTTGCCGGATATTTTTTCATTCCCGGGAGAACATACCATTTTTCTTTTACTAGCAGGAATTATTAAATGTTATTGGCAATAAATAGCCATGTTATGCAATAAAATGTGATTAACCAGTTAAAACTGAATCGTTTTAAATCTTCGGAATATATTTCAGAAATTCGAGTTCAGATGATCTCATGATCTTCAAACGATCTCAAAAGATTTCAGAAAACAAATTGTGGTAAAAAATTATTCACATTAATTTATTTGAAGCATTTGCTTGAAAAACAGAAGTAAGGAAGAAACATGTAAATCAATTAAAATAGAAAATAATTCAAAGCAAATTTCGATCTTCCAAAGTTAAAATACCATTTGGTTTAAAGATTGAAGTTTGACTACTGACTGCCAGCCGTCGTCAATGGCGGTGAGTGTTAAGCGGCAAACCCCTCTGAAGAGATTGAGTGGTTGCAATCGAAACAGGTAGCGGCAACCTGTCCGTGAAAGCCTGTGTTTGGTTCCCAGCTCAGCCAAGAATGAAAAATTATCAATAAATTGTAATTAATTTCATGTTGTGTTGTGTTGTATGTGTGTTGTGTTGTATAATATGGCCCTATGTTCCAACTGGGAATTTTAAAGGACTAAATATATATAATTTCATGTTGTAAAATTCCTTTCTTCATAAAATTAATTTAATAAAAATTAAATTTGATGAACTTTAGCCTAATAACCATGAAATTGAAATATTTGATATTTCTGTTTCATAGTGTTAAACATTTTGTAAAGATTTTTAAGGACAATTAGTGCAACATTATGCCTTCGCCCCAAAGTAAGTGAAATGGTTTTTAAATTTTTCCAAAATATATGTTTTCCTTGCAAAAATGTTTCTTGATATCGAGTTCCTGGTGTAATTATGACACCTGACTGTTGCGCTTGTAGTAGATTTTACTATAGAGCATCGCACTAAGAAAGTTTGACAGAGGGAGTTCGCCCTGCGAACTGTCAAGCTTTTGAAACTTACTAATCGGTATCGCGCACGCTCTGACCGGTGCTCAGTAGGTCAAATTCGGATGCTCTGCTGGGCAAGAGTAAGGCCTGCGTCAGGACCATGATAGGTATTATCACGGGTCACTGATAGGCAGGATGGCGGTGATAATTGAATCTGACTTGTCGGATATATGTAGGCTGTGTGAGGACCCGGAGGAGTTGGAGGCAGTTGAGCACATTCTGCGCCACTGTCCGAGGCTACAGAACAGCAGGCTGAGGTGGCTAGGTAGCAGATTCCTGTGCGAATTGGGAGATGTGTCGAGCTACGGGCTCGAGGATCCTACGGAATTCGTAATGGGAATGACCTGGTTGCGCGGCAGTAGACGGGGGACTGGACACTTGTTAGGCAGTTTTTCTGGTTTGGTAGGGTTGTTTTTGCTTGCGCGGTCCAAATTTTTGTCTTCCACTACTTTCTCTTCTTCCTGTGGCTTTACCCTTACTTCTCCTTTTCTTTTATATCATAATCATTGTACTATCTAAGGCGTCACAATGGACCATATGTTCGCTTCGCACCAGCCTTTCTGATCTAACCTAACCTAACTTTTTACTTAAATCAAATTTATAACGTTTAAGTCTTACCTTTTACGGTTTTCCACTACATTTTGGTATAATTTTAAGTATAGTAGTACAATTTTAAAGCTTCTGATTAGAATTTTCTGGATATACAAAATTTATTTAAAATTTTTTAACTCTTTAGCTCCCATTGCAGTTTTTACAAAATTTTACATCAAAATGTAAAGAAAGTGCACTGGGTAAAAACTTATAAAGTATATATACCAATAAAAGTGAAAAAATAATAATTTATTAAATAACAAACACCGACTGCGCTTACTAAAGATTCTTTGGATAGCAAGTAATTTTTCCTATAAAGCTATTAAATGACTTCCAGATCCAATACATCCAATCAACCCCCATAAACATCGAAATACGAGGAATGGTAATGGATACCCTTTGTTAGCCAGCGGAAGGTATCTTAAGACATGCTTTTGAATGGAATACACAAAGCAGATCATCCCACACCTGGCGTCGGCAAATTAAAATTGAAGCAGATATACTCGACAAAACCTTGCATAAAGTAAAAGCTATGGCGTTAGACAAACCGCCATAGAACGAATTTGTTTTAATCATATGCTCCTTATAGAGGCAGGATCTAAAGAGAACAATAACAATAAAAATAGCGGCAAAAACAATATTTGTTACCACTTTCCCGGAACACAACAAACGAACTTGGGATCTCTGTTGGTTATAAAATAGATGGAGCTGTAAGTTAAATGTCTAGATTTCCTTTTTTATACCTTCCACCACAAAAAGTTGTGAAGAGGGTATACTAAGTTTGTCATTCGGTGTGAAACTTTTTTACTATTCATCTCAGACCCCTTAAAGTATATATATTCTGGCTCCTTGAGTAATTCTAAGTCGATTTAGCCATGTCCGTCTGTCTGTCCGTCTGTTGAAAACACGCTCACTTTCGAAAAACTCAAAAGAGATAAAAAAAAAATGGGTGTCAAATTGCTTGTAGTTATCCTAAGCAGTTTGGAATTGAAATCCAGCTAAATCGGTTCAGTAGGATCAGAGCTATGAATCAAAATGTGGAGCCACCACTTTAAAAAATTGATAATTTTGTTACAAAAACTAACATAAATTATTGAAAAATGCACGAAATGATATGAAATTTTGCAAATGTTCGTTTTATTCGGCTGGAAATCACACTGTGAAATTTCATGAAGATCGGTCCATAATTTACCCTAGGCCCCATATAAACCCTACTCCCGGAAAACAGTTTAGTACGCTTAAAACCGTAATTATTAATGCTATCATAACAAAATTTGGCACGTCACAGTTTTCCAAGACTAAAAATGACACTGTAAAATTTCATGAAGATCGGTCCATAATTTACCCTAGGCCCCACATAAACCCTAATCCCAGAAAACAGTTTAGTACGCCTAAAACCGTGATTAATAACGCTATCATAACAAAACAGTTTTTTAGGACTAGAAACGACGCTGTAAAATTTCATGAAGATCGGTCGATAATTAACCCTAGGCCCCATATAAACCCAACTCCCGGAAAACAGTTTAGTACGCCTTAAACCGTAATAAATAACACAGGCCAACACTTAATTTGCTTCTTTGAATTTATCAACTGATTCTAGTTAATTTTGGTGCGCTGAATTCAAATCTGTAATCAGTTTGTCTCTATCAGCTCTAGTTTTCATGATATAGCTTTTTTATACCCTCCACTTATGACCTCCATTTATGAACGTCTGTTAGTGTTTTGAAAAAATTTTTTTCATCAAAATTTCTTATTTACAGTTATGGTAGTTGCCATAGATCAACACTTTTTTAATTAACTTTGCCAACTGCAATAAACCACTTCTTACAAGCAACTAACTTCCGATATTCAATTGGAGTGCAACAAGAAAAAATAACGTTCTCAATAATATTGTACATATAAAATTCCCGTTAATCAGCTAGCAATTACACAAAAAATTTTTTTACGGAAAAAATGTTTTTTTTGGCAACTACCATAACTGTAAATAAGAAATTTTGATGAAAAAAATTTTTTGAAAACACTAACAGACGGTCATAAATGGAGGTCATAAGTGGAGGGTATAAAAAAGCTATATCATGAAAACTAGAGCTGATAGAGACAAACTGATTACAGATTTGAATTCAGCGCACCCAAATTAACTAGAATCAGTTGATAAATTCAAAGAAGCATTTTGTCGGGCTGTGTAATGCTATCATAATAGCATTTGTCGGTCAATAATTTAATATAGCGTAATTCGCAACCAATTTTAATTCTGATGTCTGTTTTTATAAAGATAAATTAATAATAAATAGACATTATATAGATATCACTCCTGAAATATTCAAATTGTCAGTGGAGGGTATCAAAGATTCGGCACAGCCGAATATAACACTCTAACTTGTTTTTATTAAAAAAAAATATTTATTACGACCACATACACACATATCTTAATTATGAAACGTTGTTTACAAATATTTTAATTTTTAAGCACATAAAGCAGACTACTAAATGGACTTTATTTATTTGATTTAAAGATTAAAGAGAAGAAATCAAAAACAACAAACAACTTTTCCATTTACTTTTGTATAGAATATATTCGTAATAAGGTGGCACTTTCACCGGTAATTTACTTTTATTCCCACGATTACAGAACAAACTAAAAAATAAATATAAAAAAACAATTACAAAACATTTGTAATGAAAAATAAATAAAAAACCTAAAATCAACCCACACAGTCATTTTTCTCTTCTCTTGCATTTAAAACTTAAATAACAGAAAATGATTGAGTACAAATGGAGAGAAAGTAACCGTTTTAGTACGAAATGGTCAAGCAAATACTAACACTAATACTAGATACTTAGCATGCTTTTAAGTAAAAAGTACTAAAAAGAAATAGAGCCAATTTAAAACACCAAACACAACAACCAAAGTGCCACAGGACATGAACCGCAAATTGAAACAAATTGAGTGTCCAGTTGGAGTACAAACGTCGCATTGACCGACCATACACGGAGAACACATTAAACGCGTTTAACATTTTTTATACAAAAAAAAATCATATAAATAAAAATTTTCATAGAGAATAAAATTGAAAAGGAATGAGAAATAAAAAAAGGAATAATTCAACTTTTAACAAAAAAAATAAATAATTTAATATAAACAAAAACTAAAACTTAAAAAATCAATAAAAATGTATATAAAATAATTGTGTTTTTTCTGTGAATTAACCTTTCAATCAATTCGTTTAGGCCTTAACAATTCAAAGAGCAATTAAACTTATTGCATAAAATGTCAAAAGGTTAAATATTTTATCACCAAAAGGAAATAAAATAACATAAAGTAAAGTAAAAAAAAATAATAGTGATAAAAAAACACATATCAACACGATTGTAATCATGGATATACCCAATACAGGAGCAATTTTTACTCTGGGCAAATCTCATTTGGCCGAAAACACACAAAGTTACTTTTACATTAAAAATGATCCAATTAAACGTCTGATAGCCGGTCCCTATCAAAGTGCTGTGATTTGTGGTAATTTTTAGCTATTTTTCAAATAACATACATATATGATCAATTAAATATTGAGTTGTAAAGTGTACCTCTGGACACTTGTTTTGTAACTGGAGTATTCAAAGAGTAAATAGTCGGTGGTGGTGGTTTTTTTGTTAACCTACATTCTTTACGAGCATTCAAGCAATTTTCTTTGGTTTTTTTTAATGCTTTTGGGAGTTTGACCTGTATTACTTATAAATGAGGAGTACAAACAATAACAAATTAATATAGTGATTTTACAAGAAAATTTAATGTAAAAACAAAAATTGCTATTATAACTTGAAGTTAAATTTTGAATTTAAAAAGACTTAACACACTTCAACTACTTTTATTTTTTTACAAATACTATTACAAATTATATTTTAACTTAATTATCCGAGCAATAGTAATGTAGACCTTCAGAGCCAATATTTTTTCTCTTTACGGTAACTTTTAAAAGAACTTGAACGAAAAATACGCTCAGTTTTAATTCCACCCAAAATCGGTTTTTAAAACATGGTAGGTCATTTTTAAATTTGCATATTTGAAGATTTTAATTTTTATAAAAAATTAAACAGTTCTGTAACTTTGGTGAGAACTTCTCGCGTCGAAAAGATGTGAAACAAAATATTCATTCCATCGTTTCTAGAAAAATGAGAAAAAAAGTGTCTGTAACTTATGTCGAAAGCTATCAAGATAGATTACGTCGTTAGATTATAAATGTCATAATATGCAACTCGAAACAGATGTGAGATTGCAGACGTTGAGGACGCTAAGCACGTCGATCAGAATTTACTTGAAAAATGTTGACCTTCATCGGCGCAAATACAACCGTCGCACGGTTTCTGCTTTCCCAAAGTGTAACTTCCTTGTTGAGGCAAAGTTAAAAGTGTTGCCTTTACGCAACTGCAAAAGTTATTGGCTCAACAGTTCAATATACTTTTGTCGCAAATGCAAAAATTTTTAAGGTATATAATATAAATGAAAACATTATTTTTAGTTTGAGAAAATTTATTTTAAATTCTTGCAATTTAAAGATTATTGTTTATATTTATTATATGGTCAATCGTATCCTTTAGGGCTTCAGATATAGATGGTTTCGCTGCCTTTCATGAAGGAGTTATTAGCGCATGTAGTAAATAAAAGAAATAAAGATGTCGCGATTCTGCAAAAATATTTTTCATGCAAAAAATTAGAGAAAAGAATATGTATATTGCATTAACTTACCAAGATTTTCTGCCGATTTATATCTTTCAAAATACTGTAGTTTAATATTTATTTTAAAACTAAAAAGTTCAAGTCTCACCGACAAACGACTCAATACTGATCGCAACAAATAATTTTGCTGTTAAAAAACTTCAAATACTTTCATGTTGTTGTGGTAAAAAAAAATTTTTGAAAAATTTCTTGCGACAAAAGGTTTTCATATTCTCCAACAAGTTTTTGTTTACCCCAACAGCATAATCGCCAAATGCTAAAATTATTGCCCTCACAATATTTTTTGTTTTTGTGTGAACGATTTAACAAGGTCTTTCAAAAATTTTATCTGTATGGTATTAAGGTGTAAGAATTTAATTTCTTTTACATTTTTAGTGCAAATATTATTTTATTTAACCGCCCACAAAAGGGGGCGGGACGAAAACGGCATTTTACGATCTCTTGGGTCTCTTGGGTTTTTAGAGTTTTTAGCTTTCGCCGACGTTAAAAGTTGTGCAATTTGCAAAATAAAAGTATGGGAAAACTTAAAAAAAAAACTTGAAGTTTTCAGAGGAAGGATTAGTTCTTCTAGGGGGATCTTTTTCGCCTTAGTCCAATTTTATTTATTTTTGAGCTTTACCTGCCTATGACCATAACGCATATTTCTGCAAGTTTCGTTTATAGCATTTTTGTTTCATTTCGCACATTTTAATCAAAAAGTTTCTCGACGCGGGAGTCACAGAACACGGGCACACGTTTATAAAAGATTTATGAAAATTTAAAAAAAATTTAAACGTATGCAATAATCTAAAAAAATTTCTAACTATCGGGCATGTAATGTAATTAAAATCGGACGAGATTTTAATTTCAATTATTTACAAAATTACTGTAGTTTTTCCTGCTTTTATTTACAAAATTACTGTAGTTTTTCCTGCTTTTAAGAGTGTTCTTGTAAATATAATTTGTACTCAAAGTATAAAGTATATAAAAAGGAATATTTTTATGAACTTTCTTTACATGCTCGTTTTCCAAATTTGTTCGGTTTTTAATCCACTTCATTTCGATTTGCAGAACATACCTGTATATTTATAAATTATTGGATTGTTGCAATAAATTTCGCTAATAAAGCTTTATTATTAATTAAACTGCAGGAACATCCCTTATACGTTTGCGAAGTGTGCAAGTTGATATACATTCTAAATGAATAATACAATCGAACTTCCCTATAATGAACCTGCAAAGGTCCAGAAAATTACTTCATTTTTAAGAAATTTTGTTATACAGAAATTATATTTTATTCCAATTTGTATGTGACATTATCAGGGATTTTAGTTGTATTATACTCTTCCATCTGCGGCGGTTATCCATTTGAGCATTGCTTCATCAAGAAAAACAGGACCAAAGCGTTTTGAGTTTAGGGCTTCTTAGTTTCTTGTCTTCTTCATTTAAGAAATAACTGCATTGTTTTGCAAAATATATGATAAGTTGCTGAAAAGAAACCCAAACTGCTTAGCCCTTTTTCTTTATTTTTCTTCAAAGCGACATTTTCAGTTACTGATCACGGGCGACTGCTGTCCATATTGTTTTTGATGGAACGATTTTTGTTTGTGTTTTTATTCTTATTCTTTTTTTTCTAATAATTATTTAAATAAAGACGAAAATTAATACATTTACGTGAAATTAATTTTTACAAAATTTGTTAATTGTAAAGAGAACTGTATGAAAATTCACTATAAAGCAATCATAATACACTAAAATGTTAATGAAAAAGCTGTTTTGTTGAAATCAATTCATAGTAGCAAGAGCTTTATTGTATAGAAGTTCATTACAGAGAAGTTCGAGAAGTAGGGAAAAATCCCTACACAAAAGTTTTTTCATCTCTAAAATGATAGAGTAGGGAAAATCGGACAAAGTGAAATACATAGTGGAGAATTTTGTTAATAACTTCACCCAAGCGCTATCAACCATAAATAAACCAATTTAAATATCACGACAACAGCGCCACCTATCGGGATTTTTTTTATAAACCGTCAGTGAAGGTAGACCTTTCCAACGCATGTACTCGTTTGAAAATCGGTTGAGTGGTTCTCGAGTTATAAAATCACGAACATAGGACAACTTATTTTTATAGATAGATTAAATAAATTTAAATTCATTAATTAAAAGCTGTATGTATTTGTTTCTAAAGCAATTTTTTAGGGATTAAATTTAATCATACCTTAAGTTAGGTTTCAGACCTAAGGGTGCGTACAGAGTGGCCGCTTGTTGCCGAGCCGAGCCGAATGACGCTTATTGCGAGAACTTGTTCATGCGAGAAACAAGTTTGAGCGTGCATAGTGGATGCGATAATCAGCGCTGATATTTTATCTATTATTTGTGTTTTATGTTTGTTTGTATGCATTTGGGTTTGTTGTTCATTCGTGTTTTTTACATTTTATTAAATTTTGTTTATAAGTTTTTTTAATTTAATTTTTATAATTATATTATAATTTTATTTAATTTTTATTATAAATTGGAAAAAAAATTTTTTTCATAATTTTGTTATCGTTTTTTTGTTATTTTTATTCAAATTTGTTAATTTCCTGACGATGCTAACCAAAGGTTAGCGAAATATTGAAGATATAAATAAATAAAATATTTTATAAATAAAAAGACGTCAAGCTTAAATAATTGAAAGTAATTTTATTTTTTTGTTTAATTTTTATTTTATTTTTTAATTATTATTTTCTTTTTCATTTTTATTAATTTTTTTAATTTTTTGATTGCATGTTTTATTTACTTTTTCTTAAATTTTTGTTGTTAATTCATAAAAACATAACATAAACAATGTTTTCGGCGCTGAAATACGCTTTGGAAGTGTTTTCTCGCATTCAATCAGCTTTGCGCTCTGACCAGCTCGGCGCCCACTAAGACCTGTTTGCGCTTATTTGTACTAACTTGTATAGTACCAGTTTTCTCGCATTGGTTCTCGCAATAAGCGTCAGTCGGCTAGGCTCGGCAACAAGCGACCACTCTGTTCGCACCCAAAAAATACGTGACCAGTAAATTGGTAAAATTTTAACCTTATTTTTAATTATTTCAATATTGATTAACTAAACTTTATTTGTAAGAAGATAATTGTTAAATGTAATTTAGAAACTGCTAAATGATGTTTGGTCTAGCAAACGTTTTGCAAACAATTTTTGTAATAAAACAAGTGGTTACGTGTAGGAAGTCAAATATTGCTTAAGACAGGGAACATTTTTTCAGATTTTTTCCAAATAGCATAAATTCTTCTAAAGAAAATTGAGTGTACAATAAGTTGTGTGAATATACATAAACATTTAATAATTAGTGTGTATGCGACTAAAAAAGTTGCTCAAGCGTTTCAAAGATGGCGTCTCTGTATAATTCAATGTAATGCTTTTGAACTGTTAAACACTTTCGAACACGTAAAACTTTCTTAACTCACTCTTTGTTGTTTATTTTCAAATATAAACTGCTAAAGAAATTCCTTTATTAGTTTCTCCGAGAAAAGGAGGTAAGTGAGTTCAAGTCGGGTATGTTGAGTTGCATGTTGTCGGCAATTATTTAATTGAGTACAATTGCAAGAACTTTCGCTTTTGATTAATCATACGAGTTGCTGACATTATTATTACAAAAAAAATTTGTTGTTGCTTATTTCTTAAATTTTTAAGTTTTGCTGTTGAATAAAAAGAAAATATTGTTAAAACAATGAATTTGAAATGCACTTTTAGGTCAGGACTAATTACGAGTGACTTTGATAAGAGTCTAATGACTGTAATAGATCCCAAGCAATGCGCATCGCTCACACAGAAAACAATGCCTTTTTTCAATAAAAGCATGAATTTTATTAATATTTTCCCATATTTCTTTACCGAAATTAAAAAAAAAAATTATAGGTTTTCGGTTGTAATTAAAAGTGCAGGAAATTAGGAAACATATGTATGTGTAAAAACTTGTTGCCCAATCATGCCCAAAAAACTTTTTATTTGCGTGATTTTGTTTACTTTAAAGAAATTAAAGCTCATGCAACATGTTTTTTTAAAGAATACAAAAACTACCAAAACAATGCGTGACTTTTGTTAATAAATCAATAGATAAGAAAGATTATAACCGACAGCACGTCACACAGTGGAAAATTTTGGCCATTATCGCATTAAAATTGAGCAACTTCTTTGATCTAAGGGATAGAACTCTGTAATTTTGCAAGGATAATCTTGAAAAAAAGCAAATTTAAGCCAGAGATGATTTTAGCAGAAAAAGTATAAAATTTACTGTTATCATAAAATAACACAGCTTCGACGTAAGAATGTTTACCACGAACGGATATATGTAGCTTAATCGACTTAAAGAGTCCAAGGACCAAGAATATATGTATGTATGTGCGTTGTTGTGTCTCAGTTGAATATTTCTTCGTGTTACACAGGGAATGCAAAACTTATATATACCCCCTGTGACCACTAGTGCGGGTAGAGGGTATATCAATCAATTTTTATTGTGTTCTTTTCACAATTTGTTTTATAACTTTATTGGTCGATATAACAGATTTTAAATACCAAACAAGGTATAAAAACTATAAACCATTTTGGCGAACTTCATTGAATACGACGTAATAGTGTCGACGTGTGTAACTACTACACGATTAACCTTAATAACAAAGAAATATAAATTATTTGAATGAGAGCAAATTAAAAAATAAATATTAAATTGGTTCTTAATTTCATTGTACATGAACATGGTATGAAATAGTTTTTTTTATTATTATTTACCTGTTTATATGAATAGAATATAAAGTTACACTTACGAATTCTATCTTGATAAGAAATTAAAAAGGCATTAACCCTTTCAGTGTTTTTGTCGAATATATTCGACATTCCATTGTACTCTGCTTTTACGCCCTTTTAATGTATAAATATGTACAGTTGATTACATTTTTTTGGTTTATCTAAAAGAGAGACACTTTTGCTATTTTAAATTTTTATTATCATGATACAAATACAGAAGGTAGTTCCACTCTCTCTTTTTGTCGCCATATAAACGTTCTGACGTTTATTGGAATTATGAAAATGTGTGCTACCACATTTTATTAAATAATCCCATTTTTCTGTTTTTGTTTTGCTTTTTATTTGAAGTTTAAAAAAATTAAATATATAATTACAAAGAATTGAAAACAATTTATATTAAAACGTTTTAAAATTAGTTTCTTAAATTTTGAAAACATGAAATTAAATAAAATATATTTAAAAAAGGTAAAAAAAAAATTATGTTTATCTAAAAATGTTGGGAAGTGTTGGAAGATTTAATGCGGAAGAGTTTGTGCGGATATTGGCTCTAGGCCTAGTTTTAGTATATCGAATAACTTATAATCACTTTTTGAATGGATCTAACGATGTCCGTCCGTCCGACTGGCTGGCTGTCCACGCACCCTGTGTGCGAAAAGCTGTTACGTACAAAGAACGCAAGTTTGAAGATATTTATATGAAATTTGTTTTATTATACATTAGGGTGCCGCCCCCCAAATCGGTTCAGTTTTATGTAAAAAAAATATATAATAAATTTCGTAGCGATAAGTTGTGGTTTAGGGGGGGCGTCCGCCCCTCTAAGTTTGCCATCAAGCCATTTATTCAAATGTAATTTGTTTGCATATGACTATCTCTTAAAAATCACATTTTACAAGAATATGATATATGACAATATTTTAGCTCTTCTAGTCAACAACATAAGCCTCGCAGAAAGTTTTTGCTTAAATTATTCGTCCAAGACCCACCTTTAAGTATACCGACCGATTTAGAATCACTTGCTGACTCGTTCTAACGCTGTCCGTCCGTCTGACTAGCTGGCCGGCTGGCTATCTGGCAGGTTGTCCCTGTAAACCTTGTGCGCAAAGTATAGGTCGCAATTTTAGAGATAATTTATAGAAATTTGGCACAAAGGTTATAATTGGCACAAGAACCAAGCTTATTCAAAATGGGGCGAATCGGTCTATAATTTCACATAGCCCCCACACACGCTTCATTCTGGAATAGGGTGGGCCCAAAAAGCATCTTATTATGTTGGTGTTAAGATTAAATTTGGTTTAAACTAATTTTATTGCAATCAAAATTATTTTACCAAATTTTAATGAAATCGGTCACTATTTAACCACACCTTCCATACAAATACTACTGCCGAAAATAATTTTTAATGCCATAACTTCCTTATTTATGTTAATATTTACATTAAAATTGGGAACCATAACATTGACGATAGCTACTATGTCATGACAAAACGTTGTGCAGATGGGTCTTAAAATAACAACAGGTGCCATTTTTGTAAACCCTCTTCCTAAAATCACTTAAAGGAAAAGTTTTATGTAGATAAAGAAATCTAAATAATATTCGGCACAAAGAACTTTTATAAGAATATTAAACTCAATTGCAAATTTTGTTCTGGCGGGTGCATGATTGGAAATGGGTACCAGCGTGGCCATTTTGGCATTTTTGCAGCTAGATTTAGCATTTTTTTGTCTGATTTTGCTGCAAATTTTTCATTTAGCAGTTAGCATTTTTTTTAGCATTTTTCAACTAAATATTTAGCATTTTTTAGCATTATTTAATTTAAAAATATTCAAGTAATATTTTTTGGAAAATCTACCACACTTTTTTGTTGAATGCACATACAAAACCCTACTCTTTTGCTATAGAAACTGTACAATCTTTTAAAATATCTTTCATATCAAATTGTTTTAAAATTTGATCAGTTTGATCCATTAAATTCATGTTAAGCTGATTTTTTCCAATAACGATTTTGAAAAATTTTTGGAAACGAAAAGTGATACCATAACTTTTGAAATAGAAAAACAAATACGAATTACATGCCGAGATTTTATAGCTCAATTAATATGTCAACTTAGACAACGATTGCCAAAAGTTTTAATAATTTAACAAATGCTAACTTTTATTGTGTAGAAAACAGTTTAAAAGCTAATAAATGCAACTTAAGCGAACATTTTAAAGAAGAAATAATAGATTTCACTGTAGAAGAAATTACAACTTTGGAACATCAGTGGCAGAAACTAAATTCATATGAATTGTTAAATAAGAACTCAACAGTTGATTTCTGGATAAATGTATATGGATATAAAAAAGCAATAAATGAAAATCCATTTAGTGAATTAGCTTCTTTTGCAATAAAGTTCTGGGTTTTGCCATTTAGCAACGCGGAAGTTAAAATAGGTTTTTAGTTGTATAAATCTCTTGAAAACGAAAATTCGAAATAGACTGACGTTAAAGACTTTGAATTCGCTACTTTATATTAAGTGTGGTTTAAAATTTTGCCATAGTTTTAAAAAAATGTACGATCTCACATAAAAATGCGATAAAGACATATATTATAATGATATCTCGATCGATTCTTCAGAAGTTGAAGCATAATTTTAATTTTGATGACGTATTTAATTAATAAAATTAAATTTTTTATTAAACATGTTATAAATTTTATTGAAATACTAAATAAAAGCCATTTATAGGTCAAGTTCCTTTGATTTTTTCTTTTATATTTTTAAGACTTTTTATGTTTACTAAATATTTTATTTATTTTAATCAGTTTGTTCTATTGATATGATGTAAGTTTATAAGGAAGAATTATGTAAAATAAATCATATATGGGTATTTCCTCAGAAAGGTAAACCAGGATGAACATTTAAAATGTTGATAATCATCGTCTTTTATTGTTTATTATTATAAAAAAGTCTATGTTGTAAAGGTTTCATAGCATATCTCAGCTGTTTTACTTGAGGAAATTGCGCTGGAAACTCGAAAATTTTATATTTTCTTTTTAAGCTACCATTTTTTTATAACTATTTTGCATGCAAAAAATATGTTATGTTTGCACTCTTTCTTCATAAGTTTTTGTTACGGAAATTTTAAGATATTTATGGGAAAATGCATGGTGATAATAACAAAAAAAAAACTTATGGAAAAATCGTACGTTTGCGACCGGTACATAAGCCAATTAAACAAAAGCCAATAGAGATATTTTATTGTGTAAATACTGGATAGAGACCTACATTAATACACTTTTAAAATAAACTAATCACTTATGAATATTCCGTTCCATTACGCAGATTTTTACATTTCACTACTGTCAGCCAAAGTAGACTTCTATTTTGCGTACGTTCGTGACCACATGTTTATGTTTATAACTAGGAAAAGTTTTGTTTTCTATATTATTTGTACAGCAAAAACGTACGAGCGTACGTTCGTGACTCTAGGAAATGCCCATATAAAGGTATATTAACTAAAATAACAAAAAATAAAACAATTTAAATTGTAGCATTATTTTTTGGCAGTTTAAGATTTTTGTTAGCATTATTTTAAAGCCGATTTAGCTGTAAAATATTTTTGGATATGGCCACACTGATGGGTACCCTTGCAAAAATGTATTCTTATATTCTGGGAGGTCGGAGGGTATCATATGGTTGGGCTTGACCGACTTTACTTTCTTGTTTGCTTAAGACTCATTTTTAATTTCTTAATAGCTTGCAGAACAACATGAATGTTAAAATCTTTAGGGAGAAATGAAGTTATTAAATGATGTAGAATACGATGGCCTTGAAAATTTTATAAACGTTTTGTCTAAAGGCGTGCTTAACAAACCAAGCGGTTTTTTCACTAAACTTGAACAACTTAATTAAATATTTGTTTTGTCAAGAAAATATTATGTAATTTAAATTTAGTGTAAGATAAAAATGTTATGAAAACATTAGAAACATAAAATAATCTTTAAATGTTTATTCAAATAAAAATAAATTTAAATTTCTTTTAAATAAAGATTCATAGACCATACAAATAATGTGTTTGTAATTTTCGCGAAAGCACTGACAAGCTAAATGAGGATCTCAATAAAATATTTTTATGGGCATCATCAAATGGACTTTATTTAAATCCTAAAAAATCAAAATGTTTAGTTATAACTCAAAGAAATCAAACCATCCCTATAGATATTCCAGTGTCATTAGGTAACCAAAATATTGCATTTGTAGAATCAGCTAGGAATCTTGGAATCATTTTTAATAAATCGCTCACTTGGAACAATCAGATTAATTCTGTATCTGGAAAAATATTTGTTATGCTTAGAACACTATACCCTACACAACATCTTACACCTCTATACATTCGTGTGCTTCTCGCAAAAACTTTTATTATGCCGCAGTTACTATACGGTTGTGAAATTTTTGCTAATTGTGATTCTGAAAGTAAGAGGAGGTTATTAGTAGCGTATAATGCGATCCTTCGCTATGTATACCGTATAAAGAGATATGATGGAACTTCTGAGTACTCTAGGTCTTTGTATGGAGTTTACCTCTTGGACCTATTTAGGATAAGATCATTAATTCTACTCCACAAGGTAATATATACCAAAGAGCCAACTTACCTATTCGAACGCCTTCAATTTGCACGATCCAGCAGAGGAAATAAGCTTATACAATTCCGATATCGAACCTTAATCTCTACTTGGCAATTTTTTATTAATACCATAAGTCTGTGGAACTCATTACCCAACCACTTACAAATAACAGACAACGCTTTACTATTTAAAAATGAATTGTTTAATAATTTGGTCTCGAATTTTCAACAACCTTAATCATTGATTCTTTTTGATTGTATGTATTGGGTACACTTATTATGGATTAATTTTTAATTATATTCTTATACCTGAATAATTAAAACTATTTTTCTTTGTTTTTATATGTTTAATGTATATGTATATTATTTGTTTCTTGAAAATATTGTAACTAGCATCACGAATTGATTATATCGCTATAAGATCACATACTGTAATTTAAAAGATTTATATCTTGTTGTATGTGATATCCGCATTAAATAAATAAATAAATAAATAAATAAAAAGCAAATTAAAATGCTTAAATATTCACATTTAAGCTCTTAACACAAATAACACATTTATACTTATAATTTCCACAAGGAATTTGTTGTCTTTTTATATGTGGCAACGTTTTTTTTAATTGTTTACAAAAAACAAAATTCAAATAATTCCGATAAAATTCAAACAAATAATTTTGAGAGAGAAGTGGAACTACCTTGTGTATGTGTATTATGATTATTATAGTAGGCATTGACTTTCTTTTCTTATTATTGAGCGCATTGTCGTACACAAATCAGGAAATTTGTAAAAAGGTTATATTTAGGAAGCAAAAAAAAATTAATTTCGGTGATCAGGCGATATTAAAAAAAATTGAATTAAAAAAAAATTGCAAAAATAAATTGTGTTGTTCTTTTGTGGTCCTTTTTCAATTGTCGAATAAAATCGGAGGTTGTATTTTTTTATTAGTAAGCACTACAAAATAGTGTTTTATTTAGAAATCATAACATTTTCTCTGCGGATTTCCATAGACAATGGAAAAATTAAATAATGATCAGATAATGGCCATGTTAGAAGCTTATTCGGATGTTTACGACGTAATTGATGATGATGAGATGACGTCATATATGAACTCCCACAAGTGCAATCAAAGGATATTGTGCCTGCCGAGCAGAACGATATGTCAGAAGAAAATATTGACGATATATGTATAGGCCAAGTCAAAACGTCCACTGAGCTCTGAAGTTTCCACTTGTATCGACTCCTAAAAGCAATATAAGTTGGTGAACAGTTCGAATACCCGAAAACCACGGAGGCATTCATTTTGTGACACTTGTGATTTTGTGAAATTGCTACACCGTTTTCATATTTCAATAAATATTTAACGGATAAATGGTAAAAAATCTATACTTTACAATAGGTATCCTTGAAGGTCAATGTCGAATATATTCGACGTTCCCTAAAAACCAGGGGAGCGACTTGAGACGAAAACTAAACGTCAGCGCCATGACATTACCTTAAATACAAATTTTCAGAATTTTATCTCGCCACAAATTATTTTTGACCCTGAAAGGGTTAATGTATTGTTTAGAATAACTAACCATTTAAAAATAAAAAACTTACGGCCAATTTCACTAAGTTCAATTATAACTAACTATCAGTTATAACTGTAAAAAACACATTGCTAACTGGAAGTTAAAGTAATAAATATTTATAACTGAACTTGGTGCATTCTGACGTTAAAAAAAAGTTAACTAAATTCATTTGAAATCAATTATGTAATTGAAAAAGAGCGAATTAAAAACCAATTTTGTTTTAAAAAAGTTAAATAGTGATCAGCTTGTACAGTGTAACATAACGCTATTTATCTTCTGTTTAGGCACGAATACAAAGCATATTTTATACAGTATTTTATTAATATATTAGGCTTTAAAATGGTGTACATATGATGAACGCAAAGGCAAACGTAGCTTATAACTAAAACCCTTACCAAAGTTGTTATATGCAGCCAAAAAACATTACATTATTGAGATGCATAGATTTCAAACGTATTTACAAGTAACTAGACAGATAATTCTAAAATCTAAATCTACCTGAAATTACCTTTTTTTTATAAGGTTTACAGCTCCTTAATTATACCCACACCACAATAGTGGAGAGGGTATTATGCATTTGTGCTGATGTGTGCAACGCCTTAAAATATTGGTCCTAGACCCACCTTAAAGTATACCGATCGACTCAGAATCACTTTCTGAGTCGAACTAGCGATGTCCGTCCGCCTGGCTGGCAGGCTGGCAGTCCATGTAACCTTGTGCGCAAAGTACAGGCCGCAATTTTGGAGATAATTTGATAATTTGAAATTTGGGACATAGGTTCTTATTGGCAGACGCCCCAATCCTATTGAAAATAGGCCGAATCGTAGGACTACAAGGGAAGATAGGGGGAAATTTCTTCCTCTCAGAAACTATCAAACCGATTTTAATGAAATTTAAAACATAGATAGATTCATATCTATATGGACACATAAGCTATACAGTTTTAAAAAATAGGACCACAAGGGCAATTTCTGCCTCTCACAAACTTTCAAACCGATTTTAATGAAGTTTATAAATATAGATAAATCCATATTTATATGGACACATAAGCATGATGTGTTTTTAAATACTGTAGTGTAGGGTATCATATGGTCGGGCTTGACCGACTATACTTTCTTACTTGTTGTAATGTGAATTATATTTAAAATATGCCCCGAAATATCTCTAATTTTTTTTTTCATCTTAACCCATTTCGTCCCAGCGAAACTTATTCATTTTTTTATCAAAGAAAAATATAACAAGGCATTTACTTAAATTAAAAATATACAGTTGAACCTCGATTACCCGGCTCGCACAGGACCGGACTGATCATTGATAATAAAAAAATGGTAAATAGATTTATCGGGTGGTTCATGGTGAGGTTTAAATTATAATGTAAAATTAAACACATAAATTTGAAAGTGAACTTGAAATTTTTATTATCGGTTAAAAGAACAATTTATGGCATTAACTGTATGAAAGTGATATCATGGAAATGTTGGCCATGACTTCGTCTGAGGTGGTCCATTCGGAAGGTCCAATTTTGGGCGACTCATTCGAGCATAGCGACTGGTGTCTCGCGAATAACACGAGTAATGTAAGCTTCCAAAGCGTCAATCGTAGCTGACTTCTTCCTGAAGACCCCAGTCATTACATATCCCCAGAGAAAATAGTCTAAAGTGTGATATCGCAAGATCTAGGTGGCCAGTTTACCATGGCAAAACATGAAAAGAAGTGCTCTCCAAAATGTATGGCTCGTAGCGCCGTCTTATTGAAACCAGATCTTTAGGTTGCTCTACTGGTGCTGTTCCATTTACAATTTTTGCGAAAGTAAGGTAATTGCGTAAGATATTTTCAAGGCGCTTGACAGAGTCTGATTTGGTGCACTCTTGTCAAAACTTATTGCATTTGGTGTCGGTGATCATTTCTCTCGATTTATATTGAGTTTTCTCAGAGGTCGCGCTTTACGAGTTGTTTTAGATAAGGTTTCGTCAAACGAGTTCAAAATTCATTCAGGGGTGCCGTAAGGCTCCGTTCTTTCTCCTTATATTTATATTTCTTATTTTTCTTAATGACCTCCTATGTCAAACTTCCAACCCTATCTACTGTTTTGGTAATGACAGAAACCTTTGTTATCATTTGATTATAGAGCAATCGTTTCCAATGTTAGTGCTATGCTCCAGAACATGAATGACACGCTTGGCCGAGACCGAAACCCGTTCGTTTGTTTTTCCTCAAAAGCCCATCCATTTGTAGTCGATTGGCCGGTAAATCGTACAATGCATTACAGGGAAAATTCGTTTTTTTGCCGGACTGTTCGTATGCGGAATTACCTTCCTGCTGAAGTCTTCCCTCTCACTGTCAGCATGAATAAATTCAAGTCGAATGTTCACAGCCACTACTACCACTTCTCTCCTTTCCATAACCTATTTTGCTAGTTCCACCCCAATGCAATGCATTAGTAGGGGTCATCCCCTGAGTGTTGGTCCTACCAAAAAAATATAGCGCGAGGTTACCATTGACGGTAACATTCAGATATTCCTCAATTTTGTAAAAATTTGTACTCTCAGCTACAGATGCTATATGGACTTCACTACGTGCTGGATGTGGTCTTAACGGTCGAGTATCAACCACCAATGTAAACTGGTACTCAATATTGCGAATGATGTTGGCAATAGCGGTTTCAGTAGGCCGATTATGCGCACCGTAAGTTCCTCGAATCGCACCAAAAACATTTCTCACAGAACGCTGATTGTGCATAAATTTTTTATTGTTTAGCAAAAACAGAATAAATTTATTTCCACTTAAATCCGAAAGAGACGTGAATATTGCTATAGGCAAGACTTCTAATATGTTTGCCAAATTATAAAGTTCAACAACTAAGAAAATAAACATAATTTGATGGGGAAATTTGAACCTTTGTAAAAAACAATTATGATGGGGCCTTATACTACGATTTTCCACTTTACGTCATAGTGTTTCGTAAAAAACTCATTACAAATAAATTTGTTTAAAATGTTTTTTTTAATATAAATGCAGATGAATTCAAAATTGTCGTAAAATCTAGTTTGAAATTCATTTCTTTTAACACTAAAATAACTACTTTCAAAATTTTTAATAAAGATATTCACGACAAAAGTTGAACTCTTGCTAAAAAGAAAAATCTGCATTTCCAATTTGTCTAATACTACATTTACACCTACGCAAAATCTAGTACTTACGAGATTTCGAGCCAAATCTAGTTGTTTTTGACTAGATTTCCGATACAAAACAAAATCTACTTCGTGACAAGATTTCGACGAAATCTACTCAAAATCTAGTAGTACTTAATGATGCAACTATGGTTTTTTACAATATAGCACTAAAAAATATTTCCCTGCACAAGAAAAAATGACATTTAAAAAAAAACAAAACAAAAATTGTTAAAAAAAATATTAAAAATATTTATAAAAATTGTAAAAAAATTAAAAACACGAATAATATTGATAAAATAAATATCGTTGATTATTAAAAAAAAGGTAATGCAAATTTTTTAATGTATATTTCTTTTTGTGTTTGTGTGTGTAACGAAAAAACTTTAAGTCAGCTGTTGTGTTATAAAAACAAAATCTCGCTAATGTCAAAAAAGTACAATGTAAACGCACTAGATTTCGAAGAAGATTTTAAATCAAATCTACAAGATTTCGGCCTAATGTAAATGTAGTATTATGTGATAAGAATAATCTTGACATTTAAATGATCCATTCCTGTTGTCGATGATTTTCTTACGATAATTAGGTAATTGAATAGTGTAGGATTTTTTTTTTTTTTTAATTCCCTTAGCTAATCCCGCGAAGCTCAACGCTTGTGTGCAGGAAATAAACCAGAGTCTCTGGCGGGAATCGAACCCGCAACCCCGGCGCTGTTAGACTAGCTCACTACCAGCAGGGTTACCGTTGGACATTTTTAAAAACGGCCACAAAAAGAGAATTTTCAAGAAAAAAGGGTAAAAAAAAGGGTATTTCAATTAAAAAAGGGTCAAGTTTTTTATAAGCAGTAGTGTCCATTTTAAAGAAAGATCATGTTTTTTAAAAACAAACAAAAAATATTTGTTTCAGGAATGCCCTTTCCTCTTTTTAGCACCTGACAAAAAGTTTGTTCTTCATCATTATAGCTAATTTTTTAATGCTTTTTGTGTTTTCTTTTTTTGCCGATTTAGCGATTTTAAATAAATTTTAGGGTTTGTTTCCAATTTTGCAATTGTTCGCGAATTTAAGCTATATTTGCGATTTTTTCCTGAAGGTATGAAATATAATAAATGTTCGCTAATTTTTGCAAACTTTTCCGAATTTTTCAATTTTTGAGTAGATTTGTTGCTCTTTGAGGCAAACGTCGCTGTTTTAAAAACACCCGCATATATAATCAGAAGTTACCTATTTTACAGGGCACTTTCGACATTGTCAATTTATACGGGCAACAAGTTCAATGCCTTATGCGATTAGTAAGGGTGAATTTTTTAGAATCAAACATGCTACCCTTTTGGAGAGCAAAATATTTTTAAGAAACGAACACAGAATTGCATTTTTTAAATAAAATTTTTTGTAGACAAGAAACCCCATAAGTTATTCAATAAAAAAAAATATATATATATATATATATATAAAATAACAAATATTCATGTTTATGAGTTTGCTATAACGGAAATTGTGCTTTATTTTTTGTTTTACTATCAAAAATCTAACTGAGAAGTCGTAAAAAAGGCTTTTACACAAACTTTTAACGAATTTAAACTCCTGCTTACTTCGAAAACTTTTGTTGAGCAGAACCACTACTTTTCAGCAGTGTTGAGAAAAACAAAATGTGAGTGCTATTTCCAAAAAGGGTAAAAAAGTGGCACAAAATAGGTGAAAATTATACAAAAGGGTATATCAAAAAAAGGGTCATAAAGGGTATTAAGACCGTCGAAAAAGGGTCAAATTGATACTTTAGTATCACAACGGAAACGCTGACTACCAGCTAGCCTACCGAGGCAATTGTTTAATTATCGTACGAAAATTATTGACAACTGGAATGGGTCAATAAAATGTCAAGATAATTTCGATCACATTAACAAATTAGAAATGCATTAACAATAAAGAAACTTGGAGAGATCTTTTCGTTCTGCTTATTACACAATAATTAGGAGTGGAAAGCTTAACAGTTCGATATCCATTACTAAAGACCTCATGAAAGACCTTGGTAGAAAAATTTACCAAGTGCAAGAAGTTTATAATTTTCATAAACAAAAAGTTGACAACATTAAATGACTTCAGGTCATTAAGAATTGGCTTTATATGTAGCCTTTATCTATTTCAGTGCACATTTGGGTTGCAAATTGGACCCTTTGGGTTGCGGTAGGCTTATGGCCTTTATATAATAATAATAATAATGTTGGTATGAATTTTTTTAGGTTCAGTAGTGGCATTCAGATGCGAACTTGATCATTTCAAATTCAGTGATCGGAATAACATAATAAAAATAACATTTAGCAGTGTGCCATATTTTATTGTTATGAGCGAGAATAAAAGAATTTTTCAATCAAATTCGAAATCAAATTGGATATTCGTATTCGTATTCGGCGAATATTGGCGCAGATATTCGTATTCGCGAATATTAAAAATCGATATTCGTAACATCACTAGTATGTACTACATAGAACATAGATAATAAGTCCCATAACTGCATAGGAGTCGCCCCTAGGAGGATAAAATTTATGTCCTACCTTCATTAGTTTTTCGTCCTAAGCATTTTTCCAAAACATACTTGCCCTTTATGTCCACCCCTAAGCAAGGTTCCCACACAAAAAAGGCGTTTTATGAAACTCTTAATTTTAATTGAAACGTGACCTTCCAATGGCTCACTGTAAATTACTTATCAGGCGCAAGTGTTATAGGGTTGCGCAAGGGGAATGGACCTGTGAGTCCACCTGCTCCATATCCAGGGCACTCTGACCTGGTTATAATGAACGGAGAACTAGATCTCTACTTGGGTTCAACAGGGTCCAGATCAGGAATGTGGTGTTGGTTGTGACTGGACACTGGCCTTTTGGGACTCATGCTAGGAGAATGGGTCTGGAATTCAACGACTAATGCAGGACTTGTCACGATGAGGAGAAAGAGGAGACTGTGCTTCACTTTCTCTGTCAATGTCCTGGGTTACGGAGCATCAGGAAAAAATATCTGGGAGAGCCAGTGATTTCCTGCTTGGGGGATCTGTCTACGATGGAACTTAGATCGCTTCTTCTCTTTATTAGGAAGACGAATTGGCTTAACTCTGCAATAACGTCATCGTGGTAACTGCTCTATGAGACGGACATTGGCGCTGGGTATCACAAAGGGACAGTTGAGGGAGGGACCCAAGTGAGCTGTCTCTCGATGGCTGCCCATGGAACCTAACCTAACCTGTGTAGAAAAACTAAGAAGCATAGCTGCATTTTCCAATTTTTTAAGCCGTTTTTTGCTCAACAAAATTATATTTCAAAACGACTGCGCAAATTGGAAAAAGTTTAGCCTTCCTTAAACGTAATTTTGTTGCGGAATTTCTTTAGTTTATTCAATAAACTAAACCGTTTATTTTCGTTATTTTCGAAATAACGGTATATCTTTTTTTTAATTTTAATTTCCTAAGCTTGACAGTTTTTTCAACTAGAACAGTGTTATTCGAAATATCAATGTTCTATGTCGCATTAAATATTGCCTACACAGTAACTCAGAGTATCAAAATTGTAGGTTAATTAAATTTGTCTATGTTTTGTTAAAAATGGAATAAAGAAGGAGCATAATTAAATTGTTTCTCTAGTCCACTCATTGCTTTCACACAGTTTAACTAAATTTTGTTGCGTGACTTAATTTGGAAAAAGTTTAACAAAAATAAGAAATTAAAAACTTTATTTTCTTCATATCATTGTTTTTGCACATACAACCTTGTAAGAGTGAGCCAGCGATATGTTAGTTGAACTACACTTTGCATTAAACTATATTTTGCAAAAAAAGTAATATAAGAAAATAGTTCAGAACTGTTGAATTCCATTCAAAATGTATCACACCTTTGAAAAACGATAGTTTTATCGCTCATTTACTTCAATAGTGATACAACTCAAAAATTTTGGAGTTAGCGATGCAGAATTGTTCGCTATGTTTTACTTTACATTGTGTATACAATTTTTCTTTATATCTTTTTTACTTTCCCCGTTTGAAGAGAATGTAAAATTTTTTCTTTCTAAAGCCTGGTACTCTGTTCAACATTTCACGTGAAATGCTGTCAAAACTCATATGAAAAAAACTTGTGCGGAATATCTATGAAAAAATGTTGATAGAGTTGTACTCTGTTCATTTTGCGAAAAAGTTCCGAAATGTTTCTGGCAAAATTTTTTCACAACTGCGAAATAAAGTAAGCTGCAATTTTTTCACGTGGAATTTTAAGGAAAAGCAAAAAGGTATGAACTGATTTTTAAATAAGAAATAAAAAATTAAAACAACACAACCGGTAACAGTTTTTTATCCATATTTACTTTTTTTTTTATTAAATTGTTTATTAAAAAAAAACAATTTTCAGTAAAATACATGTGGGGTTTGTTTACATACGCAAAACAATGTCGCACACTTTGCAGGAATAAAAACGTCAAATTGTACAAACTCGCAAGATAGGTAACATTAATAGATGTGAAATAATCAATGTTGCTCAACATTTTTCACAAATTTGAACAGAGTACTAGGCTTAAGTGGTGCGTGCAAACCGAAAACTTTAAACACGTTTATTTCGATATGTATTTTTTTGAGTAGCAGAAAATAAAGGATATGTACATTGTACATTATTTTAAGGTATGTTTTTGTTCTATAAATTAATTTATTGTATTGCTATTATTACTGAAATATGGCAACACTGGCTTGCACGTTGGTATTCAAAAAACAAATACATACTTCTCTTTATTGCTTACGCTCTGAAAGGAAGTACAAGTTTTTTTGCTTTTTTTAAAAGCGAGTTTCACATGTGCAGTCAGAAAATTATTCGTTGCAGACCTTTACTATATAAAAATACGGGTATCAAATAGGGAATGGTAAATGGATTCCAAAATCGATTTTCGATTTTTCGATCGACTTTTTTATTTCGGTTTTTGAAATCGATAAATCGAACCTCGAAATCGATTTTAAAATCGTTTAAGATTAATTTGGAAACTTATTCCTTATATCACTAAGGGGCATACACCAGCATTTTTTTTTTTTTTTTTTTTTTTTTGCAAACTTCTAGAGAAATTGAACTAAGATTTTTACTGTGGGTAGATATGACGACTATCTATTGTTTATAATTTTTCTGCAAAAAGTTAAAATGTGTAAATTTTGAGATGGCCTTTAGAGGAACAAGTGCGATATGTATGCACATTTCATATATTTAAATTGTGTTCTTGTGTAGTCAGTCAGGCCTGTCACATAAATCAATTCCGATCGAAGAGGGTTTCGTATCTTGCTTCACATAAAACGAAATCACTTTTGATCGAAATTGATTTCTGTGACAAGCCTAAATGTATGGATAGTATTTCAAAGGATTATGACTATAGGTCCTGATTTGTGGCGACTGTTTATTTGCTAAGTTACTATAGATTTATTTCCTTGTAATTTCGTATTTGTTAGGATAAATTACATACTTTTTGTTTTTCACTCTGCTTATAGCTAGCTTACACTACCGCTCACACACTGGTCTGTTTGAAAATTAGCATATTTCCACAGGAATGCCGTGGTTTATTTTACCTGTTGTGTTCCTATATAGCTTAATGATTTTCACATAGCTGACTTTCAGTGTTTGGTTCGGTACGATATGTTTAGACTGTTTTGTTCACTGTCCATTGATGACTTTAATTTCTGAAGAACAAAAGCCCCTATATTAAAGTTGAAAGTATACCATGGGTACTAATAGGTAAATACGTAAAACTACAACTTTAAACTTGGAAATTTGCATAAACATACCACCTACACACGTATGTACGCACAAAAAATCTCCAGTTTTATTTATTATTTATCGATTTAAACAAGATTAAAATTAAAAATTGGCAAAATTTTGATTAAAAAAATCGATTTTAAAAGCCAAATAATCGATTTCAGAATAAAATCGCATACGTAAATTCGATTGCAAAAAATCGATTTTTTTTACCACAAAATCGATTTTCGATTGGAATCGAAATCGATTTACCATTCCCTAGTATCAAATGAGAGGTTAAGTAAAAACCGCTAAAATCTTATATAAAAAAGTAAGAAGAACTTTTCAAATAATTTGCATTAAAATAACTCGAAAAAGATAAAAACAGAGTTTAACAAGGGTTTCATAAATCAAGTAAAATTTTTTTTTGCAAATTTCGTTTCAAAATCTGATTTGAACACAATTAAATAGACAGATTGGCAACAACTATTCATTTAATGATAATTTGTTTTACAACATCTAGACAAAGAGTTAAAACTCAAATCGTTTGGTATCTATATTGTTGTAAAAAAGTGGACATTTTTCAAAACCGACCACCCTGTTTTAAGGGTATATATTTTAAGGTCAGGTACATCAATTTGCTAAAAATTGTTGCCCGTGTTCAATGTTTAATTTCAAAAGTCTGTTTATATGTGATTGCATGTTAGCGTAGTTACTTGTTTTTACTAATATCTCAAAGTTATTAATTTCATCGATATGGAAATGTTCATTTTATACCAGCAAAAAGATTTACCCTTGGTATGTTTTATAGCAAAGATTACAAATCATACACACACTTTAGTATAACTATGTAATTTAATTTAAGCATAAAAACAAAATATGTACATCTTTAAAAGTGGAATTATATCGTTTTGTTATGGAACTCCCCAACTTAAATTAAAACAATTTACATTTGCATAAAACTTATTTTACTTTTTTTATTTTTCAATACAAATAGAATCAGGACGTTTGTTTGTGTGGGGTGAAAACCTACATGGTCAGCTGGGTATTGGTGGACAACATTCATCAAACACTAACAATAACAACAACAACAACAACAATAGCAATGGAGACATTATAATAAAACCTACATGCGTTAAATCATTAAAAACGTTGGGCTTAAAAATAGCCGACATTTCTTTTGGTAACGACTGGTCTATCATTTTAACCTGTAAGTACATATATTTAAAATTGTAATAAATTTATTTGTTTTACTATTTTTATCAAACATATGAACACACACTTTACAAATTAATGAGCATACTACATAATAGTTGTAACATTTGCTAAATAATTTGTTTACTTTTCTAGTATCAAATGAATTATTCTTTACGGGTCGTAATATATTTGCCAGCGACTGCACGGTATCATCAAATTTTACTGAAGCAACAGTCAACGAGGAGTTGTGTCAAATTATTCGAAAACCCTTTCGCTTGGAAGAGTTCGATGACTGCTTGTCGAACAACGAGGAAGCCGAAAACTTTATTAATGTTTTAGCAGGATACGAACATTTTGTTTTATTGACATGTAAGTCTTTCTGTCTGACTGTCGGACTGACTGTGTTAATGTTTCCATTTTTTCTATCTTGCTTTTGTTTTTGTTTACTGTTTTATTAGAGCTTCATAAACATGAAAATTGCATTAAATCAACAACAGGTTTTAGAAATATTGATTATTTATGACATGCAAAAGTCATTTAGATACAATTTGACAGGTTGAAAAATTAGAATAGACACACAATACCCTACATTATGTTATTGTCTAGAAACAGAAGA
The DNA here is from genome assembly GCA_963931875.1 of Pollenia griseotomentosa. Classification (NCBI taxonomy): domain Eukaryota; kingdom Metazoa; phylum Arthropoda; class Insecta; order Diptera; family Polleniidae; genus Pollenia; species Pollenia griseotomentosa. The sequence goes on along the minus strand of OZ007562.1, from coordinate 189,920,583 downwards.
ACTAAAATGTATTATTTATATCACTATAGCCACATAAATGAACAATGTTTTGAACTGTTGCGTAAAAAATTTCCTTACAAACACTTTTTAAAGCTTTGAATATCGCCAAAATGTTGAGAAAGCTTTGGTTACAACTGTTATGAAAACAGAAAACTTTGTTTAGAATTGTTAAGTTTAATTTGAAATTTTTGATATTTAGTTAGGCTTGAGTTCTTCAAGTTTAATTTTTATTAAATTATTTTTACTGATGGAAGGAATTTTACAACATGAAATTAATTAAAATTTATTGATAATTTTTTTTATTCTTGGCTGAGCTGAGGCTCGAACTAGGGTTGAATTTACGTTTCGGGAATAACCACATTCTCATCATCAGAATTCGTTGCGTTCTACCCTTGCACCACTGCGGTGCCTGCCTGCCAACAGTCAAAAATCAATCTTTACAAATGGTATTGGTGGTTCGAAATTTGCGGTAATTAATTATCATTTTTCAATTTTATTTAGATGTTTCTTCCTTTTCTTCTGTTCTTTCGTACTCTTTCTGACAAGACTTTGTCTTGAATTCCTGAGTACATACATTTGTTTATTATGTTTTTGTCTACTTTAGTCGACATTTTATTTGTACAACTTGAAGTACAAATGTAAACATATAGAGCTTGTGCCACAGCTATTTTTAGAACAATTGTGATTTTTTAGTTGAACTGTCGATTTTTAATTTGAAATTTTTAATATTTAGTTGGGCTCATCAAATTTAAGCCTAACTAAATATCAAAAAATTCAAATTAAAAATCGACACTTCAACTAAAAAATTTATTAAAATTTATTGATAATTTTCTTGGCTGAAAAAATAATTTATTGAAAATTAAATTTGATGAACTCAAGCCTAACTAAAAATATTGAAATTGAAAATAAACAGTTCAACTTACATCACAATTGTTCTTTTAAATTGTATTAAAAACTAAACAAATTTCCGTAACTCATTTTTAACAAAATTAAAATAATTGGTAATATTTTAGCAAATGTAGTGGCCCGCAGGACCTTTTAAGTAAGCAAAATGCAAACGATTTTATTTCTATGCTCTGCTCTGATTTAAAGGATTATGTAAAAAGCTATTTTAGACCAGTTTATTTCTTAAAGTTTAACCCCAGGATTCATAAACGACTATTAAATTTAACAAACATTTATTAAGGAAAATTTTCATACAAAATTTGTTTTGTAAACCTTTATTAAATTCAAAAAATGTTTATGAATACAGGCGTAAGAAAATTGTAATTTTAAAATTATTATTTTTTCAGTTTTTTGCAGCAAAAATTTGTTTCAGTTACTTATTTGTATTAACAAGAAATTTCGAAACATATTCGAAAAAAAAGTTAAGCGTAAATTGTCCGTACTCTTTAAAAGCAAATTTAACTATCAAATGTTTGCATTTATATAAATGAACCCTCATTTAAAATAGCGTGTTAGAAACTGTGTATGGAAAAAATATATTACAAATGAGTATCCAAACAAATTAGAAGCGTATATTTAAAAGTATTTTCAATATGGTAAACACATGCTAAACACTAAATACTGCTAAAAATACAAAAACTATAATAAATTTTATTTGATAAATTTCGAATTTTATAAACTTGTTTCACATTATTTAGCGTTTGGGCGTCTTATCGGTTGGGGTTCTAATCAGTCCCACCAATTGGGCAAATCTAAGGAGGATGTCATTCTAAGACCTCACGAAATTTCTTTGGATTCTCCCATACAACAATACACGTGTGGCCCTGAAAGTACACTGGTTTTAACAGAAAATGGAAAGCTTTATTTAACGGGTCGTTTAAATGAATTTGTGTTTCCCGATTTTACCGAACTACAAAAGAATCTTTCATCAAATGAACAAATAATATTTATGCACATCTCGAAAGCTAGTGAAATATTTATAGTCACCAATACAGGCAGTATTTATCGTAGCTACGAGTCGGTGCGTACGAAAAGTTTGATATTTCAGAGATTTTATGACTACGATAGTGAAGAAAACGGCCCTATATGGAAACTATTAAAGGGTACATCGTTTTATGCCGTACTAACAAAAGCTAATAAATTTTATACCACATTCTCTGAAAGCGGCCATCATTTGAAAACTTTTCGAGAAATATCAAAATTTAAGAACCTTCGTTTACTCGACATGGCCTTGGGAGACAAACATATTTTAGTACACGGAATACCAAGATCATCAACACTAGCTGCCACGATAGGGCCAGGCGGTGAACATCGATATATGACACAAAGCATGATAATGTCAAATACTACAGATGGCATTTCAAATAGAATACAAAATGGTAAAAACAGTAAAAGTATGGAACTGGATGAAACACAAATGAACGTCGTTAACACGAAGATAAAGGAAAAAGAAGAGGAACTGCCAAAAACAAATACTCCAGTCCATGAGAAAGAAATCCTTAAAGAAGAGCCAGAAGAAACAGAAGAAAAATTACAAGACAAGAATAACAACAGTGAATCTAAAAAACGTTCTACTCAAGATGTAATAGAAAGTGAAAATTTAAACTTAAATAAGTATGAAAATTTAAAGGAATCTGCAGAGTCAATAGAATCGTATGAAACTGTTTTAACAAACAACGAAAGCTCTTCATATGATACAGACAACACAGTTGTGAATAAAAAATCACCCACACAATCCTCCGAATCACAAACGAGCAGCTTAAGTTCCCTAAAAAAAGAAATGGAAACAACAACGTCAAGTGTAAAATCATTACGTCCCAGAACGCCGTTTCCCGAAAGCAGTCCACACGATACGCCACAATCTACTATGAAAAAAACACCAATACGAAATTTTTCTTATGAAGCTGCCATGAGCAATGAATTGATAGAGCACACATCTCCGGCATTGGTACACAGTTTGGAAAATATTCCAGAAAATGTGGCAAATGAAAGTGGTAAGTTAAAGAAAGATTTTAAAACTATCTCATATAACACATACATACCTATGAATATATTTTAGCTGATTTGCCAGGTTTGACCGTCTCTATGCCAACGCCACCCACCGAAGATGACGAGGAGTTAAGAGTGGAAATAAGTGAAACCACTGATCCTTTAGATCATACAGTCACCGTCAACGAAATTCGTTTTATAAATAATGGCATTGATGTCACTGCTAACGTTAAAAAATTTAAATCAGACGGTTCTGAGGATTCTCACGAAGGTTCAGACGAAGAAGAACAAGAAGAGAATGAAAAAGATGACGAAACTGACAAATTACAAATTAGGAAACAAGCGGAAAACTTTATTGATGAGTTGGAAGATGAAATTGATAAGAAAGTAGAAACCGCCAAAGCAGAGAAACAGGAAATAGAAAATACAGTTGATATCAATTCCAAAAGTTTAAGCGATAGAGTTGGATCAAAACTAACCGAGACTAAAGAGTCCGTTGAACTAGCGGCTAAGGAAGCGGGAGAAAGTGTAGATGCTAAATTAATAGGAGCCAAGGAAACTTTAGAATCCGCTGTCATGAAAGTAGCGACAGGGACGAGAGGAGCAGTACAAAGTGTAAGTGAAAGTACCAAAAAAGCTGCCAAAAATGCAAAACAGTCAATAGAAAGTATGGGCAACTCGATGACCGCCGCAAGCGATGGGGCGCGCCAAGCCGCAGGCCAAATAGGAAACAATGTTTCCAAGGCAGCTGAAGACGCCAAACATACTATGGAGAGTGGCTTGCGCAAAATGGCTGGTGATACAAAACATGCGGTAGGCACGGTTACTTCAAAAATTTCTAATGAAGTACAAGATGCAAAAAATAGTCTTAGTTCTATGTTACAAGGCAAAAAAAACAAAGTGGATGTACAAAAGCCCATAGAAGGACTGGAACGGGTAGCGGATTTTCAATCTGAGGCATATTCAAAAGAAAGCGGTGGAGCTATATCAAATACAACCACACAATCTACTAACACAACTACAGGCTTACAAGAAGATGATGAACGTACCACAGCTTCCGCTAACTCAAATCACACCGCATCAGCTGGCAATCCATTTGAGAGTACGGATCCATTTGACCCCGAATTGGATGCTATGATACAAAGGGGTAAGCAAGCTCTGCGAGAAGAGCTGCAAGCGGCTGGTGTAGCAGCGACAAATAAAACAACAGGTGTCGTCCATGATGTAGAGGAAGAAAAGAGCAAATTCTCCAAATTCCTAGATGATTTAAGAGAAAAATCAAAGGGTCTATCCTGTCGAAATGAAAAATCGGTCAAAACTATTGAAGGTAAATGTAAATTAATAATAAAATGTTCTCTAGTAAGTCTTTTATTACTTTTTAGATCAACCTCCACGTTACAGCTTAGAAGACGAATTAGCTTTGCAGCCGGTTAATGGTCATGCAAACAGCTCAAAAGTGTGCACGATTTTATAAACATATATTTATTTTCCCTGAATTTTACAAAATGACAAACTACATACATATTACCAAAAAACCATAATGCGATTTTTTTTTTTGTTTTGAGGAAATAAAAAAGTATAATATTACCTTCTTATCAATTCTTTAATGCGTTTGCAAAACTTTTTTTTTTTTTTTTGTTTAAAATTTTATTTTCACTTTTTATTTTTACAATAATATTACAATTTTCTCTATAAATGCACTTTACAAAATATGTTTTGCATTTCTTTTTGTTTTTTCACAGCTGATTATTAAGGACAAAAATAAACTGAAGTTTGCTGCAGTTTCATTGCCAGATGTGTTAAAAGATTTTCTTACCCCTGGTCTAGACCAGGAATAAATATCTCAGAAATTTGGCAATAACGTCGATAATACCAGAACAATATAACTATTTGCTCAGCTTATGTTAAAGGCATGGGAAAACGTATTCATGTTAACTCGTAATTTAAAAAAATAAAGGAACAAGGTGCAGTGACGCCATCTTGCAAAAATGATTTTTGTTTTGTTAGAATTCTGTGATTTTTATGTATGTACCTTGGTTATTCGACATAAATTGCAAGTTATAAATATGTACATGTAAAGTGCTGTATAAATTAAAGATAACATGATTCTGATATTTACTGCAAAATATATCTCAATATTCATCTTCAAAATTGCGTGCAGCTTACGTCACAGCTTGCAATTTTTGGAGATTTTGACAAACAATACAAGAAAAACTTGAACGTGTAACTGCAGTGTAGGAAAACAAATTTCTTTAAACTACATTTGCACACATGGTGTCGTACGTCGTGATAACGTAGAACGTATCTATAAGCACGTTTCAATTACCCAAAATTCCGTCGTAAACGTATTTGGTTTTCTATTCATAATGATTTTAAGAATTTATTCCAATTGTTGTTTATTGGTTTTTTTCTTTCAATAATTTAATTTGAAAACACAAAAATAACTTAATTTTTCTTTTTCGACGGTCGTAGCCGGCGTATAAAATATAATAGATCTAAGTCAAAGTACGACTTATATACGGGTTTACGTTTACATCAGCTATTATGTGCTTTTGTATAAGTTTTAATTTGACAAGGTATATACGCCGTACGTTACCACGTTCATGAGGTGTAATTGTGTTACTGGGGTTAAAGTTATTTTTTGAAAATCGCAATACACTTCCACTTTTTCACTAAAACACAACATTTGTACTTTCAGCCAATCGGCTTTTTTGTTGATATTTGTGTTTGCTTTAACAAATACTTTGATCTACTTGAAAGACATTTAAAAATATTAGTGTAATAAATGGTATATAGGGTTTGCAATATTAGTTAAATCTTAATATTTTTTTATATTTTATGCAAAAAGTTATAAAGACTTAAAGTTTCAACAGAAAACAAAGATATATTACTTTAGTAAAAAAGGAATTTGAAATATTAAATTTTTTACAACTTTTCTGCTCCACCTTCTTTGGAACATATCCTTTATTGTCATATCTCAAAAAAAAAAAAAAAAAAAAAAAAAAAAAACAAACTTGGCAAAATGTGATTAAAGTTTTCAAAATGTATATTTATATACAGACTAGCGGGCCCGTTGCCTGCTTAGCACGGCAAAACAAAATAAGAAAAGAAACACACTTGTTTTTAATAAAGTTGGTTTTGTTCCCTATTATTCAACTTTTAATTCTAGTTTCTTTCAATCTTAGACTATGTATCACTTAAACTATCTTAGAGCTCTTTCGTAGACAACATTTTTGGTTTTTTTTAACAAAATATTCAAATTAAATCGATGATTAGAACGAAAATTAATTTATTTTTATCAAAATACTCACCAAAAAATGCGAAGAAATTAATATTTTCAAAAATCGATTATGATAAGATCAATCACCAATGACGTCCAAAGAGAAAAGAGAAATGATAACAAATTGCTATTTGCATCACTCCGTGCAATGCTCTCCAATACACAAACGACCAAAATGTATTCAATACTAATGAATGCTGTATGCGGTACAAAAAATGCCTGCGGCAAAAACACACTCACTTCACATACGCACCGCACACACATGCGTTATTGGATTTCAACCACACTTCATATAAACCATATATGGGCCACTGCCTGTGTATAAGTTTGGTTGAAATCGCACGACGCGTTTATGATTAGTTCGGCGACGTACATATACGGACTTATTTTTATATATATAGATTAAATAAAATATATTTTGCTATAACTTCGCTTCAGTTTGAGATATAATACTGATTTTTGATTTACATATAAAGAAAGTACAAAGGAACACTTTTGCTTAAGTAACTTAAAATTTTTGATTTTTCGAGATATGCCTATGTTGCAAAAAAGGAGCGATATATTCTAATAAACATTTATGTTTCCCGTATCAACAAGCCATACTGAAGCAATTTTTATGAAAATTTGGTGTTTTTTCACATTTTTGCTTCTCTAATCTAAGATCAATATTATAGAAATTAGAAGCGGAATGACAAACTTAGTGTATATTTAAGTTTGTCATTCGTACTTTTGGTGAAAGATATAATAAATAATTAGAGTTGTGATTGATTTGTTTTTTATTTAAGCTAATAGGGCCTAAGGTTAATTAATGTAAATAAAAAGCAATCATGTTTTTAATATAATTCAAAATTTAAATTATTAAATTTTTAATGGTTTGATCAATTCAATTGTTTCATATGTTTCATAAACTTTTTAAAGTATACTAGCTGTTAATTTGATAATTTCTGGACACATTAAAATAATTTGCAAATTAATTAAAGATTGGACTAAAGCGGCCCATACACTTGCAATATTATTGTATATGATATGTCCTATATTATGCAATAAGTCGCACAATGGTTTCATTCATTAAATAACATTCTGTAAAAAGGTGAACATAACCTATAGAAATAACATAAACAGCATTGTACAATGTTACCAACACACTTCACTTTCTTTTCGTTGTGCAATAAAAATAAAAAGTCTTTTGATTGTTGTCTATATTTTGTGCCACCTTCGAATATCACATACACATTGGTGATATAATTGTACAATACGTAAAGTTAAGCAATTTGATTGCAAGTGTATTTGCCGCTTACCGCGGGTCTCCACGTAGCAATATTTATTGCGGCAAACGTCAAATTTCATTGCTCCATAAAATTTGCGACGCATAGACCGCATATTGCCATGAGTGACAATCTATTGCGCAATGATTGCTCTTCTGATTGCTTGAGCAATTATTGCTTAGCAATCTGCTGTCAAATCAGTTGTTATTTAGCAGACATTTTATTTCTCTGCACGGTTGTTTATTTATTTGTGGGTTTGTGTGCAAATAAACAAAAAAGTAATACAAAACACAGCTACGACAATTACAATTAATTATTTTATTAAGTAAATTTATTAATTGAAAAAAGAAAATTTAACAACCACTTGAAAACACAACATAAAACATTTGTTATAATTACAGCCACAAAACTTTGGACAACTACTCGCGGTGAAAATTGCAAATTTATGGCAAAGTAATTTCAAGTGTTCTCCAGCAATATAATCAGCAATTATTGCTCCATTGTTCTGCCGTCGTTTTTGCTTGTACTAAGCAATAAATATTGCTACGTGGAGACCCAGCGTTAAGGAAACTTGTTGACAATTTAAGTACAGTTTTTTAAGGTATGAATTTAAAATTTACAAGTTCGTTGACACAAGCAAAGTTTTTGTTGTGTATTTAACTTTAAGGAATGCAACACTGGTGTTCTTATTGCCACTAAATTGGCAACTCATATTTTCTACTGTCCTTTTGTCTCTGATACTTATTTTAGCAACCATGCGTTTGGATGAAGCATATAACACGGTCAACTGTCAAAAAAAGAAGAAAAGATTTTTTCGTGAGAGGAATACGAAAGAAGTATTTTTGTAACTTTTTCTTCTTTTTATTTTTTGCTACAACCAAAAAAGCAAATACACTTTTTTTCTTAACCGACCTCAACAATTCAAAAAGAATTTTGTATCTTTTATTATTAATTGAAACAGTTTGTGAAAATTTCCTAATGGAAAGTTAAAGAAACAACGCGCTAAAGGATGAGCGCTGGTTGAAACGATTGCCAAAGGAATGTAATCACTAAAAAAGGAAGAAAAGGTGTTAAAATAGAAGAAAACGAATATAAAAAAATTTGCATAGTACTGCAATGCCACTTAATATTTTACTAAATCTTGACTAAATACACGTAAAGATGATTTAAACAGACACGGCAAGTTTTACTTTGAATAATATTAAATTGAAAAAGAAAAACTAGTGGAACGGCCTCGCAAAAAAGGTGGTAAGGTAGGTCAAAGTTGAAACAAACGTGCAAATAAAAGAAATGTAAAAAGTGCGTGTGTTTGTTGTGTGCCTCCGTGTATGTAAGCGAATGTGTCTGCAGTGTGGAAGAAGTGAAAATATTGGCAACGGGTGTGACGTGACATTTTTTCGTAATCGTTGACAGAAAATTAAAACTAATAAAAAATAAAACCCCGTTTAAATATAACTATTAAAAAATGTAAATATTCTCAAAATTAAATGTTAAAATAGTAAAAACACCAAGAGAAGTATAGCCTAACCTCAAAATCCAATAGATGTGAGTGTTGTTTGTGTTATGGAAAAATTCAAGTGATTTTTTAGGTTTGTGCAGACTGACTGGCCCACGAAAAAAAAAACGGAAGAACTATCATAAAAACATTGGGCTTAAGTCTAGTTTACCAACGCAGCTCCAAATAAAAAAAAAAGTAGATAGGGTGATAGAAAATTGAAAAATAAGAAGAAAAAATAAAATGACAAAATTCTCGGAAACGCATAGTTTCCGAGTTATGGACCTCTGAAGTTTTCATATGAATTTGCGATTTCCCATTACATTTCTGAACCTATACGGCCAATATTGGTATCATTTGAAAGCTTTTGAATAGATCTTTCTGGATATAAACATTTTATTTAAAAATTCTTAATCCATTAAGGAGCGGCGATGAATTTACGAAAAAACAAAAGTTTTTAGTAAGCATAAAAACCAATATATGCATTTATGTTTTAAATTTGTTTTTTAATTCAATTTTTTTCTAAAATAAACTGGTAGAGGAGGAAACCTATGCAGAAAAGCATTAGTAAGCGAAGCCGATGTTTGTTATACCATAGAGGAGAAAATCTGTTCATCCGGCCGAAGGCCGGCTATGCGGAGAAGCTTTATTTAGCGAAGCCGGTGTTTGTTATACCATAAAGGGTAAAATCCTTGTACCCGGCCGTAGGCCGGCTATGCGGAGAAGCTTTATTTAGCGAAGCCGGTGTTTGTTATACCATAGAGGAGAAAATCCTTGCGCCCGGCCGAAGGCCGGCTATGTGGAGAAGCTTTATTTAGCGAAGCTGGAATTTTTAAATTAAATTTATATCACCTAGTGCACTTCCGTAACATTTTGATATAAAATTTTGTAAAAACTGTATTAGGAGCTAAAGAGTTAAAAAGTTTTAAAAAAATATTGCATATCCAAAAAGATCTGTTCAAAAGCTTTCAAATGGTACCAATATTGTCCATATAGGTTCAAAAATGTAGTGGGAAATCACAAATTCATATGAAAACTTCAGAGGTCCATAACTCGGAAACTATGCGTTTCCGAGAATTTTGCCATTTTATTTTTTCTTCTTATTTTTCAATTTTCTATCACCCTATGTACTTTTTTTTTATTTAGAGCTGCGTTGGTAAACTAGACTTGTTCCAAACATTGTAGTGTTCCTGACTGACGGTTATTTGCTAATGTTTTCATTGTGTTAAAACAAAATGTGCTGAAATGTTGAAAAAAATCTTAATTTGTGGACTCATATAAAAGTGGAAATTCCTGTTTCTTGTATTATTTAAATAGCTCCGAAAAACATTTTGAAAAAGGAAATATTTTAACTATTTTCAAAGGCTTTCTATTATGCTTGAAACCACGTTGTTTTTTTTTAGCTTGATCTAACAAAAAAGTTTAGCTGTTTTAAATATTTAAAAGGTTTAAATAATGATTAAATAGGTAGACACTGTGGAAATGTGCAAAAAATTTTCTTTTTATACAATTCAATTTCCAGAGAAATAGTAATATGTATCTTCTGACTGACTGCTAAATTTGTTTTTTTTGGTAGTATCATTGGCAAGTTTATATTTTCATATACAAACTGCATTCGATCGAATTACAAATACATGTAACCACAGTTGTAGAATTTGCTCTTTTTTTAATTAAAATTAAAATTTAAACATTTAATAACAAATAATTCTTCTGGATAAAATGTAATGCTACTATCCTTACTGCTTTTATGCAATTTATTCTAAGATAAGTATAAGATATACCTATACATTTTAAACAAGAAGTGTTTAGTTTAAATATATTCATTTTTATTTTATTTATTGCTTCATTTTGAATCACAAGCCCATTGCGCATAATTAATTATAATTTAAACTTCAAAAACTCTGTCATATACCTACTATATAGTATGTATTGTTCAAAGGCGCCTCAAAGTACCTCTCAAATGAATAAAATTAATGACATTTCATTTGCTAAGGTTCTTGCAAAAAATATATTTTCGCACGAACAGGAATTAAGAGCTTTATTTGTAACAAATTAAAAAAAAAATCAAGTTTAAAAATTGTAAATTAAATCCATTCTTTTGCGGGAGTAAGGCTTTAATACTTCATCAAAAATTTTATTTTGTAAAAAATTAATTGGAAAATCAGTAATTCCGCTATATACATAGGTATGATTCTCTTTTGAAAAATTATTTAAAGCATTTATTCTTTCAATCCTACTGGTTGAAACCAGGGTTTAAAAAAGTGCAGTCAACACGAAAAACTGTATAACCAAAAACGAAAATTTGTGTACAACTTTTCGCTTTTTGAGTTGGTTTGACAGCGACTGTTTACATTTAATGAATCAGTAGTAAAAGTTTTGTGGTAAAAGCAAGAGTTTTTTTTTTTGGCCAATGACAAATGAAGAAGTGGAAGAAATGGCAGTTTAAACCTTTAGAAAGTAATTATTAATACGTATAATAATTGGTTCAGTTACAATCTATTTTTGAAATTTACACTATCTTAAAAGCGAAATTTTTCAGTCTTATTGTTATTATTATATGAACATAAAGTTCGAAAAAGTGTCAAGGATAGATTTGTCAATATGTAATCGAAAAAAATTATGAACAATATTAGAACGAGCTAGTTAATATAAATTAATACCCAGCAATAAATTTACATAAAGTTCAATGGGTATTTTTTCTAAATTATGTATAAAACTTTCTTGGAAATTAAAAATCTTAGTACCTACATATGTATATAAAATTGCATAATTATTTTTTTTCTGTATTCTCCCACAGAAGAAAGCTCTAAAAGACATTAATGTTCTGTATTTTATAGATGTACAGAACGTTTGGTAGCCCCTACCCCTAGAATCAAAAAGGTTATGAAAATGGTTTTGAACACATTTTTTAATGTTTCTTTTTTGCTTTTAAAAATGTAAAGCTGGCAACCTTGCATGTAACGCACGTAAAAATAGTGTGAGAAGCATAAAAAAAGGAAAAAATCTCGATCGGCTCGTGTTTAACTCAAAAAATACTTGTCAAGTGGTTGTTGTTGTCTCTTGAGGGGATAGCAGGGTGGGAGAAAGTCAGTTTTCATATTCAACACACAACTGATGGGTGTAAGAAAACAAGTCAAAAAAGAAACAAACACGTTGGCATTAATTGTTATTTTAATATGTAAGTTGGTAAAATTAAAGGAAAACTTTTAATAAAATACTTAAAAAAACATTTCGATTTAACCCATTTTATTAAATAATTTTTGTAAAATTGTTATCAGCTATTTATTGTCTACCCAGACACATGGTCGCGCCAGCTGATTTAAGTAACGTTTGCCTTGAATCTGTAACGAGAACAAACTTAAAATTTGGAAATAAACTTTCATTTTAGCAACCTGTCTAAACATTTAAGATTGTTGTGTGTTATTAATGTGTACTTTTCATGAGTTATTTTAATTATGTTACATATTTTGTTTATTTTCATTTAATTTCTCGGAATTTTCTTTAAAAAAAAACTGCATAAATTCCAATAAGCAAATAATGTGATTGTGTGCGTGTAGAAAAATAATGAGCGGGAGAAATTGATAAAGCGCGGTATAGTGAAAATCTAAAAATGTCAAAAACGTATATGCTCTTTTTACAACGAAAGAGTGGGACCAACAACAAAAAACGTGTTTTTACACACAGTTGTATTTATAGAGTACTCAATATCTGATATTAAAAATACCCAACAAACATTCAAGTTTTTCCTATTTGTTGCGAATTGCTCTAATATCAAATTATTAAATTATTTTTGCAGGTGATAAATAATCATCATCAACGATACTACTTCTCCTACTTACTAAATGGCAACATTTTCCTAAATACGTGATAGCATACATTAATAATTAATTTTTTTAATAAAATTAAGAAAATAACCAAGAAATAATCTAAAAGTCAAACGAGATCATACTTTTAAAGTTAGTGATCAAGTTATCATTCGAGAAGTTGTATATTTTGGAATTTTTAAAGTTCTAATACCGCCACACATACAAAAGTAAATACATTTATTACATATACACATAAACTAAGGCATTCCTAGAATGCATATAAAGAGTCTGCAACATGCTCATGCTGCTGCAGCAGCGGCAGCAGCCATGCCAAATTGTGAAATTGTAATCGTATCATCTTCGCCTAATCATAATAACAACAATAATAATAACAACAATAATAATGAAAGTACAAATGGGGGATCGAGTAATGGCAGTGCTGCAGCTAACAATGGTCATCAGCATCAACAACAGCAACATGGTTCCTCAGCACCAACACCAACTGAGATTCCAATACCGTTTATGCATTTGGCAGGAGTAACAGCCGAGGCTCATGCTGCCGCTCAAGCAGCTGCAATGGCAGCTGCCCAAGCAGCGGCAGCTCAAGCTGCTGCGGTCGAACAGGTCAGCAGTAATGCCCCACCACCGGGCAGTGCTCTGGCCCATCATCATGCCATATTGCAGCAACACCCATTGGCCCATCTTGTGGCCACGGCTGCTCACAGTCCTGCTCTATCCGAACAACATTTTATAGCCCGCGATGCTACCGTCTTAACTAATGGCCATAATGGCAACTCAACGTCGGTATCGGGGGGACCTGCCCCCGAAAAACCATTTCAATGTAATGTCTGCGAACGACGATTCCGCCAATTGAGTACTCTCACGAATCACGTGAAAATCCATACTGGAGAGAAACCGTACAAATGTAATGTTTGTGATAAAACCTTTCGTCAATCGTCCACTTTGACTAATCATTTAAAAATACATACCGGTGAGAAGCCATTTAATTGTACCTATTGTCCGAAGCATTTTCGTCAATTGAGTACATTAACAAACCATTTGAAAATTCATACAGGTGAGTCGTTTATCTGAATATTCGCTATTAAAAACATAAATTTGATTTTACTATTCTTCTAAAAAATTTTGTTAAAATTAAATTATAAATATAAAATAATTTTCTCAATCGCAGTTATCATTAAACGAGTTTACTTTTCACTGTCAATCTATTAAACTTATCTCTACTCACACATCGCATTTATTTGCACTGCATTATTTTTCATTCCAACGAATTTAGACCAGTTTAAAAATTAAGTCTAACCGTAAAAATTGTATACATAGTTATTCCCCACAAACTCTAATTAGTTACTAACTATCCTTGTACGAAGTAGGTCAACTTGATCAGGTTAGCATTCTCAAGGGAATTTCAGATCATAGGATTATAACCTTAGACTTGGGTGTAACACCACCAGTGGAGTTTCCGAATAGAGAAGATTGGCGTGGATCCAATAAGCTGTTTGATGGGTGGGCAGTATTTTTTTTTTTTTTTTGGATGGACACTAGCACTTATGCCTGAAAAGGTCATTCCAACTCCCGGGCGAGTGCAGTATCTTCCAGACTGAGATCCTAGTGATCTGGAGGTCGTCGGAGGTGATACTGGGTTACATCGTCATGAGGTCTGTGGTGACATCAATAGTCAGACTGCGCTCAGAGCATTGACAGGTTGTACGATGCGATCTTGTGAGGTCGCACGGTGCAGGAATGCTTTGAGGGAGCTCATAGGGCTATTCACAGTATGACTGTGTTGGGTATCCGGACACTGCAAGCTGGATGGTAACGAGGTAGCGGACATATTCGCGAGACAGGGTTCGAACCTAGACATAGAGGTAAGGGACGTCGCGTGATCCGCGATAGATTCCGCGATACCGTTAATTGGTCCTGGATGGATAAAACGGATTGCAGGGTGTGTAGGGTATTATATATTATTTGCTATAATTTGGTTCAGTTTGAGATATAATACTGGGGCCTGATTCTGGCAGTCGTGATCGAGTGCTTTCTCGATTCAAAAGCAATTTAATATTTAATTATTTCAGTCAATACTGAAAGAATCGGACTTATTTTTTCAGTGTTATATAGCATTAATTTGAGTTTCACAATACTAAAAAAATAATTTCGATTCGTTCAGGATCGACTGAAATAAAATTGCTTTCGAATCGAGAAAGTACTCGATCACGACTGCCAGAATAAGAAGATATAAAGAAACACTTTTGCTTTAGTAATTTAAAAATTTGGATTTTTTGAGTTATGACTATGTTGCAATAAAGGAGCGATATGTATTTTTAAAGTTGTTTAAACTTGAAAAAATTTCTCATTCTTTGTAAATAAAATTTTTTCTCGCTGGTATTCAAAAGTAATCTTTTTTGTGAAACTGAATATATTTTTTAAATAAAATCTAGTTTTGTTCAACTGACATCGCTTGAATTATTTTAAATGAAATCATACTGATATTTAATTATTTTCAGGTGAAAAACCGTTTGAATGTGCTGTTTGTAAAAAACAATTCCGTCAATCTAGTACTCTTAATAACCACATAAAAATCCATGTTATGGACAAAGTCTACGTGCCCGTAAAGATTAAAACTGAGGAAGAGGAAGGATGACTAGAGGACATGATGGTGGTTGCGACTGGGGGTTCAAATAATGGACTTCAACAGCAACAACAGCAGCATCATCAGCAACATCATTCACAACAACAACAGCAGCAGCAACAACAACTTCTGGCGCAACAACATCAACAACAGCAGCAGCACCAACCGCAACATCGTCAAATTATTACCTCCACGCTAGCACTACATCAACAACAACTACAAAATAACAACACAACAATTATAGCTACAACACAACAACAACACCAACTGCAACAACAACAAGCCACTAATAGCTCAGCCACAACAGCACCGTCCAATCTTGAAGCTTTTTCTAACATTGCAACAGCAGCTCAAACACTCGAATTAAGTTCACTAAATGCCGCCCAATTAGTTGGTGGCCATTTGACAACCGATGGAAACTTTGTAACTATGGGTGGTGTTGTTGTCGGACGCATACATCCCGCTCCTGGTGCTGCAGGTAATACACATTTCCTTCAACATCAAATACGAATACAGACACCACATTTGGGTGTTATCAAAATGGAACCGTCGCCAAATGCTAATGAATACAACAACAACAGTAATGCAAATAGTAACAATAACAGCAACAATAATTCCACAACGCACACAAACAATACTAACGAAGGGTGAGTCCCAGACTATGAGACACTATTGGAATATGTGCTCAATGATTAAAAATTAAATATGTATGTAAAAAACGATACTCAACTGGAAATAAAACATGAGAGTATATGTGTGTAAGCATAAAATTGTAAAGTAATAATATAAAAATGTCAAATTGTATTTAGTTAGTAATTTAACTAATTTTAAATGGTTGGCATACATAGATATAGAAAAGATAATGGTTCAAATTAGAGATGAATGATGTCTCAAAGCAAACATTTATAAAAAAAAAATTATTGTATTTTCAGTCTAGTTTATTATCAACATGAATATTTATTTTAAGAAGTTCATTGGGAATTCTCAAAAACATTTTCTTCTAGCTTATACAACTCAATATATTTTTTAAACAATTTTAATTAGGAAATAAAAAGAGATTTTTTAAATTAAGCACTTTAGTGCAATAAAAAAGTTATAAAGTGATTTTTTTTTTACTGCCTCTTCATTTATTTCGAAACGAAGATTTCGTTTGCTTAACTTACATTAAAAACTAAAACAAATTATTAAATATGGTTTTTGTTTCACATGTAAGTTAAGCGAACGAAGTTCTCGTTCGAAATTGGAGAACAGACCATAATTCTTACAAGTCGAACTTGGAAATCGGAAAGTTTTACATTTACAAAGTTATAAAAACGTTAAAGTTTTTATTGTTTCTTTCAAAGGCTTCTATTAAGATTTAAAGTTATTTAAACTAATAACATTCTACAACTTTTAAAACAATTGCAAAATTTTAACTGTTTCAATTTTTGCTACACATTTCATAAAAATATTTGATTACGTGAAATTATGTTTTTATGAATTTATTTAATATTAAGAAGTATAATTATAATAAATAAAATGTTTTTGAAAACAAATTTAAGAGAAATTTAAAATGTCTTCTTTTTTCGTTTAAATATCTTAAAAAAAATCTTGACTACTTCTATTAAAAAAATTCTTTGACTATCTCCTGTTTATATTAATATATAATTTTTATTATTTGTTTAATTAAAAAAAATATATCTTCGAACATGGCGTCTAATCTAATGTTCAACAAATAGTTGATTAACATAAATTTTCAAATTTTATATTAAACTTCTATGTTCTTTACATTTTTTGCTTACACAAACAAGTTACAATATAAACGAGGACTCACCTTTAAAACAAGAAAATCTCCATATGAAAATAAGTACTTATTTACAAAAAAAAAAAAAAAAAAACTACATCAAGGAACTATTCTTAGAATATTAAAAGCAAACATATTCCGACAAGGAGAAATTTAACTAATATTGTTTCAAAATTATTGTTGTCACAAAATGAAATGAAAATTACTAAAAAAATATTGTTAGTTGTTGTTATATGATCATCTAATTATTATAAAGGAAAATCGAAATAATTGATGTTTGTTGTTAAAGATATAAAAATACCTAAAAAATAAAAGAAAACTACTGATAACATTGTTACATAGATGCAGAGAGAATTTAAAAAGACAATGGATGTTTAACTGTTATTTTTGCATTAAAATACAAACGAATGAAAATATACTGCTACTGTTTGCTAGTAATTCCCCGGAAACCAGGCAACCAACCAACCATCTCCTCTAATAACAATTATAATTTTATTTTTAAATAAAAAAACTCAATATTATATTGTATGATTAAACCATAAATAAATATAGAAACATATGAATCCTATTAAACAAAACACAAAACTGCAACTATTGCTACTACAAAGCAACTTTAGTGCTAACTACAAAACAAATCAACCACAAAACAACGTTTTTTTATATTTTTTTTTCTTTTATATAATAAAGTTGTTTAATTATAATATTTTAGTTTATTATTTACTTGTTTTAGTCAATTACAAAAAAAAAAAAAAAAAAAAAAAACAAAACAAAACAATTAACTACTATTATTTTAAAAATAATTATGTTTGTTAACCAAATTTTAAAAATTTGTATTTTATTTCATAAAAAAGTAAGGAAAAAGAAAGAAAAAACAAAATACTTATAAAATATTATTGAAAAAAAAAAATCATGTTTACAAGTAGACTTTTTATATATTTATACTTTATTTTCTTAAAAAATAAACCCTAAAGCTATTTGACTAAATTGTTCTTCAGTTATTATTGAAATTACTTAATAATCAATTTATGTTTAGTATAAAATTTAGCTAGTACCTTTTCATTATCTGGGTTTTCATATGATTCCATCAGCCCTTATCCTGAATCAAATTTCTCTAAAAAATGTATTCACGATAGGCGTGCCTAAAAGCCTTAAAGGCCGATCTTACATATTAGTTACTTAACAGCAACACCTAAGTATGAATAATAATTGAATACATTTAACTTTTTTTTAAGTATAGCTAATTACATAATGATCAGTTTAATCACTATTTATTTATTGAATTAAGAAAATAAAACCACATTTTAAATGACTCCGGTAACTTTTTGCACAAAATTTTATCATTCAGCAATCAATGAGAACTTAGATAGTGTAAAATTTGCAAAATGATGCAAAATTTTTTATTTCAAACTACAAATGAAATTGTAATTGATTTGAAACTGTATATTTCGATTTTGTTTTCTGTGGTTTCTTTTTTACAATTAGTTCTTTTAATAATTTTATTTTTTGTATAAAAGTTAATTTAAAACATTTTCCAAATTTAATAAAACGTGTTTTGAAAATTACAATCGTACAAATTTTGTTCATTTATTTTATTTCACAAAAAATTTCAAGACTTACACAAATTTTTTAAATTGGGAATAAAATAATGAGAATTTAAAAGTATGTAAACAAGGGTTAAAGTAAAAAGTTGAATAAAAATATATTGGAATATTTTCTGTTGGTGACTGACTTATTTAAAAATAATTAATTCTAGTCATTAAAAAAAGTTTCAAGCAACAAAGTCAATTTATTGCTATTTTATATTTTGTAAAAAAAATTTTTTTAACCAGTTCTGTTTTGATTCTGTTTCATTTTTCCTAAATTTTCTATTGCAATTAGATTTGTTAATGATTCTGACCTTAGATTTAAACACCTGCAAAAATAATTAAACATACCTGAACATAAATTAAGTTATTTTTCCAAAAAAAGTTTTAATGTTTTTTTATCACAATTTTGTACTCACCCATATCCTCGAAATTTGTTCTCTTTTACCTAAAAAATGTGCAGGGAAAAGGCAAAATTTCAAGGAAAAAAACTTTTACTTTTATTGATTATGATTATATATTTGGCAATCTTAAATGAAAACTTACTTTTACAAATATTAAATAAGTCTACTTGTAAGAAATTGTAAATAAATTTAAAAGTAACAAATACAACAACATTTAATTTGTTCAAAGCGTGATCCCATTTGAAAACAAAAAATTATGCAGTTGTAAAATCTGTTCTGATTTAAAAATCTGATTAATATCTGAAACAATTAAGCTTCGTTCACAATGGCAGCAACATTTTCTCTTACTGTTCAGAATAGAGCAATGTTTCTGTTTTGACATTGTACAATAATTTTACAAAAACAAATTGCTTGTGGTTTTTTGCACAAGTTGTACTTGTTGTAGTACCAAGATTACCTGCAATGAATTCGTCCAGTTTATACAAATTGTTGCTGAAGTAGAAGTTGACTCAACTTTAAAAAAAAACTTTAATTGCACTTTTGTTCAAAAAATTACAGGAAAATACATATATAAAATACTTTGGAAAAAATAAGATAAGAAAAAATAAGAAAAAACGAAATTGTTGCTCCCATTGTGAACAAGCTGAAAACATAGAATTGTTTTCAAATTTGATGTTTTTAATTTTTTTTCTATTGAATTGCACTTAAGATTACAAAAAGAAATTAAATTAAACAGCTTGTTTATCAATTTCGAACATTTACGCTCGCATAGAACATTTGCTATGAAATATACTCAGTTTTAAAAATATTCTCCATATAAAATTCTATACGAACTTTTATCTTCGAAATTGTTAAAAAAGCGGTAAATTTATACTAAAAAATATCAAATAATTTTTGATATTTGTTTTAATTGGGTAAAAATGATTGATGAATGTCTCAATCAATTTAAAACTTAATTAACAGTTAGTTATTAATTTTTTAAGAAAAAATGCGGACAAAAACATAAAATCAATCATTAAAAACTTTTAAATAAAGAACATATTTTTGTTTCAACAAAAATACCTTAAAAATACCCCATCATTAGCCAGAATTCTTATTTTGATTTATTTCAAATAAAAATAATAAATTTTTGTTTCTTTTTGTAATAAAAAATTTTCATTTAATTGAAATTACTTAAAACTCTGAGTAAAATTGCCCAGTTGAAGTTGTCAATTTTTTGGGTTTAAGAATGTGTAAACATACATTAATTTTGATTTATTTCTAAGATGATTTGTATTATAAAAATTTTGAAAAAAAAAATTTGAAAATAGTACATAAAATTAATTTAATTTATGGTTCTGTACACAGGGTTGCAAATAACAAAAATTCAATTGATTTTTTTTTATTTTTTTTTTTTTAAAGAAAAATCCTTAACAATTATGAACCACAAGCAGTTACTTTTATATTCATTTTATTTTGATATTAATGAAATTTATTTTATAGTTGTTATAGAATTATATTAAGTATTTTTCTTGTTAAAAAAAGTAACAGGAAAACAAAAATCCTTTGAGGGATTTGTCTATAGAAACAAACAAAATGAAAACGAACTAATTCATTTACTGTAAAATAATTGTTAGAGAAATTTTATTAAGATTCTTAAGTTATTCATTTAATTTTATTTTTAATTTTCCTTTTTTGTTTATAATAAAAACTACACTACTGATTTATTCAAAAAATTTAAAGAAAAATTATTTCCACCAGCTGAATTTGTTAAAATTTTCAGACGAACAAAAAAAAATTGATTCGCTTAAAAGTAAGTGAATAAGTTTGAGATAAGAGTACAGTAAAATTATATAATAAGATAATGTTAAAACTAACAGCCTGTTCAACGATTTCGAACGTTAACGTTCGCATAGAAAATTACATTTAAAACAAAAACAAAATTCGACAATTTGTTTTTGTTTTAAATGTTATTTTCTATGCGAACGTTAACGTTCGAAATCGTTGAACAGGATGTAAATTCTTTGGGCTTCAATACAGAAATTATTTATTACTTAAGTAAAAAGTTTTAATTCATCTAATGAAACATCTGTTAATAAATAATAAAATCTCATAATTCATAGAAAACAAATTGAACAGAGAGAGAAAGAAATACAACCTATTTAGCTGTCAAAAAATAAAACCTAAAACTGGAGGTTCACACCACGCACGCGTCCAATGCGCTTATGCGTCTTTTAAAAATGTAGAGTCAGTGTAAAATCGCATTGACAAGTTACACAGCAAACGCGCAGAATGCATATACATACGTATAGAACGCATGAAATATGATTATTTTCTTTAAAAAAGTCAAGAAAGTATGAAATGCAAAGAACGTGCGGTGTGGACCTCCAGCTTAAAAATTTGATCAATTTAGTAACAAATTTGTTGTTGTAACTTTACACGTTCGGAATTTTGGGAGAGTTTCTTCTCTAGTCTTTTCCATATGTCATCGGTCATATTCATCTTAATTTCTTTATATTCTTTTAAAATTTATATTTAATTCAGAAAAGACTTAAATCTAACATATACATTTTTTAGTTTGAAACATAAAACTTTATCAGAAAGAATTAATGAAAAAGCTTATGTATAGTTTAAGAACTTTAAGATATAAAGGTAAGGTACTGGATTTTTTATAGTTCTAAAAATATCCATAAGCTTTTGTATGTTTTTTTTTATCAAGTTTTATGTCTCAAACTTGAAAAATTTTTGTATGTTAGATACGCTTTTTCAAAATTAAAGTAACAATATATTAATTGAACTGTAATTTGAGCATCAAATTATGACTTTATTTCAGAAAAAGATTTTAAAATTGCTTGAAATTTATCACACCTTTTAAAAACATCCTTTTTGAAATCAATCGACTTTCATCACATACCAGATTATATTAAAGATTTCCCAGCTTAAAATTCTCTAACTCGATTTAATTAATTCGTTTGCATTACTTCTTTTGTAAAATAATTTAAAGTGCTGTACCTATAAGGCGTAGAAAAAAAAAAACAAAGTGAATCATTTTGAAACTTGTATTGAATTTTACAGTAACTAAACGATGCAATATGGTTATAAATACAAGTCCTTTTCGCATTATTATACTATCGACAAATATACAGAACATATTTTAAATTTCCTTTTTTTTAATTGTAAAAACATGTTACTAATATCAGCGTTTTAAAAAACTGCAGAGTAGAAAAACTGCAATTTCTTCCACTTTATTTGTCATTGGCCAAATAAACTGTTGCTTTTACTTCTGATTCATTAACAGCCAAATTATGAACACAAATTCCTCTGAAGTTTTTTTCCTTTCCCATTTTTACAATTGAATTTACATAGGAAAAATTTGAGAAAACTCCTGCGTGGCTACTCTCTATTGCGATGCGAAAACAATTTCGACGCGAAAGCTTAATGCCAACTTGGTACTCTCTATCACTTTCGCAAATTTTTTTTAAAATGGAGCAATACTGGCAACAAAAATGAAAAATGGCGCAGATTGACAGTAATGAAATGCTAAGATATGTAAAAATATTTGAAATTGGAAAATTTAAATAAAATAACAAATGCGCTAACGTATTAAAGAGTACCAATCGCTAGATTTGCTACCAATTTTTTTCGCATCGCAATAGAGAGTAGCCTCCTGGGGAATTTTTATTCATAATTGGGCTGTAAATGTCAACAGTCAAACCAAATCAAAAATCAAAAAGTTGTACACAAATTTTCGTTTTTTGTTCGACAGTTTTTTGTTACGACTGCAGTTTTTTTTTACCCTGACTAATATTAATTTAAATAAAAAAGAAAATGTATTAAATTTAATTGATTAATAAATACCACTGTGCTAGTTGCAAAATTAGACAAGCCGGGCACATGGCGTTTTAGCATAATTCGGGTACGCTGAATACAATGGTGCCCACCGTTTTTTCAGGTTAGCTCTTGTTTTCGAGATATACCGTTATTTCGAAAATGGAGGAGGTTGCACAACATATATTCGCGTAACTCAAAAACGGGTTTGTTTATTGAAATTACTAAAAAAAAATTCCGCAATAAAATTTCCTTTAAGAAAAGTAAAACTTTTTTTTAATATTAAAAAAAAAATAATTTTATCAAAATTTCGAAATTTTAGTTTTTTAAAAATTCATAAAAAATTGGAAAATGCAGCTAGGCTTCTAATTTTTTGCAGACATATAAAAAACGAAGCTGCAAACTGTATGACCAACCCCACTTTATTTTTCATCGCAATCATTTATTTCTAACATACCTACGCGCTATCTCCATTCCTTAAGGGGGCTCCCATTCAAAATGTTCAATGCAGATTAGAGATATATTGAAAAAAAAGTCCCATAAATGCCCAGAAGTTGCCCCTAGTGGGATAAAATGTATGACCGACCTCATTTAGTTTTTTGTCTTTAACATTTTCTCAAGACATACTTTCCCCTTAACTCCACTTCTTAGGGAAGCTCCCATACAAATATTGGGTTTTATAAAATTCTTAAATTAATTAAAATTTGTCGACTTTTCTTAATAAAATCAAAAGTTGTAAACATATTTTAATTATTTATGGCTTGTTTTGTTTGCAGCTTCGTTTTTTATATTAGAAGCCTAGCTGCATTTTTCAATTTTTTATGAATTTTTATGCTAAAACGCCAAGTGCTTAGCTTGTCTAAATAACAAATTAAATAATTTCTTAAAAGTTTAGTTAAAGGCCTAAATACGTCAGAACACTTTAGTATGCTGTTGCGATTAAAACTCGCTAAGAGTCTTGCGATTTTGTTTTACAGAACACACCTCTCGCTAGTTCTAGTCACAGTCGCAAACTTAACGTAAGATGTGAGTGTCAGAACATGCCAGATGATGATCTTGTTTTTATTTGGTATCATGTTTCATTCGAATTCAATTATGTGACGGAAAACTTTTTTTACGACGAAACGATTCACTCCTCTTATTTTCTGACTATATTCTTTTTAATTTTATATTTAATATGTTCATCATACTTTAATTTGAACCAAAAATTAAACCCCATATTCATAAAAAATCTTTTGATTTATAAGTTTCATATGAAAATATGTTCTATTAATCTTTTATAAATCAAAAATATTTTTTATGAATATGGATGAGGGTTACACTTTTATTATGAAATAGACTTGAAAATCGCTTTTAAAAACGATCGTTTTGAAATCGATCGATTTTCATCACATACCTGTTTATCAAATTTGGCTGGTATTCCTTTATTTGCAATTTAAATTTTGTTTAATTTTATCTTGTGCCACAAATAACATAAAAAAAGTTCCTAAACAAAATTTAGGTGTTTGGTTTCCTGTTTTTTTTTTTGTTTGCATAATTTATTAGTTCTTCTTTAAAATAATTTATAATTGTAATGTATTAAATACTAGTTAATAATAGCTGTAATAATTTATACAATTTTGAGATAATTTAAATTTACTTTGAGTTTTAGAATGAAAGATATCTAAAATTCTAACTTAATGTATACGAAATGTAGAAAAATTAAATATAAACTAAATAAAAATAAAATATAAGTGTTGTTTAGAAAAAAACATATATAATATACATATATATACAAACAATACATAAAAAATAAAAATAATAACAAATAAAAACTACAGGAATATTAAAAAACAATTTTACTAAGAAAGAACTAAAAAACATATTTAATATCTAAATGAATATTAAAGATTATGCTTGTTTTACAATTGATTTTTTAAATATCAAAGGCAATTTAAGTTTGAATATTATATAATAATAAAACAAGTAAAAGTGATATATTCGGCTCTGCCGAATCTTATATTCCCTTCACCCAAATGTTCACTAGATTTTCAAAGTTTAGATCAAAAAGTTTAAGTTGACGTTAATTAAAAAAATACTCTAAGCCCATACACTTTACACAGGCTTAAGGCCATTATTACAACTTGTCGTTAGTTGAAGGTAGGACTTTGTTTCATGTAAAAAAAATTGTTTGACTATTACAACTTGGCTTTAAACTAAAGTGAGCAATATGTTTAAGGCAAGTTCATCCAGTATAAAGTAATGTTGAAATAACTTTATATACGTCCGACAAAATCCAACCTTTAACTAACGGCAAGTTGTTTTTTGCATAAGGCAGTATGTATTTATATATAAGAAATATCTGAGTCCTATATCATATGGTATATGCGTTACTGTACCAAACCCTTAATTTTTGGAAGAAAAAGGTAGTTATCAGTCTATAACTAGGTCATTTATCGACCGATTTTCCTTCATTTTTACTACCAGGCGGTACTCTATTGCGATGCGAACAAAAATGGTAGCAAATGGATTTTTTTTCTTCAATCATCATCACTATTTATTATACCCACACCACAGAGGGTATTATCGTTTGTGATGATGTGTGTAACACCTTAAATTATTGATTTAAGACCGATCTTAAAGCATACCGATCGACTCAGAATCACTTTCTGAGCTGATCTAACGATGTCCGTCCGGCTGGCTGGCAGGCTGACTGTCCATGTAACCTTGTGCGGTAAAACAATTTTAAAGATAATTTGATGAAATTTGATACATAGGTTCTGATTGGCACAAGGACCAACCCAATTGAAAATGGGGCGAATCAGTCCATAATTTCATATAGCCCCCATACAAGCTGCTTTCCGGTATATCATCTTTGTGCCCACTATAAAACCAATTTTAATGAAATTTAAAACATAGATAGATCCATTATGGGCAGATAAGCTATGCATTTTTAAAAAAATAGGACCACGAGGGGAGATGGGGGGGGGGGGGCGATTTCTGCCTCTCCGAGACTATCTAACAGATTTTAATGAAATTTTAAACACAGAGAGATCGCTATTAATATAGCCATACACTCGAAAATTGGTTTAAAATGCTGTGGTGTAGGGTATCATATGGTCGGGTTTGACCGACTATACTTTCTTACTTGTCTTATTTAAATTTTTCAATTTCAAATTTTTTTTACATACATATGTATTTTGACTTTCCATTACTTCCAATCTACGCCATCTTTAATTTGAACTGCCAGTATTGCTTCATTTTCAAACAATTTGGCGAAAGTGATAGCCAGTACCTAGTCGACATTTAGCTTTCGCATCGAAATCGTATTCGAATCGCAACAGAGAGTAGCCCCTCAGTACTTTATCGAGTGTTTTTTAGCAGCATGAGAACTAGCGATATCGATAACTATGGTTTCACAGCTGAGAATCTTAAACTGTGTTGACATTTCTGTTCAGTAAGGTTTGGCAAGTCATCATGAATCGTTTAAAGCCAAATCACGAATTCTCGTTAAATGGCTACACCAATAAGCAAAATTGCCGAATTTGGAGCAAAAACAATCCTCAAGCCGTAAACAAATTACCATTACATCCATATAAATTGACTATTTGGAGCGTGTTACAACGACATTTGTTTCCAACAAGATGGCTCATATTGGAATACAGCGCGCTTAACAATTAATTTATTGCAAAACAATTTGATTACTTTATTTTCAGAAGTGGAATTTAACGCCTTTGGATAACTTTTTATTGGGATAAGTTAAATAAATGGTTTGTGCCGACTAACCAGCAACTCTTAAAGCATTAGAAGCCAATGCAGCTAAAATTATTAAGTTTATTTCACGTAAATGCTAAAAAAAAGTTCTTCAATTATAACAAGATTGTAAAAAGTAAAGGTTTAAGGGCAAAAATTTTATTGGAACACTATTCCGGACTATACGTGGTATAAATTTATAGCAACCTAGTTCACATCATATATGGGGTCTTCGGAAAACCCATTTCAATGGACAGGCAAACATCGTTACATCAACTTCGCTCCTCATAAGGACCCAGAATATATATTCTTTATAAGCACTAAAATCAATATTGTAAAAACTGCAAATATATATGTAATAAAAACTCTTGGGATAAATTTCTGTATTCGATAGAGATCGAAATCGTTATTTAAATTGTATTGTAATTGCGAAAAATATCGAATGCCAAATTTTCCCCATGATTTCTTTGTAAAAGTAATTCCACTTTCTTTTTTACATCGGGCAACTAATTTTATTTGTATTCAACTTTAAAATTAATAATTTAAACATGAAATTGTTCTTTGTTTTTAGATCCAGGTATTTGATATCGATCGAACTATCCGTTTAAATTGCCTGGATGTAAAAACAAAGAAAAATGTCATGTTTAAATTATTTACTTTAATTTAAAAAAAAAAAAAAAAAAAAAACGCTTCAGAATTATTATTTTCTGTTTTTTAGTTTTAAAAAGTTATTAAAACACATTTAAATATAAAATATAAAATAAAAAATATTACAGGGCTATTTAAATGTTAAAACTGCTTTTGACATTATTTTTAAATTTTTCTTTAATTTTTTATACATTAAAAAAAAGAAACAAAAATTGTTATAAATGTATTTATTTTTGTAGTAAAGAAGAAGTAAAAAAGAAAAATCGAAATTTTCTATAGATTTTTTTGTATTAAAAACGAAAGTAAATATATTAAATACAAAAAACATGTAGTGAGATTAGGAATTAAGCATTTACAAAAGAAAAATATTATTAAAAAACAAAATACAAAAACGAAATTAAAAACAACAATGTGGTGTATTTTTAAACACACTCGAAAAACCATACGTAAAAGTAGTTTTTGCTGTATAAATGTGAAAAAACAGGTAAATAAAAACTTAAATAGTATAAATAATAATCACTCGAGATATAAATAAACAGGATTAAATACAATTAAAATATATAAATACATATTTATACAAACATATGTATATCTACTACACAAAAACAAAAATAAATAAATATGTTTATATGTAAACTAAAGTCTTACAGACGTATGAATAAAAAGTAAATTTAAAAAAGTTAATCTTATAAATTATTATTATTAACTATTATTGTAATAATACAATTGTATAAGTATATACAAATATATATATTTATTTAATGTATGGCATGTATAATGATTAATTATATTTTGTTAGTGAATAACATTGAACAAATATTAAAAATCAAGAAATTGTACCTTTTTGGAAGGTATAAAAACTCAAAAAAATATCAAACGAATATAAAAAAATAATAAATAAAATTAAACAAATTGTTGAATAAAATTCTATAGTGATGATGGCAATTATAAAAAATTGACTTTTTAATAAAAATTTTTTTACTTGTTATTTGTATATTAATTATAATGATTATAATAATTTTATAAAAGACCTCGTCCTGCCATACAACTTTTTCAAACAATTTTAGGGCGCTGATCAGGTATTCTTAAATTTTTTGAGATATTTTAATTTTTAGTTTTCATTGATCAAAATGTCTTAATATTTTTATCTTATTGCCGCAAATCAGACAACAATTAGTGCATTATTTTTATATGTAAGCTTTCTTTTAATATTTGTATTTAGAAATATTTTCTAGCCGTAAATTTAAATTATAATTTAAAGGCCCATATTTAGAGTAGTGGATTACATGGAGCGGGGATTTAACAATTTGAGGATAGAGCCAATCAGGCGGGCTCTGGGTGATTGAGGGGTTCAGTTATTCTTATCGAATGGATAGCTCTGATGCTAAGCAGCAGAAAACTCTGATGCTAAGGTTAGGGCATGTTCTAAGCGGGCACACAGTACTTTGTTCCATATACAAAAATAAGGTGAAACAATGTTTAAAAAAATTACTCTACTGTATTCGTATCTAAATAAATTACATGTAGGAAGAACATTTTTTTATGTTAAATGCGTTTCGCCGCTGCTGGAGCTCGCTAAACTTCTCCTAATTTTTAATAAAATTTTACAAGAAAAAAAAAAATTATTAAAAATGTATTTTAAAGAAGTACCACAATTTTTAAGTAAGTATTTAGTAAAAATGAGCCCACACTTTATTTTAAGTACATATGTATTGGTAATGCTCTGGATGAATCTTAGAAAAGTGATGCCGTAACTAAAAAAAAGTAAAAAAAAATTTTTGATGGACAAATAAAAAAACTGAGTGAATATTTTTTTCAATTTTCTCTGCCGTTAAATAAATCAAGTGTCCGCCATAAATAATCAAAAGAAAAACTAAACACATTTTAGTTCTAGCTTAGAAATATATAATCTTTTTCAGAGGCCCAAAACGCATTTATTATTTTTTATAATTTAGTACTGTAGAATAAAAGCTGTTCGATAAAATTATCTTTTTTTCTTTATACTGTGTTTAAAAATTAACGTTCTAAAGAAATTAACTTCAAAATCCCTACCGTTATAGACATTATTATATAGCCGTAAAAAAATCCAGGTTGTTTTTGCAAAAATATGAAAATCGTCAATATTAACTTTAAATTTAAAAAAAACTGAGTGCAACGTTTTTTCAGTTTTTTAAAGAATATACATATGCTCCGTTGCCCTAACTATTGATCTAAAGAAAAAAATTTAGCACATTTTGAGTTTAAGTGTCATTTTTTGTGATTTTTCCGGAACACCAAATTGTAAATACTTGTTTTTTATATTTTTTTGTATGAAATATTTTAATTATGAAATATTTAAATTATGAAATATTTAAATTATTCGTATCATATTTTAAAATAGAAAAATCCTTGCTAGAATGTATAAAAAATTAGTACATTAATTTAAACATTATATTTAGATAGATTTGGTAATTTTCAACAATTCAACATAAAAAGTGCTGCCGAATTAATTTTTTTTAAAAAAAGGATATATGGGAGGTACATGTTTCCTTCGACGGAATTTTTTCAAAACTTGATATTTTGTTTATTATTATCATATACTTATACATCAATGCAAAATATTGGGTCAACTCCTTCTATTTTTGCACAATTTTGTTCCACATCAAAGTATTGTGGGGCGTGGCGTGGCGCCTTCCTTACAAAGACATTATAGATTACTCTTAACAAAATGTGGGCGTGATTGAAAAAGTGGGGGTGGCACAGAATAGATTTACTTATACATATCTTCAGTAGGAGAAAGATTGTCCAAATTTAGTACACAAAGCTGGGTTGTCAATACACAAAATCCGTCACAAAAGTGGGTGTTATTGGATAAGTGTGTGTGACACCCCCAAACAAGGACAATATGATTTCCGCACATCTGGAGGAGCAGCTACAGTTTACAAATTTGGTAAAAGTTTCTTAAACATCAATGCACAACATTTGTCTAACAGTAGGTGGAATCGCTAAAGTGGGAGGGGCACAAATTAAAATAGCTTGGTTATCAATCCAAAACGAATATCAATAAGTGGGCGGGATAGGAGAAGTTTGTATGTACAATACTGAATTCTGTATATATAGAGAACGTTAATAGCTAGTTTCCAAATTTGACACAAATGGCTGGGTTATCAATACACATCTGTCAAATAGTGATTGAGTGGATAAGTGGGCGTGTCTCCTCCCATACAAAGACATTCATCCTTATTGTGGTTGGCGAATTCAAACTACGCCTGCGACTGTTTGGTTATTAATTAAAGATAACGTGAACTTTTTTCCTTTAATCTATTACTAAACATTCGCAGGCGTATTTTTCATTCGCCAACCACCATAAGGGTATTTATAGATTTCTGTTTATCGAGAGAACGAAATTTGGTGAAAATAGCTTAGTTATCAATACGCAAGATCAGGCAAAATGTAGGCGGTATTAGATTAGTGGGCGCGGAACAAAATATAAACCTGTATACTTGAGAAGCGGTAAGTGTAAAATGCCTTAATTTGCTACAAATACAGAAGGTGATTATCAGTACACTACATCTGTCAAAGTGTGATTAATTTTAAAAGTGGGCGTGGTCCAATACAATATAAATTTATATATCTCTTAAAAACGGTTACATTTAAGTTACCAAATTTGGTACAAATAACGAGTAATAGAAAAAAACGTATTTTCAATGGATTATAGCATTACATTGGCTGTTTAAATCCATGCAATTTTTTTTTTCAATGGATTAGGTATAGCATTACATTGGCTGTTAAAATCCATGCAATTTTTACACGGGTATTGCAACAAACTCGGATTTCGCAACAGACCTCGGTCTCAACCTGCTGCACAACCCAAGGGCGAACTGTACATATGCCCGGTACACTTATCTCTACATATTCACCATATTTTAATTTAACGAATAGCAAACATTTTTAAATTTGCAGTCCAGTCTAACCATTAAAAACATTTTTTTTTTTCAATAAAACTTAAGGCTAGTTTACACTATTTTACTTTGTATTTATATAGTAATTTCACGGTGTCGAAAGAACACTTTCTTTCAGACAAAAACAACACTTTTATAATTTGTTTTTGTTTCAAAAGTAGTTTTGCAAAAGTAAGAGTTCTTTTGCATTTAGGAAATAGGCAGAAAATGCAACATTTTATCAGGGTTGCAATTTAACAAAAGCATGGTCATGTGTGATAATGTGAATACAAACTGTAATGTTTAATTCGAGTTTTTGACAGTCGCAACAAAACTCATTATATTTCTATCTCACAAAGTATTAGGGAATACGTAAAGCTTGTGTGATAGTGTAAAATAGCCTTTATCAGTACGGTTCCTGTTATATAGTTTTGGGCATGGTAAATTAAGTAATTTCACCACGATTTTGGGGTCAATAAAAAAACAACAAATTTATAAATAAATACTTATATTTTATTATTTTAACTAAAATATTAACTTGGATTCAAGTAAACAAGCTTATATCAAAAAAATGAATACAAATCAAAGAGCGGTCAAAATTGGGAAACATAAATAGCTGAGTAAAAATAGTGAAAATACATGCATTGATTGTGTGGAGATTTTATTTTTTTAATAAATTATTATTATTATTATTTATTTATTTAGTAGTAGTAGCGTTAACATATTCAGATTGTATTTAAATTCTTACAAAAAATGGTGAAGAAACCATAGTTCGGAAATTTCGTTGATTCGTTTCCGATTTTGACAAAAAGAACTAAAAAAATGTGTGTGAAAGCTGAACGATATGCTTTAGACCGTGATCGCATCCGACAGCACGAGAGAGAGTTATTCTGGCTGTCAATTTTTTTTTTTTGTATGGAGTTTGACATTTAAAATACCTATAATTACATAAAAAAAAAGGATAGCTATCATAACTCACTCTCATGATGCCGTCACATGTATTAACTAGCCTTGCTTTACACTGAACAAATCATTTCCCTCTTATATAATTATTTTTATACTTATTATATTTCAAGCTCTCAAACTGTATTAATTTTCGACTTTTTTTGTCGTATTCTTTGGAGAAAAATCATTCAGATATTCCAACCAATTAGTAAAATCGACATCGGGGTATGTTTCTTTTTGTTTAAGCAAAACATTTTGCAAACTTACAGTAAATTTCAAATCGTTTCGATATTTTAAAATAATAGCCTCATCAATGCATATATCAGCTAAGGGTAAAACCACTTTCGGTTTTGACATGCGTACCGTCATTTTTATTTTACTCGTCAACAGAGCAATGTCGTTTGCCATTTTTTTTAAAACCAATACACCACTACCACGAGTTGGCCAACGGTGAACTGAATCATTGGTTGTAGTAAGAGGAAAAATTTCCTTGGCATCTGTGATAACATGTAGAAAGGTTTTTGAGCCATGAAATTCACAATAGCTACGCAAAGCTACAAGCAATAAATGTAAATACTGTTCACGCGAAATGTCATCAGTGAGACTGGTTAGTTCGGCAGCTGGTTTGTACTTAAGCCAACGTTTTTTAGCAATATCCAACGCGATCTTTTGAGGTGATAAAGGCTCGGAATTGGTAAATTGAAACATGATTAATAAATTATCGATAAATTCATAACGAACATATGGTATGCGTAAAAGTTCAATGGTTTCGATATACTTGCTAATTTCTTCACGATTATGAGCTAAAATTAACAATAAAGTTAGGACACTTCGCAAATATATTGGATTAATAATACCTTTAAAAATTTTAAAGAACTCTTGTATCAAAGTTTTAGTTTGTTCTCCCAAGTACGGATATTTTACACCAATAGCCGTATTTTCCATGTCTGCGGTATTGCTGGCAACCATTAACAGGGAAATAAAACGCTTCAGAAAAAGAAAATAAAATTTATTAAAGGCTTTTTGGTTTTGCAGTTTTAAAACTAAATATTCTTTTTTCGATAGCTAATTCTGCTGTGTTTGATATTTGGGTAAATTTTTTTTAATTCGTACATGTGCTTTTCTTGTTTAACTCTTTGCATAGAAGATTGATAAAATTTAAGTAGCCTTACCTCTAAAACTCTCAAATGTTTTTTATTCCAACCCTTGGCAGCCGCTTTACTGTAAACACTAAAAATTCGTCTCGCCACACGGGTCATCCTAGTGTATTGTGTCAATTCACAAAGTACTACTATTAATGGTCTATTTTCTGCACAAAATATCCACTCCTTAGTTTTTTTATTGTGATGCAACATCCACATGGCCAAATCATTTTCTAATATTTGTAATAACAATCTCAGAGCCGTTAAAACTCTTTCTAATTTCTGATCGTTTGGCAAGGCATCGTATGTTTGTTTTTGCCTTTCTCTTTGCTCGTATTCGTTTTGATTCCAATAATCACTGCAAATACTTAATTCCGAATTGGGAACTGGTGATGTAGCTTCTAATCGTTCATTTTGAACTTCAGATTTAGAACTATTCAAGTCCTCCTCCAATAAATCTAATAAAATGTCAAAAATTTTTGTAGATTTCGAAGGAGCTTTTTCTTCGTCATTCTTAAGTTTTGTTAAATCAAGACCATACTCCAAAAATCCCACATAATAGGTACGCATTTTATGCCAACAGGGCGGAAATGTTCGCACGATCATTGAAAACAATTCTATAGACTTGTGATACGATTGTTCGTAGATAGAAATTTTGTCATTGGTTTGCTTAGTGACATAGTTAATACTCTAAATATAACACGAAAGGGAATTTCTTGGCTTAAACGAAATGTAATTTTATATATCTTTTTTACTTACCAAAACTAACTCAATTAGTTTTGTAAATATTCCTTTACCGGGGAATTCTCCACGATGACACATATCAGTGGTGGCATTGATGAATAATACATAACGATAGTGTTGAAGTGCACTACGCAAACTATGAGCTTGTGATGTCATAGGAGCTTCTGGCAGTTCCGACCGATAATGATGACGATGACAAAATGCTAAATCGTCCAGACATCTTGGAGGAAAATCAAGGTGCAAACGCTCGCCAACATTTAAATATAAATTGGATATAACTGTTAGCAATTGCTTGGGTAAATTACTACCCGGAGACGATTCTTCAGATGTTTTCGCTATGCTTTGTGATGATTTTAAAGATATGCCTTTAATTTTCATGTTAGAAGATTCAGGTTTTTCATCATCTTGTTCATTTGCTTTTTCTGCAACATTTTGCAATTTATCTTTTCTTTGTAATTCATCTAGACCACTTTCATTTGTTTCATCTTGTTTTTCACCATCAAGCTCTTCCTCCACATTAATTTTTGGTTTTTTGATCGGCGAGCACTCTTCATTTTCTTCTGTATTGTCTGCCACATCCATGGATTCATCTGCTGTTGTTTTCACTTCCTTATTTTCTGTAACAGGTTTATTTAATTCATTGTCAGTGATTTTTGGTGTTTTATCTTCAGCAGACTCTTCTGGGATTGGGTTGCTTTTCTCCTCTCCGTTTACCATTTTATTTTTAAAGGTGTTCCTACTTTTTCTGGTGTATTGTTTTTCTGAATAGCAATTTATTTCTTTTAGTTCTGATTCTGTTTTTTTAGAATGTCTTCCGGCGCGCGTTTTGTTTGAGACTTTTTTGCTGGTCCGTTGCCGGTCTTTGTTTCTGTTAAAATTTTCCTTGTCTTCACTGTTTTCCGATTGAACTTTGCGCGATCTAAGAATGGGCATAGTTTTTTTTAATAATTAACAAAAGTTATATTTTTACAATTTTTTTATTTTGCGATTCCAAATTATATTTTTTATTTCTTGTGTCCACAATGTTGGAAATTATAGTATTAAGAATTTGCAACTTAATGCCGATAAAACAGTACAATAAGACGGATTACGGCCAGGGCTACCAGATCTTTTTGATGGCAAAGCTGCATTTCTGGAAGAATATCGGACATTCAGCATTTAAATTTCGAAAAATCCCCTCGAAAATTGCTATAAACAAAACTTAGCATCTTTCGAAGTTTTTTTGAGCAAAAAATAACCGTCCCCAATGATTTTTCTGTAAATTTCATATGTAAATCTAGATGATATAAATAAAATGTTTAAAAGGCGACTTTTATGAAATAATTTAAAGCATCAAATATGATAAATTTTGCTTAACATTAGGACATCCTTTTTTTAATATTTTAATTTAACTTACTTCACCGAAAGTTGTAACGAATAACGGTATTGCCATGAAATTTGGCAAAAATTAATTTTATATGACCAGAAATTTGTCATGTCTCTGTAACGGCTGAAGGTTGCATTTGAATGTAAATGGGAATGGAGAGGATTCAAGGCGAATTCATACAGGTGACCGCATCATGAGATAGAGTTATGCTAGCTATCCCTTTTTTGAAAAAATACTATGTATTTTGTTATTGTAAAAAGTTAGAGTGAATGTCAAAATTATTTGTTAATAAAATATACACAATTGCTTTAGAAGGTAAATCTTTTCCTTTTATTGCAAATTTATTGTAGCTCCTCTTATTCCTCACGCCTTTTAAAATCCTTGTGTTTATATTCAATGTTCACTTTTTTGTTTTATAACATTTAAATAAGTTTTATTTAAGAATTTATATTTTTATTGAATTTTAAATTTAAGCAAATTTTTTCATAAAATGTAAACAACGCTTGACATTCAGAGTTCGCACAAGGAAATAAACATTAAACAGATGACTCGAAAATGTCACCTTTATGAATACGCCTTGAGAGGATTTTACATTAAAATGCAACCGTGCAAACTGCTAGAATAATCTTGTTGACAGTTTGCACAGCTGTTCAGTCGTTGAAGGAGATTGGCGGGAAAAGAGAAAAAAAAAGATGGCGGGAAGATAGGAAAAAGGCGGGAAAGTAGGACAGGAGAAAGAAGAGGAGAAAAGAAGAGGAAGAAGTTTTTTTTTTGGAGTTTTTGAAGTGGAAGATGAAAGACCGTCTTTTGTGACGAAGAGTGAATTTTTTTAAAATTTTGTAAAGAGAAATATATATTTTGGATTATTGTTAAAGAAAAAGAAGTGTAAAGTAAAGAAGCTAATGAAAAGAAATAGTAATTACAAATTCGAACAAAGAAAACATAGAAATAAAAACAGAAATCTTTTGTGGAATGTTAACCATTATTTAGAGACACCAATACACCTAACCCATTCATACATCACACACACATCGATCATACACACATACTGCATGCACACATTCTTCATACATCCCGATATCATACAACCAACTTCATCCGAGGAGTAATTGTCCATCCATACACACACTTCACCCAGGCAAACATCCATACCCACACTAACATTCGTTACACCACCGACCCGAAGACGTACGGGACTTAGTCCAAACCGACGGGGGAAAAGGGGCAGTTTTGGTGATCCCACTTGTGGTTAAACTCAGGAAACCAGACCGAGCTCGGACTAGGTAGGGCAAGGGGTAGCTTGAACTCTGCTTTGGTAGGGTTTGTTTGAACGGACAGGTTGGACAATTCTGTTGGACTGAACAGTTGGGTGAGTTTCTGGCGTAAGGAAAATGTCTTGAGGATAATTATGGAAATGGAGTGAGGAGAGAAATAACAGGTAAGTGAGCTAAGTTTTAAACTTGTAGAGATAGAATATCTTTAAGGGGCAGATCCATATAATGGCCAAGGATTTGCCAAGGTAGTGGGAGGAATCGAAATAGCGTAGGGAATTGGCCAATATTTGGAGTTTTTTTTTATTTTTTTTATTTTAGTACAATATGCCAGTTTTTTTTTTGAAATTTCCATTTATTTCAGTAGACAGGAAATTGTTTTTTTTTCCATTTTTTCTTTTTTTGTTTTCCGTTTTATTAAAATTTAATAATTTTTTTTATCGTTATAATTCATTTTGCTTTTTATTATTATTAACATTTTTTTTTTTTGGACAATGGCATGTGGGTGGTTAAGATGGCGAATTCACGCCTCTACCGGCCTAGCCTGGCAAGATTTTAACAACTAAGCGTTGCCGTCCTGACCATCCACCGGTTTACACCAAAAGTCATTGACAAATTATATCAAATTTTGTAATTGATCATAGGGACTTTAAAAATGTAACATGCATAAAATCGTAACGAGTCGCTATTATTTAGAAATTTTATGTGAATTAATATTTTCTATAGCTTCTAATAAAAATTCTTAGAGAAAAACGTCAATGCCATATAGACAACTTTTACTATAAATTCCTAGAGAAAAACGTCAATGCTACGTTATTTACATATCTCTACTGTGCATATCATAATTTGCACGTTTTGTGCACACACATTGCTTAAAAATAATGTGGCATTTGTTTTATCAAAATAATGAAAAACATATTTTATTTCCATTAAAAGTTTAATTAAAATTTAGCAAATAGATTTTTGTGGCAATAATTTTTGTACATCCCAGCCACAACCCACTTACCAAAGCCGGAAATTTCCATGAAGTGAGTTTTATTTTAGTGGTCACACAATTTTTAAGAATTCCTTAGTTTTCGAGATCAAGTGATTTATTCTTTTGATTTATTTTTGTACAGTTTATGTTGGTAATCATCCAGATTTGCAATTTTTGTTGCTGTAATTTTTCACAATTAAAATTGCATCAGTATCCAGATTATGAAATTATAGATTTGGATGTTTTTTATTTTTAATTTTTCTTTCCTCTCTTGCTTTTTATATTTTATATATATATATATATATAATATGTATTTTGTTCGACCTTTTATATTTCAAATATTACTAAATTTTGTTATAAAAAACTTTTAACGTTTATTTTAAAACCAATATTTCGGCACTTCCTTGAGTGCCTTCTTTAGGTTTTTTTTTTTTTTTTTTTTTTTTTTTTTTTTTTTCATACATACATATGTATATTCAACATTTTTTTTATGTATTACAAGCTGCGTTCGTTTACCCCAACATTTGTACAAATTTGTTCGGGATCAAGGCGAATTAACTGCAGGAGGTGTTGAAACGGCATCTGATTTTGACAGTTCGGGCTTATTTGTTTTGATTTGTTAGTGTTTTGCTAATAATGGTTGACATTTCGAGCTAATGGCACTAACAATTCAATGCAAAAAACCCTATGTTGTTTCTGTTGTTTTTGGATTGATGTTGTTCCGACACCACCTGTAGTTGAATTCGCCTTGTTCGAGATTTTACTGAAATGCGTTCGCGTACACATAAATTTGCAAAATTTTCATATTACTCACCTACTGGTTTTACTGGGATTTTACTGGAAAAGTAAACGAACGCACATATTCTGCTGGTGTCTAATAATTGTAAATTTTTCTGTATATACAATATACTTCATTGCTATCCAAAGGATAACAAGAAAATACAATATAATATTCTGGTAGTGTATAAGTCATTCCTAAAAATTTAAGGAATAGAAAAAACTATTACAAAAAAGCTTTATAAAATACATAACTGAAATTTAGTTCATAGAATAAATTCGAAAAAAAAAATGTTGAATATAATATAAAGTTACCTACGAAAGGAAATAATTCCCAGTTTCTATTATTTCTATAAATACAAAAACACCTACATCCAACTTCAAGCTTAAAAGTGTGAGAATTACAAAACAAAACAGAATTGCAGAGTACATGAAACTGAGAACCACTCCCCAATCTTTTTACTTCTCTCACCAAAAAACTCAAGAATGACTGCAACAAAAATGCAAGTCTGGACGATGACCTTGTCTGAGTTCATACGGCTCATGTCTTATTGACATGATTCTTCCTTTTTCTTCTTTGAACATGAATTGGCGTTCAAATGATTCATGTTTTTTTATTTTGTATAGTTGTGAGTATGCATGTGTGCCTTTTTTGATATTGAAAAAAAAAAAAAAACATCGAATGAAAAAGCAAAGCGTACTGACAGTACATGCATCTGTTTACTTGTTTCTTTTCCTCTCGTCCCTCTCGCCAATAAAGTAGCAATCATGTCATTAAAACATGAGCCGTATGAACACAGACATTGTAATTGGCATATCTTTTTAGGAATTTATTAAAATTGTGTTATGTACATTCATATATTGTGACGAATAAAGCGAAATGTTATACACAAAAACAATTTTGGCTATAGAAAATTGCAATTTTTAATTGGTCAAGCAAGGATTCATAAAATCTTAAAAGTTAAATGCGTAGTTAAATTTATTGTTTTTATATATAGGCATTTCAGGCGAAAAGTTTTCTTTTTGTAACGTAACGCCAGCAAATTGCTTGTATTTTAGCCTGCAGCCACACGTTTAATAAATCACTGTCAAGTTGGTCTCACAGGCTGTATTTTTGTATACATTTTGCCACTTCCTTATTCCATCCTGGTGGCCACCATGCTAAGTTATTTGCAATGGAAACTCAAATTGACTTAAAATATACCAGATTGGGGAATTAGTTTTCATTTAAGTGTTTAGCGAAAAACAGAATTTTTGTATTTAAAACAGTGTTCGAAAATAAACAGAACATTATTTAGCGTTCGGCTCACATACCCAAGAACGATATATTTTTTTTTTATTGATTGTGTAGACGAACACAGCACTTAATACCGTTCATTAATATTTTCCAGAAAGAGCCGAACATTATATAGTGTTCTGTTCTTCGTTAAAAAACAGAACAATTGTAGTGATACTGTAGACAAACATTATATTTTAATGTTCTATAATGTTTCTTTTTTTACATTGATAAAGAAATGAACAAACATTAATTTTTAAAAACGACCGCAGCACGAACAGCTTGTGTGTGTATTGTGTATATGTTTTGTTAGTGTAAAATTATTTTGCTGGCTTTTTGTTTTTTTTTTTCGTATGTGTATTTTGTTTTTTAAAAAAATGTTTGTTTTTTTTTACCAGCCAAAAGAGTTTTGTGGTTTAAAAAAAAACCTAACGGAATTAAATGTTGTCATCTTTTGTTGAGTTGGATAAAAACAGACTTATTTTTGTGTTCGAAAGATGACAAACAGGGAAACATTATTTTTTAATGATTTTCTACACAAACACTATTAGCGTTTGTGTTTTCCACAAATCAACCGAACCGAACCCTAAGGAGCGATATTTAGTGTTTATTTTAGAACACTGATTTAAAACGATTTTATATATAAATGGCATTGAAAATCAAACTTAAAAATTGGCAGTAAGTATCATTTAAAAGTACTAAAATCTAAATATCCAATTTAAATAATAATAAACCTAAGAGCCACAAGAATGGTATATTCGGCTATGCCGGATCTTACATACCCTTTAACTTGGAAACTTTTGCTCTTGCCGGTTTCCAGATATACAGAAATTAATATTTATAAAACAACAACAACAATGGATTTATGGTTAAAATAAAATTTTCTTTTAAGATTTTCAGTTCTTGTAGAACTATTACTAGGTGTAGCGTTGACCGTGTCTTCAACACTTTAGAGTGTAGAGTCATGTTAGGTAGCTCAATAAAACGTTTTTTCGATCTATTGTCTTTGAAATTTTCTAGGTTTGTATCGAAGGTAAAGAATTGTAGAAAACCAATAGATTTCATTTTTCTCTAAACACTCAAGACTTTCATTCAGAGCTAATGCTACGTAAATCGCCTATTTTAATTGTATTTTTTAATAATGTTCGCAAACTGTTAAGTAGCGAAATAGCGGCAGAAAATAAAGCATTGACTTCGCTTATGGATTTTATGGTCTCCTCGAAGTAACTCAAAAGTTGTAGCGAAGCGATTTTTATTAAAATAAAAATCATTAAAAACTAGCAGAAAATTATGCCGCAGGTCCACACCAAGCGTTCAATGCATCAGACCAAAAAGTCGTAGTGTAAAATTGTATTGACAAGTTACACAGCAAACGCGTAAAATGCATTTGCGTATCAAAAGCATGAAGCAGGATTACTTTCTACTCGAAAAAAGGCCAAAAAAGAAACATACAAATAAAACGCGTGGTGTGAACCAGAGAACGGCTTTGTGTGATTGCCAAAAATGCGCATTCAATGAACACCATCAAATACACTCTCTTGCGTTCATACAATCAAACTTACGCAACCACACACATTCGCTGCTGATCTGCAATCATTCAAATAGTGCACATCGTGCTTTGCTATTTATAACATCGTTTAGCTTCGTTTGTGTATAAAGTTGTTTGTGTTTTTGGTCCGACAACGATTGCTTTGGTTAAGAAAAATACAAACAAAAAAGCCAGTAAGCAAGCAATCATTACTCATGTAGGCATTCAGCAGTTGCTATGTAGTATGTACGTATTAAAGTTTTTTCATATGCTGGATTCTTAAAAAAAAAAAAAATTGAAATTAAACGCAAACGCACATAGGTACAAACCATTTCCATAGAAATAGAAGACTGTTTTTATTTTTTATAATTTCTTAAAAAGTACAGTAGTTCTGTATATACAATGTATTTTTGTTATTGTTGTTAATATTGCTTTTTACGCTTTTAGAAAACTAAACACAAAAACAAATTGGACACAACAACTAGTTTATTTGAATTTATGCCTACAACATGTTCATACAACTCATAATCATACCAACAAAGCGACTCATACTCATACCAATTTACATTCGTCGTTGTCTCATCTAGTCAGTTATGTGCAAAATACATGGTTTGCGGTATTTAAAATACAAAATACTTGCTGGTCATGTATTTAAAATACAAAATACTTTCAGGTTATGTATTTAAAATACAAAATACAAAACACAGTGAACTCGCGAAAACGTGAACTAGATTTTACCAAGGGTTCACGTTTTCAAATTTGTTCACGTTTTCGATTGTGAAAATTTTAGAAAAAGTAAAGCTCGAAATAATAACTTCAAACAAACAATTAAATATCAGATATTAAGATAAGATAAAAAATTTAAATTTCTCATTTATTCACTTTACAAAAATAAAATGTTTATACTTTTTCACTTCTATTTAAAAATACATATGTACATACCAGCTAGCATTTGGCTGATTATTTTTTGTAAAAATCACCCAAATGATTCTTTTCAGATCAGTTTTGATGATTAAAAACTGATTTATCACTTCAGCGATTGATGAAGGATTCAATATGATTCATTTATATGTTTAAATAATGATTTAAAATATTCTGAATTTTTGTTCTTGCCAAATGAAAAAATTATAATAGAAACCTTAATGTTAGCCAAATAAATAAGAAGCTTGGCTAAAAAAGAAGCCCAAAAATTATTGACAATTTATGAACATAAATGTTAGTGCAAATTGTTTCTTCTCTTCTTTGTGAACAACCGCTAACTTTTGTTTGGTTTAAAATAAAGCTGATTTTATCAGAGAAAAAATAAAAAGCATGAAAGTAAAAAATTATATGAAATATACTCGAAAACTATATAATTTACGATTGAAAAATAAGGCGAAAACGACTCAATAATGATTATACAAACTACCATTAAATTGATCAAAAATGAATCAGAAAATTGTATCACAAATGATTCTTTCAGGTGATTCATCGGTAGGGTACCATTTTCTCACAACGAGAGTATCATTTAAGATTGAAAAATGAGTTCTTGAAGCTAATTCCTAAATGGTTAGATTATAATACAAAATGCTAGCTGATTATTCTCTGTAATTCTTAGCAACTGAATACAAATTGATTAAAGTACATAAATGAAAAAAACCACTAATATCCATTTAAAGGACGGGTTTTGTTTCCTATTAGTTTTTACACAAAGAAATCGCTTATCTTATTTTGGGATGTGTTTTGTTTTACCATTTTACCATTGAGATTATTCAAAACCCTTATTTCAGTTTGGTCAACCTTTTTATTTTCAGCCCATTTTAAGGCTTTATTTAATGCTTCAATTGCTTCCATGTGTTTTATTACGATTTCTGGCTGTTCTACAATAGAAATACTATCTTCGTCACCTTTAGATTCATTATCAGTTTCAAAAATTTCACTTTTAAATTTTTAAAGAAAAATACAAAATTATCAAAAGTAATTTTTGGGACTACAAAATTTTAATTTAAAAGATTTTGTTATTCGTGCTTAATTCCCAATTTTTATTTTTGATAAAAACACTGAAATTTATTGTGAATGGGATAAGCTATTCCTATGCGCATTTCACTGGTTGCTTAGGCCAGATCATCAGGAAACTTCATCCACAAAGATTTTAGAAAAACTAAAGATATTAAACCAAATAAAACTGTTAAGCGTTGTAATAAAAATACGTTTTTATTATTTGTTTATTCTCTTTTTGAATTTTAAAAGGAGCTTTATTGTAGTTCTTATTCTACTTAGCTCTACTATTAGATTAATTCTACAATACTTAAACTATCTTCTTAAATACTATTTTTGTTTTTCTTAATACTTATCTAGAACACTATTAATAAACTTGACCCAATACAAAATAACAAAACCCTTTACCTACCACAATGTAGCTATGCACATATGGCCTGCATATGTGATCAAATTGTGTATTGCAATACTATCTAACACAACACTCAACACATGTGCTAACGTGTGTGTTCCCCGGTTTGTTTATCATTGTCACAAAACAATTTGTAAGCAATTACAAACAAACTGACCAAATTGCAATGTGATCTTCTTTCGGTCTACTATTCATGTTATTCTGTACTTGGGTTGGTTACTCAAATGGTGAGTAATAATCATAAATCATTATTCGTTGTCAGTACAAAGAATAATAACTAAGGTCACACTACACCCTTGCCCTTGAGAGAAATCATACAATTTTTGTAACTACCATAACAAAAATTGTAGGATTACCTTAAGATATTAATAGTTTTTATGCTAAACATGCTATTCACTTATTCATACAATTTCTTCTTATTAAATAGTTCTTATCTTAAATGTTATAGGTATTTAATCTATTATTATGTTAATTATTTGTTTTCTTTTCTTCATTTCATTTTCTGTAATGATATGTACAAAAATTTCTCTTATTAAATAGTTTTTATTTTTACATACTACATATAATTTACTTTTTACTTAACTGTTATACTTTTTTAATGAATTCTTATGAACCGACTTAACGTTATTCTTAATTTTAACTAAAACATTCAAATCGTCTATATCTACTATGGTATATGGACCCTGATAAGGCGAATCCCTTTTTGTCCTATTACCTGTCTTCACTAAAACCAAATCTCCTATCTTTAATTCTATGCTATTACTTTTGTCTAATGAGTCTACCATTCTCTTCTCTTTTGCTACTTCTAAAAGCTTTCTTGCGTTAACCAACGAGTGTTTCAATCTTGCCTTTAATTCATTTGCATAGTTATCAAAATTATACACTTTCGGATGGTTCATC
Organism: Pollenia griseotomentosa; assembly: GCA_963931875.1. Taxonomy (NCBI): domain Eukaryota; kingdom Metazoa; phylum Arthropoda; class Insecta; order Diptera; family Polleniidae; genus Pollenia; species Pollenia griseotomentosa. The sequence goes on along the minus strand of OZ007562.1, from coordinate 189,875,968 downwards.
ACCTCATCACCCGGAAAACTAGGCAATTTTCCAAATACCAACTCGAATGGTGAATACTCTGTATCTACATGGGGAGTAATGTTATACGCAAACGTATAGTATGGAATCCATTCGTCCCAATTACCATCTTCCACAAAAGATAAAAAGTATTCGTTGAGAACCCTATGGTTCCTCTCTACCGTGCCTAAAGTTTCATGATGATATGGCGCTGAGAATCTCTGTTCAATCTTCAATAACTTGCAAATCTCATTCATAAGCTCATTCGTAAACTCCGTTCCCCTGTCTGACTTGAGGATTCTAAATATCCCGTACTTCAGTATCACATTCTCTGTTAATGCCTTAGCTATCGACTTCGCTTCCTTCGTTTCCATAGGACAAGCAACTATATACTTTGTCAATTCGCATTGCATCGTCAGTATGTACCTAAAATTGTTCGTCGGTCTAAGAGGACCTACTGTGTCTATTACAACTGTATCAAAACTATTTGTAGGGGTATCCGTAACCTTAAACGGTTCCTTCGTGTGCTTCACCTGCTTGTTTCTTTGGCATAAGTCACACTTCGATATAAATTCTTTCACCATTCTTGACATATCTTTCCAAACATACTTTTGTCTAATCCTTAACAACGTCTTCCTTACACCAAAATGACCTCCCTGCGGGGTGTTATGATGTAGTTCTATTAATTTCATCTTTTTGTCTGTATCCGTTATGATCTGAGGTTTGTTATATAGCAATATCACGACCCTTTCTTCATTTGACTTATTATATTCATTCTTAAATTCATCTGTAGAAATTTCTTCAAATATTGCATCGTCCTTAGCGAGTGCAAATTCTTTGTACCTCGTTCTTCCTAAATAAGATGATAGCTTCTCCAACATAATACCTAAGTATCGCGGATTATCACTACATCTGATACGCGTCTCATTTTCATCATTCTCTACAATACATTTATAATCTTTTTCATTCGGCCTTGTCTCTATTAAAAATTTCAAATTTCTTGCGCGCTTAATGTCATTTATTGACGTACAATCCCATACATAGGGTGTGCTTCCTTTCTTTTTATTTTCTTTATTATTATCCTTGTCGTCTTTATTTTTATTGCTCATACCTCTTGTAATCACTAATGTCCTCTTTGCGTTTCCGTCATTTTCCTGTGGAATCATCGACTTCAATATGGTCGAGTCTATCTGTATTCTCGATAAAGCGTCAGCGTTGGTATTATTCGAACCTTTCTTGTAAACTATTTCAAAATCATAATCGGCGAGTTCCAGTCTTATCCTCGTTAGCTTCGAACTTGGATTCTTGTGCGTAAACAGTGCTACTAACGGTCGGTGGTCAGTTACTACGGTAAATTTCCTTCCATACAGGTAAGGCCTAAAAAATTGAATTCCCCAATAAATGCCTAATAGCTCTTTTTCTATAACTGGTTTATTCTTTTCATGTTTATTGAGAGCTCTACTAGCGAATGATATCGGTAAATCTTCGCCTATAACCCCTTGCGAAAGGACTGCACCAAGTGCGAAATCTGATGCATCTGTGGTCAGTACAAAAGTTTTATCAAAATTTGGATATTGGAGTATAGGTGGCTTAGTTAGTTTTGCCTTCAGAGCTTCAAATGCAGACTGACATTGTTCCGTCCAAATAAATTTCGCATTTTTCTTGAGCAATTCATTTAAACAACTAGCAATCTGTGCGAAATTTTTTATAAACCTTCTGTAGTAATTACAGAAAGCTACGAATCTCCTTACCTCGTCAGCATTCTTTGGTATAGGATACTTCGAAATTGCTTCATATTTGCTTGGATCAGGCCTCACCCCACTCGCAGTTATCAAATGTCCCAAATAAACTACCTCGGGTTTTAAGAAACAACATTTGCCAGCATTTAGTTTAAGATTATACTTCGATAAACGTTCAAATACCTTGAGCAAACTATCATTATGATGCTTTAAACTGCACCCAAAAACTATCACGTCATCTACATATAGGAATGCCTCGGATTCTAAACCCGAAAGTGCTATGGTCAACATACGCTGAAAACTATTTGAAGAGATCTTTAGCCCAAATGGCAACCTAGCATACTGATAGTGACCATTTACTGTTGAAAACGCTGTGCAAGGTCTTGAGTCTTGTTCAAGTTCTATCTGATGAAAAGAGCTTGTCATATCTAGTGTAGAAAAATATTTAGCCCTACCAAGTCTATCTAAAATATCGTCCAATCTTGTCAATGGAAACTTGTCGTTAACGATCCTATCGTTCAACTTTCTAAAATCTACGACCAACCTCCATTTTCCCAAATCAGTTTGACCTTTCTTCGGAACTAGTAAAAGTGGTGCATTATAGGGACTCATCGATGGCTCGATTATCTTGTTTTTCAACAACTCTTTCACCTGATTGTTTATCTCTTCCGTATGAGCCTGAGGTAGACGATAATTTTTTATATATACCGGATTAGTATCCTGTAACTGAATCGCTTGCTTGTAGAAATTATTGGTGGTCAGTTTTTCTCCGTCTAAATGAAAAATAGACTGATATTTTTCTAGTATCTTGACCAATTCTTGCCTGGCCCTAAGATCTGTATTGTCTAATTTGAGTTCACCTAACAATCTTTCAAATCTTTCCTTAGTGTATTTTACCGTACCATTTTCTGCTCTATAAATGTCATAATGTTTCAAAGGGACTGTCTCTATCCTCAAGTTCCTTACAATTGCCGTCTTGTCTAGAGTATTTAGTAGCCTCACATGCCGAATTCCATCTTTTGGAACAATTGCATTGGCTAAAAATATACCATGTGCTACTTCTCTGTTACAAATTACGCTGTCCTCATCTATGTTTAGACTGTAAGGTATCACTATCTCAGTTCTCGGAGGAATCTTAATAGTGTTTATTCTGTAAGTATCATTGTGTATGGGAAGTGTTACTGCCTCACCCATCACATTAACTGTTAACACATACTTATCGTAATCTATATTGCAATTATATCTGCAAAGAAAATCTCTTCCAAGTATCCCATCTGTATTGATTGGAAAATCATACCCTACAAGTTGTGTCTTGTGCTCTAAAATTGTTTCTCCTAATCGTATCTTTAGTATGGTGGACCCCAATGATTTTATTTTTTCTTTGGAAATCCCAGTTAGGCAGCAATAATCATCCGAATCCTCTTCATGATTCTGCAATAAGTCTTTCTTACACAAGGAAATGTCTGCTCCTGTATCTATGAGAAATGTCAATACTCCGCTTGACCCTTGTACACTTAATTTAATAAAATTCTTTAGGTCGGATGAAATGCTATATATTTTTTTTGTGTTTATTGGTTTTCCTCCGGAGATTCCGCATACGTGACAGTCTCCGGATTCTCTGAGTTTCCCTGCTCCTGAATATGGTTAATATGTTGATTTCTGTTCTCATACCTTCTTCCATTGTAATTACCGCCATTGCCACGGTTATTCATTCTAAAATTTCTCTGACCTCTACCATTGTAACTATTTCCTCTAGGGTTGTTCCCGTTGCCGTCAAAATTCTGTCCATTTCTGCTGTTATTCTGGTGACTTATGCCCCTGTAGCCATTGTTGCCGTTGTTATAGTTACTGCCGTTATTATAATTGTTTCTACCATTGTTATTGTTGTAGTTACCACCGCTGTTGTTGTAACCAACATTATTATTGTAGCTTCCATTTCTGTTGTAGTTATTTCTGAAATTCCCGTCATTCCTATAGCGCATATAGTTATTAGAACTTATATTACTATTATAGTGTGCTTTCTGGAACATTATCTGGTTGTGACTCATGTCAGATGACGTTTCCTCTGCTATAGCTACGGCTTCTGCAAAAGTTTTTACCCTACTTGCTTCTATAGTCTTTATTATTTCTCTGTCCTTTAAACCATTTTTAAATGAGTTAAAAGCAATTACACCATTGCTTTTTGTTACTATCTCTCTGCTCTCTTCCCCTAAATTTGCAATCTGTACTTCATTTAATTCTGACACTAGAGTCTCTATTTTACTTGAAAATTTTTTTATCGTGTCCTGTAGTTGGACTATATTCGTTAATTCATTTAGAAGTATATTTGGGCTTTTCTTTGGTTTATAGACCTGTCTTAAATTAATCAAAAGTTCACTAATATTTGTCGGTACCGATATCTGCTTAACCCTATTCTGAACCTTATCATCTAACTTTGTATTAAATACAAAGCTAAATAAGGATTTCTGTTTTGTCGTTGCAACACCAGCATTGACAATTTCTAAACTTGCCAGAAACGAATTTACCTCTTCTTTTTTTCCACTAAAGCTAGGAATTAACTTTGATACTGAAGACAGTTCATTTATATCTAACGGAGTATCCATCTCGATTAATTGTAGACTCACTATTTGTTTAGTATTAACCTGTATCTCTTTATCCCTTTTTTCTTCGTGTTGTTTCAGAACGTCTAAATACTCTTTTCTTAGTTTATTAAATGCTTCTCTATGATTTTCACCCTCAGTGTTACTTTCTAGCTTGCTCCCAAATAAATGCTCAGCCTCTAACTCGATTCTACGAAGCTCCTGTCTCTTATTATTAATAGTTTCCGAAGTGTTCGGATTGTTCAATGATTTCTTTCCGTTTATTATATACCTATTTAAACATGCATTTATGTTTTCCATCTATCAGTACTCTAATTATGTTTTAATTTTTTCTCTGAATTATTTGAAATATATTTACTTAATTAAACATTTTATACATATATATTTTTTTTTTCTCCTCTTCTTTTTTACAAAAATGAGAATAGCTGCTTAATTGATGCAATACGCTCCTGTACTAACACATAGCTTCTGATGCACAATGTGATGATTAAGGAAAATGTTAACAATACAATTAATTTTAGAACATTTATTACCAACTCCTTAATCATTTTTTTTTTTTTTTGAAAACTGAATTAGATATGTAATATATCTTTTATATGGGTTCTATATAATATATCTTTTGCTTTTTCTATAATTTTTTCTTTTGCTGTTTCTTCTAACTTAGGTATGATTGTGATTACTAAAATCATCCATAGAATCATAAAAGCTGGTATGAGTATACATTTCATATTATTATATTTAAATATCTGTTTTTTTCTTTAAATACAATTTTATTGTGCTCTCCAGCTCATCTATTCTCTTCCAATATTCGATTGCGTGTTGCCACGGTGGTGGTGGATCAGAGTTTACTAGCCTCCTAGTATTGGCCAACTCTCTTCTCAACTTGACTATGTAGCCGCCTCTTCTCTTTGGTGGCCTTGCCTTCGGAATATTTAGGGACCTCTCAGCTGGTGCCGGTTTGTTTCTTTTTTTGTATTCTTCTATGGTCAACTTCTTTGGACCTGTTGCTGTAGTTCTCGCATCGGACATCGGGGAGGAAAAGGAAAATCTAACCTTGAATCATGGGCGAACTCGCCTCCGATTCGCAGGTGCTAAAATTGTAGCACTCTGTCCCTAATTAAGAGTTCTGAATATTCGGTGTGATCCTTTTGACTTGTTCCTTGGCCGAACAGTCCTTTCAATCCTAGGCATGGATTGAGTTCCTTTTTTTTTTTTTTTTTTGTATATATATTTTTTTTTCTAGTGCTCTATCAAGGAGCACTTTTTCTTGTTGTCCTTTTTATTTGGCAGGATCGCCATGTAATAAAAATACGTTTTTATTATTTGTTTATTCTCTTTTTGAATTTTAAAAGGAGCTTTATTGTAGTTCTTATTCTACTTAGCTCTACTATTAGATTAATTCTACAATACTTAAACTATCTTCTTAAATACTATTTTTGTTTTTCTTAATACTTATCTAGAACACTATTAATAAACTTGACCCAATACAAAATAACAAAACCCTTTACCTACCACAATGTAGCTATGCACATATGGCCTGCATATGTGATCAAATTGTGTATTGCAATACTATCTAACACAACACTCAACACATGTGCTAACGTGTGTGTTCCCCGGTTTGTTTATCATTGTCACAAAACAATTTGTAAGCAATTACAAACAAACTGACCAAATTGCAATGTGATCTTCTTTCGGTCTACTATTCATGTTATTCTGTACTTGGGTTGGTTACTCAAATGGTGAGTAATAATCATAAATCATTATTCGTTGTCAGTACAAAGAATAATAACTAAGGTCACACTACACCCTTGCCCTTGAGAGAAATCATACAATTTTTGTAACTACCATAACAAAAATTGTAGGATTACCTTAAGATATTAATAGTTTTTATGCTAAACATGCTATTCACTTATTCATACAATTTCTTCTTATTAAATAGTTCTTATCTTAAATGTTATAGGTATTTAATCTATTATTATGTTAATTATTTGTTTTCTTTTCTTCATTTCATTTTCTGTAATGATATGTACAAAAATTTCTCTTATTAAATAGTTTTTATTTTTACATACTACATATAATTTACTTTTTACTTAACTGTTATACTTTTTTAATGAATTCTTATGAACCGACTTAACGTTATTCTTAATTTTAACTAAAACATTCAAATCGTCTATATCTACTATGGTATATGGACCCTGATAAGGCGAATCCCTTTTTGTCCTATTACCTGTCTTCACTAAAACCAAATCTCCTATCTTTAATTCTATGCTATTACTTTTGTCTAATGAGTCTACCATTCTCTTCTCTTTTGCTACTTCTAAAAGCTTTCTTGCGTTAACCAACGAGTGTTTCAATCTTGCCTTTAATTCATTTGCATAGTTATCAAAATTATACACTTTCGGATGGTTCATCACCTCATCACCCGGAAAACTAGGCAATTTTCCAAATACCAACTCGAATGGTGAATACTCTGTATCTACATGGGGAGTAATGTTATACGCAAACGTATAGTATGGAATCCATTCGTCCCAATTACCATCTTCCACAAAAGATAAAAAGTATTCGTTGAGAACCCTATGGTTCCTCTCTACCGTGCCTAAAGTTTCATGATGATATGGCGCTGAGAATCTCTGTTCAATCTTCAATAACTTGCAAATCTCATTCATAAGCTCATTCGTAAACTCCGTTCCCCTGTCTGACTTGAGGATTCTAAATATCCCGTACTTCAGTATCACATTCTCTGTTAATGCCTTAGCTATCGACTTCGCTTCCTTCGTTTCCATAGGACAAGCAACTATATACTTTGTCAATTCGCATTGCATCGTCAGTATGTACCTAAAATTGTTCGTCGGTCTAAGAGGACCTACTGTGTCTATTACAACTGTATCAAAACTATTTGTAGGGGTATCCGTAACCTTAAACGGTTCCTTCGTGTGCTTCACCTGCTTGTTTCTTTGGCATAAGTCACACTTCGATATAAATTCTTTCACCATTCTTGACATATCTTTCCAAACATACTTTTGTCTAATCCTTAACAACGTCTTCCTTACACCAAAATGACCTCCCTGCGGGGTGTTATGATGTAGTTCTATTAATTTCATCTTTTTGTCTGTATCCGTTATGATCTGAGGTTTGTTATATAGCAATATCACGACCCTTTCTTCATTTGACTTATTATATTCATTCTTAAATTCATCTGTAGAAATTTCTTCAAATATTGCATCGTCCTTAGCGAGTGCAAATTCTTTGTACCTCGTTCTTCCTAAATAAGATGATAGCTTCTCCAACATAATACCTAAGTATCGCGGATTATCACTACATCTGATACGCGTCTCATTTTCATCATTCTCTACAATACATTTATAATCTTTTTCATTCGGCCTTGTCTCTATTAAAAATTTCAAATTTCTTGCGCGCTTAATGTCATTTATTGACGTACAATCCCATACATAGGGTGTGCTTCCTTTCTTTTTATTTTCTTTATTATTATCCTTGTCGTCTTTATTTTTATTGCTCATACCTCTTGTAATCACTAATGTCCTCTTTGCGTTTCCGTCATTTTCCTGTGGAATCATCGACTTCAATATGGTCGAGTCTATCTGTATTCTCGATAAAGCGTCAGCGTTGGTATTATTCGAACCTTTCTTGTAAACTATTTCAAAATCATAATCGGCGAGTTCCAGTCTTATCCTCGTTAGCTTCGAACTTGGATTCTTGTGCGTAAACAGTGCTACTAACGGTCGGTGGTCAGTTACTACGGTAAATTTCCTTCCATACAGGTAAGGCCTAAAAAATTGAATTCCCCAATAAATGCCTAATAGCTCTTTTTCTATAACTGGTTTATTCTTTTCATGTTTATTGAGAGCTCTACTAGCGAATGATATCGGTAAATCTTCGCCTATAACCCCTTGCGAAAGGACTGCACCAAGTGCGAAATCTGATGCATCTGTGGTCAGTACAAAAGTTTTATCAAAATTTGGATATTGGAGTATAGGTGGCTTAGTTAGTTTTGCCTTCAGAGCTTCAAATGCAGACTGACATTGTTCCGTCCAAATAAATTTCGCATTTTTCTTGAGCAATTCATTTAAACAACTAGCAATCTGTGCGAAATTTTTTATAAACCTTCTGTAGTAATTACAGAAAGCTACGAATCTCCTTACCTCGTCAGCATTCTTTGGTATAGGATACTTCGAAATTGCTTCATATTTGCTTGGATCAGGCCTCACCCCACTCGCAGTTATCAAATGTCCCAAATAAACTACCTCGGGTTTTAAGAAACAACATTTGCCAGCATTTAGTTTAAGATTATACTTCGATAAACGTTCAAATACCTTGAGCAAACTATCATTATGATGCTTTAAACTGCACCCAAAAACTATCACGTCATCTACATATAGGAATGCCTCGGATTCTAAACCCGAAAGTGCTATGGTCAACATACGCTGAAAACTATTTGAAGAGATCTTTAGCCCAAATGGCAACCTAGCATACTGATAGTGACCATTTACTGTTGAAAACGCTGTGCAAGGTCTTGAGTCTTGTTCAAGTTCTATCTGATGAAAAGAGCTTGTCATATCTAGTGTAGAAAAATATTTAGCCCTACCAAGTCTATCTAAAATATCGTCCAATCTTGTCAATGGAAACTTGTCGTTAACGATCCTATCGTTCAACTTTCTAAAATCTACGACCAACCTCCATTTTCCCAAATCAGTTTGACCTTTCTTCGGAACTAGTAAAAGTGGTGCATTATAGGGACTCATCGATGGCTCGATTATCTTGTTTTTCAACAACTCTTTCACCTGATTGTTTATCTCTTCCGTATGAGCCTGAGGTAGACGATAATTTTTTATATATACCGGATTAGTATCCTGTAACTGAATCGCTTGCTTGTAGAAATTATTGGTGGTCAGTTTTTCTCCGTCTAAATGAAAAATAGACTGATATTTTTCTAGTATCTTGACCAATTCTTGCCTGGCCCTAAGATCTGTATTGTCTAATTTGAGTTCACCTAACAATCTTTCAAATCTTTCCTTAGTGTATTTTACCGTACCATTTTCTGCTCTATAAATGTCATAATGTTTCAAAGGGACTGTCTCTATCCTCAAGTTCCTTACAATTGCCGTCTTGTCTAGAGTATTTAGTAGCCTCACGTGCCGAATTCCATCTTTTGGAACAATTGCATTGGCTAAAAATATACCATGTGCTACTTCTCTGTTACAAATTACGCTGTCCTCATCTATGTTTAGACTGTAAGGTATCACTATCTCAGTTCTCGGAGGAATCTTAATAGTGTTTATTCTGTAAGTATCATTGTGTATGGGAAGTGTTACTGCCTCACCCATCACATTAACTGTTAACACATACTTATCGTAATCTATATTGCAATTATATCTGCAAAGAAAATCTCTTCCAAGTATCCCATCTGTATTGATTGGAAAATCATACCCTACAAGTTGTGTCTTGTGCTCTAAAATTGTTTCTCCTAATCGTATCTTTAGTATGGTGGACCCCAATGATTTTATTTTTTCTTTGGAAATCCCAGTTAGGCAGCAATAATCATCCGAATCCTCTTCATGATTCTGCAATAAGTCTTTCTTACACAAGGAAATGTCTGCTCCTGTATCTATGAGAAATGTCAATACTCCGCTTGACCCTTGTACACTTAATTTAATAAAATTCTTTAGGTCGGATGAAATGCTATATATTTTTTTTGTGTTTATTGGTTTTCCTCCGGAGATTCCGCATACGTGACAGTCTCCGGATTCTCTGAGTTTCCCTGCTCCTGAATATGGTTAATATGTTGATTTCTGTTCTCATACCTTCTTCCATTGTAATTACCGCCATTGCCACGGTTATTCATTCTAAAATTTCTCTGACCTCTACCATTGTAACTATTTCCTCTAGGGTTGTTCCCGTTGCCGTCAAAATTCTGTCCATTTCTGCTGTTATTCTGGTGACTTATGCCCCTGTAGCCATTGTTGCCGTTGTTATAGTTACTGCCGTTATTATAATTGTTTCTACCATTGTTATTGTTGTAGTTACCACCGCTGTTGTTGTAACCAACATTATTATTGTAGCTTCCATTTCTGTTGTAGTTATTTCTGAAATTCCCGTCATTCCTATAGCGCATATAGTTATTAGAACTTATATTACTATTATAGTGTGCTTTCTGGAACATTATCTGGTTGTGACTCATGTCAGATGACGTTTCCTCTGCTATAGCTACGGCTTCTGCAAAAGTTTTTACCCTACTTGCTTCTATAGTCTTTATTATTTCTCTGTCCTTTAAACCATTTTTAAATGAGTTAAAAGCAATTACACCATTGCTTTTTGTTACTATCTCTCTGCTCTCTTCCCCTAAATTTGCAATCTGTACTTCATTTAATTCTGACACTAGAGTCTCTATTTTACTTGAAAATTTTTTTATCGTGTCCTGTAGTTGGACTATATTCGTTAATTCATTTAGAAGTATATTTGGGCTTTTCTTTGGTTTATAGACCTGTCTTAAATTAATCAAAAGTTCACTAATATTTGTCGGTACCGATATCTGCTTAACCCTATTCTGAACCTTATCATCTAACTTTGTATTAAATACAAAGCTAAATAAGGATTTCTGTTTTGTCGTTGCAACACCAGCATTGACAATTTCTAAACTTGCCAGAAACGAATTTACCTCTTCTTTTTTTCCACTAAAGCTAGGAATTAACTTTGATACTGAAGACAGTTCATTTATATCTAACGGAGTATCCATCTCGATTAATTGTAGACTCACTATTTGTTTAGTATTAACCTGTATCTCTTTATCCCTTTTTTCTTCGTGTTGTTTCAGAACGTCTAAATACTCTTTTCTTAGTTTATTAAATGCTTCTCTATGATTTTCACCCTCAGTGTTACTTTCTAGCTTGCTCCCAAATAAATGCTCAGCCTCTAACTCGATTCTACGAAGCTCCTGTCTCTTATTATTAATAGTTTCCGAAGTGTTCGGATTGTTCAATGATTTCTTTCCGTTTATTATATACCTATTTAAACATGCATTTATGTTTTCCATCTATCAGTACTCTAATTATGTTTTAATTTTTTCTCTGAATTATTTGAAATATATTTACTTAATTAAACATTTTATACATATATATTTTTTTTTTTCTCCTCTTCTTTTTTACAAAAATGAGAATAGCTGCTTAATTGATGCAATACGCTCCTGTACTAACACATAGCTTCTGATGCACAATGTGATGATTAAGGAAAATGTTAACAATACAATTAATTTTAGAACATTTATTACCAACTCCTTAATCATTTTTTTTTTTTTTTGAAAACTGAATTAGATATGTAATATATCTTTTATATGGGTTCTATATAATATATCTTTTGCTTTTTCTATAATTTTTTCTTTTGCTGTTTCTTCTAACTTAGGTATGATTGTGATTACTAAAATCATCCATAGAATCATAAAAGCTGGTATGAGTATACATTTCATATTATTATATTTAAATATCTGTTTTTTTCTTTAAATACAATTTTATTGTGCTCTCCAGCTCATCTATTCTCTTCCAATATTCGATTGCGTGTTGCCACGGTGGTGGTGGATCAGAGTTTACTAGCCTCCTAGTATTGGCCAACTCTCTTCTCAACTTGACTATGTAGCCGCCTCTTCTCTTTGGTGGCCTTGCCTTCGGAATATTTAGGGACCTCTCAGCTGGTGCCGGTTTGTTTCTTTTTTTGTATTCTTCTATGGTCAACTTCTTTGGACCTGTTGCTGTAGTTCTCGCATCGGACATCGGGGAGGAAAAGGAAAATCTAACCTTGAATCATGGGCGAACTCGCCTCCGATTCGCAGGTGCTAAAATTGTAGCACTCTGTCCCTAATTAAGAGTTCTGAATATTCGGTGTGATCCTTTTGACTTGTTCCTTGGCCGAACAGTCCTTTCAATCCTAGGCATGGATTGAGTTCCTTTTTTTTTTTTTTTTTTGTATATATATTTTTTTTTCTAGTGCTCTATCAAGGAGCACTTTTTCTTGTTGTCCTTTTTATTTGGCAGGATCGCCATGTAATAAAAATACGTTTTTATTATTTGTTTATTCTCTTTTTGAATTTTAAAAGGAGCTTTATTGTAGTTCTTATTCTACTTAGCTCTACTATTAGATTAATTCTACAATACTTAAACTATCTTCTTAAATACTATTTTTGTTTTTCTTAATACTTATCTAGAACACTATTAATAAACTTGACCCAATACAAAATAACAAAACCCTTTACCTACCACAATGTAGCTATGCACATATGGCCTGCATATGTGATCAAATTGTGTATTGCAATACTATCTAACACAACACTCAACACATGTGCTAACGTGTGTGTTCCCCGGTTTGTTTATCATTGTCACAAAACAATTTGTAAGCAATTACAAACAAACTGACCAAATTGCAATGTGATCTTCTTTCGGTCTACTATTCATGTTATTCTGTACTTGGGTTGGTTACTCAAATGGTGAGTAATAATCATAAATCATTATTCGTTGTCAGTACAAAGAATAATAACTAAGGTCACACTACAGCGTATAAGAATCATATCAAGAATAAAAATTGGGAATTAAGCACGAATAACAAAATCTTTTAAAATAAAATTTTGTATTCCCAAAAATTGCTTTTGATAATAAACTGGGAAGTGCACGGCCTAAAAAAACTTAACTGGCAACATGCTTTTGCAAGTTGTTTTTTTCATTTGGTTTTTTCTTAACCTACTTGCAACTACAATTAATGTTGGAAGAATTCCAATCAATTGTAGTGGGGAATGTAAGGAGAGAAAAACTCACTGTTTATTGTTGATGTTTTTGTTTAAACTTTGATATTGTCACAAGTAGAACTGTTGCTTATGATTCTTATACGCTTAACAGTTTTATTTGGTTTAATATCTTTAGTTTTTCTAAAATCTTAATGGATGAAGTTTCCTGATGATCTGGCCTAAGCAACCAGTAGTCAATGTAAAAATAAAAGTGTTCACGTTTTCGAGTCGTTCACGTATTCGCAAGTTCACTGTACTTCTATTTATTGCATGTATTTAAAATACAAAATACTTCCACGTCTTGAAAATGTATGTATTTAAAATACGAAATACACTATTTTCATTCAAACAAAAAATACATTAGATAAAACTAATAACAAAACAATTGTTTCCTTTCATAAATATTAGATTTTTGAATGACGCATCAGACAACAGATCCTTGTTGGAGAATAAATAAAATAATCTTTCTACAGGTCCTGATGAGCACAAACTTTTATTAAATTCTATGAATACTCTTTTTATTTTTGGATAGCTGTCAAGAGTGATAATGTCTTTGCTCTTGTTACTGACGAAAACAACAAAATCATCGTCTTCTTTACTGGTGCTTCTACTTCTGATATTTCCAGGTGTCATTTTAAGTTTTTTGTAATTTTCCTCCAGAGTATAAATTGCAAGATTTTGGATTCTCTGCCTTTATTTAAAATACAATATACTTACACATCTGTATGTATTTAAAATACAAAATACAAAATACTTCTATTTTTTGTATGTATTTAAAATACAAAATACAAAATACTTGCTGGACTTGTATTTAAAATACAAAATACTTGCACGTCATGTACTTTAAATACAAATACAAAATACGTATTTGTATTTTAAATACATGTTTTTTAAATACTGCCCAGCCCTGCATCTAGTGGACAATGACTACTTGAATTCAAAAGCATAAGAATGCCTGCGTTTTAATTTTGAGCAATTGTGGTTTGGCGTGCGCATCAACGAATGCAAACAAAGCACGTTCGTTCAATCATCAAACTCACACATGCACAAATAATTGTTTTCGAAACGATGTCAGTATTACCAACGTTGAACTTTGTTTTACATCCATTGAATTGATGTTAATTTAAGCGAATGAGTAAATCAAGAAAAATAATGATTATTGCAGTTCTCTGGTGTGAACCGACCTCCAGCTTAAGAATTAAAAGAAACAATTTATTATTCCGTTTGATATTTTGCTCTTGGTTGTTATGCAAAAAATAAGCTTGGAAAATTAAATAGTTTGTTCAAAAAAACTATAAAAAATGTATCGGAGTATCGACAGTAAAATATCTTCGATACCGATATATCGGCAAAGGTGAAGTATCGCCGATATATCGGCATCGGTATTGGTATTCGTTATACCCCTTATTGATACCCTTTACACCTGTGTTTAAGGGTATAAAAATAATACATATTTACAAACGAAGTCAAAAACTGGGCGTAATTCAGTCATAATGACGTATGATGAATTTGTAATACATTATATCATCAAGTATACGTAAAGTGTACTTTTCTTTTCAAACACAGCGTTTAAATTTGACTGGCAAGACAGTAAGAAAATACATATTATTCCATGTTCACACGGACAGCAATATTTGTGTTTCGCTCTTCCATTGCTGTTTCGCGCTCCAAACATTATGGAAACAACATGTTTTGCCATATGAAATTTTGAAAGCGGAACAGGTCGTTTCATTTTGAAGCATGCTGCGAATCAGGAAAAAATTACTATCATCTCCAAATTTGGTTACAATTATCGTTAGTTTATCTGAACTAGCTCTCAAAAAAAATAGTACTATCGATAGTCTTAAAATATCGAAAATATCATTAGGAAAAATTTCGATATCGATATTTTTTGTTTAAAATACAGCTATGAAGACATGTAACAGCAGCTATACACACACAGTTTTTTGCCGCAAGTTTTACTTGCTATTATCAATTCGCGCTTAGTAACAGCAATGAATACAAACAACAAGAATGGCAGGTGGAATGGTGTGCTTAGCTGTGCACACCACTGACTGGATTGAATTGTCAAATATTTTTGTAATGTTGTAAAAAAATGCATACGCAATTGTACAATTGTACAAAACAATGAACGAGCATTAGAGGAAAAGTCCGCTAGATTGATTTCCTTTTAGGTTGAGAATCAAAACCAACTTAGAATATTATCTAAAGTTGCAATAAAATATCTTATTGTTCCTGCTGCTTCTGTTACTTAACGCAGGTGCTTAAGGATAGTTAATACTATTATACTTTGTATTAATAAATGCCAAAAACTCAAGTAATATGCAAAAGAGTGTGATAATGTGAATGTAATGTGTTATGAAAATGAAAAGTATCATCCCGTACGACTACATCGTTTTTTAAAATTCTTCTATAATACTTATAATACTTTTCATTGGATCAGGGTTGCATTTTAACAAAAGCAAGTTCATGTGTGACTACAAACTGTAATGTAACATTCGATTTTTTGACACCCGCAACAAAACTCATTAGATTTTTATTTCACAAAGTATTATGGAATACGTAAGACTTGTGTGATAGTGTAATCTAGCCTTTATCAGCAGCACAATTTCTCGAAAATTGTCGTCTAAAATAACGTGCGTACATACATACATACACACATACACACATACAAACTATAGCCTGATTAAAAACTAGTTAAAGTTTTTCTGCTCAAGTACAAACATTCAGCCTACAGTAATATCGATGGTATCGATAGTGAAATCTTAACTATCCCAGCACAACTTCTAACTGTCTGCGTGACGTAGGCGTCCAAACAGTTATTAAGACTGTGCATGTTGCAGCTAAACGTATTGTTACGTTACTGCCTTTATAACTAAATAAACACAACACTTTAATGTATAACACTTATTTATTAAGAACTTAGTCACTTTAACAACCGTAATTTACAGCTTTTATTTACAATTCACTATTGTGATCAACACACTTCAATGTTTATAATTTTCTTCGCGTGATGCGTATCAACGTGACAAAGTCAGAACTAATACGGTCTCTCGGTGCCAATCTTCGCTAGTATTTATACTTCCATTCAATCTTCTGGTGCCCTCTGGATTTCTTTCGAAGGCTCGAGCATTTACTATCCACCACTTTAACGTCGTTTATGTTTTATGGCGGCACTTATGTTTACATAATTTCACCACTTATACTGAAGCTTTTTTAAAGGTAATTTCGAGGGCTTTCTGCACATTGGGATTGAAGTGTACTAAAGAATAACCATTTTTCAATAACAATGTGAACTACTAAAATTACCTTTAAATACAAAACAACTAATTAATACAAGATAAATAATAATTACAACTAATTCTTAACTATAGTTACTTTCGTAACAGTTTTTTATATGAACTAAGCAAATAAAAAAATAAACAGAAATAGAAGAAAAGTAGTATAAAAAAACTATATTGTGTTAACTGAGTTATCTAACTAACACTTAACATAAAACATAATATAAAAAATCAAAGCAGAATATATTTATTTTTTTAATTTTTGATTTTTTTCTCTTGCGAACAAAACTTTACATTACTGTCAGCAAATGTCAAATCACTGTCCAAGTTTTTTATAAAATATAAGGGCAATTACTAGAAGTGACACTACTTAAAAAATTATTTAAAAAAAAAATAAAAAAGAACCCATTTTACTTTTTGGATATGTTATAGGTGAAGGAAATACCTGTCTAAAAAAGTAATATACTGTAAAAAATCCTTGATCGAAATTTGAAGAAAATGCAAGACAGTTGGAAAAGTGTTCATGTATTATTTAAAAAAGTTTGTATGTATTGCTACTGTCTTGCCAGTACTGGCAAATGTAAACGCCGTGATAAAATAAGAAATTATTTTGACATGGCCTTTAGTTACGCAACTACAAGTTTTAAAAACTCGATCCACTCTTACTTTTTCACTAACACACACACTTTTTGTACGTTCAGCCAATTGGTAATTTTCTCGATTTTTTGTTGAAAATACTGTATACTCTACTTGCAAGAACATAATTATTTCCATGTGTAGATGCAGATTAAAAAAAAACAGAACACAACAAATGCCGATTTGTTACACATAAGTTCATTTTGAATTTAGTGACAACTTAAATGGTTCCCAGGCTTTTTAAGCTAAGTTTGTTAACCTTTTTTTGTTATTTGAATTAAACCTATTTTTCCACTTAATTTCCAAGTGTTGCATACGTTCGGATTAGTGTGGCGTGGTGGCGGTGTGTGCCTTCAGTATTTTTGCTTTCAAATATTATTTACAGCATTAAAACTAGTTTTAATTGTCGCAGTAATAAAATTAAATTTATACTATTTTTTTAAGAAATAATTCTTATTCATTGGCTTAAGATTTGCTTCAGTCTAGTTTTATTTCTGATTTGTTAGGAATTGAAAGTCATTTATGAATTTCAAATTAAAGCCCAGCCTGCGTGTGTAACTTTAATGCTAATGGTATGTGATGTTCATGTTTACTTTAATTAAATTATTAATTTATATATAAATAATTGTTGGCACCTTAAATCACATTTAGTTTAATATATAAAACAGATATTTTTTGTTTACATTAAACCTAAAACCCCAAAAATGGTGAAATGTGTAATTAATTTTTAAAAATAGTTTAAATTGTAACAAACATTAAAAGCTTTTCCGTTAAAATAATAAAAATTTTTTTCAATTCTTTTTAACCAGGGTTTTCAAGTCAAATTTTTCGTACATTTCTCGAATATTCGATGTGAAACCCCATTTTCCAGTATTATAATATTCTGATGTATTATAGAGTATATTATAAGGAATATTTTTTCTGAAGATTACTTTATTGAATTTTCTCCAGTTTGGCAAGTTATGGGCCAAAAATGGTGAAAAATTATAGAGTAACTTGGGGTATTGTGGAATAGGCGGGTAATGTGGAACCACCTTTTATTTCCCAAACTAAATGTTATTAATGAACGCTTCCTGTATGTAAACATAGCATACAGAAAAATTTTAACATTACGGCCTTGGCTATGCACAGGGCTGATAAATGAGAAAACCATTATCGTACCAACGAACTTTAAAAATCGTGCTTTTTCGATCCCAATAGTACTAAATCATTTTTTTATAATTATTTTTTATATTAATTTTATAAACAAAAATTAACAGATCTAATTCATGTTTTATTGCGGGCACTTCGGACCCAAAAATAGATATATTTTCGATTTTTAAGTTTTGTAAATCATCTGTATCCGCCAAAGCTCAAAACTCGTTGTTAATGGCATCATAATTTGCACTTTCATTTGGAAACATTTTTAATAAAGGCTGTACTATACTGGTGGTTTTTACTGAAATCCCATTTTCTGGAGTAAAGTTTGCTAGCCAGCTTAAAATTTCGTCGTCGAAATCCACTTAATTTCTTAAAGCTTTGCAAAATGTTATATATCATTAACATTTTTTTTAAATACATAGCTGCACAGAAAAAATTAAAAATTGTCTCTAATCACCAAATTTATACCAAATTCATAGAATCAAGCAACCCATTTGTAGATTTTGCACCCATTACCAAAATGATTACTAAAAATTGTAAAAATGTAATATTTTTAATATATTTTTTTTGTTTTCAATAAATGATATTTTAAATTTTAATTAATAAAATGATCAAAACACTTTGCCGTTTCAAACAATGTGTTGATTGATTTTGACAATTTCCAACAACAATTTCACAACTTTAATTTATTTTATTTTAAATGAAATAATTTTTTTAATTCAAAATTTCAAAATTTATTTTAAAATAACTAAAATGTTATTTAAATCAAAATTATATTTTAAATTTTCTTTCAACAAAAAAAATAATTGATTCAATTATCAAATTTATTAAATTTAAATACTTTTTAAATAATTTTTTTAATTGATAAAAAACTACTAATAATTTTTTTTGTGTACGATATATAAATATCTTTAAGTAGCATGTGATTTTCTTCGAGTCTTAGTTTTGATAATTCGAATTTGTCCAAAAACTCCTTTTTCAAAAAACGAAATAAACTTTAAGCGTTCTACTAATATGTGCATACAAGCATCTTCGGATTGCACTTCAATGTTATTGTGTTTACAATTTTCAATACGTACTGCAGAAAGAGGAAAGACATTCTATAAGCTGGAGTAGAAATTCCGGATATAATAAAATTTAATTAAGCGCTTGTAAAATCAATCAGAGTAAAATAATACTGGAGTAGCTACCACTGTTCCAAAATTCTGTTGATGACTTCTTGACGGGACAACCATCTTCATGACGAATTTCAAAATATTATGAGTTTCCGTTCCAAAATAATCTAGAAATAAGAGCAAGTCGTCTCTTCTACTTGAACTTTTGCAGAAATGGTTGCCTATATATTTAAAAAAGTTGTCAATATCATCAGAAAATGCACGCTTTATGCTGCCGCTGATGCTAAATTTAGAATACGGCATATGCAATCGTCCAATGAACAAGTGCAAAAATCTATTCACAATAGCGAAGTTTAGTGTTCGGTGCAAATGGCCTTGAAAAAGTGCAAATGCAAGATATCATATCTGTTTTGTTAAGTCCAACAACAAAATACACAGAGTTTCTTTAAGATTTCATAAAAAAGCTACGAAATTTTGCATTCTCTCTTTCACAAGACTATTTTCACCAAACACTGAACTTCTCTTATATACCTTGGACAAGTAACGAGTTGCCATTTTATATCAATTAACAAAATTGTGCGCATATTCAAACCGTTATTTTGCTCCAAATTTTTATATTTAACTTGTGGTTTTTATAAGGTTTACAAATTGTTAACTAAATAATACTTTAAATTGGTAAGTGTGGCAATATTATAAGTTTTGTTATATTTACACGATTTGTTTTAAAATATTTGACAATCGGCTTATGTGGAATAACTGAAAGCGGGTATTGTGGAACCCTATTCCACCGCAAGCCATTTAGACTGAGGAATAATTTTTAATGGATTTCTTTTTTTAAACAACAAGTTATGCCAAGAAGTAAGTCTTATGTTTTTAATTTATAAAAAAAAATTATATGCAAAATTGGACAGCAAGCACAACTCTCTCTTATTATGCGGTTGGACCCAATCAATAAAAAATCAGTAAATTTCTATAGAAAAAAATAATCGATTAGCATTTTTATATTTCTAAAAACAAAGTGCTGGTAATTAAAAGAATATTATCGCAGTATTATTTTAAAATACTATGCCACAGTAATTGCGATTAACTGAATAAAATTTAATCGTAATCGGGATGGCTAAAACTTGCGAATATATGCAAACCCTTTTTTAAACCATCTGTTCATCAACTCAAACAGTTCTTTGAGTATTTTTTCGGCTATTTTAGGTATTCATTAAGAAAAATTTACTTAACCAAAAAAAAAAAAAATTGCAATTGTTTGCTGCTGGAGCAAAATACTAAAACGTATATTATTTCTTGTGCAACTCCAGTCGTCGTCAAGCCTCATGCCCAAAATAAGATCATGCAGCAGCAAACAACTTGTGGCCATATTGGCTGATTTCGTTTTAGCCAAACTAAACAAAAAAAATATGTTTGGCGTTAAAGTTAATTGTTGAAGAATTTTTGGAACTTGATATTCGTTAATTTTTTGTTGCTGTTGTTGTTTTCTAGTACACATTCCAAAGAGACATACTAAAATAAATTAGATAATGTCTTAATTAAAGTTGTTAACAAGAAAGATACACGAATTAAAAGTAAAAAAAGAAATAAGAGTCATACCCTCTTTTGGGTTTGGCCAGTTGTATTTCTTATGTGCTCCTGTTGGTGGTCTTACGTTTAATTTTGTTTTAACAAGTTAATTTGTTTTAAAAGTACCAACATAAATTGTATGAATCTGTTACAAATGTGTATAGAATTTTTTTTTGTTTTTTTTTTTTGGAAATTCAAACACTTATTGAGGCAAGAGTTTTGTATTTTATTAAATAATTAATAATCAAAAACAAAGAGACATACTTATCCATAATAGCAGTATTCTTAAAAATAATTTCAATGTGATAGATATGATAAAAATATCGGTAACGCCTCTTTATATAACAACAAGATTATATAAAGAAGCGTTACCGATATTTTTATCATATCTACAACATAATTGACCTAAAGTGCCATTATTTCCGAAAGTTAAACATAGGGGGTGTTTTTTTTAGAGGCATACAAATTTTTTTTAAATAAAACGTAACAAATTAAACAGAATGACCAAAATGTTGTCTTTATTAGCTCACGAATTTCATGTCATGTTAAAAACTAATTTCTGGAATATGGCCTCCGCGAATGTGCCTTATAAACGCCGTCCAGTCGGTGCATCACTTTTTAGAGCATAGCCGGTCTTAATTTTCCAGTTCTGCAGAATTTTAGCTTTTAAATGATTAATCGTTACTGGTTTATTAGCATAGACCAGAGATTTTTCGTTCCTCCACAAGAAGAGATGGCCAATTTACAGGTCCATTTCTTGAGAAAATTTGGTTTGGCTTTACAAAGTGATGGTTTCACGCGCTGTATGGCGTGTTGCGCTGTCTTTTTGAAACCATTTCTTCTTTAAATGATTTGCAATGACATGATGAATAAAAAAATAATTTGCCTGTAGCGACCGCCATTCAAAATGAGAACGGCGTCAGATCAATAAATTCGGGTCCTCTGTCACATTCACGTTTACAGTGGCATTGGCTTCTACTGTACGCAGGGAATGGATTCGATTTGGATTATTTTCCAAAAGAGTAAACATGGACATGAATCGATCCATTATATTGCGTATAAGCTGCTTAGATAGACGATTATGAGTACTTAATGAACTGCTCTATATATTTAAGTACCGCGTACTTAAACAAATTTGAAAACGGAATTGACTCAAATTAAAGTGATGTAGAAATTTATCTCAAATTGTGCTTTGATGCAAGAATTTCTAAGTCCTAAAACTAATCTTACCCATAAATACTTACAAGCTGTTGAAACTATTCGATTGGTCGAAAATTTATTTTATAAATAAGGAAATTTTCTAAGTTCTCCGCAATAGATTAGGGCTGGAGTTTTACATAGAAGCATTTAAGGCCCTCTATTATATTTTATATATTCAGACATGCCCATCAACAATTATACCCAAACATCAACCTTTGCTGATAAAACAAATTTTCTAAGCAACCACGAAAACCGCCATAAAGCATCTCGATGCTTATAGGACCATGTATTTCAATTGGAAAAATGGTGAAAACATTGGAAAATATAGGCCAATTAAAAAAAATTAATACTTGTAACATTTACTTTGCATGGTGAATCTTGCCCCCAATTTAAATCAATAACTAACGATATACTGCCTCAACATTCTCATTATAAATATCTCATACATCAAGATCGACGTTTTACAAACGGTTGGCTTAAGGTACATGTAGACGACATGTTTTTTACATCTGACTTGTCAACTTTTCAAGTCACATGTAATTGTGCATGTCTGTCAAAATTGCCACGAACATTTTTATTTGCGCCGTAAAATAGTTTAGTCATCTTAACATATTTTGCTTTTAATTCAAAGATACCAATTTAGGATATTATAATAAAACGGTTTTTATATATATTCATATATTTACATAAATTCTATTTAATGGTGGGATGATCATACATATCTCGTTATTGTGAAATATTAACTTCAGTCGGCTAATGATTCTGTCAATAGTGGACGCCGCTGCCGGTTTCTTCTCGGCATAGATTTCTGATGTCAGATGGTTTGTCAAAAGAAAATGGAGCACGCTCTAATTGAAATTTTGTTCGATGACTTTGCATCTGACTTTTACAGAAGCAAAGTTAAAAAGGTAACACACAACATATATTTATTTTGCAAATTTTGGAAATTTGACATGTTAGATGACAAAACCATGTCGTGTACGGTCGCCTTTAAAAATTATTTTTCAAATGCCTTAAATAAGAAAAAAAAAATGGTTTTGTTTCGTCTAAAAATGTTTAAATTTTGAGTTAATACACTCTTGTTGATGAAGTGCGATATGAAGATTAATGCCTGTATTCATAAAATTTTTTTAAATTAAGTAAAGGATTAAAAAACAAATTTACTATGAAAATTATCCTTAATAAACGTTTGTTAAATTTAATAATCGTTTATGAATACGGAGGTAAATAAATAAATTTTGAGAGAAAAGAATATATCGATAAATTTGTGGTCACAGCCCAAAACAACCTAACTCGAGTTAGGACACAATTGAGTTATTAGTACCATCGCATTCAGCGTGTCTAAATCTATTTGCTATGTGGCTGTTATAGGATGGCATTTAACTCTAAAAACCTAAAAGCTTAAGTTATTTTTCTAAATGACTGTTTTCGCATAACCGCCTAAGTCAATTCAGGATTACAACATATATAAACATTATTGCCTTAATCAAGTTATGTCGTTATATTTTAAACTTTATGAATTATTATATAGGAATAACAACCTAACTCAACATTCGGGATCGAATCTGAAAAATTTTGGCATATAATAATAATTTATGTCAATTTAGCCTAACTCAACTTTTACTTTTTGACTTTCTTTTGTTCAACAATTTATAAGAGCCTAAGTGTCTTTTTCAGTAATATCTTTTGACTACAAGAACAAACTATTTTTTTTAACAACTAGGTAAAGAAATTCGTTTCTTTGGAATCTGTAGCAAAGTTTTCAAAAAAGCCGTCTCCTGATTTTCAGTGAAGATTTCAAGCTTTAAACTGCTGTACTGAAAATATTGATAAACAGACTTAGGCAGTTATGACCACAGAAATAAGTAAATAAATTATTTTAATTTCTGGACTAAAATCTCATATTGGTGTACTCAGTATTAAATTAGCAAGTTGTTGTTATATTTTAGAAATTATATGGCTTACTGGAATTTTTTTAGTCTATAAACTCTCCTCTTAATGCCAGTAATTAAAGAAAATGCGCTACTTGTTGATTTAATTTGATCTTCATAAATTCTGACGATAAAAAGTTTTTTCAAAATCGTGTTAAATCGCATCTATAAAATTCTTAATTTATTGGAAAATTGTTCTCATAAATTTTCAGAAACTATTCACATGTCAAGTTTTATAATGTTGCTTGCAATATTTTCAACACTTTATGCTCGAACACGAACAACATCATATTTTAACTTGTCCAAATACTGATTTTTAATTAGATTTTTTTTTTATAAATTTTGCACACTAAAAAAGAACATTATGTTGAAAATACTTGAACACTTGGTAGCTAAAATGCCATTTGAGAAAAAAAAGAAAAAAATCTGCAAAAGCCCGACAGCTAAAACAAAGATTGAAACAATATTTGCCAAAATATATTGTCGATATTTGTATGTTTTTAATGTTGTTGTATTTTTTGGTTTAAGGTAATTAATGGCGTGCAACATGTACCGAATGCTTGTTTGTTGTAACAAGATACAACTTGTCAATGCCTTCGGATAGCGGGTGGTAGATTTCGAATACATAATTAATTAAAAAATTGAAAACAGTAGGAAAAGTAAAAAACACATTTTGAAATGGGGTAAATAGATCACATCATGTTGCAACAAAATAAAAGCTAACAAAAATTATCTCTTTTGTTGAAAATAAATAATTGTCAAATGAGTTTTGTTATTATATGTTCTGGACCAATAATTTTTTATTTTATTTTACTTCCGACATTAAAACATTTGCTATACATCGTAAGTAATGCAAAACTTTTAGTTTAAGTGGAATAATTTTAAGAGAATTTATAAAATTTCGGGTTTAAAAAGATTTATCTTCAAGAAAACCCCAAATGAAAAATGAAACTAAAGGAAGATTTTCTTTTGCTGCCTGTTCAATAATTTCGAACATCAACGTTCGAAATTGTTGAACATTCATTTAATTTGATTTTGGTTCTTTTAGCAATTTTTTTAAAATTTTTTCCTCAATAAAAACCCTAATGTCAAATCAAACAAAAGGAAGATTTTCTTTTAGGTAATCTGCTTTTGGTTCTTTAAGCAATGATGTTTGTTGGGTTATTTACCAACGTTACTTTCAAATTAACAGAAACAATATAAATTGTGTTTTTGATGCGCTAATTGATTTTAAATTGTTTGCTGATTAATTTTTCTAAACAATTTTAAACATTTAAGGCCTTTTGAACAAAACTAAAAAACAATTATTATAAAAAGATTTTAAAATCTTACATGAGAAGAGAAAACTTGGGCACTTTTTGTTTGGTAATTTTAAGATTAAAAGGCAAAATGTCATAACTACATTTGGAAATTTTCGGTAAAAGTGATATCATTTTAAACAGTTTTCGAATGTGCTTCTGTGAGTCTAATTTTAATTTATAATAAATTGTTTAAAATAATAAAAATTATTAATAAAACAGAAATAATTCCCACATTCTATTTGTTTTAAGAGAAATTAATATTAAAATTTATTTTGGATTTAAAGGATGTTTAAATATTTATGCAGTCGAGTTCAAAATATAACGTTAACGATCTGCTGATTTTGGATGAAATATTTTTGCTCAATGCAAATAATTCATTCTCAATGTTTTGGTTTTGCTAATAGTATTTCTTTTGAATTCCACGGTCTCGTTGACTAGTGTAAACATTGATTGCATGTCCGAAAATGAGTAACTGTGCAAGAGGATGTCATAGGCGTAGTGAGTCTCATAATAAGGTGCCTATTATTTTCATTTTGTATTATGGCGCACTTTCGATAAAAAGAAGTACTATTGTGCTTTAGTTTATTCACATATATTTAATTAAATTTCATACAGTTTTATTTCTTGTTAATATTTGTATTTAACTTGCAGGTCCCAACACTTTTGGCCCCGATTGAAGCATTGTACACTCCTGGTAAGCATGCTATAAAAAATTCGAACACAAAAATAGCAAAATTATTGATTGAAATGCCACCACGTAACCAGAACTCATTTAATGTGAATTTATTATACTTTGTACAGGATGTCTCGAAAATATTTTTACATAGTAAAAATAGGTTTATTTT
Organism: Pollenia griseotomentosa; assembly: GCA_963931875.1. Classification (NCBI taxonomy): domain Eukaryota; kingdom Metazoa; phylum Arthropoda; class Insecta; order Diptera; family Polleniidae; genus Pollenia; species Pollenia griseotomentosa. Next base: position 189,849,832 of record OZ007562.1, on the reverse strand, counting down.
CATTTTCATTCATCATTAAAAAACCACATCTGGTTATTTTTTATAAATAAGAGTGCTATATTCGGCTTTGACAAATATTAAATACCCTTCACCATTGTGCGATAAGAACAGAAATTTATATAAATACCGTTTTTCAGATATAAAAAAATTTATTTTGTTCCACGCACACTTCATCATTCACGCCCACATTTTGTTGGATATTGTCGATTGATAACAAATATGTTTCTGTTTGGAAACGTTTGTTCTCTCTGTTCTTCAGATATATACAGAAAAACAAACGGACAGGCGGGCATCGTTAAATCAACTTCGCTGTACACGAAAAAAACATTAAAATAAAAAAAACCAACTAATATCTACAAGATATATACATATATACTTTGTTATTTTTGGTGATGGGTATAAAAAAAAAAACAACAACATGGGACATTATGAAAAAAACTAGAGGCAGTCGTATCTTAGTAATTTTGGACGGATCCGGCTGAATTTAGTGAAAATATAAGGAGCAGATGTATGTATGTATATTAGAGTGAGTCGGAAAAAAAGTTGTGCCACTCACCCTCTAGAATGAAAGATAAGCAATGAAGTTTCTAAAACAGGAACATTTTTTTTTGCCACGTCCCAAAGTACAGCTCTTTTGGTTTTTTATATGTAGTGCTGCCATTTAAAGTCCGATCTCATCATATCGTGACTAATTGACTAAGTGTACATAAAAGATCTGATTAAATGACAAAAAGGGCTGTAATTTGGGCGTGGCAAAAACAATTATTTTTAAGTTTTTTCAAACTTAATAAATATATCTTTTATTCTAGGGCGTGACTGATAAAAATTTTTAGGTTCGTATTGGCTTCTACCTGGTTTAATAAAGTATGTGTGTGAAAAAGAAAAAAGGCGTTAATTTAGGGGGCATGTCATAAAACTGAGCATATTTAAATCTATACATATGTAGTTTTAGAAAGACTTTCTTGGCACGTAAAAAAATTGGACGTTTGGGGGAAGGATCCGAGATGGCATAAGCGGCGCCCAGAATTTCAGGTCGGATTAAAAAGTCACCAAAGACAAAAATGAAGCCACTATCAAGCCATGACCAACGATATGCGATATAATGAAATATTGGCAGCGCTACAGATAAAAAACCAAAATGGTTTCCTGTTTTAGAAACTTCATTGACATATCTTTCATTCTAGGGGGTGACTGGCACAATTTTTTTTTTTTTTTTTGTATGGAGGTCGACCCGGTCTAATGTTTACCCAACAAACACGAAGCAAACCTTTGATATGAAATGAATTTATCATTTGACATCAAACACAACTTTCAAACCTTTTTTAATTATTTTATTTTAACATTTAATTTGAAATTGTTAATGATTTGAATATGAACATTTGACAAACAATGTTTTATCAATTTGATGTAAAATTTTTATCAAATGTTATTCTCAAATCAAAAAATAGCTTGGCAAAACTGAAGGAAAAATTAATGTAAACACAAAAAAATGGCGAGTAAAGTTAATTGTGAATTAAAGAAAAGTTACATATTACGTGAAGTTAATTCGGGAAAGTGAAGAAAATATAAGTTTGTTGTACGATCGCGGTGCTACGTCATGACAATCCTAAAAGCAAAAAAGAGCCAAGTATTTAGTCTTTCCAAGATTTAGAGGACGGAAAAAACACTATTTCATCTTTTAGCTATGGTGCCGAATGTTTATATCACAGTTTATTAAATTAAAAATTAATTAAAATTACAAAAAAAAAAAAATCCACGTTTGAAAAACATTTTAGAATAACGTTTGAAAGCGGGTTAAAACTAAATTATTTGAAAATAATTTCCCCTTTGCTTTGATTTTTAAATAATTTTCAAAGGCTTGTCGTTTAAGAAATTAATTTGAAATCAAACCTTTGTGTTTGTTGGGTATAGAAAAGTAAAATAAATTATTTGAACAACAAAAGAAAACTAGTCTCTTCTATGATTAAAGTAAAAAAATAAACTATTTTCACCATGTCAAAATATTTTCTTGACATGCTGTATATGAATGTGCCTGCAACTTGTTGTCGTTGTTGTTGAAAGATGGTTACAACATCTACATTTTCATCATCAGCTTAAAATGTATGGCAAACAATTGCATACAATTACATACACACATGCATACATATGAACATACTAAAACTTGTATGAAACTTTATTTATTCACACATACTTATTTTTTTAATGAAAAGTGTTTTTCGAGCCTGTTATTATTAAAATCGCATAACTAACTATCGATCAAATTATAAATGCTTTTGGTTGCAGGAAAAAAACTTGCTGAAAAGAAAAAAAAAAAAAATTAACTAAACTAAAACTAGATTAAACTGTCAATTAATAAAAAGTTGTCTGTTTCAATGGTCTCTGGTCTGGTTATTGACTGTTTCTTCTACTGACCTAATTTTGTTTGGAATTTTTTGTTTTGTGTCTTTTTTTATTTTGATTTTTATATTTATTTATGTGAATTTTTGTATAATTTGGATTTTCTGTACTGGTAAATAGTTAACGATTTTCTTTACGCTTAAAATCGTAGTTAAGCTCAAAAAAAAAGGAAAAAAATTTCGTTGTTGTTGTTGCATATAACAAGAAAAAATTAAGTTAAAAAAAAACCAGCAGCAGCAATAGAGACAACAAATGGCAGATATAATAAACACATTCAATCGATGTATTTTGGATACTGTTTATAGATTTTTTCGATTGGCTTGCATGTTTTATTTTAAATGATGATTAGGTTGAATGTTTCCAGGCTGTGCTGATGAAGGGGCATATTTTTGTTTCTACTAAATTTGAAGGTTAAGCTTAATTTGAATCATCTGCCTAAGACTACGGGAACATACACAAATAAAAAAATATTTTTTATCTGAAATTAGCGTTTTACATCTGAAATTTATTTTCAGAACAGAATTAGAAATCTTCAGAAGTGACTTAAAAAACATCTTATTTTAAATTCGAAAGATATTTTTAAACTTTGTCAATACATAAATATAGACAAGCTTAAGAGTTGTCCACAGTTTCTAAATTTCACTGCAGTTGGTTAAGGATTTTTAAATAGTTAAAGGCAAAATGTGCCTTGTTTAACTTCAATGGTAATAATCTATCATACATTTTTATTTTTATGATGATGTATGCTATATTATACACTTACGGGAAGCTGAGGGCTACCGAACATGTCACAGGTTGCGGATGGTGGTACCTTTCGCTGATGTGTGGAGTACCTGTCTATGGCAGTCGCAGGCAGTCAAAGTTACAAGGAGAAGGTCTAGAAGCGTCTTTCGAGCTCCACTAAATGCCGAGCTTGCCTGTGATCCTTGTTACGTCGTGGCGAGTAATTGGCGCCAATCAACAAGCCAATATCACAACCGACCATGCGGTATAAATTTATTAGCTGTATGGACTAAATACTGTACGCCTGGGGCGTACGCCTGGGGGCGTACAGTATTTAGGATCGTACGCTTTCGCCCATTCAGCCATTGCTCTTGAAAAGATCCTGATACCGAAATGAATAAAAATATATTAATGCAATCGGGGCTAATTTTAAAATTTCAAATTTTAAAATTAATAACTTTTTAGATTCAAGGAAATCTGCAACTGAGAAATCACGATGTAAGAATATACTAAACACATTAACAACCTGGGGGAAAATTACGGAATTTGATAAAGATCGAAATTTTTATTTATAATGTACTGTAATTTCGATTGGTTTCGAATGCAATAATTTGCCTCCTGCTCATGCACATGATTCGCTTTTCCAAAGTTTTTTTTAGGTCGTATACTGAAAAATATAAAAATTAATCCAATAATTCCTTAAATTCCAGTTTGTTGCTTCTAAAAAATCCCCAATAAAATTAATGCTAATAAACAAGGCAAGTTTTTATATGCACAAAATGGTAAAAAAGCCAAAAAACTTTGCAAACCCTAATTAAAAATTTCGTAGTTTTTTTTGTTGGTAAATTGTGCAATGAAAATATAGAAAATGTAATGAAATGAAATCGTAATAATTAAAATTTGGGGAATCCATAAGAAATATCGAAAGTATTTGCTTTATTTTAGCAACAAGGCAAAATTCACCATTCGTATTTTGATTATCAGAGATTCCTCCTAACAATTTTGTTAAGAAATTTATATCGTAATCGCCAAATATGCCGTTAAATGCAATAGAGCATGTCTCTAAAAGTCTTGCAAATTTTGCGAAAACTTATTTTTCATACTAAACTTTTTACTTTTGCTAAAAAAAACTTAAGGCGACATGCGTTTTAATTTACACATCTTGAAAACAAGTTGTATGGGCAGGGTGTAGGGTATGCACTTAAAAATAGTAACGAAACGATGGCAAAAGGCATGTGAATACAATTATTATAACAACAGCAACAAGGCAGCCAGTCAAAGGAATTCATGTAATCAATGATAGACTAACTGTGTGACTAAAAAAGTAACAAAAACACTGACTCTAGTCGCATAAGTAATCGACTGACTGACAGCCATGCTCTGGCTAAATAACTCTCGGTCCAAGTGGCCGCAGCGGATAGACGAATGAATGAATGGTCGGAGGCAACAGCAGAAAGTATTTTAAACGCGACTCACTGGGTTTTAATGTCTGTCAAATGTAAAATTGTCTTACAGCTTTACAGCTTTACATTTTACTTTTCACTTAGAAGACAACAACTAAAAAGGCATATTTTTCATTTCAATTCCAGAAAAAACAAGTAAATTTGCAACAGACTGAGTGGTGCAGAGCAAAATGATAGAAAAAAATGAGTATGAATAAAATGCAACTGGTTTAATAAATAATATTGCTTAATTTTTCTTAGTTTTATTTATTATATTAAAAAAAAGAAACGCTATATTTGTTTACTTAATTAAGCTATAAGTGGCTTGAAAAAATTAATATTTATTTAATTAAAATAACCAGTAGAATAAGATATCTTAATAGTATTCATCGCTTTCCTCACAACTGTTGGCTTTGTGCACAGCTTCGTCATAGTCCTCCAATTCCTCAGAGTCATCCTCGTCATCGGAGTCGTCGTCATCGTCATCATCGTCATTCGGGTGATGTTTTTTCTTCTTATGACCGCCATTGTTGTTGTCATTGTTTGATTTTTCGCCACTTTCATTTTTATCATGAAGATCATCTTTCTGATTCTCATGATCATTATTGGGTTTTTCGTGCACTTCATATTGGGGTTGAGGTTCCTCACGATAATCATCGTTGTTGCTATCTTTACTACCACCATCATTATTGTTAATTTCTTCATTATTGTTGTTGTAGTTGTCGTCATTGTCGTAATGATAAATAATGGGTGGATGTGGAGGTGCCTGTTGATACTGATTATGTGGTTTATATGGCTGATGATTTATTTGCGCCGGTTGTTCCAAATTTTGTTTATATCTATCAAATGATGGATGATATTCATTTTGGTCGTCTTTCAAACGTGTTTGAGTCTGATGGTAGTGATGGTGTTCATTATCTGGGTTATAATAGTTGTTGTGATGATGACTGATGATCTTCGTAGGTGGTGCACGATTGTAATCATGTTGCAATTGGCCATGTAATGATGAGATTCCATTACGTATGACTTCAGCTTGGAAACCATTCGTTTCATCGGCTGTATATTTGACCACACGCAGGGCTCCATCAGGGTCAATTAGACTGTTAAATAAAAAAAAATTGTTTTTTTTTTGCATGAAGTCATGGTTTAATGAAAATGTTAAAGTTACCCGATTGAAATGAATTTCAATTGAAATGAATTTCGGTATTAAACATGATACAAAGAAAACAAGATAACGCATTCAGCATTAAAAAATGAAATCTTTCTGCGCGCCACGTAGGCCACGTATAAGTACAGATAAAATATAGAAACGCAAGCAAACAAACATGTGTTTAAAAGAGACGTCATATTAAACAGTTGAATTTTGTAAACATGCGCAATGCGTAATCTTGTTTTAATCATTCTTGGGTATTAAACTATTTGTAACTTCGGTATCGATATTTTTATTATATCGGTATACCGATACAGAAACTTTTATATAAATATAAGTATATCGGGATTTTTCTCTAATATCGGTATTTGCTTCCAACCTTGGAAACAATCTTAAGTAAAAATCCTGGTTGAAAAGATCAATTAGTATTTCTTTCATTGAGTAAGGCAGTTTTGGCGTCGATATTTTTATACTTAAGTGCAAGCAAATAAACAAAATTTTTAAGATGAAATCTTTCCAAAAATGCTAAGGATATTTTTGTCTTCAATTATTTAAACTTCACAACAAAACAATAACATTTTGTTTTTAATCAATAAACTATAATAACGAGAATTCATTTCATCTATTTCTTTGCCCAGTTTATGATGAGATACGATGACCATGATATTGTAAATATACTATTATCAAATTACAGTAAACTACTGGTATGTATTTTTCGTCTTTAACAACATTTTTTAAGTATCAATCAACTACTTGGAGCTTCCGTTTTTCTCACTCTTTCGTTCAATACAAGTGAGCATGCGAGAATCATTGAACAATCATAATTCATTCATTCATAACTCACCTATAAACTCCTTTAACAGAATCGCCATCACGCATCTCATTACGATTGTGCAGAATATGGGCATCAGCATCTTCCACACCATACGAAAATTCATATTCCGGTTTAGCAACATAATCCAAGCGCGGTGGACCACCACCACCACCGCCCCGATGCAGTGTTTTACCACCATCATAACCAGAGTTGATGGCATCATTTACGTAGATTTTGTGTTCGGGACCAGCAACTGGTCCAACGAAACGAGTGTATGAATAACCAACAGCGTCGACGCAACTAAATGGTAACAACAACAGCATCATTGACATGACACCTAAAACCATTTTAAAAAAAAATAATAAACCATGCCGCAGATGCGGTTGCTGTTGATTCAGGCAACAAAATATCATCATCATGCGGTGACTATAAAAAACTTGAGACGGATCATGATGGTTTATTATTTTAGCTAAATGTTTATATTTTTTAATTAACATTTTTCTTTTCTATTTTATTTATGTGTTTATATGAGTTTCTTATTAAGAGGATGATGTTGTTTTTTTTTTTCTTTGGTTTAGGAAATGAAATAATTGCAGATCGTATGTTTTTTGAACTGAGAAAAGGAAACAAAATTGTAATTTAATATCGCAATAGCTCCGTTGATTTTGTTGATTTTACAAATGTTAAACTAAACTAAATATGATTTGTGACACTTCTCGTTTATTTATAAGATTTTCTCATTTACATCTTGAAAGCATAATTTCACAAATTCACGGAAACCGCATTCCTACAAAAAATATGTATCACGGATAATTGCAAAACAATTTTACACTTGAATGATATTGATCATCATCGCCATCGGCAATGTTGGACGTCCATTTGTTTGGTTGCCATAGAAAATAAATAAATTAAAAAAGACATTGGCATGGAAATTATTTTTTGTTTTAGAAAGACACAGTTACATTGACCACAAGATCAATAAGAGAATGTACTATTTTTGTTTTCCTAATTTCCTGTTAATAATTGAATTTTTTTTTAAAGAAAAATTTAAAGTTTGTTCTAACTAATTATAATTGATTACAGACCATAAATTTTTAATAACGTTGTAATTTATTTCAGTTTATATGCAATTTGTAAATTGTTCGGAATATTTTTAGAATTGATTTATAGAAAATAATTATGACAATTGCAGTGCACGTGACGTGGATTTAATAATGCGCGAATTTTGTTAGTCGCGGTCACGTGATAGTGATAATTTAAAAATGATTACATTTTCTTGTATGTATATATAAAGGGGTTTATTCAAAATAATTGTCTACAATATATTTTGAATAATTAGAATAAAATTCATACAGTTAAACATGGGGCACCAACGAATGTTTTCCACTTTAGAGGATCAGCGGCAAGTGTTTTGATTTGTTTCCATGATCTTTTTCTTTTCGGCATTCTTTTGAGGTTATACGTTGCCAGGTGTTACGTGGGCGACCTGGTCTTGAATGGCCCAGGGAATTCCATTCCAGCGTTGCGTAGACCGCCATCCTTATATAAACTGTGAAATGCGACTTTGGCCTTATTTATATGGTTTGCTATATCGTCTCCCAAGCCTCCATTTTTTGTTAAAATAATACCAAGGTAACAAAAGGATTAGACGTCGTCGATGACTTCATAATTTAATGTGAGGAGATTAGTAGTTTGGTTTTTTGAAATTTCTAGTTTTTAAACCCACAGCACAGCACTAGAGAGTTGATGGAATTTATCTTCAATATCAGAGAAACGTTGAGCCATTAGGCATGTATTATCCGCGTAGTCAATATCTAATGATTTTCGTTTAAATTCCAGTGGATACCACGGGAGGAGTCAATATTGGTTTGCTGCATGACCAAGTAAATTAAAGTTGGGAAGAGTGTAGGCGACAAAACACAGCCTTGTTTTACGACACAGGAAGTTTTAAATGGTTTTTAGTCCTGACCATTAAAACGGACGCTAGAGACATATAAGCCATATGTCTATTCATCGATTTCGATTTAAAACAAAATCAATATTATATAATTTGTTTTTGTTTTAAATGTATATACATATATGTATTTATATTTAAGATATAAATAAGTGCAAAACTAGAATTTCCAAAACACTGATGCAATTTCAAAGAAGAATTTTAAAAACTAAAAAAAATTACGGTATGCTGAAGCGGTTTTTCGGTATTTTTACCGGTATTACCGGTTTTTCGGTATCGGTAATACCGGTATTGGAATCTCTAGTCATATCAGAATCATACTACATATTTTAGGTGACTTGACAAGACTGGGCTTTTGTACTCTGAAACCCTCTTTCAATTAATTTTTTACGGTTCACAACGGCAATAATGATGGCAGTAAGGAAGGTGGATGATTTTTCGAGGCAAAATGCAAAATAAAAATGACAGCAGTTTCTGAAGTTTTATAAATTCAATTTCGGTTAAAATAATGCCAGTCGCAGATATTGTCCCGAGTGAACCATATTAATGTGATAGATCACCTTAATATATAGCATAATATAAGCAGATAGCATCAGCCCGCACAAAATCCAGTTCCACGACAAGTTTTGGGTCAATTACCTTTCCGCTTGAGTAATGAAACTTATTCACCAGTACAGCGATGTGTCTTATTTTTAACTATCACAATTCGGTCATTTTATTATTATATCCTGCTAACTAGGATTAGTGCTTTAAGAACAATTGACACAAAATTTCCGGTGTAGTGCTTAAAGTCAATCCCTGGAAGAGGTTTACAAATTTTGTCATGGTTTTCGAGTTTTAAAAATTAAATGGCTTCAATCCCCATTCAAAACAATCCATCCAAGAAGCCCCATGACCTCCTCTCCCCATGAAGAAGAGGATACCATTACGGTAAGGGGCAGGCAGGCGCTAACTACTTAGCTGGAACAACAACGGATTAAAGAAACTGATACAAGGCAAAAAAAAAAAAACAAAAGACCAATTGATACTCCAAGAACTAGGACCGTAAAATTTTACGTGGGAAGACGCAAATACAACTGGAGCAGATCGTGTAAAATAAAGATTCAGCGGTTAGCGGATGAAGAAAAAAATTAACATCGCCCGAATTTTTCATTAAATATGAATTTTTTTCTATTTAATTTCAAATGTGGCTAGAAAATGCTTTATATTTCCCCGCCACTGTACAACAAACAAACTCTGCAATTTAAAACCATTTACAAGCAATTGGCTCGCATTAGTTGCTTATTTTATGATACTTTTTTGTGTTTTGTCTGTTTTTCAAGTGTGTACTTGAGAACGAGGTATTCCCAAAACAAAAGATTGATTGTATCTTTACCACTGTAAGTGCAAGTGAGTGTGTATTTGAATATTCATGAGAATGAAGTTGTCTTGTTGATGCTTTAACCTTTAACAGGGTCTTTGGATATGTTGGCAACACATGCAATGTTTGTGTTGTTTCTTTAATTTTATCTTTTTTTGTATTGTTTTTTTATAGATGCAGCATGCAAAATTATTGTTGTAGTTGCTGAAAGTTTAGCAGTTTTTTCTTCTTGTCCCATTCAACACATGGTTTGCTAATGTTGCAAGTATTTAGTGTAAGGTGTTTAGTACATTAAAATTTGTTGTTGAGCTTGCATCTGATTCAATCTAAGAAGATTTTGAAGTTGGTGTGTATTTTGGAATATTTATTAGCCAAGTTATGCAACCAACAGTAGCAAACAGTTTTATAATTTTATTGTTTAAATTTTTTATATCTAAATTTTTTTTTGGAATTTTCTTTATTATAAATGCCTGGGATAAACCATGAGTGTCGAAAGTGAGTCAATATTGGCAAAAACCTATTTTTCTTTTATTACAAAATTTTTTTTTATTTAGCATTAAAATATTTTGCCACAACTTAAGGCAAAAGTGTATTTCATTCCCATTAAATTGCGATGATGGGCTCTAGAAGTTAAAATGACTCTTGTGATAAGAGGTGTAGTTACTGTATTGTAAAGAAATATATTAAGGAATCGCCGACGTTGACTCATTTCTGGCATAGATGGGGGTAGTGCACTCATTTTGCGGTTTCAACTCATACTAAGTGATAGTGCAATCATTTTGTTTATGTTGAGTGATGAATTAAAAATTTGCAGCCTCACGAAACATGAGTGATAGTGATGTTAAATATTTTTGAACTCAAAAAAAAAAAAAAAAAAAATAGGTTGATTTAAAAAAAGCAATCATTTTCATGATTAATGCCAATAATTATACCGTTATTGACAAAATAAAAAAGAGTGCACTGCTAATTTAAATCAATATTTAGTTTCCTACCCCCAACTATGATTTCTGGTGCTGTGTGTATGAAAATATGTACAAAATGCATGTAAATTATGTATATTTAAATAAAATCATCGTATTTTTATAACGATACTTAAATAAACAATTTAATTTGTATGGTTTTTGAAAAAGTAAATTGGATGTACATACAAGTTCGACAATTTATGAAGTCTTGTATAATTTGATTGTTTTGGCTCATAAAATAGCGTATGCATTTTAGTATATGAACTGTCAATCAACAACAAATATATTTTTAATTCGTTGGAATTTATATATTCGTCTATATTTATAGCGACGCCCCTGCTTTCAGACATGTTGCAAAGCTTTAAAACCCATTGTCAAAATTTTAAATTATTTATGCCAATCATGTGATAAATTTTGCATTTTTGCATTACAACTTAAGGGCACAAAAGAAATTCATTTACATTTTCAATAAATCTTGTTTACTTCTTAACATTTTTTCCCAACTAAAATTGTAATCAACTTTCCAAGTTGCAGTATGAATTAACCAAAGTATCTGCTGGAAAAAAGTCCACATTTGGGTTTTTCTGTTAGTAAGCAGAAGAGAGCGAACAAAATGTTTTAGTCACTTGTATCTATTCATTTGGACGATAAATATTTAGCCTAAAGTATTTACACTTCTACTTATGTACAAATGCATTTATTTATTTACTTACTAACATACTTACTAATTTTAATTTTTTTTCGTTTCCAACAAAAGCAAAAGTATTATGTAATTTCTGTAAGGTAAAACAGCCTGACTGCATTCGTGTAATCCATACAAATAATTACTATTTATACAGAAATTTTCAGCAATTTAATAATGTTTGGCGATTTAAACAAATGTGCTATAAATTAAATTGATTGTAAATAAAAATAAAGAAAAAACAATAATCGTACGTGTTTTCGTAGAAGACCACCAGACCACCAATAGTTTTTTGTATTTTGAGTGGGTGGATGAACAAACGGCCATTCGACGGCGGTCAGACGAATGATTGTATTGGTCTTATTAACTTACTATTACTTTTATTGAAAATTAATCATTTAAATGGAAATATGCATGTGGTAAATCCGAATTCGAAGTATCTCCTATTGGAAGTGGTAAATTTTTATATTTTCTCAAAAAAAAAGCATTTACACTTAAAGAAGGAGGAAACTTATTTGAAGGGCTTAAGTGAAGAACGGAATAGTCCCTGTAGTACAACGTTACGAAGAGCGCCGCTTCAAGCTGTCAGAAGTTAAAAACGGCAGTTTCAAGGAAGTGTCAACAGAATACGTAGTTTAGTTGTAGTAGTCGTTGCAGTTAAAATTGAAGCGCATAAGTCGAAATTTTGAATTTTGTCGCGCTACAGAGCATTCGTCAGGCCTTATTCTTAAAACATCATATGCCAGAAAAAGATTATAATGAGAAAATCGACTTTTTGTTAAAAAAAATATATTAAAATGTATTGAATGTAAAAAGTTTTTTACCTGTAAATATTTTTAGGCGATGTTGGGTTGGTAAAAATTAATAGAAAAATAACATAAACACATTTTCTCACGGCTGGTTTATGATGTTTCAACAACAGACCCTTCATTTGAAGTTTTTAAAAAGTCAGACTTTAATTAGGAAGAGGTACATGTAATTGAGCTTTTGTTCTAAATTTGTCTTTAAAGTTGTCAACAAAATTTTAGAAGAAACCAAAAAAGTCCTTTTTGGTATTTCATATTTCCAAAAAAATGTTTCCCTGATTTCTTTTCTCCAATTTGTTATACACCGAAATCCGGGAAAAAAAATTTTATATCGAGATTTCTAATATTCATTAGTCTCAAAATAGTCCGAAAACGGGATTGACTTAAGCAACAGTGCGATTAAAATTATTCTCAAACTGTCTTTTATCCAAGAATTCGAAGTTGGCTTTAATCCCAACTTTGTAGTTCAAATAATCCGAAACTGAGATTTGATTCTAACCTAAACACTTACCCCAGAGAATATGAGAAAAAAAAGAGAGAATGAATATTATTTATAGGTTTTCGTTATCTTTCTACATTGAAAATTAGACTAGATAATTTTAAGAAATAGAATTCGGCAATTTGTATACCCTTCACCACAGGTGGAAAAGGGTATATATAAGTTTGTCATTCCGTTTGTAATTTGTATAATATTGATCTTAGACCGTATAAAGTATATATTCTGGGTCCTTATGAGGAGAGAAGTTGATTTAACGATGTCCGTCCGTCTGTCCGTCTTACGTTTGATATGTGTTTTCCGGATACTCCAGACATGATAGCGGCTAGGTTGTTTTACATTTATGTCACATATAGTCCACTATTTCTTGCTATTGAAATTCAGCAAGATCGGTGGCTGAGATATCAGCAAAAAACCACGACTACCTCTAATTTTTTCCAAAAATCTCTTGTTGTATTTTTAATACTTTTTTCTGTATATCTGGAGAACGGAAAGAGCCAAAGTTTCCAAATTAGGTACACACATTAAGGTTATCAGTACACAGCATCCACAAAATGTGGGCGGGATTGGAGAAGTGGGCGTAGTACCTCCCGTACAAAAAATATCAAAAATTTTATAAAAACCTGATTTTTTCGACTGTCATATGACCTATGGCTATCCCTTATATATCAAAAGATCGGAAATCTTTAGTAAAACATATTTTCTGAAAATTTCGGGAAAATCGGCTCAGATACTAAAAGTTATGACCAAAATTTTTTTTTAAATCCCCACTTTCGGGAACCATAGGTCTTCCCGAGTCCAAGCTTTATAACCCAACTAACTGGTAAATTTATTCTTTAACACGTCGGTATATAAATCTGTCAAATCGGTTAAAAAATGGCTGAGTTATAATCAAAATACTGAAATCCCAAAAATTACTCTTTTTTTATAATTAAGTTTGTTTTTATTTATTATTTTTGTAATTAAGTTTGTTTAAATATATGTATGTTCATTAGCGTGGCCGTTAGTTGTATGGAGAACTTTTTTTTTTTTATATAAAAAAAAATACAAAAAAATTTCGTAGCGATAAGTTGTGTCTTAGGGAGGGCGTCCGCCCCTCAAAGTTTGCCATCAAGCCATTTATTCAAATGTAATTTGTTTGCGTATGACTATCTTCTAAAACCAACATTTTACAAGAATATGATATATGGCAATATTTTAGCTCTTCTAGTCAACAACATAAGCCTCCAAGAAAGTTTTTTGCTAAGACTAATATCTTAGAAAATAATTAAGAAAATAACAACAAAATACCAAACATTTTATATACGTTTTATATATATAAAAAGGCGATTTAATGTCAAGTGACACAATTTTGAAATCGATGTCTTCCGATTTGGATGAAATTTACACCAAGGTTAGTCCTATTAGATAGTAGTTTACACACAAATTTTCAACAAGATCGGTCAAAATGTTTCAGAGGTAGAGGGGGTCAAAGTTTGTCATACAGGTGTTCTTTCTCATCCATGTAACTTAATACCTATTGGTGTTAGCAAAATTTGTCCCAAGTAGCTTAGATAGTTATTTAATCAATCTTTTTTAAAAATATTTTTTTGTTTTTTTTAAAAATTTTTTTAATTATTTTTTTTAAATTTAAAACTTTTTTTTTTATTTTTTTTAGCCAAGTGTTAAATTTAAAAAAAAAAATTTTTTAAATTTTTTAAAAAAACAAAAAAAAATATTTTTAAAAAGTTTGATCAAAAAGCTATCTAAGCTACTTGGGACAAATTTTGCTTTCACCAATAGGTAATAAGTTACATGGATGAGAAAGAACACCTGTATGGCCAAAATGTCAAATTTTGACCCCCTCTAACTCAGAAACTTTTTGACCGATCTTGTTAAAAATTTGTGCCTAAGCTACTATCAAACAGTACTAAAATTGGTGTAAATTTCATTTAAATCGAAAGACATCTATTTCAAAATTGGGTCACTTGACATTAAATCCCCCTTTTATATATATAAAACGTATATAAAATGTTTGGTATTTTGTTTTTATTTTCTTAATTATTTTCTAAAATATTGATTTTAGCAAAAAACTTTCTGAGAGGCTTATGTTGTTGACTAGAAGAGCTAAAATATTGCCATATATCATATTCTTGTAAAATGTTGTTTTTAGAAGATAGTCATACGCAAACAAATTACATTTGAATAAATGGCTTGATGGCAAACTTTGAGGGACGGACGCCCCCCCTAAATCACAACTTATCGCTACGAAATTTTTTTGTATTTTTTTTTACATAAAACTGAACCGATTTAGGGGGGGAGAATATAAGAAATCAAAATAAAAAAAATAACGGCCACCCTAATGTTCATATATGTTCGTATATATACATATATTCCTATAGCCCAATTTAATGGTAATATTATTCTTAAGCACGTTGGTATATAAATCTGTCAAATAGGTTAAAAATGGTTAAGTTGTGAGCAAAATACTCAAAAAAAGGATTAAAAAACATTAAATTTTTATAAAAACTAAAATTTTAGAGCTGTGACCTATGACCTATTCATACGTTTAAGATATAAAAATATCAGAAATCTTTAGAAGAACATATTTGCTGAAAATATATAGTTTTTTTTTAAATACCTATTTTCGGGAACCATAGAACTTCTCGACTCCAAGTTTTACCACCAAAGTAAATGGTAATTTTATTTTTTAATATGTCGGTGTAAAAATGTGTCAAATCGGTTACAATGGCCGAGTTATGACCAAATACTGAAATTCGATCAAAACTAAACTTGCTTTATATTAATTAAACTTTTAATATAAGTATTTAATACCACGCAAACATGTGCAAATAATTAAATAAAACTAAACGATATATATAATATAAATATACATGAACATATATATATATATACACATATATTTAGGTAAATATATAAACTTCTGTTCTTTCCAAACCATGGTGAAGGGTATATAAGATTCGGCATAGCCGAATACAGCACTTTCACTTGTTTCTTCTTATTTTGCTTTTTAAACATGAAAATAATGTGTGTTTCTCTTCTAATAGTGTTGTTGTTTTTTAACCCAAATCAAGCAAATCTTTTTTTACCTACTTTTGTAGTGTTGTTGTTGTTTCTACATCAAACTTCTACAAGCACATGTTTATACACGCATATAGAATGCAACGGCTTTCGAAAGCAGTCACAGTTTTGATTGTTTAAAGTACATTTTGGTGTTAATTTTACTTAAATTTATTAAGTACGACTCGTGGTAAAAGTAAATGGGAAAAAACTTGAATTCCGCACGATTTTTCTTTCTGTGTATTTTGTAACACTATGTATTTAGTAGTTATTATAAAAAATTTATATTTTCTTAAATTAAATTTAATTTAAATACAAATATTGGTAAACTTTAAACATGTTTTGTTTTTCCCACCAAATTTATATTATCTTTTTGGTTTAGTTGCTAATTTATTGCCCTATATTTAAAAAACGGCTAAAAATCCATTTTAGAAATGTTTTCAATATTTTTTATATACACGGCAACAACTTTTACGATAAGCAGGCAAACAGCATACATACAATTGTTTAGATTACATGCAAAAACATGTCCATAATATGGTTCACATATTTCCAACGGACAGACAAACAGACAGTCTGGTAAAACAAAAACAGATTGCGAATCAATGTTTGTGTGGATACTCCTCTCACTCTATTACAGAGTCTGGCCAGTTCACATAGTCAAAGCAATGTAGATATAGAGGCAGGCGGACGGACAGACACTTGTTTTGATCCATTTTCATTTAATAAATACAATTCTGTTGTTTTTATATCACCTTGAATGGGGAGGGTATTATGCGTTTGTGCTAAAGTTTGTCACGTGGAGAAATATGGAATATAACTGGTAAATACCGATCGACTAGAGAATGACTTTTTCAATCGATCTAACGCTGTTTGTGCGCAATGTGACGGCTTATTATTTCCCCTAGCCTCCAGACAAATTTCGTCCCGGAACGGACAAAAATTGCGCTAATCATGCTGATTGATATTTATTTAAAATTTGTTTTATGTGAATGAAAATCAGTTTAACAAATTTTGTCAGGATCGTTTAGGTTCGTTTTTACTGACATAAATATATCCTTTATAATTGCTGGTACACTGAAAAAATAAATATTGATTTCAATTTCAAAAATTTGTGATATTAATTGAAAAATTAATTAAATTTGCACCAGTAAGTTAATTAATAGTATCAATTAAACGTTAAATTCACTTGATTAAATTTTAAATTTAAACTGATTTTATTTTTGATTAATGCTCTAATTTTCTGTGTATCGATTAACAATTTTATACAAAAAGTTTTCGCCTCTTTTTGAAATTTTGTGTCTGTAGGTCCATACTTGTTGAGATTTGCTCAAATGACTGCTGAATCGACTTACGAATCAGGGTACTAATAAAAAAAATTGATCCCAAATTGCTTTAATATAAACTAAATTTTAAATGTCAATTTCGTTTCTTTGCCAGCAGGTGGATAATTGGCCATTTGTCCAATATAATTTTCTTATCGTGCAGGGCATTTAATGCCCCAACTATACATTCATAATAGATATAGATATACTGCCATCGTAAAGAGGGTACTATACGTTTGTACATATATGTGTAAAACGTAATAATATTGGGTTCTATATCTACTTTTTAGTAAGCTGATCGACTCGGAATCACTTTATGTGTCGATCTAAAGATAATCGTCTAACTGGCTGGATGTACACTCAAAAATTTATCCCTACATACTGTAGGTGTAGGGTATCATATGGTCGAGCTTGAACGACTATACTTTTTTACTTGTTTTTATTTACTGAAAGAAATGAACCAGTTTGTGGCAAATAAGTTTGGGAGTAAGTGGCCTAGTTTTTAGCTTTTCTTTATTATATAAGTTCGATATTAGTAAACGAAACATTTGGAAAAGAGGGAGCGAGAGAAAGAGAAACAAAATATATATGCGTCTTAAGTCTTTTGTATTTTTGATTTGCAATGGTAAAAAGTTGTTTTAGTTTTACACCGCACACAACCACAGGTGAGAAAGGTGTTATGTGTTTGCACTAAGAAGTGTGTCACATAGATATATTGGGCAATTTAGTATACCGATCAATTCAGAATAAGTTTCTCGATCGATGTAGCGGTGTTCGTCCTGTTAGTTGACTGTGTGTGCTCAAAGTTCGAGTGGCAATTTATAAAATTATTTTATGAAATTTGGTACTGAAGCTTATATTGTAATAAGGATGAAGGCTATTAAAAATGGTAAGAATTGAAATATAAATTTGTACAACTGCCTGTCTGAATGTATACTTTGTGGCCATTCACCAGCTAAACATGTCGATTGTAGACTAAATTTAGCTAAAAATTGTTTTTTTTTTGCAATCTAAAGTCTGTTAACAAACTTTATGGAAATCGCTCTGCATTTAACTGTATCTCCTATACAGTTGCCACATTTGAAAACAGCTTTAACAGCCATAACATCTATTTATTTATTTCCAAGTATAAAAAAGTGTTTTGATTACAGGGTTAAGGCAATTAAATCTCAATACTGAGCACTAGACGACTTAATAGAGCTCAAAACAATACAATGACAAATTTTTTCTAATGCAAACTGCGTCTTTTATAGACCCTTTAGCCATCAGACAAAGAAACTGCAGTTGCTGTTGTTGGTACAAAATAAGAAAATACATTCTTCATTTTAGATAAGACATCAGAATCATTAAATATTACAAATCTCAATGTAACCCTGCATTTCAAAGAATATAAAGAAGAACCGGTGTGCAATTTTCTTTTACCTCTGTAATATATCAATTTGCTAAAAATCTTTTTCTAATAGATACATAAAGTTTTTATTGCTTTTCTTTCTTTTTGCTTTTAATTTTGCCATGACAAATATTTTCTAACATCGTGACCAATATTTCATACTGATATCGTTTATTTAGACTTTTCTTATACGAAATTGCAACATTTATGTTGTAGCAAAAATTTTATTTAACTAAATTTTGCACAAAATCTTGCAAAATATTAAAAACAACACATAAATTTAACACTAAGTGTTGTATATAGTGTAATTTACATAAAAACCTTTCACTTACAAAATCCCCTTACAGGCGAGTACTCTTACATGCATTAAAACGTTTTTTATTAATCATTCTCTCTCCCTCTCTAACTTAATCCAGTTTTACCACATGTCATATTAAGGAATTTTTGCTGCTTTTTTGTTTAGTGCATAAAAGAATAGTGTAGCTAATGCAAAATAAATTGGTTTTTGGTAAATAGATTTTTTATTTAAACAAATGTGCGTTATACTACTCAACATTACAAAAAAAAAAAAAAAAAAAAGAAAAACAAAAAAGCTAAATATAAATGCAAAAATGTGTGACTTAAGAAATTATCACAATCTGTTTTTGTTGTATTTTGAAGTTTTGAAAAATTATTGAAACTTCTCCCACTGATCATAAACTGTTAAAAAAACACTCAAAAAGATTTTTGATTTTATCTTTAACCATTATCATATCAAAGACAATTTCCTTAAATGTTTTTTTTTTTTGGAAATTTTTAATTTAAATTTATTTAACAATTACCCGCATTTTTGTAGTAAATATTTAATTTAATTGTACTAAACAAAAGATTTAAGCAACAAACGTGTTTTTTAATGCCGAAATTCTTTTTTACACTACAAATTTTTTGTCATGGTGTTTATAAATTAAAATATTTTTATTTTTAATATCAATTTTATATTTATTAGTTTTTTTTTTATTTTAATCAACTTTATTTAAGACCTTATTTTAATTGTACGTCTTAAGTTTTTTTATTTTTAATTGCAGTTTCAAAAATAAATTCTTTTTCTCAAGAGTTTTATGCCAACATTTGCTATCGAACAAAAAAGATCTAAACTCATAAAAAAATTATCTTTAAATCTTTTTGATTGTTGTGTCTAATAATAATAAATAACATTTTGTTAAAAGTGCTCTACTTACGGCTGCTTGTGGGAATGGGCACTTCCATATGTTTTGTGAGAACTGAAAAACTTTAGAATTACAAAAAAAAAATAATAATAATTATGAGAATTTTGGGGGTTTTAAAGCTGTGATAACTGTTTTTTTTTTTATTGTATCCGTTAAAAAGAACTTAAGTTAAATTTTATTTGATTTAAAAAATTGTATTATTCAGGAAAATTTAAAAATCAAGAATAAAATTTAAGTAAAATTTTATTATTCAGGAAAATTAAAAAAATCAAGATCTATGTATTCGACCATATTTTTATGCGTAAAATATTAGTCGAAATTGTTTGGTTTTTATGTGTGTGTGTACGTTAGCGAATATATTTCTATTTCTTGTGCCAGTAGAACAAACAGCGTGATGCATGGTGGAACGTGATTATTGTGACAATTGAATGGACAAGTGAAACGGATATTGGCCACTAGAAAAACAAAACAACACATTTATCTTCTCGGAATTATATTAAGTGGGTAGTAGTGGTTGAAATCAAATGTAAAAAATTCAGTTAAATTGAAATTGCAAATAAAAAATTTATTAAAAAGAATTTTAATTATAAATTATAGGTTTAACAAAATTTTTTGAAAAGTTTGAATTTTTTTTGGTATTTTTTAACACGATGAAAGAGATGTATAAAGTTAAGAATAATTGTAGGTTAGTTTTTGGAAAAAAATAAAATTACAGAAAAAAATAAAATTGAAAAAACCTTTGTCTTACTACAAATACTTGAGTTTGCTTTTCTTATTTTTTCGCTAACTAAAGAAGATATTAAAGATAATAAAAGACAAAGATTTTTCTAATTATGGTTTTTTGTAATAAATATAACGTTTGTGTCTTAAGTCTTTTGTTTTTGATTTAAAGTACTCGTACACTAACGTTTTCTTCTAACAAATATTTCGCTTAGCTAAGGTAATTTATTTTAATTTATAAGACTTTTAATTAAAAGAACCATTAGAAACACCTTCGTATTTGCATGTGTCTTAAAATAAAATTTTTGAAATCATACAATGAAAATCACATATAAGAGACACCATTGGCATTTGTAACCCAAATACAATAACACTCTGACCAAAAAATAAAAAAAAAAAGAACTGACAAACAGAAAGAAAAAATTAAACATAATTTTCCAATAATTTCGTATTGGTATAAAATCAACAACTGCAATAACTGCCAACAACAATGACAAAAACTACAGCAGCAGCAGCACGAACAATAACAAGAAGGCAACAATTGCATAATAGTATAAAAGAAGTAAAAACATAAAATACAACTCAAATATCAAGAAAAGTTTAAAAAACTCTATAGTATTAGCTGTAGCAGTTGGACACATACAGCTAGAGAAACTAGAGAAAAATAGGTAACAAAACCATAAGCGGCATGTTTTTGTAAAACTTTAAAGAAAAAACGAACAGACAGACAGACAAACCGACTTAAAGCATAAAACACCAGCAGATCTTAGACCATGGACCGTAAAACTGCTCTATGACAGTCAAAGACAAAATGTGTTAAACCAATAGTCTGGACAACAGCCATTAGAGTAAAGAAAAAAAAAACGAAAATAACAAAATATTAAAAAAATCGTGATGTTGTTTAGTTTTTTTCAGTCAGTTTCTATAAATCTTTGTAGTTTGTTCTTTTTACTTTGTGCTGGTGACAATTCATAGTATTGTTGCAAACAAGCTGGCGCAGCAAAAAACTCTAACACAACTGAAAACATTAAAAGTTGTTAGAAAAATTTTAGTTTTTTCGTTATAAAAAAACCAACCTCTGAGTTCCCATCGCTAACTTAATTGCAGATGTGTGTGGGCGTTTTTTATTCTAAGTAAATATTTATTTTATTTATTTATTTTTCTGGTTTAGTTGTGCTTGTTAGAGATCTTTAAAAAAACATTAACAAATTAACAACATCTACTAATGGCGCTTACATTTTTGCTTCTTCAGCCCCATTAAAATCTCTTACTCATCTACACCCCCTCTTCATGTTTGTGCTTCAAATTAATCACTAATATGTTGTCACTACAACTTAAAAAGAAAATGTGAATTCATTGTTAACACCCGTAATAAACAGCATTAAAAATAATGTTTTATTTTTAAAAATTTACAACTTCAATTCACTAACTTGTCTGCAGCTAATGCAACTTGGATTGGTCTAAAACTATTACAAGGTTAGGTCAAAGGAACTTGCATCCAATATTACAGTGGATTTAAGTCGAGGGGAATATTGTTCATTATTAAATTCTCGTTTTGAACTCCCATAATGAATTAATATATTATTTATACAATTTTCTTTTGTTTTCTTTTAGTATTTTAGGGGCATTCGATATCAATCGAAACTACCATTTTAAATGTTGAAAATGCTGAAATTTCGCCCTAGGCTTACTTAAACGTAATGACGGTATATATGGAGAAATTACTGCTATCGCAAAAATAGCAAAAATTCGTAAAAATTTAAAAATTCTAAACAAGCCATAAAATTTATTAAAATCCCTTAAATTATAGGAATGACAATTATTCAAGATCTGAAAAAAACTTGCTAACAGTGTCATTATATCACAGTTTATATTGATTACAAATCGCTAGAATCGCAAAGAAAAGGAAAGCTTACAGGCAAAAATCGCTTCTATCGCGATCATTGCAAAAATTTGGAAAACGTCGCAAAAGTGGAAATAAACCCTTAATGTTCAAACAGAACTGAGCCGAGACCACATTTTAAATACAATTTTTTTTTTTTTTTTATTTAATTTTCCTACAAATATTTAAGAAAGGCCGTCGTGAAATAAAATCTATTTTATTTTGAGAACGTTTTTTTTCTGTTGCTTTCACAAATAGTGCTGGTTCACACTCTCCAAGTCTTAGCCATTCTGTCTTGAGCTTTAAGGAGAGAAGGGAAAAGAGAATGCCATTTTTGCAATGTTATTATACTTTCATTACATTTTGTAAACAAAAAATGAAAGACAAAGGAAAATAAAAAACAGAATGAGAGAGAATTTTAAGTAACAGCCGACGTTTTAATTGTGGCTTTGTGAACTTTTGCCTGAAGTTGAAGAGTCAGTTCAGTATAAACACTAAAATTTATCAGAATTCGCTTAATCGGTTAAAAAAACGAAATGTCGAAAGGTAACATAAATAGCGATAAAAAGTGAGCTGATATATCAAAAGAAGCCGCAGTCATTCCATGAACAACAATCTAAAATATATTGCAGTCGGCTTTAAATTTGCGAAAAAATAAACAAACTTAATGGGCTGTATTTTGAAATCTCTTTAAAAAAATAGTAACTTAGCGGCAAAAATCTGTTATATTAAATAAAACACCAAATATCGCTCATTTACTTCAATAGTGCTACAACTCAAAAATAAAAAAAACCATTTCGAGAAAAACGCGTTTAAAGTTTTTAATTTGCTCCAACCACTTAGCAAAAATAACGCCACATTCCCTTCAAACGGGGAAAGTATAAAAGATATAAAGATGATTTTTATACACAATATAAAGAAAAACATGGCGAACAATTCTGCATCACTTACTCCAAAAAAGTAACTGAGGGATATATAGTTTAACAACTTTCTTTAATTTGTTGGCTTATCCAACCGAATTTAACAATACGAAGGATACACTGAGCCAAAAATTGTCATATGCAATCCCTGCCATCAACCACAGCGCCGCGAATAACCTAAAATGTTACATTATTTTTTTGCATGGGATTCAGTATTAACAATTATACTGTAGAAGATAGTTTGACTTATATCTTCAGAACTTTGGCATACATCAGTTTTTTGCGTCTCCTGAACAGTTTGTCTAGTTTGTTTGGTTCATAGCAGGCCAATATGATATTACTTATTACATCTCTTGAAAGTACTTAGAGATGTGTAAGCCTTTTATTGAAACCAAAATCAAATATAAACCAACTTCCACAAATAAATTCGGAAACTCTCCAGAATAGTGAATAGCCTTTGTTTGATATCGAAAGTCGGACTTATGGAAATAAGTCATAAAAATTACCAAATTTTTTGTTGATGAATTTCGCATGCATATCGCATCATTTATAGACTGGATTCCCACTGCCCCCATCCCCCAAATTTGGCAGCACTGATTCGATATAATATCTGCATAAAAATGTACGGGCAACGATACTGAAATTTGCAAAAAAGTTTATATAGGTACCACGAAAAATAAGCTAAAAACAAGACTAGCGGCCCACAAGTCAGACCAAAGGTTAAGATTTAATCATGAAACACAAAAAACTGCATTGATGAGCCACTGCGTTAGTTATAAACACTCTCCTGACTTCGACAATGTTCGTATATTGGATACGGAGAATAACTACAAACGTCGTTACATTTTGGAGATGCTAAATATAATAAATACACCAACAACTTTACGTATGAACTATAAAGCAGACATTGAGTGCAGCGCAGCCAGCAGCTATAGACATTTAGTAACGAAAAAGAAGCAATAATTAATTTTAAGTAGATCAGTGCAATACCAAACGACAATGTAAAAAGAACTATAGCTAAAAGTTTATTTGTTTGTGTAATTTTTACAGTAAGAGTTTTTTCAATATTTTTTTCGTAAAAAATTTTTGTTTTATTCTTTGATCGATGTACATATTTATAAATGTTTTTATTGTTATTTATGTTTATTGTTAAACCATAGATTATCCCTGAAGATGAAATTCGATGAATTTCGAAATATCGGAAAAATAAAATAAAAATTATTTAAACAACTGACCTCGAGCTCAAGTATTTCATTTACATTGCAAATTTAAAGGTCGAATAAATTCAACATTAAAATATATCTGCATAAAATTTATTAGTGCACCATTAATGTTCGAGACCGGACTTTTCGTGCAACTAGTAATTGGCTTTTTACACTGATCAACATCTAACATCTACCATCAACGATGCAGAAAATGTGAAACACTTGTTCTGCTTATTTTAGACTTAATTTTTAGATTCTTGAAAAACTGCTCTAAAGAATCAGAAATGAAAAGTAACGTTTTACCGAAACCTACGATTTATTTTCCAAAAATATACATACTTACCACCGGGCTAATGACTAACCCTCATATTCATAAACGATTGTTAAATTTAACAAACGTTTATTAAGGATAACTTTCATAGTTAATTTGTTCTTTAAACCTTTATTAAACATAAAAAATTTTTATGAATACAGGCATAATTAATTAATTAATTATTAAAAATATGTTCTTGTTATTCTTTTGCAAATATGCCTAAAAACGAGAAACAAAAAAATCAGATGTTTATTTAACGATTAATATCGTGATTATTTAATGTCTATTTTGTATCAACTCACAAGTACAACAACGTATAAATTAAATTATAATGAATTGTTTGTAATAACAGTCAGTCAATTTTGTAAGTCTGCCAACCACCCAGCTGAGTCGAGTTACTTCTTGGCAAACACAGCACCAGCACCATGAATGACGAACAAAATGACACAAATGGAAAAAATAAATGAATGCGTGCATTTGCATTTATTACAGATTTGCAGATAAACGAATTTAATTTAATTGTGTAAATTTCTTCGGCATTAAGTTTTAAATGTAGTGATGTGAGCAGAATTTAATAAAACAATAATTAACAGTTAATGATGATTAAGTATGTCTGCACCTGGTATTTTATTTCCTTCGCTGGCATCATAAATAATTGCTGAAAAAAAGAAGAAAATCAAAATTGCACGTGGGCCAAGAAACATAATAAAGTTGTCTATTTATGCTGACAATCAGTGTTGCCAATTAAGCCATTAAGTGGCTAGATTTAGCAAGTTTTTATTTTCTCATTAAGTCATAAAAAAATGAGTAAATTTTTTTTAAAGATCTCATGTATTGATAAGGAAGCGAATTGTACTAAATATCAAACTTCTACTATTTTCCTTTTCTAGATATTTTGACATTTATATTGGCTGTGTATTAAAGATGCCACGCTTACTTTTCGAATTCAGCTTGCTTTTTGACAGATGTTTTGTATTGATACCCAACTACTCGTTCTAATTTTGGAAACTGCCACTCTCCATCTACATGGTGCCATGCCCACTTTTTAAATAAATCCGGCTTTTTGATAAATTTTGTGTATTGATAATTATGATATTTGTACAAATTTTATAACTGTTACAGTTACCGTTTACCAGATATACAGAAAACTATATTGTCTTTGTATGGGATGTGCCACGCCTAATTTTACAACCCAGCCCAATTTTTGGCATATGTTGTATATTGATAACCAAGTTATTTGTTTCAAATTTAAACTTTTACTAAAAGTGGAAATTTTACTTTAACCTTTCTCTAGATATAAAGTAATTCATACAGCCATGTACTCTGTACAATTCCGTTCGTAATGATTCCGTTAGGAACCGAAGAAAACATATTTGTTTATTGATAGAAAGTGTATTTTTAGTTTTTTGCCCTTTCAGATACATAAAAATCCCATTCTGTTCATGAAAGCAAGAATGGTTTATTCCGAAAAATTGTTTCTTAATCTTCTGAAGCACGGAATGAATTCCGTTTCCGAATGGAATTGTAATCTGTGACATGGCTGATAGTGTTTTTTATAGGAGGTGCCACGGCCACTTAAAATTTATACAAATTGATAAGTCATGTGTTCAGAGACGGATAATCCGGAAATTAGTGTGAAAATTTCAGGAAAATCGGTTTGGTAGTTTAGGAGTCTATAGGGAACAAACAAGCAAATAAATAAATAAAAAAATAAACATACGAACAAACGCTTTTTATTGGCACAAAATAATTTTTCTATTTATGCCCGCTGCACGGCGAATTGGAACATTGTACAAGTGAAAAATTGGTCACCCATAAAAATTTTTTTTTTTTTTTGAAACATATTTACCAAAAAATAATAGCAATTCAACTGCACAAAACTATTACAAAATTTTTATATGGTATACCACATTTAATAATTTGTTGGCAAACCTTTTGCTTTATAACTGCATCTAAACGTTTTGGCATGGAATGCACCAACTTTTTCGTTATTCCCTCGCCAATTTATCGCCATTCTTCTATCAATGCCTTCTTTAGGTCAGATTTATTAGAAATAGGCCTCTTTTTCATACGTCTTTCGCGTTTTTCCCACAAAGGCTCTATCGGATTGAGGTTTGGAGATTGTGGGGGATGAGGTAGGACATGTGCGATGGTTTATATAAGCCACATACGAACGTAATTGGCTGAATGCTTCGGGTCGTTATCTTGTTGAAATGTAAAACTGCTTGATAGTTTCAACTCTTTAGCGCTTTTTTACATTTTCCTTTTAAACATTTAAATAAACCGTTTTGTCCATAATGCCATCTATGAAAACCAACTCTCCACCACCCGAAGTAGACTTGCGACCCACACCATAGCTCCTTCCCCACCATGTTTTACAGTTGGTGCAAGATTTGATTTTTCATATGCCGTTTTAGGTTTTCTTCATACGGTAGTTCGTCCATCATAGCGGAAAATATTAAATTTACTCTCATTCGAGAAGAGTACTTGATCCCAGTAGCTGGTATGCTTGCTTATGTATTGTTTTGCGTAGGCTAAACGCCTCATTTGGTTAATATCAGAAATAAGTGGCTCACGTCTAGCAACTCGAGCATTGTAATTTGCCTCGTACAACACTCTTCTGACCGTCATGGGGTAAGTGTCTTTCCCAAAGTCTTCCTTAACTTCAGCGGCAATCTCTGTGGATGTTTTTTGGGGTTTATTTTAATTTTCCGCACTATTTGGTTACGCTCGCGATCACTTAATACTCTGGGACGACCTGTTCTTTTAACATTTTCTAAGTTTGTTTGTCCTTTAAAACGATTTACAATAAATCGAATTGTGAAACGTCTTCTGTCCATTATTTTACTAATTTCAGCGTACGATTTGCCTTGATTGTACAGGTGCAGTATTATTTTGCGCTGAGATGTGCTGGTTTCTTTTTGTTTTGGACTAATTTAATAGTTTTGTAGACTAATTTATAAAATTTTCTTCAGCAAACTTTCACATTAACTGCAAAAGCTGCTAGATTACAGTGTCTGGCTAAATTAAACAGGTGTTTTCTTAACTAAGTTGCCAAACCATGAACAAAATAAGGAAAACATCCAATGAAAGTTTGAGTGTGCCAATAGTTTTCTGCTGCATAATTGTGCATTTCTTTTTTTTGGCAAATTCCTTCCAAAAATTTATTTTTTGCAGATTTTTGGATGAAATTTTTTGAATGTTTAAATAATAATATGAACTAATTAATATAAAATATTTTTCCAAGAATATGATATTTATAATGCTCGTAAAATGACAGTGAAATGAAAAAAGCTCGTTGTGCCAATATTTGTGTGCGGCACTGATTTGTATGGAAATGTTGTCTTAAAATACGTTTAAAGTCCATATTTTTCCTATGAATATTGCTAGAAACACAACTGGGACGAACGACGTATTATTCGCCACGAATGTTCGTCACCAGAAATAGAACACATTGCAAAAAAAAAAAATAATATGCAAAAATTCGCGAAAATTTTCAATATTTCAAAGAAGCCATAAAATTGATTAGAAGTCCCCAAAACTAACTATAAGGAATAGCAAACATTCGGTTAAAATTGCTAAATTAGCGGATATTCTCAAAAATTTGCTAACAGTGGCATGATATCAAAGTCTACTATTTATTATAAATCGTTAAAGCTGTCAAAAATCAGAAAACTTACAGGAACAAATCGCGTACATGGCTGAAATTCGCGAAACAAACCCAAAAACTAATTTGAGATCGTTAAATCGAAATGCAGGACACCAAAAATGCTTAAGTAATCCACTTTCGAGTTGATTCGGATTCTAGAACACACGCGATTAATAGTTTTTTATGTTTGTTTTTTGTTGAAATATGGTCAACCTATGATTTGATAAATGTTAATAGACAAAAAAATTACAAAGAAATTTTAATAAAATGTATTGCTATTTAAAAAAGATGAAAATGGATGCAGTAAAATAATTAAAGAATCTAGCGTCTAAGGTAGTTATTTTTAAAAAATTAAAAAAAAGGTTAAGTCACATTAATACCTGGAATTTACCCACTTATTGTGTCTTATTTGACGAACTTACGAAAAGAGTTTTTGCAGACGAATTCGTCGTACTATGCGAAGTTCGTCGCTCGTCCTAGTTGTGTTAATAAGAGTTATAACAAATTTTATTGTAAAACAACCTTTTTTCAATTTAATAATGTTATTAAGTTTTTGCAACCAAATTCTGCTTAATATTTTTTTTTTGTATTTTAGTATTTTTTTTAAGCCCATTTGTTCTAAAAATGTATCAATTTTTATTCAAAAAATTTTGCCATTGACATGCAAATTAGTTAACAGCTGATATACAGAATTATTGGTAGTGAAATTTTACAAAAACAAATTTAAAATCAAAAACTCTCCATATTAGAATTAACAGAGACCCCATACTGTCATATACCAATCGATTCTTATTGAAGTGCTCTTTCAGACTCTACGGTGATCTTGGAAAAACGATCTCAACTCCACAATCAACTTTTATAAAAAAACTTTTTTGATATTGAACATTTTGGCATGTATCAATGTTACCTAACTTGCGAGTTTGCACAATTTGACGTTTTCATACCTTCAAAGTATGTGACATTGTTTTGCGTATGTAAACAAATCCCACATGTGTTTTATTAAAAATTATTTTTTTTAATAAAAAAGAAAGTGAATATGGATCAAAAACTGTTACCGGTTGTGTTACTTTAATTTTTTATTTCTTATTTAATATTAAGTACATTCTTTTTTGCTTTTGCCTAAAATTCCACGTGAGATAATTGCAGCTTACTTTATTACACAGTTTTAAAAAATGTTGCCAAAAACTTTTTCACAAAATGACTGGAGTACAACTCTATCAACATTATTTCAAATATATTCCGCACAAGTTTTTTCATACACAGAAAAAATTAAAAATTGTCTCTAGTCACCAAATTTGTACCAAATTCATAGAATCAAGCAACCTATTTGTTGATGATTATATTGATTACTAAAAATGGTAAAAATTCAACATTAAATTTTTTTTTTTTCAATAAATGATATTTTTAATTTAAATTAAAAAAATGATCAAAAAACTTTGACGTTTCAAACAATGTGTTGATTGATTTTGACAATTTCCAACAACAATTTCACAAGTTTAAATTATTTTATTTTAAACGAAATAATTTTTTGCTACTTAATTATTTTTTTAACTCAAAATTTATTTTAAGACAACTAAACAAACGTCAATTAAATCAAAATTATATTTTTAATTTTCTTTCAACAAAAAAAAAAAAAAATAATTGATGATTTAATTATAACATTAATTAAATTTAAATACTTTTTAAATAATTTTTTTAATTGATAGCACAGAAAAAATTTTTCACGGAAAAAAATAGTTTGTAATTGTTTAATGCGTTAATCAATAATAAAATCAGTTTTAATTAAAAATGTAGTCAAATGATTTAAACGTTTAGTCAAGGGAATTAAACGTTTAATCAAGGAGTTTTTGAATTTGTTTACTGGTGCAAATTAATAGTATCAATTAAACGTTTAATTCACTTGATTAAATTTTTTAATTAAAACTTATTTAATTTTTGATTAATGCTTTAATTGGTGAACAATTTTCTTCCGTGAAAAAAACTACTTATAATTTTTTTCTGTGTAATCTTTTCACGTGAAATATTGAACAGAGTACTAGGCTTAAGGAATGCAAATGCAATACACCTAAAAAAAAGGCGTACATTTTTAGTATATTGTGCAAAGGCAATGATGTGACAATTGAAATTATGTTTATTTTGTTGTTTAATAGCAAACAAAAGCTACACTACTTTGCATTTGCAATTTCGCAAGATCATCTGCATCAAGCACTGAACCTACCGTTACCTTATTAAAGATGTCATAGGAAGAATTAAAATAATAACTACAATGAGTCACAGATTTTATTCGCAAAATATTTTACTAACCTAAAAAGGAACTTGTACGTGCATAATGTGCAAAGTCTTTTAATAGAATTAAACATCATTATTAAGGTATTGATTTAGTTATTAATTTTTTAGATTGCCAATAACCAAATATTGTGTCATAATTGCTCTAAAGAAAAATTGTGCAAACTATATAAATATATGTGTCTATTTATCAAATATTTTGATATTATTTTTATATTTTTTCGTAATTTTTTTTTTAGTTATTTATGCATAAAATCACTTTAATTTATCTCTATAGGCCTTAAATGCGTACAACTAAATGTTTTTTTGTTGCTTTTTTGACTGCAATGTACGTGAGTAATACTCACTCATGTAAATTTGTATAAAAGAGTGGGTTTAAAATATTTGTGCTATTTTGTCATTATTATTATTACAAATGTGTGTTTTGGTATCTCTGAAGTATCTGTGAACATGTACGAGTGAATATATTTTTGTGTTGCATGTTTGCATATCTTAACTGCAGGAATTATGAAATATGTTGCATGCTAAATTAACATTTTCTTGTAAAAAATAAACAAATACAATTTATTAAATTAATTTAAAATAGTTTTTAAATAAATTTTTTTTTTTTTTTTAAATAATTCTTTTTGTTAAACCTTGACTTAATATTTGTATTTTTTTTTGTTCGTAAATTAATTTTTTTAAGGTGTCTTTAACCCCCACTTCAAGTATTGTAGGTGTAGATAATTGTGGCATTTTTAAATACAACTTTCTATTGTTTACAGTTGACAGTTTTGCTATCGTTTAATGGTAAAACAACTAAAGTGCTAACAAACTTTAAGCAATAGCATGAATTTAATAATTTTTATTTTTGTAAGTTTTAATTTGAAAAACTTATTCCCAGTACAAATTTAATGACCAGGATGGATAAAGTGACTTAGCATGGACAAGAGAGTAATATCTGTGCCGTCAATCGGTTAACCTATTAATTACTACCCGATTAACTGATCGGTTAATTTCAAATTGGCTTTTTTCGATTAACGATTAAACCGAATAATTTCAGTCGATTAACCGATTAACCGATGTAGTAAAATTTTTAATTTTTTGTAGTATTATAACATATTTTTTTGTGTTTTTAATAATTTGTTTCGTCTCATATACAAAAGGTATGTGTTTAGAAAATATTTTCTCTTACAAAGGTATTCTGTGATCTTCATTTCAACCCATTTTCCGCCGACCGATTTCAATGTTTAATCAACACGAATGTGGCGAAAAATGAGTTAAATGTTGGATTGCCAACACCTTTTTCTTGTTTCACGTACTTTTTATATTTATGTGTTTAGTTATTTGTTTCTTATACCTTCTCATATCAGTCTTTCAACATAATTAACCGAAACAATTAGATGTGTTAAACATTTTTAAAAATTAAAACAGGACTCTAAGGGCATAATGGAATATTTTATATGTTTAGAGAAATCCTTAAAAAGGACTGAGAAATTAGATATTCATCAACGATAAGTGAAAGAATTTTTTCTAAGTCAAGTTTTGTCAAAAAAAAAAGAAAAGAATTGCTTTACTCCTAAACATTTAAACCAAACTACTTTTTTAAAAGATTATTTTATAAGATCTCCTTTAACTATTGAAATAACTAATAAAATTATCTCAGTCTATTTTTTAAAAAATACATATTTGTGGGATTCACAAGGTAGTCATAAATTTGTAAAGTCTTATGTCTTTAAATAATTACTAGAAACATATATCGTAGGATTAATATGCAAACCGGCTAAAACCACTTTTTATGTAAATTGAGATTTTGATGTCGTGTGGTAGAGAAAGATACGCCTCGTCGACCAGCATGTAGTTTTTCTTCTATTTAAGTCTTGAAGTATATAAAACTAATTGTATTTTTAATTTTCTATCAAGCTGCAAATAGAAAAAATAAAAAGTTTTTTTTCTCTCCTGTAAAATGTGCTGAAAGGAAGTTAGCAGGCTTGCATATTAAGCCGACGATATGACTGTTGTGGGCTACCGCTTATAATTTATCTTTCTACTGTGCAGTTATGACGAATCAATGAGCACAGCATTAAAATTTTCATTTTGTTTGCAACACAACAATATTTATTTTAAGCACTTGTAAAATATTATTTAGGACATTATGACGATATGACTTGATAGCACACCTTGTGAATCCCCCAATTATGTATTAATTGAATTGAATGAATTGTTATTTTGTTTGCTCGTTTTAGTTCAAGAATTTTAATGTTTGGCATGTTATTGTTTTTTTTTACTAATAAACTCCAAATAATAAACAATTAATGCATTTCTATATATTGAAATTACTTAATTTTATGAAAAAAACTTTATTAATCGGTTAACCGATCAAAAACAAAATTAACCGATTATTGACCGATTAAACCAAAACCTCGTTTAATTAATCGAGCGATTAACCGATTATAGTAAAAGGTCGATTAAATGAATACCCTAATATTATCATATGAGAAATAACCCAATAAAAAATGGAGCTTCCAACGAAGCAGGTTTGTAAGGGAGAAACATAAAAGTTTCGCGTTACTATCCCACTTTGAAGCAATACATTTTTGACACATAAAGCGCATTATTCAGCGCATATAAAAATTGTTGGATGTAACGATCAGCCTTATACACTGAATGTTTTGATACAGTTATTTTTTATTATTCTCACTTACAAACCTGCTTGGTAGTAAGGGAATGCCGTAGCACTTGAAATGTTATTTTTCTATAAAAGTTGTTGAGAGTTCTTTCACTTATTTTTTAAATGTACCATTAGTGCTTCGCAAAATGATAACAATTTTAATTGGGAACTTTAATAGAGGCTAAAGGAAATGTTTAAAATACAAATGTAGTTAATATTATCGTTTAAAAACTGCAGTCGAAGTGGAAAAACAGCCGTTTCCTACACTCTTTCATTTGTCATTGGCCAAAAGAAAATTGTTGCTTTTACTTCTGATTTATTAAATGTAACAAGTCGCTGTCATTTCAACATAAAAACCGAAAAGTTTTCGAAATTTTCGTTTTTTGTTCGCCAGTTTTTGGTTTCGACTGCAGTTTTTTAAACCCTGGTTAATATTATTGACTTTACAGTTTTTTCAATCATAATTACTTAATTTTGTCTTAAATCGACTTAAGCTACTCTTTAGGGATAAAAACAGTATCCTATGCGTGTCGGTGGCTGTCATATATAAACACCTGGACACATTGTCTTGATGTATGGAATCTTCATTGTAGTTTCTGGAGTATATCCTGTGGACTTTTACCAGAAAGTACAAGGTTGGTGACTTTAAGCTTCCTAGGCTTCCCTCCTGGCATGGAGGTGGTAATCACAAATAGTGCCAAATACCTGGGCGTGTGTCTCAATAGCCGTTGATAGGGCCATAGTGGCCAAATACACTTATAGGAGATCTGCGGGCAGAAACTGGCTGGGGCCTTTGACCCAGGGTCATTGAATGATTCTTTGAGGCTGTGGTAAAACTTATTCTTTTCTATGGGTTCATAGTATGATGGTCATGTAACGATCACGCTGCACGCATCATGTGATCTGGCGGGACTGGACTATTACACTCCGGAATCCTTTTTCGGTTGTGGGTTCACAGTTCATCATGGCAATGGTGATGGGCTGTTGAACGATATGCGACCTCTGGAACCGGCCGCGCGTACTACTTGGTTTCTGTAGGGACCAGATTAGTACCGTGATGTCGGTCATGACGGGTCACTGGGTGATAGGGACTGATGCCAATGCCCTGGTCTCGGGGCTATTAGGATAAGGCATTTTGGGAGACCAGAATTGCCATGATTGGGCGCTGTGTCTAGAGTAGGCTGAAATCGATCTCTTTGTTTTGCAGGGAGTCAGAGTTGTTCGAGGCTGCTGTGATTCCTGGGAAATAATCTGGTAGATACTGGTAGACTGTGGTCACTGGCTCAGGCTCTAAGGACACAAGTTAGCCATCCTTGTGCCGGCTACCCATTGAACCTAACCTAAGCTATTTTTTTATATGACCACAGATATAGAGCCTTCTAAAGAAAATAATGAAAATGATAAAAATGTTCCAAATGATTTATAATTCTGAACGAAATGAAATGAAACTTTCCCAAAAGCCTGCTTTTCTTAAAGGTTTTTTTAATTTTCAATCCAAATTTTTAATAATTTTAATTAGGCCTAAGTTCATTAAATTTAATTTTCATTAAATTATTTTTATGAAGAAAGGAATTTTACAACATGAAAATTAATTAAAATTGTTATTGATAATCTTTCATTCTTGACCGTGGCCGGGGCTCGAACCCGGGCCGGCAGGTTACCATGACATGTTTCGATCGCAACCACTCGATCTCCTCAGATGGATTTGCCGTTTTACACTCGCAGCCATCGACGACTGCTGATTTTTTAAATTTATATTTTAGAATTTTAGTTAAATTGCATTTAGGGCATAATCGGCTTAAAATAATGCATTTTACAATTTTCCTTGGTTTTCCGTCATTTCTTTTAAAAAATTAAATGAACGAATTCTAATGATGAGAAATTGGTTATTCTTGAAACATGTACATACATTCGAAACGAGTTCATTTCCCTGGTCAATCAAGAGTAAAAGTTAACAAAGTATTTCATATATTTTCCTTAAAGTTTTCGAACGAAAATGTAATTGAAGTTTTTAAAAAAGTTGAGTCTACTTTTACTTCAGCAAAAATTTGTATGAAATTAAAAATGACGTTTATAATAATTTTATTAAGTTTTGAATAAAAATTTTAGCAAAATGTTTTAAAAAATAATAATAAGTAAGAAATATTGTTGTGGGCAAAATTTGAAAACGGTTGTTGAAATGTTGCTGCCTATTGTGAACGAAGCTTACCCTTAATATTAAAAAATGTCAAAAGTTTAAATTAAAAACCAACAAATCAATAAAATCACAATTGTTATAATAATAAGAACCGAAAAATTTAAATAAAATTTTAAAAAAAAATTATTTTAAATTTTATAAAAACAAACTTTGCACAAGAAATAAAAACTTAAATTTTTTTTTTATACTTTAATACAAAGCGTTTTTAATTAAATTGTTTAAAGTTTAATAATCAATAATGCAAGTCAACAAAAAGTAAATCAAACAAAAAAACCCATTGACCATGTTCTGGTATTTAAGCTTTTCTACACAGTTTTAATTAAATAACCTTTAGCCCTCAACAAAAACTGCCAAAGATATTTATCATATCATTTACATTCACTTCAGTCTAATTTATAATACATGCAAGTGTCAAATGCACATAAAAAAAATATTTAACAAACTAAAAATAAATTTAATAGAGAAAAAACGCACTTACACATACAAAAGTTTGGTCTAAAAAATAAAAAAATTAAAACGAAAGTCAATAAGCGCAAACGTTCTGTAAACGCCAAATATGTAACGCAAACATGCAACGTGGATAAATTACTATAGATACTATGCAGACACACACACAGTCACTAACTTACATACTAACTCGGATTTAAAGGCAGGCAGTTAGCCAGGCCAAATGCAGGCCAGTTGGAATTAAACCAGGCTTATAGTTATCTTTTTAAGTGTAATAATGTTTGTTTAGTACATATTGTATTACCGATTAATATGTATTTGTATGTAAGTTTGCCTAAGTGTTAGACAATAGCAACAAAATGTGCTTAAAAAAAACTCCACCTTTAAGCCCGAGTAACCCAATTTTTTCCCATTTTTTTCTTTGGCAAACAAACAGAAGAAAAACGAATCAATAAAAATTGAAACATAGACCGTCTGTTGTATTTTCTTAGGTTCTTGTAGTTGAGAAGGAGGCTTTTTTGTTTGTTGTTGTTTTTATCTTTTTCGTTGCTTGTGTTTGCATACTGGCTTTACCTCCACCTTCAAATGTAACATAGTTGGGGGTAGTGCACTAAATATTGATTTAAATCAACAATGCACTATCACTAAATAAAACTGCAAAGAAATTAGTTTGCACTCTTTTTTACCAGCTTTAGTGATGATTGTTTTTTTTTAACTACCACTAAAATTTTTTTAGTGATATTGCAAATTTTTTCACTATCACTAAACGCAGATTGAATGCAAAAATCTGCACTCAATTCAAATAGTGCAAAATTTGGACTTGCAATCAAAAAAGCTGCATACAAATATTGTATCACTAAAATTTAAAAAATGTAACTTTTTATATGCATGGCTTTTGATTTTTTTTGGAGGATATACATAAGCAAAGAATATTAAACAAAATGAAATATGTTCAATAACGGTATAATTATTGGCTTTAATCATAAAAAAAACCAGTTTTTGATTTTAAATTGAGTGCAACAATTTTAGTTGCACTCAAATGAGTGAAGAAAAAAAAATTGCAATAAACTGATGATTGCTTTTTTTAAAATAAAACTATTTTTTTTTGAGTGCAAAATTTTTTAACATCACTATCACTCATGTTTAGTGAGGCTGCAAATTTTCAATTCATCACTCAACATCAACAAAATGATTGCAATATTTTTGCACTATCACTAAGTGTGAGTTGAAACTGCAAAATGAGTTCACTACCCCCATCTATGAAATGTAACGTTAAATTGCAAATACGAAGAAAAAAAACCTCCAAAATAAAACGCCTAAACATAAAGTAGAGCCTAAAAACGCAGCTCACAGAATCTCTTGAAGGCGCACCTTTATACGAGTACTTTGAAGTTAAAAGCGAAAAAGACATAGATTATATTATTTTGCAGTTAAATGCACGAGTGCACTGCACTGTGGCGACGATAATGGAAGAAGTTAAACGTTTTTCAATTGTTTATTACAGCAAAGTTCTTTTTGTCATTATAGAAATTGGAAGACAGGCATTTTCTTAATTCTCTTTTGAACTTTCCTTAAGCATTAACATTTGAGAATATACGCAGGAGGTGGAACAGAAATTTTATAAGTAGGATTGAATTAAATTGGCAACTGAAGCTGGCAAACTGAGATTGATTGGCGGTACTATGAATAAGGCTTTGTACCTAAATATTTAAGAGGACTGCTAGTTCCCTAGTGTTGATTTTTTTGGTCTAGGGGAAAATTATATATTTCTACGGGATAACGATCCTAAGGACTCTTCCAACAAGAACTGGAACATTCCCCACAATCCTCTGATCTAAATTCACTTGATTAAACGTTTAATTCACTTGATTAAATTTTTAATTAAAACTGATTTTCTTTTTGATTAATGCTTTAATTGCTGAACAATTTTGCAGATTTTTTTCTGCGTAAGTTGTGAAAACGGGCTTTAAAGTTTTAAATATATTTCGCTAATTATCTATTATGAATTTGATATTATGCATGCGCCTTAAACAAAACATAATTTTAAATAATTCTAAAGGTTTCGGGGTCCATTGAACTAGTTTTTTGACATTAAAACCGAAAATCAATGTCAGTTATCTTGTTTTTTTGAAAAAAATTTTTTTTCAATTTATTTTAATATTTTCGGAATGAAGGTAACTTAAGTAATGATTTGTGTAAAAACATTAACTATTTGACACAGACGTTAATTTACCCGTTTTTTTTTTGCTGCGAAAAAAATGGAGCTACCCAGTTTTTTCGAAAAAAATTTGTGATACCAAAACAACGTTGTCGCATCAATGACGAATTTGATACCCAAAAGCTTAGAAGATTCACAGTTAAGTACCACTTAGAAACTGAACCTGAATGTGAGATTCAAGTTTATCAAAGCTGCTTTGGTTGACTTTAGGTGAGACCAGCCATTTTTTAATTTAGCAAATCTGGTTAAACAATATTAGGAGAATGTTGATGGAGTTGATAATGTGGAAAGAAGGGGAAAACGAATTCCAGTGAACAAAATTTCAGAAGAAATATTGAATGAAGTTAAGACTCACACAGCAATATTCCAAGCGTACGAGTGCCACTTTGGACGTTCCCAAAGCTCTAAAAACTATCTGTTCTCAGATCTTGCCATCTCACAAATGTATCGAATGTACGTTGATGATGTTAACGCTCCTCTGTGTGAGAGCAAGTATGGCAAAAATTTTGTGAAAACAGGACTCAAATTAAAACCACCGCAATTGGACACTTGCCATAAGTGTGACTTATTTGCTTCAAAACTAAAATATGAAAAGAGTGATGAGTCTAAGAAGATAATCAGAGAGGATCAAGCAAAACCTCACGATACAGTAAATGAGCAAACGAGATGAAGTCGAAAGACAACAATGTAAAGTGGCTGTGGTACACTAACGAGAAACATGGCATTGTTATTTACAAAAATAAACTTTCTGAAGAGGAACGTTTCTTTACTTGGACATAAGACAAAAAACAGATTCAAATTTAGATGACTATCTTGTGTAGTGCAGACCTCTTCCAAACACGAAAGAAAAGAAAAAAGATTTGATCAACATTCTACCACTTTTACGACCAGACGTTCATTCTTTTTATGAAAACCTACTCATTAATTACAATCCGACTAACATTAACGTAGATCCAGACCTTGACATCGTGCAAATGCAGGCTGAGGTGGAGGAAAATATTCCAGAAGGCTGCACGGAACAAAATAAAAGGAAGCAAAACGTGATCGAGCTATCGGATAAAGATCTCGAAAACTCAGGAATAAATACTTCAGAAAACTAACTGAAATCTACCTGGAAAAAGCTCAAGAGAAGTTTTATTCAGGAATTCGACAAACGCCTAAATGTGTCTCCGGTTGATGAACAAGGTTGCAGAGTATTAAATATTGTGTTAAAATATGATAATATTTATTTTCAAAGTTTAATTTAAAAATAAAGGAATTTAATTATTTCTTTTTGACCCAAAGAGCTTGTGACCCGAATTTGTTTATAACCAAAGATGGAAGAATTCCGTTACATATTTGAAAATCGTCTTTATCGGTCAGACAGGCCAGGAAATGATGGTGGTGATGCAATATACCTTAAAAATAATATTTCGAGTAAATTTATTTGCAAGTGTAATGAAAGTAATGATATTAAATATATTTTTGCTGAGGTTAACTGTCATGGTAATAAAATGCTTTTAGGGTGTATTTTTAGGCCAGATGGGTACAGGAAACTTGATTTATTAATAGACAAACTACAACTCTTGTCGGAAACAGATTCTGAAGGTTTCTTCGCAGGGGATTTGAACAGCAAGCTGCTTGTCACTACCGAACTTTCTACTGCTATGTCAGTCTTTGATCTATTTCCTGTTAACGTTTCTCGGCCAACACATTTAACATCTAACTCTTCTACGCTTCTGGATTTGTTTTTTGTAAGTAAAAGTGCATTACTTTTTGACTGCTTTTTCGAGACATGATGCTGGTTTTATATCTTTTACTTTTATGATTATGCAACGGGCTCAAATATTTAGCTATCGTGATTTCAATAACATTAATTATTTGTCTCTAAGCCATGATATTAAACATATTGAGTGGGAGCAGATGTGTTATTTACCATCTGTTAGCAAAGTAAAATTTTTTAATGACGCTATTGTTTACATGTATAACAAAAGTGTTCCAATTAGAAGAAACAATTTCAGAAAGAATGCAAAGCAATGGTATACGATCGAGGGAAATTTACTTGCAGAGCGACGTGAAAATTTTTATAAAATGTGGAACCGATACAGGGCACTTCAATGTTTACACGCAGAGAAAAAATATGTTTGGGCATGGTTACGGCAACAACACTATGTTTAATGTAACAATATATTGTTGTCGTACACAAATAATTGTTATTTTTATTTAATATCAACAATATTAAAGTTACTGAAAACATGTCAATGTTTATCGCAATTATGAATTTGAGTATTGTTGACCGAAAAATAATTATTTTTCTAACAACTTAATTATGATAACTTTCTAAACATATTATATTTCTCACAACCATATCATGATATTTAATAGCCATAACATGATAACTTTCTATACATTTATCATATTATGTTAAAGATGCAATCAAACTATTTTTACTCTAATCATATTATGTTAGCGCCATTTGTAAAATAATTTTGAAGAAGTTGTGTCGTTTTTTTTTATTTGTGAGCGGTTAAACAATTAAAACATAAAATTCCATAAAAAAATAAGTTTAAAGAAATTAAAAAATTAAAATATTAGCGGAGTTCATTCAAGTATTAGTGATGTAATAGTGCAAATGCAAAATATCATAGTTTTTTGTAAAATCCAACATCAAAACACACAGTGATTTCGTTATATTTTATAAAAGTGCTACGATATTTCTGTGGTTTTCATGGGCAACCGCGTATGTCTTAAAACAAATTGTTCAGGAAAGCCGAAAACCCATTCTAGATCAAACTATGGGCTAGGTATTGCACATTTTAAACTTTGTCATTACGTTACAAAACGGAATTGATCCATCTTTTTTCAAAAAAATATAAAGAGCGTTCAAAATTAGGCAATATGGCATCAACATCTTAAAATCAAAAAAATGGACGCGGTTGCCCATGAAAACCACAAATTTTTCATTTGCTCTTTTGCAAGCCTTATATTGCACTCCGCTATTTGATTAACATTAAGAAAACTTGTAAAAAGCCACAAAATAAAAAATCGATTCAAAAATATTTAAATTTATTTTGTATTTTTATGACAGCTATGAAAGGTGCTGTATCATAATATGATTGCTTCTAAATTTATTATGATTAACATGATGATAATATGATTACTTCTTAGCTTATTATGATTAACATGACAATAATATGATTAATTTCTTAGCTTCTTATGATTAACATGACAATAACTTGATTACTTCTTAACTTACACGGAGAGAATTGTGTGCAGAAATTATGCGCTATGGGCACAACTTATGC
This sequence comes from Pollenia griseotomentosa, assembly GCA_963931875.1. Lineage (NCBI taxonomy): Eukaryota > Metazoa > Arthropoda > Insecta > Diptera > Polleniidae > Pollenia > Pollenia griseotomentosa. Next base: position 189,808,295 of record OZ007562.1, on the reverse strand, counting down.
ACAAATTGTTCACGAAAAACGACCAAGAACAGTTGTTCATAATCTATGCACACTTGTTCATAACTTAAGTTCAGCACTATGAGCATGTTTTATGAATAACTGGGCGTAGGTTATGAACATCATTTACATAGATTGTGAACAACTGGGAAAAGACTATGAACAACTGTGCATAGGTTATGAACAACATTTTCATAGATTGTGAACAAGTAGGAAACATTTTACATCTCCTGCAAATATTAAAGAAACAAAATTTCATTTTATTTTCAAATGTCTTTATTTCAAAGTACAAGCGCTTTATAACTAATATTATATATACACATATTAAAATAAAATAAATCTTATACTTCAGTATTAACATGTTTATTTTATATAATTTATAAAGTAATTAATTTTTTTACATTTCTATAAAATTCTTATGATAAAACATAGTCTAGTGCTTAATATTGAATGAAGCTCAAAGGGTTTAGGAAATTCAATACAGAAATAACAGCAAATTTAATTAAAATATAAATTAATACCTTCTAAATTTGTAGAAAACATATATTCACTTCTTTGTTGACCTGCGAAGTTTTCCATATTTAGCACTTCAATGGAAGTTTTTCTGCAAAACACAAACAAAAAGTAAACAAAATCAGCTGAAGCAGAACTCCATAAATAGTTCGTCAAGCAACTACCCAGTCAGAAAAACAATTGGCTGTATCAGTTATCTTTTTCTGTGATAAATATTTGATAATAACTCAATACTTACCTCTGGTTTTATTGATTTGCACAATTATATATTTCTAAATAATATTCACTTCAATTCACTTTAACTACTGTCGCTTCTAAACACAACCGGCGCTCTTGACACAAGGAACATAATATTGTTCATAATCTATGCATAAATGCGCACAACTTATGAACCAGATACACACATATCAAAATGTTGGGCAAAATCCATGCACAAGTAGGCATAACTCATGCACAATGTTCATATATTATGATCAATTGTGTTTAATTTTCAAATAATAAAGCTATGAACAATGTTCACAAACTGTGCACATTTTTTGTGTATAACTTATGCACAATTTCAATAGATTGTGCAGAATTTTTGATTATTAGGCATAATTTATGCGCAAAGTTGCATATTCAAAAATGTACCTAATCATTTTATAGTTATGAACAGCTTGTGCATAAATAATGCACAACAGTTTTCTCCGTGTAGTATGATTAACAGAATAATAATATGATTAAGGGAAAAATATTATGATGACATATTACGAGTATATTGAGTCATAATATGTTTCAATAATAATCTTAATATGGTGACTACAATCATAATTCTTATCATAATATGTTGCTCTTAGAATATGTTTACCACAACCATGTTTTTTCTTTGCGTGTACGTGAGTTTCGCTTGGCTAGAAAAATGGTTGTTTGTAAAATCTTTCTCTCTTTCTCTCTTAGTTTTCGAAGCAACTTCATTATAAACTTCTAATTTTTCTATTTTTAAGGACACTATGGAGCTACCTTGTTTTTTCAAAAAATGCATGTAGTTTTCTAGTTTTTACATAAAAATTGGTATTTTTCTGATATTTCAAATAACTTTTAATTAAGAAACTATATCAAAATTTCGATCTGACAGAGAGAAAGTAAATGAAACACGCTTTCTATTTTTGGTGTTATCTCAAAGTGGATATAACTAGTTTTTCCATACGGCCATCATAGTCTGTGAAGTTTTGAATATCTAGATTTTTTTTTTTTAATTGAAAGCAATTAGTGAGACTTATGCAAAAATATTCTTTTCATTTTTGCAATGGCGGAAATATTTCAGTGCTGTTAACTTATTTTAAATGTCATCCACTTTAAAATAGTGCGCTTAGTATATATGTAATTTTAACTAAATTTAATTAAAAATAATAAAAATGTTCAAGTTTTATTGCATCTTAGCTTAAAATTAGGCTTAAAATCTTTTTTAATATAAAAGATCTGACTGTACTGGTTAAATTGAATAACCCACATGTTAAATTTCTATCCCATGACATCAGATTGACACCATCTGGAGCCAAATTACGGCATTCAATCTCGATCGAAGTTGTAATACAATTTAATTTTTTTTTTTTATTTTGCAGAAATTATATACATACAGTTGAACTTCTATATCTCGAAACTCCATTATCCCGACAAAAAAGTTCGACTTACAGAAACTTCAAGTTAGAGAATTTTGTAATAAATGCACAAAAAAAAATAAATTCTTTCGGTATTCATGTTATTTAATTTTATTTCGTACAAATATATATGTACATATTTAAAGATTTCATTTAATGAAATATTGTGTGGTTTGATAAGTGTTTACATGCAAAATTTAAAAAATTTAGGCTGGGTTTTTAAGATCTCAGTTTAACTAGGTTTAGTTAATCTGAAAACAGATTTGTGCCGCCAATACCAAGTTTGTATACAAAATTTTAGCGAAACAGCTTAGTTTTGCATAAAATGTTGGGCTTTACTGAAATACATTAAAAAAATAACATTTCGCCGGAAGCATCAGAGTTTCAGACTATGTTAAACCAAGTTTAAACTTAATCCACATCTCAAAATCCGGCCTTAGAGTTATTGATTTTAAATTTATCAACAAAAATTTTAGATGACAAAAAATGTTTGGAAAAAAATGCGACTTGTGTGAAAGTGTGGCCACACGTGGTGCAAATATTTTACTTTAAGTTATAGAAAAATTCAAGATTAAGAAGTTCAAGAGTTCAAGTTAGAGAAACAAAATCATGTGAATTGACCTGTCCACCGCTATTGCCAAGAGATTCCTTTCGACTTAAAGAATTTTCGACTTACAGAAGTTCGACTTATAGAAGTTCAACTGGTTGTACATTTCATCTCATTACACCTAGTCTTAGACTAACAAGTAATATTTTTCTGTTTAATAAAATTCATGCAATAACAGCCACCAGATCTTGTGGCTTAGTTCTCTTCAGTCTCCTTGAGTAGATTTCATCGGCGCTACGAAATATGGCCCTAGGTAATATGGCCCCACAAATAAATAAAAAAATAAATGCAATATGACCCCATTTTTTTAATGAAAAATTACCCCAAAAAAAAAAAAAAAAATTAAAAATAACCCTAAAAATAAAATTAAATATGACCCTAAATTTAGGGTGATTCTTCATTATGAAAAATCACCTCAAAATTTATAATGAATTTTAACCCCAAAAAAGAACACAAAGAAATTTTTAAAAATTTAAAAATTCTGGGTGGAGTTCATATGCTCGAAACTAAAAATCTCAAATTTAGAATCCCGATTTCAAAATATATCGTACGATTGATAGCATGGTTGGGCTTTCGGCTTTTTTCCTCTATGGTATAACGAGCACTGGCTTTGTTTACTAAAGCATTATGTTATAGACGGCCTTTGGCCGCGCGCAAGGATTTTCTCCTCTATGATATAACGAACACTGGCTTCGCTAACTAATGCTTCTTTATATAGCCGGCCTTTGGCCGGGAGCAAAGATTTTCTTCTCTATGGTATAACGAACACTGGCTTTGCTCAGTAAAGCTTCTCTGCATAACCGGCAAGGATTTTCTCCACTTTGGTATAATAATTCGGGTTTGTTTATACTATCCCTACATAAAATTTTATAAAATTTGTGTAAAAATGTTTGGGGTGATTTTTCATTTCTTAAAACTTGCATTTTTTATAAGTAAACGAGAAATAGCCCCAAAGTAAAACTTGTGATTTTATTTGGGGCCATTTTCCATTGCTTGATATTGGGGTCATTTTTCATTCCACTTAAAATGCAAAAACACCCTAACGAAAAAATGAAAAATAACCCCAAAAAACAAAAAAAAAAATTGCCCCAAATTGCGTGTTGTTGTGTCTCATGTAAAATTTTGGGGCCGTTTTTCACTTTCCTTTTGGGGCCATATTTCCTGGGATCATTTTGCGCACCGCCAAGATCTCTGTGTAGATCATTAATTCTAATATAGTAGGGTGCATTAAAATATTCTTAAGTACTCTATTTTGAAATCGTTGAATAACATTAATTTGGTTTTTAGAGGCGCAGCCCCATATTTGATCGTAGATAAGCAGTTTGTTTTGAATTGAAACTGGAGAGTTTCTTCCAATAATCCATTTAAGTTTGTTGAACTTTATATTCAGTTCTGTCTCTTTTTTATATGTTCTTTCAATTTTAGTTTCGAATCAAGCGTCATTCCAAGATTCTTAGCATGGTTGGCATATGGGATTATAGAGTCCGATATTTTTATGGGCGTGTATATTATTAATTTGTATGTTAAATCGACATGGACTGATTTACTCTCATTTAATTTAATTTTCCATTTTGTTCGTCCATTCCAGCAATATGTATATAGAGGATAGCTTAGTGCAAGACTCCACTTCGTTATCACCAACTGACAGGATACAAGTGTCATCCGCAATAGTTGCTATTATGTTGTCGTTTATAGGAGTAGGAATATCTGACGTATATAATAGAGAACAAAGAGGGCCGAGTATACTACCTTGTGGTACCGCTGCTCCAATTTCTTTAAGTTCTGAGAATTCTTTCCTCTGTTTGACTCTAAAAAGAAGGTCTTTCCTGTAGGATTTTAGTTAGTTAGTTAGTATATTGTACAGGTAGTGTTGTTCTGAGTTTGTGTTGTAGACCTCTGTGCCACACCTTGTCGAAGGCTTGTGCAACATCCAAGAATATAGGTGAACAAACATTCTTTTTTTCCAGAGCTTCTTCTATTGTGTGGGCAATTCGATGCACTCGGTCCATCGTAGAATGCCTTTTTCTAAAACCGAATTGATGGGGAGGTATTAATTTCTTAGTTGAAATTATTAGTTTTAGTCTTTTAGAGAAAAGTTTTTCGAACAGTTTTCCCATTACCGGTAGCAAAGAAATCGGCCGATAGGACGAAACTACATAACGGCGTTAATACTAAAGAGGGCTTTATGTGGTAGAATTTTAGGGACTTCAGCAATAATAAGGCCGAAACCAGGACTTTTTCTTGACTTTAAATTTGATATCTCTTAAAGCGTGTCTGTTTTTGAAATTCGTTGAATATTCTCAGACTCTTGGATTATAGTGTGCAAATTTCTCAGCCTTTTCAGCGTCGCTCTTAGCTCATGAGTTATTTGTTTTTGGATTGGGGGGTTATGAAGTGTGGGATGTTATAGACAGGCTGTCGCATTCCATAATGATTAATCATTTACTTTCTCTGATGATAAGTTTCGCACTTTTATAATAAAGTTTTGGTTTTTATATTCTCGTACTTTTCTTACAGAAGCTTAGTTAAACTATTCAATTCTGTTTTTAAAGGTGGAACTCTGTTTTTTTTGCCATTTTTTCCTAATTTTTCTTTTTTCCGTATTAGGTTAAGAATTTCTGCGGGAAACGAGTGTTCACCTACTATAAACAAATAATTTGGTGAGTGGTCAGAAATTAGTTCTGAGCTATCTTCTTTACTTAAATTATTTCTGGACAAGTGCCTGGTTTCTTATTTATGTTGGAGGGCCAGTATGTTGGATTGCCTGTTGATATAATTTCGCACCCTAATTTATTAGCTGCCTCATATAAATTTCTACCTGTTGTCGTACTTAAGCGTGATCCCCATGCAATTGTAATGAAAATTTTGATCGATATAGAATGACGTAATTGGCAGCCTGATATATAGACATTTTATAGGATATTAAAAGAGCTCGTTGATCTTTCCTTCTCTTTTTAACCTGTATTTTTTAATTTATGCTGGAAAAATATTATAATTTACAAATATTTTTTTTTTAGGTTTTGCAAATCTAATTAAAACGTTTCGTTGTCAATTTTACTAAGATTTATAAATTTTTATTTAAAATTTTCTAGTTAAGGTGGTATGTAATGACCCACTGTAGCTAGCTGTTTTGAATTTCTCATGTGTAAAGACAAATACCAAACACACTTAATAAGAAAATTGTGTGAATTGTTTTGTTGTAGTTTTTTTTTTTTTGTATTAAAGTGAAGCTGCTGCACATGCGTGGTTTTCTTTATGATCTTAAGTCTCACAAAAACCAAAAATCTCTCAAGAAAATAAAAGATTTTGTTTAAGTTTTCACATGTGTTTGTGGTGTGTATGAATTGAAACTTTATCAAATTGATGACTGCATCTTGGAATCATATAAAGACACACAAACACTATAAGGCCGGGTAATGCTCTTAGTAAGCACTTATGCTGGCATACAGCACTCATACTCATAGCTACAATACTAAGTTAAGGTGTATGTAAGTATGTTTGTATGCTTTGTTGCATTGTTAGAGAGCTCATATCTGTTTGCATCTTTTAACTAATGTTTGTTGGTTTCTTAGATTTTGGTTTATTTTTTGCTTCTTTTTGTAACTTTTGCAGCAGCTTTTCGTATTCGTTGTCGTAGTTTGTCTCTTTTAAAGGTTTTGGAGCTGCAGTCGCTTTAAGCAGTATTTGCAATAGCAATTGTAACGTATATAAATGGTTTTGGTCATTTGGAATAGTCATCAGTTCAACGTTTTCTTGCAAACGGTGTGTACCAAAACACTATAATTAAAAAATATTCTTAATAAATTCCTGTTTTATTAAATTCTTAATATTTTTTAGAGAATCAATTTTAATTAAATCTTTTGCAAAGATCTCGTGTATGTGCGTGTCCTTTTTTGTGTTTTAATAAAAAAAAAAATCAAAGTATAAAAATGAAGGTATATTGAAAAAAACTATTCGAAATAATTATGAACTTGTTCGCCATACACAATAGTTTAAGAACAATTGAAAAATATTTAAAAATACTGTTAAAATTAAAAACATTAATATCAGTGAGAATAATTAACAAACATTTAATAATTGAAAACTTAGAAGTGTTTTTAAAAAGCTAATTTAAAGTGGATAAAACAATTTGCAATATGTTTGTTCTACAAAATAAATGTCCTGACAAAAATAGTTGTTCTCTGACTTTAAGCAGATTTTAAAATTTTGTTTAAGGAGATGGCTTTATAATTATATCTTTCTCTTCGGTTAATTGATCAAATTCAAAGATTTGTTTGACATTGTTTTAACATAATTTGTTGTTGTTCTGGAAAATTAAAAAAAAACGACTAACGGCCAATTTCATCAAGTTCAGTTAAAACTAACTATTACTTTTACTTCCAGTTACAAACATGTTTTGACAGCTATAACTGAAAGCTTATTAAAAATATATTTTACGCAAAATATTTATATTGAAAATTAATTAAAGGAAACATTTTATCAATTAAATGTTGTGAAGGTTTACCCTAGATTAGGGTTTGCAATATTGAGCTGGTATTGGGAGTTTGAAATTTCGAGTTTGAATTTAAAAAATATGGAATTGGCGGTATTAATTTAAATATATATTATTTACATTGATCTACAAGTTAATGTATGCCCCAAAATAAAATATAATAATGGCATTCGTTGTGATATTGAATTGAACAAGTTAAATCTTTAATTGCACTGTTTTATCGATTATAGTCCATCGGGTATTTATGTTACTCCTTTAGGTTCAATTGTCGTTGATTCTTTTTCTTTTTTGTTTACTGGTTCATATAGACAACGTTCATAATTTGATTTAGATTTTATTGTTTCGAGTTCTATTTTAAACTGAGTGCTTTTCATATAAATTTTAGTAAGCAACTATTGCCTGTCATTTGAAAACAGCACATTTATTTAAAACTGACTTTTATGATTATACAGTGAATCCTTCTATAACCGGACACTCATCGTCGCGGTGTTTTTGTCCTGTTATAAGAGATGTCGACTCATTATTTTATATATTTTATTTTATAATGACACATTTCGTTAAAGCAGTGGAAGAATGGTCTGTGGTTTTGAACAAATTTATTAAGCGTAGACTTTAATGGGCTCAAATTGAGCTGTTCAGTTTCAAAATGCTTTTTAATGTTTTCTTGATGTGTTGAAATGCGACAAAGTCGTCTTTAGCTAAATTCTTCATACAGTCAATTTGTTTTAATGTTTCATCTTAAAAATTTATGGAATCCGATAAAGCTTCATGTATCTTGTCTTTAGACTGACTAAACTCCACCACTGCGCTTGAATTTAATATTTGAAAACTGTCATATTTAGTGTAGACGCTTTCACATACTTTTAAAAATTTGTAAAAGTAATTTTATTGACCGAATAGTTCTTTAAATTTGCATACGTTGCAAGTGAGATGTCATAATCGGTATCAAAACCCTGAGCTGATTGAAATCCAGCTTTCCGAAAGCAATTTTGTAGTTTTAAAGCAGACAACTTGTAGCTAAAAACATCAGTTGTGCAAATGAATAGCAATTTTTTTTGACATCCTTAACACAATTTTATGTATCTCTCTGTTAATGGAGCAATAGCCAAATTTATTGGTATTAGTACAAATATGAAAAAGAAGAACATAGAAGAACTAGTAATAAAATACAAAATTGTTGGTATATTTCAACGCTTCTGTCCGATGAGAGAGATAAGAGGTATTTTGAAAAAAAAACATTTTTCAATTTAGTCACCGCGGCCGTTTATGAGAGTGTCCGGTTATGGAAATACATGGTATGGTAGGTTTCACTGTATATCTCCTGGAAGTACATTCAAGACAATATGAAATATGTTTATTAGCTTAAAATGTTTAATAAATTCTATTTACATATCGCACTCGATCATAAAGAAAGTATACAGAAACAAATTTTGCACCAGTAAACGCATTAATCAAAAATAAAATCAGTTTTTATTAACACTTTAATCAAGTGAATTAAACATTTAATCAAGTAATTAAACGTTTAATAAAGTGTATTAAACGTTTAATTGACAATATTGATTTGCACCAGTAAACAAATTAATAATATCAATTAAAAGTTTAATTCACATAATTAAACGTTTTATTCATTTGATTAAACGTTTAATTCGCTTGATCAAATTTTTAACTAAAACTGATTTTATTTTTGATTAATGCGTTTGCTGGTGCAAAATTTTTTTCTGTGTACTAATTTAAAATTTTTTTTATTTTTCACATATAATATTCATATCTCGAATACTTTTTCGATTCGAAAGCAATTTTATTTCAGTCAATACCAAACGAATCGTAATTATTTCTTCAGTGTATAACAAATAAATGCTATACAACACTAAAAAAATTATTTCGATCCGTTTAGTATGGAGTATAATTTGCCCCCATAATAAACAAAAATAAACAAATCAGTGTTACAAAATATTATTGTGACTTAAGGTTTTTAAAGCCCGATACAACTTGAAATTGTTAAAAATTACTTAAAAATAAAATTTTAATTAAAAAACTTAAAAAAAGATCAATGGCATGATATTAACATTTGAAAGTTGTCAAATCGTACGAACTTGGAAAGCAATTGACAGGTTCATTTCTCGAAATAAACTTTCCTTGAAAAAATTTGATTTCAATATGACGATGGTTGCGGTCGCTGTGTGGAACGAAGCAACTTCCCGCACGGACCAATGTCATCCATATTTTTAAGCAAAAAAAACTTTTTATTGTCGCTGAATACAATTTTGTCGTCTATAAGTTGCGCGATTCGATGACTGATTTTCAAAGTAAATTTTAATAGTTTGGTAGCGCTATTCAAGCGTGAATCTTTAATTGACGATTTTCCGAATAATGCTGATTATAATTGTTAAAAAGCGAGCGAAGTAAGACAATTCGTTTGCCAACTTACCCTTACGTTAGAACTATCGGGCTAAAAAAAATAACATTTATTAATGAGATTTAAATTTTTAATAATTATATATTTTGCTTAGAAAAAATAAAAAAAAAATTTCCAGACTTCTTTGGAAATTACGGATTTTAGCTAAACCAAAAAAAAAATAAAAACAAAAAAAATATAATGCATTATTTATTTTTTTTGTTTAATTATATAAATACAGTACTTCGTTGCTATCGCTTTAATTATTGCTGCCGCTCAAGCTATTCCAATTGAATTGGGTCATTATGGTCACGGACCACTGTTGCATGCTGCCCCCGTAATCGCTCATGCTCCCGTCTTAGCGCATGCTCATCCAGAACCTGTGGTATATAAAAACATTTTTCTTTTTTAGGTGTAAATTTTCAATTAATCAAAATTTGAATTTCATCTTCAGGCTTATCCCAAATACTCCTTTAATTATGGCATTAAAGATCCCCATACCGGCGACATTAAATCACAAGCTGAGGAACGTGATGGTGATGTGGTTAAAGGTCAATACTCTTTAGTTGAACCTGATGGTTCCGTGCGTACCGTTGACTACACCGCCGATGATCACAATGGTTTCAATGCCGTTGTACATAAGACCGCACCCAAGATCATTGCTGCTCCTGTACATGCTCCTGTCTACGCTCATGCCCCAGCTCCATTGTTGCATCATTATTAAACGCTCCCTAAAAAGAAACTACTAAAAAAGAAACGATAAAAACAAATCTCATAAAGGTAGACAAAAAAGGAATGTCAGGGATGTAATGTAATGAAACGAGACGAGACGAAACGAAATAAAACTGATTAGAAATGAAATGAAACGACAAGCTGGGAGGAATGAATGTATAAAGGAAAGTAAGGACAAATTAGCTATGAACTGGATTATGGTATGGTTTTTTATTTTAAATGGTCTAGAATTTTAACATTAATTATTTTTTAATCAATATAATTTGAGAAAAAAATTAAGTATTTAAGTTACAAAGTTATCGATCGTTATTAAGCGAAAGAAACGATGATGATGATGATGAAAAAGGAGGAAAACAGAAAGAGAAAAAACATTAATTAATTAATTAAAAATGTTTTTTCTCTCTCTGGTTTTATGTATTTAAGGAAACAAACGATTTTATTTTGTATTTTTGTTTTTTTTTTTTTGTAATAATTCCATTAAGTTCATTTATCAATTCTAAACAAAAATCAATGACATATTTTTTTTATTAATTTCCTTCTTTATTTTTCTAACTGGTTCTATTTGTATTTCCTTTTGCTTATAAACATTATTTAAGAGAGTTGTATGGTTAAGAGTAGATAAAGCCATTTTGTTTGGGAAATTGAAAGAAGAGGTCTTAAAGAAGTAAAGTGTTTTATTCGCATGAAGAGCATTGAAGAAAACCACCGTCTATTAAACTTATACTCTAAATACTCATAGTCTATTCTTAACTTTAATTATATTTCACTTTTGTAAATATTTATTTATATATCTCTCACTATCTAGTGCACTTTATTGCTCCTTATGTGAACAAACTTACAACTTTGCTTAATAAAAATCTCTATCGCTCTTTAACAAAAAAAAGCTTTAAAGAAGGGCTTATTGTTTTTTTATAAAAAAAAGTTTGTTTGAATAATTTCGGTTTTTTATGCATAATATTTATGCTGGTGAAGTTCAAGGTGCCATTCAATGAGCATAAAACATTTCTTTACTCTTAAAAATATATTATCTCTCTTTTTAAAAGTTTCAAAAGGTTTAAATTCTCTTTGTAAAATTTGTGATAATGTGATATTTATTAACCTTATCATTGTCTATGTATAACTTTCATATGAAAAGAAATTTTTAATTTCAACAGAGCCGGCCACTGTGCATTAATATTGTTTTCAATTTTAAGATTTCATTTTCTAATTTTCACTTGGTGTCTCTTCCTCTCTAAACGGCTGTCACCTAATATTTTTGCTCTACTCTGGTGTAAATAAACTTATTTTTTAAAACTAGTTTCATGTGCATTTATATTTTATATCTAGAAATTCTCAAATCTCATGTAATAATAGCTATAATACTATTAAATTAAAACTCATACTCAGTCTTTATGTATTCTAATTGTAAATATTATGGTTCTTATTCTAGCTATTAGAAGTTCTGTCAATTTCCTTAATCTCTCTTTTTCTCTAATACTTAAGTGTTTATAAAAAGTTCTTTTACTGTAAATAAATTTAAAAGTAAAAAAAAAAAATTAAGAGTAATTTGTTATATTTATTTAATACTAATATTTTGCTCTTTCTCTCTAAATATGTGTGTAATTCTCATACTATTTTTGCATATTCTTTTTATATGTTTATAATTATTGTATTATACTTATGTGTGTATATGTTTTACGATTAATTTTCACAAATCATTTGCAACAAAACGAAATGTTTATGTAAATAAAAAATAAAAAATATAAATAAAAAAATAAAATAAAATTTTGAATAGTGTTATTCTTTAATTTTTCCTTTCAAGTGTTACATACATTCTCGTATATCTTCGCCTTACAGAATAAAGGTCTGCATCGAATAAGTTGTTGTTGTACTCGTAATGTATTTTTTTTATTCCGAGACTGAACCAAAAATCCAATGAAAATGTAAGTTAAGCAAACGAAATAACGTTATTAAAATATTTTTGTTGGCTCAACGAATTATTCGTTAATACAATGAAAATAATACCTAAATTTTCATTATATTAACGAATAATTCGTTGAGCCAACGAAAATATTTTAATAACGTAATTCGTTTGCTTAACGCACATTGGATTTTTGGTTCAGTGGAGTATCGCATATACTTTTTATCTTTTTCATCACTCAAACAGTCAGTAGAAAATTAGCTAGCTGTCTCTCGATGGCTGCCCATAGAACCTAACCTATCATTTAAACAATGAAAAGAACTTAATTGTTGTTTGCAATTTACTTTCAAGCATTGTAGCCACAGCAAAAAAGGCTTCTCTAAAATTTAGCTTATAAATATGTGAACATACAAAAACATGAACACGAAAAAACAAGATTTTATGCACTTCATGTGGTATCCACAACGATAATGCTGAATGATTTTAATATTTATTATATATATTACATATATATACAAATGTATATAATATAATATAAATATAAATTAAAAAGTGAATGCTTTACTTGCAATAAGATCGATCAAAGCCCCTTAATATAGCTCAATTCTATATCGATCGAACCCGCAGAAGTATCAACTTTTCTTGCACTACTCCGTGAAAATACAGGGAATGACGAATGTGCGTGAACGGAAGAAATCTACAACAATAAAAATAGCAAAAAGGGGTATTTTAAGAATAAAAACAACTGTCGAAGGATATCAATAACCCCTTCAATAACGAATATATTTAATCAAGAGATCTTATCCAGAATAAGTGAGGCACTTAACAAAAGCGTTTCAAGTTACATAGACCATATAAACACTATCCGTATTCTAATGGAACAATCTGTGGAGCTTAATGCCAGTCTATAGATTTCGAAAAAGCATTTAATGCTTTGAAAAGAGAAAGGACTAGAGGTCAAAGAGGGTACCAGAAAATTATAAATATCATTGCAAGGAGCTATAAGGGGATAACGCTTGATAAAGCTCGAAAATAGGACAGACTGTAAACAGCAACAAAACAATAAACTTGCGAATAAAGACTAGCAACAATAGCGCTCTTTGCGTCAACAGCAACAATATCGAAGAAGTGTGCAATTTGCAATATTTAGGCAGCTTTGTGAAAGGCCGATATCGAAAATCGAATACGAAAAGCTAAAGGAACTTTTGCTTGCCTTAAAGCCCAAGCACATTATGGTTGGACCTTTCATCGTAGCTGAAGGTCTATAATTCTCCAACAATGCCCAAAATTGAGAATATTTAATACTTGCGTGAAAATGAACATTGAAAAGTTACAATGATTCGTAAACCGTTGCTGGCTTAATTTATTAACAAATCTGGTGGCCAAGAACAAATCCAATGAGCGTTTATGACAAATAGCCAACCAAGAAAAAATCGAAAATAAAATACGATGCAGAAAAAAAATAGCTTGGGCAAACATTAAGAAAATATGCGAACGATATTACACCTGCAGCTCTAGTGTGAAAACCACAAGGTAAAAGAGGAAAATCATAACCAAGAACTTTGTGGCGTAGATCCATTATGAGAACACCATCCAAATCATTCAGTGAACTAAAAGCTTTGTTGTTTTACATATAAAGCTTTTAGCTCGTGCTTTGTACTTAAGAAGAAAGCGAGCGAGTACATTTATACGACATGCATTCTGAAAGTAATGAACATTTATTAAACTGCACAGAGAAGATGAATAATACTACTAATTTTATCCGACAAATGTGTTGTTCTCAAAAATCTATTCTTTTCGTTGTTTTAATACTTCGAGTAAGTTCTCATGCCTTACCGCTACACGTGCACTTCACGTATAAAAACATAATTGTGCAGACCTCTAACACAGAATACTTTAGCAACCTTTTTAATTGCTTTTTTTTTAAATTTGAAGCCTTCTCACGTATTGTTGTAAAAATTATTTGCTAAAATCATATTTACCATGACCATTAATTTATATCGAATTCATAATTAATAAGTATACACTCGTAAAATGTTAAATACTTTTTTTTTATTTTGTGCAAAAACAATTACGATAAATTATACTCAATTGACGCCTTTTCGAATAAGGCAACCAAAAAATAAGTAAAAAAAACAAAGTGCCTTCATTTGTTTAATAGTTAGAAGACACAATATTCTACGAGAATATCTTCATTACCAATCAGTATGTTTTGAAAAGTAAAAGAGTGAAAAAGTCAACAAACTCGCAAATGTTAGAAAATTAATTCTATAATTGAAGCCAAAACAAATTATAACAAAAACAACAAACAATTTATTAAAAAAAATATTAATATATCTAAAATGTTATATAAAGCTCGTGTAGTTATTGTTGTAAGTTAAAAAATGGAAAAGATTTAAAACTTCTTTTTTTGTTAAAGGAAACGAAAAAATAATGTGATGTCATATTTATAACTAAATTTAAATTGATTGAAATGATATGAATTTTTAATTATTATTTCTATTAATATCTTCAGTAGTAAAAACGTAACAAAGGAAATCTAGTTTATAAAAAAACGCTAGAAACTAGAAACAATGCATCATTGAACAGCATTCTTTGGTTTTATGGTCACATGGGACATCTATTGCATAATAATAAAAAAATTAAAAAATACAAATTAATTACTGAAAAAATAGTTTTTAAACAATTCAAATTAAAATATGAATTGGACAAATATTTTTTTAAGCATAAACGAACTCAGTTATAACAAAAAACCGGCTTATAAAAGGTTTGTGAAGCGGAAATTTTAATTAAACTGCTTAAATAAATTTTTTCGGAACTATAGAACAGTTTACCTGTTTGACTGCAGAGAAAAGAAAATCGTTTAAATTAAAAAAAATATTGTTCAGCTTTTTTTTTTTTTTTTGATATTCTGCCACAAATCACTTACAATTTTTTCTTGAGGTTTCTATCAGACCGTTTATTTAGTGTAGGAGACAACGAACATGTGAAAAGACAATATGAGAATAAAGCTGGTGTTTTACTATTTGATACGCAACTCCGATTGGCCTATTTGCGACAAACTAAAATTTTGCACATTCGCAGATGATACAGCTCGCATGTGAAACCGCAAGACTCCTTGTTAATTTAATGCCTTTTAGTCAAGTGGAAACTTGGTTGAAAAAGAGAATAATTCAACTACACAGAAAAATTCTCCAACATTTTTCACCAATTAAAGCATTAATCATAAATTAAATCAGTTTTAATAAAAAATATAATCAAGTGAATTAAACGTTTAATCAAGTAAATTAAATGTTTACTCAAGTTAATTAAACTTTTGTTATATTCTACTAATTTGTTTACTGGTACAAATTGAATTAATTTTTAAATTAATATCACAAAATTTTTAATTGCAATAATTTTTGTTTTTTTTCTGTGTAAAGTACACCCAGAGAAAAAGAAACTTAAAATCAATAAAACCCATATTGTATCAATAACAAACATTGACGAAAGTTTAGTAATGCTGGAACTTCTTATTTTAATACGGACCAATATTAATTTACAGTTGCCCTAGTTCGAGCGTTTGATATAGAACTAATATAGAATTATTATTTTTCGGCATTCAATTAATATTGAATTCTTATAGAACAATATTGCTGATATGGTTTGCATATTCATTTAACATGTTGTCATATAGATTTTAAAATGTTTCTTATTAATTTAATATTTTTCAATTAAAGTTTCAACTTAATATGTTTCCACTTTAAAACAATGCTGGTTTAATGTATTTTACGAAATAGATAAAAACTTCATTAATTGAAAGTTAAAATTATTGATTAACGGCAAATCTCTCCAAATTTAGTTATGATTAACTATCAGTTATAGCTCTCAAAAACAAAATGTTAACTGGAAGTTAAAGTAACAGTAAGTTTTAACTGAACTTGGTAAAATTGCCTGTTAATGTATTTCAGTATAATTTTCGACCATAATTATTTATGTCAATATTAAGAAAACATTCCAATAAGTATATTTACACACGGAAAGAATTATTAACTGAATATGGCTGAACCAAGAAAATTTTGCATGATTCTCGTCCAAGCCAAAAATTATTTATTCTGCACACAGTGTGACTTGGTTTAAGCAAAATGTTGCTTTATTTAAGAAAATTTTACAAAATATTAATGAAATAAGTAAAAATCAAGAAATAATTTTTGATATTCTTGTTTTAAGAAACGAAGTCGATTACTTTAGAAAATAAACTTCTTTCCGTGCATGTATCGAGCATTTGTTTTTATTCCGTCTTAGTGGATTGATTTTTCGTGGGACCAATCTTAGGTCCATATACTATCTTCCACGCAAGTCCGTGAATGTAATAGTTAGTTTAATAAATTCAATAATATAAAAATTTCAGAAAGTACCAATTGAAAATCAAAAAAGTACCAAAGTCTCTGTTTAAAGTTTCTCAATGTCTCTGACTCTGCATGTTTAATTTAATGTTTCTAGGTCTAATACTATCGTAAGTTCAAAAAGTACTATTTGAAGAACAACCAAGTACAAAAACGTTCCCTTTTATGGATTATCACCCACTCAGGACATTATATGCTTTATTTTTTCTTTAGTACCACAAGCCCATAATTTATTACCAGTATGTGAAAACATGGAAAATAAAGTTTTAAAAAAGGTATGAAAAATAGATACAATTTGCACCCCTTAAACGTTCGAATTCCGAAAAAGTACCAAATTTACATTTGTTACGAATTTATTCTTGTTACGAATTTGGTAAAATCTTTATTTCTATGGTTGATGGTTTAAAAGATAGATGTGGTGACAAATAAGTCCCACATGGCCCGAATTTCAAAAAAGTACCATACACCTATCAACTTATTTTTCTAATGAACAACGATAAGTATAACACTTTTTGCATCTCTTTTTTTGGTTTGAGAGATTTGTCTTTAATTAAATATATACATTGTGCACTTCCGTAAGTAAATACCTTTCAAATGGTGTATTTTTTGTTCTTTATTGTTTTGCCTTTGGCGATTTATATATACACTCCAAATATTATGTAGTTAAATTCAAATGAAAATTCATTTTAAACAAATTAAACTCAATTTGGAAAACGAATCATTTGCATTTTATTTAAAACAAATAATTTTTACATTTATTTTTAAATTCTTTATTTATTGAACAGCATATTCGGTAAAATTGAATAGTTTTTTCTTTTAAAAAATATATTTTAACCGACAAAAATCAAACTACATAACAAAATAAAAACAAAAAAACATTATTTTTTGGTAGTTTGTTTTTTTAATAACAAACATAAATGTTAAAAAAATAACCCAATAAAAATTTTTACCATTTTGCGAGGCACTAATGGTACATTTAAAAAAATAAGCGCTTAATTATGCGCTACGCAATAAGACATACAGAAATGCAGTAAAGTAAGTGAAAGAACTCTCAACAACTTTTATAAAAAACAACATTTCCAGTGCTACGGCACTCCCTACCTACGAAGCAGGTTTGTAAGGGAGAATACTAAAAAATAACTGTATCAAAACATTCAGTGTATAATGCTGATCGTTACATCCAACAATTTTTATATGCGCTGAATAGTGCGCTTTATGTGTCAAAAATGTATTGCTTCAAAGTGGGAACTCGCCATATTAAATTCATGTCTTCCGTAAGCGCAATGGTAAGCGAAACTTTTATTTTTCTCCCATACAAACCTGCTTCGTTGGAAGCTCCATTTTTTATTGGGAAAATAATTCGTAAAATAACTATATTTTTATTCAATTTTAGCAGTACAGAAAACGAATTTAATAACCCACAATAAGTTACTGTAATAACTTTATAAGTGTAGATATTGAAAATTATTGAATTAATATGACGCGTCCCAGCTAGCATAGGCTGTTTGTTAGATGATTATGTTTAATATACAACTCCTAAAAGAATCTTCTGATGATTATCTGACGATTAACAAAAACAAAAAATTCTAATTTTTTTTTATTTATTACTTTTTTATAAATTTTTTGACACGCTCGTCTTTTAATCTTGGAATGTACCTTTTGCGACTCTCTGTAAGAGTCATATAACAATTACTTAATAAGAGCGTTTTTGAAATATGAAAATTCTATTGTCAATACAATATCAATAAAACAACCCGACCTAAGGATCTGTAAAAAAAGGATTTTCCGACAGGAAAGTGTTTGCTTTCGCAACCTTAAAGGTTTGTTTCATGTAAATTGTGAGAAAATTAGAAGTTTTAACATGAAAAAGACCCGTGATGTCCCTTTTTAGGTAGCTCAGTTATACGGCTGAGCATTTCACGAGTTGTAAAATAATCCCTACATGAGTCTCATACGACTCTTGGCATGCTTTTTAAAAGACTCGTTAGATAATCTCCAAATACATCACAAACGATTCCCTTTACGATTAATATAAGCGTCTTTCGCTGCGTTATAGAAGAATCTCTCATACGAATCAGCACGTGTAACAGTTTCTCCCGTGCTAGGAATTGTCTACAATTATAAAACGAGCTCGTCGACGATCAAAAACACTCTTTGTGAGATTCCCAATAGACTCCTAGACGATTGAAAATGCTAGATGGGGTTCTTATTTTAAGTTCCAACTTATATATAAGTGTAGTTACGCTTGTACTCAGTTGAGAAAATGGTCCACCTATCTCGCTGAATAATGTAAATCCAATCCAGTCTGAGTTTATTTCATACTTTTGAATAGACGCCCTATTTGCCGTTCATAAAAAACATTCACAGGAATTAAGAGATTTCATTATTAAGAGATATATTTTTTAAAGTCCATGAAAAATATATTATAAAACTGGAAAATCATTTAAATCCAATTGCAAGTCACATTTTTTAAAAAATGTTTTGCTCTTGCAGATCAAACAACATTTAAATTATATTACACAATTACCTTTTTACATTTTAAGCTAAGCAAATCCATTAAAATTGTTAAAAATAAAGCTAAAGTTAAATCAATTTTGTGGTCAATTTTTTCGGATTTTTTCTTTAAATATTTCTTAGGTGTGAACACAGCTTAAGAAATTACTACTTACGGTAAGGCCTACACGGAAAGAATTTTTTACTAAATCACCAGAAAATATGGCTTGAACCAAGAAAATTGGCACCATTCTCGTCCAAGCCAAAAATATTTTTTTGAAAACATATGTGTGGCCTGGTTCAAGCAAAAAGTTATGACTCAAAGCGAACTAAAATTTACTTAAATACAGCTAAAAAAAATTTATTTTAATTCTATAGTAACTTTAAGCAAGTTTTCGTGGCTTATGGCCAATTTCACCAATTCTATTTAAATATCAATTCATTTTTAAATATAGTTTCTCATATTAATTTATTTTTAATTGACATCATAAATGAGTTTTTAAACATAAATTGATATTTCAATAAAGTGGTGAAATCGGCCATTATTATTTTACAAAATACAAAGAAAGGTATTTTTTACATAGCAACGTGTATAATATAAAAATAAGAAATTGTTTATTTATATGCTTAACATCTCGATTCTAATAAACATTAATTCAATCAAACCAAGTTTTCTTGAACATTTTCCAAAAAACAAAAAATTTAAAGAAATCCCTAGCATTTGTTTCTTGATGTAAGAAAAATCAAGAAAACCAGACTAATATTAAAAAAATGCAGATTGATTTTAAAAATATCTTTCTTATTTTAAATAAAAACAAGCTTCTTTCGAATATCTTGTTTAAAGAAATATTTGATCATATACCAAAAACTTGAATTTTTGGTATAGTTTCTTTGTTTAAGAAAATTTTACTAAATACGAACAAAATAAGTAAAAACCATGAAATTATTTTCGGATTCTGGATTTTCTTGTTTTAACAAACGAAATTGATTACTTTAATAAATAAACTTCTTTTCGTGTAGTAATTCAATATACCAATGACTTTTTGTTTTTATTTTTTTTGTTTTGATATTTAAATATTATTTTAACCGACAATCATAATAATAGTTAAAATAATTGTAATTATTTTCTAATTTAATTAATTGAAAGGTAGCTCAATAATTAAAAGTTATTCCAAAAGCAAAGGTAAACCATTAAGTCCTATCAAAGAAGGAAGTTTTTTGTGGGGAAAAGATTTTTATAAAAATATTAGATTTATAATAATTTCCATTTTATTTTGTTGCAAATGAAGATTTTTTTCTAGTTTTTTCATTTATATGACATGCTTAATTGTAATTTAGGTAAATTTATAAATATCCTAAAAATATACTACATTTCTTTATTAAAGTGTATCTTACTGAACCACCAAATATGCCAGACTTACACGAAAGCGTTACCAACTGGAACTAAAGACGACAAAGTTGATGGACGTAAAAATTCCACAACCACTTATTACCGCCACAACATTTTTGGTAAGCTGAATTAAAAAAAAGCTTTAAGAAGCTTTTTCTCAAACAATTTAACTCACCATCCACATATTTTTATTTCCTTATAAACAGGTCCGAATACGTATGCATTTGGCTATGAAGTAAATGATAAAGTCTCTGGCAACATACAGTTTCGTGATGAACGCCGTTATGCCAACGGTACCATACAGGGTTCCTACGGTTATGTACGTCCAGATGGTAGTGTAATGGTGACACATTACTTGGCCGATCCAGAGATGGGCTACTTGAGTCAATCGCAAAATTTTGAGCCTGGGGATGAGCCGAAGTGGCAAGAAAATTGGCCTACTAAGAAACCGAATATTTTGATGGATAAACCTTTGGAGTCTATGCAACCAACAGTTTTTTACGACGATAATGAAAAATTAAATTTAACTTCTATTCTGCTGCCAGTAGAACCCATTCAGGAGCAATATGTTATTGATCTGAATCCACCACAATTGGAGAAAGAATTGGTTAACCCAGCTGTTTTGGAAGTTATAAATGGTGAAGCTCCCTTGATAACTAATACGAAAAGTAAAGATAGCACAATAGGATTTGAAACGTTTAATAAATTTATACCACCAGAATTTCCCATTGTACCATTTCAATTACCTCAAGATGATGTTAAAATAAATTTAAATGAAAATTTTGGTGAAAAACCAGTCCCGGTTCTAAAGCAAAACGATAAAAGTAATACAACTAATAAATATGATCACGAAAAACTTAATAATTCAGAGAAGAACTTAACTCTGTCCAATGATCATTCCAGTCCTAATGATACGTATGTCAAGTCTCAAAAAAATAATGCCGAAAAATCTCTACCCGCTGCAGCTATTCGAATAAACGCACAAAATGAGACCGATTTAGGTATCAAGCCTCCGGCCAAATCAAAGTCTATTGATCAAAACTCTGATTGGTATGATAAAGTTATTAAGCAAACACGCCAACAGTATTTGGAAATTGTTCACTAAATAATTGAAGTGTTTATTTTATTATTATGGATGAAAAATACACACTACAAGAAATATGAAACTCTATACCAGTTGTAATTATAGAAATTTTAACTTTATAAAGTTATTAAATATACATACATACATACAAACATGAATACCTTAGTAATATTAGCTAGTTTTTCACAAAAGGTAATAAGTGTAATGAAGTTTTATTAAAATTAAAACGAAAATAAAAAAACAAAAGACTTAAGACACAAGCGCAAGTTTTTATATATAGACGATTTTTAATAATTTATTTTATTTTATAGATAGATTAATTTTCTGAAGTATTTCGATATTATGGCACAATTTCACGGTAAAATGTAATTGGAAATTAAAATAATAAAATACACGCACACAAGTTAATCCCGTATATTCTAAAAGTGCAAAGAAAATACGCTTACCCACATCTTCCATTTTATCGAAATGAATTCGAATTTTGGCGAATAATGAAGGCTCATGGTTTTCTTTAAGTAAATATGATTATGAAATAAATATGATTAACATTTTCCTTTTATTTATTAAATAAAGAAAAAAATTGTTTGAATGAAATGTCAAAAGTTGTTGCTTAAAAATTATACATATTTGACTGCTTTATTTAGGCCAATAATTTTCATAATACATCAAATTTAATCCACTGTCCTACTTTAAATATTTATCTGAAATAACTTCAAGCGTGGTTTGAGTAAAAATGCATTTAAAGCCAAAAATTGCAACAATTTAATCCAACATACCGCTTTTATCTCAATATATTTGCTTTGAATTGTCTAATGCGCTTTTCTACTTTGTATTTTGTAAATATTTTCCATTTGAATATCAATCACCAAGTCACCTTAAATCACCCGGAAGATATTTCAAATAATTCACCTGCAGTTTTTTTTTTTTTGATTTGTGGCATGCAAATTTCTATCTGAAAGTATCTCAGATTTTTATATTTCTTTATATGATATTCAAATATTTTTTTTTTGTGCAGATTACTTTATAGGAACATAGTTCATTTATTTTTATTTACAACTCACATATCTGCACAAAATATTAATTTCAAAATTTGGAATTAAAAGTAAAAAAAAAAATAAAATAAATGCTGATACAAAGTTAAATAATAATATTGGCTTTTAATGCTTTGCGTGTGTTTTAGTTTAATTTTCTATGTGTAATTTTTTTTTATTCGCTTACATTTTATGTATAGGCAAATAAAATAAAGCAAAATTATTTTAAACTGAAAATTGCACTTGCTAGTAAATTTATAACAAATTCATTTACCATACTTTTAACGTTTTTGCTATTGTAATTTTTTTGTACCAAAAACAAAAAAGAAGTAATATTTCACATAAAAATTCTTTTGTTTTATTATGCAAATTACCTCATATGAAAAAAAAACTGTAGACAACTTGTTTTTCATACACTCAAAGAATAGTTGTTTAAACTAATTATACACACACACACCAAAATAGTATATAATATAAATATTGGTTCTGGACCCACCTTTTTTGTAAGCCGATTGATTCAGAAGGTGATTCTGACTTTCGATTTAGAATGATATTCTTATATCCATGTAAACATTGTGCGCAAAGAACAAGGAATTTGGCTCATTTGAATAAGGTGAATCCTAT
This sequence comes from Pollenia griseotomentosa, assembly GCA_963931875.1. Classification (NCBI taxonomy): domain Eukaryota; kingdom Metazoa; phylum Arthropoda; class Insecta; order Diptera; family Polleniidae; genus Pollenia; species Pollenia griseotomentosa. The sequence continues at coordinate 189,785,015 of OZ007562.1, read as the reverse complement.
TTAAAAGTATGAGAATCGGTCCTAAGTTTCTTATAGCCCTCAAACAAGCTTCTTTCCGGAATAGAGTTTTTGTGCCCACAAACCATTAAATAAAATATATTTTTTTGCAACATTAATCATCCTTCCGAATTTTTCGGGATTGGTCTGTATTTAACGTAAGCTGCTATAAAAATCGTCACCTAAAACGCATAAGGCCCTGAAAGAAAAAAACTATTTGCATAATATGATAAATTGATAAATGTTTATAATTTATTTTATTTCTATTTTTTCTTGTGAAACCTACCAGTGGTTTGACAATTAACAATGTTGCATATTAAACACACTGTTAGTTAGGTCTTTAAGCGCTTATCATTTAATTTCTTGTTATAGGGCCTTTTTTTGTCAATAAAATTTGGTCTAAAAATTCCAAATTTTTTTATACATCAGATTTATTGAAAAAGTTGATTTTAAATTTTTTGTTAGTTAGGGCCTTTTGTGTTTTAGGTAACGAAATACTTCTTCCCAAAATAGTTTTTAATGGCATAGCTTCCTTAATTATGTTTGTATTAACATACAATTTGGCAACGATAACTTCTATAATAATTGCTTTTTCATGTCAAAATATACCAGTAAATCTAGAATTCCCGTTGGGCCCCATACAAGGCGATGTAATGTCAAATACACACAAGTTGAATTAATACATGCATGAATACGCCTGGTATAAAACAGTTGACTAAAGCCGGGCTACCAGATTAAGGGTTCTAAACTTAAAGTAGATAAAAATTATATAGCCCAATTAAGAATAAAAATTCCCCGGGAGTTTTTCCCATTTTCACAATTGAATTAACATAGGAAAAATGGGAGAAGGGAGAAAACTCCCGGGGAATTTTTATTCGTAATTAGGCTAATTATCTTTGTTCGGCCTTTAAATTTCAATCCTATGTTAATAAACAAGCTCGAGGCCACAATTGATTTTTTAATAAATTTAATTCTTTATTATTTTTCTTTATTTTTAATACTTCCCCATCCTTTGGATGGCATCTTCAGGAATAATTAAAGACGACTTACAATATTAAAACACACAACGAGTAGTCGCTTTCACATGTAAAATTGCACAAAATAATAAAGAATTAAATTTATTAAAAAATTCAATTGGGACCTCGAGCTTGTTTTTTTAGCATGATTGAAATTAGAAAATAAAATTAATTTCGGGTGTATAAAAAAGCTATTTTTCTCTTTGAGGAAATTATTGAAACTTTTGTTGGTTTTACTGACCAACCTTGTAAAGAGTTCCAAGCTGTTTTTTATTTCAAAGCTCGTTTTCACTTATTCACGGAAAAATGCGTTCATTAAAAATATCCTAAGCTGAACGCTTTAAAGTGAGAAATCCATGGATAAATTCGTTTTTTATTTCCGATTAAGTGAAAGTACCTAGTTTTAAAAATTTTTATCGCAAATTTGTGTAGCAACATATTTATTTTATGTTTGCAACATGTTGCTCGACACAAATTTGCGATAAAAAAATGTCAAAACTAGGTACTTTCAGTTTATCGGGAATAAAACAGGAATTTGTCCATGGATTTTCATAAAATAAAATTTATTTTATTTCTAATACATGAAGCTTTGAGCTTAAGTACTAAGACTGGTAAGTATTTGTTGATTTCAATTTTTTATGAATTTTATGAATTCAAAAGTTTTCTAAAAAAAAAACAAACAAAAAATTTATTTGTTGCCACTTCGTCCTCAATAACTCCAAAAATTATGGCTAAGCTAAAAAATGATATTAGAGAAACTTAAATCTGGCAGAATTTAAAATGTTTTGACGGATTGCATAACAAAATCGGGTACGTCGTTCCAAAGTTACGATAAGATGTATGGAGCAGCCTCTTCAAAAATCTTAAATTTAAAAAAAACCCTTCCCATAGAATTTAAAAAATGATGACTTTTGCAGTTAGGTGACTATAGCGGATCAAAAAAATATAATGGTTATTCAAGCCTTTAAATATGTAGAAGAATAAATTATTTTTTTGCCATTGTGTTGTGTGTAAATTGATGACGGTAAAAGTCTTTTTCTGTAAATCTAATATTTTTGAGTAATGACAATATTGCAGCAAATAAGCGATATGTGCAGTTTATTTACTGAAAAGAGACAGTACTTAATTTTAGTCTTATTTGCACTGTTGTGAACAGCCTGTTGTGTTATGATATGTTATATTAATGTAAGCAAAACAAAAAATATAAATATCTAATTTTTTTATTAAAACAAATAATAAATAATGACTTAAAATTTAATAATTTAACCAAATTTCTTTGCTTAACACAGCCCTCCCTCCACCAAGAAATCACAGCCATATAATGGTTGCCTACGAACATGTTATGGCTAATACTAACAAAAATATGCTTAAAAATTATAATAGCATGGTTATTCTTCAAGTAAAGCATGTTGATATTTTTATTTTATTTAATTAATAAGAGTTACACTCAAAATATTATGTAGTTAGATTCAACCGAAAATTTATTTTAAACAACTTAAAATTCATTTAAAAAACGGATTATTTACATTTCATTTAAAACAAATGATTTCTACATTCATTTAAAAATTTTTAATATTAAACAGCATTTTCCTTAAATTGAATAGTTTTTACTTTTAAAAAATATATTTTAACCGACAAAAATCAAACTACATAACAAAATCAATACGATAAAACATTAGTTTATGGTAGTTTGTTTGTTGAATAACAAACATAAATGTTAAAAAATAAAGTCATTCGTAAAATAACTATATTTTAATTCAATTTTAACAGTACGGAAAACGAATTTAATAACCCACAATTAGTTACTGTAATAATTTTATGAGTGTACATATACAATTACAAATTAAATATATTCTAAATTAATTAACCGGGCAATAAAAACGTAGACCTTCAGCCCGTTGTTGTGAAACAGACCAAAGTCTCTGGCGTGAAGCGAACCCGCAACCATCGCACTGATAGACTAGCTTACTACCAACTAGTCTACCGGGGCACCCATGATATTTTTAAAACAAAATAACTATTTGTTTGAAACAAATTATTATCATATTTAACCATAAAATGTATAGAGGCAACCATTATATGATTGTGGCTTCCTTATGGAGGACTAATTTAAGCATAATATGGTTTCGGTGACAATAATATGACTAAATTAACCAATATATATTTAAAAATGTTCGTTTAAAATAGTGCTGATGCAACTTGCAACTGACTATAAGGAAATTTTTTTTCTCTGAATCCTTTTTGTTTTATAGTTGTATGTTTTATTTCAATTTGTTATTTGACGGCATGACCAAATGTAGCTTTCTCACTTGTTATTGTGTGATGTATTTTTGACAATAGTGTCATATGGGAAAACAAATTATCAATAGCCCTTAAAACATACCAAAATCGATATTGTCGTCGATACTTTCGTCGTTTTGCAGTTCTACTCGAAACGTTGCATACTGGGTATTTGCCTTTTTAATCTTTCGGGGGAAAATTTATTTTCATAATAATTTTATAAGCCGAAATCTAACACACAATAGGCTAAAATATTAAAGCAATTTTACTTTTAGCTACAATAAATTTAACATTAACTTATCTTTGATCAAAATGGTTGCTGATTAAAGATTAACTATTTTCCATTTAACTATCTTATCTTTAACAATTTTCTTACGGTGCAAAATTTTCTCGCGATTTAATGCAGTTTTTTACTGCACACAAACGTTCGTATCGTGTGCTTTTTTTATGCAGTTTATGTGGATTTTCTTGAATTGGTTTAATATTGTAGTTATTATCTGTGTAAGTATGTGTACTCATTTGTTGTTGCTATTTTGATTTTTGTTGTGCGCCAAAATAAAATATAATAACTATTTTATTTTTATTTATATACTCATGTATAATCAAACATATATGTGTACATTGTACATTTATATATGTATTTGTTTGTAACCTATATAAATTTCAACGAACTGAATGTTTTAAAGAAAAAAACAAAAAAATCAAAAGTGAAAGAAATTGTAGGTGTAGGTGTAGGTGTTGCTGTTGTAATTTGTTACATTTAATGTTTTAAATAATTTTTTGGATTATGTTTTAAAACATTGGAATTTATTTAAGAATTGAGTAAGAAATTTGTTTTATTAATATTAAATACTAATTTGTATATTAAAAAAAAAACCACAATGGAGAGCAGTACACTTATAATTTCTAATATAAAAAGTAGTTTGCATGTTTTGTTTTAATGTTCCTGATAATATGAAACGCGAGTTAATGTAATGTAAGGGCCTATTTTAAAAACACTTCTACATGGTGGCGCAGAATAAGCTTAATGGTTTGAATTCTTAATAATTTTTTATTTTTATATATTTTTTTTTTGTTTGTAAGCATTTTGTATAGAGGAAGACTTGCGGAACTTAATGTGAATAGGTACACGATCGAACATCGTACCAAAACAATTGAACTCCAATCCATTGTGTTGACACAGTGTTCATATTGTCGATATTTTATTGTGCGGATGGCACCCACATTTCCTATTAAACGGCAACAGGGAAATCTGCAGAATTCGGCCTACAATTATACCCCCTTTTTGAAAAATTTCTGTCCATGGGGGTGCCTAATTGAAAGTTGTTTAAAAGTTTTGTAAGGCCATCCTTCCTTGTGGTTTGAACCAGATGCAGCTACTGCAATGTCCTCAATGGCTTTGGTAGAGAACATATTCGGCGAACATGTAATATTTATCAAGGAAAGAGTATACATTTAAAAGCCAAAAACCAACCCCCAACTTAACGCACACATTCGAAATGAAATCATGGCCATTACACACTAAGTTTTGCAAACTGGTATGGAAAATTTGTTAAAACAAATAAGAAAGTATAGTCGGTCCAGCCCAACCATTTGAGTATTTTTTTCTCTTTTTGCGACCTATGCCTAATCATGGATCTGGCAAAATAAAATTATCTATTAACAAGATTTTTGCTTGTCGTGCTTAACTCCCAATTTTTTATTTTTGATAAATACACTGAAATTTATTGTTGAGGGAAAGCTAGTTTCTATGCGCATTTCACTGGTTGCTTAGGCCAGATCATCAGGAAACCTCTTCCAAAGATTTTAGAAAATCTAAAAATTGGATACAAATAAAACCCTAAAGCGAATTAGAATTAGAAACACTCAGTCTTACTTGTAGCAATATCAAAGCTTAAACAAAACACCAACAATAAACAGCGAGTTTAGTTTTTCACACATTCCCATACAATTGGCTGGCTTTTTTCCGACTCGTTGTAGTTGTAAGTGGGCAAAAAGAAGAAAGATCAAGATTAATGTAATAGTTTTTTGTGCCGAATATTATCTAGATATCAACATCAGTATGAGATTTGTTCGTCTAAAAGCGATTTTATAGGAGGGGGTTTGTATGGGACCTTTGGTAATTCTGGACGTATCAGGACACAATTTTGGCATGTCATAGAAGCTATAAAAAAGTCATAGTCGCTTTATTTTGTATCAACACCAATTTACGGGCGTGCTATTTCAATGGGAGCTATGGTCAAATATGGACATATTAAAAAAAAACAAGTTAGAGTGCTATATTCGGCTGTGCCGAATCTTTGATACCCTCCACCGACAGCTCGAATATTTCAGGAGTGATATCTATTTAGTATTAATTTATTTTTATAAAAACAGACATCAGCATTAAAATTGGTTGCGGTTTAGACCTATATTAAATTATCGACCGAAAATCTTGAGTAAAATATCATGATTCGTTACAATAAATTTCAATACAGTGGTGAAATTAGTTTAAGCGTTTACAGTATAGCACAAAATTGCATGACATTTTTTCAGCCAATATAAAGCTAAGTTGAAAGAAATTTTACCGTTATATCTGTAAATGCTACGGTTGTCGGCGTATTTAATTAATTTACCAGAGTGGGCTTTATATTGGGCCGATAGTAAATTATGGACCGACCATCACGAAATTTATTAGTGTGATTTCTAGTCATATTAAGCTGTGAAGTATTAAATTTTATTCTGATAGCATTATTAATTACGGCTTTAGGCGTACTAAACTGTTTTCCGGGAGTAAAGTTTATATGGGGCGTACGGTAAGTTTTGGACCAATCTTCACGAAATTTCACAGTGTCATTTTTAGTCTTATAAAACTGTGACGTGCCAACATTTGTTATGATAGCGGTATTTATTACGGTTTTAGGCGTACTATACTCTTTATGGATGGATCTTTATGAAATTTTACAGCTTGATTTATGTTAGTTTTTGTAACGAAACTATCAATTTTTAAAGGTGGTGGTTCCACATTTTGATTCATAACTCAGATCCTACTGAACCGATTTTGCTGGATTTCAATCCCAAACTGCTTAGGATAACTAGAAGCAATTTGACACCAAGTTTTTTTTTAATTTCTTTTGAGTTTTTCAAAGATGAGCGTGTTTGCAACAGACGGACAAACATGCGGACATGACTAAGTCGACTTAGAATTACTCAGGAGCCAGAATATATATACTTTATGGGGTCTGAGATGAATAAAAATAAAGTTTCACACGGAATGACAAACTTAGTATACCCTCTTTACAACTAATTGTGGTGGAGGGTATAAAAATGATAAGACGATTTATGTTGTAATAAGATATTTTTGGAACAAATTTATTCTTACTATTATCATAATAATATAGTTCATAGACGCAAAGTCTTTTCCGAAAAGAAGTATTAATGTCATGTGAAATTATAGACCGATTCTCACTATTGCAATTATCAATTCGTCATCTACCTTAAAAATGTACCAGAGTGTGGCTAGATTTACTAAATGTGCTTCTGATTCTCTGGTTCCAATGTCTACATAGCGTTCCAAAAGAACTACATACTCAAAGAACAAACGTCAGTAGTAGATTTCCAATGACACGCACATGTTAAATGTCTATACTAAATAGCATTTTCTGGGGTATACAAAGTAAATAGTACTGGTGACTGTGTCAATAGTAAATCAGTATAGATTGAATAGCGACATTTCCTGCAGGGATTCTCTCCCCTATTGTTATTGTTATTATTTAAGAAGTAAAAAATTTATTATAGTACAGGCCAACAAATTTTTAAACCAAAGACCGGAGTATATTTTCAAAGGGTTTTTGGGTTGAGCTGATTCGGAATCTGTACTGAGAATTCCTCCATCACATCAGGTTTTCGAGGTATCTTAGTTTAAAATAACAAAAAAACCCTGTTTTCGCCATATTCGAGACTTTATAACTGTCCGAATTCATCTTTGTTTATAAAACATGAAATTATTGGAATAAAAAAAAATAATTGATCTTTGTAATATTTTGTTCACTCCTTGAGATATCTTAACCTAAAGTTTAAAATATCTAGATTTTTGCTACATTCATGGCATTTTTCCTTTTTTTTTTTGTTAATTATTTTGTGGTTTTTATACCCTTCAGCACAGGTGGTGAATAGGGTATATATAAGTTTGTCATTCCGTTTGTAATTTCTATATTTATTGATGTTAGACCCTATAAAGTATATATATTCTGGGTCCTTTTGAGGAGCGAAGTTGATTTAACGATGTCCGTCTGTCCGTTGGAATGGATTTCCCGATGGGGGCCAGGTTATTATACATTTATGTCACATATGGTCCGGAATTGTTTGCTATTGAAATTCAGCAAGATCGGTCCACAAATGGCTGAGATATGAGTAAACAACCACGACTGCCTCACATTTTTTCCTTTAAAGGTCCAATTAGACGTGACATTAACATACCAACACTGTACTACCAAAACGACATAAACATACCATACCAACCAATTCAATTTTCGTTTCTACGGTCATACAGTGGCTATGGTAATACAGTGTTGGTAATGTGGTTTTTTGTTGTTGTTTTTTTATACCCTTCACTACAAGTGGTGGATTTTATTTGTAATGTGTTTAATTTTACGCATACACATACACATTAATGCATGTATATGATATGCCGCTCAAATAAAGAAACAAACTCATAGACTCAATATATTTTAATTTAACGCTTCTTTAGTAAAAGCATTCGTAGCCGAGTTGTTAAGTTCTCTCCTGAGACTGATGATATTGCCAGTTCGAATCCCAAAAAGTTTTTTTTTTAATTTTTTTTATATAATTTTTTTATGTTCTAAAAAACGATTTTAAGATTATAAAACGAATTTTAAACATAAACTTTGGCAAAAGGAAAACGGGCTTAGGTACATATATAGATTTTTTTTAATATTTATATTTATTTTTTATATTTATTTATACCTTTTTGTTCTTATCTTATCATGGGTATATAAGATTCGTCATAGCCGAACTTAATTTTTGACAGTGTAATAAAACTGAACTGGCAAAATTAAATAAAGTAATTGGTTTTTATTTTTGTTTTTTGTTTTTGCTTTTGTACATTTTTGTTTGCAGTTGTACATTTAGAGTTGACAAAAAATCAACCAATTGTAGTCGGGACTATAAGAAAAGATAAACTCACTGTTTATTGTTGTTGTTTCTGTTAATAGTTTTTGTTTAAGCTTTGATATTGTTACAAGTAAAACTAGTGCTTATAATTCTTATTTGCTTAACAGTTTTAAGTGTATAATATCTTAAGATTTTCTAAAATCTTTGGATGAAGTTTCCTGATGATCTGGCCTAAGCAACCAGTGAAATGCGCATAGCAATAGCTTGCCCCATCAACAAAAAATTGCAATTTATCAATAGTATGAATTGGGAATTTAAACGAAACCTTGTTAGTTGTTTTAATTTTTAATATTTATTAATAAAAATTGTACAAATCTTAAAAAAAAATTTTAATTTAAAAGATTTTGTTATTCGTGCTTAATTCCCAGTTTTTATTCTTGATAAAAACACTTGAAATTTATTGTTGATGGGATAATCTATTCCTATGCGCATTTCCCATCAACAATAAATTTCAAGTGTTTTTATCAAGAATAAAAACTGGGGATTAAGCACGAATAACAAAATCTTTTAAATTAAAATTTTGTATTCCCAAAAATTACTTTTGATAATAAAATGGCAAGTGCACGGCCTAAAAAAACTACTTGGCAACATGCTTTTGCAAGTTTTTTTTTGCATTTTGTTTTTTCTTAACCTACTATTAACTACAATTAATGTTGGAAGAATTCCAGTCAATTGTAGTGGGGAATGTAAGAAGAGATAAACTCACTGTTTATTATTGATGTTTTTGTTTAAACTTTGATATTGTTACAAGTAGAGCTGTTGCTTATGATTCTTATACGCTTAACAGTTTTATTTGGTTTAATATCTTTAGTTTTTCCAAAAAACAGTGAAATGCGCATAGGAATAGCTTGTCCCATCAACAATAAATTTCAATTTATCAATAGTATGAATTGGAAATTTAAACGAAACATTGTCAGTTGTTTTAATTTTTAATATTTATTAATAAAATTGTACAAATCTTAAAAAAAAAAATTAAAGAAATCTTAGAAAAGTAAACTCTAGTCCCAGGCTTTCGACTTTTTCCAAATTTTACAGGTCTGTGAAATCGAATAAATCAAAAATTTATAAATGAAGCTTATATTGTACCACCCTGTACAAAATAACTTGTAAATTTTTTTTTTTTGCTTAAAAGATAATACTAAAAAAAAAAAAATAATGTAGGTCTCCACAACAAGAAAGTATTGTTTTTTACTTCAAAAAAATATTTCATTTTACTTTCAAGGTAAATGTTTCGACGTTAAATAGCAGCATGAGACCATCTAATCTCTTAAAAAAAAACGTTACATCTTACAATAGTACTCATTACACATTGTTAGGAAATTTTTATTGAAATGTGTAAAGCCTCCAAATACAAATAATAATAATAATAACTTTATATAGAAAATTTTCATAATATTTTTAACAATGCAACTATTCGTAAAATTTGTTAATAGTTTTTTGTTTTTCAGTATGGCTTTTGTTGGTTTGATTTTCAATTTAACGCTTTTTTAAACATCAATTCAAATAAATTACAAATTTTTCATTTATATTGAAATTTTCAAAAAAATACTCACATAAAATTTAATTAAACATTCCATTGATTTACACACTTTCAATAAATAAAAAAAGCAATTATTGCATTGAGATGTGTGAGTGAGTGCTTTACACATTCAACTGTTAAATAAATGTTTTTTTTTTAAATAGTGTTATAATTAATTTCTATTAATTGTGATGAAATGCTTAAAATAAACAAACTATAAAGCAAATTTCTTGAAAACAATATGAAATAAACAATTAGACATGGTTAAAATATAAAATTGAAAATTAAATAAAATTTTTAAACACAAAGCTGGTGGAGTTTTAGTTACCTCATCTTGTATGCTTGAACACTAAAAATATGTTGGCTAATTTCCCAAAAGTTTTCGATAAGATCATTCATAAAGCCCAGAGACAAAGTAATTTAAAAGCTGGGCGTAGGTGGAAGTAGCAAGAAAAATAAAAAAAAAAAACACAAAACGTTTGCCAAATTGAATCTAGACATTACGATAATGAACTTCATTATTATAATCCATAACCTCATTAAATGACATTTTTGTTATATGCAATTTGCATAAACAGCTAGTGACAAAACTTTCAGGAAAAACTTATAAAATATTGCAAGAAAATATCTTAATAGCCTTGACCGAAACCTTTACACAAACCACAAAAATTTTACTTCTTTTTTTTTATTTTTTAGTTACATAATAAAATTTTTCCTCCATGTACTTTTGTTTTTTTTTTATTATTTTGACATCACATGTGAAGCTGGTTTTAGTTTTATTGATTTCATTGAAGAAAATAAAATTTTAAAAAAGAAAAAAGTCTGCTTAGCAGCTTTTTCTTTATTGGAATATTTTAGTAGAAAGAAAGAAAAAAAAACAACTGAATGAAAACTGGCATAATAAAATTTAGTACAGACATTCAACATGCAATTGCCGGTAAAAATAGACAGACAAATAACAAGAAAAAAATAAACTGGATAATTTCATAATATCCGGTTTAAGGGGAAAAATATAGATTTATTGATACCATAAACAGTTTTCTTTATTGATTTAACATTTTTCATTTTCTTGCCTCTTTTTGATCACAAATTACAGGGTGACAATTTTTTTTTTTGTTTGTTTTGAAATAAACCACATTTCGTTAAACTCAATTCAAAAACTAACAAAAAATTATGTATGTAAATTAAATTGATAAAAATTTCCGTAGATATAAAATTTACAAAAAAATATGTTTAAATTCGGAAACTGAAAAACGAATCCAATTGCTAAAACGTACATTTCGTTTATTTCATTATACTAAATAAATTCCTTATTAAAATATTTATAAATGAAAAACTGCTTTCGGAAACTACGAAATTAAATTGATAAAAATTAAAAGTAAATGTAAAAAAATTTTGTTGCAGGCAAACTCAAAAAACCAGCTTTAAAAAAAACATTAGGAAACTATAAAACTAAAAAAATACTTATTTAAAAGTAGTTTTATTAATGCGAATTTCATTTATTACATCCGCCAACAAATTTAAATGAATTAAAACTGTCAAATAAAAAAAATCGTTGTAACAGTTTCGCTGTGAATGAAAGTTCTTTTTGGGTGAGACAATTTCCAGTTGGCTTACAAAAATGTCGCTGGCTACAAAATCTTTGTAGTTTTTTGAAAAAAAATCTTGTAAAAAAGACAATTGGGATTTGTTTACATAAGTCCCCGAGTTATTATTCATTAATAAGATTTTGTTATGATGTGCTAAATTCCCAATTTTTATTCTTTATAAATAAATGGTTACTTAGGCCAGATTATCAGGAAACCCTTTTCCAAAGAGTTTGTTAAAGCTTAAGATTCCTAGAGGGAAGCGAACTGACACTAAAGTAGTCCCGTGATAGGTGCTTTGGTGGTAGAGACCGGCCCTAGATCTAGCATTTTATATGAATGTGACCTATCACTTTGGGGTTGTCATTGGAGGGCTTTAAATGACACATAACAGCTACCATTTGACCAGTCATACATGTTTTTGTAATGAACGTGTTATTTTCAATAAAATTCCAATAAACAAGTCCTAGAGCCTCACATCCCCGTTGAACAGTGAGTCTGTTATAAAAAGAGTCCTTATAAATAAATAGAAAATCCCTGTTTATATTTTTTATATGAAAATTTTCTAACTTAAGATATCAGTTAAGTGACTAGTTCTCCTTTCACCTTTTCTTTTGTAGTCATTCTATTTTCACAAATCTCAGGGGACAATTGACACAATTGACACAAATTTCCCACAGGGATATTATACAAATAAACTGTAAAGCGAATGATAAATACAAACCTTTTTATTATTAGTATTTTTGCTATATCTAGGAACTTTACAATTAAAAAAATTTTAAATGCATTCTTCCAGTAAGGAAAAATAAAGTCTAAGTTTTAAATTTATGTATTATTATAATAAAACTTCGAAGGCCCAAACTTTTTTAATTCAACTGATAATAATGTCGAGAGAGTAGAGAAATTTAAATACCTCGGGCAGCGCTGCCAGAAGCAAGATTTTACCTTATTTTTTAAGATTTTTTTAACCGAAAAAAGATTTTAAGATTTTTTCCCCAAAAAAAGATTTTTTATTTTGTTTCCTCCCATTTGAAAATTTTTAAACTTAATAATGCAAACTTGCTGTTTACTGGAAAAAAAAATACTAAGGGCCCAACCATAATGTGCTTAAGTTGGCTTAAGCAAATATACGAATACATGTTAATCATATAAGGCTAGCCATATTGAAATTTTATGAAACTATCATTTGCTTAAGCAAGGTGCGAAACTGATCGGACATTCCGTACGGAATCAAATGTTTGTTGATTTTATTTTTGTTTTTTTTTTTTTTTAATACATTTGAGAGACTTTTTGTTAATTTTTGATAGTAGGTTAAGAAACGCAAAGCATATTATGGTTGGGCCTTAAAAAGCAACCTCTGTTTGGCGTTCAAGGGTGATTAATCAGGTGTAAGTTTTGCGCTTTTTTTATTTTGCAAAAACAGAAAATATTGCAAGTCAGACTAAGGTTCGCAAAAATTAAATAAAAGCAAAAACATTTAATGGAAGAATGTTTAATCCGAAAAGGAAATTTTTAGTGCATCGAAATACCTTTGAAAAAGCAGCTTATCAGGGGTGTCATGGAAATCAAAAGCGTAGAACGAAAGAATTTGGCAGTTCTTTTTATTAAACTTTTAATCTAATATTTACAATTTTTGTTAAAAAATTCTGTTTAATAGAGCATTATTTGTATAATATTTGTCATAAAATTTTTTTTATTACAGAAATCTTAAAATTCTTTCGTTTTACGTTTTCGATTTCCATGACACCCCTGTATATCTAGATTTATATAAATAAACTTTTAAAAATATTTAGATTTAAGAGGTATTTTTAAGAAAAATCCCGCTAAATTGAAAATTTTGGGGTTTGGCGGGAAATCTTCAAAAAAGCTTGGCAACAGTGGAAATACATATTGATATGTTTTAAAGTTAATTTTAATAAAAAAAAACACACTTTTTTCCAAAAATAAGATTTTTTTTTCCAAAATAAGATTTCTTTTTGGTGAAATTAAGATTTTTTGCTGAAAATTTCTGGCAGCCCTGACCTCGGGGTTTTAATAAATAATAAGTTTGACTTCTCACAGGAAATAAGATGTCGGATAGAAATGGCAAGAGATGCTTTTTTTAAATATAAAAAAGTTTTGACCAACCATGATATAAACATTGGGACAAAAGTACGGCTCATTAAGGCTTGATTTTTCAGATGTGGATTAAGTTTAAACTTAGTTAAAACTCTAGTCTAAAACTCGGATTTTTACGGCGATTTTTTTTATAAATATAAGTGTTGATCGACCTTTTTTGATTGCTCTAAAAAGTTTATATAGTTTCCTATATGCAGGCTTTCAAGGTCATTAATTTAATATAAATAAATTATTATTACTAAAGTATTGCAATGGTGTAGTTTGAATTTGTATTGTCTTTGTCTTCTTTTGTGTTTATTGCACTTGTCGATTTTAGTTGTATTCTCAAGCTCTTTAACGTGTATTTTTTATTTTCCCTTTTCTCTTTATCTAAAAATTTTTTTTATTTTTTTATTAGAGACCAATATTTTAAGCAAAATTAAGCTGTTCCGTCAAAATTATGTATACAAACGTGCTAATAGTGGCACAAATTTCTTTTCAGATTAATTAAACCTGGTTTAACTGAGATCTCAAAAACCCAGCCTAAATGTTATATATGGTCAGATTTATTTTATGCGGTAGAAGTATGGACTATTCAAGTTGCTGATATGAAACGATTGGAAGCCTTTGAAATGTGGATCTACCGACGGGTATCAAAAATACCTTGGACTGCGTACGTTTCGAACATCGAAGTACTGCAAGAACGAACCAAGAAAGAGAACTTGTAACTATCATCAAAAAACGGAAAACTGCGTATTTAGGATATATTATGGAAAATAACAACTATAAACTATTACAAACGATTTTGCGATCAGAAATTGTAGGAAGCCATACCAGGGGTTGAACGGAGATGTCCTGGTTGAAAAAATAAAGAAATACAGACATTTTTGAAAGAATTGTTAAAAATTTAAAAATGTATAAAGTGTAACGTTATTTACATGTGATAATCTTGGAAATGAAATTAATATAATTGTATTATCGCTAACGAATAGGCAAATAAAGAAGAAGATAATAAAAAACAGTTGTAAAATTATGAAAGCGTCTTACTTCCAAAAATAAATATTTCATGTAACCGATAAATTAAATTTTCTCATCGTTTGAATTCTGCACAAACCCGAATTACCCTCCTTAAGGGACCAGTTTTATAAATTTGTATGAACAGATTTTAAGGCCCCTATTATGAGTTACATTCGTCAAACGATTTTCGCTGGCTATCGAACATCGACTATCGAATGTACATTTTGTATTATGAGTTGACAGCACTGTCGAATATTTCGTTGTGCATCGAATTTTTCAACGAACACAAATTCGCTTTCGACGGTGCAAATAAATGTAAAAAACTTGTTGAAAATTTAACTATTTGTAAATTTTTTTGTGTTCGTATACCAAATACCATATTCCTTATCAGTTTTGTTCATTTTATGCAAGTCCAACGTCGTAAACAGCAATTGGAAACGCTCATATTCCTTATGGAACAAACTTCTTTTTTGACAAAATGATTTGCATCAAAGTTGAGCATGTAAAAAAGTGGGATAAAACCCCACTGAAGCTAAATTTTTTGAAAACAACCATAATTCTGCCGTTGTCACGTTTAACTTTAATTTTATTTTTTAAATTTGTAAACAAACATTTTTTATTTTAAGGGACAGCTGATCGAAAATGTACTACTGTGAATAAACAAAATCACAATAGTAAATTTATCGAATGCGCGCCATAATACCAAATGAAAGTTCGTTCGATCAGCTAATTCGACTGCTTTCGAAAATCGAATTTAGTTCATAATAGGCACCTAAGACTCAAATTCAACTATGTGTTTGGTTAGAACTTTATCTTTAATATTGTTTTGTTACGTTTCTACCTTTCAAAAACAAGCGTTGGCTTTTCTGTCACTAATTAACCTGGCGTTATTTCATTTTAAAAAAGTAAACAAACACATGTTCACTTCAACAACGTTTATTATCAAAACAAACACAGTTCGCCATTTTATATAAATCTGTCTTGTTACAAACTTAACATGAAAAGTCAAAACAAAAAAAAAAAAAAAAAAAAAAAAAAAAAAAAACGGACAGCACCAAAGCACCATCTTATTCTGTATTTATACCATCCCCGAAGGAAACCTTAGCACTCAGGTCTCCAAGCCCTGCTGATAATTTTTTTTAACCTTTATAATTGTTGGATGACAAAATTTTGCTTATTATCTTTGTTTCTGTTTTTGACACTTTACAATGATTTTACAAAAACAAATTGCCTGTGGTTCTTGTACTTTTGTAATGTATTCGCCTTGATATTTGCCTTTAATACGAAAAAACATTTTGTTATTAATTCGTATTTGTATACGATAATCATGGAAAATATATGTATATTCCGTGACCAGTGAGCACAATATTATAATGAAAAGGAACGAATTTTGAAAGGTGAAAACATGACATATCACTTAACTGGTGATAATGTGTTTAAAGTGTAGTTACTCTAGAGGAAAGGTAATTGACACTGTGATGTGATTGGATTTTGTGCACGTAGTGGCTGATTTTATCTGGTTCTATTACTTTATATGAAGAAGATCTATCTTATTAACATGTTTCATTCGGGACAATGTCTGCTACTGGCATTGTTTTAACCGAAATTGAATGTGTCCATTTAGTTTATTGTAGTGACCTGTTACGAAGGGTCAAAAATAGGGACATTAACCCCCTCCTAGGACATCGCCATGTAAAAGTGAACAAGTCCCCTTCATATAAAGTGTTAGAACTAGAACCGGTCCCTACCACTTTAGAACTTTCACGTGACAAGTTTGGTGTTAGTTTTCTTTCCCCTTGGGGTATGCCATTATTAACCGATAAATTTCTTTGATTTTTGACGCTTGTCTTAATTTTTTCCTTATTTTCTTTTGTTTGACGTTATATGAGTTTTAAAATTGAGAACAGAATTTCTAATGACTATACCTTGTTCTTATTCTACCATGTGCGATTATTAAATGTACTAAAAACATAAATTGTTAATTCGACATCTACTTAAAAGAGTACGAAAATCGCCGACTAGATTTACTAAAATGTACTAGTGATCCACTGGGGTGTAAAAAAAGTTACTAGTACTGTTGACTGCGTCAATAATGAATCAGTACAGAGTCACTAGTGACGTTTCGGGAAATTTTCACTTTTGCGGCTACCTAAGCGCTACCTAAACAGGGTTAAGAATCACTCCTAGGAAGTTCATATGCTCCAGAAAGTTGTTAATTGAGATCTTAGGTACATTTTTGTGGTTGATTGTTTCCTTGAATTTTTAACGGTTTTCTACCTATGGACCTGAACAGGGGAAAAAGGTAAACAAAATCGAATTTTTTAAAGTTTTTTTGCGATTTTGAAGATGAAGTTTTTTTGAATTTATATGTGGACAATTTTTGTTCTTTATGGCAAGAGCTACAGCTTTGTCTCAGAGGGTTAATCAAAATTCCGAACGGTTTGCAAGATAAGAGCCTAAGAAAATTATCACTTTTTTGCAAAAATGACACCGAGGCCCCAAATCTTTGGGGGCCCAAAAAAATGGTGCACCGTGTTGCACTGTGTAATGAATCAGTACAGATTCACTAGTGACATTTCCTACAGGCATAGTCAGCCAAAGCTTAAATGAAGTTGTGTTGGTGAGCTATACTACTATAACTTTGTATATAAAATTGTGTTTGTTTGTACTCTTATGGCAGTTTTTAATTCATAAAATGTGACGAATTGAACTTATTTCGATAATTTTTATGTTCAGAATGTCAAATTTTATCCAAATTTTGCCATAGCTCTGACATTGACTATCTCTTGTGTATTGAATTCGCTTTAAAGTGTTATCAAATGCATTTCAAAATTATTCATATGACAATAAAAGCATCATAATATCTTTTAATGACCTTCTACCATTCTTCCCTTAAATATTTGTAACATAAAAGTCTTTGCATCTTTTAATGCGTTATTAATCATGAAATATTTTTCGTTTATCATTATGAATTTGAAATGTTTGCTGGATAAGTATTGTTGTATCATTGACGACTGAATGAAAGACCATAAATTCGAGGTCTACACCATGTATTCTACGCTTTTTCGATGCATACACAGCTGTCAGTATAGTAGAATCTGTGTTGTTTTACGTAGCAAGTGGCATACACAAAAGCGTTGGAAGTCTTGAGGTGGTTTACTTTCTACTTTTGTAAGTGCAATAGGAAGCGATCGAACAATTCAGCTGATTTTGAAAGAAACCATTTATGTATTATTCTGTTTAATGTTATGTTCTGCTTTAAATGTGTTATTTCTCCATAGTCGGTGCTAGTGCACTAAATATTGATTTAAATCAGCAGTGCACTTTCACTAAATAAAGCTGCAAAAAATTAGTTTGCACTCTTTTTTACCAGCTTTAGTAATTTTTTAGCTCCCACTAAACAATTTAGTGATATTGCAAATTTCACTATCACTAAACGCAGATTGAATGCAAAAATCTGCACTCAATTCAAATAGTGCAACATTTTAATTTGCACGAAAAAAGCTGCATACAAATATTAAAAAAAAAAAAATTGGAATAACTTGGGTCTTAAATATAAGTTTAATTGCTTGGTGGCGTAACTTAACAAAACGATAGCTTTTTTGTGGAAGTGCGTATATACTAATATATTGTACAATTTAAACTTATCTTATATTAAACATATACCCATTAGTGCATAAGGTCCCTAGGGAATCTCTGCGGCAAATAGCTTTTCATCGTCAATCGTCTGTCCGCATGTTTTAGGTATGCCAACATATCGTTTTGATTTTTCCACCGTTTCCATCTGGCACGATCGAAGTGAATGTGAGCACCAGTGATGGGCACGAATCCCCTATTCCCGGCGAGCTACAGCCTGACCAAGGAAGTGCCAAAGTCCATCAGGAAGCAACACTGAAGAAAAAATTTATTTATTTTCCGAGTGTAAACAAAACGTTTTTTTCGAATCTTTGGATTCTCCAAAACATTTCGCGTACTTTCACATTACATGAAATGGGACGCTCTTTTTTACTACTTTACAGCAACAGGAAGAATTAAAAATTAACTTTCATTAAGCATCTCATTCTCTTGTGTGTCTTCGCCATAACAAAAAGTGTTTTTATTAAACTTTATTCTACTGAGTGCGTAATATTATGCAAGAAAGGTGTAACGGGAATAACAAAATTCGCACCACACGTGAAGGGAATAAAATAATGAAAAAAAATTATCAGATTGTTGCTTTATTTATATTTTTTTAATGTGTGTTTATTAAAATGTGATTAAGTAACTGAACTGTTAAAGTTTTAAAATATAAATGATTTTTGAAATATTAGCAATTGGCGTTTTTATGCATGTCCCTTTTAAGGGATATTATGCTCTGTGGTAATATTCATTGCTATTATTGTATAGACTTACAGTTGCTGAAATATTGGAGCAGTTAGAATATATAGACGACAACTTGCAAAATACCAACATATTTGCAATACCTCCTGTGAATCATATTATTTACATAAGTTTTTTCAATTGAAAATTTTAATTTTGCTTACATAAATTGATAATTGATTGATAATTATTTCACATCCGTGAAGCTTCTTTGGCATTTGTCAGCTTCTGGAATATACTCATCTGGTACAATAAGAGATAGTCGAACCGAAAAATACCCACTCCGTCCCGTTTCGGAAATGAAAAAAATCAAAGAGGAGATACGGACTATCGTTTTTCTGATAATGGCAATATACTCGTCGTACGATGGAAAGACAATAACGTAGTCACCTTAGGAACAAGTTTTGACAACAATGAAATTGGAACGTGTAAGCGTTATGCAAGAGGACAAGAGGACAAGGCGATATGCAGGTACCCCTACCAAAAGTATTTCAACATTAAAATCAAGGCATGGGTAATATAAACAAAATGCACCAGTTAATTGCTGTTTATCGGTCACGTATAAGACAACGTCAGTGGTGGTGGCCAATTTTCGCATATCTGTTGGATGCTTCCGTTGTTAATGGTTGACTACTAATAAGAAAGCTGCATCCAAATTATACAGATTGCTTAAACTTGTTGCAGTTCCGTAGATATATAGCCATTTCTCACCTAGAAACGTACGGTGTGCCCTCTGTAAGAGGCTAGAAAGCACATAATAGACTACTCCAAAGCGGATAAAAGATGTGCAAACTGCGGTAAGAAGTCTAATTTTATATGCATAAAATGCAACAAGGGCCTTCACCCAAAATAATGTTTCAAATAATTTCACATTTCAAGTGACGATATTGCATTTATTTTAATTTATTCTAAAAATTATTTTAATAGTTGTTTTAAATTACGTGTTCAAAGAGAATTTTGTAAAAAAGTACTTGGGGAATTTCATGCACTAATGGGTTAAATTAAACAACAAATAATTCTAAACTAAATTTAATTTTATAACAATATAAAAATATATTTTTAAACCCAAAAAATACATTACGATAATTGCCATTAAAAGAGGAAAATTTAAATTAATTTTTCCCACACCACAATAGCGGGAAGGGTACTATGCGTTTGTGCTGATCTGTGTAACACACAAAAAAAAATTGGTTAAAGAGCCACCATTTAGTAAACCGATCGACTCAGAATCACTTTCTTAGACTATGTACATCTATGTACTATGTCCATCCGGCTGGCATGCTGCCTGATTGTTTGTCCATGTTCACAATTTGAAATATAATTTTTTGAAATTTGGTACATTCGTTTCAATTATCAAAAGGTTTTTTAAGGTGCTGAGAATCGGTCCATAATTTCACATGACCCCAATAGAAACTTCTTTCCGGAATAATAATTGTGCCCATAAACTTTCCTATAATTTTGGAATTTATATAAACGACGATAAATTTTATAATAGCCACAATATCATGGTAAAATTATGCACCACACAACTCGTCAAGAATTGGAACCCCCAATTAAACTTGACCCAGGGGCAATACTTTGCGTTGCGTTGAGATGTTGCAGCAAGTTGCTGAGTTTCCCCCGCGATATCTCCGAGAGTCCTTGTAGAAGGTAATTCCCAAATCATCCATGTCGTGTTGAATTAAACGCTGGGCAATCACATAGAAGATGAAACACTGTCTCCCCCGTTCCAGGTTCGCTGCAGCTGCGGCAGCATTTATTAAAAGGGAGGCCGAGTCGCAAGCGTGCTTACCGATCGTCCAGTGACGAGTAAGTACGCATATCAGTCTTGACACGTCTGTCCGACTGAGGTTGAGAAGTCGCTTAGAGCGACCTATGTCATATGTGGGCCACGTTACTTTGGTAGCCCTGCAGCCATCTAGTTTCTTTCAGAGTAGGTCCCATATAAACCTCCTTCCCAAAATCGCTTAAGGCGAAGCAAGATTATATCACATAATCTTGCTTTGCCGGGTTAATGAGTGCGCATGGGTCCCAAATATTCTACACACTTGACGAGTCGTCTACATATACATCATATAATTTATAAAAAAATTAGATGTTTTTAACTAGACTTTAGTTATTTTATTCTTAGTTCATTTGCAAAAATTATTGTTGCTTGGAATTTATATTTCATTCCAATTAAGTTGTTATACTTTCATTAATCAAATATATTGTGTGACGCCAATTGTTTTAGTTTTAATTTAAATACAATATTTAAAATATTCATAACAAGATATTTGTTTGCCATTGTTTGCTAATACCAAGGAAGTAGTTGTGATATTTTTTGTTTTTTAGAAAAAATAATATATAAATAAGCAGCTAAAGTAGAAACAACCACATACAAATAAAATTAAGACTAAAATAATATTATGTGGCATGATATCTCATTCACATTCACCATATGTTAACGTTAATTAATCAGGCAAATAAACAAGTATTTTACTTAAATAATCACATACAGACGGACAGACAGTCAAACACACTCACTGGCTGCCACAAAGCTCTAAAAGAGAAAAAAACCAACCAGCAGCCATAACAAAAGCCGCATTGCAAAAATTTAAAAATTAAAAAAAAATAAACTGTAAGTAAGAAGAAAAAACCACATCTTAAACTGCCACGGCGGCTAGGAAGTGAATTGGCTGATAGAAAATATTAAACAACAGCAGCTCAAAAAAAAAGCGAAAAAAGAAATATATGTCAAAAATACAAAATCTATTTGCAATGTGTGGAAATCGATTTAGGCGACAGACGACAAAAACTCTTTTACAGAGATATTAAATAATTATAAATTAATTATGTTGTTTAGATTATTATTATTAACCACAATTACACACAGATACAAACTTAGATACAATCATTTTGTTATAAACTACGCACACACACATACATACATACCTAAAACATTAATCTTATAAATAAATTGTAGATCACTATACAAAGTATTGCACTTAACCAGGACTATAACGAAACCTGTATGCCTTGTTTGTATCCAAAATTGGAACAATCAATAAATGTTCAAAGGCATGTTTCTTAAAGAAACATTTACATTTTATTTCCAAAAAAGTTCAATGTTCGAATGAAATTTTGAATTTGAAATCATGTTGAACACTTCACTTTGATTGTTGTGTAGAAATTCAAATCTCTTAAAACTGAAATGCAAGTGTGATTGAATGAATTTACGCAATCTTTATAATTTTAATTGGTAACACCAAAATCGTCTACAAAGTTTGTGTAGTTTTCATTGCGTTAAAATCGCGATCAAGAAAACATTTGCACATTTATAGGGGAAGGAGTCTAGAAAATTGTTAAATTTTTCTTTTTGTTAATGGCTGTAAGTTCGCCTTGTTTCAGATTAGATATCAGTCAAATTTTAAAATTTCCTAGAAAAAAGAGTTTGAGTAAAAACCAAAGTTAAAATCTAACAAAATGTTCAAACAGTTTGATAAAACTTGATAGCATTAAAGTACACATACACTTTTTACTAACTCCTTTTCTATTTCTTTTCTATATTATATGTATGTACTATCTCCCGGTGGTCGAAATACGACCACTTGAAAATTACATTTGAAAAAAAGCTTTATATGTACGTATGTGTATGCGATTCTTTCTTTACTTTAATACTGCAGAGATAACAAAACAAAAAACGAAATAGAAAGTAAAATCTACTTAAGGCCCTTTTACACTATAATACTGAGTCGTGTCTTTAACTTGGATTCAAAATGTATAGTAGTGTGAAAACAATTTATTATGAAGTGTAAAATAAATGCGTAAACAGATTTTACAGTCGTATGTATCTAACAATTTTTTGAAATTTTTCTAAACGGTAAGATTTTTCAAAGTTATTTTTTGGGAATACAAATTTTATTATTAATAAGATTTTTGTATGACGTGCTAAATTCCCAAATTTAAATACACTGAAAGTTATTGGTGAGGCAGAGCTAGCTTCTATGCGCATTTCACTGGTTGCTTAGGTCAGATCGTCCGGAAACCTTTTCCAAAGATTTTAGAAAAGCTAAAAATATTTTACAAATAAAACCTTAAAGCGAATAAGAAATATAAACACTCAAAATCTTACTTGTAACTATATCAAAGCTTAAACAAAACATCAACATATACTTTCTTATATTCCCCTTTTTTCATTTTATTAGAGTTGTACTTATCAGGGAGTGCTAAAGCTTATTTATTTCTTCTTGTTTATTGCCGGTCCATTTCACTAAATTCCGTTATAATTACAATACGTTTATTGAAAATTATAGTTAATTATGACTGAAATTGGCCGTAAGGTTACAAATACAGTTACATAATATATTCTAGCTTAATTAAAAGAGCCACAGCAACAATATAGACCTTCAGCCCGTTGTAGTGCAACAGACATAGACTCTTGCGGGAATTGAACCCGCAACCCTCGCATTACCTACCATCTAGGCACCCAGCCTATTTAAGTTACTCTCATTAGTACAAATTATATTGTTAAGGTTTTCAATAAGAATACCTTCCCCTTGGCCAGGTTTTCATTTCGTTTCTTTATTTTTAGCTCTTTTATAGCAACTTAAACTGGTCTTAATTTAACAGTTAAAAGTTTTATAGACTTAATGTCAAGTTTTATGGAATTTAAACGCACAAAAACACATTCCAAATACAAACGCATGACAAACTAAATCCCGTGACCACATTTTGACAACATTTTCTTTCAACAAGAAAAACAATAATAAAATTTGAAAAAGTTTGTATTTTTTATTACGTCCTGTAAAACAATTAATACCGGTTTTTGTAGGGTTTCTACTCTAAAAAAAAAATTTCGGAAATTTTTGACAATTTTTTTTCCAAAGTTTTCGACCTCAATTTTAGTTTTATAGTAATGACGGATCGTATTGCAGTTTGAGGAGTTAAACTTTATTTTCATTTGCCACGACATGGTCTGGTTTGCAATATTATTTGTCTTTTCAGGTCTTAAACAATCAATCGGTAATAAGAGCGACGGAGAGAAAAAGTTAGATATGGAAACAATCTTAAGACTATTTGAACGACCTTGGGACGAGGATACAATTTTTGACTTTGAAACTTAATAAAATATTTTGCATAATGAAACAAAATTATCATGTATTATTTTTTAAGCAAAATCTGGAAGATTTCAGGTTGAAAGTTTCGAATGAAATTATGATTGGTTGTTTGAAAATTTTTTTTAATGTTGAAACAAGCGGCAAGGTTAGCGACTTCTTCGACTTGACTCTAATGTCTGTAAAATATACCAAATATTTAAAACGATAAATTACACTTGTTTGGTTAAAATTAATAATGATTGATCATAATTAATTGTCTTTTTCGGCGGCATGAAATAACCCCCCATAAGTTTGCACAGAGAACAACAATCACGATTTCTTGGGGGTTATTTTATTTCGTTTAAGGTGTTATTTAATTTTTTTAATTGGTGGATCATTTCATTATTAAATTAAGAACGAAAACATTTTTAGGCTCATTTGTATTCTCCTTTATGATATAACAAAACTTTCTCTGCGTTGCCGGCTTGCGGTCGGGCACAAGGCAGATTTCAGGAGCTTTAGTTAGGCAAGTTGGTATTTGTTAAACTACATAGGAGAAAATACTTTCGAAGGCCGGCTTTGCAGAAAAGCTTTTATCAGCGAAGGCGGTGTTTGTTATACTATAGAGGAGAAAATCCATGCGCCCAAAAAAGTTTTCGTTATAAATTTATAAAAAAAATAACCCTCCAAAAAATATATTGGGGCTTTATTTCACAATGATTCGCTAGGTTGCCCAGCCGCAGGCCTGCTATGCAGACAAGCTTTAGTTAGCGAAGCCGGCGTTTTGTATATTTTTGCTTGGGGCGTTATTTTATTTTTTTGGGGGTTATATAATTTTTATTTTTTTGGAGGGTAATTTCATGCCGCCTTCTTTTTCACTTCATTCTTCACAAAAAATTTCCGAGGAATTAATAAAAAATTTTCTGCGCTCCTGGAAATAAAAAAAGTCCGGCAAATCCAAAACTCTAGTAGTACATACTCGTACATACGATACATATATATTTATATATATATATATATGGACAATAAATATTTATTTTGTTTTGTTTTTATTAATTGTCGAAATAAATCTGAATGACAGTTAAAAATGCAATCAATTTTAAATAATTCAATTTTTGATGACTGAAAAATGTTACAGAACAAATTTATATTTCAAAACTTTTTCAATTTGATCATTGCCAAACATAAATCAACATTTGCAAGTATTCAGTTTTACATTTGTTAACGTGTTTCGTTTTAAGTTATTCGCAACGTTGACTTCATTTAATAAGCATATAAGGATACAATTATTATTGTTAAATAGTTAAAACTGAAGTTGTTGTTGTAGCCGCTGCTGTCATCTACTAAATAGTGTGAGAGTGGCTCCAGTGGTTGAAGTAGTTTCCCACACATTCACTTGAATTCGGTTGCAATTGTTTGTGTCGTTAGATTTTGAATGTTGCATATCATGATGCACTGAGGCACTTAAAGACCCTTTTATGTGTTTTTAGAAGACAAACAAGCGCTGGAGCGAGCACTTGTTTAAAGTAAAATAAAATATATGTTGTGTGTGTAATGTGAACATAAACAATAGTATGGCATGTATGCCAGCACTACATACATGTCATCGGGTAAAAACATATTGCATTTTTCTTGTTTAAGTTTATTTCGCAAAAAGACTAACAATGGCCAGATGATTAAAACAAAAGCATAAATGTACTGAGAGAAAAAATATGGTCAACATTTAAAACAAATTAAACAAAAAGCACTTTTTATACTGTTGAATAAAATTTTGAAACATTCATTTCAAATCAAAACGAATTGCGTGTTTTCTTTTTTATTGTATCTATATATCGTCACCTTAAAGGCAAACGGACGTAACTACATTTTTATTTTTTTAAAGGAGAAGCAAACAACTTTACAAATTCAATAATAACAGGGTGTTCTTGATGTTTGAATTACTTTTATCTCACTCAGTATCTAATTTTTGTGTTGTGAAGCCCGTTTGCATTTAAGGTCACGAGATATAAAAACGTTTGTTCCGGGTACGAGTTACTAAAGCTCAAAAACCGCTGGACCGGCTGACACCAAACTTGGAAAATAAATTAATTTAGTCTGGAACCAGGTTTCTTTTAAGTTTAATCCTGGAAGGTGGCGATGTTGTCGTGAAAATTCCCAAAATATATTTGTTAAACAAATATAAGACAATTTTAAAGTCGTTTGGACTGCCGGGCAACGCGGGACGGGTTCGCTAGTTAAGTTATAAATTTTTATTTTCCTCTTGACTCAAACATTTTTCCCGTGTATGACAACGAATACAATAATAATGTCTTTTTAAAATTTGCGGTGACTTTTATGTTTTGGTTTTTGTACCATTTATTGCCAAAGACAACCACCAACGAACAGATGTGAAGTTTCAGATGAAAAAACAAATAAAAAAATAGGTAACTGGGTAATTGTGTGGGCCACAATAGTCAAAGAAAGATAAAAAAGTGCAATATATGAATATGATGAAGCAAAAACTGTAAATGCTAATGCTTTTTTTTAATTTTGTCTAAGAAGAAACAACAGCAAAAAAAATGAAACATATAACTCTTAAGATTTGCTTAAAACAAGCTACAGTTAAATTCAATAAAAAAAAAATAAATAAAAAAAACATTTGCACCTGCTACTGTCTAACATAATTTGGATGGACGACTTGAGAGACAGACAACAAACCATATTATTAAGGATTTAAACTTTTTGACTTTTTCGACAGACAACATCAAAACAAACTGCTACTTATTTTAGCCAGTAGTTGAATAACGGGCCATCAAAATCGAACAAAATAAAATTTTTCTTTCAAGTGTTTGAACGATTGCGTTATGATTTTTCACCTGTTGGCCATAAAAAAACAATTGCAAATGTAATTAAGCATTTATATTTTATGTATGTTATACATTTCTAATGAAAACTACTCGCGAGTAACGAATGATTGGTTAACAAAGTTAAACCAGGGGCCTAATTCTGGCAGTCGTGATCGAGTTATTTCTCGATTCGAAAGCAATTTTATCTCAGTCGATACTGAACGAATCAAAATTATTTTTTCAGTATTGTGAAACTCAAATTAATGCTTTACAACACAGAAAAAAATAATTCCAATTCGTTCAGTATTGACTGAAATAATTAGATATTAAATTGCTTTCGAATCGAGAAATTACTCGATCACGACTGCCAGAATCAGGCCCCAGGCTTACAGATTTTTTATACCCTCCACCACAATTAGTTGTGAAGAGAGTATACAAAGTTTGTCATTCCGTGTGAAACTTTTTTATTATTCATCTCAGACCCCATAAGGTATAAATATTCTGGCTCCTTGAGTAATTCTAAGTCGATTTAGCCATGTCCGTCCGTCCACCTGTCCTTGTGTTTTAAACACGCTCACTTTCTAAAAACTCAATGGAAATAAGCAAACTTAGTGTCAAATTGCTTCTAGTTATCCTAAGCAGTTTGGGATTGAAATGCAGCAAAATCGGTTCAGTAGGATCGGAGCTATGAATCAAAATGTGGAACCACCACCTAAAAAAATTGATAATTTGTTACAAAAACTAACATAAATGGTGGAGCAATGTACGGAATGATAAAAGATTTTTCCAAAGTTCGTTTTGTTCGACTGGAAATCACATTGTAAAATTTCGTGAAGATCGGTCCATAATTTACCCTAGGCCCCATGTAAACCCTGCTCCAGGAAAACAGTTTAGTACGCCTTAAACCGTAATTAATAATGCTATCATAACAAAATTTGGCACGTCTCAGTTTTATAGGACTAGAAATTTCACTGTGAAATTTCGTGAAGATCGGTT
Organism: Pollenia griseotomentosa; assembly: GCA_963931875.1. Taxonomy (NCBI): domain Eukaryota; kingdom Metazoa; phylum Arthropoda; class Insecta; order Diptera; family Polleniidae; genus Pollenia; species Pollenia griseotomentosa. Next base: position 189,757,073 of record OZ007562.1, on the reverse strand, counting down.
CATAATTTACCCTAGGCCATATATAAACCCTTCTCGCGGAAAACAGTTTAGTACGCCTAAAACCGTAATAAATAATACTATCATAAAAGAATTTGGTACGTCACAGTTTTATAGGACTAGAAAAAACACTAATAACTTTAATGATGACCGGTTCATAATTTACTATAGGCCCCATATAAAGCCTACTCTGGTAAATTAATTAAATACGCTTAAAGCCGTAGCTGATATATTTATTGTGGTAAAATTTCTTCCAACTTAGTTTCATATGGCCAGAAAATATGCTATGAATTTTGTGATATAAGTGCTTAAACGGGGTCGTACGCCTACCTCCTCAGCAGTGGCTTCGGCATTGAAAGTCTTAAAAGATGGTACAACTGACAGATTAAATTCCCAAAATCGTTTTTAAATTCTGGAGGATAAATCCCCTGAAGCACCAAACGTGAGAAAGGCGTCCAAGCCTCCCCCGATATATCTTAGGGAGCAAAAGTCAAATGATCTGATAAAGAGCTTGATCTCGGTGATAAGAGAAAACTTGTTTTACGTAGCTGCAATAAAGCGTGGTATAAACGTGACAAAAATACACGTTTATCATGAGAATGATTTTCGTAAAATTATTAGCAAATTTGAAGAACTTAAAGAAAGCTTTTATACATTCCAACTGAAGAGCAGTAAAGGTCTTCAGGTAGTGATTAAGGGAATTGACTCATGTGTGGACCCTGCAGAAATAAAAACATGCCTAGACGGGAAATGCTTCAAAATAAGACATGTAGTTTATATTAAAAATAGGGAAAAATTCCCAAACCACTATTTCGAGTGGAGTTAGAGCCCCGGTGACGTTAAGCTAAAAAAAAAAACGAAACACATCCTATTTACAGCTTGAAATATACTCTATACAGGAAAATCACGATAGAGGAGCCGCACAAAGGAAATGGACCCGTTCAGTGTTTAAACTGCCAAGAATTTGGTCATACTAAGGCATACTGCTACTTACCCACCATTTCGCACCAAACTTACATTGTTGGACATTAAACCACCAACACGCTTACGTAGAGTGCAAAGTGAAGAAAATATCGCAGCTGTATCGGCCAGTGTTAATGATGACCATCAATTATCGATTCGTGTGAATGGTGAGCGCTACCGTGAGATGATATCCAACTTTTTTTTGCCTAAAATGCAAGAGCTTGACTTGCATGACATGTGGTTTCAACAAGACGGTGCCACATGCCACACAGCACGCTTAACAATGGACTTTTTGAGAGGCGAGTTCGGTGAACATTTTATTTCACGTTCGGGACCGGTCAATTGGCCGCCTAGATCGTGCGATTTAACGCCTTTAGACTATTTTTTGTGGGGCTATGTTAAAGCTCCTGTCTATACATACATGTCCGCTTCAATTGACGCATTGGACGACAACATTGAAGCATTTACTCATGAGATACCGGCCAAAATGTTGGAAAGAGTATGCCAAAATCGGACTAAGCGGATGGACCATTTGAGGCGCAGTCACGGTCAACATTTGCATGAAATAATCTTAAAACATTAAATTATATGGATCGTACTATCGATTCAAATAAAGATTTCATGCATTTTTTTTGTAACTTTCCTATAGCTCTTAAAAAATCACCCATTACTTCGGACATGCCAACGAACAACTATAACCAAACTTCAACATTTGCAGACGATACAGCTTTTCTTAGTGTACACGAAAAACGTTATGAAGCATCTCGTTACTTACAGCATTATATATTTCAACTAGAAATATGGTTAAAACAATGGAGGATAAAGCTCAATGAGCAAAAATACGTACATATAACATTCACCTTGCACCGGGAATCTTGCCCCCTATTAAAATCAATAATCAAATAATTCCTCAACATTCGCATGTAAAATATCTCGGTTTACATCTGGATCGGCGATTAACGTGGAAATGCCACATAGAGGCAAAATAAACTCAAATGAAACTAAAAGCCATTTAAATTCATTGGCTTTTTGGAAGAAATTCTGTCCTTAGTCTAGATTGCAAGCTTCTACTTTACAACTCTATTTTAAAGCCTATCTGGTTTAAAAACTCAAACATTCATAAGGATCTCAATATGCCATTATTCAAAACTATGATTTCAAAATATGTAAAAAGGCTTGAACAACAGCCAAATCCACTAGCTCGAATTATTTTAAATCATGGCGGCCACACTCGCTTAAGAAGTAGAGGAGACACTGCAGCACTTATCCATTTAGGTGAGCGATAATCACCTATTTACGTATGTGAACAGAACCCGCGTTGAAGAAAATTTTTGTCTGACACTGGCAGGACATCATAAAATTATTAGGATAAGATTTGATTAATTATTGTTAGTTCATATTTATTATATGAAGATTCAATAAATAAAGAATGAAAAAAAAAAAATTTGGGATATACGGTCCATAATTTACCTTAGATCCCATATTTAGCAACCTTCTGAAATTCTCTTTAAACGCTAAAACTTATTTCAACACTGTATTGAAATTTATGTTTTTTAGTACCAGAAATCACTCTGCGGAATTTTGGGATGATTGGTTCATAACTTACCATGGCTCCAATATAAATTCCCCTCCTGAAAATCATTTAAGTTCGGCTTAAACTGTTACGAATCATGATATTTTAGTGAAGCCAGTTAAAATTGCTAAAAAAAAGCAAAAACTTTCTGATTGTCGGTCAATAATTTCATTATGTCTAAACCGCAACCAATTTTAATGCTGATGTCTGTTTTTATAAAGATAAATTAATAATAAATAGATATCATCTAGATATCACGGTTGAATTAATTGAACTGTTGGTGGAGGGTAGCAAAGATTCAGCTCAGCCGAATATAGCACTCTAACTTGTTTTGTTTTTTATAAAATTGTGGTTTATGTTCCAAAGTTTTTTTTTATCTTTCATTCTTAAATTAAAATTCCGCGTAAATAAATTAATTTTTAAATGCCTACAACACATTTTTTTATAAGATTAAAATTGATAGTTTTCATCATAGAGAAAAGACTAGAGTAGAAAGTCTATAAAAAACAAACAAAAAAAATTTCTCTCAAAATTCGATGTGTCTAAAGCTACAATATTACTCACACAGTCATAGAGTTAGATTTTTTTGAGTTTGCTCCAAACTCAAACTTTTCAAATTCAGAAGATAACGGATACAAGAAATTTAAAAAAATGCCACGAAAATGTTTCTTATAAACGCTTTATTGTATTAAGCAATAATTTTTTATAAGAAATTAATTTTTTGTAAAAGTTATACTATACTATAAGAAAACAAAAAGTTGTGGCTTAAAACGTGCATTCAAATGAACACACTAAGTTGAATATTTTGTGCAAGCAGGTATGCACGTGTAAAAAATTTTCTTATAGCAAATATTTTTATTTTTGGTGCATGGAAAATGTTTTTGTTCCAGTTATTTTCTTATAAAAAGTTTTCCTTTACAGAATTTTTTTTATATTAACACACATGGAAAAAGACACGGTGCTTTTGAAATACTTTCCTAAAAGCGCTTATTTCATATGTGATTTATTTCTTTATCCTTATCTTATGTAATTATTTTGTCTTTTTATGCTTTTATTCAATTAAATTTAAAACTAATTACTAACATTTAAGTTTATTGTTTACTTTATATATATAAATTATATATATAATATGTATTTTGTTTGACCTTTAATATTTCAAATATTACTAAATTTTCGAGCTTAAGGTCTTTTTGTTATAAAAAACTTTTAAGGTTTATTTTAAAACCAATATTTCGGCACTTCCTTGAGTGCCTTCTTCAGGGTTTTTTTTTCTTAATTTATAAATCATCATAAAAGTGTTTTTTTATAAATTATATATAAATTTATCTTAACAACACAAAACAACCTTCAAATGTAAGTAGATCTTTTTTTTAATAAAAAAAAAATTATATAATTTAAAAAAGTTCCTTTCGCTCTCTTTTTATTCTAGTCGTTCTTCTATGATTTTTGATTTTGGCTACTCTAACACTTATTTATATGTGTAGTTGCTGCATATTCTTCATTTCAATTGTTTCATGGTTTTTTGAAAGAGAAAATATTACACAAAACCATACGTCTATTCCAGTCAGTCTCAGAATTTTTGTAGAGCAGGTGATTCCTAACTTTTTTTCACTGGTTTGCATTTAATATCATACTTTTTTTTAAGTAGTTAGTATTATTTCCAAATTACATAAATGGGTCAATTAACAATTTAAATCATAAATATCAAATCTTATCTCTACCAAGATAAAAGTGATTTTTAGGATTTTTACAAAATTTGTTTTGGAATAAAAATGGTTATCTGTATGCCGACATTATTAGGATACAATTGCGAAAGTAAATAAATCTCTAAATGCAGAAAAGGAACTACTGCATTTTTTTTGGCAAAAATTAATTAATAATGAATGTGTTCATATAGACTTGAATACGCTCTACTAGTGGGTGCACTAAGAAAATGAACAGTTTGTTAAGTGAGTAAAAATTTTCTTTCAACTGAAGCAAATTTAAGAAAATTTAAACAAAATGGTTACCAGGTTGTAACCAATTCAATTAGTTCATAGATTTGTCAAAAAATAACGCGCTTAATAGAATTGAATATTATAACCGTTCTATTTATACATTTTTTTATCTGGAAGCTTTATTTGCAATTTCTAAGATCTAAACTTTAATCCCACGTACTGAAGAGCGTTAAAACAAATAACAACTGAAGCAAAGCTGCGAATAACATTGTAAGTGAAAAAATGATAATTTTTTAAGGGAAAGCCGACATTACTTTTTAAAAATGTTTTTATTTATATTACCAAAAATAATGAAAAAAGGAATTTTTGTGCAAAAAATTAAGAAGTTTATTTAGGCTTCAAATTACAGTTAAATTTACTGTTTGATTTTTTTTATTAGAAAAACGTTTATTATCCAATAACGTGATGACTGTCAAAACGTTTTTTCACTACGAAACACTTCATGTCTAGTAGCTTTTAAAAGGTTATTCCACGATTCACACCTTCTCTGTAACGATTTTTAAGAGCATACCTCTTAGTTTTTTTTATTGTTATATTCACATTTCCTCTTTTTCTTAACCTTTTATTTTTTTCTCTTTTCAATATTCCACATAAACTTTTCTTTTTGTACCTCTGCTACACTAATGAATTACTTTCGATAATTCCGTTCGTAAAATTTTGTTAGTAACTTACAAAGTTCTTCCACTGACTGACTATTTCTATCTGCATTATTATTGTGTATAGGTGCATAATTTTAGCTGATAAGCTGAAAAATAAAAAGATTTTGCAAAAAGTGGCTTTTACAACGTAATTCGCGGCTTTGCTTAAAATATTTTTAATAAATATTTAAATATAAAAATAAAATTTTTCAAGTTTACATTATTTTATTTTAAAAGAAAAAATCAACTAAGATTTTCTTGTTTTTGATTAATATTTTAATTACATATTATTTGTAAGACGATTTCAATGTTAATTAAATTAAATATATATTTTTTTTTTCAACAAAAAAAAAAAGTAATTCTATTAACACTTATAATACTTTTCTAACAACTTATTTGTTCTGTGCGTTTAACGGAAAGAAGCCAAAGCGTTTTTTAAAGGTAATAACTTTAAACTGAAAAACTGAAAACTGAAAAACCGAAAATATGCGCATAAAATATGCATCATAAACTCCAAAATATGCATTAAAAAAATAAAAAATATGCACTTAAAACTTAAACATTTATAATAAAAAATCGTTTTTTTTTAATTTTATTAAAAATGTGCAATATTTTTTAAATTATAATTATAATTACTAATTCAAATGTTTGTTTGTTATATTATCAAAAGTAAACCTATCGGACGCAAAAAACTTTTCGACATGGAAAATAATCTCTCAACGTCAACCGAAGTTATAGGAGCATACTTGAAGGTTGCCAATTCATTTATAGAATAAACCTATATTTTCTAATTCAGATCCCACATTTGATTCCAGATCTAAAATGGTTGAAATTTGTTTTAATTTTTGAAAACCTAGATTTTTTTTGCAAAACGTTTTGAGTTTTTTTTAATTTGTTGAGATTTTTTCATTCCACATTGTTAATTTTACTTTCTGCAATATCAATTAATTTGAGCTGACTATTAAGTGAACTAAATCCCTGCAATTTAGTTAATGTTTCACCAATATATCCGTAGTTGGAAACTACAAATTTTAATTTATCTTTTACTTTTTTAGTTGCATAAGCATCGGTAGCAACAAGTTCTTTAATAGCATTCTTAAATTGCTCAAAGTTTTTTGAATAGTATTCTACAGCATCTAGCCAGGTTCCCCTTGTTAATCTTGTTAATACTGGCTGCGGTGGTAACGGTCCCAAATGATACATTTCATTTAAAACTGCAACTCGTGAAGGAGCCTTTAAAAATATTTATTTTCCGTATGAAACCAATAAATCAATATTATCGAATTAGATTCAAGCAAGTAAAAGTTTTAACAGTAAAGTTTTAACAGTTTTGGTTAAAATATTTTAAGCCAATTCGCAGCCTTAGCCATGTAAGGTGCTGCATTGGTTAAAAATAGAAGGATATTTTATCGAAATGTGGAAAATCTTGTATTTTAAGCAGAGCTCCAAAAAAAATTTTTTTTGTTGATTTTAAATTTTTTTTTGGAAGATTTTTTTGTTTACATGGATATTTTGTAAAGAACTTTTTTTAAATATGTAAATTTAAAAAATTTATGACTCAAAAATGTTAAAATATACAAAAATATGCATTTAAAGCCAAGATATGCATTTTAACCAAAATATGCAAAAACAAATCGATGCCATTTTAACGCAAATTTAATAATTCGGAAAGATAATTGGTCAAAATTGATCCAAGACTATCGACAAAAAACATGCATTTGCATGGAAATCGCATCCGTAGTAATAACGTAACAATATTATTACAGTAACGCACTTAATTTAAGAGCAATTCCGTTTAGTCATTTTTAAATAAATAAACATTAAAAATCCAAGGAAATTTTTTTTAACTGATTATAAATATTTGACCTACGCTTATTTGGTCAACTTTTGTTAATAGTTAGTCAGATTTTGTCTTAATTGTCTCATGGCCAATTTTCAAGATTGATATTAAAACACATTTATGTTTAAAATCGTTTTAAATACAAAATTCTCTTCTTCACTAAATACTTAAATCAAACTAAATTCACCGATGTGGTATTTCAATTAAGTTTCTATTGTAATATTTTAGCAAGGTGGCCTCAATATCACGACAATACAACAACAAGGGGTAAAGCAATAACAATTAGCTGTTTTATGAGACCACCTTGTAAAAAAATTTACTTGTTTATGATATTTTTTGTATTTTATTTTATTTTAATAAGACTTTTCAAATAAAACTCAAAAAATCAATCTGTATTTAAATACGATTTAAGTTTTTATTAAAATTAACTTAATTTAGATTTAATTACTATCCTGAAAATTGGCCATTAATATCACAAAATAAACTTATTATACTACTAGACAAAGCAAAAAACTGTTTTTTGTAAGTGTGACCCTAGCTTAACATTTATTCAAAAAGGTAAGTGGACATTAATACGGATTTTCAGTTGCAGTTAATATGGTCCGTTGATTATGTTAAAGACTTTTGTATGTGAAATTATATGAAAATGTAATTTAAAATAACGAAAGAAATCATTAAAATTTTACTGTCAAAAATTCAACCTCAAATTCCGTAAAAACAAATGAACTTTCAGTTATTTTATAAAATTTAACTACCAAAAAATATATTTTGGCTATCAATAAAAAAATATATTCGCTTGTTTTGTGTAAAAAATTGCCATATTCTATTTGTTAAAATTATTTAGTTAAATAAATCAAATTTTTAAAGTAAAATAATTGCGAAAACCATATCGGACATGCTGCTGGGGTCTTATAGTTGTGAGTTCTCTGTAAACAAAGCGATCAGGACAACAAAAGTAAAACAAACATGTATAATGGGGTAAGTTAATAATAATATTCTCCCTCTCTCTCTCTCATTAGAAAAACAAACGGAAATTCGACTCTTGTGTAGTAAACGAGTAAAACCTATATTATATTAAATTACGAAATATTCCTTCGTTTTTACGGAATAGTTAAATTATTAAAGTAACTGCAAATTCATTTCTTTTTATGAAATATGGGTTTTAATTTTTGACAATAAAAATTAAATAAACTTTTCGTTAAAAACTAATGAAAAATAAGTAGACCATTTTTAACTGAATTTTCATTTATTTTATATTACAATTTCAGTTATTTTACGTACAGAATATTGTGAGTGTAATAAAGATAAAATCATTTCGGGTGAAATCATTCGACAGTTACCATTTTCAGTATGCTTCGTTCTTAGGCCAATAAAACTTTGTCTACAACATTAAAGATTTAAAATTCTAAATTAAAATCTTTGCTAACAGGGCGAGAGATAACAGAGGGGATCCATTAGTTACACAAGCCTGCCTAAGATCTCGTTTTTTACTCAATATGTTGTAATTAAGTAAATACAGACTGTAATTTGTTCTAAAGAAATTCAATAGTTTTCAACCGGTTTTTTCTTTTTTTAGCAAAAAAAAAAAAAGTTTTTAAAATAGTTGCTTATAACAAAATACTTTCCATAGCTACAAGTAAATTTTAAGAATCACTGGAATGGAGCATAATTTACTGAAGTGCATGTTTCTTTTTATGTGGTCTAATGTTAAAGTACTTATGCCATTAAAGTTGGGCTTAATATTTTTGATAGGTAATTGTTGTTTTTAATTTCGAAATAATTACTAAAATATTAAAATATAGAGATATTGGGTTAGTAAACAACACTGATGTACATTATTCGTGAAAAAGAATATGAAATATTTCAAGTTTTTAGACACAATTGTAAGACACACATTCTCGTGCACAATGGTTTGCAATAAACCACGAAAGACTTTAATGATTAATTAGTTTGTCAGTTAAGTAGTGCATTTTATATCTATATAGACAAACTTTTTATTTAATTATTTAACCAATTATCGTTGTTTTCGTTCATGTTTTCGTTTGTTTATGTGTCTTTAATGCAATTTAGGTAATCATGGTGGAATTATTATTATTATTTTTTTTAGAGTACCAGAAGTTGTTGCAATTTGAAACAAGACCTTGGCTAAAAATTTAAAGTTGTAACAGTGAAATACAAAAATGAAAAAAAAACAGAGATAATTACAGCTTAACTTCACTTAGTGACTCAATTTTACTGTTAAGCGTTTTCATCTAAACATTCAATCTAAATTTATTTATTATTTTTTTGTTTTTTGCAAGTTTATCAAGCCTAAAAGCAGTAACTTTTTTGTAAAAGCATCATTCCCACACAATAATCAACATAATTTTTTTTTTTTTGCTAAGAAATACAGTTTGGTTTTTGCAAAGTCGTGTCCATGTTGTCACAACATTTTGGTCAAAACTCAATTTAAGGTTATTTTTGTCGTTAACGAAGTCTTTAAATTGACCTGGAAAAGTTTGCAGAAGCCTTTTGGCTATTTGGTTCGTTAAATTGTACAATAAATAATTGGAGTTCTTTTTGTAATAGACATTATTGGATCATTTTAATCTTGTCTAAAATTCTGAGAAAAAATTGTACAGGGTTACAAAAAGATTTATTTTCTGTCAATGTACAGGGTTGGCAAAAGTTTCTGAAAACTTTCAAAGTTTTAAAACATAAAATTATAATAGACAACTAATATATAATTTTAAATGAATAGATTGCGCATTGGTTTGTCTAAAAGGAGTCAACTCAAAATGTACACCTTTTTAATTTTTGGCAAGAAAACGAAAAACAGTGGTCATATCTAACCACTGTAAAACTATTAGATCAACTTCTCTAGTGTTTTGCCTTAATGATATTTTTTTATTCCCTAAGCTAATCCCGCGAAGCTCAACGCTTGTCTGCAGGAAAGAAAGTCTCTGGCGGGAATCGAACCCGCAACCCCGGGGCTGATAGACTAGCTCATTACTAGCTCATTACTAGCTAGCCTACCAGGGTACATTTAAAAAAACATGTTTCAGGAGTGGAACCTTTGGTAAATGGACCGCTATTCACGAAATTTGACAATGTGATTTCTGGTCTATAAAACCACGACAGACCTTATTTGATTAGATTATCATTATTCGTTACGCTTTTACGCATGCTAAAGAATTGTTCGAGAGTGGACGTTATATGGCATGATTTCTAGTCATATAGAACGAGTTCATGCGAAATCTTATATCAATATGTACACAATTTAGTTTTTTCAACAAAATTATAAATTTTTTAAGGTGATTGCTCCACATTTTGATTCAAAACTTTTATCCAACTCAACCGATCTTAGTGTATTTCAATCCCAAACTTTGTAGGATAACTAAAAAAATATTATTTTCTTTTCTTTTGAGTTTTTCAAAAGTGAGCGTGTTTTCAATCGACGGATAAACGGACACACGGAAAGACACCCAGACGAACAGACGCACTTGGCTAAATCGACTTAAAATACAAAAAAAAGCATCCAGAATGTATATATATTTTGTGGGGTCTTAGATGAATATTCAAAAACCGCTATTGGGGGAGGGTATCAAACAGTTTTTTATCTCTACCGAAAATTTTTAAAATTTTGAGTTGACTCCCTTTAGAGTAACCAGTACGATATATGAAATTTAAAAAAAAATCCGGATTTTCAAGTCTATAGAACTGTATAACCGGCTACATACTGTCAAGCACTTGAGGGCCCGTAATATTACTTTTTATACCCTTTTCCCCAGGTGGAACGGGCATATAAAGTTTGACATTCCGTTTGTAATTTTTAATATTGATCTTAGACCCTATAAGGGATCCTTACCAGTAGCGAAATTGATTTACCAATGTATGTCCGTCTGTCTGAGCTTATGTTGAAATGAGTTTTCCAAAGACCGCTGAATTGATAGGAACTAAGATGTTATAAACTTATATCACATATACTCCGTTAAAGTTTGCTATTGAAATTCAGCCAGTTCGGTGCATATATGGAGATATGATCAAAAAACCTTGACTGCCTCGAATTTTACTCATAAACTCCTTGTTGTGTTTTTTTTTTATATATATAGAGAGCGGCATGAGCAAAAGCGATAATATGTGGGCAATATTGGAGAAGTGGGCGTGTCACAGAATATCTAAATAATGGTATTTATATAACTTTCTGTTCTTATCGCACCATGTTAAAGCACTCTTACTTGTTTTGTTCTATATTTCTAGAACAAAAAATGATTCAGGTTATTGAGTTTTTGTTTTCATTATTCAGAAATAATCTGTGCCGAATTTCGTCTGGACACTTATAAACAGCGTTGTCAATAGTGAACTAATAGTAAGTAGATTGTACACAAGAAAATATGGCTGGACGTGACCATAATCTAAAAGCAATAAACTATTCTAGATGAAACGATTGTAGACAAATATAGTTTGTTCATAGGTGATAATAATATCATTCCACATAACCATAATATTCTTTTACATAATAATAAAATTAATTCCATGGCACAATCGTACCATTCATTCACAAGAAAATCTAACAGAATTCTATCCAGCATTAAATAATATCTGCAAAATCTGGGGGCTAATTCTGGTAATCGATCGTAATCGAATAGTTTTTCGATTCGAAAGCAATTTTATATTTAATTGTTTCAGTCGATACCGAGCGGACCGAAATTCGGTTTTAGCAACACTAAAAAAACAATAGACTCAACAACTTTACAAGAAAAAGCAAATCTCCTATTTTATGAAAATTTTCATAAATATTTGCAAGTTGGACAGACTTGGCAAAAAGGTCTGCCACTCAATTTCATTTCTAGGTCACACTATCATAATTAATGATCACACACGATTATTTTGACAAATTCTACGACTGAATAGGATAGTGAATCGTCGGCTTGAGGAAGCTCAAAATATATTTATTGGAATAATTGAAGACACAGAAAGATAAAAAGTGTTCTGGTAGTTTTGAATTTTCCTATTGCATGTTTCTCTTTATAAGCTCTTACGTATATGAAAAGTGATTTGATATACCCTGAAAATTAAAAATGTCATAAGAGAAGAAAAAAAGGTTCTACCATTATGAAATATTGTACACTGATTACCTTAAACAACGTTAACGTTTCGGCCAAATATGGTTCCATTCATGCGTGGTGCCTGTAGTCTAAGCACATAATGGTGGAAAGGGATATCTTATAAAGTCAGCTCTTGGTGATGATTCAACCCGTTGTAGGAAAGTTCGGTCTGCTTGTGGATCTCCCTACGTTCTGTTGTTAATCAACAAAACCTTCTGCACTTTAGCAGTTGAAGCAAGAAGTCTTCAGCTTCTACGCAAGGGCCAAGCGTATGGTTCTAATGGATCAAAATCTTAAAACTGCTACCTATGTATGTATCGTGTTGGGGCGTTGGTAATTGGCATTGTATCCACCAGTGTTTAGTGCACCTTGGAGTTATTCCTACAAGGCAAGTACCCAATTCATCCTAACAAATCTGTTAACAACAATTTCTGGGAATATTAAAAGATAATGCTTTGTTGTTTAAAAATTTACATTTATCCAAGGGAAGTTAATTTTCGATCATTTTTTAGTTATATTATCATTTTACATACCTGAAATCGATTTTTTAAAATTGCATAAATTCTTTGTAAACTGCAATCTTTCTATACAAATTGGCCTCCTTATAAGAGTTAATTGACATGTAGAAACATAAATAAATTATATAACAGTTTTTCTTTTGAATTGCCTATGAATATAAATGATTACAGTGATAAATAAATTCAAACACTTTAATATTAAATTTTCAACTTTTTCTTAGTGTGTCATATCTTTAACAATCTCTCGTTATGCCTGCCAATATAAATATTTATAAATAATATATTTTTTTTATAACAATTTAGAAATGATCATTCTTGCATAAAAAAGCCAATCACTTATAAATTAATTATACCACCACAAATTCAAATCTAAGTGTAGACCAATGACTCTTAATTTTATAGACTCTAAGAGTTGGTAGAAACCAACTATTTCTTTGTGGCGATAAAATTCCCTAAAAAACTACATTTTAAAACTATACACTCTATATACTAAAATGTGGTCAATGTGTAATATAATGATAATGTTTTTTTTTTTTTTTTTTTGATATATTTTTTATTCAACATGTATGTATGTATGTAAGGAGGTTAGTTTTTATATTTTGTAAATTCACAAAAAAAAACCAAAAAAAAAAAACTGAACAACGAAAAAGAAAATGTTCGAAATATGCAACAACCCCCTTCTCAAAAATTATAGTCTGCTCATGTGTAAGATACTTTTTCTTACTATTTTACAAAAATTATAACAAAAAAAAAAAAAAATTGAATGGAGTGCGAGTATGTGTGTGTGTGTTGTTTTTTTTTTAAGTGGAGAAGAAAAACGAACGATTTTAAAATAGTTTATTTTTATTTTTGAATGCATTTTGTTTTTGGAATTTGTATAGTCTTATTGTTGTTTGTTGGTGTTTTGCAGCGCTTCATTTGTGAATGTTGTAAAACAAAAATGTTATTGTTGTTGTTGCTGCTGCTCTTTGCTTTCAATATGTATGATTGTTTGCCTATGAGTATAAACGCTTTTGCTGGTGTTGCTGCTGCTGCCGCTTCTGCAGCACATATTGTTGCCTAGTATTGCCTGTGTGTCCGTCTACTGGCTGACTACTCTATGATGTTTGTTGGTTTTATGGATAAACCGAACAATTTCTTCCTAAATATATAAAAGCAACAAATTTTGATTGTAACAATATTATTCCGTGGTGGAAATTCATTTGGTTAACAACGTTTCTTCTTATACGTTTCGAAAAGATCAGCTTTAAAACACTGATCTCTAAAGTTAATTTGTGTTATTTAAATATAGTAATAAAACAATTTATACAATAAAAATGGCCCTTAAGGTGAGCCTTTGTTTAAAACAAAAAGGATATAAATAAAAAAACAAAGAAAAGAAAAACTAAAATTAAAAAAAGAAAACATAAATGATATTAAAAAATATGAAAAATTTGGAAAAATATAAACGTTAAAACAAGTGCAAATAATGTTTTGAAACATCAAAAATAAAAACTTGAAAAAGTAAACAAAAATTAAGAAAAAACAAAAGACTTAAGACACAAATTTATATGAAAAAAATTCAAAAAATATAAAAAGTTTAAAGTTAAAATTTAAAATTTAAAACATTTCAAATGGTTTTTAATAATTGTCCTAAGTTAAAAATAAATTCTTATTCTCATCTTTTGCCTTAAAAAAACGATTTAAAACAAATTACAATTTCTATCGTTTCGTTTAGTTTGTTGTTTTCGCTTCGGCTTTGTGTTTAACTTTGGCTTATCCTTTGGAACATCAATATTATGAAAGCGAGGGTCATGGTCATGGCTACGAAACCGAAATAGCCCATGATTATGGTCACGGTCATCAAATCGAGCGTGTGTCATTGGGTGAAGAACACAGCAGTTATGGCCATGAGGAACATCATGAAGATGAACACGTTGACTATTATGTAAGTGCGCCTTAAAAAAGAAGAAACACGCTTTTAAAACTATGTTGTCTCTGTTAAATGTGATGTTATTGTTGATTTCTATGTACGTGTCTGTTTTTTTTGGTAGGCTCCTCCCAAATATGCTTTCAAATATGGTGTGAACGATTTCCATACCGGTGACGTGAAATCGCAACATGAAACTCGTGATGGTGATAGTGTAAAAGGTAAGCTTATGATAGGTGTCAAATGTTAAAAGAAAAAGAAGATAATTAAAACAATTTAATGGCTAATTGGAATTTATTCTGCTCGATTCTCCACAATCTTCAGAGTGAAGGTTTAGGATCAAAAAGTGTTAATTTTACTGAAGGGTCCATTCATAAGAAATCAGGAATTGCTACAAAAAGAATTTGGATTAGAATAAAATAGTATAGCGTTAGTCTTAAACCCGTTTACTTAAATATAATTTATCACTTAGCTATATTATATTAATGAGGAAAGCCATGATTACATGTTAAGCAATTGCTTAGTTAATCATAAAACTATTGGTCTAGTCAATATTTTTTTAGCTCCTCGTCTTACCGTAAAAATCCAAGATATTTCAAACCAATCATGGTTCTCAAGTTATTCAAATTTTAACTTGCTTTTAAATTATTTGAATGAGAGTGATTGGATAGATTTTCAATTATAAGAAGAGATTTCAGTATCTAATAAGAAATTTGTCTTCTTTTTCGTCTCTAAACTTAGTTCAATAACAAAATGTATAGAAGGAAAGATTTGATTAGTATTTAATATTTAAACAAATGGCAGATACGGGCCGGGCCATAAATGGTAAAAAACAGAATATGCATTTTTCGACATTTTAATAATTTTAGGAAACTAGATGAAGTTTTTTTCCCCTATTTGGTAGCAACAATTGTGGCAAAATTGTTATTGGCTTCCGAGATATAGCCGATAAAAAATAGCATGTTCTTCTTCTCACCCTTAAGATACATGAGCCTATATAGTCCAAACAGTACCTTTAACTAACTAAACCTAAATGAGGTTGTGTTATTTTCAATAAGTATTTCGAGAAATTTCACATGATAAGCAGTTTGCACTCGATGACTTCAAAAATGTTGCACTGTGTTCGTTGATGCCAATTGTAGGGCACTTTCTCTTTTTGTAGGCTTTTTTCCGAAAAATTTCAAACGTAGGAAAAAAAGAAAATTTTTTTTTTTGTAGGCATATGTAGGGATTTTTCAATAGATTTTACCAGGGCTGTGGAGTCGGAGTCGGAGTCGGAGTTGAGGAGTCGGAGTTGAGGTTTTTGTACCGGAGTCGGAGTCGGAGTCGAAGTAACCACAAAAACTAGCGACTCCGACTCCGACTTTTTTGCATTACAATTTTTCTAATATTTTTTAAAATAAAAAATTTTAATGACCAATTTCTCCAATTCTTTTTAAATATCAATTCATATTTAAATATAATTTTTCTAATAATTTTATTTTTATTTGACATAAAAAAAACAAATTTTAAACATAAATTGATATTTAGATAAATTAGTGGAATTGGCCATAAGAGGGTCTGCTTTTTGAAATTGTGAAGTCTGAAAATAAGGACCAGTATACTTTTCATATGAGTAGGTGAGTTTCAAAAATTAAAAAATTGAGATAACATCTTATTTTGACAATTTATAAGAATAGTTATATAGATTGTATCAAAGCATGTCCTTTTCTATGTTTTAATGTGACCTCAAATTTCTGTAACAAAAACCAGCGGGTTCACTATTTGAATTTCGCCAAGATATCGTTAATGAAATAGAGCCGAATTAAGGAATTTAAAAATTAAATTTGTAAAGATGTTGTTTTTTATTTATCGTATATTAACAAATATATAGCCATATAGCCAAAAATAGCCATGTTCATAAATATGACTTGAAATCTGCTGTAGCTCCTGTGGTGAAAGCATTAAGTGAACTACATTTGAAGTTCCAACCCTCAAGGTGAATTATAATAGAATAAAAGGAAAAGGAACTCGGAAAAATACATGACATTGTTCCAAATATAATTCCCATCAATGTGGGAAAAATGATTTGAGAATACTTTTATCTACTCACTTTAGGGAAAATTGGAGAGATAATAAAGACTTGCAATTTCAAATTTCGGTCTTGGACAATAATAATATTGAATTAGGAACGGAAAAATGCAATGGCGAGTACACTGAAGAAAAAGATTTAAATTAAGCAGTTTAAAAATTCACATTTTTTTTAACTCTGCAGGTGGGAGATAAACTACATCAAGCCACATTTTGAAAACTTTACAGCAGACCGCGCAAACATGTTGATAATCGCAAATGATGCTTATGTTATAAAAATGTGCATTTGTACGAATATTTTATATGATCCTAACATATTTTTTTTATGTCGATGATATACTTAAAAAATTACGTCCTAAAAGGTTCTTTACCTTCTATGGTACTGTTCCATGCCTTGAGACAAACAGCACCAAGTCCAACAACAAAAGGGGTACTATTTCCCAAAAATAATAGAAGGCTAACAACATTTTTTTACGTTACATTTCTCTTCAAAATGTGTTATATAAATTGTAGAACTAACATCTGAAGGCGCATATGCATGTTTTAATAAACTTTATAAAATTTTCCTGAGAATGATTTGACTTAATAAATAAAATGTATATTAAAAACAAAAGACCTCACTTCACAATTTGCAAAAAAGGACTGTCCTTTGCCTCTATTAATATTGTGGTAAACAACACTAAGTACACTTGATGCCTTTAACGTCTAAGCCAATTGGACTTGCTGTTGTTTTCAACTTTTCTATCTCGAAAGCTACATTAGATAGGACTTATGGAAATTCACACATCTATAAATTCCAACAGTATAAAAAACGTTATTTGAAAAATATGTGAATTGGTGTAGTTTATCTCTCCCCTACAGAACTATTTTTACATTTTTTAGCACTGTTTGCATAATATTAATAAATTATTATAACCTTTAAAATATACTAAAATTCAATGATCCCATACATATTGAAGCAAAACTCGTTTCTTTCGAAAGTTCGTAACAAAACTCGTTCGTTCTAAAATTAAATCTATTGTTTTTTTATATTTCAGTTGGTTTAAATTTCTCAACTGTTAAGTTATAAGTCAAGAATGTCATAACACTTTAGAATTGAAAAAAGGTTCAACTCATTTGGTCTATTTAATCGGGCACTATATGTTTTTTGCATTTTTTCCAAAATCCAAATAAAATATTTTGCAGCTTTCCTACTCATATGTTAGTAACTAGTATGTTAAAGCTCAATGCGCGGCACGTTAGAATTAAAATATCGATTTGAAATTTTTACAGAATCATTTTCTTGCTATATTTAACCATTTAACAGGTACTAAATTAAAAAAGTGTTTAAAGTCAAAAAAAAAAACTAGTCTCTTAAATAATGCTAGGTTAGAGTAGGAGTCGGAGTCGGAGTCGGAGTTGGAGTCGGAGTCGGAGTCGTGCTTAAAAAATTACACCAAAAGGAGTCGGAGTCGGAGTTATAACTTTTTCTTAACGACTCCACAGCCCTGGATTTTACAATAACATTTAAGTACAAATATAGTATTTTTTAACAGAAACGCCACAGTATAAGTCCTAACAGCCTGTTAACCTTCAACAGGTGCCAAAACCATGTACGTAAATATTAGGGGGCAGCGAATATTCGACTTATGGAAATATTTTTAATTGGAAATTTTTTTTATAGTTTTGTTCAGAGAAACCGAAGTAAGATTTCTTTTGGTTTCCAAAGAGCCTTGACTTTTATTTGGTATCAAGTTTGCTAAAAAATATCTGATACTTACATAAAAACAATTATTTAAAAAAGGTATTTCTGAAAAAATTTTAAGTCCTTTAAAAAAACAAAAGAAAAATCAAGCACGCAGTTTGACTTAGTTTTGTCTTTAGATTAAAAAATTATAGTAGTGTTTTAAAATTTTTTGAAATTTAATTTTTATATGTAGGTATGCACATTTTCTTGCTGCTAATAAATATTTTAATTAAAAATTATAATAAATGCTTTAAGTATAATATTTACAAAGTGTTAACAAAATATGTATATGTTTGCCTGTTGCTAAAAACAATAAATTTTTAAAGGAGGGTAAAGTGTAGGGAATTTTTTTTTTTTTTGATTGTGGGGAAAAAGGAATTTTTTTAGACACGTAGGGATTTTGTTAAATTTTTTACTGGCATCACTGACTGTGTTACTCTACTACAGTATAGTTCGTTTTCAGCTAGCTAATATGTGTTGAAGAAATTTGTCATAGTATATTTTACAAAATAACGTAGGAAAATATTTTTTCTTAAACAAATTCAATAGCGGCTTTCACCCTTTGTATTAAGTTTACAACTCTGCTTTACTTAATACGATTGAATACTGCAGAGCGTGAGTGTCTTTTTCGTATGTATTGTAAATTAATGAATTTGCTGAGTAAGGGAAAGAGACAGATAGAGTTCCGTCCACTGTTTTATTCTGGATTATTTAACAAACGTGCTTACTACAGCTTTTTGTTGAATATTTCAACCACGGCTTAGTAAATTAAAGTCTAATACATTTTGTTGTTGCAGTGTTTCAGGGACTTTACTATCAAGGGTGAAAACCGCTCATAATTAATTATTTGGAAAATATAAATTAAATAATTTTTTATTACAATTGTGATTTTTAGTTGAACTGTTAATTTTTAATTTTGATATTTTTAGTTAGGCTTGAGTTCATTAAATTGAATTTTCTTGGCTGAGCTGGGGCTCGAGCCTGGGTTGAGTTTCAGCCAAGAAAATTATCAATAAATTTTAATAATAAAAAATGTCATGTTGTAAAATTCCTTCCTTCAGTAAAAATAATTTAATGAAAATAAAATTTAATGAACTCAAGCCTAACTAAAAATATCAAAATTATTTTTTATTACCTTTAAAACAAAAATACTTAGACCTGTTTCACACTTTGAGAAATATAACACAGAAAAATATCATGAAAC
Organism: Pollenia griseotomentosa; assembly: GCA_963931875.1. NCBI lineage: Eukaryota > Metazoa > Arthropoda > Insecta > Diptera > Polleniidae > Pollenia > Pollenia griseotomentosa. The sequence goes on along the minus strand of OZ007562.1, from coordinate 189,737,551 downwards.
AGGAGACTGTTGACGAAGGGTATTAACAATGAAGCATGAAATGCAAAGCAAATTCATACATTTGACCACATCAAAGAGGGGAGAGAGAGAGAGAGAGAGAGAAACGTAAAAAACTAATCGTGATTCTCCGATTTCTTCTATCTATATCTAATATGGAACGGTGCTATAATATTCTACAGTTCTTGCTAATTCTATGAAAATTAATATTTTAATCTCACTGAAAGGTTTAAGGCAAAGTTCGCCATTATCCAGCAAAACTCACACACTAGGGCTTTGTTTTGACCCGCCAGCGGTTATAATTTACAGGTTGAGATTCCTTTAGGAAAATATATTAGAGAAATAAATCCTTTATTAAATATTGAGTGCAATCTGATATTTCATAGGTCAAATGTGTTATTAGGAATTGTTCGTAAATCTACTAAAATACATTGGTATACAATTTTGTTCTACAAATTTTAATGTAGGATCACATAAGACTTTTTTCTTAACTATAAACAATTTTAAAAAAGAGTTTTTGGAGAAAATTACAACCACAGCTACAAGTAATTGGAATGCAAGCTCTTCATCTACATAAATAATTTTTAGTCTGACAAAAATGTAAAATGTTTACAAATTTTTAATTAAAAAAAAGAAATAATGGAAAAGTCCTCTTTTTCTTGAGATCTTTTGTTGGTATTGTCAAGAGATATAAATATAATTTGTGCATACTTATAATTGTTTGTATATTTAAAAAGTCTATTGACAGCTTCATGCTTTACTGAGTATAGAGATTAAGATTATCTTTGTGTTAAATTAGTCATAAATGAACCCATTTGTGTTTCATCCACAGTATGTATGTGTGTCATACATGTGGCGGCTTGTTGCAATAGTAGTCTTTTTAATCTTAATTACTTTCTTAACGGCCAAAAAATAAAACAAAACATGTAAGAAAGAAAAGAAGGGCAAGCCCGACCAACAATAGAATACTCTATATTGCAAACTAATTTCCAATAGTGGAATGTATTTGAGATCTATAGGCTCTTAAGCTTTACTTAAAAGTGGTTTTTCTACAATTGAGATTTATTAATTATAATGTGATATATGATATACGGGACTTTTGAACTTTTCTGGCCAACTGTCACAAAATATAAAAGTTATTTTTTGTTCATGTTTTTCTCAATACTACCGATTAAGGAATTGATAAGCAAAAGCTATTTTCGGGAGAGGTACTTTCCTTGGAGCTTTGATCGAAAATTTTATAAAACTATTTTTTTTCTGCAAAATTGTGTTCAAATACCAACAAAGTTAGAAAGTATTGACTAAAACTCGATTCTGTGAGTACATTTGTATGGGAGAAGAGGGGAATCATGAGCACATTCTTACAATTTTTAATATGTCTTGTCTTTAGGCCAATTAAAGCTTATAAGCTATAAAATTATCTTTTAAATTTCGACCTGTTCTTTGCTTACAAGATTTACAAGAGCACATCCAACAACACGGCCGAACAAATAGACATGCTTAGGTACATTCTTTCAATCGGTATATTTAGGTAAGCTTCCATTGCTGCAGCTGAAATCTAGTATAGCTTATATGGGACCAGTAATTAGCTCCCATAGTGTTACCATGCGGCACTGCATCCCAGACGTCTAGTATTACCTATCTGCAACTATTACTTCGCAGCCAACCCTTTGATTCAATGAAGCAGCGAATCCACATTAATTCAGTGTCAGAGAGACTAGTTTTGTCTCCAAGAGTCCTATGACCAAACAGTTTGAGTCTTACGTCCCCAAATTCCGTACATTTATTACAAAGAAGATTTTCAGCTTTCTTTTCTCATTCCTCATCCTCCCAACTTCTGCAAAGGTCGTTGAAAGGAAGCCCCAGCCTTCAGGCGTCTGGACAGCTTTAACTCCCACTGAGTTCTTCTACCGCCTATAAGATTTTTCTAGCGATAATATGAAATTTGTGTGAAATGATTTGCTTGCTCCATGAGACTGGAATATCTTTTTTAAAATGTTAAGCTATTATGGACTAAGGTGATGCCTGTATGCATTAACGAACCAGCTATTCAGTTGCCATTTATGCCTCCGTATCCAGGGACCCATTTAAGGAAAATTGTTGAATGTCTCGCCGAGACGCCTGACACACTGGGATAATTTTTGATGTGATAAATACATTCTCCAGGGATCTAATGGCGGCCTTTTGGTAAACATGTGGATATCCCTGCCAGATATTCCATTATACAGAATGTGCTTTGTTGCTGTGTAGTTAATAGAAACACTCCAGTGGAACTGCTCGGAGCAAATGTATATCTGTACCACATTTCCAGGGATCCGTAGGTCATTTCCTTTAGCACAATTGCATTACCACCTTCTTATTTATTATGGTGTAGGATATAAATAGTTTTAGTAAAAACTCACAAGATATAATTGCAACATGTTTCTTCTGTTATTATTTTGTTTGTTTGTTTGTTTTTTTAACAAGTTTTGTAGTTGTAATTTGTGCAACGTGTTTTGCAATTATCGAAATGTTTTTGTAAAATTTGTTATTATTACAGTTATTAAATTAAATAATGTTTACAATAACAAATTCTATTATTAAGTTGAGTCAAGTTAATGTTATTATAAAAACCCATTATTAAATATTTTTTTCCTTTTAGGTCAATACTCTTTGGTTGAACCTGATGGTTCCATTCGTACCGTTGACTACACAGCTGACAAACACAACGGCTTCAATGCTGTTGTACACAAGACTGCTCCCGTCCATCACCACGAAGAACATTCGGAACATCATTATTAAATTTATTTTACTTAAGAAATTAATATAGAAACAAAAATTGCGAATTTTTTTAAACCTCTAATTGACTCTACAACCTGATTTGCCCTGTTTTATGAGAACAAAAAAAGTAATTTTTTAAACTGATTGTGATGTTTAACATTACAAAGAATACTTAGCCAAATTGTTAATAATTTTTATATGTATTTAGAAAATGAAACAGAAAAGACAAAAAAAAACAAACAAACAAACTTCAAGGCCAAAAAGAAAGTCAATTTTAATGTGCAACAAGGCTGGCGATGCTCCTTCCCTCATGTGTCAACTTAAACTTGTCTTTTTTATGTAATTTAGTAAACTTTTTTTTATATGTAAATGTACTTATTTGTTGTGTATTAGTTTATGTTTTAATTATTTGAATTTTTTATTTACTTCTGTGATAGCATTAAACTGGCTAATTAACCTAATCTAATCTATTCTATCCAACTACCTACCTTATTACCATTTACATACTTAGTAAGTCTCTAACACTAAAACTAATACTAATACTGTTCCTGATACCGATACTAATACGAGTTCATGTGTTGCTTGTAATGAATATGAGCGAACAAATGAATGAATTAAACTTAATTTAATGATTTTATAACTAACCAATACTTAATTTTCTTTCACTTTTCTTTTGTGTTTAATAGACTGACTGTCTTGTCTGTCTGACTGACTGTATGGAATGGAAGAATGTAGAGTTGAAACTATGATGAAGAAACCATCAGTTTCAACTGTATTTATTCCTTAACTCTTGTATTTTTAAAACTGTGTAATGTTGTGTACGAACGATTACGTTGTAGCTAATTATTGTTTTTTAATTTTATTTTTACTTTGCGCACTCATAATTTTTACTAACCCAATTTTTTTTAGTCTTTTACAGCAAAACTAATCTATTGTGTAATTTTTTCGTTTATTCACTCAAAAGCATTGCAATTGAAATTGATATTTTCCTATTATAATAAAATGAGTAAAAAAAGAATTTATATAAAAAATTATATGATGAAATGTGTTGTGGATTTTATTTAACGTCGAAAGAAATGAAAATTCATACAGATACTTATTATGGGTATTAAACAAAAGACTTAAGATACAAACATGTTGGATAAAAATTTTTTTTTTTTTTTTTTTGGAAAAATTCAGTCTACACCCAGTAGCAAATTTGAAGGTTTCCGGAAGCAAGAAAAGTACATGAGCGCTGATATATGGGCTGGCTTATACATAAGTACTACTGAGAAGCAGCAGAGAGCGAAGCTCATTAAAGTGAATTTTTAATTTAAGTAAAAAATGTGATTTATCAACTTTACATTATCCCTTAAAAGTAAGCAGGTGGTAAGTAAAAAATTTAAAATTTTACATGCGAGCAGGTATAACTGCAATGATTTTAAAATGTATTTACGATTATTTCAGAGGCTTAACCGAACATATTAGATGCTTGAAATAACATATTTTCATTACACAATTATTTTTGAGCAGAGAGGAAAAAATAGTGCTTAAAAATCATGCCTCTAGTAAGCAGGTTTGTAAGGGGGAATTGTGCTCCTTTTTTTCCCTTATAAAACTGCTTACCAGTAAGAAGCTGCATTTTTAACTAGGCAGTAAATTGTAAAATGCATGATTTGATATATTCGATATATTCTTTGAGAATTAACCATGGACTTACTTTTTAGGCAGAAACAGAAGAGTTATGAAATATTCTAAAGGAGACAAAAAGCACAAGTTTTATATCATAAAGCTCATTGGATAGTTTTAAGCTCAAAGATAAATGGGAAAAAATCTTGCTATTTATTAACCTTTAACAAAAGTATTTTATTACGCTTTTCTTTTAAAGTAAAAAATTATTCCTATTAAAAACTTTAAATTTAAGTGATAAACGGAAATAAAAATGCGTTGAAGAATTATAATATTATAAATAGTTTGCACAATTTTCATGAGTTTGTTTGTAATTACTTCCTTCAAAAAGGTCTCTATTCGAGTTTTGATAGACCATTTTAACTATTTTAATAAGATTTGGATTAAAAACCAAAAATAGTTCAACAAAATAACCACAATACTAATTATAACCACAATACTAATTATTTTAATATGAGATAGAAACAAAACTTTAAGTCGAAGAAAACTTCATTATAATATTTTTAAAATGATCGGGCATGTTCTGACAATCGCAAACCACTTAAAGTTTTCGATTCTGACTTGAAATCGCATTAGAGGTGTTCTGTGAATCACAATCGCAAGTAGTTTGGCGACTTCAAATTGAAAAAGTGTGCTCAAGTGCGCTCGTGCGATTGTCAGAACATTTCCGGATATTTCGCCACCTTATGACAACAAGTTTCTATATGCATCTAAACTACATGTAAGGTCGCGATTTATTAAGAAAATCAATTTAGTACTCAACTGCAGGGCTGTGGAGACGGAGTTGAGGTTTTTGTACCGGAGTCGGAGTCAAAGTCGGAGTCGAAGTACCCACAAAAAATTTAAAAAAAATTTTCCAAAATAAAAATTCTTCTAAGTTAGCTATGCAATATTTAATATATCAATTTGCTTTTTTAACCATTTAAAAGGTACTGCATTAAAAAAAGAGTTTAAAGTCAAATAAGAACCAGTCTTATATGCATTTAGCATCAAGAGTAGGAGTTGGAGCTAGACTAAAAAATTTTAGCGGTTGGAGTCGGATTCTGAGTTAGAACTATTTTTGGACGACTCCACAGCCCTGTGTAACTGTATATAATGAGTTGGTTAAACTTTGTCAATTCTTTAAAAAAAAAAATTTCAATATATTATTAGGCATGTTCAGACCTAACAAATATTTGACGGAAACATTCAAAAAAGAGTGACCAGTAAACTGATCAAAGTTAAAAAGTAATCAGTCGACAGTTAAGCTGTGCTCAAAAACAAATCGTTGGCTTAATATGCAAACTTGCTTAATCCACTTTTTTAATAAATTGAGATTTTAATGCCGTGTGGTAGAGAAAGAAACGTCTCGTCGACCAGCATGTAGTTTTACTTCAATTTAAGTCTGCACATATGAAATATTAAAAGTTTTTTGCCTCTCCTGTAAAATTTACTGAAAGGAAGTTAGCAGGTTTGCATTTTAAGCCGACGACATGCTTTATCGATCTTGAGAAAGCCTTTGACACTGTGCAATGGTCTGAAATAAGGAAATCTCTTTTAAAGAAAAACTTTAATTGGTCGCTCACTCGAATAATTTGTAGCTTTTACAATACTACGAAACTATATGGGAACAGGAAACGCAAGACTAGAATAATTCAAGACTTGCCCAGATGTAACATCTAAGACGTCTAAGATATAATATTGCGAAAACCGAGAAAAGGCTTATAAGCAAAGCCAAGGAGACGCACACAATACTCATTGGAACGAAAGCCTCTAAACAAGTGCAACATTTGAAATACCTGAGTTCCATAATTTGTAAAGGCGGTTAACCGGACAATGATTTGAATGCTAGAATTTTTGCAACGAGTAAATTGTACCACGCTCATAAGAGAAATTTTATAAATAAAAGTAAAGTATTGTTAAAAACCAAGTAAGCGGTTTGGAATTCCACGTATATCCCTACACTTATCTTCGCCTGTGAATCATAGGTACACACGTCCAGAAAAGTCAAAAGAAATTAAGTATCTGTGCAGAGTAGTAGGAAAAACGAAAGGAGATATAATCAGAATCGATACTATAAGAATCATGCAGGCAAAAGCGCTGGATAACAGAATAGAAAATAGAAAATGCGGTGGTGTGGACAGCCAGTAAAAAATTTCAAGGTCTCCAGAAGCAAAAAAAGATGATATATGTGCTGGCTATTACATTCTACAGAGAAGCGTAACCATTGAAGTAATTGTTGGTGGGACTCCATAAATAAAACCATTAAGAATTATGCAAAAAACTACAGCCCAGGATTCTTTGATTGATTGATTCTTTCTTAACTTAATCACTCTACATTGGTTTATTAAAAATATAGTGCTTATATGGACATTTTAAATAGTGCCCCATACGCAGATTTTATTTATCCATTACCCCCTTTGGGAGCATATGGCTCCATAAAGCATATCCATATTTCACGATTTTTTGCAGTTGTTTTTCGCATATTCCCATGTCAGATCTCACTTTCCTAGTTCTCGGAGTATCGATCCAATCAGTATTGTTTTTTTGATTTGCAGCTGTTTCGTTAATCGGTTGTTGTTCTAGCTAAGTAGATAATGATAAACGCAGAGTGTTGCATTCAGTTTCAATATCAGTATTTCTTTATTTAAAACTTCATTACAACTAACCACTGCTGCAATACTAAATTTGAGAATGCTCAAGCCGTTGAAAATTTTGTAAATAAATATTCCAAAAAAATCTAATATTTAATTTATCGAAAAATTATTTTTAAAATAAACTAATTTTTCTATTTTTATCATTTATATCGTCGTTGCTCTGACAACATCGGCTATGTGCAAAATTTTGAAATTGTTTTTATTACACGCTATGAGACCTTTGTTGATGATACATCTACCCATCAAACCGTTTAATGATATCTTTTCTGGTTCAGAAGTTACCAAAAGTAGCTATGTGTAACCCATAGTTATACAGAATGTTCGTACAAAAACCGTTATGTGTAAAAATGCACTTAACTGTTTTTCACAACATATAGATTTGAGCTAGTATTTCAGTTATTTAATGCCAAAAAAGGGTGCCCCGGTAGGCTTGTTGGTAGTCAGCTTTTCTATTCTGATGAAAGTCTGTGGTGATTCTTGAAACATGCAAATTCAACCCAGGTTCGAGTCCCAGCTCAGCCAAGAAAATTACCAATAAATTTTAATAAAAATTTCATGTTGTAAAATTCTTTCCTTCAGTAAAAATAATTTAATGAAAATTAAATTTAATGAAATAAAAATAATAAAATTAAAATATTATATGATAATATAACTTTGTTACTGACGTATTTTCAGTGTGCTGTTTTTCCAGCTGTTTTTTGTTTACAATTTTCACCCATAATTTTTCTTTAACTATTATATATTCACAAAATACAAAATTTAATTTTTATATTATTTTTTCATATAATTTTGACGTTTATACTAATTTATTAATAATAACATAACAGGCTGTTCACAACAGTGCTATTTAGCCTAAAATAATATTCAAAAGATTTTGTTATTCGTGCTTAATTCCCAATTTTTATTCTTGATAAAAGCACTGAAATTTATTGTTGATGGGATAAGCTTGATAATAAACTGGCAAGTGCACGGCCTAAAAAAACTTAACTGGCAACATGCTTCTGAAAGTTGTTTTTGTTTTTATTTTGTTTTTTCTTAACCTACTTACAACTACAATTAATGTTGAAAGAATTCCAATCAATTGTAGTGGGGAATGTAAGAAGAGATAAACTCACTGTTTATTGTTGAGGTTTTTGTTTAAACTTTGATATTGTTACAGGTAGAACTGTTGCTTATAATTCTTGAGCGCTTAACAGTTTTATTTGGTTTAATAATTTTAGTTTTTCTATAATCTTTTTGGATAAAGTTTCCTGGCGATCTGGCCAAAGCAACCAGTGAAATGCGCATAGGAAAAGCTTATCCCATCAACAATAAATTTCAAGAATAAAAATTGGGAATTAAGCACGAATAACAAAATCTTTTGAATTTTGTATTCCCAAAAATTATTTTGATACTAAAATAATATTTTTAGAACATTTTGTGAATTGGCTATATAAAAAAAATAACAAGATATCGGTATTCAAAATAATTAAAATTAAAAATACCGATTTCTCGGAAATAGCTGAGTAGTAAACATTTTTTGCTGATACATACTTATATTTTTACAATTTTTTTTTAATTTATTAGCCCATCCAGACAAAATAGTTATATTTCTCACGGCATTCATAATTTTAATTTAATGTCAATTGTTATTGAAATATCAAACAATTATCGCACAAACAAGAAGATTAACTTGGCAATCCTCCAATTAATGTAAAAACCTTAATAAAATTAACATTAAAGATTTATACTATTAATATTTTTTCATTTTATACTTGTTTCCAATTGTTTTGTTTTAGTTTTGTTATTGCACAAATTTTTATTGAACAAAAGCCAAGTTGTTCAATAAATTACCAAAAACATTTAACTGGCTATGATTTGAACAATGGTTATTGAACTTAAACTTAAAAGCGTTAAAGCAATAACAACGCAACACCCAAAACGTTCATGTAACACACGTTCGCACAATATCTGATGTATTTTAATCAACAAATATTTAACACTACAATCCAACAAACGCATAAGAAAAACTCAAACTTGTTATTTTACTTGCCTAAATATACAGACATAAAACTATTTTTTTCAAAACAAACTTTAGTATTTTCCATTTTCATTTAATGAAAGGAAAATTAAAACTTTATTAAAAAAAAAACAAAACAAAAGGAAAAGCAAGCGAACAGAAAACACCGGAAATAAATAAAAAAAACCGTTTGTGTTTTGAAGACTTGGCGAAATGCTTGGCAAGTGTGGTGGATCTTGTTTTAATTGTTTATTATTATCATCTAATAAATATTTTCGTTTTGAACTTTTTCTATTGCTTTTGCAAGCCAGATAATGGCAACAACATTTTTATGCACAAACAACAAAAGACTTAAGAAACAAACATTTTCTATACATTGCAAGCCGTAACTTATGCTATACATTTAATTCAATAAGGTGTAATTTGGAACATACTTAAGATATGCTGTGATTATATTTATTGTTTATTGGTTCTGAAATAGAGTCCCAGTAGAAAATTTATTAATAGTAATTTTTATAGAAATTTACTGTCGTATTCATAAAAGTGTTTTTTTTTTTTAATATAATGAAGGTTTACAAAACAAATTTTCTATAAAAATTTTACTTAAAAAACGTTTGTTAAATTAAATAATAATCGTTTATAAGTAAGGGGATTAAAATATATTGATTTTTAAAAATAAAGTTGATGTGTTGATAGCATTGAGAGAAATATCAAAAAGAAGTGTGCGTGGAATGAAGGGGTCAAATAATAGTATTTATTTATCGATTAATTGTTAAATTTATTACAAATTGTTGAACATTTATAAAATTAGAAAAGGAAAAAACCCTGAAGAAGGCACTCAAAGAAGTGCCGAAATATTGGTTCAAGTAAACATTTACACTTTTTTTAAAAAGACCTCAAGCTCGACAATTTATTAATACCTGATTACTCAAAGTTTTAATTTAAATTCAAGCTTCCAAAGTAATTGATTATTGATTATAAAACAAAAAAAATATTTTAGTTAACTTTGGGTTTTGTCTGACGAAATATTAATATTTACTAGGTTTGAATTGGTTAAATCGACAGCTTTATATTTATTAAAAAGTGAACACGTTTTCCAAATTACTTAAATAATAAAAAATTGTTTTTTCACATGTCAAGTCATCGCCACTTTTAATATATGTAAATAAATAAAAGATTAATTTTTCCACTTTGATTAAACAAATGCGAATAAAGCTTAAAATTTAGTGTCAGAATCTCCCTTATATTTAAAAGATTAACTTAAAATATGATCGGCTTTAAAAAAGTTTATTTAAGCTTTTAATAGGCCACATCAAAAATGCATCAACTTCCCTTTTCCCCTTTTACTGCAATTGATTACATGCAAAATAAATCACAATCGCATAAAAAATGGTTTATTTGACAAGTGAATTTGAAATATGTCAAAATTACAAAACAAAACCACAAAATAAATGTTCTACTCTTACAAACATACTTTTTAAATAAGCCACAAATTAACAGGGCGTGTAGGCAATTTGTCTAAATATTTTACAAAAAAAAAAAAAAAAAAAAAATCCAACAATTACATGATTAAACAAAAACATTTCTATGTTATTTTAAATGCCAGATGATGTTTCAATGTCAGTGACGGTTTCAATTCGCCTCTTTTTAAAAAATCTATGATTAAGATTTAATTATTGATCTTAATTCTTTCTAAAACAAAATTAAACATTAATGGAATTAGAAAGGTTACTCTAACGCCCTCTCGACAATAATGAAAACAAATAATTACTTGTATTACTCATGTTACAATTACCTACATAAATGAAATTATTATTATACGCTGGCACAATGCAAAAAGCAACTCTAATACATGGCAAATAGCCAATAGCCTATTGACATTTGGAAAATTGCACCAAATGCTTTTAATTTAAGAAAATTGGTGGGTGTTGTTTCTAACGCCTTAACAATTTGCGGATTTGTCTGCTTTGGCAAAAAAAAGCAGCCGCAGCAGCGTTAAGTAGTCATTACAGGATACAAAAATATCATGACATGACAAACAACAAGAGTGTGAATTCATTTTTTGTTAATTTTTTTTGCAAAACTGTAACTTTACCTTTACTTGTAACACAAAAACAAATTAGATTTTAATCAAGACATAAACGAAGTATAGCAAAAAAAAAAAAAAAAATGAAACCTTTTGAGACATTTAACAAATAATTTCACGAAACCGAAACTCATGTTAAGTCACTAACAAATATTAGTCATAAGCACTTTTGTTTATTTAAAACTTAGAAAAAAGTTCTTAACAGCAATTGTTATACATAGTTAAATTGTGAATGAAAAAAAAAGTTTTTGGATTTTCATTTTTACTAAACGTGTGTTGAACTACTTTGCAATAAGGAAAAAAAATTGATTAAAGTTTTGTAGCAGAGCAAAGTCGAATTGATAATGACTTAAAAATTTGCTTCAAAAATTCAGGGGCCAAATAACAGCATTCAATATCGATCAAAATTAAAATAGAACTCAAATGGGAATTTTTATTGATATCGAAATCGAAATTTAGTCCCAGCTTTTGATTCCTCATTTGAAAAATAGAAAAACTTGTGGCACTAGAACTGAAAGTAAATCCCGTCTTATTTAAAATTAATTAACAATTTTAGATCAAAAAACCGTATTAATGCTGCTGATTTTCTAATAGTACGTATATACAGTAAAGTATCCCGCAGGCGGACAGCGAGAGTCGGCACATTTTGTTCGCTGAAGAGAGATGACTGCCAATGGTTTTCTATGATGGAATTTATAAGACCATTGGACTTCGAAAGTCATCCGACCATGAGAGCTGTACGGCTAGAAGAGCTGTCCGCAAGTAGAGTTTTCACTGTATTTATGTACAATCTAAAACATTGAGCCAAACTCATTTATTTTATATGAATGAACGTACAAAATGTACGACGAGTTTAAGTGCACAACACTAGATTACGAGTTTATTTAATTTTTTTTTTTTACTTTTTAATTTTAGTTTGAATATGAGTTCGTACTTAAAAATACCTACAACTACCACAATAGAAATAAAAATGTCCGCCTTTTTACTACAAAAATAAAAATCTTAGAATCGTAAACAAAAATAAACGTAATAAAAGTGTTGACGGTTGTGGGAAAAATTCAATTGTTTCATAAAAAACAAACGAGAAAATGAATCAACGCGAAAACAAATGAACTGAGACAATATGAAAAGGTGTACGAGTAAAATCGTACACGAGTAGAACTCATTGTGGAATTGAATACAAAGCATTTTCAGTAGTTTGTTGATTATTAATAGTTTTCAGTTAAAACCACAGCTGCTGATTTAATAGCAGATACTCATACACTAGATATGAGATACTCGTAATATATTTATGATTATTACTAAAGACAAACGTGTACACAGTGGTTTAATTCAACCATAAATTTGAGTTAAGGTGTTTTCTCTGAATGGTTGAAATGATTAATTGTTTTAATGAAAAAACTGATTGAGCTGTTAAGCAATTATTTATAAATTAGATTTTTATAAAATATATTGAATTGGGTAGCAAATAAGCAATGTAGAAAAAAAATAATATATACATACTAAAATACATGTATTAGTATTATGATTTGGGAGTTTGTATTGAGGCTTTTTAATGAAAAAAAATTTGTTTTTCCCTATTTAGTAAATAACTTTAATCGTACCTTAAATAGTTTTTTAAAAATTTTTTATTTTTAATTTGAAAATAAAACAAACATGCTAACTATTAATTATCCCACGGCTTGATGCCCTTTCGATTTGAACATGACATGACCATAACGCCGGCAGAGCAACGGTATTTATTTGTTCACGTTCTTGTATGTGGAGAATATATGTTGATGCTCATGTTCTGATTGACGACAATTTTTGTTGTTGTGGCGTTTGGTTGTATACAGAAAATACATTGTATGGCCAACATCATGGCGCACATGGATGCTAAGACGAATGTTTAGGAAACGATGGCATCACATGGACGAAACATGGACATGAACAGTCTACACGAGTAGAATTCATGTGCGACATGCTGTTCTTACCAAGTTGATGGATAGTGGAGACGGGTATTTAAGCAGGTATGCAGGAAGGTAGAAAAAGCCTGGTGGTTTATTGTGAAGTCTTGAGAATTAAGAGAAATTTATAAATTGGCAAATTAGAAGTAGTAAAGGGAAAACATAAGAAATAGTGGATACTACAATCAGACTAGAAGGATAACAACCCTTCTTATCACATAAACCATACATAGGTCAAGCTCTTCGCCACCTGTCGTACAGTCAGTTCATACGCGTAACGAATCCCATCAGATTTTCGAACACATAACCCAAGACATCTGCCAATTCGCCCATAAAAGATAGTGACACAGACTGTCCTCAACTGTCTCTATCTCCTCGTACAACCTACATAAGTCCGACGAGTCAGATCCCAGCAACACCGCCTTACATAATGGTTCCAACGCAGTCTTTACTCCTGCCTATTAGTGAATTAAAATCGGTCCTCCTTAGCACCGCCCATAGCTTCCGCGAAACTCTGCAGTATAATTTATCAATGAATAAACAAAATTAATTAAACACGTTTTTAATATGTCTTTTTTTAATATTATTTTCCCCCTTATTCATAAAAAATATTTTTTATTTGTAAAGGGTTTTTGAACAAATTTTCTTAGCAAGTTCGTTTTATAAACCTGAATTTTCTTTTATTAATGAGGCATCCAGTGTTTTTAGTTATTTAATTTATGGCCCACATCATCAAACATCACAAGTCGGACAAAATTGATTTATTTGTTTATTGACAAAAAAGAACAGAAAATATTATGTGTAGGTCGACATTTGATTTGGATTTTTATGACAATTAATTGTAACATTCGCGGTCGTGCCAAAATTGTTAAAGGGACGTTCAATGATTTACACTGCGGGTTATTTATTTAGTGGTTTTAAAATCGCCGGTCTGGCAAGGCTGTAACTGTCATCTGGAGTATCATTAATTAAGTTAAAAGTTTGCCATTAACGAATGTGGATCGTTTAACATTTGAAGAACGCGTAAAAATAGTTAAAACTTACTACAACAGTGGTGCTTCAATCGTGGCCACTATGAAAGGAATTGGCAAGCTAATAAGCAAATTTAAAGAGACTGGAAGCGTTACTGATGTGGTCAGGCCTGTGTATCATCGCAATATGTGCACCATCAAAAATATCGCTTCTGATATTGAAAGTGTGGCGAATAATCCGAATTTGTCGATTCCACGGCACAGAGCGCTATGGCCGTCTGATAACCTCCTTTTTTGGTCTGCATTATTATGAACTGGAAAACATGTAGTTTCAACCACACGACGCCAATAGCCACACAATACGACCGATTTTGGCTTTCCAGTTTCCAGAACGCATAATTTCACGTCTTGGCGACGTTAATTGGCCACCAAAATCATGCGTTTTGATTCCGTAAGACTTTTTTTGTGAGACAACGTCAAAGAGCGTGTCTACGCAAATAGTCCTCTAAGGTTGGAGCATTTAAAAACCAACATCAAAGTTTTCACCGAGATACCGCTGCAACAATCTAGCGATGATCGTTTCAATGACGCTGTGTTTCGTAAGTAATGACAAATCATATCTTTATGTGTGTTTTATTTAACTTTACTTTTGAAATCGAAAAATGGATAACCCGAAATTGAGAAGAGGCGACTGGTTCGTTCCCTTTTACCTATTCCAATATACTTAGATCCTAACTAATAATTTTTTTTTTTTTAATAAATAGTATTTTTCGTTGTTAGTGCTTTTTCTGACAAATCAGGTATATCTGGAAAGGTTTTCTTCAATTCTTTACACGCACGTTCATACGCAATCAGCTTGTGTCGTCAATTTTCGTGTCCCTTACCCTTACATTTAACTTAAACTCATCTAGCATATTACGAAAACAAAAGCAAAAGGAAAGTAAAAACTTGACGAATACGGTCAAGTCTGTACCCTTTTGCATTCTCTTTTCCCACCCCTCCTAAAATCTTGATTAGCCAAACTTTATACGTGTGAACCAGCAATTTCCGGCACTTAAACGTGTTTGGCATCGCATACGTAAATAGTGCGTACATGTAAACGTTGCGATCGATTTGAGTCGTTGGTAGTTATAGAATTAATAAATGTGTTAACAATAAAACAGAAAATATATCAAAGTTTGTAACGATGATTGCATAAAAAGCCTTTTCCAAAATTTTGGTTTTTGTTATTTGTGAGTTTTGTATAAAATGTGCGTTATGTGCGTCGATGGATTGTTAAGAAGAAAGTTCTTTTACAACTGATACGTAAAAACGGAAGGCATTTTAAACTTTATCAGGTTCATCCGCAACGTCATGTTTACGTAAGAGTACCTTTTTATACATAAGGTATGGAAAACGGAACACCTGATCCACGTCGTATACGTTGTCGAAGAGTAATGAGATCTTAAGCCATTTGTCTATATGAATTTAGAAAAAGTCTACGTCACATCATAATTGTTAAAAAAAATGACTAATGCGCAAAATAATTTTCTAAAAAATAGAAAAGAAAAAAATGGACAAATCTCGACACTAGACGGCTAAATTGGCAACACTGGTATTCCTTCAAAAATGTTTCTGTTCTTTGTTCTTCATATTATTAATTTACTTTGCTTTCACAGTTTACAATTAAATTTGAGTAATACGTGTAGAGTAGTTACTAAGTCTTACTTCACAAAACCTTGAAGAGAACCTTAAATAGTGTTTTTGAAATTTTTATTTTTTGAAAATACATTTACATGTAATTGTTAAAACCAACCACTGTTCTCATTATTAAAGGTACCCCAAAATGTCCGCCATAACCTTGTACTTAAACACAAATAAAATGTAAATTCTAATAAAAAAAAAAAACAAAAAACAAAAAAACTTAAGAGATCATTCCTACAATCAGTCATTCACATTCACTCTGCAATTTAAATTTAGATTGATTTTCTTTACAATTATCCATGAATTAACAACAACTGCAACAATGACGACTGACCATTGTCTGAGAATGTGTGAGAATACTCCACCTTTTTAAAAGCGAACCGCAAAGAAACTACAACACAAAAACAAAATAAAACAGATTGTAATTGTTACTAGAAACAGCAGCGGCAATAAAGCTGAACTCAAGTAACTGAAATGAAAAAAATGATTCATGTTTTAAATCCAAGACGACAAATTGTTTCAATATGATCTTTCACATGAAGTAGTTTAGAATATTTTTTCTTCTCTAGACTCAAGAAAATTGATTTAAATTTTGTAGTCAGTTAAAAAAATTATTATGAATAAAAAAAAAATAAAAAAAAAATCATTTGAAAATTATTATATCGGGTGTTTTTTTCAGTGGTATAGAACTTCGAATTGAAATAAAACACAAGAAAATCGTTTTAATGACCATCAATTTGGCTTTATTGGAAGGATAATTTTATGCCATTAATGTTTAAATATGATTTCAGGCATGTGGCCGCCGCGGCTGGCTCGAATAAAGCCAATTCTACAGGTCCAATTTTCAACCACTTTTTCGAGCATATGGGGCCGTATGTCGGCAATAACGCCACAAATGTTGGCTTCCAATTCCCCTAACGTTTCTGGTTTGTTGGCGTAGACGAGCGACTTTACATATCCCCAAAGAAAATAATCCAATGGTGTCAAATCACACGATCTTGGTGGCCAATTGACAGGTCCATTCCGCGAAATTATGCGCTCATCGAATGTTTCCTTCAATAAATCGATTGTGGCGTGCGCTGTGTGGCATGTAGCGCCGTCTTGTTGGAACCACAACTCATCCACATTCATGCCATCCAATTCGGGAACAAAATAGTCGGTTATCATGGCTCTATACCGGTCTCCATTAACGGTAACTGCCTCTCCAGCATTATTTCGGAAGAAGTATGGCCCAATGACTCCACCAGCCCATAGAGCACACCAAACAGTCAGTTTTTGTGGATGTAATGGCGTCTCAAGGGTCCCATGTTGTTCTCTTCACTCAAAATGCGGCAATTTTGCTTGTTGACGTAGCCATTCAACCAAAAATGAACCTCATCACTGAACAAAATTTTGCGATGAAAATCAGCATCGAGATCAATCTCATTTTCGGCCCATACACCAAAATCACGACGCATTGCATGGTCTCGCGGCTTTAATTCTTGCACAAGCTGGATCTTGTAAGGTCGCAAGCCAAGATCTTTGCGCAAAATCTTCCATAAAGTTGATGGACAAAGCTCCAGTTGCTGTGCACGGTGGCGAATCGATTCATTCGGGTCCTCTTCAACACTTTGCTCTACAGCGGCAATTGTTTCTTCGGTGCGCACTGTTCGACGTCTCTGCGGATGAGTATTATCACATAGAGTAAACGTAGTGCGAAAACGATCCATGGTTAACCGAATTAATTGCTCTGATGGACGATTATGTCGACCATAAAATGGACGGAGCTTGCGGTAAACTTCGCGAACTGAACCGTTATTTTCGAAATAAATTTGCACGATTTGCAAGCGTTGTTCTTTTGTCAACCTGTTCATGTTGAAATGGCAAACCAAACTGAACATAAATGACATTAGAGTTGCCAGATTTGACCACAAAATGCCAGTTTTATCTCTATTCGAAAAACAAACCTGTAAAAAAAACACCCGATATAAAAATTGCCAAGTTGCATTTAAATACATTTTTATTTACATTTGTTGATATCTTGTTTACTAGACAATTATCGTATTATATGCAATTTAATGATTTTTTTTTTAATATTAGCTATAACGTATTTAGTTATTCTATTAAACAAGTAGAGTGTAAGTAAAATAATAAGTGCAAATTAATTGTAAGTTCCCCCCGAATAGTCTACGAGAAAATTTAAATAAGTTGCGAATCAATTTTGTCGTTTCTATTTTCCATGAGGCAAATTGGGTGTTGACTTTTTTGTGCCACTTACGTATTTATTTATACCAACACCACAATAGAGGAGAGGGTACTATGCGTTTGCGCTGATGTATGTAACACATTAAAACATATTGATTCTAGAACCAGCTTTATGTTTTTTAATCGACTGAGAATCACTTTCTAAGGGAATTGTGTATATAAATTTCAATTGTCACAAGCAGCCTACAGAAAATGGTGTGCATGGCTTCATAATTTCACATAAGCCTTACCCAAAGTTGTTTTTAGAATAGAGGCTTTGTGCCCATAAGATTAAATCAGATTAAATTTGAACCTAGAACGTTTAATTGCAATCCTTATCATCTTGCCAATGTTAATTGCAGTCGGTCTATATAAAAACATTCCCAAAAACAGCGTCTAATGCCATAGCTTCCTTGTAAATGTTGGTATTGATCAGTGATGTTATAAACTTTTTGAAAAGTCCTTACGCAGCTTGCAAAAATCCCTCTTTTTCTCAACGCGTTAAAAAAATTGTCTCTACAAAAATCCCTACAACTTTTAATTATTTGTATTGGGGTGATCATGAATGAATCGTGAATGAAATTACGAATGGTTTTTTCTTTTCTTTTTGAGAATCCGATAACTTTTGTAAAAATAAAATTTGTTCAAATAATCCAGAACCATAATGGTGCTGCTTGTATCGAAGAAAAAATTAAAAACATGAAAATTAAAAAATGATTTAATATATAATCAAAAATTAAAAAGATTTTGTTATTCGTGCTTAATTCCCAGTTTTTATTCTTGATAAAAACACTTGAAATTTATTGTTGATGGGATAAGCTGTTCCTATGCGCATTTCATTGGTTGCTTAGGCCAGATCATCAGGAAACTTCATCCATAAAGATTTTAGAAAAACTAAAGATATTAAACCAAATAAAACTGTTAAGCGTATAAGAATCATAAGCAACAGCTCTACTTGTAACAATATCAAAGTTTAAACAAAAACATCAACAATAAACAGTGAGTTTATCTCTTCTTACATTCCCCACTACAATTGATTGGAATTGTTCCAACATTAATTGTTGCAAAAGCATGTTGCCATGTAAGTTTTTTTAGGCCGTGCAGTTGCCAGTTTATTATCAAAAATTATATAATTTACGAATGAAAAATTAGATGAAATACACTTACTAATAATTTTAAAAACTACCATTGTATTAAATTGATCAAAAATAAATTATAAAATTGTATCAGCAATTATTCTTTGATATGATTTTTCGTTTTTCTCTGTCAGTAAAAAGGTAAAAAGATACCATTGTCAATATGACTCGTGAAATAATTTTTATTTAAAGTGCAACAGATGAGTTTTAAAACACCTGTTGGGATCTGTTGTTACACGGACGGCTCTAAACTGGGGAATAAAACGTGCATGGGGATCTATGTTGAGAACCCGGAAACCGATATATCCTACTGTCTTCCGGATCACAACACAAGCTTCCAGGCGGAAGTCCGTGCTATTACGGAATTTGTGAGATGGATTGGGTCGAATATGGGGCAGGTAGGTATTAACCGAAAGCCAAAGGGCAATATCAGTCAATAGGGTTAAGTCCACTACTAGTATTGGACTGTAGGAGAGCCATTACCGAATTTTCCTCGGGCAATGAGAGCTCGAGAGCGATAACATGTTGGACTTAGGATCCCTGAGGAACGTTGACTGGAAAACCATAAGGAATTACGTCCGGGAAACGGACTTTCTTATCTTTCCCCATAGGTAGTGGGAGCATTACCCACCTAAATTTCCATGTTTCTTAAGGAGCGCACATTAGGCCCGGTAGTGGCCTAGGTGTATATCGTATATCGTACAGATATGAGGTTGCATCTTTGATGCTTCATCCTCCTTTCGATCTTACCTAACCTAATAAAAAAATTAAACAAGTTCTTAATTACTCTACATTTTACGAATACAAAACAAATTTTCTTTAAAAATATGAGTTCAAAAGAACGTAGCTAACGTAATTCTTTGCAACATTAATAAATAATAACTTTTATTCCAGAAATGAACAATTATTCAATAAATCTGCGATACTTAAATTTTTAAATTGTGTTTATTTTATTGTATATAAAGAACTTTGTTTGCATTTCAGCTAACGATATGTAAATATCTAGTAAACATTCGGCACAAAGAACTTTTATATAAATCTTTAACTAAAAACACAATTTTCATTTGCCGTCTTCATGATTGCCCGTTCATGGGTTCCAAATACAGTACACTCTCAAAAATTTTCTGCAAATGTTGTGGTGTAGGCCATCCAACGATCGGCATTAACCGACTATATTCTTTTATTTGTTGTTAATGTAGTTGTTAAACACGCCATCATTAATTATGAATTAGAATTTAAATACAAATATGTTGCATGATTAAAAGGTGAATTTCCCACGACTATCGTTAGATAAATAATATGTTTGAATAAATATGATTGCATGAAATATTTGTTTTTGTTGTAATAGTTTTACAATATTTTATATCACTTTGCATTTAAATATTAACAATTTCGTTCAAACAAATTATTTAATGTAAAGTAAGTTTGATAGCTTTTGATTGGATGGGATAGAATACTGGGAAAAAAACAAAGTTGTGAATTGCAATTAATCGCTTGTTTATTAATAATAAAAACAAAATAATTTTTTTACAGGAAATTTATAATGGTGTGTTTAATAGAAAATTGACTAAACAAGACCAAAGCTTAACAAATTTAGGGCTTTTTTTGTTTTTTTGGAAAGCCGATTTGAGAGCAATTAAAAAATTTAGTGTAGACTGAAGGTCGATTAAAATGGTCTGCAAAGAAATCCTTCTTTAAATAAAAGAATAAAAGGTTCATAAGTTTAAATATCCTAAACACATGTCTGCCTTTAGTTTTCTTCTATCACTCACATATTCTTTAAGAAGAACATTTCTAATTTCATATGCCAATACGTCCGATTCTAAATTTTTTCCTTCTATTTTATAACATAATTTTTTAATCAGTTTAACAATTTTGGAAAATTGTTTAATTTTTTTTTATTTAAAGCAAACAAATTTACTTACTTAAGGCCAGTGTTCGCAATTTATTTTATTTTAGCACGAACTTGTCTTGCAACCATATTTTTTTAACATTAATACGATTTCTGTATGATTTAAAATTAGCTTTTAGAAAGTAAAATATATATTTAAGTCCCCACTCGCAGAGAAAACTATTTTTAAAGAAAATTTTAAACACATTATGTTTAATATAACCATATTATTGTAACTTACAACCATATAATGGTTGCCTCTAAGCATGTTATGGTTAAATGTGACAATAATTTGTTTTAAAATTAACATTGGTATTTTCCTTTTTTCCAAGAGCAGCCATGCTATTATAAGTGTTAAACATGTTTTAGTTATTCATAATCATAACATGTTCGGAGGCAACCATAATATAGTTGTGTCTTCTTGATGGAGGACCAATTCAACCATAATATGGTTGTCGGTGACAATAATATTGTTAAATTAATCATAATTTGTTTAAAATTTTCTTTAAAAATAGTTTTGTTGGAGGTGACCATATTTAAACATGTTTTTGCTCTGGGTGCAATCGATCTTCTTTTATGTCGTATTTGACGAAAAACCTAACTTTGTTTTAAAGAGAGAAAATGTTAATAAAAATATTTGAATAAAACTAGGAGCTAATTCTGGGAGGCGTAATCGAAAATGTTTCGTTTTGAAAGTAATCTTTGATTTGTGAAAAATCAGAAAAATGCTTTACAACACTGCAAAAATAATTTCTATTAGTTCAGCATTGACTGAAAGAATAAGACATAAATGTGCTTTCAAATCGAAAAAGAATGCGATCACGACTGCCGGAATTAGCCCCTAAATATATAAATTCATTTTATATTGTTCATTTAATTTATTGCTTAAAACATTTAAATAGTATGGGTGTTTTTTAGCTGCATGAGAACTATCGATATCGATTACTATGGTGAATGTCGAACTGTATAGACATTTCTGTTCAATAGGGTTTGACAAGTCATCATTAATCGTTTAACGGTAAAATAACGCTTCCAAATTATGTAAAATTTTTTTTAAGAAAATAAGTCCATTCGCGAAGCTTGTAGATCACTTCGTATATTTTACGGTCAACTTAATTGGCCTAGTGGGCAAGCAATTCGTGCAGTTATTGATTGTTTTTGCACTAATGTTGCTCTTCTCGATTCAAAACCACCAACAAGACAAAGAAATATACGTACCGAAGAAAATATTGCTGCTGTAGTGCGAAGCTTTGAAGAAAATACCGAAATGTCGATTCGTAGTCGTTTCCAACTTGTTGGCCTTTGTCCTTCGACTACGTGGAAAATTTTTCGTAAGAATCTTAGCTAACTTGCCTATAAAATACAGCACGAGCAAGAATTGAAGCCAAAAACGACCATCGTTTGGGACGCATTTTTTCTGATTGGGCTCATTTGATACTGCCCGAAGATGAGAATTTTTTTAATAAAGAACTGTATTTAGTGATGAATCTCATTTACGCTTAATTGGCACTTCAATAAGCAGAATTGAAACATTTGAAGCGAAGACAGTCTTTAAGTCGTTAATGAATCACTATTACATCCATTAAAAATGATTGTTTGGTGCTGTTTTCACGCTCTTTCGAAATGAGCATGGAGCTGCCATTACAGTGCACGGCGAGTGTTATGAGTCATGCTAACTGAATTTTTGTTTAATAAATTTAATCAGCTAAGCATCAACGTCATTTGGTTTGAACAAGACGACGCAACTTGGAACAATGCGCTAATCAATCGATTTATGGCAAAAACAAATTGGATTACTTTTTATGGGGCTATCTTAAGTCATTTGCTTATGTCGACAAACCAGCAGCTCTTGCAGCTTTCGAATCTAAAATTCATTGATGCCACATGGCCAGATTTACTGGTCTAACTAGTCGAAAATTGGACTGATCGAATGGACCAGGTAACTAAATGCCATGAAATTTTTTACCAGATTATAATAAAAAATTTCATTCCAACAATACTATGTCTTTCAGTATAATTTTAAGTTCTCTTGCAGCTAAAAAAGCCCTGTTTATAAAATTTTCTTAATTTTTATTAATATCCAAAACAATTTTTCATAACTCAAACCTTAACTAATCGTATTACCAAACAATATTCTTCTATTTTACATGCAATATTTTGCAATTTTTCATTAATTCACTTCTTTCAATTTGAAGGTGTTTGATGTGGGTGTCACTGCAACTGTCAAAAATTTACTATTTAACTATTTTTTTAAACAAACTTTTATGTTAACAAAATAAAACCAAAAAGTTTATTTCATTTTAAAAAAGATTGGTTAATATTTTTTCTGGCTTAACATAAAGAAAAAACATGAAATAAAAAAAATTATAAAGAAAATAATTGAGGGGTTTTTCTCAATTACACACTTTATACGATTTTTTTATTCGGTTTTACATGATTAAGGAGTAGCCAGTAAAACAATCTTGTAAGTAAATCGACAGCCAAAAAAATATTTTGTTTTATAAAATGTGCTTCAGATTACTGGAAAACTCACATAAAAACACATGGCTAGTGCAAAGCCAATTGATTTTATAGGCTTTATGAAGAAACAAAACACCGGATTTTTTCATATCAAACTCACTCTTGATATTTTGTTCCTTTTAATAATTTTTTTTGTATGTTTCTTAAAGAGTTAATAAAAAAATAATTCAGTGAAAATGTTAAACAAATTTGTTTTATGTCTCAAACGCGTTTCTTTATTTACGTTCACATTTCATTTTAATTCATTTAATTTCATTAAATGTTTGCCATTCTTTTTATGTCGTTAATCTTACATAATAACCCAGTTACCCACTACTTTACTTTGTTGGTGGTAGACAAGACATTGCCAAACAATTTCGGGCGCTGGCAAAGAAGAAAAAAAATGAAAAATAAGCAAAATAAAGAAATTTGTTTACAACATGAACCCCCTGAAAACAAATATTTTGAAATCACAATGCTCTATATCAAATAAATTGGCACAATTGCAGCTGAACAATGAGACACTGAAAGCAACAATTGCATTCGATTTGTTATTGAATCAATAAATTAAAAGACACTTTTACTAAAATAATAAAAACAAAGAAAGAAGTTAAAACAGAAGGCGCGCCTTCTCAAAAAAACATCATGTGGATATCTTTGTTGCTTAGATAATGTTTTAATTAGTTTAAATTTAAGTTTAAGTTAAACTTTAAGCAGTTTAAAATTTATGTCTAATACACCACTAAATTATGTAAGAGGATCGTAAAAGCTTGTTGTCTATTAGTTTGTTAAAAAAAAAATAATAAAGCTTTAAAGAACACATATAAGAATCTTAGTGCTTTTCTCACCAACACCATGAGAGTTTACGAATGTGAATGAATGACTTGTCAGCATCCAATCAATTCATACCCTTCGATGACTGGTGCACTTAGCAAACAGGTCAAGGCCATTTTGTTGTGAAAAATCGAACAAACTGAACGTTGTTTAGTGGCGTATGAACAATGTCAATTATTTTGAGGTATTCGCATGTGTCTTAAGTCTTTTGTTTTGAAAAGTGCATTTAACCAGCGGACTTGGGTGTTTGTTGAAATTATAGGTTTTTATTTGTTTGAATTAAAAAGTTCAACACTTAATATGTATTAGCTGTCCAAAAAAGCTCTTGTTGTTGCTCCATGCTGCAGAAATAATGTTGAAGACTAATGCTTTAAACACATTCGAGACAGCAAGCTGCAGACTTCAATATGTCAAAACTAGAATACATGTGTGCATATGGAAATGATTATTTTCACGACGACACGGATACATGGCTGCAGGTTGTTGTCTGTGCTTATTTTGTCGTTGTCGTCAAATTAAACTAATTTCTATTCTTGTCCACTACAAAACAGAAAAAGTGCTGCTAACGCCAACGCTTCTAGTTCAGGAGTTATAGGTCGTAAAAGTTTCAAAATACTTTATCCATATCTCTTTAGGTATAAAATGAATCTATAAAATATGGGAATCATTGGAAAATTCTTTAAAGTGTGTTCCACATGGCGTTTATGGCATACCGATTAACCAATTAAGAGCCAATTTTATATATTTATACTCCGTGGCTAACTTTTTTTTACAAAATTGGCTTTATCTTTAAATCATGTCGAAATAACAATAATTATTAAACTCTAAGATATTTGCTTAATAAAGTTTTTCTGAATTGCGGTTTTTCGGCGTTGCAGAACACTTATTA
Source organism: Pollenia griseotomentosa (assembly GCA_963931875.1). NCBI lineage: Eukaryota > Metazoa > Arthropoda > Insecta > Diptera > Polleniidae > Pollenia > Pollenia griseotomentosa. Next base: position 189,712,333 of record OZ007562.1, on the reverse strand, counting down.
TTTATGTACATATTACAATAATTCAATCAGCCCAATCATGAATAAAAATTCCCCGGGAGTTTTTTCCCTTTTCCTACTTTTACATTTGAATTAACATAGGAAAAATGAGAGAAGGGAGAAAACTCCCGGGGAATTTTTATTCATAATTGGGATTAATATGTAAGAAGTACATAAATTATTACCAGATATATATTTTTAATCAAACTTTTAAATAAATTGACTAATTTTCCAAAAAAAAATTTTTTAAAGCTTAATAAATTTAAAATTTTATATGATGAAGTTACTAATAATATGGTATATAAAAGATTGAAGTGTTCTTCCCTAAAGATATTATGTTTTAATAAATATGTATATTGACAAAATTTTAAGTTTTGTTGACAAATCTTTCAAGAAATATTTATTTTTAAAATTGGCCCTTAACGGGCTAATAAATCGGAATTTTTTAAAGATCAAGTGAAAGCCATTTCGATGTAGTTTCTAATAATACCACTACTTCTTAGATCCAGTTTTTACCTAAAAAGTTATTGATAAAGGGTACGTTCGTAAATGCAGTTGTTGGGTATCACTTGCGCAGAAGTAAAGTTAAATGTTTGTAAAAGCATCACTTGAAAGAAACTTGGCTCACTCTCATATGTCAAAAGTTTTTATGCAGTAATGCCGCAGCTCTGCAGCAAACTTTGGCAATTATTGCTTCAGTTAATTTTCTGAAGCAATATCTTTTGACAGAAAAGAAATCGTTTAATAGTATGTTCACATTTGGCTTCTTAAACGCGTTTAAGTAGTTCGAACTTGATTAAGCTCTAATCACTTCAAAATCGAGATGATTACCCATACATTGAAGTGATTTGTTAATCACTTCAAATTGGCATGATTACAACTAAATCACTTCATAAATCACATAGAATCCACTGAACATACCTCAAATGTAGAATCGCCAACATGATCGTGTACAACCGGCCAAGATTTCTGCTTAATGTTTTTATTTTTTTTCTTAAATAATTCATAAATTCTCACAATTTCATCATTAAAATGATTAAAATAATCTTCTAATAACTTTATAAAAGTGTTTTTAACCATTTCTAATACTTTAAAGAAAAAAAAAAATTTGTTTGTTGTGTTTTTTTCTTAATCATCTGGCTTTGATTAGCTAAATCAACATTTTGCTTAAACGCGTTTAAAAACCTAAGTGTGAACTTAACATAATCGTCATTTATAAGAAAACTGTTACTTTTTGGTTCAATATTTTCAATTAAATTTGTCATCTTTATTGTAAAAAGCATTTTTATTATTATTTAATGTTTGCTTATTAAACTTTTGAAATTTCAAAACTTCAAACTTTGTACAGCTGTTGTGCAAAGTATCAGCAACACAACTGCAACTGGTAATCACGCATCAGCAACAACATTTTGCATCACTGCAGCAGTGATACATAGTTTTTATGCATTTACGTACGCACCCAAAGTGTTTTGAAACTTTTACGAACTATACCACGTGTGTTGAAGGAACAAATTTTCTTATTTTAAAAGCATTTTATATGTATTTTTTGTTTAATCAGCCGTTAAAATTATATTGTTTATTAGTTACAAAAACAACAAAATTAAAATATTTTAATTTTTATTAAAATAAAAAGTTTTTTCGAGCTCAAGGCCAATTATTTGTAAAAAATATGTATATTATTTATTAAATTATTTGTTCCAATATTTCGATATCCATCGGATATCATTATCAAGGAATGAGTTACAAATATATTTGCAAGAGACGTATTACTATCTCCACATTTAATATTGCACTGTGGAGATAGTAATACGTCTCTTGCAAATATATTTGTAACTCATTCCTTGATAATGATATCCGAAGGATATCGAAATATTGGAACAAATAATTTAATAAATAATATACATATTTTTTACAAATAATTGGCCTCGAGCTCGAAAAAACTTTTTATTTTAATAATTTAAAAAAAGGTCGAAAAAATAAAATTTAATTTAATATTTTATTTTTTTTTAAATAAATACATTTGTTGATAATCTTAAATTAAGTTTGTATAAGAGTCTGCAATTATGCATGTTTTTCCATTTTATAAAAGAAAAAAAAATGATAGTGGCACCACTGAAATATGAAGATATAGTAAATAAAAACAGCTGTTTGTATTTTTTCAATTGTTGCTGCCGTCTTCAACATAATTCAGTAGCTGACTACACGACTAAAATTTCAGCCAGCAGCATTTGTAGTATTGTGTTCGTGTAGCCTGCTGTGGTGAATGTGTTTAATGCATAACAAATGTTTGATGTTATACCCTTGTGACGAGAAGAAGTCCTTTCCTTGTACAAAATTTGAAACAGAACTGAGACTCATTATTTCAGAAATGTTTTATAATTTCTAGTGCATTCTTATTATAAGTGCAGCTAAAATTTCATTTTAAAAATAGGATGTCTGGCAGGTAGAAAAAGTCTTTACACTAAATACAACAAAATTAACAACGGCTTTACAATGTAAAATTTTATAGACACATAATAATTTTTTCTATTAACATTCTGACAGAAACTGTTTTCAATTCAGGATCTATGGGAGGTATACATATCCTTACGCTGATTTTTCTTAAACCTAAAATGATTCTTAGTTTAGACGTAAGTGATACTTTTATTCATTTAATTTTTCTTTTTTTCTTTAACACGATTTCTTTTCTATTCACAATATGGAGGCAAAGCACTGTGCTCCAGAAAACATAACTTTTCCGTAAAGACTGGAATGTCCACGTTGTTTTTGCAGTTGGAACTATTTAGAAAATAACGAAATAAAATATTGCCAGAAATATTGGAAAAATTCAATGCTAACTATGATCAATGCTTTTAATAAGACGCCAATTTAAAAAGTTATATAACTAAAACCATATTAAGATAATAGCACAAGCACTGTTTTATGCAGCCAATAACTTTGTCTTTTTAATGTTTATTTATTTATTATTTTTTTGTGCATAAACATAAAAATGTGTAAATTTTTAAGTGTTAAATTACAAAAAAAAAATATAACAGTTCTATAAATTTCGCACAAAATTCCCAAGCTTTTGAAATTGTATAGCAAATCAATTTGAAGAAAACCTTAATAAAAGCAATTGCGCTCAAAGGTTTTATGCTTAGCAAACAGGGTGGATTTGTATGCATTTATCGTGGGACAAATCATTTAAAGGGATAAGGCCAGGTTCACAACGACAGCAATATTTTCACTTGGAGTTCACACTAAAGCAACAATTTTTTTGAAAGCACACACATTTCCAAACAAGAAGACGTTTGCAAATTTTGCACATCATAATAATTTTCATTAAAAAACCAAATAAAAATATTATAAACATCATTTACAATTGCATACAAATTGTTGCTGAAGTAGTAGACGCAGTTTTTTCTAAAAAATTTTGTTAAAAAAACTAAAGGAAAATATATAAAATATCGTTGTGAAAGAAGCGTAATGTGTCATAAAAATTACAAAAAATATTTTTTTTATTTAGAAAAACATTGTCTTAAAAAAGTCCTTGTTGCCTGATCTGTTGAATTTCTTAAAATTCTGCTTTAGAAAAAAAAACAATTGCCTTTTTATATTTCAACACATTAAACAGCAAAAATCTCAAAGATTTGAAAGTAACACTAATGTATGCTGCATTCAACAGCTTTCTTTTGCTTCTAAAAATTGCTGCCTTACTCTACTGCTGAAAGATACAATCCTATAAATTCTTAATGCGGTGTTAAATACTACAAGAATATTATCGCGATTTACTGGTTTTTAGTGCACATTTCTACTCCTTTACTTCACTGAAACAGTGAAGTAACTTATTCTTTTGAAAAAAAATATGAAGTTTTTACTAAATTATTCGAAAATTAACTGCCTATTTCACGATGTCACTCGAACGCTTCCGTTCGCACAATTTAAATGTAAAACAAAAACAAATTTTCAAAATTTGCGAAATGAAATAGTATCTCTTCTTCTTTCTCTCCACGAAATTTTATTTTGATACAGCTTCTCCTGCCAGAGATATCAGCTTAAAACCAAAATAGTTTCTTGACTCGAAAACTCGAAAAATCATTTTAAAAATTCTTAAAAAAGTTCTGGAAGCACCAAGAGAACAGAATTCTACACCAGGTGCTTTTTCAGTTATTTTTTTTCAAAGTTTTAAAAATTTAGAACTAGCAAAGGATTTTATAAAACCAGCTATTCCAACTTTTTACGTTATTGAGCAGAATGACGTTTTCTTTTTCCGGCTTGTTGCCTATTTCGTATTCTACCAATCTGAAAAGTTTCGTTGGAATATCTGAAACAGTGGTGAAGAATTTACACTAAAAAAAAAAGTTTCCTAGCGTGTGGGCTATACATTCAAATTGCTATAGCTCTAAAACTATCGTAGATTACTGAATGAAATTCGTGGCTTTGGATAGGCTCTGGATAGGCTTTAGTTTCGAACCATTGATGCTACATGCCGCCCACTGCTACGCCTACCTTTTGCAAAATGATCAATTATGATTTAAACGCTTACAGAATTTATAAACTCAAAGCGAGTAAAATGTTTTGCTTGCGAAATGAAATAGTATCTCTTCTTCTATCTCTGTAATGCTGTTGGAGAAATTTAACTAAGACAAATCAAATTTTTACACGTCCCAACATGTGTGTTTTCAAAGCGTGAAATAGGCATATTTCCGATCTCTAAAGCAGATCTTTTACGCAAGAAATTTCAATAAAAATCAATGTAATATTTCATAAGAAATGCCTTACATTACTGCTTTCCAGGAATTATTGTTTCTGGGATATTTTACTAAATTTCACATTCGAAATTTAAAAAAGGAGTTGAACATTTTTCACTAACTGTCAAATATGTGTCGTCAGTAAACTATTTGAAAAAAGCTATTGAAAATTATGTTTTAGTTTAAGGAAAATCTGCATATAAATCCGCCTCCCGTATGAATTTATACGTGTCCATAATGTATGTAGATCATTAAATACCTATGAATCAGCAATACATGCATCCATGTACTCAAGTTACTACATGTGTGTGAATGTGCTTGCTCTTTGTTTGTACAAATATGAATGGTATCTTTTTATCTAATATGCATTGAGTAAATACAAAATATTGGCAGGCAGTAAATGGCCTTGTCAATGTCGTTATTAACGTCTATAGCTACCAAACATATTTACTTATGGAAGTATGTGTGTGTTGTGTTTTTTTTTTTTTGTGGCTTATGATCTCTCAGTTACTCACACACTCACTGAGCGCTAAGCATTTTCAGATATTACACACAAATAAAGTGTATGTACACAAAGAATTAATACAATTGCAATTCGTCGATGTAATTTTTCTGAAAAATTTTTTCTTTGATATGTATTTGTTGCGGCAGCCTAAAAAAAATTGCTGTAGAAAAAACATCTAAAGAAAGACAATACATTAAAACATAAGCCATACTTTATACCACACCTATTGCAACAACAGTGGCAGCAACAAAAATAAAACAACTACAACAAGTTTTGGTAATAATTTGTTGCCATCAACACTGCAGCAAAGAAAAAAAGCACAAGTATGAATAATAAATTCGACTGTGCCGAATCTTTGGCCACTCTCACCAAGAATTATACTTTTTCGGAAGTGGTCTTTAAATGGAGTCTGTGATTCATAAAATCTCAGATCCCATTCTCTATTCATATAAAACGAACATGTGCCAAATTTCATAACAATATAATTTTACTCGTTTCTGTTTTAGGATTTTCGCGATTTTGAAGTGATTTTATCGAGTGACTATTGAGTGATTAGTTATAGATCAAACATCAAAAATTTGAAAAGGTCATTTTTAGTCATATAAATCTAAATCTTACGAAATTGCAATACCAAGTTTGGTTTCGGTTCAAGCCCTACTAAGTTATTTTCTGCATTTGAATCTTATGGTTAATTATGGAACGATTATTGTAAAACATGGTACACGGAAAGAAGTTTATTGTCTAAAGTAATCAATTTCGTTTCTTTAAACAAGAAAATCCAAAATCTTAAAATAATTTCTTGATTTTAACTTATTGTGTTGGTATTTAGTAAAGCTTTCTTAAATAAAGAAACATTTGGCTAAAACCAAGCCACACTATCGAGACATAACCGCAGAAAAAGCTTAAGCGACAAAAACACAATTTTACAGGAGAATGTTTTTTTTATTATAAAAAAAAATAGAAAACATACTAGAAATGGCGCTTGAGCTTAAATTATTTTACTATAAAATCGTAACGGTAGCTTGTGCGACCATAAAATTTTAGGAGATGATGCAAGTTTTGTCAATTAATTAATTTATTAAAAAAAACGAAAATTGAAATATGATTTCCTATGCTATATAAACTATTTAGAGTAAGTAAAAAAAGGTCGATCAAAACTTATAATAAAAAATGATGTCGCTTAAGCTATTTCTGCGATTATGGCTCGATATATTTAGAATAAGTAATTTTTGGGCTTGGACGAGAATCATGCTAAATTTTCTTGGTGCAAGCAATATTTAGTTAATAATTCTTTTCATATAGTATAATTTCTATCAATTACATAATAAAAATTTTTGTTATATTGCCGCGCAAATACATGATATTAAAAAAAAAAAAAATTGTGTTTACTGGAATAAAAATACATCGCCAGGATACCAGAATAACAGACACTCTACACACTACCCAATAAAAAATTGAACTTCAAACGAAGCAGGTTTGTAAGGGAGAAATATAAGTGTTTCGCTTACCATCTTGCTTACGGAAAGCATGAATTCTATATGGCGAGTTCCCACTTTGAAGCAATACATTTCTGACACAAAAAGAGCTTTATTCAACGCATATACACGCATAATTGTGCGCTTATTTTTATAAATGTACTATTAGTGCTTCACAAAATGATAAAATTTTTTGTTGGGTAGTCCTTCAGGGGAGCTCAATACTATATTGCACATTATTCAAATAGAGATGTACCTAATGGCCATATCCGTCAACAGTGCGGTAAGGCTCTCGTCATCCGGATGTTGGGAGGACGTATGACCATGCAAGGATTCTGCCATGTTTCTGAAATGACTTACGGACTACATGATACATAGGCCAGAATTCGAGCAGAAGTTCAAGGCCATAGTTTGGTCAAGGCGTTAGCTCTGGGGTTTTCTCGGAGGAGCAAGCGTATTTTAGGCAGAAATAGTGGCGATAATAGAAACATATATAACCTTGCATAACAGGAACATTAAGGGCAGAATAAGTATTTTTGTCGATAGCCAGGCGGCTCTGAAGTCACTAAGGTCGCATCAAACAACGGCCATCGTCGTTAACCAGTGTAAGGAAGAACTATCCAGACTGTGCAGCCTTTCTGAAATTATCTTATTTTGGTTCCCTGCGCATAGAGGCCATTACTATAATGAAGAAGCAAATGGCCTAATGGTCTAAGACTGTAGCCGTTTTTGATACTTCGCAATATACCTGGCAACTATCAGAAGTGAAATCTTCAGAGACTATCTGTATATGGCTAATGATAGATTGACAAAACTGGATGGTTGCAGGGCTACCAAGGTAACGTGACCCACATACGACATGAGTCACTCTGAGCGACTTCTTAACTTCAATCTTAAAGATATTTCAATGGTCACTGGACAATTGGTAAGCCTTTTTAATGCAGAGAACCTGGAACTGAGAAGACAGTTCCAATGTTCAATTAAACACGACATGTATTATTTGGGAATTTCCTTCTACAAGGACTCTCTGAGATATCGCGGACTCAGCGCTCCTAGCTGGCTCTAGCCACCTCAGCATTGCCCTGGTTATACACTTGATACGTTTCTACTCTTCACGACTTGTGCTTTTTTGCAAAGTTAAAAATACTCCTCTGGTTTTCTATTAGGTCGATTACAATCCTGTTACAACCTCGTATCCGTAGAAGAATTAGAAACAATTTGACACCAAAACTTAAGCTTAAACGGCTTATAATTATTAAAGGAGCCAGAACATATTAATTCTTATTAGAGTCTTAGATGGATATTCCTTGATGTAACACACGGCATGATAAACTTAATATACCTTCATTCGCTTTACGTAGTTGTGGTGGGTATTAAAATTATTTGTATTCGTACAACAATAAAACCACAAGGTGTTTTTTTACCGAAAATATGCAACTGTTGCATGCTTTGTAGATGAGTGTGTGTCTGTGTGTGACTGTGTTTTATAATTTTATTGTCTGTGCTAAGAGATAATATTTTTATGTCATTTAATTTTATATATTTCCATTCGATTTATGTTTGCAACTAATTCATGTCACTGGCATGGATTTTTAGATTTATGAAGAAACTAGAGTTAGTTAAAACTGAAGTGAGTTTTTGTCTTTTTTTTTAACATACTCATGAAATACATTGTAGTGCTTTTGATTTACATATAAATATTCAGTTTGATAACCATGCTTATGAAAAAATGCTCGCTTAAATATTTTTTGGACTTATAATATCATTAAGTTTTTCTTTTATAAATCATTTATATGCTTTAAAAAAAGCATGACTATAATAACGATAACCCATTGTGACACTTGCAAAAATATACATAAGGAAAGGCAGTGGCTGTTTTATGCCACTGGTGCAGTGTTTCTCAAGCTTTTGGTAAATTTTCCTAACAGAATTACTCAAAACACTACACATATTTTAACTGCGTGACCTTTTAGTTCGATAAAAAAAACATGTAATGATTTTGGAGTTAAAGATTTGTAGAAAATATGATTTAAATTTATTAACATAGAAAAAGTGGTATTAAAAAAAGGTTTAGTTTGACCTACTTCTTATTATGCCCCACCAGGCAACTCATAAAACAAAAATATCTTTATGCATGTAAATTTTGCATGGAGCACGTTTTTGATCCAATATTGATTTTTCTCATTTCTTTTAGTTTTACCATTGACTATTTGCAAAAGGCAACAATAAAACGTTAAAATAAAACTGAACTGACTGAAATGTTCACAACAGCTGGGCTCTAGTTTGTCTGAAATGAATGGAATCCTTTTATCTATGCATAATAATCTTAAGATACTTTTTCTTTCTTACTCAAACTACTGCACCGAGTGGTACAAAATTGGTGCTTAAACAAAATACTTTATAGTATTTTGACTGATCAGGGGCGATGTTAAGAAGAAAAGGTTTTGCGCACCAGTTACAAATTAAGTATGAGTATTAAGTAATTACATGATTTCGCAGTTTGTAAAACTCAAGCGATTAAACGACAAAGGGGCTAGTTTAGCAATTAATTCACAATGCATTAAAATAAAATTGATCACTAAATAGTTTGGATGGATGATTTGGATTTTCATTCGAATTGCTTTTCTTACGTGCAAGAAATTTTTATACCATCTACTACTAGCGGTAAATAAAGGTATACTTAGTTCGTCATTCCGTGTGAAACTTTTTAAATATTCATCTAAGAGCCCGTAAAGTATATGGGTGATTCTCATTTAAACGGTAAATTTTCCTTTCTTTTTTTATAATTTAAAAAAATTATTTATTAAAGATATGAGAAGGTAAGTTTCACATGATAGTTTTTGCCTCAATAAGTGGATACTGAAAACTTTGTCAACGTAACGCACAATACATTTTTGTAAGAATTTCATATTTTTTCACAATACGAATTTTATGTTGAATTTACAACAATTGAGATGCATAATCTTTTATGCGTTTTAACATAAAATCCTGAATAGTACAAAATAAATTCTCAATTCATTAATTAAATCTGGGATAACACTCAAGACATTTTTAAGTATAAAAACCATGATCGTTAGGTGAAATCTTTTGCAATATAACAATATCTCACAAAATCCAAAATTTTTAAAAATTTAGAATGGAAAACCACCACGGTTATTAAATTGTTTATAGTTAATGCTATTTCAACAATTAAACAGAGTAATGAATCCTTCTAAAGAAGATTAACGCCCAAGACGCACTTGATCTTAAAGAGTGTATTAACTCAAAATTTAAAAACTATAAACGTATATATAAAATAATAAATGCAAATATTTTAAAAACGGTACAAATTTACTCTCGTACCTTGTGAAATTCATAGTTCGTAACGCGGAACAGCGACAGCAAGAAAAAACCATGCACGTTATTTTGTGTGAAGAGAGTTAAACAAGTTTTTTTAATTATTTTTTATTTGAAAATTCTCGAATACAAAAAATTCTCAGGATAATACCGCAAAGCTTTAAGCTTGTCTGCTGCATTATTTTCTTATTTTCGTTCTTTGTTTTTAACACATAATGGACAGTCTTACACTAAAAAAATTATGTTAAGTTATTTATAACATTTCAAATCACTCTAAAGGAGATTTTATTTTCAAATTGTTGTGTCTATTTTATGAAATATTTTACCATTTTTTTTTAATGTGTCAAATTTCAATTTATAGAGGTTTATTTATTCTCTCAATATTTTTTACATTTTGCTAGTGTCTGTTAATTGGTAAATTTTCTGTATACCCAGAGAAAAAACATGTTTAAATATGGTCACCCCCAACAAAACTATTTTTAAAGAAAATTTTGAAAACATTGTGTTTGATTTAACCATATAATTGTCACCGGCAACAATATTATGGTTAAATTAGTCCTTCATCAAGACGATACAACCATATTATGGTTGCCACCGAACATTATATGGTTAATATTAACTAAATCAACCATAGCATGTTGCTCTTGGAAAATACTATTGTTAATTTAAAAACAAATTATTGTCGTATTTAAACATAACATGTTTAGAGGCAACCATAATATTGTTACGTTTTTCCTTTAATAAACGCGTTTGAGTTCTTTTAATTGCAAATCCGAATAAAAATCCACACTTATTTAACTTAACAAACTTTATTAATTATTTTGTTCACAATTATTAGTTACGAACAGAACCGTTTCTCAAAACAAACTAAACTAATTATTCATGAGTCACCCCTTTTTATATTTCATAACTATTTCCTGAAATTTCCTGAACCTTCCTGTAAAAACTACTTATTATGTTCTAAAACCATTTCTAGAAATGACTGGGAAATTCATGTAATAATTATTTTAAAATAACAGTTGTGTTCAAAATTATACATGAAAATTTTAAGTAACTACTATAACTTAAAAGATAACTTATTACTATAACTATAAATAATGCTTTAGATAATTTTACTTTCGCAACAATATGGTTGCGGCTTCTTGATGAAGGACTTATTAAGCCATAATATGGTTGTCGGTGACAATTATACGGTTAAATTAAACATTATTTTTTTAAAATTTTACTTAAAAATAGTTTTGTTGTACGTGACCATATTTCAACATGTTTTTCTCTGAGAGTACAGAAAATTAAACAATTAACAGACGCTAGCAATGTACAAAATTAACGTCATTACTTACTTAAGGATAGCTAAAGTAAAAACATGTAACATGAAGATACAAGATAGGCTGTTTTCCTAAACGTGTGTTCACAATGTATCAATACCGTGTTGATGCATTTTGTACTTAAATGTTTACCTACGTTGTATTGTATATGAATATGGTTTGCATCTACATTATTTTAACTGGTTTATTTGCTTTTCTCTGCGCAGTGAGAACTTCAAAGTTGAATTTCGTAACTAAATGCATTGTCGAAAATGTTATGGTTGCGTTAAAGAACATGTTGCCATGTGCTACTACAATGCAACAGGCGTTTAGGAAAACAGCCATATTCTAGTAGTGTAATAAAGTCATTCCTAAGTAAAAGCACACGTCCATAGCTTCAATGTTAACCAAAGGTTGGCTTAAGCAAAACGTATGTGAAACATTGAGGGAATAAGAATATTGTATAAATCTTTATAAATTTAAATTTGACCCATATAAGCACATTGGAACAAATACCATTTTTTCTACGGACACCCTGGGTCATAAAGCAATTCTATGAGTCCTTAAGCAATTCTATGTCGGTTTGCTGCAATCACGTCCACTTCCGAAGGGCTCTGCAGAAATGGAAAATTTTAGTACCAAATTATTCTTAGTTTTTCTATCCAGTTTGGTTCATTGAAATTTAGCACAATCGGCTCAGTAGGAAATTATGGAAAAATAACCTCCCAAAAAGGTGATATTTCTGTTACAAATGTTGTACAAATTCTTTTAACCAGAAATTATATTACCAATCTCTGTGACAATTGATACATAATTAACATAATATAATATATTAACATAACATAAATTAACATCCCTTATATAAAGTCCACTCTCGAAAAACAATTTAATACGCCTAAAACCGCAACGAATAATAATTTTGTAGGGAAGTTTTGTTGAATTTAGCTTTATATAGATAAAAATTACATCATAATATCGGTCCATAATTTAAAAAAGGTTTCGTATAAAGCCAACCCTCATGAAAAACTTTAATATCTCTAAAACTGTGACACATAATGATGTTGAATAAAATTGAATTCAATTGTTTGTTTTAATACCTTAAATCAGTTTACAAAATTTTGAGACAATCAGTTCATAATTTACCACGAATCATAATGATCGGCCCATAATTTAATAAAAACGTACTCTTAGAATAGATTTTAATACGCCTAAGCCGAAACGAATTATAATAGTGTGAGGTCAGGTCTTAAAAAGATTGGTTCATAAATTAAATATCCCTTACAGAGTCCTTTCCTGAAATATTCGCACTCACGGTGGAGGGTATCAAAAGGTGGGCTTAGCCAAGTACAGACACTTTACATGTTTTATATTTTAAAATTGATTTTATAAAATCAAGATTTTACTCTAGCTCGTATTTTTTTAAAGGATTTTAAATTTGATCTTTGATTTTCGTCTCGAGCTTAAAAAGTGACTGAAAAAAAGTTTTACAAATTTTAAGTTAAATAAATTTTATTTGTTTTATTAAAAATGAGTCATTACTCAAGTTTTTTCTTTATTTTCGATTATATGCGATTTGTGTTTATTATATGCGATTTGTGTTTTTGTTGGACTCTTTTTATTGTCCAGCATTTTCTCACACCTGTTTATTTCTGTGATTAATTAAATGTCGTTAATTGTTGCACTTTGGTTGTCATTTTGTCCACATTTATCACGACAAGGTCTTTATTTTTTTTTCTCCTTTAACTTGTTTAACATGAACTACGCACATGACATTTGGTTGCGTGTTTTTCCCCCAGTTGGAAATCATGAATTAAAAATATAATTCCTGCAAGAAATAAAACACATACACACAAACGCATTAACAGACAACTCGGTTATAACAGTAAAATGCGTAAAATTCAGTTACAATTACGTTAAGTAAAAAAAACCTGTAAAACTTGTTGACCAAATGTTTGTAAACGCACAAAGAAAAAAAGTATTTTGTTTGTAATTTTAAACATTAACGAGATGTGTGTATCTGGGCTTTTGAAGATAAAACTATAATGTAAACCATAATTGTTTAACAGCAGACATTAAACATTATTCTTATTACATAAACTGGTTTGTTGCCTAAGTCTTTTGTTTTTCATGTGCAGGTACGTCATTTATGCGGAATTATATAATAAAAAACTACATGCGACAAGTTGAGTTTAAAGTTTTGATTAACGCAATTGTGATTATTTTTAAACTTGACATGAATTCGCCAAACATTTTAGTGTTGCAGAAAATGTCTAAAGAATGACAGTTTTGTTTTTGAAAGTTTTTAAATATTTCCGTCTTTAGTATCTGTTATTCGTTTAAAATTCTGTTGTTTTTTAATTTTGCTTATGTTTTTAATAAATTGTATGTTATTTCACAAATGATATTTAATATTTAAATTTAGTTTGTGTCTAGATCTTACCTACATACACAAGTATCTATTCACCACACTACTAATTTCTTTGATTTTTGATATGATTCATGTGACGTCTGCTTACCAAACTGCCGTCTTCCTGGTTTCTTCAAACCACGTCTGCAAAATAGTTGGTTTCTGATATTTGATTTGTGGTTAATAATAATTTAGCAATAATTAAATAAATTATTTCTATATTTGTTTTTGCAAACATTTGATTATATTTTAATATGCCATAATTTTGACAATTTTTTTTTTAAACATATTTATAATTACTAGTTCTTAAACCTTTAACTATTATCACCTTGAAGATTTTTCAAACAGCGAATTTAAAGACGAAAGCGTGTTTTTAAATTAAGAAAAAATACTGCCTGAATACTTTGATAAAAAAAGTACCTCTGGTTTATGGAAAGTCATTTCATTTTTATTGAATTCATTGTTGGTGTTCTTTAGAAATGTAACATTAAATTAATTAAGTATTCAGGAAGTTTTAGCATATTTCTCTATTGACTCAATAATTAAATTCGAAAGTGTGATTAAGTTGATTATGGCTGAGCTAAGTATTTAACGTTAATATTTACTTTTTAGAAGGTTAAGTATTTAATACATTTCTGTGGCATTTTAACAAAATCTCTTAAGTCGAGATAATTTAGCAAAAAAGTTTTTAAAAAAAACTCGGTGAATAAACCAAAATTAAAGAAAAATTTCGTTTATAATAAAAAATTTTAAAAACGTAAACAAAAATATTTTTTGAATCAAAATTCGTATGATTAACATCATTTTTTTCAACTTTTTAAATTTGACTTAAGATGTTTTGTCAAAATGCCACAGATTTAAATTTTTTTGAAAACTACTTTAAAATATTTTACATTCATTGGATTATTACAAAAATTATAAATATATTGGATTTTATCTTAAGAGTTGTATACCATACATTTTTTAGTTCAAACTGCAAATTGGCACACTTAATCTACTGATTTAATATTATTTTTTTTTTTGCACTTTGGTACTTTGATTGTTATTGATTTATTTAAATTTTTTCGAAGTCTGAAACAATTTGTTTCAAGTCCAATAAATCATAATTACGTCAAAACTAAACAATAAATGCAGTCAAAATAAAACAATTGATATGCAAGACAAATGCACAACAATTATTGTTTAACAATAGAAAATAGTGCATTTGTTAACACAAATTTTTAAAATGCAAAATAGAAAAAAATCAATAAAAAGTAAATACTTTGTGAAACACACCCAGTTCGATAAGAAAAATGTTTTCAAAAGGAATTGCCAAAAACTTAAATAAAATGCTTAAACTTTTGTCTGCCAATATAAAAAGGATTTGCCGGTTAGTAAATTTATATACTTATATACCATGTTGATGCATTGATATGAAGTCGTTCCAAAAAATCTTTTACCTACTGTCTTCTTGGTAACTTTTAAAAACTTTTTATTTCAGTGGTTTCTTGTAGAAATTTAAAAAATAGTCGTAATATTTTCAATTTAAAAAACTTGATACTAGGGTATTCATTTAATCGGGCTTTTGCTTTAATCGGTTAATCGCTCGATTAATTAACTGAGGTTTTGATTTAATCGGTTAATAATCGGTTAATTTTGTTATTGATCGGTTAACCGATTAATGATGCTTTGTTATAAATTAAGTAATTTCAATAAATAAAAATGCCAAAATTATTTATTATTGGAGTCTATTAGTAAAAAAAAAACAATGACATAACGAACAAAACAATTCGTGAACTAAAACGAGCAAACAAAAAAGTAATTCATAAATATTAGAGTTTTTTTTCCCGGACTTTTTCGATTCCCGGGAAAGCGGGAAATTTTTTTAAATTTCCCGGGATCCCGGGATCCCGCTCCATATAAATAATGAAAAGTAAATTTTGGTTTTAATTAATGAAAAAAACTTTTATAAAAAAACGTAAGGGAACTTGTTTACAAAGAAAGTAAAAGAATTGGTTCAATACTAAAAAATTGATTGAAGATTGAAATAGGAACTTGAATTATTATCACCTCACGCCTTTATTCCCTATTATTATGCTTTTATTCAGTATTATTATGCTCTGGATACAAGATAAAAAGATAACATAAACATAACAATTTTATTCATAAAACAATAATAAAAACAAAATAAAAATTAAGATACTCAAGATATGAAATCAAAAAGTTAATTAATAAAATAGATAAAATATTTTAACGAAATATATAGAGTTGACAAAAAATCAACCAATTGTAGCCGGGACTGTAAGAAAAGATAAACTCACTGTTTATTGTTGTTGTTTTTGTTTGTTTGATATTGTTACAAGTAAAACTGTGGCTTATAGTTCTTATTCGCTTAACTGTTTTATATGTGTAATATCTTTAGTTTTTCTAAAATCTTTGGATGAAGTTTCCTGACGATCTGGCCTAAGCAACCAGTGAAATGCGCATAGGAATAGCTTATCCCTCCAACAATAAATTTCAGTTTATCAATAGTATGAAATGGGAATGTAGCACATTTAAACGAAACCTTGTTAATATATAACATTTTTTAACGGATTAGGAAATAACTTTCTGACACAATCAAAGCGCTTAGTAAGTCGTCAAAAAGTATACTCCTGATTTTATTTACTAATTATCATGCTTCCGAAAAATTTCGTTCATTTTTTACCGAGGTTGGACAAATAGTTAAAAGTGCACCGTTGTAGCATGCTTCGGATTCACAATCAGATGCAATTTTTTCTTTTTTATAAACAACGTCTATATCAGTCAAATGTATGTCAAGGTTAATGCAAAAAAAGCATCAACCGGACTGCTTCTTACAAACCTTTTCATTTCAATAGGTCCATTTGTAATCTTTAGGACAATGTGTTTTTCAAGTTGTGTGTTGTAGTATCTTACACGAGTTTCCAAAATGTTATTTTATTTCGGTTTCCCCGCTCTTCACGGGTATATAAACCAACACAAATTGAAATTGAAAATTTGTGTTTATCACCTAATAAGCATATCGCTCCTTCATTGCATCATAGTCATATCTCAAACTGAACCGAAGTTATAGCAAAATATATCTTTAAATCGGTACACTTTGAAAAAATGTATTTCCGAACCCCTAGTTTCTGCTTTTGTACTGTATTTTCAGAATGTATTGCTCGAAGGAAATATATTGTAGGAAAAAATATTGTCCAAACAAATACCTTTTTTATATGAGACCAAACAAATAATTAAAAACACAAAAAAATATGTTATAATACTACGAAAAACTAAAAAAATTTTTTACATCGGTTAATCGGTTAATCGACTGAAATTAACCGGTTTAATCGTTAATCGAAAATTGCCAATTTTAAATTAACCGATCAGTTAATCGGGTAGTAATTAATCGGTTAACCGATTAACGGTTAACCGAATGAATACCCTACTAGATACCCATCGCTTTTAAGATAAAAGAGGGAGAGAGAGAGAAAGAGAACAAAAGAGTTTCACAATTAAAAAAAAAAATCTTTTCATAATTTTGAAGAAATTATGTACAAGCATAAGCGTAGCTAGACATTTATTCTGGGATGGGCAAGTGCCCTTCTCAAAAATAAAAAATAAATACAATTTAATATATGTTTAAAACAAAATAATTTCTTATTAAAGCAAAATTAAAAAATATATATTCCAAGAATTCGTTCTGCAATGGATGTAACAAAAAAAACAAAAAAGTTTAAAATACATATATAAATTATGGGTGGTATTATTGATTCCGCACGGAAAGGAAAATTCGACGGAAATTAATATCTATCGATATGCAAATTGCAATTATTCATTCCTGCGGTAGAAGCTTTCCGCAATAAATTTTTAACAACCCTGTTTTAATAATTTCTGAGTTGATATTAGCTCTGTTTCTTTACTTTTTGACAAAAGTACGGCAACCGAAAAAACACAATTCAAAGAACTTTTAACAAAAATAAAACAAAAAGAAAACACTTTTACAATAACTAACATTTTGTTTCCCTAATATTTCAGTACAAAATTATCTATTTAAGTACATTATTTTATTCCACAACACTTTTTCCAGAATTTGGATCATGAACTTTTTATCTTTGCTTTTTCTGTTTTGTTTATGTTTTACAGCTGTTTGACAATTTACACAATTTGCACGAAGAAAAAGTCTGGGCTGTTTCGTGCAAGAAGAAGACACATTTTATTCTCTCAAGCCCGCTCTCATTTACCAAAATTTAAAGTACGGGAACGCTTTTCGTTCAAATTGGGATCCCGAGGGCTCCCAAAGTAGAGTAAAGAAAAAGAGCTATTGTGTCAGCTGTCGGTAAAAAAACATTTAAAACCAGTTGTTGAAATTTTTGTGATCAATAACACTGTAGCACATTTTTTAACTTCATAATCTTGAACCAATAGAGACCCCCAAAATCTGAAAGCTTATGATGGTAGTAGAAAAACCCTAGGTGGGTTTTGCATTATTAGCTAAGGTTTTTTTTAAATTCATGTTTGAAGTTTTCGACTGGGGGTGTATTTTAGTACAATTTTCAAAAACATGTACTGATTCTTAAGTCTATATCTCGTGAACTATTCGAGTTATCGCTTGTCTCTCTTCGGCAAATTTTAAGCTCTTCATCAGATCTAAAAATTTTACCTTAAGATAAAATCGAAAAAAACAACAACATCTTACTCAAAACAGCAAAACTGTCAAAAAACTTAGAAAAATTGATGATTTTGAACGTAAAGAATGAAAAATAAGGACACTTCAAATCTTTTTAAATATATTTTTAACTTTAATCGTCGCTTTCGGAGCTAGTCTCATTATCTGCAAACGTGTTCCCGACCGTTTCGCTTGCACACCTGTTTTAAGCAAAAAAAAAAAAAAAAAAAAAATGCACAAAAAATTAAGAGAAAAAAAATTTTAAGAGAATAGTTAACAAGTACATTACCGGCTTTAGTTTTTTGATCATTGAGTGTCATCAAACTATGTATATCAAATGTCAAAAAATTTGCATTGTTTTTATTGCACGTTCGAATTAAATAAATTTGGGGAATTTTTATATTACGGCATACATTGTAGAAAAAAAAGTTGATATGGAAAAGTGTTGGAAGCTGAACTTGTTTTGCTACGTTTGTGGTATTTATGTTTCCAAACGTGCAATGAAAACACAAAAAACTAATTTTACTGCTGAATTTAGAAATGGGTACCTCTTATATTATTCTGACTAGTTCGACTTATTCGATTGTTCGTGGACACCAGATGTAGTATGCAGACGTTGTTTTTGCTATATATTCAACTGGATAAACAGAAAACCAAGCCCACTGCCTTATAGAACACCAGTAATATGGACGGACCCAAAGGAACACGATGAAAACACATGCTACGGATGCATAAATTTTAAAAATGGAATGAGTCGAAAAAAAATGTCAAATGTAGTTTACATTCCTGGTCCTCATACATCTCTCCCTCAAGAACATTCTGAAGCCAACCCACCACGAAGACTATCGAGTCCAGATAGAGCAACTGCCGGTTATGTACTTGTTAACTATTCTCTTAAAATTTTTATTTTCTTAATTTTTTTTTTTTTTTTTTTTTTTTTTTTTTTTGCTTAAAACAGGTGTGCAAGCGAAACGGTCGGGAACACGTTTGCAGATAATGAGACTAGCTCCGAAAGCGACGATTAAAGTTAAAAATATATTTAAAAAGATTTGAAGTGTCCTTATTTTTCATTCTTTACGTTCAAAATCATCAATTTTTCTAAGTTTTTTGACAGTTTTGCTGTTTTGAGTAAGATGTTGTTGTTTTTTTCGATTTTATCTTAAGGTAAAATTTTTAGATCTGATGAAGAGCTTAAAATTTGCCGAAGAGAGACAAGCGATAACTCGAATAGTTCACGAGATATAGACTTAAGAAACAGTACATGTTTTTGAAAATTGTACTAAAATACACCCCCAGTCGAAAACTTCAAACATGAATTAAAAAAAAACCTTAGCTAATAATGCAAAACCCACCTAGGGCTTTTCTACTACCATCATAAGCTTTCAGATTTTGGGGGTCTCAATTGGTTCAAGATTTTAGTGCTGCACTGTGTAATTTTTTTATCAAATTAATTTCTGTAAAATATGCAAATAATATAAAATATGATAATAAATTTTTTTAAATAACAAAACTAAATGATTTTTTTTAATATTTCTTACGTTTTCATTCCCTCCGTTAGCTTCTCGTTGTAAAATTTTAACGTAAGCAAAATGGCGACAAATATCTATATTGCGGTTTCAATAATATGGCAATACCACAATGGTTGAGATGATACCGCAACAACGAAAGGATACCGCACAAACGGAATGAATAATTACAAATTTGGCTTCCGCACAAAAATTGCTTTCCGCACTTGCGGAAGGGAATCAATAATACCACCCAATAATTCTATTAAAATCATTTTATTTATTAAAAGGTTATTCTTACGTTATTTGTCTTTTCTTTTTTTACAAAATTGTTTAATACTTACTTCTTCTGAAGTAATTTTATATGTGACTTTTTTTATTTTCAATACCAAAAAGTGCAAAATTTGAAATTCGATTCGGAAACATTGCACTGCGTAACCATGTTTTTATTATTTTCATAGCTGAGAACGTTCTTTCGCAACTAATAGCACTAATGGGAAGGCTAATTCAATTCGGATTTAAGCATATTAAAGTTTTTTCTGTTTTTTGCTCGATACGTTTTTAAACATATTCTTAAGTACAAGTGCTTCGGCTTTCATAGAATCACAATCAATTTGCAAAACGTTTTTGTAATTAATAATGAATTCGTCAGCGTCTTCCAAATCGAATTGAAAGAAATTGTTTGCCGCTATAGCTAATTGAAGGTTTTCGAATCGGTATTCGATATTAGAAATTATGGTAATGATTACAGGATAATATATATTTAACTTCCAATAATCAACTGAAGGAATATCATCAGGCAGATCCAGAAATTTGCTTTAGCCTTAAATTGATTATGTATAAAAATCTTTATTTAAAGAGTTTGCTTTTTATCTTTTCTTAACTTGCATTTCTTGAAATTATAGATTATTTTCCTTTGAAAAACTTTCAATATCGTACCAAATTTCATTAAACATATTACGATTCTTTTTAAATATTCCAAGGGTAGCGGTAGTTGTATCATGAGCTTGTCCAAGTGTCGAATTTTTCGTTTGAAAAAAATTTGTTCAAAAGGCTTATCGTTTGAAGAACGAAATTAAAGTTAAAAAAATTTACAATGAAATCAAGTTTCTTAAGTACAGTCAATATTCTAAGACCGTAAAGCTGGTTGAATTTATTGGTTTTTTGTTAATTTTTTTTTATTCTTATTTTTATAAAAATGGCCATCACTAGGGCAACCAAAAAAAAGCACTAAAAGAACCGTTTTAACCTCTTAAAAAAGCTTTAAAAAACATGAAAATAAGCTGTTAAAATTAAAAAAAAGCAATTTAAACTTGTTTATTTTCCACTTCATTCGTTTAATACGTTGTTATAGTAAATTATAAGTTGATACAATAAATTTTTTAAATGAAAACTATGTCTGTTTGGAGTCAGCAAGTTCTTGTACATAGAAAAAGTTCTTCCTACGTCTACAGATGTTAAGGGAGCATATTTAAAACTGAGTATTTGCTCTGAAGTATATTTTATACAATTGTACTCACAATTCCGCTTGCCTCCCAAAATATCCCCAATATCTTTTGATACCGAAAATCCTTCATTTTTTAGTGAAACTGATTTAAATTTTGTATTAACTTTGTCTCCTATATCCCCTGGAACACGGGACATTTTTCTTACGGTCCATAACTATGTTCACTTAGAAAACCAATGAAAGATTTTTTGTTTCCAATTTTGTTACAACTTCGAGTAAAACACCAAAATTTGCAGAAATTAACATTATTTAATATACAGATAAATTCTTAATAGCTTAAACTATATTAAAAAAGCAAAAAATAAGACGTTTCTTTACCAAAAACAGAGAGAAGGGGGACTAACAGACGTTACTTTATACAAAAACTATATTTAAAAAGAATTAAGACGTTACAAAGTATGATAGCAGCTTGTATGGGGGCTATATTAAATTATGGACCAATTCGCCCTTGTTCCAATTAGAACCCACGTACCAAATTTCATTAAATTATCTTTAACATTGCGACCTGTACTTTGCGCACGAGGTTACATGGACAGCCAGCCAGCCGGACGGGCATCGTTATACTTTAGGACCAATTTTTTAAGGTGTTTTTCACATCAGCAGAAATGCCTAATACCCTCTCCACTCTTTAGTGCAGCTATAATAACATACAGAGATAATATAGGTTTTTGGGATGATATTGTTCAAGGGAAGCACAAAATATTACCATAACGTTGAACGATGTTTATACCAGAAATGTTACAGCAGAAAAAGGGTTGATTTTTTTAGTATTTATAAAAAAAAACTTACACATAAAAAAAAATAATTAATAACGATTTTTGCAAAATTTTATAAAATAAGTTTTTTTCGTATGAAAAAATTAAAAATTATCTTAAAATGGCAAAATACGTAAAAAAGCCTATATCGCAAAAATAACTAAAAAAAGCCGATATTGCCAAAATAAGCAAAAAAAAAGCCCTAACAAATATAGCATTTACTTTGTTTTTTTATGATCGGAATTTGGGTTCAATCAAAATCTTTCTATCTTGTAAACCAAAAAATAAGCATTTGCTTTCTTTTGGTTGCCCTAGCCATCACCATTGTAGGATTATTGTGTTTAATACATTGAGAACAAATTTCGTTAAATGTAAACACTTATGTTAAAGAAATGTATTAAGGAATATTTAATCGGCTATTGAAAATATCAAAACACTTACAACAAATGTCGAACGAAAACAATAATTAAAAAAAAAGGAATAATTCTGGGGTGGGCCCTGTCTTTTTAAATAGGGCAATGTGGGTATAAAATTTTTTCTTTTGCTTAAAATGCATCTTATTTACAAAAATCTAAATTATTTACATGCAAAGATGATGTTCTTGGCAAAAGAAAAAACTTAATACCCATCTTGCCCTATTTAAAAAGAAGGGTTACCACCCCATTGTATTTTTGTCAAAACTCGAAATAGAACGAATTTCAAAAAAAGCTGAGACACGTATTTAATTAATTAATTAATTAATTATTACAAACAACCCCGAATAAAAAATTCAAAAACCGTTTTTTTACAGAAAATCCTTTAAAAAAGGACATGGATGACTATCCATGGACGCGCCTTAAAAAACCTTTCTTACGATACCCAATTTATATATGTTGGTAAGGAAACAGATTCTCAAATTAACAAAACATGCAAAAATAGACCCTTTTTCAAAATGGTCCAGCTCACGAGAGGTCAAAGCTGGAGCCGAAATATTTAAAATGTCATCTTAAAAAAGTCCATGGTTCATTTTTAGGATGGCACATCGAGCACTTATTTGGTGAGTCGCTTTAACATACATATGTACATTGAATTTGCCGTGACGAGGCAACCCTAAGTTTTTTCTCCAATCTAATTAAAATTATTTTCTAGTTTTTATAAAAGCTGGGATTTTCAGCAATTAAACTACGTTTTTAGTTTGAATTTAAAAGAGCATAAAATTTAGATTTATAAAAAACGAATTAAGAATATTAACGTTTTTAGAATGGGGTATTTCAAAAAAGATTTCCAACTGTCAAAATTGTCTCCATTTGAATAAAGAAACTTAGACGCAAACATGCACATTTTTTGGCTCATAGATATAATTTCGTAAGCAACTTTGGAATTATGAATACGCCTCGCTCTCTCTTATGCACATACACATACTTTTAAAAATGTTAATCCAAGTAAAGGTTGTTTTTTTGGAGTGATACAACTTTGAGTTGGCACAACTGCTTTATTTGACCACCCATTTAACAGCTGATAAATGCTTTTTGTTTAGTTTGCTTTGACATTTTATTATGGATCGACTTACACCAGAGCAACGCGTGGGCTGAAGCACAAATTGATATTGATTTTGAATTTCCATTCAAAATTTTATTTTGTGAATTGGTAGGTGAATAAGCAGAATTGTTGCATTTAGAGTGAGAAGAATCCACAAGGTTTTATCGAAACACCATTACTTCCTCAGAAAATTACTGCTTGGGGCGTCTTCAAAAACGACGATGGCCAGAATGCGAAAAGTATTGAAAATTGGTGTTCCAGATTGCGCCTTCTACGCGCCAGCCGTTGGGGCCACATGGCAGAAATCATACTTAAACATTAATGTCATAAAATTTTCTATCCAATAAAGACCGTTTCATTGATATCAAAAATATATTACTATATTTTATTATGATTTAAACTTGAATCACTCTATGAAAAATACCCTTTATAATCCCAATTAACAAGATATGTAGACGAGAATATATCTTTGATCCGCACCATGCCTAATTTTATGCCCACTTGCACAATCTTTCTCTGCGTTTGAAATATCGATAAACATTAACTTTGGTTAATTGCACATTTTTGATTTACGTTTTATATACTTTTTATATAAAAAAGGCGTGAAAAGAGTATTTAAAATTAGACTTCATACAGTTTTTACTACCATTTTCAAAAAATTTTACATTTGGTCTGAAATAAAAGCTTAATTGATTGCTGGCGTAACGTTACAAAAAGTAGAATTTTCTGTGGAAATGCCTTCATTCTAATCCAAATTTTTTAAAGTTATTTTTCGAATATATAAAAAACAGATTTTAAAAATATGTCGGCTTTTCTGGGATGTACTATATTTATTTGTTTATCCAAGCTTATGCATTTATTTTGAAAACTTAAATTAGTCAAATGCCTGTCCTTGGTCAACGGTTACGATGAATTTCCATTAAAGAAAGACATGAGGAATTCTTCAAAATGCTGCTCAATCAGTTCTACAATTAGGGACATTCTAAATTTTGGAACTTTAGCATTGCTTTTGGTGAAACTAAATGCATTCGAAACATGCCTGACACCAATTTAGTTTACAGGTCTATTTATAATTATTAAAGATTTAGCTGGATCAACTTTTAAGTTTGAGATTTTATAAAATAAATCATTTCGAAATTCTAATCACCTTGACCAAAAGATTTTAGGAGTAAATTTTTCAATTCATGTTCATGTTTCATTTTATTGTTTTCAAAAATCAAGAGCTGATGTTTATTTTCCATTAAACGTTTCAGAATAATACTATTATCAGTTGTGTATTTACTTTTGTTTATTTTTAAACAATACTGCAACGTGATAAACAACAATCTTAAATTCTTGCCTAAAAATTGTTTTTTTTTTTTTTTTTTTTTTGTTATCAAAGTCAAAGATTATTTTTCATTACAAAATCTTTTGTAATTGTGGTAACTCCTACTTGTCAAATCAAAACAATAAAAACAAAAAATTTAATTAAACTATAAAAAGAAAACCTTTTAATGAACTTGTTCATGGTAAAAATAAAAAGAACAATAAACGAAAAAAACTAATCAATAAAACCAAAATTTTATTGAACAAAACAATTGCTCTGCAGAAATTAATTTAAAAATTAAAATTTTATTTAAAAAAAACCCTTTTTTGAAATTAAAAAAATACAAAACAAGTGACTATTGGTTACAAGTCAAGGTTTCGTGCCAAAGAAATACTTTAGAAAATTTTATTGAAATTGTTTAAATTGTAAATTAATTACTTTGTACTGTAAGATGAATAAATTGTTACTCGTAATGAAAAATTTTAAGTTTTAAGATTGATTGATAATTTCAGTATTTGTTTGTAATAAATCATGACAGCACAAACTGTATTGAGTTGCAAACACCTCAAAAAAAAAATCAGTTTCTTTTTGGCAGGTAGACAAGAAAATAATTACATGAAGTTAAAATTAAAAAGCCCCAATTCGAGTTAAACATGTTTGAACTGTTTTTGTTTAAATACTTACGTGCCATTTAACATCCAACGGAGAACTTGGAACCATTGCACAGTGGTCGGAAATTTTATTTTTTGTCATTGATGTAAATGAATTAAATTTTTTATAAAAAGTAATAATAATATGTAGAACAGATTGAGTAAAAAATTAATTTTAAAGTATCTCTAAAAATCTCTTAAAATAAACTAATATGACAATCTTTCCAAATTTTACCTTATCATCAACGCATTGATAATTCAACCCAATAAAAAATTTAAAATAAGCGCACAACTATGCGCTACGCAATAAGACATACGCAGTTAAGTAAGTGAACGAACTCTCAACAACTTTTATAAAAAAAATAACATTTCCAGTGCTACGGCATTCCCTACCTACGAAGCAGGTTTGTAAGGGAGAATACTAAAAAATAACAGTATCAAAACATTCAGTGTGTAAGGCTGAACGCTACATTCACCAGTTTTTATATGCGTTGAATAAAGCGCTTTTTGTTTCAAAAATTTATTGCTTCAAAGTGGGAACTCACCATATCAAATTCATGCCTTTCGTTAGCATTATGGTAAGCGAAACTCTTACAAAACTGCTTCGTTGGAAGCTCCATTTTTTATTGGGATGAGGAATATTTTTGCTGGAATTTATCACGTATTCGGCAGCAATTTTGATAATTTGGCTTTCAATTTTATGCAAAATACAATATATTTTTCAAGACTTTATCTATTATATTTTCGTATCCAATTTTATGTATGAGATAGTCATAAATCTGTTTTTATGAGCAACCGCGTATGTCCATTTTGTTCGTTTTTGAAATGTCGATAAATTATTGCTTAATTTTAAATGCTCTTAACATGGCTCTAAAAATTTCTGAAAGATGGCTCCACTCCGATTTTTTAACGTTATACAATGCAGTGCAACAAGTCAACAAATTTAATTGTTGCCACTTTTTTTGACTTTCCGACCATTGTGCATTAAAAAGTTGTACTACTTAAGACAATTGTAATCGTCTTGTTGAATTACCATATACCCAACCATATCACAGCAAACACACATACACGCACTTAATTTGAGGCATTTAAATACAAGCGAATGTACACCATTTTAAATAACCAACAATTTAATTATCAAATCATTTAAAAAGTTGATAAATGTTAAAGGCGAATGTATTAGACCATAAAAAACCCTACAATTAGAGAATACAAATATAATGAAAGGCGACCTCTGGCGTGAAAATAAAGGAAATTGATGATCTTTAGTATTAATAGCTAAGGCGTTTCTTTAGATCCCATTTACGACAGATTTTACCAAAAGAAGGGCAAAATATACATTTTATTGAAATTGGAAATTAAAACTGATTTAAAAAAAATAAGAAAGTTAAAAAGCTTATTAGGACACATGGGCAATCGTGAACCTGCCAAAATAATATTAATGCAAAAGGGCTAAAGCTGAATTCACCCATTGTTTCCGAATAAAATGTTGGCCCGGACAAAATTTTTTTTGCTGAGAGGTTTTTCGAACACGATTCACCCAGCCATTTCGAACAAAGTGTGTAAATGAGGCATATTAATTTTACAAGCGGCACATGATTGAAGTATTCTTGGTTTCATACACATATTTTTATTTTTTAATCAAGTGTTTTTTCTAAAAGCATACATATCTTTTCTGAAATAAGATTTAAATTAACCTTAAATTCCATACAACATTTTTTTATTTCGATTAGATTTTATTTTAATGAACATTGTGCCAAAATAATCCGTAAATGTAAATCTTTTACTACAAGTATATGTACTGTGTACTTCTTGTATACTCTACGGGTACTTATAATATGATGTGGCAGCTCAGTTCAACCTTGGCTGAACAATTTAACTAGTTGGCAGCTCAGTTCAATTGTGTCCGGACAAAAACTAATCCCATGCAAACTGAAAACGTTGCGAACAAAATTATTTGTCTTATTTTCTCTCACTCAAGAAAATAAACGTCAAACCAGTAATGGAAAATTCAATGCTATTGTGATATTTTTAGAACTTTTTCATCTAAAAAATACCACGGTAACCCCACGTCAGTTTAATACTCCTTCTTTTTTATGCTTCCTTGTTTAGAAATCTAGCCTGAAAGGCTATTGATGGTAAGTAAAACCCAGTATATGACCCGAACTTTATTTACCAAAGAAATGTTTCTTTAGTATAGTATTGAATACACTGCTGTGCAACTGTAGGGTATTCAACTGAAACAACATTAATCGGTCGCTTGATAATTACTGAAATTACTTATACACCTTTTTATTATTAATTGTTTTGTAAGAAATAGTTTTTGTCTGCTTTTTATGTTTGTATGTCATTTTTTGTTGGTGATTTTCACAAATTAATAATTTTGTTGTTCTTGTTATTTCACTGTTTTTTTTTCAGTTTATCTAGTTTTGTTTTGCAGTAACAGTTTTAATGTTGTAGACATAAAAATTGTTTAATTAACTATTATTTATTTCAACAAGATACATTTTTATTAAGCAATAATAGCAAATACTTGTTTGCATAAAAACATTTTGCAGAAACTCTGACAGTCGAATTTGAAACCAACAAAAAATTAACATTTAGTTCACTTTTAAACGACCTTGCAATATCCTGTACTAATAATAATATGAGCCATTTAAATACGTAGTTAATTGTCATGTAATTGAATTTAAGTTTTAATTTAAGTTCTTAAATGTTGGTCATAAAAAAATTACGTTTAGTTTTGAAATTTGGTTTAGTAATTGGCGCATTGTTTATCTATCAAAGACTATAGTTTCTGACTAGAAGTTAGTAAAGGGTGTTTTGCTAAGCCCGATAGAATTTGAAGTTGTAAAAAATAACATAAATTATTTACATGACATAAACATTTGAAAATTATTTTAGACATATCGTCGTTCGAAAATTATTGTGTTCATTAATATATGTAAAAAACAACCATATAGAACACAATAATTTTCGAACGACGATATGGGCCCTGAAGCTGTTTTTGACGCGAAGCATTCTGAACTGCACCAAACGGTGGGTTTTTTTATGTAATGGGGTCTTTTAGTTCTGCTGTTTTCATGTTGTAAAATTCCTTTCTTCATAAAAATAATTTAATGAAAATTAAATTTAATGAACTTAAGCCTAATTAAAAATATTAAAAATTTGGATTAAAAACCATAAATAGTTCAACAAAATAACCACAATACTAATTATTGTTAAAAGCTAAGGCACGAGCTCTATGTGTTTATTTGTCCTTCAAGTTGTGCTGAAAAAGGTCAACAAGAAAAAGAAAGACAAAAATGAAAAAAAAAAAACAAAAAATGTACTTTGGATTTCAAGAAAAATTCTTGACAAAAGTACGAAAAAACAGAAGTAAGGAAGAACATGTAAAATCAATTAAAAATGGATAATCATTCAAAAAAGCAAACTTCGATCTACCAAAGATTAAAATACAATTTGGTTTAAGGATTGATGTTTGACTATTGACGTCAGCAGTCGTCGATGGCTGGCTAAAATTCCTTTCTTCATAAAAATAATTTAATGAAAATTAAATTCAACGTCTAATTAAAAATATTAAAAAAAAAAAAATTTTCTGATAACTTTATTAAAGTATTTTTTTTATAATTTTAATACTTTAATCATCCCAAATGTAATGTCAACGTCTTTGATTAGCTAAATCAACATTTTGCTTAAACGCGTTGATAAACCCAAATGTGAACATAGTATTACATGTTCTTTTCGTAAAATTGCAAAAAAAAATGTCAAACATTAATCAAGATTGGGGGCACCAGTAGGCTATTTGCAAGTAAGCAGGTCTATCAGTGCGAGCGTTGCGAGTTCGGTTACTGCCAGAGACTCTGGCTTGTCTCACTACAACAGGCTGAAGGTCTAACTTACTATTGCTTGGTGAGTTAAGTGAAAGTATAATTGGTTAATAAATAACAAGTACATTGGTTGGGTAACATTGATTAATTTAAATGCCACGCCCTTGGTCTCTTCCTCTTAAAGAATATCGAGCTTTTATAAAATCGCTAAAAAATAATTACAATTGGATTCGCGTTTTTAACCCGAAGAATATTTGTTTGCTCAGAGCAGTTTCTTGACCAATAGCTTGCTTGTTTATCCCTTAGGATGAACGAATTCCTTCAAGATGCTATAATTTTTGCAAATGGTGGAAAATGTCAGTTATTTTGACATTTGTAAAGTAAACAGATACAAAATACACGTCAATAAGAAACGGAGGAAATGTATCCTATGCTCAAGCCATCCTGAATCTTGACGATGAAATAGATAACTTTCAATGGAAATCATTATGAGCGACGAGGCCTATTTCCATCTCTATGGGTACGTGAATAAACAGAATTATCTCATTAGAGCCATTACATCCGCATTACTGCATGATGTGGCGTTTGCACAAGCGGCGTCATCGGGCGAGCACTATGGGGCCATGCTGAACGATTTCCTTTTACCTCAACTAGACGCATTAGGACTAGAAAACAAGTGAATAGAGCAACGGCGCATTCTGCCCGACCTACAACCAAAATTCTGTGGGCTGCAATCTTTGGTCACCTAATCTCTCGTTTTGTTGATTTGCACTTACCAGCAAGATCGCTAGATTTTACTCTTCTAAGCTTCTAGTTGTTCTTTATAAAAACCACTAGTCTATGCTAACAACAGAAGTCATTAAGGAGAATATCCGTCAGGAATGCCAAAAGTTCTTGCAAAAGTGATGGAAAATGCCATAAATTGGGTCCGTATGGTCATCAATTCTGACAGTGCCCACTTGGCCGACATATTTTTTCTCCTTAATTAAAAAAAAATATATATCTGGAAAACACAATCGAAAAGTAAGAATAAAATTTTTTTATTTAAAAGGAACATAAAGTCACCACTTTTGCGCCACCTTGTATTTGCCCCTGCTGCAGCTCCGCTTCGCTGATTATATTTTCAAAGCAATTGCTTCGATCTTTTCTGGCTGATGTTTTAACGGATTTTTGCCATAATTCTGCATTGCGTTTTTCGATCCGGTAAGTCAAGCTGCTTGCTGTCTAGGAAAGACGGAAATAAGACAGTTTAAGAGGTTTTTGAATGAAATGAAAATAATATTTAAGGATAGATTAAGTTTGAATTTTCTATTAAGAGCCATGTGTTCCCAAGTGGAATAAATAAATTTTTGAGGAATTTCGCTTGTAGTACAGCACTTGTAAGTTTTGATTAATTGGCTGCAAGACACATGGAAAGTATAGAGCAAAACCTAATTCAATAATGGCGCATTCATATGCAATTACATAATAAAATCGATTTATTTTTTATATTATAATAAGTGTCTAGTTATTTGTTAAGTTTTATCTTCAGACAAAATTGTAATCAAAAACCTTAACGTTAAAAAGAACATAAGCAGATAATTTCATAAAAATTTGCCACAACAAATAATTGTCAATTTAATAAAATGTTTTCTCAATGAGTATCTATGCACTCGTATAACTTAAAAAGAGCACCATTCATACACATACACATATTACATAATTTTATTGTTGTAATAAAAAATAACTGTGGGAGTGATACAAGACCACAAATCTTCGTAAAGTTTTTTATTTCTATGATATTTTTTTCTTTTATGAAATTTTAACCATAAAACCAATATTTAATAAAAAGTGCATTGAATGTTTATGTTTTGTGTAAAGAACAATATATTTCTACAAAGAGCTGGCTAAAAGCGAAATACAAAATAACAAAATTATTAAACCTTAAGTTCTGCATCATTTATTTTTGATAATTTCCAAAATATTAAATAAATATTTATTATCATTTTATTAAAGTTTATTTATTCTTTTGTTGACTTTAAACCATTTTATATTATTACGGCTTGGGCAAATAAATATTTTGTAATGAAATTTCTGCGGTTGTCATGTTTTCCGTTTGAATTTATTTAAATAATTAAATTCATGTAATCATATCAAGGTTATCACGACATGTAACGGATCAATAATAAACAGCAATAACGGTAATCAAGACATAAAACAAAAATAAGAAAAAACGACAATAAACACAGATGTCAAATGACGGCTAAAAAACAGAGTCTATGAAAGATTTTCAAGCTTCAGTTAACATAATTGAGGCGAATCACAAGACTAAAACCAACTGTTTTTTATTTTCATATCTGACAGATGGCAGAAAATAAATTCATATTTAAAGAAAATTAAACACTCGTTTGCTTTAGTTATGTAATTAATTAATCATATATTTACCACCAGATAATCTTAAATATTTATTTATGGTTATCTTTAAAAAAAAAAACTCATTGAATACTTTTTTGCATTTGAGTTGGGTTGCAGTCATTATTTAGTTTACCTGAATGCGGACTTGATGTTTTTGTTACTAACTTTGAATGGAATAATGTTTTAATTTATTATGTTTATTTTAGAGTTAAAGCCACGATTAGTCACACATCATTGTAATTTTGCAACTTTTTGGGGTGTCAATGGAACTTAATTAATTTCGTTATATAATTTAAATTTTTAAACTTAAGTGATAATAACAGCAAATTTCGAACCACCAGTACTACTGGTTAAAGATTGATGTTTGACTGTTGGCTAACGGGCACCGCAGTGGTGCAGTGGGTAGA
The DNA here is from genome assembly GCA_963931875.1 of Pollenia griseotomentosa. Taxonomy (NCBI): domain Eukaryota; kingdom Metazoa; phylum Arthropoda; class Insecta; order Diptera; family Polleniidae; genus Pollenia; species Pollenia griseotomentosa. Next base: position 189,680,056 of record OZ007562.1, on the reverse strand, counting down.
ACACAGAGATCTTCTGACGATAGAAAGTGTTGTTTCTTGAAACATGTAAATATCAACCCGGGTTCAAATCCCAGCTCAGCCAAGAAAAATTATCAATAAATTTTAATAAAAAATTCAAAGTTGTAAAATTCCTTCCCTCAGTGAAAATAATTTAATGAAAATTAAATTTGATGAACTCGAGCCTAATTAAAGAATATCAAAAAAAAAAAAAAAAAAATTTTTAAACTTACTTTTAAATAAACTCAATTCACAAACCACACACAAGTATGAATATGAATACATGCAAATGCAATGTGACGGTAATTTTCTCTCAAGTTTGTTACTTCAGTCTTTTGTTTTACTTAGTATTTCTACTTGTTTTTTTTTTGCTACGAAATTATTCCTGACTAAATTTGTTTTATTAAAAAAGTTGAGATTTAATTAATTTTAAAACTTTTTTAACGTAGAATTCCTTCGTTAGGCAGTATAACGATGTCCGTCTGTCTGTATATGTGTCCTAGTTAACTTTTTGTCAAATAACACAGCCCGACAAAATTAAAAAAAATATTTGCTTCTTTGAATTTGTCAACTGATTCTAGGTAATACTACCATAACTGTAAATAAGAAATTTTGATGAAAAAAATTTTTTGAAATAACTAACTGACGGTCATAAATGGAGGTCATAAGTGGAGGGTATAAAAAAGCTATATCATGAAAACTAGAGCTGATAGAGACAAACTGATAACAGATTTGAATTCAGCGCACCAAAATTAACTAGAATCAGTTGATAATTTCAAAGAAGCAAATTGAGTGTTGGCCTGTGTAATGAATTTAATTAATTTTTTTTTTTTACAGAAATAGAATTTGAAACATTATTATTATAACTTAATCAACTGATCTATTGTACGATAGAACTTTAGCAGAACCAGAATCTCTGGTGCAAATCAAACCCGCATACCTAACAGTGATAGACTAGCTCACTACGAACTAGCTTACCACGGCTCCCTATGTTATAATAATAAAAAGATATTTTTATTATAATTTGAAAATATTTTAATCACTAAATGCAGAAAGGGAACTTCTGGCATGAACTTTATGTACCTTATTTGAGTGTTGCTAAGAAACCAGTGTAGTGTCAACTTCAAATTAATGGCAGTTCTCCCCTCTACGAGCTAAGAATATAAAACTTAAATTTATTGTTATTAACTACACTGTTTTAATTGTTTATCTCAAAACAAATGTTTTGCAGTAGTTCTCTTTCTTAGCTTTTTTATCCCAAGGAAAAGAAAAACTATTGTAAAAAGTGAAAATTAGATCAGACATACTTTTAGCCCTCATTCAAATGTACTTTCGAAAATTTACTTTAGCGCTCATCACACCGTGTGACATATCTGAAATTTATTTTTTGGCTGCAATTCGACCATATTCCCATTAGTCTCTGCGCAAAACATAGTCAAACTGAATACTTTATTTTTCATTTACGGTCTGTTGTTATTTTTCAAGGACTAAACATTTCCGAATGCCTATTTAAAGTAATTTTTTTTTATATAAAAATAAAACAACTGTTGAACAATATTGGTATCAAAGTAAAGGGAAAACTTCATAAATTTTATACAAATACAAATTTTACAAATTTTATAAAAATATTAAAAAAATGTCCTTGGAAAAAAAATCCTTCCATATCGTTGAAATTCTTTACACAAAAATTTGCTTAAAGTTATATGTTGTGGCCTTAAGTCAACTATTTAAGACAACGATATTTAATAACTCTATCTCTCTTAGGTCGAAAACTGTTATGTTTTTGTCCCTGTACAAAATTAGTTTCTTTCGAAATGAAAAACTAACTTTCGATAAAACACCCATTTTTTATCTTTTAAGTACGGAGTTTTATAAAAATGATATAAAAAACATAATTATGAATTTAATAAAATGAATTCGTTCGCGACAATGTGCCCAGCAGGATTCTGTTAGCATGTGACAAAAGTTTTTTTTCCTTAAATCGATTTTGAATTATTAAGATATCCTGGTGGAATATTTCGCCATGCTCATCACTGAAGTTTCCCAGATTTTCGGGAAATACATCTAGGTGACTATACAAAAAAATTATTTCCTGTTACATGCAAAACAAAGTTTCGATTTAAGCTTAGTGCTTTTTTTATTTCCTAAAATATTATAGCCTACATCCTGTAGGCTATCCTTTGAAATTCTTACCTTTAGAGACAATAATCAGAAGAATACGTTTAACTTCATAATCTGTTTTATTATGATATGAAAAATAAAATATTTTAAATAGGCATCCTGAAGAAATGTTAAGTCCTTTAAAATGGGCAACAGACTAGGAAATGAGAAACTAAGTATGAATTTTGAATACGCTTTGTGCCTAGATTAATGGGAGTATAGTCGCATGCCGAAAAAAAGTCCTGCCACATAGTTAAATCAATCTAATCAGTATTTATTTAAAATTCTGCATTAATTGTGTATGAATACTGGTATCGACATTAGTTGGCACAGTTAATTATTTTAGTAAAGCTTATACGCGAAATTAATTTTTTTTTAATCGTAGACTTAAATTACCATAATCACCATAATCAAAACGCCTGCGACTATTTGGTAATAGATTAAAAAGAACGTGAACTTCTTTCCTTTAATCTAGTACCAAACAGTCGCAGGCGTATTTTAAAATCGCCAATCACGATAAGGGTGAATGTACCTTGTTTCAAGAACTATTCTTACGCAAAGAGATATCTCGACACTACTTGATCTCACTACCAAAATCGACCAAATTTAGTGATTTTATTAACAAAAACAGACGACTCTATCTGCAAAAGATAGATAGGCGCTTAAAACCCTAACTAACAGTTTGAGTAATATGCAACACTGTCAATTGTTTAATCAACTGGTAAGTTTTACAAGAAAAATAGGAGATAAGATTTGTATAAACAGTTTAAGGCAATTTATCAATTTATCTTTTTAAATATTTTTTTTTTGCTTCTCCTGTAAAATTTTCGAAATGTAAGATAAGGCCTTTTGAGTTTTAGGTAACGATATATCAATAATTCAGTGGAACCACAATTTAATTTTTGTAAGTAGTTTTTGATAGGTAAAAGTAGAACTAAATTGTTTGTAAATAATAAAAAAAATAAAAAGACGTAAACTTGTTTCGTTGGCATTTTCTAAATTCATGTTCAATGTTAAATAATTTTTGAAAGTTTCTTTTAATAGAAACTGGGAATTATTTCCTTTCGTAGGTTACTTTGTATTATATTTAACATTTTTTATTTTTCTTTTAATATATAGAACATGGTACTTTAAGATTTAATTTATATATACAAACCTTTTAAAAAAGCATATTAAATTACAATAAAAAGTTCTTAGACCAAAAATTAGTGGGAGACATTTTATTTACGAATCTTAATACCAACCAACACAAAAACATAATTATAACTTTTACCTTTAAACAGCCACAAAAATATTTTTACAGATCTATAGTGTTTCCGGGTTTCAAACATTTTTATTTAAAACAATTTAAATAAAACAAAAAAAAAAAAAAATATTAAAACCACAATTACTTTAATAATAAAATTCTTAGTAAAAACTCCTTTCAAAAAATTTTAAGTTACATACGAAAACACAATTCAAATTTTAGTTATTTTTATTGCGAGTCTTAATCCAATTTAAATTATTTTTTATTAGTCATCAATCTAGAACTAATGAAAAATAAAATGAATCCAATGACAATAAGAAAAAAAGGTGTGAATTTTATTTATTGTTTAATACATCCATCTGCACGTTATGATTTTATGCAAGAATATTGTTGCAAAGGAATAGAAATAGAAAAAAAAAACTAAATGACAACCAAATTTAGATTCTCATTCATTCATTAATTTACGTACGACTATTCACAAGAAGAAATCAAACAACAAATTAAGACACAAAGTCACCGAAAACACACACATCGTTTTAAATTCGAAAAAAACAACAGCCGCAATATTGTTTTTTTTTATTTTCGTTTCTGTCCAAAACCAATTACAGACACTACCAAACAAATCAAATTGTAATCATAGACTGATTTAACTTCTTTTCGCAAACAAATACTCTCGCTTTCAATATTAAACATAGAAAAATTGTGCTCAAAATTATAGTATAGAAAAATTAGGTTGGTTCACCGCCACTTAAACAATAAAACAAATGATTACGTACAGTGGGCTGAAGGGGAAAAAAATAAATATTTTGCAGAAATTGTTCTTAAAGTTTATCAAAATCTTATAATAAAATGTTATATAACTCGTTTGCTTGATAATCTTATTTACCAGACTTTTGGTAAATTTTATATTCAAAGGTATTAGTACGAATGCAATAGTCTGAGAGCAAACAATTTTCATTAAATTTTAAGGATCATCAACTAATATTGTATAAACAAATACATGATTAACTGCCGGTTTTTGAAAAAAAAAAAAAAAAATTTTTGTTGGGTATTTAATTTTTTTTTTTTAAATTCCCAAACGAAATTTTTTTCTAAAAAGTCTTTTACAATATTTTATTTTAATACAAATCATGACATTAAAAGCCAATTTTTAGGTATGATTTTAAATCATATATATATAGTTAAAATCGTTTGAAATGAAAAATTCTGTTTTTAACTAATCACTTGTATTAAACTTAATCATCAATCTGGTATTTACATTTAAATTCCATTGTGTATAACTCATGATATTTTTTTGTATGTAGTAGTCCAACCGTCTGAACGGGCAATTGTTGTTTAACAACGTTGTCAGAAAAAGCATTGACAGTCCATTGTAACAGCAAAATTTTTCTTTGGCAGTATATTGTCAACACATTGCCAGACCTTACATTATTGTAAAGCTAAGATCCCACTATCGGCTCAAATAGCACAATTGCACAATTTATTTTTGGGAGATCCCAATATCGTCGCACATTGTGACAATTTTTTTCGGTTCATATCGGCCAAAACTCAATTGCGACAATAATCGGTGCAATGCGGTCACACTGTCGTGCTATTTGGACAAATTAAATCATATGTTTTGGTTTATTTGCTTGTTGGCAGACATAATTTTACTTTAGAAATTCGCAAAATTCTCCGTCTTACTTCACTTGTTCTTTTTTTGTAATTGTTGTTTTGTCCGGGTTCACACTATGAAAGTTTTCTTTCAGAAAGTTTGAGTTCATGGGTGAGAGGGAAGGGAAGAATAGCCTGTTCTCTTCCCCTCTCACCTATAAGTCAGACTTTCTGAAAGAAAACTTTCATAGTGTAAACCCAGACTTTGTAAACAGATGTTTACAAACCAGGGATGGCAACATCGATACAACTGCAATGTTTTGGTTAAAGCAAATTATTTTCTTTCATTTAACAATACAAATGTACTATTTAACGTTTTTGTACATAAATAGATAAAACAAATGTAATTTTGGTACAATTAAGCTCAAAAAGGTAAAATTTTAGTAGCCGGTTGGTGCAATTTAAAAATTTCGGCGCACAAGTGGCCGATAAAAGTCGGTACTTATTAAACAATTTGATTGCTCCACACATAGTCAGCACAATTTCGGCACAAATTGTCGCATATTAAAAAAATCAGACCGTCCACACTATCGGCAGATGAAATACGACAAAAATTAGTACATTGCGACGATAGTGGGATCTTAAATTAAGATCTAACCCCGCTTGTACGAAGCTTAACATACGTTATCTTAGTTAAATAAAAATTTTTAAATTACACTGAAAAGTTTATATAAAAATTTACAAAATATAGATTAAAGTACTATCCTAGAAATCGGACATAAAAGTCTCCTCAACTTCAGCGTTTTAGAACGGATGTATCAATATAGTTTTTATAGCAAAACTAGTAACTTAAGTATGTATTGTCGCCAATTGCATTTTTATAATCGAATTAAAATAGTCACTTTTTGGAAGAACATTATATATTACGAAAGAATTGATAAGTTTATCTGGAAAATTGTAAAGACAATAAAAATAAAAAAGTTGAGCAACAGCAGCAACACACAAGAGCATACGTCTTAAAATATCTCAAAGCTGGTAATGTACAAAAAACTATTATCGCGATTATGGATATAAAAAGAATTTTGAAAGCCTTAAATGTATATGCTACTAGCATTTTACCCGCTACTTCGCTAGCATCTCCCTTTCTTTCGTGGACATATATTTTTGCCAAATTGTATGTTTCTATGATTTAACAAAAAAGTACCATCATTTTTCATCTTATAGATCCATATTAAATCAGGACCCTGCACCTACAATTTTATTTTTCCAAGTTCAATATTATTAAACGGAAAACTAAAAGAAAGAAATTTAACTTCCCGTATTTTCCCGTTTTTGATACTTTTTCTCCCCTTGAAGAATCAAAAATATAAATGTTGTAGTGGGAGCCCATAATTTAATACGTCAATGAATGGAGAAAGATGTTTTTTAAAAAATACCAAAAATAGGTATGATTTTCGCCCATTAAATGTTCGAATTTCGAAAAAGTACCAAATTTATATTTCTTAGATAAGCTACGAGTTTTCTAATCTTTATTCCAAAACTTATTGGTTCAAAAGATTGATGGAATGACAAGAAAGTTCTAAAATACAGGCTTAAACCGTTTACTCCCCAAAAGAGCCGAATTTCAAAAAAGAACCAGACACCTCGCTTATTTTTCTAATGAGCAGCGATAATAATTTAGTTTTTTTCTATTTTAGTTTTGGATATATGAGGTTACATAATTTACCTTTTCTAGCCCCTAAACATTTGAATTTTAAAAAATCCCATCTTAAAGCCCATTTACATTAGACAGAAATCGTGTATTATCTCAAATCTTCTTCAAAATATAGTGCGTTTAAATAAACATACATACTGTATCTATCTATATCTATATATGAGGAGCCGCAGAACAAAACGTACTTTTTCACACATTTAAAATTTTGGGAAATTGAGGTTTATTTATTTCGACCCCTTAAAAAACTGTATGAACCTGGAAATAGAAACAAGTTTTTTGCATACCAAAATATGAATCAGACTGACGTAAGTCAACACATTAAATGTCAAGGATGTTTAATATCCAACCAATTTTATATCGAAAAAAGTACGTTTTGTTAAAAAAAAATTAAAAAAGTACGTTTTGTTTAAAAAAATATTTTAATTTATTACAGATTCTTGTAATTCTTCCATCTTTTAACTATAATATTGTATTAATTATTTTTTTCATAACATTTATTCACCAAACAATAGTTAAATTATTGGTGGCTATTCTCGAAAACTCGTCGAACAAATACAAATTTACATTAAAACAAAAGTATAGTTTAAAAAATAGTTTTTGTTTATCATAAATTTCTAGAATTAAATAAACTTGAGAATTTTGACGCATTTCTCTTTCTAAAAAACGGTATATTGTATGATAAACACAAAAACAATTTCTTAAACTTTGTTTTTGTTTTAATGAAAATATTAACTTTTTCGACGTGTTTTCAAGAATAGTCACCATTATTTAACAGTTAATTTTAACGCAAAGGAAATGACATAACTAAACGTCCATTAAATTAAGAATATTAAGAAATGTCATGTTATTAAAACAACTACACGAAGAAATGGCAAAAACAATGAAAAAAGCACGTTTTGAAAAAAAAAAAAATGAAAAAAGTACATTTTGTTATGCAGCAATTTTTTTTAACCCATTTTTTTGGTAAAAAAAAAGAAAAAAAATATGCTAACTAGATTTTTTCTTAAAGATTTTAACCCAAATATTATAAAAATATCAAAAAACCAATTTGTCAAAAAATGCGAAAAAGGACGTTTTGTTCTGCGGCTCCTCATATATAAAAAAGTAGCGTGAGTGACTGACTGACTGACTCATTCATCATCGCCCATCCTAAGCCCTGGACCCTAGAAACTTAAAATTTGGACTAGCGATTGGTCACTCCCCAACGGTTAAAATAACGGGTAAAATCTGAATTTAGTACTTTTTTGCCACCCCATCTATCTTTTGAACCAATAAACAAAGTTAAAACCACATTCGAAACTTATCAAAAAAATACGTATACGAATTTGGTACTTTTTCGAAATTCGAACATTTAAGGGGTGAAAATTGTTACTATTTTTGGTACTTTTTTTTACAAAACATTTCTCTCCATTCATTGACTTATTCGTACTAAATTATGGGCTGCCACTACAATACTGAAACTTTTGATACTTTAATGGGGGAAAAATATAGTACCCAAAAAAGGAAATACAGGAAATTTTATATTTTTCTTTAGCTTTTTGGTTCTACTAAAGTTGCGAGTTAAATGCTAGAATTTAAACAAGTTTAAACCTAGAAAAATAAACTTTCGCATTAAAATATGTCCACGAAGAAAAATAAGACGCTAACGAAGTAGCGCGTATATGCTAGTATTACATATACAAAATAGGAATTTAGAAATTTGCATCACCTTTTATTTATAATTAATTTAATTTATAATAATAAATATAATATTATTTTATTTTATAATTTTATAATTTTCCCAACGAAAAACTGCACGTTAAAGACATTTGGTTTTCTTAATGTCTCATTTGCTTCTATTCTGTCGCAAAGCTAACCGGCACTCATCTGCCAATTATTTATTAGCCGTTCAGACATCTCAGACCCACTAAAGTATATATATAAATATATATATATATATATATATATATATATATATATTCTGGCTTCTTGAGTAATTCTAAGTCGATTTACCCATGTCCGTCTGCCCATCTGTCCACCTGTCCGTGTGTTTTAAACGCGCTCACTTTCTAAAAACTCAAAGGAAATAAGCAAACTTAGTGTCAAATTGCTTCTAGTTATCCTAAGCAGTTTGGGATTGAAATCCAGTAAAATCGGTTCAGTAGGGTCAGAGCTATGAATCAAAATGTGGAACCACCACCCTAAAAAATTGATAATTTTGTTACAAAAACTAACATAAATGGTGGATCAACGCACGGAATGATATAAGATTTCGCAAAAAATTTTATTTAGTTTTATTCGACTGGTAATCACACTGTAAATTTCGTGAAGATAGGTCCATAATTTACCATTGGCCCCATATAAAGCCCACTCTGGTAAATTAATTAAATACGTCTTAAACCGTAACATATATAAATATTGCGATAAAGTTTCTTCCAACTAAACTTCATATGACCAGAAAAAATGTCATGCAATTTTGTGATATACGGTCCATAATTTACCTTAGATCCCATATTTAGCAGCCTTCTGAAATTCACTGTAAACGCTAAAATTTATTTCACAGCTGTATTCAAATTTATTGAAATTTATGTTTTCAATACCAGAAATCACTCTGCAGAATTTTGCGATTATTGGTTCATAATTTACCATGGCTCCAATATAAATTCCCTATCAGCAAATCATTAAAGTTCGGCTTAAACTATTACCAATCATGATATTTAACTTAAACTAGTTAAAATTTCTAAAAAAAAAAGCATAACATTTTCTGATTTCTTGATGTCAACAATTTAATATAGGTCTAAACCGCAACTAATTTCAACGCTGAAGTTAGTTTTTATAAAGATTAATTAATAATAAATATGTAGATATCATGGCCCACTCCTGAAATATTCGAACTGTCAACTACCAAAGACTCGGCACAGCCGAATATAGAACTCTTACTTGCTTTTTTAACAAATTTATGTCGACGTTAGGTTACAGGCAGTTTGTCGATAAATTGAGAAAATTGCCATAAGGGTTTGACTTCTGCCACAGGTGTTATCGTTAGCTAATCAAAATCTATTAATACCACTGTGCATGAGTTTGGAAAATGAAAATAGTAATGTACACACAGCCACACACTCTTCACCATGTAAACGGGCAACAAGTAAGAGTAAAAAATTTAACTCAGAGTATTTGTTGTTAGTACTCGTATGCATGCAATACTTTTTGTTGTTGCTGCTGCTGTTGGTTACCTTATTTTTTGTTTTGTTTTGTTTATTATTATTATTTAATCTAATTCTGCCAGCTTTGACAGTGTTTATTTGCTGTTGGTTTTATAGTTTAATTTTTGTAGATTTCTTTTTATTGTTGTTGCTGTAAGCCGACTAAGTACAAGTAAAACATAATGTTGTAGTTTCTGTTGCTGTTTAGCTTTTAACCCTCTTTAATGTTGAGTTGTTTTTGTTTAGTTTTTCATATATTTTTTGTGTTGTTTTTTTTTTTTTTTTATTTCATTTGTTACTATTTTTTTAACTACGGGTGGAGTCTGTGTGTGTTTCTGTATGCGACGAGAGTATTTCAAGAGTTTTGGGGTTTAGTTTTGCTGAAATATTTTGTATATAAAAGCAATTTCCTTCTTGGTTCTAGTTATCAGTTGACTACAATACATTGAGTCGTCTAGACCTCTAGTTTTTTTCAAAAACACTAAACTAATTTACAAAGCAAATCCTTAAATTCAAAAATGGCTTTCTTTAAAGTGAGTTATTGTGCTAAATAAAGTTAATGAAAAAAAGTAAAAAAACAAGGATCAAATCATTATGCATTTGTTATCAATTCTAAATGTTCTATAACCTTTGAAGTTGTGAAGTTTGAAGTATTGTGAATAGTGTTTAATAAAAGTGTTTGTTTGTTTGTTTGTTTTTATTTCATAGTCCTTGATCTGCTTAGCTGTTGTGGGTGTTGCCACCGCTGGTGTTCTACACGGTGGCCATGGTGGTCCTGCCTTGTATGCTGCTGCTCCAGCCGCATATGGCCACGGTGCTCATCACGATGAGGGTTTGGATTATCATGTAAGTTGCTGGAAACATTTTATATTATAAAGAAAAGGATATGAGCGAAAAAACTTAATAAAATCTGCATAATTTTGTTTAAAAATACTTCCAATATAAAAATGTTTTATCTAGTTTAGGTGATAAGTTTGCATCTTTAAGGATAACATTTTTAATTATTTAATTGCTTTTGGCGGTTTTTCATAAAATATTGCACAATAAACATTTTAATAAGTCCGACAATATTAATAACTAATTAATTGGGAAAGTTCTGCTTGATTCTTTATTTAATTAAAATCTAAGTGATTGTTAATAATTATTAATTTTAAACTATCAGCTTTATTGTAATAATCTGTTAGTTGTCTTATATTTGAATTCGCTAAAAGCTAAATAAAAAAATTTAAATTAAAGGGAAGATACGACTTAAAAAACTCTCACACAAAGTATTGCGACAACATATTTCATGCCAAAGAAGATAAAATTTCATGGCTGTTTCCAACCAAACTATTGTCTGGTTTTATTTTTTATAACTGCTACCAGTAAATATTACTAAAAGCATTAAGTGCTTTTATAATATATGTAAATATGATAATTGTGACATATAACAAAAAGTTCAGAATTATTTGCAGACAATACTAAGTGACATAAATAATGAATTGATGTACATTTACCACGATATCTGTGGGTTGTTGTGGGAAATTTTCAAATATTGCATGTCTGCACACGCAAATATTAGTAATTAGTTACTGACATTATACCAAAAGCACCTAAATATTTTAGCAAATGTCTATGGAAATGTTGCTAGAAACTTAAATGTAAAGTTAGAAATAGTAAAAAAAAAACTAATTTAAATAAAAAAGCGCCAACAAATTTTCATATTGGAAACTTTATGTTTGTTGCTTAAGTCTTTTGTTTTTTAACGATTAAAATATTACATATTAGTTGTTCTAATTCTATTACTTTTGTAAACAAATCTTTTGTTGAAATAAAGTAAAATATAAAGCATTTAATAAGTTCACTATAAAGTTATCTCGAACCAAATGATACATGCATGTCTCAATGTGCTTGCAACACTCAGCTTGAGATAAAAGTAGTTTATTTGTATATCTTTTAAGATTCCTTTTTGTTGCTAGTGGAAAAAATATATTCTTATTTCATTATCAATTTTTACTTTAATTTTAATTTCTTTAATTTTATACAAAACTGTAAAAACACAATATGCCTCTTGCAACATATTTTTTTTTTGCATGTTTTTGTAATTCTATTATTTCTTTTATTTTCATCGCTTTTGTTTTTTTTTTTTAACTTCTATTCAATGCTTAATCATGTAAATTGACATACTTCGGTGGATAAAAGTTATAATCAAATGTAGCACATCAGATTTGCTTGAGTATGTGAACATGAACATGTGACTTACAGCACATATCGCTGGCATAATCTTGCAAAAATGTTTTTCAAAGCCGGTAATATTATGGCACAATGGCAGTCAACTGTTGCTACTGCTGAGGCTTTAATAAATTGTTTTGTGATTTATCAAAAGAAGTAATTGTTTATTGTTTTTAAGTTGTGCGTTTGTATTTAAATCACACACAATTGATGCTTAGAGTTTTAATGTTTAGAATTTGTTTATTACACGAGGGGTTGATAAAGTATTTTTTTTTTAAAGAAACAGTCGTAGCTGAAATTTTTAAGGTAGAAAAAGTTTGTAAAAATTCAAATTTTATAAGCGAATATATTTAGTGCCTAAATTAAATTTTTGTTAACTTTTTTTATTTGGTTTTTTATAATTTCTATTTCCAGTCCTACCCCAAATATCACTACAACTATGGTGTTGCTGATTCACATACTGGTGATGTTAAATCACAACATGAAGTACGTGATGGTGATGTAGTGAAGGGCTCTTACTCCTTGGTGGAACCTGATGGTTCAGTGCGTACCGTTGAATACACCGCTGATGACCACAATGGCTTCAATGCTGTTGTCCACAAAACAGCTCCCACCGTTCACGCTCATGCCCCTGTAGTACATGCTGCTCCTGCTGCAGTCTACTCTCATGCTGCGCCCGCCGTTTATGCTCATTCTGGTCCCGCTGTAGCTCATCATGTTGCTGCCGCTCCTGCCATTCCCTATGCCTCTGTGGCGCATCATGCCCCAGCTGCCGTAGCTGTAGGACATGGTTATGGCGGTTATGCTGGTCATGGTGCTCACGGCCATTATTAAGAAGCCATTTTTACTTTCCCGTAGACAAAAACAAAACCGCAAAATCTTTGTAAATTATTTAGTTTAGTAAGTTAAAAATCCCACAAACCCCTATAAAAAAAAGTCCTCAAATCTACTAAATACTTTCTCCCCGATGACGACCTCGATGATATTAAGGATTATTGTTAAATATTAAAACTTGGATAAAGCAAAGAAGAAAAAGAATATTTTAAAATAAGAAGAAGTCGAAGGATAAAAAGCAGTGAAATGGCAAAGTCTACTCAACTCATACGCATACTTTTGTATATATTACTTTCCTACCGCTCTCTATCTCTATCCTAAATAACTTTAATAAAACGCCTTATTTACACACACTCTTTTAATGAACTCAACCTCTCTATTTATACAAATATACACAATATATTTATGAATGTCAACTCCAGTTACTCATAACAACATATGTACATACATACATACCTACCGATTTATTCATTAACTTTTAATTCATCACTGCCTTCATCAGTTCATTACTTTTAATACTCTTTTATTCATTGAAACATAATTTTTGTTTTTGCTTCAATTTCATGACGACTCCACTCCATTCCACAACAAAGCAAAGCAAAATTGCCTCTAGTACTGAAGTTAAAAAACAAGAAAAGAAGTAGATCCACAACAACTTCAACGAGTATTGTATTTAATTATGTGTTTTTAATTAATACTTTTGCTTAAATTTTATTTATAAGTAAAATACGATTATGATTAAATGAAACGCGCTTAAACGCTCTGAAATAAAGGAAAAAAATGTAGTAAATTTAATAAAACAAAGAAAAAAACTTTAATTCATTAATGGTTTTATTTATTTTTAATTGAGTTGGATACTTTTACTTGGTGAGGGTTAGTTATAGTGAATTTTATTGGGTTAAATTGGTGAAAAATTAATTAAATGATTAATTCATAATTAAGAGGTTAACAATGGCAATAAAATATGTAAAAGACTTATTGAATGTGTGTATTAACAACTATGACAAAATGACCAGCTTGCAAGTGAATCATCGTTGAAAAAGTGAAAGGAATCGCATGTTGTTTTTATTCTGACTAGATGGATCAAACAATCGATTCAAACACTTCTGTAATATTCAATTGACTATTTAATAGAGTATCCACTCGTATCCAATCGTTGTTCGATTAATCGAGGAACTTTTCCGTTATTATTTGATCGAATAATTAAAATAGCCAATTTCGAATAACGAATAACTCGAAGAACTTATGTCAATTACTCGAACAAAATTAATTTCTTAGAAAATTCTACTTTTTAATGTAAAAATATTTTGTTTAAATTTCTAACCTTAAAACTAAATTACATGTTGTTACCTTTTGCATTTATTTTCATTACTCATACTTTAAGACATATTTTAGTCCATTTTTAGATTTGAGCGAGTGTGACATATTATGTAAATCACTATTAACAGAATTTTAAAAACTGCAGTCAAACCAAAAAGTGTCGAACAAAAAACCAAAATTTGTATACAACTTTTCGCTTTTTGAGTGGGTTTTATAGCGACTGTTTACATTTAATGAATCCGAAGTAAAAGCAAAAGATTTTTTTGGCCAATGACAAACGAAGAAGTGGAATAAATTGCGGTTTTTCTACTTTGACTGCAGTTTTTAAACGCTGACTATAAATGTCAAATTCTTAAAAAACTTCATCGGCAGTTATAAATTTGTAAACCATGTACTGTTAGATAATGGGCTACCTGTTATTACCCTAATGTACATTTTTTTTATTACCTCGTATCTTCTAATCGGCTGGATGTGGCATTTAAGATGTCATTACTATCGTCTTAAAACCCTAGGTGTGCTTGTTTGAAAACGTTTCTGGTTTTTGTCGTGAAATAGAAATACGTTAAAAAACAAATTAACCAAACCTAAAGAGTAGAGTTTTAAAATTAAGGAAATTAAAAGGGGATTTAAAAACAAAGATCTTGTTTTAAAAGATTATAAAAAAATTCCTTGAATATATTAAACATTGAATTCTTATCTTTAACAGAATTTCTCTTAAAATCAGGAAAAACTGCGGTGATTTTTAAAAAAATTTAACGGAGAATCTCCACCGATTTCAATTTCCCTCGATTTTAAGAAATAATAAATTGTTTATTAATAAAAAAAAGTATGAGTTCAAATATATACATGTTTGTTTTTTCCCATTGGATAAAATTATTTGAATTCTTCGAGTTATTCGAGTAATTCGAACAATTTACCACCTTTATTTGAATAATCAAGCAATTTTAAAATTCAAACCAAAAGTCGAATAATTGGATACTCTACTATTTAATAAAAATGCAAAGTTTTTTTAATACTCCTGCTTATGTGCCTTTCCTACTAACATCCATTGCAGAGCTCTTGTTATATTTTTCTTTGCAAAAACATTTTTGCTTTGCTTACATTTAGTTTGCTTACACGTATATAAATATTTTCATGTATTAGTGTAAATTTTTTGCGCCTTAAAAGGGGATCTAAAACATACCTTATCGATCGGTTACAACAAGAAAAATTAAAAGGAATAAAACTATATTTTTTTCTTGTGTTATGATCTTTTAACTTAAAAATATAAAAATTCTAAAATTTAATTTTTTGGGGTTTTCTGAAGAGGCTGTTCCACCCATTTTATTATAACTTAAGAAGAGGTTATTCAATTCTACTACAAGAAACGGTAAATATCTTCAAGTGCCTCAGTGGGAGGTAGACTAGCTCACTACCAGCGAGCTAGTCTATGAACGCCGGGGTTGCGGGTTCGATTCCCGCCAAAGACTCTGGTTTCTTCCTGCAGACAAGCGTAAACCTTCGCTGGGATAACATGAGGGAATTAGAAAAATAAACAAAATTGTCTTTAAGTCGTGTTTATATTATTTTTCTTATATAATCAACGGTTTCGAAATAATTCAGACCGCAAAGATGAAAAATATTATTTTTTTTTTTGGCAAATTAAAAAATATTTATTTTTTTAAAACTTAAAAAATTTCGAAAAATTCTGATTTTATTCAAAATTTATGATTTTAGAGAGAATTCTCTACAAAATTTTTTTGTAACTTGAAATAGAATCATCAGATTTTGTTAAACATTAATTTTAATGATTAAAATTTTAGTTGTTTTAAGCTAATTTAAAGTTACTATTTATATTCTTGAAGGTCTCCAAGTTATTTCCGACGAAGAAGAATAACATTATTTTTTTTCTTTTTTGTTGCAAAATTGAAAATTATGGAGAAATTTATATTTTTATTACTGGATTAGGAAACCACGTAAGCCCTCAATCAACTATTTTCTATTCCACGAAAATGGATTAACATATGGCCATTTAATTCCTAATGAAGTGAATATACAAGTTTTTTGTTCAAACTGCGAATTTTTTCCTCTGCATATTTAGCTTAGCTCCTTTTATTTAATAAATATTACAAAGTTAAATAAAAGATCTAAACATGATTTCGACTTCTTTTTTGTTCATTTTGACTATTAGGGATTGATTCTTGTATAAGAAATCAAATAAAATCTGCCATCAAATGCTCGCCTAATACTCCCAAATCGTTCACTTTGCTTGTGACAGAGTTTGCAAAGGCTTAACTTGGAGAATACTAAATAAGAGTGAGGGATGAGTATTTTCAGAGACATTTTTGGGCCCGAAATTATTAATTTTTGCTCACAAAATTATCTTGACTATACAAAAAATACTTTATATTTCCACTTAGCGATTTTTTTTTCTTCATAGTTTGGAAAAAGTTAAAAGCAATCAATCACGGCCATTTTTGACAATGAAAAATTTGCGAATTCTATTTTTAATAATGTTATTATATTATTTTTCTTTGTTTTTTATGCCTGAAGAATTTAACCATATTTTACAAGGATTGAAATGATAAACTATTAGTCATCAATTAAAAAGTTATTTTCTGTAAAACTTTTGTTAATACATATTACTAAAAAGGTAACTTTTAAATATTAAATGGGGCTTTATTAATTTTTTTTTTAACAAATATAAGTTTTGTAGGCTCTGCAAACATACTTCTGTCCCAGTATACATATTTCATATTTTGACTTGAGTATAGGAAAGTTAACAAAAATTTAATTAATCCAAGCTTTATATGTAACGGTGGCAAACAGCGTCACCGTTGGTGGTACTAATGTAGCACTTTGCCACTTTTTGACTGCTTGGATACTAATTTGCAACTTCTACAAAATTCATCCTTATGCGATACTTTTTGTAATTCTTGCTACTTTTTGATACTTTTTACTAAATGAAGTTAATGAATTGTGAATAAAATCCATATTTGCTAATCGATAAAAATTTAAATGTTTGAATTTTTGAAAAAAAAGTACTAATTTTACAAGAAATGTATGGCCACTAATTTTTGAATAACTCCGAAACAGTTGGAAATGGAAATAAATGTCATTTGGATGGCTCAAAAGAAATTTTTCACAAATAATTCATAATCATCTGTAAGTATTTTGATCAAAATCGTACAAATCGTTATCAAGCTATATGTCAAATTTATAAGCATAACCGCCTTTTTTCGGGCAAAATATAAGAAAAACTAGACGTGTTAAAACCAATCTGTTAACAGATTTGGATTCGGCACGCTAAAGACAATTCAAATTGCTTGATAAAGTTTTAACTCCCAACTTTTTTATTTTTGTTTTTTGCTGGCCAACCAGTCTTATTATTTAATGTGTTCTGCTATGTTTTCATATAAATTGCTTTTTAAAATTTAAAATAAATTGAACCAAATACATGGAAAAAACATAATTTTGTGTACATTTTTACATCTTTTTAGTTGTAACTTGTTTTGTAGATATCCCGTTATTTCGTACCCTTAGAAAATATCCAACGGTTACGCTGGTGGCAAAATCACATTTTCCTTTTAACAATTTGTTAAATTGCATTCATTTTTTTTTGGCATAAAAAGTAAAAACTTTTAGACGGAAATGAAAATTGTTTCTAAAATTTAATTTAATTTAAGGTTTATAAAAAAAAATGGAAAATTAAATATTTTTTGGGGTTAGAAAGTCAACCAACCATTTATTAAAAAAATATTTACGCAACAGCAGTTAATCAAAGAAAAACGCCTAAACACAAAATAAAAAAGTTTTTTACTTAAGTCTTTTAATTCATTTTTGATGCGTTCATAAAATTTTTCACAAAAATGGTTACTTAAACGTTTATGGTCTCCTAAAAGTATGTACTGAATTTAAAAAATATATTTGGATCTTTTAAGCGAAAACAGTTTGCATACTTTAAAGTGTTTACAAAATTAATTCTCACACTTTTGCTTGTACAAAATGACATTTATTACACTGCTATACAAATTTTTTATTTGGAAAAATACTAAGAACGCCACATACCTAGATAAGTTAATTGGGACCTCCTGAACACGAAAAACGCTGTTATTTTTTTTTCTAAGTACCGTTTTTTAGATAACGGTACTTTTGTGTTTTTCGGTGTATGGTCCCACTTAAACCCGATCGAAATAAATAGCATATCGTTGGAAAGGTAATTGAATGCCTTTTCAGTCGATATGCTGCAAATTTCTATCTGATAAGAAGTGGCTGGTCCCAATTAACTTATCTGGGCAAGTTACGTTCTTGGTATTTTTTGGCTGTAAACCAGTGTTATTTACAAACTATTTAAGGCATAATTGATTTTTATACATTAATTATAATTGAGTCATTTCCTGTTCAAAGCCACACATGTATTGAACAACCAGAATGAAAAATGTCTTTTAAAAAACGGGCTTTGTTCAAAGAAACAATCTAGTTTCCTGAAGCAACTCATAAGCAAAACGTTTCGATTCTAACACAAATGAGAAAGACAAATTACTAGTTTATATGAAAAAGTAAAAACTTATTCAATTTTTTTAAACAGATTTATTGAGTATTAAGTGATTAACTTGCATAATGCTCTGATTTAGGTTCTAATAAAACACGACTTGAATAGTTTTGTTCTATTATTTATTTATAACAAATTTTTTTTTTTAAATACATACATGTGTATAAGGAAAATAAATTTAATGAAATCTGATTTATAAAGAGGGTATTGACTCAAAATTTAAAAACGTTTGGTAGAAGCAAGACAATTTTTAGTTCAACATATCGTCGGCTTAACATGCAAACCTGCTAACTTCCATTTAGCGCATTTTTTTTTTTTATTTCATATTTGCAGCTTGAGGGGAAAACCAAAAAAAGCCATCTATTACATACTTCAGGACTCAAATTGAAGAAAAGCTACATGGTGGTTGACTAGGCGTAACTTTCTCTACCGCACGGCATCATTATCTCAATTTCATTAAACGTGGACTTAGCAGGTTTTCATATTAAGCCGACGATATGAAAAAGAATTTTTAAATCAACCGTCATTATAAAAAGTAGACAAAGTAGCAGGATATTTTTACAGTGGGTATATGTGAATATTACGTGTCGAATTTTTCTAAAAAGTGAGAAAATTATTATAATTATAATTATGAGAAAATAACAATTTTGCGTTAACTCCCTTTATGATCAAGTGCGAATTATTAACGTTATGCCACTGATTATATTGCAAATATTTTCATATAAAATAATAAATTTTATTAGTTTTGTTGATTAAAGACGCTTCGTATCTGCTCTAAAAAAATATATGAAAATCTACTAAAATATTTATGTAAAATATTTGGTTTGTTTGTCACAATCATGTTATTACCTGAATTACCTCCTTATATTTTAAAGACTTTACATGGTCATCTTTAACAATCTGTATTATGTAGATGTTACCAGTCTTTTAGCCCGTAGCTTGCCAGCTCTTGTATTAAACTACGCAATATAACGCCTGAATATATCTGAAAATAAAGGCAAGCGCCAGATAGAAGATGTCAATCAATTTTCCCACCTTGGTAGCATCATTTCCGAAAGCGGGATTGTAGCAAACATCTTAAGGATATTTCACATTCATCTTCTGGTGTTACATTCTCCGCGGAAATGAAATAACCCCTCAAAAAAAAAAAAATTATATAACCACCCAAAAGTTTGTACAGATAACAGCAACAACGATTTTTGGGTGTTCTTTCATTTTGTTTGGGGCTTTATTTGATTCCTTTAATGGGGGATTATTTCATATGAAATAAAGCCCTAATACATTTTTTGGAGGATTTTTTCATTTTTAAATTTATAACGAAAACGCTTATAGGCGCAAAGATTTTCTCCTCTATTATATTACAAACAATTAATTTTTGTTTGCGACGTTAATTCAATTCAAAATTGGGGTTTTATTGCATTGGGCCCAACACTTTGGGGGGTTATTTCATGCCGCAGTAGTCAATACCTGGGATTTGACAGCGATCCAAAATTGACAGATCGCGGCAGACCAGAGATAATATCTGGTAACACGGACGTCAGTGGCCCCTGGTGACTTCGCACCGGACTCACTATTTGTTAAGGCCTAATAGTATACTTCTTGCGGAAAATGACTGCCGTCTTTTAGGAATATTGTCTTTTCAGGGAGTTTTACTTTTCCGTTTAAAAGATGCTTTCGGGGTCACGTGGCTTACTAACCCACTAAAGGCCTGATTTTTCACCCCTTGTGAGAGGGACGGATCAGTTTTAGGTATTGTTTCTACTCAACAGATGCTGTTGGTATATTTATAAAAGCAGCGTAGGTAAGATAGCTCCATTTCCTGAGGGCGAGTATATAATCTAGCCGGACTATGACCTTAAATTGCTACTTGTGTGTGCTGGTCGCTCTTACACCCATGGGTGGTTGGTAAACGCATTGTTTGTCATCCAGTGCTTAAGATTCATCATGAGCTAAGGCCATATGTTAGGTGCTCATGTAAATATTTTCCACATTTGTTCAAGTGTGTAACATTGGTAGCATCACACACAAAAGCAGAAGGTCGAGAAAGGAAATTGATTATCAAAAAGGCCCGGTAAACGCGAAATCATCGCTTCTTTATTGCTTTTTAACTTGGAATGCGTCTTGCAGTAATATTCAAGAGATCCAAGTGCTTGTGAATCAAATCCTCTTTAAAATTATGCATATTTTCTGACCAGACTAGCAATAACTTCACAAAGAACGCAATAGAGTGTAACTCGCAAAGAAGCCGTAGAAGAGGATGTTGAGCTCCTTCATGGAAAAGGCAGTTAGAATTGGAAGTAGCAGGGAAAAATCTAGGGCAACGTAAAGATTTTGACCCAAAATCGAGGCCCTGGGTGCTTTATAGGGCAACGTAAAGATTTTGACCCAAAATCGAGGCCCTGTGTGCTTTATAGGAACATGCACATTTTAATGACTTAACCTATGTTCACACCTATTAAACATTTGACGTCCTACACGTAACCCCTAATTTTATTAAAAACAAATTTTCTTTTGCAAAACGTTTGACTAGATTAAACATCATTTAACAATTTTAAATTGCATTCATCAATTATCTTCTTACAAATAAAGTTTAGTAAATCAATAGAAATTGTTAAAAATAAAGCTACAGTTTGATCAATTAACTGGTCACGCTTCTTTTGGATTTTTGCGTCAAATAAAATTAAACAAAACAAAAACACAACAAGAAAATTGTATAAAAAAACAAGTAAAAGTGCTATATTCGGCTGTGGCGAATCTTTGATACCCTCCACCGGCAGGGCGAATATTTCAGGAGTCATATCTACATGATGTCTATTTATTATTAATTTATCTTTATAAAAACAGACATCAGCATTGAAATTGGTTGCGGTTAAGACCTATATTAAATTATTGACCGACAATCTTGAGTAAAATATCATGATTCGTAACAGTTTAAGCCGAACTTAAATGATTTTCAGGAGGGGATTTATATTGCAGCCATGAACCAATCATCCCAAAATTCCGCAGAGTGATTTCTGGTACTAAAAAACATAAATTTCCATACAGTGCACACTGGGAAATTCTGGCCAAAAATCCATAACTTCTTTATTTCTTTACGTAAATGGCTGAAATTTGGTATGCGACTTAGAAATAACATGTTTGATCCATAGGTAATTTTGGGCACGTACATACAAGGGTTGGCCAGGTAATCATTTACGACCCAAAAGTATCGAACAATATTATAAAATAATATGTAAACTTGTGTGATTATATACATAAACATATGTATATATATATAAATATTTACATAGCTCAGACGTGGATCCGACTTGAGCTCCTGTGGAATATGTTTAGGAACCTTCAACTGAAACATACCATTTTACAAAATTTCTTTTGGAATGACCATAGACCCGTTTAAGGTGGGTGGGAGTTGAGGTGGGTTGGGATGAGTACCAATTCATTTTTCTTCCCCTGTACTCGCGACTGCATAACTATATATAACAAATATCTGTTCTTTTAGCTAATAGCCGAAATTTGGCATTCAAATATAGGGCTATATTCAGTATAAAAATAAGAACAGCTTAATAGAAAAAAGTACCAATGATATTTATATATTCGAATTTCTAAAAGGTACCAACATTTGTATGAGAGCTTTTAAAGAGAAGAGAACACAATTTAAATTTTATTTTTATCTTTATTACTTAAGAAGACAAATTTTTTACCAAAAAAGCACTTAAATTATATTTTTGGCCTTTTTTATACCCAAAATGTGCAAATTTCAAATAAGTACCACACACATGGCAATTTAATTTTCGATTTAATAATGGTATTATTTAAATTTACGTCTACCTCTGTTAGATCACGAGATATAATGTTACTGATTTTACCCGTTTTTACCCATTTCTAACCCGTTATGAATTAAATTTCCAAAAGTCTCTACTATTTTTTTATTTTAGACATTGGGAGAGGAGTCTACATACAAAATTTCAAGTGTCTTAAGTTGTTTGGGCTGGGCGATGATCACTCAGTCAGTCCCGCTAATCTTATAAGAATATATGAAATCACTAAAAATGATCTGGTTACTAGAGTGGCAGGTGCCAGCAGCTGAAATGTGTAGTACTTACTTTTGATACTTAACTGTACTAGATATGATTATCACTTAACCTCCCTAGCCCCACCTTTTTATGGTCTCTTTCAATTTGGCTTACTTTAGGTTTTATTTATTTTTAAAGTAACTCAAAATCACTTCACTATCCAAAAAAATAACGGGCACAAAATCACAATTATCACATGGAATGATTAATTAGTAATACGGTTTAAACATAGCGTGCTTATTTTCAAAGAATACTTTAAAGGAAAAATCATAGCTTACTTTTAATTCAAAGTACAAAAATCAACTTTGAAAACCTTAAATTTTTGAGAAAAGAATTCTCTACTTTGCTTCAATATTAGGGAGTTTCTACGTTAATAGGTACTATCGACGGCTACATTAAAAAATCATTTATAATTTTAAAATTTGGCAAAATATTAAATTAAATTTTATTTTTTCCGACCTTTTTTAAATTATTAAAATAAAAAGTTTTTTCGAGCTCGAAAAAACTTTTTATTTTAATTTGTCAAAATATCAAACGTGTTTAGTAATAAATAAAGTATATCGTTACCTAAAACGCAAAACGCCCTATCTAACATTTTGAAAATTTTACAGGAGAAGCAAATTACTATTCAAAATGTTAATTGATAAAATGCCTAAAACTGCTTATAGTTTATTTTCCTTCTATTTTTCTTGTAAAACCTACCAGTTGTTTTGACAATTGACTATGTTGCATATTATGCAAACTGTTAGTAAGGTCTTTTAGCGTGTATCCATATAATCTTTTGTAGATAGGGCCGTTTGTTTTTTGTTAATAAAAGCGCTAATTTTGGTTGAAAGACTCCAATATTAATTGTGGACATTAGTGTTGATGCAATTCATCAGATTTCATGAAAAAGTCGATTTTTTATTTTTTGTTAGTAAGGGCCTTTTGCGTTTTAGGTAACGATATGTACCTTTTTAACAATAAATTGCAATACCTAAATTACCTTGGTTTAGTCATAACTTTTTGTTTACATAGAAAAAAGTATCTTCCCTGGCGTGTCCCTTCACTATTCTGTAACAAAATCTTTGAAATTTACCACATTGCTAATTCATTAAACTTCTAATCGTTATTTATAACATAAAGTAGTATAAATAACAATGATAGTTATTTAAATAAACTTTCAAATTAGTTTTGTATTCTATTAAAAAAAATTACACAGTTTTTGTCCCTCGTATTTTAAGTCTCCTCCCCTGCATATTTTTCGATCGTTTAAAGATGCCGCTTAAATGCGTTGACGCTGCAAATTTAAATAGCAGAGCATTTGTTTCGAAGTGGATTTAACAATAAAAATCGCGCGAGCCACTAGCGTGCTCTTATTGGGCCGATAATTCGACCACTACACTCGGGTCTCTCGCACGTGTCAGTGATTGATGTATCTCCACTGGTGAATTTTTTTCGCTTGTTATTTGTGGTTTAAGTTTGTTTGTAATAATTATTTATTTTGATTTCTGTATAATTTACTGTGTTAGTTTGCTTTTTCGTTACAATACATATTTTTCTGATTGTGCTAGTTTTTTAATGAAAACATCTCTCCCCTGCCGTATTTCCCCTGCTTCATCAGATGCCAGGGTAGAGATTTTGCGTCCAGGGCAGATAAGGAAGTGAGATATTACAATATTCGTTTTTTATGTTTTTTGCACTGGCACCAAAATTTCAAGAATTTTACCTAAATTTAGTAAAATTTACGTGGAATTACCAAGAATGAGGAACTTAATAACACAAATTTTAAAACTTTCTCAGGCACTATGAAGGTCCATCAAATTACTGGAAGTATATTTTGCCCCAATAAATTGACAATGAAGTGCTTAAGCTGCTTCTGTGATCTTGAAGTATCCAATCATTTTGTGGTCGGCACTTTGAATTTTGCTTCCATGAAAACCAAACCGCGCCTTAATGTTGATAATGTATATTTGGCCTGAAAGTGAATCTGACCACAAACCACTAATATATTTTATAAAGTCAAAGCAGCTTTAAGTATCTTCTCAGTCTTGTACTCAAGCAGTTTCCGAGAAGGCATGCCAGGTTGTAAGCGATGTTGTTCGCCCCCAATTCAAAAATTAAAGGACAAAGGATTTTTTAAGCTTTTGACGAAAGTGTTAACATCTTTTAACAGGCGTGATCTCAATAGTTATATTTTTTAATGTTTGTTTTTATAAGTGAAAGTTCTTACATATTTAAGTTTAAAGTTTTAATTCGAGCATTGATGATCTATATGCTTTTGTCACCTTATATTGCAAAATATTTTAAACTTGTAAATAAATCATTTAAACGTCAAAAAAAAAAGAAGACTCTATGGAAATTTCAGTCTAATTTTTTTTTTGTTTTAAACAATCACCAAATATTGAATAATTAAAGTTGATTCTTACGCAAATAAGGTTTGTTTTCAATTTGTCTTTTCCCTTAAAGTAAGCTATCTTGTCCTGGACATCATGTCTTTACCCTGTGTATAGTATCTCCCCTGGTCACTTAAAATACCGCTAAAAGTAGATTTCTTGACTGGCCATTATTAAACATGTATTCAAAATAAAATACGATTATATTGAAAAAAGTTATTATTTTAAATATTTTTACCACGCCCCCATTCATAATATCATAACCTCTTAACGTAGAATGACCCATTAACAGTAAAATAGTTATCCAAGAGCCAAATTAAGATATGAGTTGTATGTTTTAAAGTGTTCGCTATAATCTGTCATCAAAATTTTATTAAAATTAAAAAAAAAAATATCATTTTTGGCCGGAATTTCCCAGTGTGCAGTGGTGAAATTAGTTTTAGCGTTTACAGTGAATTTTAGAAAGCTGCTAAATATGGAATCTAAGGTTAATTATGGACCATATATAACAATATTGCATGACATTTTTTCTGGCCATATGAAGCTAAGTTGAAAGAAATTTTACCGTAATATCTATATCTGCTACGGTGCTTTATATGGGGCATAAAGTAAATTATGGACCGATCATCACGAAATTTATTAGTGTTATTTTTAGTCATATAAAACTGTGAAGCATTCAATTTTATTTTGATAGCATTATTTATTACGGTTTAAGGCTTAATAAACTGTTTTTCGGGAGAAGGGTTAAATGGGGCGGGGACTAGGGTTAATTGTGGGCGGATCTTCACGAAATTTTACAGTGTGATTTCCAGTCGAATAAAACGGATTTTTGCAAT
Source organism: Pollenia griseotomentosa (assembly GCA_963931875.1). Lineage (NCBI taxonomy): Eukaryota > Metazoa > Arthropoda > Insecta > Diptera > Polleniidae > Pollenia > Pollenia griseotomentosa. Next base: position 189,653,984 of record OZ007562.1, on the reverse strand, counting down.
ACAAATACCATTCCTCGCATTGTTTCACCATTTATATTAGTTTTTGTAGCAAAACTATCAGTTTTGTAAGGTGGTTCCACATTTTGATTTATAGCTCTGATTCTACTGAACCGATTTTGCTGGATTTCAATGCCAAAATGCTCAGGAGCACTACAAGCAACTTGACACCAAGTTTGTTAATTTCTTTTTAGTTTTTCGTAAGTGAGCGTGTTTTCAACAGACAGTCGGACATGGCTAAATCGACTTCGAATTACTCAAGGAGCCAGAATATATATACATTATTAAAATATTGGTGAAGTGTCACTGATTTCGGTTGAAATGCCTCTGGTCTGCTCATCACAAACATTGAAGACCAAATAAAGATATGGATACTAGTAGAACTGGGTTCAATTTAAATCATGTATTTGTAAGGAATTCATAAATCACTAATAAAGTTTACTTGTCATGTGGACAAACGTGTAAGACACTGGTTGTTTTTTTAAAAACTAAATAATAAAATGAATTAATACAAATCAATAAAACTACAAGTTGACAACGGAATACGCAACTGTAACATCGAATTCCAATTTAAACTTGAATGTCATCAGATTGCTTTTAGCAAAAAAAGTTTAATCCAGGGACAGAAAATAACTGTTATTTTTAAAAATGTACATCAAAAAAGCACACATAAAAAATTATCGTAGAAAATTTTGGTTCTTATCATTATGATACATAGGTGATGTACATGCAAATTTTTGTATGACTTTTAAATTTGTGCCTTTTTTGATAAAAGTCAAAAAATAACTTTTAATTTTGACTTTTATTTTTTAAGGCAAAATTAAAAATTATTTTTGACTTTTATTATTTTAATCAAAAAATAAAAGTTATTTTTCAACGTTTAATATTTTAAGGCAAAAATAAAAGTCATGAATTAAATATTGCATAGTAATACGCTAGTTTTATTGCTTTCAATGCTATAAATGATAAAACATCCGTTACCACAATTTTAACTGCATCACTTTTAATTCTTTCAGTATATTTCTTTCAATGTGAGTTTAATATAGAATTGTTGAACTGATAACAAATGATAACGTTCAATCTCAATTATTGTACATTCTGTACCTGCAACTCAATTCAGTGTAGAAAGGTAATTTTCAGCACTCGAATTGATTTTGGGGGATTTGAGATATAATTTATCTGAAGAAAACTTAGAATCAATTTTGATGGTAAAATTAAACAGCTGAACAAATATAATAATAATAACAATAATTTTAATAGACTTCTGTAATATACATCAATTATTATTACCTATAAATTGGAGGCAATAAAACTAGCGTATTAATATGCAATACTTAATTCAAGACTTTTATTTTTGCCTTAAAAAATTAAAAGTTAAAAAATAACTTTTATTTTTTGAGTAAAATAATAAAAGTCAAAAATAACTTCTAATTTTTGCCTTAAAAAATAAAAGTTAAGAAATAACTATTATTTCTGCCTTAAAAAATAAAAGTTAAAAAATAACTTTTTTTTCTTGACTTTTTCGATAAAAGTCATAACAGTTACGGTCCCTGGTTTAATCTTAAAACTCAATACAACAATTGTAGCAGAAAAAAGTGCAAAAACTCTTACAAAAGAGTAACAAATGAGCAAGTGTCATTTATTGATTGCTGGAAAAAATCTAATCAAAGAAGATGTTTAAACATGATATTGATTGATATTTAGAAAAAGTTAAATATTTTATTTTTGAATAATAGCAAAATACATTTGTTAAAGATTTTAGCACAAAAAAAAACTCGAAAGGTTATTAGATCAGTTTAAAATAACAACACATCTGTCTTTAAGAGTCAAACATTTAATGTTAAAAAAGAAGCCAACGTTTTACAGGGTCTACGAAAAAATAACTCAGCAACCTTGATTATTCAAAATTACTCTAAACTTTAATTTTTTAGATTTTTTTACACTTTTTTATTATTTATGTATGTTTCTTGAAATTTTAATTATCTATTTTCAGAATTAAATAAAGCCGGTTTGCTAAAACGTTTTGTTTAATTTAATTTTCTTATTTAGCCTAATCCTCTTTAATCATTTGTTTAAAAAAAGTCTTTTCTGGCTGAAAATATTAAATTTAATCTAAATAATATTTAACGCCTCGTTGACTTTATAACTCTAAAAATAATTGTTTTAACAAATTTTTATTTGTATTTTTTAACACATTTTGTGGGAAAAAATGGAATATTTTATTCAAAAGAGGAAGAGTTTGTGTGTTGAGAATTTAGAGAATGAAATTTCAGCATGATCATAAATTGATATATTAATTTTAGTAGAATTTTGTATGTACATATATTTCCTACTTAAATGACGGAATAAGGAAGGGATTTTGTTTAAATCGTTCTTTTTAGAACTTAAGAACTGCTTTTTTTTTAAAAAACTAAAAAAATTTACATAAATTTGGTAAATGTTTTACTCATTTGTAATGAGGAAATGCTACAAATGAATTTTAAATCAAATAAGTTATAAAAAATAACATTTCAAAATTTTACTAATTTTATGTTTTATAAAATAAAAAAAGACTCTATGAAAACTTTACTATGCAGATTTACTCCAAGATAAGATGGCTTAATGATGTCAGAAAACTATAACAAAATTAATGTGAGTTGTGTTTTTCATTTAAGGCCTAAATCGCTTTATGCTTAGAAATTTCCTGGTTTAAAAACTTTAATGACATAAAGCCCTTATGTCACGCGAGTTAGATTTCCATTTGGCACTTTAAATAATATGTAATTTTTTATTGTAGTTAATCCATGCAAAAAAAAAGCTGCATTTGTTATAAAATGGAATTAAAACCGGCGTGTTATATCGCTTAATTGCTGCAATATCGTCGTAACTCAAAAAAAAAAAAATACATTTTGAAATAAAGGTGCTTAAAATTTTTAATTTGCTCGGACCAAGTAGAAAACATAACGACACATTCTCTCCAAACGGGAAAAGTTCTAAAGATATAAACAAAAATTCTATACACAATATAAAGAAAAACTTAGCGAACAATTCTGCTTCACCAACTCCAAAATTATCATGTTGTAGTGGATAAAAGGCTACCTCAGTGCTCAGCATATCAAAGTTTAAACAAAAACCATCAACAATAAATTTCAAGTGTTTTTATCAAGAATAAAAACTGGGAATTAAGCACGAATAACAACATCTTTTTAATTAAAATTTTGTATTCCCAAAAATTACTCTTGATGATGGCAGTAATACTTTTGTAACTTGTTCTAAAAGACCCAAATATGGAAGCTGATCCCTGGCTTCAAGTGCACACTGCAGAAAATTATGTGACAACGCCTACATTAATGGAAATAAAAGATGCAATGAGGAAACTTATAACAAGCAAAGCCAGCGCAGATGATTACATGTGGAGGAGAAACTCTACATCGCCAGTTGTTCGGTTTGATAACTAACATATGGGAGAGTGAGGTTTTCCACACAGTTTGATTTTCCCACTGCATAAAAAGGGGGATAGAAGAAACTGCACGAATTACCGGGGAATCTCTTTATTAAACGTGGCGTATAAAATATTCACAAACGTACTTTATGCACGACTAAGCGTAGTTGCGGAGGAGATTATCAATGTGGTTTCCGAAAAGATAAATCTACAACTGACCAGTATTTTGCACTTAGTCAGATATATAAAAGTATTGAACATTCTATTGATTAAACATTAAGGTCGGCCTTTAATCGATGTCATAAACTTGAGACAATAAATAAGAAAAATAATGTAATTCTCTATAGTATGTTAACGAAATATATATACATATAACTATCAATGAACTAAGTAGAGTGTATGCTGCAAGAGAATAAAAAAGTCAGATAAACGTATGCGAATGGAAACAGTGTGAGCGTAGTAAAACTATAGTAAATTGCTAAAGAAGATGGAAGGCCACACAAAAAGGGCTTTGGAGATTAAGGATGATTACATCAGTAAGATAATGCATCGAACATTAATATGGACACTTAGTTTATACCAATTTTAGACTGGCCACGTAGGATATAAAACTTATCTCTTTAAATTCGATATCAACAATTTACCAAACTTCAAAACACGTTTAAATACGAACGAAGACGTAAGAAAAAAGAGGCGTTTCATATGAATAGTGGTGAAGAATAAACGCCATCCAGCCCCGCGGCGTAATACCAAAGGGTAGTCCTGTGGGAGGTATAGTCGATGATAGGAAGGCAATTTAGTGAGTTGGGTGCAGAACATTTTTCCGCTTTCACAGATTCCGGACCCCATATAAAAAAAAACGAGAAAAATAATTAAAAGGCGTTAAATCGCAAGATGCTGGTAACTCATTGACATTACTATTAATTGAAATAATGCGTTAATTAAATGAATTTCAGTGCTTCTTTATTGAAAAAACATGTTAAGTATACATTTTATTTTTTTAAGATTAATTAAGGCTTTGATGGAAATATTCTTATCGTCTTTTCATACCCTCCACCACTAGTGGAGAATGAGGGTATTCTAAGTTTGTGTGAAACTTTTTTATTACTTATCTCAGTATATATCAGAGTTGTCAATCGATTAAGAATAATCCGATTAATCGATCAAACTAAACCAAACTCTTGTTCGAATAAGTTTAAAACAACGATTTTCGAATAACGAACAAATCGATTAATTAATGTCGATTAATCGAAAATTTTTTTTTTATTAAAAAAATAAAATAAAATAAAAGCTTAGAATTTTATTTATTTTCATACGTTTTTAGTGATTTTACACAAAATGTAGGAAAGTTAAAAAATATTGTTTCCATAGCCCTGATTGTAATTAATCTCAATGTTTAATAAGCAAAAACCGTGTTGAGTACTCATAGTATTTCAAAAATGTATGTTATGTTCTTATTAAACAAATCTTGACAAACAATTGAGTAGGTGAGTTGCACAACTCGCTCGTTACAAAATTAAAAATATGAGATGGCAATTGATTCTAAAAGTTCTTTTGGCGCTTTATTAGATGAAATATTCCGATTGCATCAATGCATGTCCGTGCTAAAAAACATGGAAGAGAATTTTGTAACAAACGAGTTTTGCAACTCACCTTCTCAATTGTATCAGCTGTTTTATTTTTAAATCAAACGTTAAAAAATTTTCAAATAAAAAAAAATTTAGAAATAAACAAAAAAATAAAGAACTGATTATATAAATCATATCTTGAAAGTAGAAAATGTTGTTATTGTATTATATTTTTTTTAAATTTTATATGTATTTCTTCAGCATTTGCGTAAGCGGAACAATATTACTATTGAAAACGATCTAGTGGAAGATAATGCACCGACATCAAGAAAGGCCGAACTTGGTCCAATGGAAAAAATACATTAAGAAGGTTGGTCTGCCAACGCCTTTCGAAAATCCAAAGTAATATCGGACTATTAAGGAATTAAGGGTTTTATGATGCCTTTAAGTAATACAACGATATTGTGTTACAGTGCAGCCACACGCTCAAGATTTTCTTGATAGTCTTTTACATATACTATTTGTCAAAATTAACAAAAATTGAAAGTTGTGACGCAGGATGCATTAAATTTTTGAGCAATTTACATTCAAGATGTCATCTAGAAAACAATTTATAAAGGCAAACGAAAAATTTGCTCACTAACCTTGAAATCAGCTGTTTTCTTGAAGGTAAATTGAAGCACTCTCTGGAAAGAGAATTTGAAAGGCAAGTTCGTTTCAATTTTTAAAAGTATGAGTGTATTGGTAGAAAAGTGTGAGAGTATTAAAACTTGATAGGCAAAATTTGATCGTGTAACCCTCAAGTTAAGATGAAAAATTTTTTGGAATGGAAGATTTTCCATAGTAATTTTATGTAAAGATAATTATTTTATTCGTTATTCTTATCGATTAATCGGACTATTTTTTAGATTTAATCGTTTGATCGAACGAACAAAAACAATTATTTGAATTATTCGAACAAAGTTGAAATTGACAACTCTAGTATATATATTCTGGCCATGTCCGTCTATCTGCCCATCTATCCGTCTGTTGAAAACACGCTCACTTTCGAAAAACTCAACAGAAAAGAACAAACTTGGTCTTATATTGCTTGAAGTTATCCTAAGCAGTTTGGGATTGAAATCCAGCAATATCGGTTTAGTAGGATCAGAGCTATTAGTCAAAATGCGGAGCCGCCACCCTAAAAAATTGATAATTTTGTTACAAAAACCAACATAAATGGTGGAATAATGCGCGGAATAATATAAGTTTTGACTGGAAATCATTAGAAGTTTTAGATATTTATATTCTAAGGAAGCATATTGGGCCTACATTTTTTTCAATGTAAATTAAAAACACATTTAATTAAATTTTTCCAACGTTTCGTCAATTTTTTGTTGACTTCCTCAGGGGAACATCTATTTAAACATTTTTATTAATAACATTATTATAAACATTTTTTAATTGTATCTTTACTTTCAATGTGTGTAGATATTACATTAAATACAACATAACTAAAAGAAATAAATTTAAATTGTTAAATTTAGAAATGACATTAATCTAATTTTAATTTGAGTAAAATGTAACTTGCGCTTATTTTGTCTGTATCTTCTTTCATGTTCATTTTTTTCTCTCTCTTCTGATGAATTCGTAGACTCCCCAATGTATATCTTTTCCTTTCCAATTTATCCTTGTCTAAAATTCGTGTATTGTCGAAGTCAGCTGTGTGGTTGTTTTCCAATATATGTTGTGCCAAGGTTGTTGAATGTTTATGTTTTTCGATGTCATTCTTGTGTGCCTTTATTTTGGTTTCCAAGTTTTGTTGTTCCTATGTTAATCATGTCACATTTGTTATTTTCGTTTCTCTTGCATTTTATTTCAATTTCAATTTCAATTTATTTATTTTATAATCTTTAAGCCATAAAAAGGCCAAACTGATTACAGTAGAATATTTTGTGACACTATAATTATTGATATTAACAACTACTTAATTATTTTTTAAAATGTATATTAATACTTATAAACTAAATCTCTCTCAACCATGGGTATGAATTCTTCCAAAAAAAAAAATAAATAAAAATTTAGTTCACCACCACCAAATTAGAGAACTGAAATAAGTTTCTTTTTAAATTTTTCTAATGAATAAGCAAAGTGTCTATCCGGATAAGGTAAGATATTATTCCAAATTCTACAAACTCTTACAATAAAAGAACGTTGCATTATTAGCGTATTGAAACGAGGGCATATTAACGTGTGTGATCTCGACGAACTTCCGAATTCAAAACGGTTTGAAAGATAAATAGGCGAATTATATTTCAACGCTTTATAAAATAACATCATTATTCTAACTTTCACAAAATCTTCAAATGAGCAACCTAAAAAATCTGTTACGTAGGTAGTAACATGGTCATGCACCCTGAGCTTATAAACAAATCTAATTATTCGGTTGAAATATTTTCTTAATTTATTCAAATTGAAATCCGTTGTGCCGGAATAAATTTCAATTCCATAGATTATTATTGGCATAAGTATAGCATGAGCCAATTGTTTTCGAATATATAACGGCAGTGAACAATTAATGCAATACAATTTACGCAATCCAAATGATAATCTTGAAAAAATATGGTTTAAATGAAAATCAAAGGTCAGGTTTTGATCAATAACAATGCCAAGTGTTTTAAGGAAACAATGATATTCTATTTCTTCATTATTAACAAGAATCCGTTGCATATTTATTCCACAAGTATTGAACGTGATAGCTTTAGACTTCTTTACATTAATTTCAATATAGTTTTTCTTGCACCAGTTTTGTATGCTATTTAAATTATGCCTAATATTCGACATCAAGGAGCTAATATTATTATGTTGACAAGAGAAAAGTAACTGGAGATCATCCGCATATAAGTGGTTATAACAGTTAGATAAGTTAGTAAATATATCATTAATGTATATATTAAAAAACAAGGGGCCTAAAATTGACCCTTGTGGTACACCACGCACAACATCCCTTATCTCTGAAATTCTTGACCTACATTGAACAAATTGTCTCCTTTTAAGTAGAAAAGATTTAACTAATGAGCAGGCACTACGAGAAAATGAAAACAAAGAGGTAAGTTTATTTAGTAATATATCATGGCATATTGACTCAAAAGCCCTGCTCAAGTCTAAGCTGATTAAAACTGAAACATGTTTCCTTTCTACATTCTGTCTTATTTCATCTATCAAATTTGTTAGAAGGGTCGTTGTATTATGGTGTTTTCTGAAGCCTGATTGATAATCTGAAATACATGATTGAAAACCCGTGGATTCAAGAATTTGGTCACTCATTATAATTTCTAATACCTTTGAAAAAACTGGCAAGATACTAATAGGTCTGAAATCAGATGAACGTTGTGGATTTTTTATTTTTGGAATAGGAATTACTCTTGCTACTTTCCAGCAGTCTGGATAGCTTGAAGTTGTAAAAATATTATTGTAAATATATAGTAAGTGCCTTGATATTAGGGGAAAAATTGTTTTTAGAAATTTAAGAGAGATGCCGTCTGACCCTACCGCATTAGATTTTATTCTCTGTATGGCATTCCATAAAACACCCTCGTCAACACAATTAAAGGAAAATCTTTCCATATTATCCAGACTAATATATTCTCGATATAACCCTGGTACAATATTTCCGATACCGGGCATTATAAAGAAATCGTTACAACCCTCAACATCAATGTTACCATTGTTTTCTTCATTATAATCTAAAATTCCTAGATTCCTCATTTCTCTCCACAATTGTTTTTGTGAGCTTTGTGAAAATATATGTATTTTCAAAATGAAATTTTCTTATTTTTCTAATGACTGTCTTTGTTTTGTTTCTATATTTGCAATAAATTTTCCACCTTTCAATAGATCTAGCTTCCAAATACGCTTTATATGCCAGGTCTCTCTTTTGTCTTGCACTAATTATAGCTGGATTTTTCATCCAATCAACATTCTTATGGGTTTTTAATTTTACTAACGGAACATGTTTGTTGTATAGTCGCATTATGGTTTCGCCAAAGAACTCGGCTTGGCAATTAACATTCGCATTATTATATATATTACTCAAATCAGTACAATCTAAATCCAATTGAAATGCCTCGATATTAAATTGACCATATGCTCTTGTCATTCTTAAATCAGAAGCTATTGCCGGTCTTATTTTTGTTGATAAAAATATAATAGCATGATGAGAGTTTAGTGCTGGGAAATCAAATTGACCACTTTTTTCGACCTGAATGTAATTCGATATTAGGAAATAGTCTAATAATGTAGTTCTACTAGAGCCTATGCTGAAATGTGTTGGAAGGCTATTATGCACAATATTCAACCCTACTCGCTGACATAAATTTCTCATTCTGATACTATTCTCAAACAGGTCAATATTAAAATCCCCCATTAGGATAACATTATTATATCTACTAGTATAATCAGCAATTATATCCTCACCACTGGAGATTGTCCCGTGCGGCAAGTAGATCACACCAACTAAAATCTTTTCTCCACTCATTAAGTATATCTCTATTAAAATACCCTCTACTGAACCCTCCTCCATGATCTTCGTCACTGTTTTAGTCCTGAACTTTTTATTAATATACATACAAGTGCCCCCACCCCTTCTAAAAGATCTGTCGCTTCTATATATATCGTAACCCTCAATAGAAACCATTCCATCTGATATATTTTCAGATAACCAAGACTCCGATATTCCAATTACATCGAAGGATTTATTACTAAAAATATTCCTTATTTCATCCAATTTTATAGAATTTTCCCTTGGAGATAAACTCTGAGCATTGAAATGTATGATATTGAGATTATGCTTATTTAGATTCAAACTTTGTACCCCATTTTTGGTGATGATGGGTCCAATGTTATCGTTCATTGTTATTTAAAGAAAGCACCCATAACCATGATTTTAAAGAGAGATCTATATATGTAATATTATTTAACTTAAATCTAATATGAAAACATTGAATTTCGATTTTTACCATAAAGACATAAAATAACTTTCGCTCAACCAAAACTATTATTAATAAAGTAAACTTTTCAAAAATTTGTATGTTCAAGCTTATTTAGTCTTCAGTATAAAAATAATTTATTTTATTATTTAAGATATTAATTCATTACAAGATCTTATTCCAAAAAAGAGTGGCAAAATTCATTATATTTTATGAGAATTTGTTTGAAAAATTTAAAATATCTTTATATAAGTATATAAGTGAAAAATATATTCAATACATTTTTACGATAGAAACTTTATTATTAAAAAAAAAAACAATGAAAATCGATATTGTTAAAAGAAAAATAAAGTGCTAATCGATATAGTAATTAGTTATTAATAAAGATCAGTGCAAATATTTGCCAAGTATGACCACATCTTCACACATAAAGAGCTACATATCAAAAATAAAATGTTGTATTACATATCAAAAAAAAAATTTGCGACTTTTAAGAGCATTTTAAAAAAAAATTTATCGAAACTCTTTAAGTACAAATTATCATTTATTTTAAATCTTTCTACTTATCACTCTTAATTATGTTTTGCTATAAAATCAAAAAATATAAAAAAAAAAAATCTTAATTAAAAGAAGCATAAAAAGAGAAGAATTTAAATGATATAAATAATGAAAACAAAACTTCAAACAAATTTAGAAAATTTTACAGTAAACAAAAAAAAAAAAAATAAAAAAATAAAAAATAAAAATATGTATGTATGCCAGAATTAAAATAAATTGTATTAAAAAGTCATCTTTTGGAGCTCAGAAGCATTAATAACTTTGACATTGCCGTCAGGAAAGAATATTTTTGCCTCTGGTACTATCTTGTTTTTTATTTGGAACTTGATGATTTTTTTCTCATATTCAAGTTTCATGCATTTATATTGTAAGTTCGCCGACATTGGAGTTAAATGATCATTTATATACACCCTGGACTCAATATCATGGAAATCAGCAAAGATTTGATTTATGGTAAGGTTTTGCTTTTTAAAATACATTTTCATTATTTCATCACGTTTATGAATAGAATTAAATATAACAAGGGCTACTTTTTTGTTCCTCGTCCACGTGCAAAACCTGATATCATACGGCTGCAACTTTACATCTAAAACTTTAGCGATCTTTTCCATAGTTGTATATAACTCATCATTCGTTACTTTCTCTGGAAGCCCTCTAATTGTTATATTTCCACGATTGATTTGATTATGCAGAAAGTTGTTTTCAATTTGAAGCTTCTCTATTTTTGAATTAGTTGATTCTTCAAAATTATCTTGTCTAGCCATACAATATTTGAGATCGGATTTTATTGACGTCAAATCACTCATAACATTATTAGAAAGAATGTTTGTTATTTCTTGGAGCTTTTCTTCTAGGTTATCCATTTTGGTGTTAAACTGTTGTTCATTAACTTGATTTACACCACGAATATCTCCAACTGGTAGTTTAATACACTGTGAACATTTGTAGGCCAGGTGACCATTGCTTTTCTTAATTGAGTCCGATAATGAAACTGCAGATTTTGGTAAACTATCTGTTACACATTTGGCATGAAATTTTTTCCCACATACAGAACATTCTATATAACCTCTAGAACAATTTTGTCCACACAGCAAACAATCCATTTTATGGCTATCTTTTTGATGGGAGAAATGTTTAGTATGTATTTTTCTGTTAAAGAAAACGTCAAAAAATTCTTGCAGTTCTTTTATTCTACCAAAATCGATTACTTAAACCAGTTTTTTTTTTTTTTTTTTTTTTTTTTTTTTTTTTTAAGAGTTTAATTTAGAGAGTTTAAGCTAAAAATCTCTTACTTAGCACTATTTCTTGTTCATTTAATTTACAAAATAATTTAATTCGTAGTTTTTTTTTAAATCTTTCCTTTACTTCTTTTAATAAGTTATATATTAGTTCATTATTTTAATTTAAATCAAGTCACTTTGCTCAATCCCTTTTTATGATTTATAATATATTTGCATAGTACGAGTATGTATGTAAATGCTCTATTTTTTGTTGGATTAAATCTTTTTTGTTTGTGTTTTTAATACAGTTCACATTTCTTTCAAAAATTTCTTTAATTATTTTATCAGAAAATATTAATTATTTGATAAATTTTTTATTTCACAATGTACTTTTTAAATATCATTTTCAACATAATGAAAAGCGAGTTATTAATAGGCTTTTGTTTTTAAGAAATAATAGTTTTTCACAAGCGGTTAAAAAATACGTCTATTCACGTGCCATGCTTACTTTTTATTTCGTATATCACATTGTTTTGTTGTTGCTTCCTAATAATAGATTTTGTTTTTGTAAATATTGTGTTTAATGTGGTATTGGCTTCGTAAGCAAAGTTTATGTTTTTATTTTCAATTGCATTTCTTATGTTTTTATTATTTGTAAGTCTAGGGATGTATAGTACACTGAAGAAAACTTTTTGTTCTTTATTATTGTTCAAGTTTTCATTTTTCATAAGTGTGTTCGTTAATTTTGTTGGAAAATTATTATTTATCAAGGTGTTTTTGATGTATACAATATTCTCTTTATGAAATTGTTAGTCAATTTATCATCTAACTTTGTAAGGGTTTCATAAGGAAGTCGTCTAATATTATATCCGCAATTGTACAACTATTTAATTTATCAACTATTTAATTTATCATAAATTAAATAGTTGTTTTCTATAATGCAAAATCGAAGGCTCTTAATAAATGTTGGTTTAGATATTTTTGTATGTTTCTCTTTCATTTTCCATTTTTAATAATTATGTTAATTGCTTTGTTGATAGATATATTAGTAAAAAGTGATATGACGTCTAGTGAAATTAGAATCTCTCCATCATTGAGAGTGATGTTCTTAAGCTTTTTCAGACCGTTTGAATTTTTTGTATTAAAATCTTTTGAAATTATGTTTTTTTAAAATTTGACTAGATTAGATTTGATTGATTAGAAGAAACTATGGGTCTTAAGGGTGTCCCTGTTTTGTGTATCTTAGGTAGACCATAAATTCAGGGAGCTATTCCAGCTGTACAAATTAGTTGTTTTTTCTGCCATTCAGTAATGCATTGGTTGTTAAAAAGATCTGTAATCATTTTGTTGTTTTCTCTTTGCAGTCTCACTGTTGGGTCAGCTCTGAGTTTTCGATATGTGCTTTTATCATGCAATAGTTCCTCCAGTTTTCTTTCATAGTCGTTTTTGTATATTGCTACCGTTTTGTTGCCTTTGTCTGCCTGTATTATAATCATATTCTTGTTTCTCCTTAGAAAGTCTTTCGTCTTTCTGTAGGTCGGTATTATAAATTTTTCTTTTCATTATATCACAGAACCCGTGATGAAGAAAATTTTTGTCTGGCACTGGCAGGACATAAAATAACGTATTAGGTTAAGATTTGATTAATTATTGTTAGTTCATATTTAATATATGAAGATTCAATAAATAAATAATGAGAAAAAAAAAAATGTTGAATTTCGTGAAGATCGGTCCACAATTTACCATTGGCCCCATATAAACCCTACTCCCGAAAAAACAGTTTAGTAAGCATAAAACCGTAATAAATAATGCTGTCACAATACAATTGGATACGTCACTGTTTTATATGACTAGATAAACCACTATTAATATTCGTAAAGATCGGTCCATTATTTACTAAAGGTCGCATATAAAACCCAGTTCTCGGAAATTAATTAAATACGCCTTAAACCGTAGCAGATATAGATATGGCCAGAAAAAATGTCATGCAATTTTGTGATAAACGATCCATAATTTACCTTAGGTCCTATATTAAGCAGCCTTCTGTAGTGAATTTCAAAAACGCTAGAACTAATTTCATTGCTGTATTGAAATTACTCAAATTTGGCAAATTTCCCTCCTGAAAATCATTTTAGTTCGGCTAAAACTGTTACGAATCAAGATATTTGCCTCAAGCTAGTTCAAGTGTCCAGAAGGAAAAGCATAAATCTTTCTGATTGTCGGTCAATAATTTAATTTAGGTCAAAACCACAACCAATTTTAATATGCTGACTTCCGTTCTTATAAAGATAAATTAATAATATATAGATATCATACAGAGCCCACTTCTGAATAATTCGAACGGTCGGTGGAGGGTATCACAGATTCGGCACAGCCGAATTTTGCACTGTAAATTGTTTTTTAATCAACATGCTAAACATAAATGATTAAAAAGTTGCCAGATCTGACAATCACTTTTATTTCTGTCGAAAAAAGAAAACTTAAAAAATTTCATATATTGAAATACTAATCTAGTAAATTGAATTTAATCGTTTAGAATTCACTGAATTTAAATAATTTGTTTTTAATATTTTTTTTTTTTTTTTTTAATATTATTTACATTTTGTAAAAATACCACAAAACATTTTATGTTTATTGTTTAATTATAAAACAAACTATTCACTTAAAAAAAATATTAAGACAATAATAATAGCAGAATACAAAAGACTTAAGAAACAAACATTCAATGCATAAAGTTAATACAAAAACGTTTGATTTAAAAAAAAAACAAAATTAATTAACTTTTTAGACTAGTTCTAACGCAAAAAAAATATAAAATGTATTTTGCGGTTTCTTATGTCATTGAATAATAAGTGAGCATTGAGTTCACAAAAATGTAAATGTTAAAAATGTTATTTCATTTAATGTGTCTCACAGTAAATTTGTTTAAAAATTGTTTAAAAATTTATTAAAAATAATGCTGTAAAAATACCGTCTTATGAAAATTTAACTCGATTTAAATCAACTATTGCAGTGTTTTATTTAGCTACTATAACCCAAATGAACTTAAACTTACAATTTTAATGAAAAGTTTGATTAAATATTTACAAATAAGAAAACAATTGTCTAGAAATGATAATGTTTATCTTATAATTATGTAAACATATTATGTATAAAATGACAAAGGGTCATAAATAAATAAACACCCTACTGGAATATTTTGTTTTAATAAACAGAGATGGGAGTTACAAAGTTTATAAAGAAACTTAGGTTAAATTGCTCCTTTTGTGTTTAACTTTTTTAAAGCTAGTATTAATTAAAAAAATGATCAAAAAACTTTGCCGTTTCAAACAATGTGTTGACAAGTTTAAATTATTTTATTTTAAACCAAACATTTTTTGTTATTTAAAAAATATTTCAATTAAAAATTCATTTCAAAACAACTAAAATGTTAATTAAATCAAAATTATATTTTTATTTTTTTTTTTTGACAAAAAAATAATTGATTCAATAATAATTTTGTCTGTGTGGCATGGTTAACACAGTTTTGAAATATAATTTTTAATAAATTATCGATGGTTTTTTTCAATAGTGTTAAAAACACATCATCCCAAAAATTTAAAAATTCACTTTGTTGGCAAGGAAAATGACCCATAGGCTCTTAGCGATCCTTTCTAGCGTTTCATGGTTTCTTCGAAATGAATTACAAAACGTTTGATTGTAAAACTTATTTTATTTATTTATTAGCTTATAATTACAAATTGCAAGATAATATAGAGATAAGAGCAATAGCAACTTTGGCCTTCAGCTCAATATAATATAAAAGAAAACGATATGTATTAATAATTAATTATATAATAATAAGAATAATAATAATTAAATATAAGTGTATGTGTTAGATGATTTAAGAAATTTTATGATTTTTCCTATATTTTCGTGGGAGGGAATAGACAAAATTTCAACTGGGTCAGTGCCGTCAAATATGTTAAGTCTTTCAGTAGCGAATCTGGGGCAGTGTATAAGAATATGTGAGGGATCCCGAATGGGAGATGCACAGTTGCAGATGCTGTTTGCCGGCAGGTTTATTAAATGTCCGTGTGTTAATCTAGTGTGTCCGAGTCGAAGTCGTTCAAATTTCCTTATATCAGTTCTGTTATGGCTAGTTGAGAGGTTTCTTGGGATGTCACGTATATCAGTCATTTTCTGATTCAAATCCCTATACCAGATTGAGGAGGCATTGAAAAGTCTTCTCCTGCATTGTTCGGTCAGTTTATGCACAATATAATTATTCCAGTCAGTGGGATTGTAATTAGGTATCATGATCAATGGAGAAATATTTGCTAGCCTCGCAGATTGGTCCGCGAGCTCATTTCCCTTTATGCCGCAATGGCAACCCAACTATGTATAGAAATTTCCCACTTTCACTTCTTCTGTTTTTATACCCAAAACACAATTGTTGAGAGGGGTATTATGCATTTGTCCTGGTTTTTCTAACACCTTAAAACATTGGTCCTTTTTGCATTGGATCTTTTTCGAGTAATAATAACTCCTAATCAACATCCTCTTAACTATGTGGCGTAACAAAGGACTTTTCCATTTAACATTTACTAAAAAAACTGCAACAATTGTAAAATTACTCAAAAAATTGGCGACGATAACTTAAATAAAAGTTATTAAATGCTAGTAGGTCCAGAATTGACTGCAGATCCGCTCATTTAAGTTTATTGAAGACGAATAAAATTTCACTTAGAGATGACGATATCCAGATAATATAACTCTTATATAAATTTTAACCCAAACCATAAATTTATTTTTTCGTGTCCATGATTGTCCATGGGTCCATACTTTCTTACTGGTTTGCTTATACCCT